>OZ014520.1:356361355-357735477 GCA_963966055.1 Lathyrus aphaca | reverse complement strand
TTTGTGCTTACAGGGCACGATACTTCGCAGTGATACGAGGTTTTTCATGAATCCTTGTGAGACAAATTCTTCCATAGTCTATGCAGTCTGGGGCAGTTATGTCAAGATTCGACGAATCTCTAAAGAGTTTGAAGACTTGGACCTTTTGGATGTCAGGTCTTTTGTAAAATCCTCTTAGGTTGATCTTCAAGAAGTCAACTAGTCCAGAAAATGCAAGAGGTCACTAGGTGATATTCCCCACAGAGTTCATATTGGATTTTCTCTTCCAATCAGTGAAATATTCCCCAGTGAAGTTGCCATACTTCTGGGTCAATTTGATGATACGAGCAGGTATTTATCACCTCAGTAAGAATTAGGTATCCAGACCTCTCGACTTGTCTTCCCCTGCAGAGTTGTAACTCTTGCTGCCAATCAGGCATTTGTTTACCGCTCGTTTGCATCTTTCAACACTCGTCTGTGTTGACCTTTTGGTATTGCTCGTTTGCTTCCCCCAGCAGTGGTTTATGATTACCTTGATTTTGCTCGTCTGCAATCTTCAACACTCGTATGTGTTATCCCTAAGCAAGTTTCCCCAGTGAGGACATATCACTGCTTTATGGCTGCTCGACTGCATCTTTCAACACTCGTTTGTGTTAGCTCTGTGTTGCTGTTTGCTCGTCTGCAACCTTCCAACACTCGTCTGTGTTTGGTATTGGATCCTTCGCTGCACTCGTCTGTGCCTTGATATGTATTCTCTGTTGTTGCTCGTTTGCAACTGTCCAGCACTCGTCTGTGTGTGTTTGAAGCTCGTCTGCTTTTATCCCCCAGAAGTCGTTTGTGTTCTGAAGCTCGTCTGCTTTGCCTGGATACTCGTCTGTATCATCCTCAGCACTCGTCTGTGCTAGCTTGCACCTGAATGTGAAGATTTGCTGTTTACCCTGATATCTCTGTTGCTACTTCAAATGCTCGTCTGTGTTTGAACTTCTGGTATTCGTCTATACCAGTGGCTGATACTCGTCTGTATCATCGCCTGAAGCACTCGTCTGTGTTTCTCAGATCATCGTCCGATACTCGTCTGTATCTTTGACTATTGGCACTCGTCTGTGTTCTCTTGATGATCATCCAATACTCGTCTGTATTGAAGAGGTTTAAAATCCTGACAGTGGGAATTAAATGTCGAAATGGTTACCGGGCCTGGCGTAACAGGTAAATCCGAGGGAGGCTCGTCCGTCTCAAGCACCAATTATTATGGTTGCTGCACCTGGCGTAACAGGTTTGCTCAGAAGACTCGTCTGTCTTATGCCATATATCCGCGGATAATATATGAGGAAGGTTCGTCTACCTTGATTGCATGTCTATCCCACAGACTTATATGCATTCCCGGAGCCTGCGTAAGGGTTATCCGAAGAAGACTCGTCCGTCTTATTCCACTTATCTGCGTAAGGATTAGTGAAGGAGATTCGTCCATCTCAGGTTACTTTGAAGATCCTTAAGGGCTCGTCCGCTCTCTGTACCTGGCGTCACAGGTCATGCGAAGACTCGTCTGTCAGCATGATAGTATTCCAGATATCAGTTTCAACTCGGAAGAAGCTCGTCTGCTTTTTCTCTCCTTCTTATCCCCAGAGCGTCATCTGGTTGGGTTTATTTCCCAGTGTTGCATTCTTCGTCAGAGTGCAAATTTCAGGTCTTCTTGGTATTCAATCACAGTTTATCTCGAATGTCTGATAGCCGTTGCTCTCATCCTTTTCAGATTAACAGTTGATTGAATAGGGGCAGCTGTAACACCCCAAATTTGCCCTCTTCTTGTTTAGCATCGTTATCATATCATAATCATCATGAGCATACCATATCCTTATCATTTTGCATAGAAAAATAAAGCATAACACTCACATGTTCTAGCATAAGGCATATGATCGGTCATCTGGGAAAATCTGAATCTGCAAGTCAAAATCAAGAGCATGGTGATCTGGCAAGAATCTCACAGGATCATTTTGCACAAGCCTGGTATCATGTTCAGAGCCCTAGAAAGAGAAGATGGATCAAAATTTGCTTGAAACGGTTGGTGCAGGTCTATTTTTGAAGGTTCCCACCAAAGGGAGGGAAATTCAAATTTTCCATGCGTTAACCGGTTAACGCATATGGTTAACCGGTTAACAGCTGCGAAATTTGAATTTCCAGCAGCATTTTCAGCATGTGTGTTTTGGCCCCATTTTCCAATTTTTCTGATTTTTATTCATTTGAATTAAGTTTGAATTTGAGAGAAGGATCTAGAGCATTTATCCAAGCCTCATTCCAACCCTAAATCCAAATCACTTTCTAAGCTAATGCCAAGCCATTTTTTTTGGATCCCAAACCAAAATTTTGGGCCCCAAACCTAAATCATATTTATTCCATTTCCTTCCAAACCAAAGGGGCTCTCACTCATTTTTCACTCTCATTTCTGAATTTTGATTCCTCTCACTCACAATTCTCTCACTTTTCTCTCCCAATTTTCCAAATCACTCAAAGTTCCTCTTTGAAGATCACACAACCTTGCCTTGAGGTGTGTAGATCTTGGAACTAAACCTCCTTTCATAGCTTCTTTGCATCTTTTTGCTGGTTTTATTGGAGATTCAGATCTGGTTTGAGATCTAGAAGTGCTTTTGGATCCAAAATTCTGCATCAAGAGCTTGTTCTTGCATTTATTTTGCATGGAGTGTGGAGCTTAGCATCGGATCTTCAAAGTTTTGCGCGAGATCTACTGTTTTCAGCTCAATCAACAATTACCAAAGCATACCTCAGCTTTGTAGGTTGGTTAATTTCAGATCTAGCTCTGTTTTTAGCTTATTTGCATGCTTGTGCTTTAGATCCACCATGTGTTTGTGTATTTGATTGTGTTGCATGAATTGATTGTTTGATTTGTATCCGGATCCGAATGTTATTTGTTCATGAGCTTAATGATATGGATTAATGTGAATTGATCTAATTTTCCATGTGTAATTGATTGCTGGTCTGGTGCAAGCTTATTTGGATAAGCTGTTTTGAGTTGCTGTTTTCTGCAGGATTTGTTGCTGTTTTATCAGTGTTAACCGGTTAACGTATATGGTTAACCGGTTAACGCACCTGTTTCATGCGTATTTTGTGCAGGTTTGAGCTGGTTAACCGGTTAACGCATTTGGTTAACCGGTTAACACTGAAGCAGAATGGCTTTTTAGTGTTGTTTTGAGCTTGTTTGATCCCTTTGCTTGTTCTAATTGCCTTGGATCATTGCATGATCATTAAGCATGATATTTTAGGGTGATTTGCTTGCTGGTTGATGTATGCTTTCATGTTTTCGACGCGTAAGTCGTGTATTTGCAATGCTTGGCATGTTGTTTGTTTCTTGTTTACAAGAACCTTTGAGCATGATTAATTCCATGATTGTGTTGGTCAATTTGCTGGATTTTTGCTAACATTTCAGGGGCTCATGGTAAGAGAAGTGTGGATGTTTATCCACATTTCAACTTTTCATCTTTCCTCTTTTGCTTTGTTTTTTTCTTTGTGGTGTTTGATGTGCTTTGTGCCATCATGTGGTTCTCTTTCCCCTTTCTAGTTTCCTCTTCTCTTTTTCTATCTTCTTCCTTCTTCATTAGGGTAGAAACCTCACTAACTCTTAGGACTTCCATGCATGTGAATACTTAGGATTATTTTAGTCCCCCTTTAGAATTTTTCCTTTGAGATCTTTTGGTTCTTCTTCTCTTCTCATCTCATAACTCTTAAAAAGAAAACACTTTAATAAATGTGAAGTGATGCATTGATCCATAGCCTTATTCCATGAGGTATGCTTGTAGTCTTCCCATCTTGGGATAGTACATGTTTACCTTGTGATGCACAAGTCTGATCAAGGTATCTTCTTCATAAAGAAAAGCATAAAAAACACTTCTTCATGTAAATAACCAAAAAACACTTAATAATTAAGCGAGTTAGTGAGCCTAAGCCCTAATCTTTGGGTTCAAGTTTTGGGGATCTTCTCCTTACTTGAGTGTGCTTGTTCTATTATTCCATCTTGGAATGTAGCGACAAGTGCACATTCCATTGGTGAGAGTTTGAGTTCACTTCCTTGTGACACACTCATAAAAGCTTCTAAAAAAACACAAAACAAACAATAAGCGTCTTTCCTTCGGGAATTCTTTTCTCATCTCCTTCGCTCCGTACGCGAACTTGCTTCTACTTGTCATTTTGCAAGACGGTTACGCACTCGTCGTCCGAGTCTGCAACACCTGAGCAATGGCATAGGCAGTTCAAGCCTTAATTCACAAGCAATTTCCTTTTAGTACCCCTAGTTAGGGGAACTACGGCGTCTCTGATCCTCATTATCCTGATGAGGTACGTAGGCAGCGGGGTAGGGCCCGTTCGAGCACAATCTTTATTTTCCCTACATTTTTCCTTTTGCTTTCTTATTCAGTTCCTTTCCGGTTCCAGTTTCTTTTCATATTCATTTCTTTGCTGCATTTTTCATACCCTCACCCTTTGAAACAGTTTCTTTGCAAGCGTGGATCCCGTCGGGTACGGCGGACGATCTGGGTGCTAATACCTTCCCAGGTCGTAACCGACTCCCGAACTCAGTCTCTTTGGTTCGCAGGACCTGTGTCCTTCCTCTTTCTTTCTTCTGGTTTGTGCAGCATTACCATTCCCTTTCTTCGGGATAAAAATGCCTGGCTGGCGACTCTATTCTTCTTCCGCGCCACTTTCGCGTTTGTACCAGGATGGAAATCCCGGGAGCGACACCTTTTATTCTGTTTTTGACTCGTCGGGATGCCCTATTTTTGCCTGGACTTACATTCTGTTTTTATGTCCAGCGGGTCATTTTTATGCGAAGTATTTTTTAACTGCATCTGAATTCACAGGGGACGGGAAATCTTCACCATCCATGGTGCTGAGCATCAGTGCTCCACCAGAGAAAACTTTCTTTACCACAAATGGTCCTTCATAATTTGGAGTCCATTTGCCCCTGTGGTCTGTATGAGGAGGGAGGATTCTTTTTAGCACAAGATCTCCTACTTGGTACTCTCGGTGCCTGACTTTCTGATCAAAGGCTTTCTTCATTCTCTTCTGATATAACTGCCCATGACAGATTGCAGCCAATCTTTTCTCTTCGATCAGGCTCAGTTGTTCGTATCGGGACCGAACCCATTCTGCTTCGTTCAGTTTAACATCCATTAATACCCGCAGAGAGGGTAATTCAACTTCAACTGGTAGGACTGCTTCCATACCATACACAAGTTGATACGGTGTTGCCCCAGTGGATGTTCTGATTGACGTGCGGTACCCATGCAAAGCAAATGGTAGCATCTCATGCCAGTCTTTGTAGGTGACTACCATCTTCTGCACAATCTTCTTGATATTCTTATTTGCCGCCTCAACAGCGCCATTCATCTTCGGCCTGTAAGGAGAAGAATTGTGATGTTGGATTTTGAAGTCCCGGCATAAATCAGCCATCATTTTGTTGTTTAGATTGGAACCATTATCAGTAATGATTCGCTCGGGAACTCCATATCGACAGATGATATCTCTTTTCAGAAATCTGGCTACCACTTGCCTTGTAACGTTTGCATATGAGGCTGCTTCAACCCACTTGGTGAAATAGTCAATGGCGACCAGGATGAATCTATGGCCATTTGAAGCAGTTGGCCCAATCTTGCCAATCATATCTATGCCCCACATGGCAAAGGGCCATGGTGAAGACATGATGTTCAAAGGATTGGGAGGCACATGCACCTTATCCGCATAAATCTGGCATTTATGGCATTTTCTGGCGTAGGCACAATAATCGGCATCCATCGTGATCCAATAATAGCCTGATCTTAACAACTTCTTAGCCATTGCATGTCCTCCAGCATGGGTACCAAAGGAGCCTTCGTGCACTTCATGCATCAGCAAATCTGCTTCCGTCTTGTCAACACATCTGAGGAGTACCATATCAAAGTTTCTTTTGTATAAAGACCCATCAGTATTCAGAAAGAAACTACCAGCAAGCCTTCTCAAAGTCTTCTTATCATTGGAAGATGCCCCAGGTGGGTATGTCTGATCCTCCAAGAAGCACTTAATGTCGTGGAACCAAGGCTTATCATCTTTGACAATGTCTGCTGCAAATACATATGCTGGTCTATCAAGTCTCGACACCGAAATCTGAGGTAAAAAGTTAACAGCTTGAACTTTGATCATGGATGAAATGGTAGCAAGAGCATCTGCAAACTGATTCTCGTCTCGAGGGATATACTCAAGCTTGACTGTTGTAAAGAAAGTCAATAACCTCCTTGTATAATCCTTGTAAGGTATCAGATGATCTTGATGGGTGTACCATTTGCCGTTGGTCTGGTTGATTACCAAAGCTGAATCTCCGAATACGGTCAATGTCTTGATCCTGAGGTCAATGGCTTCCTCAAGACCCATAATGCAAGCTTCGTATTCGGCTTCGTTGTTAGTGCAGTTGAAAGTGAGCTTTTCCGAGAAAGGCATGTGAACTCCTTTAGGTGTAATGAGTACTGCACCAACACCACGACCATTCATATTAACAGCCCCATCAAACATCATAGTCCATTCTTCTTCCCGGTCAGGCCCTTCAGTGTGAACAGGCTCTTCACAATCTTTTGCTTTTATGAACATGATGTCTTCATCAGGGAAGTCAAACCTCATAGGCTGGTAATCATCAATGGGTTGCTCAGCAAGATATTCAGATAGTACACTGCCCTTGATGGCTTTCTGAGAGGTGTACTGGATGTCGTATTCTGTGAGAATCATTTGCCATCTTGCAACCCGTCTGGTAAGTGCTGGCTTCTCAAATATGTACTTAACTGGGTCCATTTTTGAGATCAACAAGGTAGTATGGGTCAACATATACTGTCTCAGTCGGCGAGCAGCCCACGCTAAAGCACCGCAAGTTTTCTCGAGCAGTGAATAACGTTGTTCACAGTCGGTAAACTTTTTGCTCAGGTAGTATATTGCATACTCTTTTCGACCAGACTCGTCATGCTGGCCCAACACACACCCCATTGACTCTTCCAATACTGTCAAGTACATTATCAGAGGTCTTCCTTCAACTGGAGGCATAAGGATTGGAGGCTCTTGTAAGTACTCTTTGATCTTGTCAAAAGCCCTTTGGCAGTCTTCGTTCCACCTGACCGTCTGTTCCTTTCTCAACAGCTTGAACAAAGGTTCACAGGTTGCTGTAAGGTGAGATATGAACCGTGAGATGTAGTTCAATCGACCTAAGAATCCTAGAACCTCCTTCTCTGTCTTCGGTGCAGGCATCTCTTGGATGGCTTTGACTTTATCAGGGTCAACTTCAATCCCTTTCTCGCTTACGATAAATCCCAGCAGCTTATCGGATCGCACCCCGAATGTGCACTTGTTGGGGTTCAGCTTCAACTGGTACTTCCTCAGACGCTTGAATAACTTCAGTAGATTCACCAGGTGATCTTCCTCTGTAAGGGACTTGGCAATCATGTCATCCACATAACACTCGATTTCCTTATGGATCATATCGTGGAATAATGTTACCATAGCCCGTTGATATGTCGCACCAGCATTCTTGAGCCCAAATGGCATTACCTTGTAGCAGAACGTGCCCCAGGGTGTGATGAATGTTGTCTTCTCCATGTCTTCAGGCGACATCTTGATCTGATTATATCCTGAAAATCCATCCATGAAGGAGAATACCGAGAACTGAGCTGTATTATCCACCAATACATCAATGTGAGGTAGAGGGAAATCATCTTTCGGGCTGGCTCTGTTCAGATCCCGGTAGTCAACACACATTCTTACTTTGCCGTCTTTCTTAGGCACAGGTACTATGTTAGCAACCCACGGTGGATAGCTAGTCACAGCAAGGAACCCGGCGTCCCATTGCTTTTGTACCTCCTCCTTGATTTTCATTGCCATGTCTGGGCGAGTACGGCGCAGCTTCTGTTTGACTGGTGGACATTCTTCTCTCAAAGGCAGCTTGTGCACAACGATGTCGGTATCCAACCCTGGCATATCTTGATAAGACCAAGCAAACACATCCACATACTCTTGAAGCAGGTCAATCAGTTGTCTCTTCACTGAGTCTTGCAGGCAGGCCCCGATTTTAACCTCTTTCACGTCTTCATCTGTACCAAGATTAATCACTTCAACCTCCTCCTGGTGAGGAGTAATAACCTTTTCCTCTTGTCTCAACAACCTGGCTAGCTCTTCAGGAAGCTCATATTCTTCTTCAACCCCTTCATCGGCTTGATTGATTGGATTGTCAAAGTCATACGAAGTCATAGCCGTGCTGTTGTCGGTGCTGTCAGGAAGGCACACTCTGCAAGGGTTCAGTTGGTTCATTTTAGTGATTTGATTTTAATCTTGCTTTAGAAAAGTGAAATAAAGTTGTCATTTTGAAAACACTGCCATTTATTTTTTGTACAAAAAGAAAAATGAAAAAACAGTGAGCGGAAAAGAAAAAGACTCATTTGCAAAAAGATGTCTGATATTTCATTGATTAATCTTGTTTGCACAAAAAGTACAGATGGCCCGATTACAAAATGAGTCTTGTCATCTTGGGCAAGATGCAAGACTTTGATGCATGCTTATAAAATACAGGAAATAATAATTACTCTGCATGAGTAACTCTTATAATTTCCTGGGAAGACCAGTTTGAGATACTGCTCCCCGGGATCTTTGGACGAATCCATCTTTCCAGGTTGTGTTCCTCTTCCAGCTCGTCTTCCAGACAGTTGATAGCATCAGGGGTGAGCATCCCCCCACTCACAAAGTTGGGCTCTTTCGCAGCCGCTGCTTGATCTTGTTGAGTTGGTTTGTAACCCAACCCAAATCTGTCCTCTTTCTTCTCTACCGATAGCAGTTTGCCCCAGCCTTGGGCGTTTCCTCCCTCAACAACCTCCCGGGCTTGTTGGTATGATGATATTGAAGTACCAGGCACAGCAGATGTTTCATTGACATTCAAAGCTTCGAACCCCTGGCTCATTGTTTCATGGATCTCCCCGTCCATCTCAATATACCTATAGGTAGCCAGGTGGCTGACAAAAATATCCTCTTCTCCACAGATTGTAACGATTTGACCCTCCCACTCATATTTCAATTTCTGGTGAAGGGTGGAGGTCACGGCGCCAGCGGCGTGAATCCATGGCCTACCCAATAGACAGCTGTAGGCGGGCTGTATATCCATCACGTAGAAAGTAGTTTTAAAGGTCTGCGGGCCAATCGTTACAGGCAACTCAATCTCTCCCAGAACCGATCTCTTTGACCCATCAAAGGCTCTTACCACCAGGTTGCTGGGTCTCAACGCCAATCCGTCATATTCTAGCTTCACCAGGGCCTTTTTAGGTAAGACATTGAGGGATGACCCTGTGTCCACCAGCACATGAGAAAGGACTGCTCCTTTGCATTCCATGGTGATGTGCAAGGCTTTGTTATGGTTGCGGCCATCCGTTGTCAAGTCAGTATTGGTGAACCCTAGCCCATTGCTAGCAGTAACATTTCCAACCACGGTTTCCAATTGATTAACAGTAATCTCTTCAGGCACGTAAGCTGCGTGCAAGACTTTGAGTAGTGCATTCCGATGGGCTTCGGAGCACATAAGCAGTGAGAGGATAGAGATCTTGGATGGCGTTTGGTGAAGCTGATCCACAATTTTGTAATCACTCTTTTTGATGATTCGCATAAACTCATCAACTTCTTGATCGAATGGTGTCTTCAAAGCTTCTTTAACTGTTTGATCTTCCTGCACCGGGCTCTTTCCTTTTGCCTTAACAGCAGCCTCTGCTTCGGCAGTGGGTCTCTGAATCTGTGGAGCGAAGAGACGTCCGCTTCGGGTGAAGCCTCCGCCTCCTCCCACATTATCTATTTGTGGTGCAGGTGTTGATGTATCAAGAGTGATTCTTTGTCCCTCGCAGTACACGTCGGAGCCATAGTGCCAAGGGATGGCTCTATTGCTTTCATATGGTACTGGTCCAGGCACCATGACAGTGACTGGACTGATTGCAGCTGCTGAAGGAACTGTGATAGTTTGCGGATCGTAATAAATTGTAACTGGTGCTCTGATGGGAGCAGCACTTTCTGAATTGTAGGCAGAGTTGTTTTCAGGATCATAAAATATTGTGACAGTAGAGACATCTTCATGATTTGTCGCTGGAGTTGTGGGAGACATTGGCGGAAGGATGGATGTTGTTGTTGTAGGAGATTCGAAATGGAATGAAGCTGAAGTTGTAGCAGGGAAAATTGTTGATAACTGATCAGTTGAGATGATAGATGAAGTACTTGTTGATGAAGCCGAAGAATTGTCAGGAACAATGGTTGTTGCAGTTGTAGGAGGTTCTAGATTTGTTGTTGATGAGATTGCCGGATTGGTTGGAAATGATGTGGTGATTTGAAGTTGGCCACTCTGAATGAGACCGTCTATGCCATTCCTCAGGTTATCGCACCCATTGACTGAAATATTGCAGTACGCACAACCCAACTCACACCCCGGGAACATTTGACATTCGAGGAGCTGAGCCTTAATTTCTACCAACGGTGTCCTGATCTGACCCACACTGGTTATTAAATAAGACGGCTTGTCTTCTTCAATAGCGTTAATTCTGGGACCACCGTGATTTGGCATGGGGTTCTTATTGACATTAGGTGGTGGTGCGAAATTCAGAGCTTTTGAGTCTACCAGGTCTTGTACCTTCATGTGCAGAGCTCTGCACTTTTCTGTACTGTGGCCAGGTGCATTTGAATGAAAAGCACATCTGGCGTTGGAATCATAATTCCTGGGTAGACTGTTGGGATCCGGAGGTGCCAACGTCCTTAGCTCAACTAGGTTGAGTTTCAGGAGTTGTGGCAGCAATGTAGCATATGGCATAGGGATCGGATCGATTACTCGGTTGGCTTGAGAAGGCCTTTGTTGGAATGGCCTTTGCTGGTTATTGTTGTTGGTGTTGCTGTTGTTGTAATCTCTCGGAGGATACTGATTCTGTTGGTGATACTGAGGTTGTTGTTGATAGTTTTGTTGCGGAGGTTGATAAACTGGTTGAGGATGAGCTGGAGCAGGAATGGTGACTGCTGCCACTGATCTGTGAACATATTGGGGCCTGCCCCTGTTGGTGTGGATGGCATTGGTCTCGCCAGTTCTTCTCGGGCCTGCAAAAGGCTTTCTGGCATTACTGGATGAGCTTGCACCATTGTCTGAGATCTTCCCCATTTTCAATAGGCTTTCAATTCTCTCCCCTGCTATGACAACATCTGCAAAGCTGGTGGATGAGAAGGCAGCTAGCATATCAATATAGGTTCCCTGAAGGGTGTTCATGAACATATCAGCCATCTCTCTTTCAGACATAGGTGGTTGAACAGCAGCAGCAAGCTGTCTCCATCGCTGGGCATATTCTCGGAAACTTTCCCTTGACGACTGTGACATTCCCATTAGGAGGGTCCTGTTGGGTGCCATGTCTAAGTTATACTGATACTGTCTGATGAAGGCCTCAGCCAGGTCCTTCCAGCATCTGATAGTTGCCCTTGTCAAGTGAGAGTACCATTCTCTTGAAGCTCCTGTTAAGCTATCCTCGAAATAGAACATCCAGAGCTTCTCATCCATAGTATAGGCCTTCAGCCTCCCCAGAAATGATTGTAAATGAGTCCGGGGGCATGAAGTCCCGTTGTATTTCTCAAAACAAGGAGGCTTGAACTTATGGGGAATCCTGACCCCGTCTACCAAGCCCATGTCCATGACGTCGAAACCCAGAGAGTTTTGAGACTCTAAGGACCTCAATTTCTCAGCTATCTCGTCCAACCTTCTATCGTAAGCTTCTTCCCCAGCACCCATTACTGTGAATTGGTCCTCCTGGGGGTCTTCTTGAAGTACCCTGGCTGCGGTGGCAGTCCCTTGAACATTTGCAGGAATGTTGACCTCGGGATGGAGATGTGGGCCAAACACAGGGGGGTTAACATGAGGTTGTACCCTTTCATTGTTACTGGTGCCGGCAGTCCCTATATGTGGATCCTCTTGATTTTGCCTTTCCACCATGGCCCTCAGTCTTTCCTGGCTCTGAGCCATGTTGTTCATCACTTCCATAAACTGAGTCATTTGATTCCTCATCTCTAGCCTTTCATTTGCCATTTGATTTCTGACCTCAGTAAGGTCCTGCTGCATCTGATCCATTTGAATGCCCGGAAGATTGTTACGGGTCTGATAACGGTGCGGACGGTTGAGGGGAAATACCCGGCGCCGAGCAATAATTCCTGAACATCACAACAGAGTTAGTGGCAGTAAAACAAAAACCTACAAAACAAACAAAAGGGTTAGCATGCAATGCAGTTATGCTTATTTGTTTTCAAGGTATCCGGTTTGGCATTCAGTTTTGACCCTTCCAGACCCTTGAAGATGCTGTTGATGTTGCTTTTGAAGTGAAACTCGGATGGAACAAACCAATACATATATTACAAAAATCAAAAGGTACATAGTTTGTTTTACAAATACAAGCCCTCTGGGGGGGCAAAATACATTACAAGAAAATAAAAGTACATGGAATGAAAGCAACAACAAACAAAGGGTCAAACACCAAGACCAAACTCATCCTCACGAACTTCCTTGAGAAGTGCTTCGGTCACAGGATCAGCCGGACGCTCCGTGAGATTCCTGATGAGGAGATTCCGGGTGGTAACAGCTGTCGTTAGCTTCTTGTGCTGACTTTGGTCTTTTGACCTCTTCACCCCTGCTTTGATCTTCAACTCTGATATCTCCCTCTGGGCTGCTGCCAGGGCTTCTTGCTGCACTTTTGCACTAGCTTCCAGTTGCTCCATCTTGTCTTGAACTCTCTTGTCCTCCAGAGTACGGGCTTCGGTGATCCTGACCCACCGAGCTTGACTCTCCTTCAAATACAAGTCTGTCCTTGCTCTCTGGAACTGGGCTTCTTTGCAAGCATTCTTCAGAATTCGCTCTCCAGCTTTAGACTTCTTAATATAATCCCCAGACTTCTCAATCTTAGCCAGATGCTCCACTCTCAACTTCTCCAATCTCTCAACCTCCCTCATACCATCACTCCTCTCCCGGAGGGTCTTCTGCAAAGCTTGAGTTAACTTCTCATTTCTTTCTTTCAAACTCTCAAACTCCCCCAAACTGACAGTGGCAGGTGGTGCTGAAGATGATTCAGGCATATCTTCTATAGTAAAGGGCATCCCCGAGAATTGGGCCCTGGCACGGGACCATTCATAATATTGTGCTAATGCCACATTGTTGCACTTCCCCAAAATGGTTACCCCCTTAGTCTGCACATTGTCCCAGGCCCAGGCTGCCTGCTTAACAATGGCCAGACTAATCTTGTTCTCACAGTAAAGAGTCTCTACCAAGTCCTGTGCCCTAGGAGTGTGGACCAGTGCATAGCCCAGTTGTCTTTTAAACAGCAGAGGGTTGTAATTAATACTACCCTTAACTCCTATTAGGGTCACATTGGGAAAATTCCCACAGCTGGTGATGATATCCCTGCCCTTGGTGCTTTGAGTGCACCATCTGATATCAGCTGAAGTTAGAACAGTGAGTCTCTTTGCCCAGTTACTCTGCTGATGAGGATTTAGAAATGCATCTGTCCTGGGTAGATGCCTGAGAAGCCAAGTATGGAACAATGGAGCACAACACCTCACTAATCTTCCCCTCTGCTTTTCATTCCTCTGATGCACTGAATAGTAGAGGTCCCCCAATAAAGTTGGCACTGGGTTCTTCAGGATGAACAGATGGATTGCATTCTTGCTAATGAATCGAGGCTCATCTGTAAACAATACAATTCCATATATACTTAAAGCCAATAAAGCACAGACAGCTTTCCCCTCTCCCAAAGAAGCTTTCAGGGTAGCTTGAGAGATCAAGAAATCCAGATGGAAACCAGGAATTCCAGCTTTAGAAGTCATATGCTGCTCAATCAGGACAGGTTCCAGATGCAAAGCCTTTGCTACTTCTCTATTACCAGGAAAGATCATCTCAGGGTTGAAAGGGATTCCACCCCTGATAGGCAGACCGACCAATGATGAGTATTCTTCCAATAGAGGGCCCAACTGAAAGTCTCGGAAGGTGAAGCACCTCAGTGGGGGATCATAGAATTAAATGCAAGTGTGGATCAGGCTTCTCTGTGAAGGGTCCAGATCCATAACCACATCGAGTATATCTCCGTAGTGTTCCCTGAACAATGGTATGTGATCTGGAGTGATCAGGGTCTGAATCCTCCTGATGTCAGATAGCTCTGGCTGGAAGAAGTGATAGGTGATGTTGCTCTTTTTAGGAGCCATGATGCTGACAGGTGCTGATGATAACACTGAAGAATGAGCCACTGATTGGCTGGTGCAGGTGACAGCTGAAGCAGATGCTGATGGAGATGGGTCAATGCTGAAGATGGGGTCAAAACCAAAACCAAATGAAGATGGATACCCTAAAACACAAATAAGCAAATGTCAATATGATGCAATGTTTATGTATGCAAATGATATGCAAGGGTCTGTGACCGAGCTGGATCTGATCAAGAGCTCTGATATAAGTCCAAGATATATTCAAGAATACCAGATGGAGGTCTATAAATCCAGTAACCAAGGTGGGGGGCTCAAATAAAGAGCCACATGTCCAGGGTTTTAGAATCACAAGAACTGTCCCAAAATGAAGTACTCTTAAACAATCAAAGTAACAGGGTATTCTGAGGTCAAGGTACCTGCAAACCTGTAAACAGCCCGACCCCCTCACAGGTGGTGTTCTAAAACAAGGATCCTCAGACTTGGATCAGTTATGAGAAGTGTAAACACTTCTAACCCGGAGGTACAGTGTTTACAATAACCATAAAAGTTCCTCCTCTAATTCACCTCAGTTTCTGAAGGTCAATACTAAAAGGTCATCCAGACTTAGCAGGCTTCCCAGATAGCCCTAGCATTGCAGGAAATCTGCAACACAGAGTTCTCAAGAAGAAACCCATATCTGAACCGTGTTTCATATTCCCGCACCAGACCGAGATAGAATGGGAAAGAATATGATTCACTCTAGCCTAGGTGTCACTCAGGTCCCAGGTATAGGACCTTAACTCTCAATGGAACACCCACCCACCAAAGCAAACAACAGATCCAACCAGCAACACAGTATGACAATATGATAATATATGCATAAAGCTATAAAGAAAGCAATAAACAAAACTGTACATAAAGCAGAAATAAATACAAATATACAAACACAAATAAGCACATAACACCCCAGTAAACACAAATCAATCAAGCGCTAGGAGGAACCCACAAAAAGAACCAGAAGCCCTGGTTACAGTATAAGGGTCCCCAGCAGAGTCGCCAAGCTGTCGCTCCCGATAAGTGGGAAAGGGCCCAATGTCGCTCCCCGGATTTCCATCCTGGTACAAACGCGAAAGTGGCGCGGAAGAAGAATAGAGTCGCCAGCCATGCATTTTTATCCCGAAGAAAGGGAATGGTGATGCTGCACAAACCAGAAGAAAGAAAAAGGAAGGACACAGGTCCTGCGAACCAGAGAGACTGAGTTCGGGAGTCGGTTACGACCTGGGAAGGTATTAGCACCCAGATCGTCCGCCGTACCCGACGGGATCCACGCTTGCAAAGAATACTGTTTCAAAGGGTGAGGGTATGAAAAATGCGGCAAAGAAATGAATATGAAAAGAAACTGGAACTGGAAAAGAACTGAAATAAGAAACAAAGAGAAAAATGTAGGGAAAATAAAGATTGTGCTCGAACGGGCCCTACCCCGCTGCCTACGTACCTCATCGGGATAATGAGGATCAGAGACGCCGTAGTTCCCCTAACTAGGGGTGGCAAGGAAATTGCTTGTGAATTAAGGCTTGAACTGCCTATGCCATTGCTCAGGTGTTGCAGACTCGGACGACGAGTGCGTAACCGTCTTGCAAAATGACAAGTAGGAGCAAGTTCGCGTACGGAGCGAAGGAGATGAGAAAAGAATTCCCGAAGGAAAGACGCTTATTGTTTGTTTTGTGTTTTTTAGAAGCTTTTATGAGTGTGTCACAAGGAAGTGAACTCAAACTCTCACCAATGGAATGTGCACTTGTCACTACATTCCAAGATGGAATAATAGAACAAGCACACTCAAGTAAGGAGAAGATCCCCAAAACTTGAACCCAAAGATTAGGGCTTAGGCTCACTAACTTGCTTAATTATTAAGTGTTTTTTTGGTTATTTACATGAAGAAGTGTTTTTTATGCTTTTCTTTATGAAGAAGATACCTTGATCAGACTTGTGCATCACAAGGTAAACATGTACTATCCCAAGATGGGAAGACTACAAGCATACCTCATGGAATAAGGCTATGGATCAATGCATCACTTCACATATATTAAAGTGTTTTCTTTTTAAGAGTTATGAGATGAGAAGAGAAGAAGAACCAAAAGATCTCAAAGGTAAAAATTCTAAAGGGGGACTAAAATAATCCTAAGTATTCACATGCATGGAAGTCCTAAGGGTTAGTGAGGTTTCTATCCTAATGAAGGAAAAAAGAAGAAGATAGAAGAAGGGATGAGAAAGGCCTAAGCCCAACAACAAAGGGTTAGTAACATAAACATAAGAGGAAGATGAGAATTGGAGATGTGGAACTCAATTCCCACATCTCTCACTTACCATAGCCCCTGAAATGTTAGCAAAAATCCAGCAAATTGACCAACACAATCATGGAATTAGCCATGCTCAAAGGCTCTTGTAAACAAGAAACAAACAAACATGCCAAGCATTGCAAGTACACGACTTACGCGTCGAAAACATGAAAGCATACATCAACCAGCAAGCAAATCACCCTAAAATCTCATGTTTAATGATCATGCAATGATCCACGGCAATTAGAACAAGCAAAGGGATCAAACAAGCTCAAAACAACACTAAAAAACCATTCTGCTTCAGTGTTAACCGGTTAACCATATGCGTTAACCGGTTAACCAGCTCAAACCTGCACAAAATACACACAAAACAGGGGCGTTAACCGGTTAACCATATACGTTAACCGGTTAACACTGATAAAACAGCAGCAAATCCTGCAGAAAACAGCATCTCAAAACAGCTTATTCAAATAAGCTTGCACCAGACCAGCAATCAATTACACATGGAAAAATTAGATCAATTCACATTAATCCATATCATTAAGCTCATGAACAAATAACATTTGGATCCGGATACAAATCAACCAATCACTTCATGCAACACAATCAAATACACAAACACATGGTGGATCTAAAGCACAAGCATGCAAATAAGCTAAAAACAGAGCTAGATCTGAAATTAACCAACCTACAAAGCTGAGGTATGCTTTGGTAATTGTTGATTGAGCTGAAAACGGTAGATCTCGCGCAAAACTTTGAAGATCCGATGCTAAGCTCCACACTCCATGCAAAATAAATGCAAGAACAAGCTCTTGATGCAGAATTTTGGATCCAAAAGCACTTCTAGATCTCAAACCAGATCTGAATCTCCAATAAAACCAGCAAAGAGATGCAAAGAAGCTATGAATGGAAGCTTAGTTCCAAGATCTACACACCTCAAGGCAAGGTTGTGTGATCTTCAAAGAGGAACTTTGAGTGATTTGGAAAATTGGGAGAGAAAAGTGAGAGAATTGTGAGTGAGAGGAATGAAAATTCAGAAATGAGAGTAAAAAATGAGTGAGAGCCCCTTTGGTTTGGAAGGAAATGGAATAAATATGATTTAGGTTTGGGGCCCAAAATTTTGGTTTGGGATCCAAAATTATGGTTTGGGTAGTGTGATTAGGAGGTAGCAATGGGATTAGGCTTGGATAAATGCTCTAGATCCTTCTCCCAAATTCAAATTAATTCAATATGAATAAAAATCAGAAAATTGGAAAATGGAACCAAAACACACATGCTGAAATTGCTGCTGGAAATTCAAATTTCGCAGCTGTTAACCGGTTAACCATATGCGTTAACCGGTTAACGCATGGAAAATTTGAATTTCCCTCCCTTTGGTGGGAACCTTCAAAAATAGGCCTGCACCAACCGTTTCAAGCAAATTTTGATCCATCTTCTCTTTCTAGGGCTCTGAACATGATACCAGGCTTGTGCAAAATGATCCTGTGAGCTTCTTGCCAGATCACCATGCTCTTAATTTTGACCTGCAGGTTCGGATTTTCCCAGATGACCGATCATATGCCTTATGCTGGAACATGCGAGTGTTATGCCTCATTTTTCTATGCTAAATGATAAGGATATGATATGCTCATGATGATTATGATATGATAACGATGCTAAACAAGAAGAGGGCAAATTTGGGGTGTTACAGCTGCCCCTATTCAATCAACTGTTAATCTGAAAAGGATGAGAGCAACGGCTATCAGACATTCTAGATAAACTGTGATTGAATACCAAGAAGACCAGAAATTTGCACTCTGACGAAGAATGCAACACTGGGAAATAAACCCAACCAGATGACGCTCTGGGGATAAGAAGGAGAGAAAAAGCAGACGAGCTTCTTCCGAGTTGAAATTGATATCTGGAATACTATCACGCTGACAGACGAGTCTTCGCATGACCTGTGACGCCAGGTACAGAGAGCGGACGAGCCCTTAAGGATCTTCAAAGTAACCTGAGATGGACGAATCTCCTTCACTAATCCTTACGCAGATAAGTGGAATAAGACGGACGAGTCTTCTTCGGATAACCCTTACGCAGGCTCCGGGAATGTATATAAGTCTGTGGGATAGACATGCAATCAAGGTAGACGAACCTTCTTCATATATTATCCGCGGATATATGGTATAAGACAGACGAGTCTTCTGAGCAAACCTGTTACGCCAGGTGCAGCAACCATAATGATGGGTGCTTGAGACGGACGAGCCTCCCTCGGATTTACCTGTTACGCCAGGCCCGGTAACCATTTCGACATTTAATTCCCACTGTCAGGATTTTAAACCTCTTCAATACAGACGAGTATTGGATGATCATCAAGAGAACACAGACGAGTGCCAATAGTCAAAGATACAGACGAGTATCGGACGATGATCTGAGAAACACAGACGAGTGTTTCAGGCGATGATACAGACGAGTATCAGCCACTGGTATAGACGAATACCAGAAATTCAAACACAGACGAGCATTTGAAGTAGTCACAGAGATATCAGGGTAAACAGCAAATCTTCACATTCAGGTGCAAGCTAGCACAGACGAGTGCTGAGGATGATACAGACGAGTATCCAGGCAAAGCAGACGAGCTTCAGAACACAAACGACTTCTGGGGGATAAAAGCAGACGAGCTTCAAACACACACAGACGAGTGCTGGACAGTTGCAGACGAGCAACAACAGAGAATACATATCAAGGCACAGACGAGTGCAGCGAAGGATCCAATACCAAACACAGACGAGTGCTGGGAGGTTGCAGACGAGCAACAACAGAGGTATCATAACACAGACGAGTGTTGAGGGGTTGCGGACGAGCAATATCAAGATAATCATAAACCACTGCTGGGGAAAGCAAACGGGCAATACCACAGAGTCAACACAGACGAGTGTTGAGAGGTGCAGACGAGCGGTAAACAAATGCGTGATTGGCAGCAAGAGATACAACTCTGCAGGGGAAGAAAAAGTCAAGAGGTCTGGATACCCACTCCGACTGAGGTGATGAATACCTGGCTGCATCATCAAATAAACCAACAATAGGGCAAATCTGCTGGGGAATATTTCACGGACAGAGATGAAAATCCAATATTAACTCTGTGGGGAATATCATCTAGTGACCTCTTGCATTTTCTGGATTAGTTGACTGCTTGAAGATCAACCTAAGAGGATTTTACAGAAGACCTGACATCCAAAATGTCCAAGTCTTCAAACTCTTTAGAGATTCGTCGAATCTTGACATAACTGCCCCAGACTGTATAGACTATGGAAGAATTTGTCTCGCAAGGATTCCTGAAAAACCTCGCATCATTGCGAAATATCGTGCCCTGCAAGCACAAAGATATGCACACCTGCCCTGGGCATAAATGAATCCAGGTATGGCTGAGCCAGGATGATATGATTTTTGAATTTCCTTTTATAACAGATTCACTGGGTATCAACTCAAGGGTTGAAGAAGTGAAGACCATGATATCGACTCAAGGGTCATGAGAAACGGAAATATCGACTCAAGGGCCGAGGAGAACACAACAACATCAACTCGAGGGTTGAGGAATAAGGTGACAACATCGACTCGAGGGTCGAGGAAACGAAAGCAACAATATCGACTCAAGGGTCGAGAATAACAAAGCAACATCAACTCGAGGGTTGAAGGAATAAAATAGCAACATCGACTCGAGGGTCGAGGATAACAAAACAACATCAACTCGAGGGTTGAGGAAATAAAAGCGATGATATCGACTCGAGGGTCGAAGAAAACCAGAGTGAAAATTTTCCATACTCAACTGAAGTGAGAGGCTGAATGCATATAGATGCCAACATGTCATACTTGAAGAGATGCCAACAAAGATTGGACTTTAACCTTGAAGATGCCAATGACCATTGGACTTTAGCCGTGTATGATGAAGAAACAATTACAACTGCGGATAAGTCCTCTGACTAGGGAAGCACCCTACTGGGATAAATCATCAGACGTTCATTCTGGGAACGGCCTTGCATACCGTAATATTATCTCAAGAGGATTTTACAGAAACCTAGCATCTGAAATGCTTCAGTGTTTTCAAACTCTTGAATATCTCGAAGTAACCACTTCAAACTGTATGGTCCATGAAGGAATTTGCCCCAAGATCTCGCATCATCATGAGGTGTCCTGCCCCAGTATTCTGAACCTTGGGTAGGTGCATTTGATTAATCGTCTTCTGGAGATAATAACTTCTATTTCTTCTAGGGTGACCTGCCCCAGTACGAGTATTGCTTTGGAGATAAACACCCAGACTATCTGCTTATTGAGAGATTTAAATCTCGAAGTGATTGCCCCAGTTTGGCTGAATCTGAAGAGATTAATCGACGTTATTGCCCCAGATTGGCTACCTTTAACCCAACTGGTTGGAAAAGGTCCTATTCAACGAAGTTTCTTGGAAAAATGCCCCCTTGACATGAATGTCCTTCAGAAGTTTCCATCTGCTCCACTTGGCAAGATTAAGCTTCTATACTGAGGTTCCATATGTGAACTTCTTTGATGCCAAACAAATGTATACAAGCAGAAAATGTCTTATTCTGAGAATGAAATTTCTAATGCAACACATGTTAATCTTGAAGCTTTTATTGACAAAATGTCGTTTGTGAACGAATCACGGGTTAAGATAGTACAGTATTATTTTATGAAATAAACATGCATATGCAATACCAACAAGGGTCTGTTAGCACAACTCGTAGGAGTCAGGAACACTATCTCATGGTAGCACGCTCTCGAATTAACCCTGCTTCAATTAGGACTTTTAAGGGTTGTATCGTGGCCTGGCTCACGGTTATAGAAACAGGGGATATAGGCTCGAAATTTATATGTGCCCACCCATCTTCGTGATGTCCTTCCATTCCTATGTTCAGCTAGTTTCCACAAGCGCACACCTCCTAAAGGTTTCGTATTGGTTGAGGAACCATTACTCTAACAGTTTAAGCACCATTGAGGTTATTGTGGGCCTAACAGTCACCCTTATTGTCTTTTGTGTCCGTATCACACGATTGGTTTTTGATTAAGGATCTTTCTTGTGTAATCCTTTTCGTCTTCCTTTTTCCATTCTTTTTCTTATCCCTAACTTTTGCCTGGACTGATTCTTGTGAATCTTTTGCAATTGGAGTCCAGCGGGATGCCCTAATTTTTGCCTAAGTCGTTTGTTTTCAAGTTTCGACTTAGCGGGCTATTTATTTCTTTTTTTTCTTTATTTTCGTCCGAACAAATCGTGCGACACTGTTTGCCTTGACTGTTTTGTAAGGGTTGTGACTGTCTCACTTTCTGGTTGATGGAGAATAACCATGGTGGTTTTCGGTCTTTGGACCTCTTGGTTTGGTACAATGAAATGTTAAGGATCCTCAGATGAACTCCTTTATGGAAGCATGAACGCCTGGTCCAACTAGCTGACACCTACCCTGCCCCTGGTTAAATGTGAGGTTTTTTTTTTTTTTTTTTTTTTTTTTTTTTATGCGAAAAGAAACTCCTACTTCAAGGCTCAAAGGGGTTAACGAGGGTCTATCTCCCTTATATCTCCGGTGTTTGGGAATTTGAAACAATGCCTGTACATCGTCAACAGGGTCTTATTCAAGAGCACTCAATTGGAGATTTTTGCGTTTTCATTTCGTCATCCTCCATCACAGAGTTTAAGAACAACAGTTGGTATTGCGATGCACATTCACAAAATTATAAGTAAAATGAATGAATTACTTCAAGAAAAACATGTGCGTTTCATTAATTAACATTCAAAAAGCAAACAAGTTTCATGCAAGCATACAAATGTTCAAACAAACATATAAAAGAGACACATGAAAATGCAGTAAAGAATCTGAGCAATGCCAATGTTGAGGAGACTTGACTCCGTCTGGACCTGTTGATCTTGAATACTTTCTATAGTCAGCATCTTTCTTGATGATACATGCAGTCTTCAATCAAATGACCATGTGTCAGCACCATACTTCATTCTTAATTATTCTGACCTGAAGCTTCCGACGTTCAAACATTCACACGAGACGTCTAAAGAAAAGAGTGACACTGTGATGAAATTGCCACATAAGTTTGACACCTAAGGTTGCTCGGAAAGACCTGACGATCTTCTGCCTACGTATCTCCATTGACCAAAGACCAATGGAGAATCAGAGCGACGTAGTTCCCCTCAATAGGGACCAAAGTGATGTACACAACCGCTCTTCAGAATCAAACTGAGAATCACCTTCACATACATCTTCAATAAATTCCTCCATAACATGAGCTGACGAACCCACATGACCAAACGGAGACTTGTTAACTTGAATGCCTTGAGGCGTCACTGAAATCAACCCAGAATCAATCAAATCTTGAACCTTATCCCTGAGAGGCTTGCATTCTTCAGCTGAATGTCCTGGTGCGTTGCCATGGAATCCACATTGAACATTGGGATCAAAACTTGGTGGATATGGAGAAGGTATCGGACCCGATTTCTTCGGCACTATCAATCCACTATCGATCAGGCATGGAAGTATCTGACTGTATGGTACTGGCAATGGATCGAAATACCTCTTGGATCTCTTAGTGTAGTAACGACGCCTTTGCGAAGTATGCTTCTGTTGGCACGGTCGCTGTTGATACTGAGGAGGTTCACTGTTAACTGAAATCTGACATACGGATTCAGAATATTGCTGACTCTGAGCTACTGAAATGTATGGGTAATGTGGATAAGTCAATGGAGTTTGAGGGTCTTCCCAGATTGCATCAATCACATCCTTATCTTGGGAACTAACAAAAGATTCATTCTCTTCAGCTGAGCTATCTGACATGCCTTGGATCTTTCCCATCTTGATAAAATTCTCAATGCGTTCTCCAACTATTACCAAGTCCGAGAAACCCGAAGTTCCACTGCCACTCAACCTCTCCAAATACGGCCCCTGTAAGGTCTCTATGAAAAGATCAACCAATTCTCTGTCTGATAGCGGGGGTTGTACCCGAGCAGCTACTTCTCTCCACCTCTGGGCATACTCTCTGAAAGGTTCACCATCTCTTTGGGATAAAACTTGCAAATCCATGCGACTAAGAGCCCTGTCAAGATTGTAGTCATACTGCTTCACAAATGCATTGGCTAGGTCTGACCATGACTGGATACGACTGCTCTCTAACTGCATATACCAATTCGACGATGCCTCACTCAGACTGTATTGGAAACAATGAATCATCAATTTTTCATTATGCTCATGTGAGGCCATCCTTCTGCAAAATCTCACCAAATGCTGCCTTGGACAACTATCCCCTTTGTACTTTTCAAACTTCGGTACTTTGAATTTTGGAGGTATTACCAGGCCATGCACCAGACACATGCTTGCAGCACTTAAATCAATGACATTACGACTTTGAAGGGCTTTGATCTCTTCCTCCAACACACGGAATCTTTCCTCCCTTTCCCCAACTCGTGGATCTTGGATTCTCACTACAGGGATTGCCTCTTGAGGATCTGGCATAGTGAAAGCAAAACTGTGATAATCTGCAGCATCAACAGAAGAAGAATGTCCACTTCGGGCGACCTGACGCTCTTGAACATCTGGATTCCCAACAGGGGTCTGTACAGGCTGAGCTTGAGTGGAATTACGATCATCCTGCCTTGCCAAAGTCATCATAGCCCCCAAAAGTTGGTCCCACTGATCTCTTGTCAACCCAACACTGGCAGACTGGCTTTTCTCTCTAGGGTCCATGATCTTCTCAAAAGTTGCTTCAAGTCTGATACGAGAACTGGAGTCTCAACTGTAGATGGTGAACAAAGAACAGATGAGCCCTGCTTGCTGAACAGAAATGCAATGCAAATGATATGAGATGCCATGTTCAGTTATTTCCAAAGAATCTATCTACTTCAATCCACATTATGATACAAAAATCCAACAACAATTATTCAGGTATGGGATTCTCGGAAATAACTGAACATGTATGCTAAAATGCCATGATGGCATGTATGCAACTGGCAAGTGATCGGGAACTGGTGTCTGTCTGGATACGAAACACTGAGTTGAGAACCGAGCAACTGATAATATATGCCCTCTGAATAATAACCATCTGATAAGAACTCAAAACCAAGGGTCAAGAACTCCAGGATTATAATAACCGGATCAAAACATAGGATCGCACTGATGATGAAGGATATGTTGAGGTCAAGGGTTCCTGCAAACTTGTACACACCCCCCAATCTCACGGGTAAAAGGCTCCGGGTCAGACATCACGGACTCTCAAAGCCACATAGCAATAATACTGTCACCATCTCCGAGAAATGGCTCATGACCAAATCAGGGAATCGGTTAGGCATTATGTACTATGCAGGGAGGCCTCAGCTGAGTCTGGGAAAAACAAGCATCCCTTATAAGTTCCTAGCTTCAAGCGCTGAAATCAAGAAACAATAGTACATTCAGCCCGTAGGATACAGTACTAATGTCATATGACCAGATGCTTTAACTGAGTTCTTATAAGAGAACCAGGCCATCCTATGCGAGTTCCCAGTGGACCCTCGGGTGCGAATGGGTTTGCCACAAAATGTGGTCTGCCACTGTCACCACTGGAGAAAGTTGTTTCCACAAAGGTTCTCAATGATCGGTCCCCAGCTGCACATAACTGTCAGGGTTATGTAATGAGAGAGGAAGATCCCCAAATCAAGACATTTCCAAGACAATCGCAACCTGGGTGTGGAACTCACTACTACCCCCATGACAAGATCTCATGAGGCCAAAGTGGAACCACTCTAAGTCCTATGGTGCACTCGAGCCGGGTACTTGGCTCATATCTCTCAAGAACCAGTAACTCCCATCCCACCAAAGAAAACCAGTCCAGACAGTCCAGTATGATATATATGATGCAGAAAATAAATGCTGAAAACCGTAAATAAAGCTGTAAAGAAAGCTGTAAATAAACAACAATAACATACAACAAGCCACAACAAACAAAACATCACCCAATGAAACAGAAACAAAACAAGCGCTAGGAGAGACTCACAGGGGAACCAGAGATTCTGGGTTCGATCCCCAGCAGAGTCGCCAGCTGTCGCTCCCCGGATTTCCATCCTGGTACAAACGCGAAAGTGGCGCGGAAGAAGAATAGAGTCGCCAGCCATGCATTTTTATCCCGAAGAAAGGGAATGGTGATGCTGCACAAACCAGAAGAAAGAAAAAGGAAGGACACAGGTCCTGCGAACCAGAGAGACTGAGTTCGGGAGTCGGTTACGACCTGGGAAGGTATTAGCACCCAGATCGTCCGCCGTACCCGACGGGATCCACGCTTGCAAAGAATACTGTTTCAAAGGGTGAGGGTATGAAAAATGCGGCAAAGAAATGAATATGAAAAGAAACTGGAACTGGAAAAGAACTGAAATAAGAAACAAAGAGAAAAATGTAGGGAAAATAAAGATTGTGCTCGAACGGGCCCTACCCCGCTGCCTACGTACCTCATCGGGATAATGAGGATCAGAGACGCCGTAGTTCCCCTAACTAGGGGTGGCAAGGAAATTGCTTGTGAATTAAGGCTTAAACTGCCTATGCCATTGCTCAGGTGTTGCAGACTCGGACGACGAGTGCGTAACCGTCTTGCAAAATGACAAGTAGGAGCAAGTTCGCGTACGGAGCGAAGGAGATGAGAAAAGAATTCCCGAAGGAAAGACGCTTATTGTTTGTTTTGTGTTTTTTAGAAGCTTTTATGAGTGTGTCACAAGGAAGTGAACTCAAACTCTCACCAATGGAATGTGCACTTGTCACTACATTCCAAGATGGAATAATAGAACAAGCACACTCAAGTAAGGAGAAGATCCCCAAAACTTGAACCCAAAGATTAGGGCTTAGGCTCACTAACTTGCTTAATTATTAAGTGTTTTTTTGGTTATTTACATGAAGAAGTGTTTTTTATGCTTTTCTTTATGAAGAAGATACCTTGATCAGACTTGTGCATCACAAGGTAAACATGTACTATCCCAAGATGGGAAGACTACAAGCATACCTCATGGAATAAGGCTATGGATCAATGCATCACTTCACATATATTAAAGTGTTTTCTTTTTAAGAGTTATGAGATGAGAAGAGAAGAAGAACCAAAAGATCTCAAAGGTAAAAATTCTAAAGGGGGACTAAAATAATCCTAAGTATTCACATGCATGGAAGTCCTAAGGGTTAGTGAGGTTTCTATCCTAATGAAGGAAAAAAGAAGAAGATAGAAGAAGGGATGAGAAAGGCCTAAGCCCAACAACAAAGGGTTAGTAACATAAACATAAGAGGAAGATGAGAATTGGAGATGTGGAACTCAATTCCCACATCTCTCACTTACCATAGCCCCTGAAATGTTAGCAAAAATCCAGCAAATTGACCAACACAATCATGGAATTAGCCATGCTCAAAGGCTCTTGTAAACAAGAAACAAACAAACATGCCAAGCATTGCAAGTACACGACTTACGCGTCGAAAACATGAAAGCATACATCAACCAGCAAGCAAATCACCCTAAAATCTCATGTTTAATGATCATGCAATGATCCACGGCAATTAGAACAAGCAAAGGGATCAAACAAGCTCAAAACAACACTAAAAAACCATTCTGCTTCAGTGTTAACCGGTTAACCATATGCGTTAACCGGTTAACCAGCTCAAACCTGCACAAAATACACACAAAACAGGGGCGTTAACCGGTTAACCATATACGTTAACCGGTTAACACTGATAAAACAGCAGCAAATCCTGCAGAAAACAGCATCTCAAAACAGCTTATTCAAATAAGCTTGCACCAGACCAGCAATCAATTACACATGGAAAAATTAGATCAATTCACATTAATCCATATCATTAAGCTCATGAACAAATAACATTCGGATCCGGATACAAATCAACCAATCACTTCATGCAACACAATCAAATACACAAACACATGGTGGATCTAAAGCACAAGCATGCAAATAAGCTAAAAACAGAGCTAGATCTGAAATTAACCAACCTACAAAGCTGAGGTATGCTTTGGTAATTGTTGATTGAGCTGAAAATGGTAGATCTCGCGCAAAACTTTGAAGATCCGATGCTAAGCTCCACACTCCATGCAAAATAAATGCAAGAACAAGCTCTTGATGCAGAATTTTGGATCCAAAAGCACTTCTAGATCTCAAACCAGATCTGAATCTCCAATAAAACCAGCAAAGAGATGCAAAGAAGCTATGAATGGAAGCTTAGTTCCAAGATCTACACACCTCAAGGCAAGGTTGTGTGATCTTCAAAGAGGAACTTTGAGTGATTTGGAAAATTGGGAGAGAAAAGTGAGAGAATTGTGAGTGAGAGGAATGAAAATTCAGAAATGAGAGTAAAAAATGAGTGAGAGCCCCTTTGGTTTGGAAGGAAATGGAATAAATATGATTTAGGTTTGGGGCCCAAAATTTTGGTTTGGGATCCAAAATTATGGTTTGGGTAGTGTGATTAGGAGGTAGCAATGGGATTAGGCTTGGATAAATGCTCTAGATCCTTCTCCCAAATTCAAATTAATTCAATATGAATAAAAATCAGAAAATTGGAAAATGGAACCAAAACACACATGCTGAAATTGCTGCTGGAAATTCAAATTTCGCAGCTGTTAACCGGTTAACCATATGCGTTAACCGGTTAACGCATGGAAAATTTGAATTTCCCTCCCTTTGGTGGGAACCTTCAAAAATAGGCCTGCACCAACCGTTTCAAGCAAATTTTGATCCATCTTCTCTTTCTAGGGCTCTGAACATGATACCAGGCTTGTGCAAAATGATCCTGTGAGCTTCTTGCCAGATCACCATGCTCTTAATTTTGACCTGCAGGTTCGGATTTTCCCAGATGACCGATCATATGCCTTATGCTGGAACATGCGAGTGTTATGCCTCATTTTTCTATGCTAAATGATAAGGATATGATATGCTCATGATGATTATGATATGATAACGATGCTAAACAAGAAGAGGGCAAATTTGGGGTGTTACACCCAAATAAAGGTACAGACGCGAACGGTCGGCGAGAGGGACAATGAGAACACACAGCCGTGAACTCACTGGAGATGAATAGAGTCGCCAGCTAGGCATTTTTATCCCGGAGGAAAGGTAATGCTGCATAGACCTAGAAAGATATGGATAAGACGGTTGCGAACCAGAGAGACTGAGAAAGGGGGTTGGTTACAACCTGGGAAGGTATTAACACCCAGATTGTCCGCCGTACTCGACGGGATCCACGCTTAAAAGATTTGTGTTTTAAAGGGGTAGTGTCAGTGCAATCTGTGTATAAAATAGCTGGGAAACAATATGTACAGGTGTCAGTGTAAAGTGTATAAGTGATGTGAAGTGTGAAAGTGTCAGTGTAGAACAAGAATAAGATGCTCAAGATCATGAGGCTTAAAGAATAATGCTGGAAGGAAGGGGAATATACAGAGACTTTTGTTCGATAACTATTAAGTTATGCCTACGTATCCTCTCGTGCAATGAGGAAGTCAGAACACCGTAGTTCGACCCAAAGAGACTGAAAGATGAATTGATTTGTGAACTGCTTACTTGTCTATGCTCAAGTGTATGACCTGTCTGGCTCAGGTGCAAACTTTCTTGCATTAGACGGAAGAAGCAAGTTCTCGTTTGTGAGTGAAGGTGATGAGAAAAGAATCCCGGAGGAGACGATTATTGTTTGTTTTTGTGTTTTCAGTCTTTTATTGCTTTTGAAAGTCTGTCATAAGTTAATGAGCTTATGCCTAAACCAATGGGTTAGTAAACTCATCACATCTCCCCTCTGATTAGGGGTAATGAGAATACCTTAAGTGTGAAGTCAGATTCTCACACTTAATCACCTTTGGTATAGGATTAAGATCATTAACCTATTTGTGATTATTTAGATGTTTTTGGTGTTTTTGTTTAGTGTTGAGTAATGAGGTTAAGCCATAATCAGGGATTAAACAGACTCATTACACCATCCTAATAGAAGGATAATAGATGAGAATGTTTAAGCTGAGGAAAGCTCCTCAACTTAATCCATGATTAGGGATTAAACTCATGACAAAACAAGCCTTTGATTAAGTGGATTTTATTGAATGACAAAATGATGAAGTAGGTTTTATGATTTGTAAGACAACTTGAGGGGGACTTGTCCATTAACACTAGGGTTAGTCCTTCTTAACCATTTAAGGAAGAATTAGAACCCTAATGCAAGGCCCAAGTTACAAGTGTGATGTCTTGATGATTACTAGATGGATTGATTAAGAGATTTAAACACATTAAGGGTTTAACACTTAGGATTAAAGTTATACACTCCATCCTAAGAGAAGGATGCAGGCATAAGCTTAATCACAAAGCCTTAAAGCCTTTAGGGTTTAGTCCCTGATTATGAGATGAGAAGAGAAGACTCAAAAGAGACACAAAGGCGAAACTAAGAGGGGAGACTAATCAAAACCCTAATCATTGTCATACATGGTTGTTCCTAAGGTTTGTGAGGTTTTCAAGAGCAATCTTCAAAGAGAACCACCAGGATGCAGATGAACAGGATCAAGAGAAGCAAAGTGACTTGCTTCATTCAAGAAGTCAAGTCACTTGAAGGAAGAAAATAAGAAGAACAAGAATGAGCAAGCTCAAACTCAAACACATATAAAAATGCAGCAATGGATGCAAGAGAGATGAAAAGAAAAGCCATGAGAAGTGAAGGCAAATTCACTTCTCAACATCACTTACCACCTGAAAGGTTAGAAAAGAAAGTGCAATGCAATGCAAAGTGAGATGGAATGACATGATGCAAACCAAAACCAGAATCATATATGAGATGATAATGATGCTATGAAATGCTACAAACATGGAACAAAGCATGGTGATGATCATACAAGCTTATGAATGCAAATGAAACAAGTTAGGAACCATGAACATACAGGAAAAGTTATGAAGTGCACATGGCATACAACATGGCAAATACATGATGCAATGATCAAACATGTTTTCTATATGTCTTATGATGTCTAATGAATCAAATGGAGGCTTGAAATGTCATGGCAAGTCATGTTATGCAAGAGAATGCAAGATGGATGCAAATGGAAACCCAAATTAGGGTTTATGAACCAAACATCAAACAAAAGTCAAAATCAGAAGCAAACCCTAAGATAAAAAATGGAAACTGCCACACAAAGGACCCCTAATCCCATACTAAACCAATGCCCAAAGGAGAGGATTCAACTCTTCACCAATCTCAAGATATGGTTTTTCTAAGATTTTAGGGTTTTTAGGGTTCTTAAACAAAAGAAATGTCAAACAAATTGAAAATGAAGAATCAAATCATGGCCACTTTATCTCAAAAACTACATGCTAAACACAATGCAATGCAAGAAGAATCAATGTCCAACTCCTCATGAATAGGCAGGAATGATTTTTTGAACTTTGGATCAAATTAATGCATAAAAATGATTTTTATTCAATGAGAAATTCTTAAAATGCATCAAGATCATAAAAGAAATTTGGTTTGAAGATTGGACAATGTTTCTAAATGTCTTAGAACATTTCATGAATTTTTTGGTGATTTTTAAATACCTAAAAGTATTTTTAATAAATTAATTCTCATTAATCAATTAAAAATAATCTTTTAAATATTTAAAAATACTTTTTTAATGATAAAAATAAAAACAAAAATATTTTTGTGTCATAAAAATTATTAAAACTCATGAGAAAAAGTTTCATAATTTTTAAGCAATTTTTACTATTTTAAATTAAATATGCAAGTTAAATGAAAAGAAATGAAAATAAATTAAAATGAAAAAAGAAAGTCAAATAGATGGAAGGCTGGGATGAGCCCTGGATTTGAATGCGTTGACTGGCGCCAGATCTAGTGGCCAGGATTGGTTCTGGGTTAATTAGTTTAATTTCAATTAATTAAAACTAATAAAATGAATTAGGGCTAATCAAGTGAATCTGGGCCATCCAAGCTAGCGGGAAGTCAACTGGTCAAAGGCATCCTACGCTCAGAATTCAAATGGGAGTTAATGACTGTAATTAGGGCTAAGCAAACTCAGGTGACCGGAGAGAAGCTCCGGTCATCTTCTCCGGCACCCCAAAAACCCTAAAACACGATTCAGGCCACCATTCTCCAAATTAATGCCAGGGAAATGTTCCTCCACTCAAGCCTTGCACGAATCAACCCTCCAAATAAATTTCTCATGCTTAAACTGAGGAAATCGAAACCATGAAGTTTCACGGGCAAAATTTCAGAGCCCTGGTAAATCCTCATCTCTCACTCATTCTTAAATCTAAAACCATCCCCATGACCAGCAAAGCATACATAATCAATTTTTAACATAAAAACCAAGCTCTGAAAAGTTGTAAACATGAAGCTACATGAAGTGATGAACTGTGAATTTGAGCTCTCCTGACCTTGCTCTGGTGCAGAATGCCTTCTCTGGACCCCCTGAAGCCAATGGAAGGCTTGGAATGAGCTTAGACAAGCTGCTTTGAGAAATCCAGTTCTGGTGTAGCAGAAAATGGAGTTTGTGTGTGAGTGGTTTCAAGCCCTGTTAATGGTTGATTATTGCTCCTTTGAATGTCTCTGACTTGTTGGTGAAGAGAAATGGTGTGTTTTTTGGCTGGATAATGAGATTCGAAGGGAGAAGAGTTTTGGACAGTTTTGTGATATGCTGAGTTCTGGCCAGCTTCAATGCTCAATGCTTAGCTATATCACCTCCAACTTGTGTGGATAGACTGTGAGGCAGGTTAGTAGGGTGGCTGGGCACTGTGCCAAGAGTATGGGAGCCTTTTGCAAAAAGGTCAAGTTTGTGTCCTTGAGAGCATGGGTCATGGCAGCAGCAGGTTCAAGTCTTGTCTTGCTCCAGCTGGAGTTGAGGAGAGCCCTTGGATTGTTTATAGCTGACTGCAACATGTGGATGACAAGCTATGCTAGCTTTTGCAACTTGACAACTTGTGTTTTTCTCATGAGTTTATGCTAAGTACATGAAACAATGCTTGCTGAATTTTGTCACATGATGTCTCAATTGGTCATGGCAATGTTTAGAGATCAGCTAGGGATCACATAATTCCTTGAAGCATGAATTTGCCAAGAATCCTCTTTTTGCATACTTATGAAAAATGCTTTATGGAATTTTGAGAATCAAGGCAAACCATCCAAAATTCCTTGGGCCAAAATTGTTCTTGGGGTCATGTGTGATCATGTAATGCAGCTTTGAAGTCATTTTGAAGTCACTAGAATACTTGGTTCATGAAATTGCAAGTTTTCCTTTTAGTGCATAACTTGAAAATCAATTATTTTTGCCAACTTTGCCACTACATAACTTTTGATCCAAGAAGAATTTGATCATGTTCTTGTACTTTTTGAAAAGGGAAAGATGTATTCTACAACTTTCATGACCAAAGTTTTTCCATTTGAAGCATTTTTGGATCAAGAATCAAGGCTTGAAAAATGGCATAAAATGGCATATTCTTGAAAAGTCAACTATGCCTAAAAAGTCAACATTTGCAAAAACTTCAAATCCTTGATTTTTGTGAACTTCAACCTTCTTCCATGATCAAATAAAGACCATATACACTCAAAATGATGAAGATCACCCATTGGTTGGGTCATTGGGGGCCTCAGATGCCCTGATTTTACACTGACTTGTCTAGAAAGTCAACCCTTGATCAGATGACTTCCCCATGGAATTTCTTCATGAAAATTGATATGCATACTCCCTATACCATATAGAGACCAATGGAAACGAGAATGACCAAAAAATTTGAGGTTATGGCCTCTGAAACCAAAACCCTAATTTTAGGTCAACTGTGCAGTCAAACTTGGCTCTGCATCCATACCAATCCCAGTTCTTGTGATTCTTTTGCATTCTTGACTTTGATAGGATGTAATATGATATAAGAACACTCATGGATCCATTTGGAGTGATTGGTGGCCTTTGGAGTGGCTCAAGAAGCTCTGGGATTGCTCAGATCACAAACCCTAGATGCAAATGACTTAGAAACTATGCAGTGAATCAAAGATGGGATATGAGGTGATATGATTGTGTTTATGCATATGAAATGATCACAAGCCATGGTGTGAATGGGTGAGGGCAAATTTGGGGTGTTTACACCAAGTAGCAAGAGCATGAATGGGGGAAGTAATTGATGGCCATGTGACCAAGATTTTGAATTCATCAGATAACCATAAGTCGGATGCAAAACCCTGATTCCATAGTCCATGAAACCAAACTTCGGTGAAGTAAAAACCACAAACCAACGAAATAATTTGGTTCTTCGGAGCGCATCAATCTCATGCCTTAGGAGCCAATGCAATGCATGATTATGATTATTATGACCTAATGGGGATGCAAATGAATGTGAACCACAAACCAATTAAGGTAATAAATATGAGGGCAAATTTTGAGGTATTACAGCTGCCCCTATTCAATCATCTGCAAGCCTGAACGAATAATTGCAACAGCTTTTAGACGTTCAAGATATGGAGTGATTGAATACTCGAATAAAACCTGAAAATTTGCACACTGTGGATAATAAAATATATTGGGAAGAATGTCATCCTCGAATGACAACTCGGATCTTGTACGAAACCATCCTCAAATAGAGACGCAATAGTATACCGGCCTCAGTCGATAACCAGAAACAGAAAGACTGACCTCAGACAGACTTTGCAAAAGAGACAAACTGACCTCAATCAATAAGCTCAAAATGGTCTATCATCCTTGAATGATAGCCACAACAATAAAACCAACCTCAGAAGGACTTGAAGAAAAGAATGCCATCCTTGAATGACGATTCTCAAAAGATCCTCGAATCTAACACGAAACCATCCTCGAATGAAGACCCAATGGTATATCGGCCTCAGTCGATAACTAGAAACACAAAGACTGACCTCATACAGACTTTGCAAAAGAGACAAACTGACCTCAATCAATAAGCTCAAAATGGTCTATCATCCTCGAATGATAGCCACGACAAACAAGAACAGCCTCAGAAGGACTTGAAGAAAAGAATGCCATCCTCGAATGACAATTCTCAAAATATGCTTAGATCTAACACGAAACCATCCTCGAATGGAGACGCAGTGGTATACCGGCCTCAGTCGATAACCAGAAACACAAAGAATAACCTCAGATAGACTTTGCAAAAGAGACAAACTGACCTCAATCAATAAGCTCAAAATGGTCTATCATCCTCGAATGATAGCCACAACAAACAAGACCAACCTCAGAAGGACTTGAAGAAAAGAATGCCATCCTCGAATGACAATTCTCAAAAGATCCTCGGATCTAACACGAAACCATCTTCGAATGGAGACGCAATGGTATACCGGCCTCAGTCGATAACCAGAAACACAAAGAAAATATGGCAAGATGGAACGGGATCGTTGTACATAAACGAGAGCCCAGGCAGACAGGACCGTATGAAACAAGAACCTGCGATACGATTGTTGTACAAAACAAGACGCGGAATGGGTGACAAACATTGACTTGAAAAGGCAAGGATGTCTGAAAAATGATATGGGTATCCTCTGTGCGGAGTACTTCAAGTTAAGAAGATGTTCGTAATATACCTCAAAGCTGGCCCATGCTGGCATCCATATGCTTGGATTTATGGCGTAATGCTCCATGAGGATGGAAATGCTACGCTCTGGAGAATGAAAATGTAATGATGATTATGCACATGCGAATGCAAAGAGATCTCCTGACAAGGAGACTAAAAGTATCCCAGGTGGCTTGGCTGGGGAGGAACCGATATCACTGCACTGATCTGATCCATCCAGATGAGGAGGAGACAACTCTGCGGGGAAAGCTGTCAATGATACACCGGCTCTGAACTACCGCCATTGCAAAAAATAAATTGGACTTTGAGATGGGAGAGCCAAAACCCTGCTGGAGATGGACCCTTCTTCCACTATGATGGGGAAGTGGAGACCTCCTGACTTGGCTGGGAACCAGAGGCATGACATTACTGAGGAAGCACCTAGTTGGGGAGGAAAGATACTCCTTGTACTGCTGGGAATTGCCCTTGTGATTGAAGGAAAACTTCTGCTTGGGGAGGACACCCATATTATGCTGCCTTGTTGGGAGAGATTTCAACTTCCAACTTTACTAGGGATGACTGGAGACACCCCGGAAGACACCTGTTCTTGTTCAAGCATAAAGAAATGTTCTTCCTGGAAATTTTCTTTTAGCTCTGTTAGCAACACCTGTACTTGTACCTGCATAAACATAATCGATAAGGCCTGCAATATGGAGAGTTAGTTTGGGATCTGTATGCCCCAGGCTTGTAGCATGAATCATTACCTGGGCATCTTGACACCCTTTTTGAGTTGTATTAAATGTTTATGTCCTCCTGCATGAGTTAGAAAGCATTCAAAGGTTCACAACACAATATAAATCACAATTTGCTGGACGTTTTCGCAATCAATCAATGCTAGATGAAAAACAAAAAACGAGAAGCAGATAGTTACGAGTTGACTGAAGTTGACTTTTTATTGATTAGAAAAAATGTCCATGAATAGGCAATACAAAGGAAGCAGTTCCCTGGAAAGAGGAAACAACCAAAAAGGAAAACAAACTATCCTATTGGCAATGTAATGAGTGGATCTCATCAAGTTTCAACCCGGTTATGACTCGTATATCTTCAAGACGATCCGCTCGCTCTGCCCCTTGAGAAAGGTAATTGAACTGATCTTCAACCCTTAGAATAACCTCAGCTGCAGATAAGTTACGGATTTCGCAGATCACAGTCGTTCGTGTTAATCCCTCTTTTGCGTGGATCGCCCTTTCATGTTTTCAATCCACCGGGATACCCTTTTTTGCCTGATCTGTCCGATGTGGCTTTTCAACTCAGCGGGTGTACATTTTTTCGAGATTTCCCTAATTTTTGCCCGAGCCTTTTATTCTGTTTTTGGCTCGCCAGGATGCCCATTTTTGCCTGGATCTTTATTCTGTTTTTATCCAGTGGGTCCTTTCTACACGAAGTATTTTCTTACTGCGTCTACGTTGACAGGGGATTGGAAGTCTTCTCCGTCCATGGTTGTCAGCATCAAGGCTCCACCTGAGAAAACCTTTTTAACCACGAACGGTCCTTCATAGTTAGGTGTCCATTTTCCCCTGTGATCGTTAAGAGGAGGAAGAATCCTTTTCAGCATCAAGTCACCTGGTATGTACCTCTGTGGTCGTACCTTCTTGTCGAAAGCCTGCTTCATCCGCCGCTGATACAACTGTCCATGACATACAACTGCTAGGCATTTTTCTTCAATGAGGCTCAATTGATTATACCTGGACCGGAGCCACTCAGCTTCATCTAGCTTAATGTCCATCATTAACCTCAACAAGGGGATTTCCACTTCAATTTGTAGGACTGCCTCCATACCATACACTAGTGAGAACGGGGTTGCCCCTGTTGAAGTACGCATTGACGTTTCTGTACCCATGCAACGCAAATGGTACCATCTCATGCCAGTCTTTGTATGTTACAACCATCTTCTGCACGATCTTCTTGATGTTTTTGTTGGCCGCCTCGACGGCGCCATTCATCTTCGGGCGATATGGAGAAGAGTTGTGATGCTCTATTTTGAAATCCCGACACAAGTCAGCCATCATCTTGTTGTTGAGATTAGAACCATTATCAGTAATGATTCTTTCAAGAATTCCGTACTGGCAAATGATTTCTCTTTTAATAAACCAGGCTACCACTTGTTTAGTAACATTGGCATAAGATGCCGCTTCGACCCACTTTGTGAAGTAGTCTATAGCAACCAGGATGAAGCAATGACCGTTAGAAGCTGTCGGCTCGATCTTGCCAATCATATCAATGCCCCACATGGCGAACGGCCACGGTGAAGACATGACACTCAATGGATTTGGAGGCACATGGACCTTATCGGCATAGATCTGGCACTTGTGATATTTACGGGAGTATTTACAACAATCGGATTCCATAGTCATCCAATAATATCCCAATCTCAACAATTTCTTGGCCATAGCATGTCCTCCAGCATGGGTACCAAAGGAGCCTTCATGAACCTCTTGCATCAACAGGTATGCTTCGTGTATATCCACGCATCTGAGCAGAACCATGTCGAAGTTTCACTTGTATAGCACACCATATTGATTCAAGAAGAAACCTCCTGCCAGTCTTCTGAGGGTCTTCTTGTCCTTACTGGATGCCCCAGTCGGGTATTCTTGAGCCTTCAAGAAATGCTTGATATCATGATACCAAGGTTTGTTATCTTCACTACTATCAACCGCAAAGACATAAGCCGGTCTCTCAAGATGGGAGACCATGATTCAAGGCACGAAATTCTCTTGACAAACATTAATCATAGACGACAAAGTTCCTAGAGCATCGTCGAACTGGTTTTCATCTCGAGGAATATAATTCAACTTGACTTTGGTGAAGAAAGTTAACAGCCTCCTAACATAATATCTGTAAGGAACCAAGTGAGGTTGATGAACTAGCCATTTTCCATTGACTTGATTCACCACCAGAGCAGAATCTTCGAAGATCTCGAGGTCCTTGACTCGCAAGTTGATTGCCTCTTCGACCCCCATGATGCAAGCTTCATACTATGCCTCATTGTTAGTGCATTCGAAATTCAACCGAGCAGCTAAAGGTGTATGGACCCCTTCTGGAGAGATGATAACGACACCTACTCCACTTCCATTCATGTTCACAGCTCCGTCAAACATCAACTTCCATTTGGATTCAGGGTCTGGCCCCTCCTCCGGAAGTGGTTCTTCACAGTCTTTCGACTTGAGGAACATGATGTCCTCATCCGGAAACTCGAATTTCATGGGTTAATAATCGTCGATTGGCTGCTGAGCCAAGTATTCTGACAATACACTTCCTTTGATTGCCTTTTGCGAAGTGTAATGTATATCATACTCTGTCAGTATCATCTGCCATCGGGCTACCCTTCCTGTCAGAGCCGGCTTCTCGAAAATGTATTTCACAGGATCCATCTTGGAAATTAAGAGTGGTGTGAGTCAGCATGTACTGTCTCAATCGGCGAGCAGCCCATGCCAAAGCGCATCAAGTTTTCTCGAGTAGTGAGTAGCATGTCTCACAATCGGTAAACTTTTTGCTAAGGTAATAAATGGCGTTCTCTTTTCGACCAGACTCGTCCTGCTGACCCATCACACATCCCATCGATCCCAACTTCAAGCGCTGAAATCGAGAAACAATAGCACATTCAGCCCGTAGGATACAGTACTAGTGTCATACGACCAGATTCTTTGACTGAGTTCCTATAAGAGAACCAGGCCATCCTATGCGAGTCCCCAGTGGACCCTCGGGTGCGAATGGGTTTGCCACAAAATGTGGTATGCCACTGCCACCACTGGAGAGGGTTGTTTCCACAAAGGTTCTCAATGATCGGTCCCCAGATGCACATAACTATCAAGGTCATATCCCGAAGTGGAGTAAATCCCCACACAAGATATTTCCAAGACGGTCGCAATCTGGGTGTGAAACACATCGCCACTTATCATGCCACATGTGAGTACAATATGTCCACTCTAATCCTATAGTGCACTCAAGCCGGGTACTTGGCTTATATCTCAGAAACAGCATCACCAGAGCCCACCAAACAGAAAACCAGTCCAGACAGTCCAGTATGATATATATGATGCGGAAAATAAATACTGAGAACTGTAAATAAAGTTATAAATAAACTGTAAATAAACAACGGTAAAATACAACACACAACAACAAACAGTCAACACCCAAAGAAACAGAAGCACACAAGTGCTAGGATAGACTTTCAGGGGAACCAGAGATTCTGGGTTCGATCCCCAGCAGAGTCGCCAGCTGTCGCTCCCCGAATTTCCATCCTGGTACAAACGCGAAAGTGGCGCGGAAAAGAATAGAGTCGCCAGCCAGACATTTTTATCCCGAAGGAACGGGAATGGTAATGCTGCACAAACCAGAAGAAAAGAAAAGGAAGGATACGGGTCCTGCGAACCAAAGAGACTGAGTTCGGGAGTCGGTTACGACCTGGGAAGGTATTAGCACCCAGATCGTCCGCCGTACCCGACGGGATCCACGCTTGCAAAGAAACTGTTTCAAAGGGTGAAGAAATGAAAGTTGCTGCAAAAGAAAAGAATTGGAACTGGAAAAAGAACTGAGAAAGAAATTGAAAGGAAAAAAATGTATGGAAAATAAAGATTATGCTCGAACGGGCCCTACCCCGCTGCCTACGTACCTCATCTGGACAATGAGGATCAGAGTCTCTGTAGTTCCCCTAACTAGGGGTGGAAAAGATGTTGCTTGTGAATTAAGGCTTGAAATGCCTATGTCAATGCTCAGGTGTTGCAGGCTCGGACGACGAGTGTGTAACCGTCTTGCATAATGACAAGAAGAAGCATGTTCGCGGATGGAGCGAAGGAGATGAGAAAAGAATTCCTGAAGGAAAGACGATTATTGTTTGTTTGTGTTTTTTAGAGCTTTTTAGGAGTGAAGTTTGCATAGGTAAGTGTACCTAAGTCTTACTCATTGGGATGTATACGTCTCACATCATCCCAAAATGGAATGCGCAAGAGGCACACCTATCTATGAAGGAAATCCCCAAATCTAGTCCCACAAGTGAAGGCTCAGACACACTGACCTATTAACATTTATTAAGTATTTTTTTGTGATTTTTGATTAAGAAGTATTTTTTATGCTTTTCTTTGTGAGGTAATCTCATGCTAAGACCTATCCACCACGAGGGATAACTTACACCTCACCCCGAAACGGAACGCGTGCAAGTATCTCATAGCAAAGTCTCATGTCACATGAGAAGACTCAACCTTTATTAGAGTGGATTAAAATTAAGTTTGAAGATGAGAAGAGAGAGCACCAAAAAGGATCTCAAAGGTAAAAGTCTAATGGGGGGACTAAGAATCCTAAATATTGTCATGCATGGATGAACCTAGGTTAGTGAGGTTTGAATTATATCCTAATGAAGAAGGAGGAAAGAAAAGAAGAAGAAGAGGAGGAGGAGAGGTAAGGCCTAATCCCAACAATCACAAGGTTAGAACAAATAATGATAAGAAGAAAAGAGATAAGATTTGAAGATGTGGGAAACACATCCACACCTCTCACTTACCAAAGCCCCTGAAATGGTTAGTGACACAAGTATAAAAGCAATACAAGATGAACATAATGCCATACCAAAACCATACAACCAGAAGTGCAGTCATATACATAACATCCAATGCAAATACAAGGCACAAGAAAGAGAAGGGACCCACACAACTCTTTACGAAGCAAATGAATCACTTATGTCAAATCAAAGCAAACATGATAAGATGCAAAGCAAAACAATCAAAACACAACCCAAGGTACAAGACCAGAATCCTAATCATGTTAAAAGAGGGCCTAAGAAGCATGGGATATAAAGAGAAGAAGGGCACACAGTCAAGTGTTTACATCATGAGAAGAAAGAAGCAAAGGAAGTGCATAAGAATGAAAAGGCTTCAAAGGCAACCACACACAAAATTCCTAAGACACAAACCACAACCCAAGATCAGAGAGGTATCATCATCCTAATAAGGCTCTAAACAAGTTGAAGATGTTGGCACAAGTGCCCTTCTAAGCTAAGGAAAGAACAAATGATCCAAAGGAGACAAAATGGGACAAGTCAAGAACAAAAATTCAAATCAAATCAAGTGAGCATTCAAAAATTCCACAACCTTGCACAAGTGATCTTCAATCAAACCATAACAACATGCCAAAAGGAGGGATAGAAATTCAGAAGCTATACAAGTCAAATGTGGGTTCAAATATCAACTAGGGTTAGATGGCTTCACTCACAAGTTAAGGACCAAAGTCAATTAATCAAGGTTCTAAAAATCAGAACAAAAATCACCAATAAACTACATCCTATCATGAATCCAGAGCAAAAAGAATCATCCAAAAATTCAAAATGAGGATCAAGATAAAAAATGGACAAGTCAGCATGCTTGAAAATGAGATAAAATGAATTAATTAAAAAGAACAATTAATTTCTACGTGTCAAATAAAAATAAATGGAAAATAAAAATGTCAAAAATTAAAGAAAACTAAAACAAACATTCATGAATTATTTTAGAATTTTTGGAGACTTAAAACTAATTTTAAAAAATGAAAACCAAACTGAAAAATAAAATGGAAATAAAAAGAAATGAAAATAAAAGAGAAGGGCCAGGGGGTGCAATTAGCAAGGGTTCTCAGTTGAATTCATTGGGCTTATACGCATGGCGGGTGGGATTAGCAAGTCAGGCCCAGTCAAAATTCAGCGCAGCTCATATTAATTAACATGGAAATTCATTAAATTAGGAAAAATCAGGGACTAATGGATCAAATGGACGTGTAAGATTGGTCAATTCATTAAAGCAAGTCAGCAATTTAATTGGTTGGAAGTGAGGGAACAAGACAATTATGGTGAGGTGAAAAACATGTGGATTAATTAAGAAAAAGAAAAAGCACGTGAGAAGGAGGTGCTTCATTTATGCGCTGGCAAATTGAGAGACGTCCAGATGAGATGATCCAATAGCTACTGCATCATCTTCTTCATGAAACTCTGATAAACATAACTCCAGAATCCGGTGACCGGAGCTAGGGCTCCGGCACCGGAAAATACAAACCATGAACAAAACACAAAATAAATGGATCAAAACCTCCAGATTAGACAATTAGGGCACACTGAATCCAAATATGGCATTCAAATTCACAATAGAACACTGAATCAAATAGATCGAAGCAAAACAGATCTAACCTCAAAACTTCAAATCATCAATACAACTTCAATTCTCAAGCATTTTCAAATTTAAAAAGTGCAGAATACTCAGCATACTTCACAGATCATAATGCATACATCAAAAACAAGTTTCAGATCCATGGATTCAGTGAGTTACCTGAGATGGAAGATCTTGAAACAAGCCAAAAGAAAGCTTCCAAAGGTGCAGATCAACTCCTTTTATCCTCTCTTTGCAAAATAAATGCAAGAGAGAGGCTGAAACTCTCTAGATCTTGAAACCCGAAACCAACTGCACTTGAATGGCACTTGATGAAAACCTTCCTTTCAGCTTGAATTGATGGTATATTTATGATCCTTAGAGCTCACTGAACAAGAATATGGAAAGGGATTGGAGAATGAGAGCCTGAAAAGAGAGATTCGAAGGCTTTTGCTTTTGGTGCAAGAACTTTGAAGTGGTGAAATGTGATGGATCTGGCCTCAAATAAAACCCTAGTTTTCTTTTATATGACTCCAAGATGCAATGCTGAAAGAATGAGAGCAAGAGCACGTGAGATGAGAGTGTGAGAGTGCATTTGCAAATTTGGCAAAATTCTTGTGATGAGGTGTTTGGCTCGTGCATTCCTCTCATTCCTTGCACATGAGTGATCAATATCTCACCCTTAATTCAAAACAGAAATTATCCTGGCCTTTGGATGTGGGGATCATGCTTTTCTCATGATCATGCATGTTTTGCACCTCATGAAATACTCCTCTTCTCATGCACAAATTTGGCAACATTTTTGGAGCAAAATGGACTCTTGGTATTGCTTTGTAATATTGTAATCATACTTGGCCCATAAAACAACTTGAAAATAAGTTTCATGACTTTTTGCATTTGTGGAAGATTGGAATTTCATGCCATGCCCTAGATTTCTTGAAACTTTCGAAGGGGCTATCTCTCTAACCATGAGAGCTATGAAAATGCTCTTGTACTTTTTGAAAATGGGAGGCTTTAATCTTTAACTTTCATGTTTGGCTTTGGTTCATTTGAAGCTTTTTTCACCAAGTTATGCTTACTTGAAAATTAGGGCAAAAACTTACTAAAAATGGAAATTCTCATTACCAAGCTTATGCCAATTTTGCAAAACACCTCAAAACCTCATGATTATTGATCTTTGATCTTGCCAAACCTCTTTTAAGGTTATAAGAACATCCCTTGGCTAGAAAAATGGGGTTGGACCCTTTGAAATCTCACAGTTGACTTTTAGAATGCACAGTTGACCAATTTCTTCCTTTTCAAGCAACTGAAGAAATATCTGACTTCCACAAGGAATTTTCTCACCAAATTTCATCCCTAGGATCCTCTTAACATATGAGAGACTTTGACCAAATTAAATGGCCAAAGTCATAAGGTTTTCATGCTTGAAACTCAAACCCTAATTTGGGATCATTGTGTAGGAGCTTTGCCCTAGCTTGAATTCCCTGATGATCTTCCAACCTTCTGAGCTTTTGTGAATGATCTTGAACTTGTGAATGCAACATAGACCCCTCATAGGACTTGTAAAAATCCATTGGGCCCCTTGTCATAGCTTGTGATGCCTCAAAACCCTCCATAGATGATCATATGCCTAATGCTAGGTCATGAGAATGTTATGCCTCATCTTTCCATGCTAAGATGCCAAGAATATGATATGTTCATGATGAATATGATGTGATATGATGCTTAAAAAGAAGAGGGAAAATTTGGGGTGTTACACTCCTCATCAGAATGGGTCATATCAGTGCAGTGATCATCGTTTCTCCCCAGTCAAGCCATATGGGATACTTGTAGTCTCCTTATCAGGAGATCTCTTTGCATTTGCATACGCATAATCATCATTACATTTGCATCTTCCAAAGCGTAGAATTTCCATCCTCACGGAGCATTACGCCATAAATTCAAACATGTGCACGCCATCATGGGCCAATTTTGAGGTGTTACATACAACCTATAACATCTTTTCAACCTGAAGTATTCCCCGCAGAAGATACTTATACCATTTTCCAGACAACTTGGTCTTTCCAAGTCGATGTGTTTTTCTTTATAGCTTGGTCCTGCCCAACAGTCATATTGTTGAGTTCCATTCCGCTAATGGTCTCGTTAAGCCCTGTTTCACCAACAGGCACATCCCGTGGCTTGGTCCTGCCCAGCAGTCGCGTATTTTTCTTTATGGCTTGGTCCTACCCAGCAGTCATATTGTTGAGTTCCATTCCGCTAATGGTCTCGTTAAGCCCTGTTTCGCCAACAGGCACCTTCCGTGGCTTGGTCCTGCCCAGCAGTCGCGTATTTTTCTTTATGGCTTAGTCCTGCCCAGTAGTCATATTGTTGAGTTCCATTCCACTAATGGTCTCGTTAAGTCTTGTTTCGCCAACAGGCACCTTCCGTGGCTTGGTCCTGCCCAGCAGTCATATTGTTGAGTTCCATTCCACTAATGATCTCGTTAAGTCCTGTTTCGCCAACAGGCACCTTCCGTGGCTTGGTCCTGCCCAGCAGTCGCGTATTTTTATTTATGGCTTGGTCCTGCCCAGCAGTCATATTGTTGAGTTCCATTCCGCTAATGGTCTCATTAAGCCCTGTTTCGCCGATAGGCACCTTCCGTGGCTTGGTCCTGCCCAGCAGTCGCGTATTTTTATTTATGGCTTGGTCCTGCCCAACAGTCATATTATTGAGTTCCATTTCGCTAATAGTCTCTTTAAGCCCTGTTTCGCCAACATGCACTTTCTGTGGCTTGGTCCTGTCCAGCAGTCGCGTGTTTTCTTTGTGGCTTGGTCCTTCCCAGCAGTCACTTTGTCGAGTTCTGTTTCTCTAACGGTCTCGTTAAGTCCTGTTTCGCCAACAGGCACCCTCGTTGTGGCTTTGATTCACTCAGCAGTGCAAGTTATCGCATTGATTCCATTCCACCTGGTTCTATTTCCGCTACCTATTCAGAGGTCAAAACAAAAAAAATAAATATAAATAAAGGGCAGGTGGCATTTCTATTATCCCCAGAGTGCAAATTTCTAGGTTTTATTCGAGTATCCAATCACTCATTACCTTGAACGTCTAAATGTTGTTACAATTATTCGTTCAAGTCTGTAGATGATTGAATAGGGGCAGTTGTAATACCTCAAAATTTTCCCTCATTATTTATTCCCTTTACTGGCTTTTGCTTCATTCATATGCATCTCACACTAGGTCATTAACATTCATAATCATGCATTTGCGTCGAACTTCTAAGGCATGGGGTCGAAGTATTCTCTGATGATTTGAGTTTGTCCATTCCTGGGTGATCTATGTGACTTTCACACTCAAAGTTGAAACAAAGTCTGAGCTCCCCACATCATGTACTTTCCTATCAGGGTTCATCAAATATAAAGATTCACTTTCCTCCAGGATTCTCAATGTCAAGTGACAAGCTAATAAAGTTGTGAATTAAGGTTTTGATTCATGGTTATTGAGGAACTTTTCTGCATCAAGCCACCAAGAGTTACTCTTTTCCGAAATTCACAAGGTTTTGAATCGGAGTTTACTTCTCCGTTAAAGGTATAAGCGCGTATGGTATCAAAGGATTGCAGTCATCTTAGTTGTTGGGCGCCCATGGTACGAATTGTTGACTAGGTTTGACTGAAGTTGGTTGATTAACTGCAAGGTGACTTTGGATGTGGATTTGAAGATAACATGTTACAATGGGCCTAAATACAATGTACAAGGTCATTAATACACAACCAAGTACCCAATAAATTTCCGAGTTTAAATCCGAATAGACTACATTCCAAACTATTTTCCTAAATCTGAACCGTTTTGAAGCCCATTCGTTACATCCTTTTACCAATTTTTATTACAAATATTCACTTTAGTTGTTAAGGTCCAAAATCGTATCCAATTTCAAATTCTAATCCCAAAATTACCATTTTTATTTTAATACTAACTAAGCACAAAGACCATAACCAATTGCCTAGGTGTCGCTCCCACTAAATGACACCTCAGGTCAGATGGGGTATAGACGCGAACGGTCGGCGAAAGAAGGAAGGATGAATAGAGTCGCCAGCTAGGCATTTTTATCCCGGAGGAAAGGTAATGCTGCATAGACCTAGGAAGAGATGGATAAGACGGTTGCGAACCAGAGAGACTGAGAAAGGGGGTTGGTTACAACCTGGGAAGGTATTAGCACCCAGATTGTTCGCCGTACTCGACGGGATCCACGCTTAAGAGATTTGTGTTTTAAAGGGGTAGTGTCAGTGCAATTTGTGTATCAAAGCTGGAAAGAATGCAAGTGTCAGTGTAAAAAGAAGTGTGAAGTGTATGAGAGAAGTGTAAGTGTAAAGAATAGGAGTGCAAAGCTCAAGATATTGAGGCTTAAAGAATAAGGCTAGAAAGAGGGGGAATATACAGAGACTTTTGTTCGATAACTATTAAGTTATGCCTACGTATCCTCTCGTGCAATGAGGAAGTCAGAACACCGTAGTTCGACCCAAAGAGACTGAAAGATAAATTGACTTGTGAACTGCCTACTTGTCAATGCTCAAGTGTATGACCTGTCTGGCTCAGGTGCAAACTGTCTTGCATTAGACGGAAGAAGCAAGTTCTCGCTTATGAGTGAATGAGATGAGAAAAGAATCTCAGAGGAGACGATTATTGTTTGTTTTTTGTGTTTTTAGTCTTTTATTGCTTTTGAAAGTTTGCCATAAGAAAATGAGCTTAAGCCTAAACCAATGGGTTAGTAAACTCATCACATCCTCCCTCTGATTAGGGGTAATGAGAATACCTTAAGTGTGAAGTCAGTATCTCACACTTAATCACCATGATGTAGGATTAATATCATTGACCTACTTGTGGTTATTTAGATGTTTTTGTTTTTTTTGTTTAGTGTTAAGTAATGAGTTTAAGCCATAATCAGGGATTAAACAGACTCATTACACCATCCTAATAGAAGGATAATAGATGAGAATGTTTAAGCTGAGGAAGACTCCTCAACTTAATCCATGATTAGGGATTAACCTCATGACAAAACAAAGCCTTTATTAAGTGGATTTTAGTTAATGTTAAGATGAAGAAGTTAATTTTATGATTTGTAAGACAACTTGATGGGGACTTGTCCATTAACACTAGGGTTAGTCCTTCTTAACCAATTAAGGAAGAATTAGAACCCTAATGCAAGGCCCAAGTTACAAGTTTGATGTCTTGATGATTATTAAGTGGGTTAATTAAAGGTTTTAAACACATTAAGGGTTTAACACTTAGGATTAAAGTTATACACTCCATCCTAATAGAAGGATGCAGGCATAAGCTTAATCACAAAGCCTTAAAGCCTTTAGGGTTTAGTCCCTGATTATGAGGTGAGGAGAGAAGACTCAAAGATGACACAAAGGTAAAACTAAATGGGGGGGACTAATCAAACCCTAATTATTATCATGCTTGGTCATTCCTAGAGTTAATGAGGCTTAAGAAAGATTCTTCAGAGAAACCACCAGGAAGGAAGCAGATGAAAGGAGCAAGAAGCAAAAGGAAGCAAAACAACTTGCTTCACTTAAGAAGACAAGTTGCTTGAAGAAAGAAAGTAAGATGAACAAGAATGAGCAAGCTCAATACAATACACATACAAAAGGCAGCAAAGGAAGTATGAGAGAGATGAAAAGAGATTATGAGAAGTGAAGGCAAATTCACTTCTCAAACAACTTACCACCTGAAATGTTAGCATAAGAAATGAAATGCAATGCAAATGAGATAAAATGTGATGATGCAAACCAAAACCAGAAGCATAAGTAAGATGTTGAGGATGCTAAGAGATGATGCAAACATATGACAAGAGATGAGAATGATCATACAAGCATGAGAATGCAAATGAAGCATGCATTGAACCATGGATGTTCATGAAAAGTTATGAAATGCAATGGACATACAACATGGCAAATTAAAGATGCAATGATCAAACATGATTCTAATATGTCCTAAGATGTATTATGAATCAAATGGATGCACAAAATGTCATGGCAAGTCATGGTATGCAAGCAAGTGGAAGATGGATGCAAAGAAAAGCAAAAATTAGGGTTTATGATCAACACACAAAGCAAAATCCAAAACCAGAAGCAAATTACATGATAAAAATTTGAAAATGCAATCAAAGGAACCCTAAACCTATACAAACTCACTGCCTAAAGGAGGGGATCCAACTCTTAACCTATTGAAAGTTATGAATTTTCTAAGATTACTAGGGTTTTAAGGTACCTTGACAAGAAAAATGCAAAACAAATTGGAAATGCAAGATCAATTCAAACCAAATTTATCCTACAAACTACATGTTATGCAAGATGCAATGCAAAAAGAATCATTGTCCAACTCTCAATGGTTAGGCAGAAATGAATTTTTGAAGTTTGAAACAAAATATTGCCTTGAAATGAAATTAATTCCAAAGAAAATTATCAAAAGAAAACAAGATCAAAAAATAAATTTGGTTTGAGAGTGGGACAATGTTTCTAAATGTTTTCAAATGCTATGTGAATTTTTTTGTGATTTTTAAATACCTAAAAGTATTTTTAATTAATTAATTTTCATTAATTAATTAAAAATAAACTTTTAAATGATTTAAAAATAATTTTTAATGCAAAAAAAAAATATTTTTGTGTTCTGAAAATTAATTAAACCTTTGACAAACAATTTCAGAATTTTTAAAGGTTTTTTGCTATTTTAAATTAAATGTACAAAATAAATCAAATAAAATAAAAATTAAAATTAAAATAATGAGAAGTATGCACAATGAACGAACCAGATTGATTCTGGGCTGGGAAAGGTTGACTTGGCGCCACATCCAATGGCCCAAGTTCAAACCTGGCTAAGTCTGGTTTTAAAATTAATTAAACTGGATTAATTAAGTTAATTGAAGATTAGGGCTAAATGATGAGATCTTGGCCATCCAAACACGCGCGGGTCAAACAAAGTCAAACACATCCACGGCCAGAATTCAAAGTTCATTAATGACACAAATTAGGGTTAATGAATTTCAGGTGGCCGGAGAAGACTTCCGGTTGTCTTCTCCGGCGAACCCAAACCCTAGATTTCGCTACAGGTCACTAAACATGCAATTTCTTCCACAAAAATGATCCTCTCCCCAATCTAAACCTAACCCCTCTTCCAAAAATCATTTATTTTCATTAACAAGCCTGAATCAAAGGAAAATACGAAACACGAGCAAACTTTCAGAGTGACATGAAATGGTCATCTCTTACTTATTTTCAAATCTAAATACATCCAGATGATCAGTGCAACATGTAGATTCAATTTATAACAAGAAAATGAAGTTCTGAGAAAAAAGTTCTTAGGTTGTACCTGAGCTGGAGACCTTCGAAAATGAACTTTCAGAGCCTTCCTTTCGTGCCAATGATCTCCCTTGTTCCTCCTGAGGTTGATGGAACCCTTGAATGAAGTTGAGAGTGGCTAGTTTTTGTGGTTCAGTTCTGGTGTAGCAGGAAATGAGGTTCTTGTGTGTGCTGTTTCAGATCATTGTGAGGGGTGGGATCTGTTCTATGGATGATTTCTGGTTGATTAGTGAAGGAGTTATTGAAGTTTGATGGTTGTGTTGTGTGATTCGAAAAGGGAAAGGTTTTGACAGTTTTTGGAGTGTGCTGCAATGTGTGTGTTTTAGGCTTGTGTATCTTGTGTTTTATGATCCTTAGGTGATCCATAAACTATCCCAACAAATCTGGAGAGCAGGTGTGCACTGTGGGATTGGTATGGGATGATTGGCCAAAAAGTCAAGTTTTGTGTACTTGCAGCATGGGTTGTGGCAGAGATGATCTAGAGGCTTGTCCTGCCTCAGCTTGAGTCAAGGATGGCCCTTGGATGGCTCATGAAAGACTGCTGCATTTGGATCATGAGTTGGAAGGGTTTTTGCAATTTGACAACTTGTCACATTTCATGATTTTTGGCCATGTATGTGTGAGAAGTCTTGCTGAATTTCTGATGTGGGATGCCTCATTAGGTCATGACAATGTATTAAAACCAGCTAGAGATCATACAATCCCTTTGAGAATGATTTTGCAAGAAATCCCTCTTTGCACTTTCATGAAGCATGGCTTATGGTTATGTGAAAATCAAGGCATAGAAATGGGAAATCTCTTGGGCAAAACTGATTTTTAGGTCATGCATTGCATTGGTGTGATGATTAGAGGTCACATTGAAGTCACATAAAGGCTTGCCATGAGAAATTGCAAGTTTTCCATTTTGTGCAAAAGTGAAATTTCAATGATTTTGTCCAACTTTGCAAGGCCATAACTTTTGATCCAAAATGAATTAGAACAAGTTATTGTACTTTTTGAAAAGGGAATGATCCATTCTACAACTTTCATGACCAAAGTTTTCCCATTTGAAGCATTTTTGAATCAAAAAGTAAGGGTTGAAAAAGTTTCCCAAAATGGCAAGTTTCCATTACAAGTCATTTTCCCAAAAAGTCAACTTTGCAAATGGCTTGAAATTCTTCAATTTTGTGAACTTCTAACATCTTCTATGATCAAATAAAGATCATACATAATCAAAATGATGATGAACACCCTTTGGTTGGGTCATTGAGGGCCTCAGATGCCCTGATTTTACACTGACTTGCTCAAGAAGCCAACTCTTGATTAGATGCCTTCCCCATGGAATTTCTTCATGAAAATTGATATGCATGATCCCTATACCATATAGAGACCAATAGAAACAAGAATGACCAAAAAATTTGGAGTTATGGCCTTTGAAACCAAAACCCTAATTCTAGGTCATTTGTGCAGTTAAACCTGGCTCAGCTTCCCTGCCATTCCCAGTTCTTGTGATTCTTTGATTCTATTGACTTTGAGAGGATATAATATGATGCTTGAACATACATGGACCCCTTTGAAGTGATTGATGACCTTTGGAGTGGCTCAAATAGCTCTTCAATTGCTTAGATCACTAACCCTAGATGCAGATGACTTTGAACCAATGCAGTGAAGCAAATATGCAATATGAGATGCTATGATTGAACTTATGCATATGAAAAGATCACAAGCCATGGTGTGAATGGGTGAGGGCAAATTTGGAGTGTTTACAGCTGCCCCTATTCAAGCATGAGTTAGCTGTGCGGGATGTAAGCAACGGCTTATCAGGCAAACAAGATAACTTGTGGTTGAATACCAAGGACAGTCCAAAATTTGCACTCACAGAATGAAGAAGAAAAGGGATATAGATTGTAAAGGAAAATAAAGTATACTTATAAAGTGCGGGCGAAGGAGGACGACCGTCGAGCAGAAGACGACTGCTGGGGAAAGGGCAATGACGGGGACGGCCGACATGCTGGGGATATAAGAGATTATGATGGGGACGGCCATCAAAATAAAGTGACAAAGATTCTCTGGGGATTATAGGTAAAAATAAATGATGAGGTACGGTCATCAAAGGTGAAGGACGATCACCTAGCAGGGGACGGCTGCTCTGATGGGGATAAGATGAGGGACGGTCATCTAAGGGTGAAGGACGATCACCTGGCAAGGTACGGTTGCCAAAAATATCGCGACACAGGAAGAATGTCGGATAAAAGGTCGACGATGGGGACGGCCATTGGATAAGCATGATGAAGGACGATCATCAGGAGGTGAAGGACGATCACCTAGCAGGGTATGGCTGCTCTCAGGGTTTATCATGACATAGGACGAATGTCAGATAACAAGATCAACGATGGGGACGGCCATCGGATAAAATGATGAAGGACGATCATCACAAGGTGAAGGACGATCACCTAGCAGGGGACGGCTACTAAATATCACGACATAGGACGAATGCCGGATAGAAAAGGGTTCCGATAATGGAGACTCCGCTGGGGAAAGGATGAGGGACGGTCATCCAAAGGTGAAGGACGATCACCTGGCAGGGTACGGCTGCCACAAAGGTATCATGACATAGGACGAATGTCGGATAGAAAAGAAATGGTTTAACAAGGATTTGCTGAGACAAGTAAACACGGACGAGTGTCTATATCCAAGAAATGAGAGATATTAGTGTTTGGTGTACGGTGTATAGATTAGAGATGCGGACGAGCATCCCTATGACCATGATACGGACGAGTATCAGGTAGAAGCAAATGTTGACACATGTTCAGAGATGATGATACGGACGAGTACCAACTGGTTAACAAAGAACACGGACGATTATTGATTCTGTGGGGACTCTTCTGGGGAATAAAAGACACAGACAAGTGTCTAAATTCAAGAAGACATAAGTGTTTGACACGTGCATGGATTAAAGATGCGGACGAGCATCCTTAAAAATATGATACGGACGAGTATCAGGTAGAAACAGACACTTGACGCATGTTCTGAGATGATGATACGGACGAGTACCAACGGGTTAACAGAGAACACGGACGAGTGTTGAATCTGCAGAGGTATGAGTGGTGTATACAAGATACGAATGAGCATCTGTATGAGTGAAACAGGGTTAATAAGTACGAGTGGCGTACGGGAGTGTTAAACTTGCTAGGGAGAGTGACACGGACGAGTGTCAAAAGAGGAAAGTGTAATATAAATAAGTGTATGGTTTACAGAATGTTTTAGGTTTCCATGTTGAGGAAGGTGACACGGACGGGTGTCAGGGAATCTGTAGACATATGTATCTGTGAGTGCAAAGAGGACGCTTTGGCTTTCTACTGGGATATGACACGGACGGGTGTCAGGAAGTATCTGTAATATATAAGTGTCTGTTTGTAAAAGAATGCTCGTGCGACTTTACTGGGGAATCATGACACGGACGGGTGCCAAAAGGAGTGTGCATTTGTAAGGCAAATGTCTTGGCTTTCTGCCGGGGGGATTCGAAGAGTTTTCTGTATATCGTTGATGGATTGCCAGTATTTACAAGTGTTTGATTCAGAACATGGCTTATGATTATGCAATATGTTTGATTTTTGCCGTAATGCTCCGTATTGGACGGAATGCTACGCTCTGTGGGAAATATGATGCGAATTCTATAATTATGCAAAGATACCGAACCGGGATCCGGGTCCCGCTGCTGCGAAGACCTCTGGTTGATCCGTTTGAAGTGGGCATCCCAGCTGGGGATGTGATCATTAGTAGATCTGACATATGGAACTCTGCTTGGTGATATAGGCCACTGATAGACCTATCTCAGTAATGAAGGACCCAGCTGGGGTTTGTAGAAGCTTTCGTCACTCTGTTGTGAGATCTTTCAGGTATTGCTTTGCCGGATAGAGGCTGAAACTCTGCGGGAGGATGGTTCCCTGGCTTTTGTACTTGGCCGAGGAGGAAATAAATGGCAACTCAGCTGGGGAGAAGGCACCTCCGGTGTTCAGACTGAGTGGATAATGATTTTCCAACTTGCTAGGATGAAGTTTTCATGCCCCATGCTGTGCTTTGAACACCTGCAATCCTGAAAAGACAGAGAAATGCACAAGTAATCCCGAGGTATCCCTTACCGGATTCCATCATAGGAGTTTAGACACTCCCGGGAGTAAGTATTTTTCCTACAAGCACGTATTTTTAGAAGAGAAGCATATGTATTTATGCAATCAGTATCTTAAAGACATCGGACATTCTTGCAAATGAAAATAAAATGTACGAGACGAAACAAGACTGAAAATCTGATTTTATTAATTCATGTGCCCTGAATCGGCAAGATACAGCCAAAGAAACAAATCCCCTAAAATGAAGAGATTTTTACAAATTGAGAAATAAAAGGTATTGGCAATGTTGATGACGCTTTAAGGAGCTTCCCTTTGCTATGACTCGTATGACATTTGACGTTCTTCTCGTCTTGCTTTCTGAAGAAGGCTGATTCTGAAAGAAGCTTGATCCTTTTGAAGCCTACCAAGTTGTGAGTGATACAAACGAATTCAGAATGCAGTTGTTCACTTATTCCCTTATTTTGCATGGATCGCCCTTTCGGGTTTTCAATCCATCGGGATACCCATTTTTGCATGAGTTGACCAAGGCGGCTTTTCAACTCAGCGGGTGTACATTTTTTTATTTATTTCCCTTACTTTTGCCCGAGTCTTTTATTCTGTTTTTGACTCGCCGGGATGCCCTATTTTTTCCTGGACTTACATTCTGTTTTTATGTCCAGCGGGTCATTTTATGCGAAGTATTTTTTAACTGCATCTGAATTCACAGGGGACGGGAAGTCTTCACCATCCATAGTACTGAGCATGAGTGCTCCACCGGAGAAAACTTTCTTTACTACGAATGGTCCTTCATAATTCGGGGTCCACTTGCCCCTGTGGTCTGTATAGGGATGGAGGAGTCTTTTCAACACAAGATCTCCTACTTGGTACTCTCGGAGCCTAACTTTCTGATCGAAGGCTTTCTTCATTCTTTTCTGGTACAACTGCCCATGACAAATTGCAGCCAATCTCTTCTCTTCAATCAGATTCAGTTGTTCGTATCGGGATCGGACCCAATCTGCTTCACTCAGCTTAACATCCATCAGTACCCGCAGGGAGGGCAATTCAACTTCAACAGGTAGGACTACCTACATACCATAAACAAGCTGATACGGTGTTGCCCCAGTTGATGTTCTGATTGACGTGCGGTACCCATGCAAGGCAAACGGTAGCATTTCATGCCAGTCCTTGTAGGTAACCACCATCTTTTGTACAATCTTCTTGATATTCTTGTTAGCTGCCTCAACAGCGCCATTCATCTTTGGCCTGTAAGGAGAAGAATTGTGGTGTTGGATCTTGAAGTCCCGGCATAGCTTTGCCATCATTTTGTTGTTTAAGTTGGAACCATTATCAGTAATGATTCGCTCGGGAACTCCATACCGACAGATGATGTCTCTCTTCAGAAATCGGGCTACCACTTGCCTTGTAACATTTGCATAGGAAGCTGCCTCAACCCACTTGGTAAAATAGTCAATGGCAACCAGGATGAATCTGTGGCCATTTGAAGCAGTCGGTTCAATCTTGCCAATCATATCAATGCCCCACATGGCAAAGGGCCAGGGTGAAGACATCACATTCAGAGGATTGGGAGGCACATGCACCTTATCCGCATAAATCTGGCATTTATGGCATTTTCTGGCATAGGCACAACAGTCTGCATCCATCGTGATCTAGTAGTAGCCTGATCTTAGCAACTTTTTAGCCATTGCATGCCCTCCAGCATGGGTGCCAAAGGATCCTTCGTGCACCTCGTGCATCAACAAGCCTGCTTCTGTTTTATCAACGCATCTGAGAAGTACCATATCAAAGTTTCTCTTGTACAAGGAACCATCGGTATTCAGGAAGAAACTACCAGCTAGCCTTCTTAATGTCTTCTTATCATTGGAAGATGCCCCAGGTGGGTATGTTTGATCCTCCAAGAAGCATTTGATGTCGTGGAAACAAGGCTTATCATCTTTAACAACATCTGTTGAGAACACATATGCTGGTCTGTCAAGTCTGGACACTGAAATCCGAGGTACAAAGTTGGCAGCTTGAACTTTGATCATGGATGAAATGGTAGCCAGAGCATCTGCAAATTGATTCTCGTCCCGAGGGATATACTCAAGCTTGACTGTTGTAAAGAAAGTTAATAACCTCCTTGTATAGTCCCTGTAAGGTATCAGATGATCCTGGTGTGTGTACCATTTGCCGTTGGTTTGATTAATTACCAGAGCTGAATCTCCGAATACAGTCAAAGTCTTGATCCTGAGGTCAATGGCTTCCTCAAGGCCCATAATACAAGCTTCGTATTCAGCTTCGTTGTTAGTGCAGTTAAAGGTGAGTTTTGCCGAGAAAGGCATGTGAACCCCCTTAGGTGTAATGAGTACTGCACCAACACCACGACCGTTCATATTAACAGCCCCATCAAACATCATAGTCCATTCTTCCTCTGGGACAGGCCCTTCAGTGTGAATAGGCTCTTCATGATCTTTTGCTTTTATGAACATGATGTCTTCATCAGGGAAGTCAAATCTCATAGGCTGGTAATCGTCGATGGGTTGCTCAGCAAGATAATCAGACAATACACTGCCCTTGATGGCTTTTTGAGATGTGTACTGGATGTCATATTCTGTGAGGATCATTTGCCATCTTGCAACCCGTCCGGTAAGTGCTGGCTTCTCAAATATGTACTTGACTGGATCCATCTTTGAGATCAACAAGGTAGTGTGGGTCAACATATACTGCCTTAGTCGGCGAGCAGCCCACGCTAAAGCACAACAAGTTTTCTCGAGCAGTGAATAACGTTGTTCACGGTCGGTAAACTTTTTGCTTAGGTAGTATATTGCATACTCTTTTCGACCAGACTCGTCATGCTGGCCCAACACACATCCCATTGACTCTTCTAATACTGTCAAGTACATGATTAGAGGTCTTCCTTCAACTGGAGGCATAAGGATTGGAGGTTCTTTTAAGTACTCCTTGATTTTGTCAAAAGCCCTCTGGCAGACTTCATTCCACCTGACCGTTTTCTCTTTTCTTAACAGTTTGAACAAAGGTTCACAGGTTGCCGTAAGGTGAGATATGAACCGTGAAATGTAGTTCAATCTACCTAGAAAGCCCCGAACTTCTTTTTCTGACTTTGGTGCAGGCATTTCTTGAATGGCTTTGACTTTATCAGGGTCAACTTCAATCCCTTTATCACTTACAATAAATCCCAGCAGCTTACCGGATCGCACCCCGAATGTGCATTTGTTGGGGTTTAACTTCAGTTGGTACCTCCTCAGACGCTTGAATAACTTCAGCAGATTTACCAGGTGGTCTTCTTCTGTGAGAGACTTGGCAATCATGTCATCCACATAACATTCAATTTCTTTATGGATCATGTCATGGAATAATGTTACCATAGCCCGTTGGTACGTTGCACCAGCATTCTTTAGTCCGAATGACATCACCTTGTAACAGAACGTGCCCCAGGGTGTGATAAAAGTTGTCTTCTCCATGTCTTCAGGCGACATTTTGATCTGATTGTATCCTGAAAATCCATCCATGAAGGAAAACACCGAGAACTGAGTCGTATTGTCGACCAATACATCAATGTGAGGTAAAGGGAAATCATCTTTCGGGCTGGCTCTGTTCAGGTCTCGGTAATCCACACACATTCTCACCTTGCCATTTTTCTTAGGCACAAGTACAATATTAGCAACCCACGGCGGATAGCTAGTTACAGCGAGGAACCCGGCGTCCCACTGCTTTTGTACCTCTTCTTTAATCTTCATTGCCATGTCTGGGCGAGTACGGCGCAGCTTCTGTTTTACCGGTGGGCAATCTTCTCTTAAAGGCAGCTTGTGCATAACAATATCGGTGTCCAACCCTGGCATATCCTGATAAGACCAAGCAAACACATCCACATATTCACGAAGCAGGTCAATCAGTTGCTTTTTCACTGAGTCTTGTAAGCAGGCCCCGATCTTAACCTCTTTCACATCTTCATCCGTACCAAGATTAATCGTTTCGACCTTCACCTGATGAGGAGTGATAATCTTCTCCTCTTGCCTTAACAACCTGGCTAGCTCTTCAGGAAGCTCATAATCTTCTTCAACCCCTTCATCAGCTTGATTGATTGGATTGTCAAAGTCATACGAAGCCATAAATGTGCTGTTGTCGGTGCTGTCTGCAAGGCACTCTCTGCAAGGGTTTAGATTGTTCATTTTAGTGATCGATTTTAATATTGTTTAGAAAAAGTGAAGTAAAGTTATCATTTTGGAAAACATTGCCATTTTTATTTTTGTACAAAAAGAAAAATGAAAAACAGTGAGCGGAAAAGAGAAAGACTCATTTGCAAAATATGTCCGATATTCATTGATTGATCTGTTTGCACAAAATTACAAGATGGCCCGATTACAAAATGAGTCTTGTCATCTTGGGCAAGATGCAAGACTTGATGCATGCTTAAAAATACAGGAAATAATAATTACTCTGCAGGAGTAACCCTTATAATTTCCTGGGAAGACCAGTTTGAGATATGGCTCCCCGGGATCCTTGGACGTATCCAGCTCTCCAGGTTGCGCTCATCTTCCGACTCATCTTCCAAGTTGTTCACTGCATCTGGGGTGAGCATCCCCCCGCTGACAAAATTGGGCTTCTTAGCAACCTCTGATTGATCTTGTTGATTTGGTTTGTATCCCCCACCCAAATCTGTCCTCCTTCTTCTCCACAGGCAACAGCTTGCCCCAGCCTTGGGCAGTACCCTCTTCAACAACCTTCCTGGCTTGCTGATAAGATGTCATGGAGGTTCCCAGTACAACAGATGCTTCATTTATGTTCAGGGCCTCAAATCCCTGGCTCATAGTTTCATGGATTTCTCCATCCATCTCAATGTACTTGTACGTAGCCAGATGGCTAACAAAGATGTCCTCTTCACCACAGATGGTGATGATCTGGCCTTCCCACTCGAATTTCAGCTTCTGGTGAAGGGTAGACGTAACTGCGCCAGCGGCATGGATCCAAGGTCTACCCAACAAACAGTTGTAGGCCGGCTGAATGTCCATCACATAGAAGGTAATTTTGAAGGTCTGCGGGCCAATCATCACCGGCAGATCAATCTCCCCAAGCACTGATCTTTTAGAGCCATCAAATGCTCTCACCACTAAATTACTTGGACGCAGTGCCAAGCCGTCATACTCCAGCTTCACTAAGGCTTTCTTTGGTAGAACATTGAGTGAAGACCCAGTGTCAACCAGTACATGAGATAGAACAGCACCCTTGCATTCTAGAGTGATGTGTAAAGCCTTGTTGTGGTTACGTCCCTCAGTTGTTAGGTCAGCGTTGGTAAAGCCCAGTCCATGACTGGTGTTGACATTTGCCACCACAGTTTCTAGCTGATTAACAGTGATCTCCTCTGGCACATATGCTGCGTGCAAGACTTTCAGTAATGCATTCCTGTGAGCTTCAGAACACATCAACAGGGATAGTATGGAGATCTTTGAGGGGGTTTGGTGGAGCTGATCCACCACCTTGTAGTCACTTCTCTTTATGATTCTCATAAACTCGTCTACATCTTGTTCAAAAGATGTCTTCTGAGTTTCTTTGACAGCCGGCTCTTCGAATACCACACTCTTTCCTTTTGCTTTGGCAGCAGCTTCTGCTTCGGCATTAGGTTTTTGCAATTGTGAGGCGAAAAGGCGTCTGCTTCTGGTGAAGCCTCCGCCTCCCCCAACATTATCAATCTGTGGAGAAGAAGTTGAAGAGTCCAAAGTGATTTTCTCCCCGTTGCAGTAAAGGTCAGAGCCATAATGCCAAGGGATGGCATTACTGCTTTCATATGGAACGGGTCCAGGCACCGTGATGGTAACTGGACTGACTGCAGCAGAGGAGGGTACTGAAATGGTGTGCGGATCGTAGTAAATGGTGACTGGTGACCTGGCAGGAGGTGCCACTGTTTGTTGCTGAAAGTTGTTGTTTAGAGGAATATTTGACGGATCATAGTAGATGGTGACTGCTGAAATATCTTCATTAATTTCTATTGGCGTTGTGAAAGATCCTGCTGAATAAATGGGTGCTGAGGTTGTAGAAGGAATGGTTGACGACATTTGATTTGCTGAAGTGATGGACGGAGCCATTGTTGATGATATTGATGAATTGGTCGGAATGATTGTTGTTGCAGTTGTAGAAGAGTCAGGAATTGTTGTCAAAGGGATTGTTGGATTTGTAGGTGCTGATGTTGTGATCTGAAGTATACCACTTTTGATAAGACCATCTATGCCACTTCTCAAATTATCACACCCGTTGACCGAAATGTTACAATAACCACAACCGAGCTCACACCCGGGGAACATCTGGCACTCTAGGAGCTGAGCTTTGATCTCGACCAGAGGTGTTCGAATCTGTCCAACACTGGTGATTAAGAAAGATGGCTTGTCTTCCTCAATGGCATTAATTTTGGGTCCTCCATGGTTGGGCATGGGATTCTTGTTGACATTTGGAGGGGGTGCAAAGTTGAGGGCTTTAGAATCCACCAGATCTTGTACCTTCTTTTGTAAAGCCCTACATTTTTCCGTATTGTGGCCAGGTGCATTGGAATGGAAAACACATCTGGCGTTGACATCATAATTTCTTGGAAGATTTGAGGGATCCGGTGGTGCCAATGTCCTTAATTCAACCAAGTTGAGTTTCAGGAGTTGTGGCAATAAAGCGGCATAAGGCATAGGGATAGGGTCGATCACCCTGTTTGCCTGTGACGGTCTTTGCTGAAAAGGTCTTTGTTGTTGATTACTGTTGTTGTTGTTGTTGTAGTTTCTCTGTGGCGGATACTGAACTTGCTGTTGATAGTGTGGTTGTTGTTGTGGTTGATATGCTGGTTGCTGAGGAATCGGAGCTGGAATTGTGACGGCTGCTACTGATCTGTGGACATGCTGAGGTCTGCCCCTGTTGGCATAAATGGCATTTGACTCACCAGTTCTTCTAGGTCCCACAAAAGGCTTCCTGGGGTTACTTGACGAACTCGCACCATTATCAGAAATCTTACCCATCTTTAGAAGGCTTTCAATTCTTTCTCCAGCTATGACTACGTCAGCGAAACTGGTGGAAGAAAATGCAGCTAGCCTATCAATATATGTTCCTTGCAGAGTGTTCATAAACATGTCGGCCATTTCTCTTTCCGACATGGGTGGCTGGACAGCAGCAGCAAGTTGTCTCCACCTCTGGGCATATTCCCTGAAGCTTTCTCTGGAGGATTGAGACATTCCCATTAGAAGGGTTCTGTTAGGAGCCATGTCTAGATTGTATTAGTACTACCTGATGAAAGCTTCAGCTAGGTCCTTCCAGCATCTGATGGTAGCTCTGGTCAAGTGAGAGTACCACTCCCTTGAAGCCCCAGTCAAACTGTCTTCAAAGTAAAACATCCACAGTTTTTCATCCATGGTGTATGCCTTAAGTCTTCCCAGAAAGGACTGCAAGTGAGTTCGTGGACAGGAAGTTCCATTGTACTTCTCGAAGCACGGGGGTTTAAACTTGTGGGGAATCCTTACCCCGTCCACTAACCCCATATCCATGACATCAAAACCTAGGGAATTTTGAGACTCCAGAGATCTCAACTTCTTAGCAATTTCATCAAACCTCCTATCATAAACTTCATCCCCAGCTCCCATTACAGTAAACTGCTCTTCCTGGGGGTCTTCCTGTAAAACCCTTCCTCCAGTAGTATTTCCTTGCACAATACCCGGGATGTTGACTTCCGGATGCAGATGAGGCCCATATACTGGTGGATTAACATGAGGCTGACCCCTTTCATTGTTACTTGTTCCTCCAGTTCCCAGAGGAGGTTCTTCCGGGGTTTGTCTTTCTACCAATGCCCTCAACCTTTCTTGACTTTGGGCCAAGCCATTCATTACTTCCATGAATTGGGTCATTTGGTTTCTCATCTCCAGCCTTTCATTAGCCATCTGATTTCTGACCTCTGTCAGATCTTGCTGTACTTGATCCATTTGGATACCAGGAAGGTTGTTGCGAGTAGGATACCGGTGCGGATGGTTGAGAGGGAACACCCGACGGCGAGCAATAATTCCTGAAGCACAACAGAGTTAGTAACAACAAAACAAAAGCCTACAAAACAAAACAAAAGTTAGTATGCAATGCAGTATGCTTATTTGCTTTCCAAGGTATCTGGCTTGGCACTTGGTTTTGACCTTTCCAGACCCTGAGGAATATACTTTGATGTTTGCTCGAGAGAAAGAGAACTCAGTGAAACAAACTAACAAATATATTACAAATGGTGGATAATACATAGTTTGTTTTTACAACATATGCCCCTGAAGGGTCAAAAGTACAACACAAGAAGAAAAAGTACATGAAATGGAAATAACAACAAGCAAAGTAGTCAAACATCTAAGCCAAACTCATCCTCCTTAACCTCCTTCAAAAGTGCTTCAGTGACAGGACCAGTTGGATGCTCTGTGATGTTTCTGATAAGAAGGTTCCTGGTGGCAATAGCAGTGGTCAGCTTCTTGTGCCTGTCCTGGTCCTTTGACCTCTTCACACCAGCCCTAAGCTTCAATTCTGAAATTTCCTTTTGGGCTGCCAGCAAAGCCTCATGTTGCTTCTTTTCATTAGCCTCCAACTGCTCAATCTTGGCTTGAGTTCTCTTATCCTCTTGAGTGTGAGCTTCAGTGATCCTGACCCACCTAGCTTGACTTTCCTCTAGATAGAGATCAGTCATAGCCTTCTGAAACTGGGCCTCTTTACAGGCATTCTTCAATATTTGCTCTCCAGCTCTTGATTTCTTGATGTAGTCTTCTGCTTTCTCAATCTTGGCCAGATGTTCCACTCTGAGCTTCTCCAACCTCTCAATGTCTATACGACCATCACTCCTCTCCCAGAGGGTCTTCTTCAGAGCTTGAGACAGATTCTCATTCCTTTCCTTCAGCTTCTCAAATTCTTCCAGGCTGACAGTGGCTGGAGGTGGTACTGTGGATGGTCCAGGTGCATCCTCAATGGTGAAGGGCATCCCAGAAATCTGAGCTCTAGCATGAGACCATTCATAATACTGAGCTGAAGCCACATTATTGCATCTTCCAAGAATGGCCATCCCTTTGGTCTGGATGTTGTCCCAAGCCCAGGATGCTTGCCTGACAACAGCTAGGTTAGGTTTTATCTCACAATACAGGGTTTCAGCCAAGTCTTGCACTCTAAGAGGGTGAACCAAAGCATAGCCCAATTGTCTCTTGAACATCAAAGGATTGTAGTTGATGCAACCCTTCACTCCTACTAGAGGTACATTGGGGTACTGTCCACAGCTAGTGATTATGTCTCTGCCCTTGGTGCTCTGGGTGCACCATCTGATGTCATCTGAAGTCAAAGCAATAAGTCTCTTAGCCCAATTCTTCTGTTGGTGAGGATTTAGGAAGGCATCATTCCTGGGTAAGTGTTTAAGCAGCCAAGTGTGAAATAGAGGAGCACAACATCTCACCAACTTTCCTCTTTGTTTCTCATTTCTTTGGTGAACAGAATAATAGAAATCCCCCAGCAATGTGGGTACTGGGTTTCTCAAAAGGAAGAGATAAATGGCATTCTTGCTGATAAACTTGGGCTCATCTGCAAATAGTATAACCCCATATATACTGAGGGCTAACAATGCACAAACTGCCCTCCATTCTCCCAAGGAGGCCTTCAGGATGGCCTGAGAAGTCAGAAAGTCTAGATGCAATCCAGGGATTCCAGCCTTTGTTGTCATGTTCTTCTCAATCAAAATAGGCTCCAAATACAGTGCCTTTGCCACTTCTCCATTGTTGGGAGAAGTCATCTCAGGGTTGAAGGGAATTCCACCCCTAATAGGCACTCCAATCAGTGATGAAAACTCCTCTAGAAGAGGTCCTAATTGAAAGTTCTGGAAATTGAAGCATCTCAAAGGGGGGTCATAAAACTGTAGGCAAGTGTGGATCAAACTCCTCTGAGAAGGATCCAGGTCCATAACCATGTCAAGAATGCCTCCATAATGCTCTCTGAATAATGGGATGTGGTCTGGAGTGATAAGTGCCTGGACCTGTCTGATGCCAGTCAGCACAGGCTCAAAGAAATGGTATGAAATGTTGCTTTTCTTGGGTGCCATGACTGCTGATGAAGAGCTGAAACAAATGCTGATGATGAAGATTGATACTGGAGACGAGCCACTGATAGGCTGAGGCTGGTGATGAAAATAGCTGAAGCAGATAGCTGATGAACAAGGGTCTATGCAGATGAAGGGGTCAAAACCAAGCCAGACGTAATGTGGATACCCTGAAAAACAAATAAACAAATGTTAAATGATGCAAATGATGAGTATGCAAATGATATGCAAGGGTTTGTGATAAAGCTGGATCTGATTATTGCCTTGATATAAGTCCATGTATGTTCAAGAAATCCAGATGGAGGTTCAGAAATCCAGTAACAAAGGTGGGGGACTCAAATAAAGAGTCACATGTCCAGGGTTAAATCACAAGAACTGTCCAAAGTGTAGCATTCTTAAAAAAAACAAGTATCAGGGTATGATGTGGCCAAGGGTTCCTGCAAACCTGTAAACAACCCAACCCCCTTACAGGTAGTGTTCTAAAACAAGGATCCTCAGACTTGGATCAGTTATGAGAAGTGTAAACACTTCTAACCCGGAGGTACAGTGTTTACAATAACCATAAAAGATCCTCCTCTAATTCACCTCAGTTTCTGAAGGTCAATAATAAAGGTCATCCAGACTTAGCAGGCTTCCCAGATAGCCCTAGCACTACAGGAAATCTGTAGCACAGAGTTCTCAAGAAGAAACCCACATCTGAACCGTGTTTCATATTCCCGCACCAGACCGAAATGGAATGGGAAAGAACATGAACCACTCTAGCCTAGGTGTCACTCAGGTCCCAGGTATAGGACCTTAAACTCTCAATGAACCCCACCCATCAAAATAATAAACCAGATCCAGCCAGATAACAGTATGACAGTATGATATATAAAGCTGTAAAGAAAGCAATAAATAACTGTACATAAAGCAGTAAATAAAGCAAATATACAAACACAATTAGCACATAACACCCCAGTAAACACAAATCAAACAAGCGCTAGGAGGAACCCACAAAAAGAACCAGAAGCCCTGGTTACAGTATAAGGGTCCCCAGCAGAGTCGCCAAGCTGTCTCTCCCACCAAATGACACCTCAGGTCAGATGGGGTACAGACGCGAACGGTCGGCGAAATAAGGAAGGATGAATAGAGTCGCCAGCTAGGCATTTTTATCCCGGAGGAAAGGTAATGCTGCATAGACCTAGGAAGAGATGGATAAGACGGTTGCGAACCAGAGAGACTGAGAAAGGGGGTTGGTTACAACCTGGGAAGGTATTAGCACCCAGATTGTCCGCCGTACTCGACGGGATCCACGCTTAAGAGATTTGTGTTTTAAAGGGGTAGTGTCAGTGCAATTTGTGTATCAAAGCTGGAAAGAATGCAAGTGTCAGTGTAAAAAGAAGTGTGAAGTGTATGAGAGAAGTGTTAGTGTAAAGAATAGGAGTGCAAAGCTCAAGATATTGAGGCTTAAAGAATAAGGCTAGAAAGAGGGGGAATATACAGAGACTTTTGTTCGATAACTGTTAAGTTATGCCTACGTATCCTCTCGTGCAATGAGGAAGTCAGAACACCGTAGTTCGACCCAAAGAGACTGAAAGATAAATTGACTTGTGAACTGCCTACTTGTCAATGCTCAAGTGTATGACCTGTCTGGCTCAGGTGCAAACTGTCTTGCATTAGACGGAAGAAGCAAGTTCTAGCTTATGAGTGAATGAGATAAGAAAAGAATCCCGGAGGAGACGATTATTGTTTGTTTTTTGTGTTTTCAGTCTTTTATTGCTTTTGAAAGTTTGCCATAAGAAAATGAGCTTAAGCCTAAACCAATGGGTTAGTAAACTCATCACATCCTCCCTCTGATTAGGGGTAATGAGAATACCTTAAGTGTGAAGTCAGTATCTCACACTTAATCACCATGATGTAGGATTAAGATCATTGACCTACTTGTGATTATTTAGATGTTTTTGTTGTTTTTGTTTAGTGTTAAGTAATGAGTTTAAGCCATAATCAGGGATTAAACAGACTCATTACACCATCCTAATAGAAGGATAATAGATGAGAATGTTTAAGCTGAGGAAGACTCCTCAACTTAATCCATGATTAGGGATTAACCTCATGACAAAACAAAGCCTTTATTAAGTGGATTTTAGTTAATGTTAAGATGAAGAAGTGAATTTTATGATTTGTAAGACAACTTGAGGGGGACTTGACCATTAACACTAGGGTTAGTCCTTCTTAACCAATTAAGGAAGAATTAGAACCCTAATGCAAGGCCCAAGTTACAAGTTTGATGTCTTGATGATTATTAAGTGGGTTAATTAAAGGTTTTAAACACATTAAGGGTTTAACACTTAGGATTAAAGTTATACACTCCATCCTAATAGAAGGATGCAGGCATAAGCTTAATCACAAAGCCTTAAAGCCTTTAGGGTTTAGTCCCTGATTATGAGGTGAGGAGAGAAGACTCAAAGATGACACAAAGGTAAAACTAAATGGGGGGGACTAATCAAACCCTAATTATTATCATGCTTGGTCATTCCTAGAGTTAATGAGGCTTAAGAAAGATTCTTCAGAGAAACCACCAGGAAGGAAGCAGATGAAAGGAGCAAGAAGCAAAAGGAAGCAAAACAACTTGCTTCACTTAAGAAGACAAGTTGCTTGAAGAAAGAAAGTAAGATGAACAAGAATGAGCAAGCTCAATCCAATACACATACAAAAGGCAGCAAAGGAAGTATGAGAGAGACGAAAAGAGATTATGAGAAGTGAAGGCAAATTCACTTCTCAAACAACTTACCACCTGAAATGTTAGCATAAGAAATGAAATGCAATGCAAATGAGATAAAATGTGATGATGCAAACCAAAACCAGAAGCATAAGTAAGATGTTGAGGATGCTAAGAGATGATGCAAACATATGACAAGAGATGAGAATGATCATACAAGCATGAGAATGCAAATGAAGCATGCATTGAACCATGGATGTTCATGAAAAGTTATGAAATGCAATGGACATACAACATGGCAAATGAAAGATGCAATGATCAAACATGATTCTAATATGTCCTAAGATGTATTATGAATCAAATGGATGCACAAAATGTCATGGCAAGTCATGGTATGCAAGCAAGTGGAAGATGGATGCAAAGAAAAGCAAAAATTAGGGTTTATGATCAACACACAAAGCAAAATCCAAAACCAGAAGCAAATTACATGATAAAAATTTGAAAATGCAATCAAAGGAACCCTAAACCTATACAAACTCACTGCCTAAAGGAGGGGATCCAACTCTTAACCTATTGAAAGTTATGAATTTTCTAAGATTACTAGGGTTTTAAGGTACCTTGACAAGAAAAATGCAAAACAAATTGGAAATGCAAGATCAATTCAAACCAAATTTATCCTACAAACTACATGTTATGCAAGATGCAATGCAAAAAGAATCATTGTCCAACTCTCAATGGTTAGGCAGAAATGAATTTTTGAAGTTTGAAACAAAATATTGCCTTGAAATGAAATTAATTCCAAAGAAAATTATCAAAAGAAAACAAGATCAAAAAAGAAATTTGGTTTGAGAGTGGGACAATGTTTCTAAATGTTTTCAAATGCTATGTGAATTTTTTTGTGATTCTTAAATACCTAAAAGTATTTTTAATTAATTAATTTTCATTAATTAATTAAAAATAAACTTTTAAATGATTTAAAAATAATTTTTAATGCAAAAAAAAATATATTTTTGTGTTCTGAAAATTAATTAAACCTTTGACAAAAAATTTCAGAATTTTTAAAGGTTTTTTGCTATTTTAAATTAAATGTACAAAATAAATCAAATAAAATGAAAATAAAAATTAAAATAATGAGAAGTATGCACAATGAACGAACCAGATTGATTCTGGGCTGGGAAAGGTTGACTTGGCGCCACATCCAATGGCCCAAGTTCAAACCTGGCTAAGTCTGGTTTTAAAATTAATTAAACTGGATTAATTAAGTTAATTGAAGATTAGGGCTAAATGATGAGATCTTGGCCATCCAAACACGCGCGGGTCAAACAAAGTCAAACACATCCACGACCAGAATTCAAAGTTCATTAATGACACAGATTAGGGTTAATGAATTTCAGGTGGCCGGAGAAGACTTTCGGTCGTCTTCTCCGGCGAACCCAAACCCTAGATTTCGCTACAGGTCACTAAACATGCAATTTCTTCCACAAAAATGATCCTCTCCCCAATCTAAACCTAACCCCTCTTCCAAAAATCATTTATTTTCATTAACAAGCCTGAATCGAAGGAAAATACGAAACACGAGCAATTTTCAGAGTGACATGAAATGGTCATCTCTTACTTATTTTCAAATCTAAATACATCCAGATGATCAGTGCAACATGTAGATTCAATTTATAACAAGAAAATGAAGTTCTGAGAAAAAAGTTCTTAGGTTGTACCTGAGCTGGAGACCTTCGAAAATGAACTTTCAGAGCCTTCCTTTCGTGCCAATGATCTCCCTTGTTCCTCCTGAGGTTGATGGAACCCTTGAATGAAGTTGAGAGTGGCTAGTTTTTGTGGTTCAGTTCTGGTGTAGCAGGAAATGAGGTTCTTGTGTGTGCTGTTTCAGATCATTGTGAGGGGTGGGATCTGTTCTATGGATGATTTCTGGTTGATTAGTGAAGGAGTTATTGAAGTTTGATGGTTGTGTTGTGTGATTCGAAAAGGGAAAGGTTTTGACAGTTTTTGGAGTGTGCTGCAATGTGTGTGTTTTAGGCTTGTGTATCTTGTGTTTTATGATCCTTAGGTGATCCATAAACTATCCCAACAAATCTGGAGAGCAGGTGTGCACTGTGGGATTGGTTTGGGATGATTGGCCAAAAAGTCAAGTTTTGTGTACTTGCAGCATGGGCTGTGGCAGAGATGATCTAGACGCTTGTCCTGCCTCAGCTTGAGTCAAGGATGGCCCTTGGATGGCTCATGAAAGACTGCTGCATTTGGATCATGAGTTGGAAGGGTTTTTGCAATTTGACAACTTGTCACATTTCATGATTTTTGGCCATGTATGTGTGAGAAGTCTTGCTGAATTTCTGATGTGGGATGCCTCATTAGGTCATGACAATGTATTAAAACCAGCTAGAGATCATACAATCCCTTTGAGAATGATTTTGCAAGAAATCCCTCTTTGCACTTTCATGAAGCATGGCTTATGGTTATGTGAAAATCAAGGCATAGAAATGGGAAATCTCTTGGGCCAAACTGATTTTTAGGTCATGCATTGCATTGGTGTGATGATTAGAGGTCACATTGAAGTCACATAAAGGCTTGCCATGAGAAATTGCAAGTTTTCCATTTTGTGCAAAAGTGAAATTTCAATGATTTTGTCCAACTTTGCAAGGCCATAACTTTTGATCCAACATGAATTAGAACAAGTTCTTTACTTTTTGAAAAGGGAATGATCCATTCTACAACTTTCATGACCAAAGTTTTCCCATTTGAAGCATTTTTGAATCAAAAAGTAAGGGTTGAAAAAGTTTCCCAAAATGGCAAGTTTCCATTACAAGTCATTTTCCCAAAAAGTCAACTTTGCAAATGGCTTGAAATTCTTCAATTTTGTGAACTTCTAACATCTTCTATGATCAAATAAAGATCATACATAATCAAAATGATGATGAACACCATTTGGTTGGGTCATTGAGGGCCTCAGATGCCTTGATTTTACACTGACTTGCTCAAGAAGTCAACTCTTGATTAGATGCCTTCCCCATGGAATTTCTTCATGAAAATTGATATGCATGATCCCTATACCATATAGAGACCAATAGAAACAAGAATGACCAAAAAATTTGGAGTTATGGCCTTTGAAACCAAAACCCTAATTCTAGGTCATCTTTGCAGTTAAACCTGGCTCAGCTTCCCTGCCATTCCCAGTTCTTGTGATTCTTTGATTCTCTTGACTTTGAGAGGATATAATATGATGCTTGAACATACATGGACCCCTTTGAAGTGATTGATGACCTTTGGAGTGGCTCAAATGGCTCTTGGATTGCTTAGATCACTAACCCTAGATGCAGATGACTTTGAACCAATGCAGTGAAGCAAATATGCAATATGAGATGCTATGATTGAACTTATGCATATGAAAAGATCACAAGCCATGGTGTTAATGGGTGAGGGCAAATTTGGAGTGTTTACACTAAGTCTTGTTTTGTGTTGTCAAGCCCATTTTCATAACCAATTGCCTAAGTCTTGTTTTGTCTTGTCAAGCCCATTTTCTTATCCAATTGCCTGAGTCTTGTTTTTGTCTTGTTAAGCCCATTTTCTCATGTTAGTAGAAATTATGCAGATGGAGAATGGACAGGAAATTCAAGAAGGAAAATATTGATACAAAGAGCTTGATAGGGACTAATTTCCATTTTTTTACTTATTCTCAATAACAAAAAAAAAGAGAACATAGCAGATAATAGAAAAAATTATTACACCAGATTTGAATTTAACAAGGATTTAACTCTCCCTCTCAAATTGATAGAACAAAAAAAAGGCTTCAACCCGCCGTACCACCACATGGGCAGATGAGTCACCCACCTGGCCATGGTCAAGCCTTCCCTCAGCCTCAGTCTTATCCTTACTCCCAAGTTCAGCCTCATTTTGGGCAACCCCAACAAAATATGCAAATCCCTCCTTATCAGCAACCTCAAACTCAGCAATCATTTCAGACGTATCACGTTCCTCAACCTCAAGTTCATCCACAAATGCAACCTAATTCTCCAGTTCAACATCCTTCTCAACCTCAGATGTAATCTCACTTGCCCATGGCTACTAATGCACAATCTCAAGGGCAAAATACAATGTCACATGCCGATACAGGTCATCACTCTTATCCCCAACCTCTGCCTCATCAGAATATGCCAGTGGGAGCCCCTCAATCTAACATACACTTGAATCCTCCAAGTGGGCAGCTCCAGGGCCAACCTCTTGTCCAGATGCAGAATCAGTTTCCTCTGCAAGCTCTAATGATGCACCCTAATCAGTCTCATGCTATGTATCCCAATCAGCAGGTAGCTTTGTTGCCTTCATCTGTTCAAGGTCAAAGCACCCCTCCTCTGCAACCGCAGCCAGGATACACTCCTAATCAACAAACTGGACAAACCAACCATCATCATGTTAATGTCACCTCTCAAATGAGTGTCATTCTTTAAGTTCTTCCATCTCCATCAATTTTCATCAATAAAATCATTACATGTCAACCTGCAAGAATTCAAAACAGTCAAGATTGCTACAATCTTCATTAATTCAGCTTTGGCAAAATAGGGATTCAACATCAAGAACCTGATTCAACCTCAATTTCAGAATTAATAACAGCATCCAAGATTCAACACCGCCACAACACTTCAAATTATGTGAAAACATAACTGACTCAGAATGAAAATCACAAGAAGAAGGGAAGAACAAGAATGATGCCACTACGGAAAAGAAAGAAGATCAAGAATAATACCCAAAAACCAACTTCATTCTTTATCACCAATCTCTAATCTTTTCACTCTCTGCAAAAAAAAATCTGAAACCGACTCACTTCGTTTGCAAACTTCAATCTCCAATCTTCTCAACTCTCTTCCAATCATCTTCCTAAAATTACCTTCTAAAACCTGCAAAACAAAAAAAAACATAACAGAATCAATAACTAACTTCTAACTTCCTAACAGAATTCATAACTAACCCTAACCAACTTCTAACAGAGGGATTCTAGAAAGTTCACCTGAGATTCCTCACAAGAGCCTCTCCCATCTTCTATAAATCAGAATTCTAATCTTCTCTCAATCTTCTTCAATCCTTTTTTTCTTCTTTCACAACCTCACTTCTTATTCTCCCTCAATCCGAATCTCTCTTTCCTTCCAATATCTTGAACCTCCTCCTTCACCGTTCTCTTTCAATCCCCTTCAATCTTCGTCCTCCCTAACTTCTTCAATCTCCATTCTTTTCCACCATTCTCCATCAACCTTTCTTCTTTTCTTCTTCAATTCCATAAACTTCAATCCTTATCTTCAATGTTGAATTTTCACCACTATCCATAACCTTCGTTCCTCTGTAGAAAGGCAAAGTGAGAATAACAAAAGAAGTAACAGAATAACTGAGTGAATATTCAAGAACATAATCTTCCGTTTTTAGAGCGACCTGAATCTTCTTCAACACACTTCGAGTCTTCGTCAGTAAGTTCATATCCAGGATTTGCAAATTTAAGAAAACGCTTTGACCTGCAAGGATTCGTCATATTTAGGTTCAATGGTAATTCGCAATCGCAAACAAGCGGAAGAAGGATGAAAAGTGAAATCGAAATTCATACCTGACGGAACGTTGTCTCGTTTATCATCGACACCTCATTTGCGTCCTCACCGTCAACGAAATACAGGGTACAAGTTGATTTCTCACCACTCATGTGTTGATCTTGCGTCTGTTCGTGCATTTCTAGTTCGGGATTTGTCGGTTGCGATGGTTGGAGTGTGTGAGTGTGACTTCGTCTCTAGCGAATGAAGATTAGGCAGAAATGAGACTGGATTTAGAAGTGAAGAGGAGATGTTGAGGGAGTGGAGTTCATGGCGGCGACGGGTTGTGATTGCTTCGACGAGGTATTTAGGGCGGCTAGGGTTTTAAGTGTTAGAATTTGGGGAAGGAGAAGTAGGTAATCGGTTATGATTTAGAGGAGTTGTCAAGGGAACGGAGTTCGTGGCTTCCGGCGGTGAGGTTGTGTAGGAGAAGGTGGCGTCCACGGCGGTGGAAGAAGAAGGATTGAACTTAGGGTTTTTTTCTTATGCTTGTCTTTTCATATGAGGTGTTCAGTGTAGTTTACGTAATTAAGTTTTAATGGAATGTTAAGAGGTTTAATTCTAAGGATAAGTTAAGAGAATATCTCAAGTTTAAGAAGTGATTAAGAGCATTAAAATGAATTGATTTATCATGATTCCCCATATAATTTCCGTTAGAAGAGGAAGAGTTTGGTTGTTTTTTTTTGAATTTCAGCCACACCGGCGGTGACACGTGTCACCGTCCGGTTGGCTTTTCTATGAGACTGTTCCTGTACATGTTATCCACCATAATAATTGTATGCCCAAGCTCCATAAACCACAGGATGAGAATACTATAAGGAAACCCTAGATCAGACGGTTTAGAGGCAAGTCAAAGTGTTGACTGAAAGCCTACAACATACATCCTCAGGCCAACGCAAATTGGGCCCAAAACACATTGCTATTCGCACCCTATCTTTAAAAGTCCATATAGAAAAGAACTATAAAAAATTACTTAATGAACCCCCCTCCCTATTTTCTTTTAGATTTAATTTTAGTTTAATATAGTTTAGGAATAATTCAATTAAAAATAGTAAAAACCATAATAAAATTCTATAAAAAATTCAGTAGCTTAATAATTCCATTTAGAAATTTTTGGCACTTTTATTTTCTGAATTTTGGTTATTTTGGATTTAATTTCGATTTTTCTTTTAATTATCTTTTATTGAATTTCTTTTAACTGTACATGATTTTGTTCATTTTATTTTGTCCCCTTCCTGTAGGAATGTTAGCCCATTCTTTTTGTTATAGTTAGAGGACTAATAAGAGAACTTAGAATAATTTTGGTAGAATTTTTAGGCCATTTTATCCCATGTTTTGGTAGCTTAATCCATAGAAAATTATAGTTAATCGTTAAGTAGATTTACATGATTTTTAGATATAGTTAACTTCTGAATTTTTAGGATATTTTTTAGCACAATGTAATAGTTAGTTTTAGGACCCTATATGATTAATTTCACATTTTTTCCAGGAATTTTAATATTTTTAGTGTATCAATCTTTAGGCTAGTTATACATGTAAAATTCAATTAGTTTAGATTAGAATATTAAGATCCATTAAGAACTAGTTTGATTAGGTTTAATTTTAGGATTTAACAATTACTTAACATAGTTTAGATAATGATTTTTAGAATGACAATATGAGATAGTCCCCTTAGTTTTAGGACTTAGGCTTAGAATTTCTAATAAATAGACTTAGATGAAGTTTAGGCTTGTTTTTGGTTTTATACCTTTAAATGAATTGGTTTTAGATTCTATTTCTATTTCCATTTTAATGCTTTTCCATATTATTTGAAGTTTTCACTTGTATAGGCTTCCCCATTGTTTTAGAATCAACTTAACTTCCTTAGGAAGTAAGTTGAATTCTAGTAGTTTCTAGTTCCTTTCTTCATTAGGTTTAGAAAACCACACAAACCATTAGGACCACTTGCAAATAAATAAACAAAATTAGGATTGAGTCTTAGTCCCTTAGATTTTATCTTTTTCAACTTGAGTCTTTCTTTCTCATCTCATAAAGAAAAGCAATAAAACACTTAATAAAAACCGAACTTTCTTGTACGACACGAGACTTTGTTGCGGAGTACTTATACGCGTCATGTTTCGGAGCGAGGTATAAATACTCACCGCGATGGATAGGTCTTAGTATGAGAATGTTCACAAACAAATTCAAAACATTTCTCATAAAAGAAAAAAACAAACAATAAGCGACTATCCTGCGGGAACTTCTCTTTCTCATCTCATTCATTCAAAACGCGAACTTGCGATGACTTGTATCGCATGCAAGACGGTAAACGCACTCGTACCAGACGAGCCTGCAACACCTGAGCATAGACATACGCAGTTCCAGCTATAAAAAACACAAAAAAATAGTTCCCGCCTTAGTTAGGCGAACTACGTCGACTCTGATCCTCATTATCCCGATGAGGTACGTAAGCAGCGGGGTAGGGCCCGTTCGAGCACATTCTTTATTTTCCCTACATTTTCCCCATTCTTTCTTTTTGTTCTTTTTCAACTCCTTTCTTATTTTCATTCTCATTCCAGTTAGCGGTTCATTTGTTCAGCAGCATCTTATTTTCTCACCCTTTGGAACAAAACAAGCAAGCGTGGATCCCGTCGAGTACGGCGGATGGTCTGGGGTGCTAATACCTTCCCAGGTCGTAACTGACTCTCGAACCCAGATCTTTGGTTCGCAGGACCTTGTCATTTCCTTCTTCCTCGGGTTTATGCAACATTACCTTCCCATTCATTCGGGATAAAAATGTCTGGCTGGCGACTCTACCTTTTCCGCGCCACTTTCACGTTTGTACTAGAATGAAAATCCCGGGAGCGACACCCCGTAAACACAAATCAAACAAGCGCTAGGAGGAACCCACAAAAAGAACCATAAGCCCTGGTTGCAATATAAGGTTCCCCAGCAGAGTCGCCAAGCTGTCGCTCCCGAAGATTTGCATCTCGGTACAAGCGTGAACGGTCGGCGAAAAGAGAAATGAAAATGAACTGAATAGAGTCGCCAGCTAAGCATTTTTATCCCGAAGGAAAGGTAATGCTGCATAAACCTAGAAAAAGATGGATAAGACGGTCGCGAACCAGAGAAATTGAGAAAGGGGGTTGGTTACAACCTGGGAAGGTATTAGCACCCAGATTGTTCGTCGTACTCGACGGGATCCACGCTCAAAAGATTGTGTTTAAAAGGGGTAAGTGTATGTGCTATCTGTGTACAAAAGCTGGAAAAGGAATGTACAGGTGTCAGTGCAAAAGGTGAATTGCTCAGGGACTGAGGCTTAAAAGAGAATGCTGAAAGAGGGGGAAGACATAGAGACTTTTGTTCGATAATTGTTAATTTATGCCTACGTATCCTCTCGTGCAATGAGGAAGTCAGAACACTGTAGTTCGACTCAAAGAGACTGGAAAATAAATTGACTGATGAACTGCTTGCTTGCCTATGCTCAAGTGTATGACTCGTCTAACTCGAGTGCTAACTGTCTTGCATTAGACGGGAGAAGCAAGTTCTCGTTTATGAATGAGTGTGATGACAAAAGAATCCCGAAGGAGACAATTATTGTTTGTTTTTGTGTTTTCAGTTTTTTATTATTTTTGGTGTTTTGCATAAGTTAATGAGCTTAAGCCTAAATGAAGGGCTTGTAAACTCATTATATCCTCCCTTGATTAGGGATAATAGGAATACTTAAGTATGAGATAAGCACCTCAACTTAATTACCATGATGATGTAGGATTAAGATCATTAACCTACTTGTGATTAATTAGATGTTTTTGGGTTTTTGTTTAGTGTTAAGTAATGAGTTTAATCTCTAATCATAGATTAGTGAGCTCATTACACCATCCTAATAGAAGGATAATAGATGTGAACACTTAAGCTGAGGAAGATACCTCAACTTAATCCATGGTTAGGGATTAAATTCATTAGATAACAAGGCATTTATTAAGTGGATTTTAATTAAGGGTGAGATTAAGAAATGAGTTTTATGGTTTGTAAGACAATTTGAGGGGGACTTGTCCATTAAACACTAGGGTTAGTCCTTCTTAACCATAAAGGAAGAATTAGAACCCTAATGTAAGGCCCAAGTTACAAGATGAAATCTTAGTGGTTGTTAAGATGATTTGATTAAGAGGTTTAAACATATTAAAGTTTTAACACTTAGGATTAAAGTTATACACTCCATCCTAATAGAAGTAAACATGCATAACCCTAATTCCAAAGTCCTAAAACTTTAAGAGTTTAGTCTCTGATTAAGAGATGAGAAAAGAGAATCAAAGAAGACTCAAAGGTAAAAGACTAAAGGGGACTATATACAACCCTAAAGTTATCATGCTTGGTTATCCTATGGTTTGTGAGGCTCAAGAGAAGTCTTCAAGATGGCCACCAAGGAAGAAGCAGATGAAAAGAGAAAGAGAAGAAAGGAAGGTTACTTACTTCATTTAAGAAGATAAGTAATCCTAAGAGAAAGAAAAGAGGGGAAAGGGCACAAGTGAATGGAATTCACTTCAAACACAAGTATAATGCACAAAAATAAAATAGAAAGAAAAGTTAGATGTGGATGCACATCCACACCTTAAACAACTTACCATAAGCCCCTGAAATGTTAGTTGAACATGTAAAGAAAGAAATGAAATGCAAATGCATCAAACAAACGTGCTATGAGAAAAGTCATAAGTGCATATGCAAGGCAAATGAGTCATGAGATGCTGCAAAGTCACACATGATGCATATGTATGCTTATATGAGAGATGGGAAGCAAAGGAAGCAAGTTAGAAGCATGGAAACACATGGATGTTCATGAAATTTTATGAATGCAAAGCATACCAAAAGAATGAATAAATGATCAAGCTATGTTCTAACATGTCCTAGGATGTCTAAGATGACATAAAAATGCTTGAAATGCCATGGCAAGTTCATGTGTTGATGTTTATGCAAAGATGAATGCATATGAACATGAGAAATTAGGGTTTTATGAATGTATGAGATGCATATGACCAAAATAGATGCAATGTACAAGATAAAAAATTGAAAATACACTCAAAGGAACCTTAAAACTATACTAGGTTACCATCCAAAGAGGGAGGTCAGAAGCTAAACCTAGGAGGAGTTATGAATTTCCTAAGTTTGCTAGGGTTTTTGGGTGATCCTCAATGTAAAATGCCAAATAATTTGAAAATGCAAGATAAAAATGAAACAAAAATGTTTTTGGATGCTAGAAGACATGCATAGAACAATGCAAAAATAACCATTCACAAACTCAACTTGGTTCTAGGGTTATGAATTTTTGAAGTTAGGGTTAGAAAAATGAACTTTTTAAGAACCCTAATTCATTGAAAAATCTCAAAGTATGATCAAAACCAAATAAATTTGTAAGGTGAGTTTGTAAATGTTTCTAAGTGTCTTAGAATGTTTTTTGATTTTTTTGGTGATTTTTAGAAACCTAAATGTATTTTAATTTAATTAAAAGACTTTAATTAATTAAAAATAACATTTAAATATTTTAAAAATACTTTTTATATGAAAAAAATAAAATAAAAATCTTTTTCTGATTAAGAAAAATATTTGAAACAAAAATGCAAAAGGAAATATTTTTTGAAAGCTTTTTGGTATTTTTAATAATTATATGAAATAAAATACAAAGAAAAGAAATAAAAATCAAATAAAAGGGGAAGTAATTACATCTGAGGGTCCAGATTCAAACTGGGGGAAATGGGGTTGACCAGCACGTTATCCAATGGTTGGGATTAATCCTGACTTAATTAATTAAAATTAAACTTAATTAAACTGGATTAGGGCTAATGAAATGATCTGGACCATTGAATCACGCGCGGGAACTCAAATCTAAGGGCCATTATTCAAACTTCACTAATTAAACTAATTAAACCCTAACAACTTTCAGATGACCAGAACAGTGCTCCGATCATCTTCTCTGGCGAGCAAAAATGCTATCTCTCTCCCTAAGCCTCTAAAACTCAATCTCTCTGCCCATAATCAAACCCCAGACATCATACAACAAGAATCATCAACCAAAACACATTTATTTCACGTATTAAAGCTGAATCGAAGCAAATCAGTTTTAGGTCAAAAAGTTTCAGAGACTTCATACATGCTCAATATTTAACCATTTTGAAAAATAAATACATCAGGATCATCAACACATCATAAGGATTCATTTAAGAACTTAAAAATGCATTTCTGGAAAAAAAAAGTTCTTGAGGTATACCTGAGATGAAGCTTGGCTATCTGGAGCTTTCTGGCCACCTCCTTGGTGCTTTTCCACTCCAATGAACCCCTTGATGCTTCTGGCAAGCTTGTAATAAGTTTATGTTGGCTGTTTTTGAGGTTTCAGTTCAGAGGAAGCTGAAATTGTTTTTTTGTTTGGGATGGTTTCAGGCCAATGTGAGGGGTGGGAAATGATCTTGGGGTTGTGTGGAGATGATTGGTGAAAGAATTTTGAAGTTTTGTTGGCTGAGTTGAGAGATTCGAAGAGATGAAGTTTTGAGGGGATTTTGTGTAATCTGAGCTTGGGGAGGTTTCAGGCTTCAAGAATTGTGTGTTTGAGTTCCATAATGTTTGCATATGATGTCTTGATTGGCCAGAGAGTGGGTGGTGGCCTTGCTTGATTGGTATGGGTGATTTTGCAAAAATTCAAGCTTATGTGTACTTGAGGTATGGCACGAGTCAGAGCTGGATTAGGGGCATGGATGGGCTCAGCATGGATCAAGTAAGGCCTTTGGATTGTTTTTGTGCAGCTATAATGACTGAGGCAAGTGGTAGCATGGCTCTTGCAACTTTTCCCTCTTTGTTGTTTCTTAATTCACAGGCCATAAAAACCCTAGGTCAAGGGCCCAATTTTGATGCTTTGAAGTTGTTTTATCATGTCATGAAGTATTTGTACACATTTGAAGTCATTAGAAGCTTTGGCAAGTGGTTTTGCAAAAATCCCTCTTTGGTGCATTCTTGAAAATTATAGGATTTTTGCCAACTTTGAAGGATCATAACTTGAGTTCTATAATGAATCAAGACATGTTCTTGTACTTTTTGAAAAGGGAAAGACCTAATCTACAACTTTCATGACCAAGAATTTTTCATTTGAAGCATTTTTGGTTGAGAAAGAGGAGGTTGAAAAACTTTTCCAAAATGGAAAGTTTCCATTACAAGTCATTTCCATTTTTGGCAAGTTTGCAAATGGCTCAAAATTCTTCAATCTTGTGAACTTACAACCTCTTCTAAGATCAAATAAAGATCATATAACTTCAATTTGATGAAAATAACCCTTTGGTTCCATTGTTGGGGGCCTCAGATGCCCTGATTTTGACTTAACTTGCTCAAGAAGTTACCCAGTGAACAGATGACTTCCACAATGAATTTCTCCATCAAACTTGGTACACATGATCCTTATAACATCTTAAGAACATTAGAAACAAGAATGGCCCAAAAAATTGGAGTTGAGGCCTCTGAAACCAAAACCCTAATTTTGGTCATTTGTGTAGTGAAAAGAAACCCTAGCTTTGCTTCCATGCCTTGCCAGTTCTTGTGATCTCTTGACTTCCTTGAACTTTGAGGGATATAATATGATGGTATAACACACATGGACCCTCTTGGTAAGCTTTGAGACCTTTGGGATGGCTCAGATGGAATCTTGGATTGCTCAGATCACAAACCCTAGATGTAGATGAACTTGAACTATGCAGTGAAACAAAAATATAATATGAGATGGTATGTTTATGATAATGCAAACATGAAAGATCACAAGCCATGGTGTGAAATGAGTGAGGGAAAATTTGGGGTGTTTACAGCTGCCCCTATTCAAACATAAGTTAGCTGCGCAGGGTGTAAGCGCCCCGGTTAACAGAAAACAAGATAACTTGTGGTTGTATACCAAAGACAGTCCAAAATTTGCACTCGCTGAATGGAAGAAGAAAAGGGATATAAATTGCAAAAGGCAGTAAAGTATAATTATTAAATGAAGGCGATGGAGGACGACCATCGAGCAGAGGACGACTGCTGGGGATAAGGCGGTAAGTAAAGCAATGACGGGGACGACCGACAAGCTGGGGAAATAAAGAGACCACGAAGGGGACGGCTATCGGGTAAAGAAACAAGATTCTATGGGGATTAAAGTAAAGGCAATGATGGGGACGGCCATCAGGTTTGCAAAGTAAAGTAAACAACGATGGGGACGGCCATCGGGCTAGAGAATAAATGAGATATTGATGAGGGACGGTCATCAAAGGTGAATGACGATCACCTAGCAGGGGACGGCTGCTCTTTATCACGACATAGGGCGAATGTCGGATAGAAACGGTCGACGATGGGGACGGCCATCGGATAAGCATGATGAACGACGGTCATCAAGAGGTGAAGGACGATCACCTAGCAGGGTACGGCTGCTCTCGGGGTTTATCACGACATAGGATGAATGTCGGATAACAAAATCAACGATGGGGATGGCCATCGGATAAATGATGAGGGATGGTCATCAAAAGGTGAGGGACGATCACCTAGCAGGGGACGACTGCTAAATATCACGACATAGGACGAATGCCGGATAGAAAAGGGTTCCAATTATGGAGACTCCGCTGGGGAAAGAGATGAGGGACGGTCATCCAAAGGTGAAGGACGATCACCTGGCAGGGGTCGGCTGCCGAAAGTATCACGACATAGGACGAATGTCGGATAGGAGAAAATTGTTTTGTTGGTGACTTACTAAGGAACGGTAAATACGGACGAGTTCTTACGTTCAAGAATGAAAGGTATAAGTGTTTGACGATGTGTATAGATTTAAAGACGCGGACGAACATCCTTAAGACCATGAAAGATCACAAGCCATGGTGTGAAATGAGTGAGGGCAAATTTGGGGTGTTTACAATCACTGACCATCAAGTCCACCAATTTCACATCCAACTTCTAACTCTCCCGTATATGATCAAGAAAGTCATTGTTAACCTTCAACATTCCCAACATTACACTGTGAGGTGTCTGCTCGCAACCCAAACTCATATCTCTAAACTATTTGGTCAATTCCAATTCTCTAGTCATCATGATCGACATATGCAATGTCTTCCGACTTAAGGCATCAGCCACAACATTGACTTTACCGGGATGATAATTCAAACTAAAATCATATTCTTCAAGAATTCCAACCAACACCTCTACCTCGTGTTTAACTCTTTCTGGTCAAGATACTTCAAACTCTTATGATCACTATATACTTAAAATTCCGAACCGTACAGATAATGCCTCCAAATATTTAATACAAATATCATGCCTCCTAGTTCCAAATCATGGGTAGGATAATTCCTCTTATGAATTCTCAACTTTCGCGAAGCATACACCAACACTTGATTGTCTTGCATTAACACTCCACCCAAACCCATCAAAGAAGCATCGCAATAAACCACAAATGGTTCATCTGGTATAGGTAAAGTTAAAGTTGGGGTGGTAGTCAACCTCTTCTTTAGCTCGATGAAACTATATTCACACTTGGCGTCCCACACAAATGTCTTATCCTTACAAGTTATTTGAGTCAATGGAAGTGTCAACTTCAAAAAACTTCAATGAATCTTCGATAATAACCAACTACCCCAAAAAGCTTCTAATTTCTGTCACCGACTTCGGAGTCTCCCACTGTAGAACTGCATCTACTTTAGAAAGATCCACAGCAATTCCTTCTCCCAAAATTAAATGGCCAAGAAAACTCACTCCCTTCAACCAAAACTCGCACTTGGATAACTTAACATACAACTTCTTAACTTTCAACACTTGCACCACAATCCGTAGATGTTCGGCGTATTCTTCCTCCGACTTAGAGTAAATCAGAATATCATCTATGAAGACAACAACAAACTGATCCAAATAGTCATGAAAAATCTGATTCATATATTCCATGAATACTCCAGGTGCATTAGTAACTCCAAACGACATCACTACATATTCATAGTGTCCATATCGAGTCCTAAATGTTTTTTCTTTGCCTTGGTTTCTATGTCAGCACAACTCTTAGACCAACTACAACGCTGGTTCTTATGAGGGGTTTGTCAGCATGGCACCCAAGCTTTAGTGTTTTGCACCAGCCAGTATCCAACGTCTTAAACCCAAGCAACGGTATAATGTCACGTTTTTATTTTTTTAAATGTTACTTTTTTTTTAATTATAAATAGTTTTTATCCAAAAAAATTACAAACACATATTTTCTCTCATTTTTATTTTTTCTTCAATTTGAAATTTCTCTTTCACACTTTCATCATTTTATTTCTAAGTTATTAATTTTTTTTCAACAATTAATATTTTTTTTAATTATGTGATGTTATTTATTTTTATTGTTTTTAATTATATATTATATATTTGAGATTAATTTTAATTATCATTTTAGATTATAAGTTTAATTTTAATTTTTATTTATTTTATATCAATTTTAATTTAAATAATTACAATTATTATTTTAATTAATATAAAATTTAATATGAATATAATATTAATATATAAAATAAAATTGTGGGACATAACATGAGTTAAAAACTAGTTGAGTTACTTCAAACTGACGTGAGTTGCTTCAAACTGACGTAACTTTTATATATATATATATATATATATATATATATATAAAAGTTGACCTATAAGGTTTTATAATTTTTTTTTAATAGCCTGGTTCCGGTTATTTTTAATAAAAAAAAAGAAATCTACAAAAGACTTTTAAGAACCTACCAGGAAACTAATTCTCATGTCTATAGTTGATCTATACTTTCAATCATCCACTAAACTTTATTGACAAGTACTATTAATTAGACAAGTACTATTAATTAGACAACCACATAATTTGCCCACAATATTTACATTTAATGTGTTAATATTACGAAGACAATCAAGTTTGACCTATAATTCATACTATTACTTTAATAAATACTGTAAGCATGACATTAAAGCAGGAAAAATATACATCCCATAATAATCCATTCTTCATAGAAACATGTGATTCATCTTAAATTGAAATTTCAACTGTTTTAAATTGTATAACAAGAGTTAATGTTGTTACCAAGGATACTGATAACTGTAATAAGTTGTAAAAAAACACATTGATGACAGATGGAATCTTAAATTAGACAGACAGAGCGAGCAAAAACATCCCTGGTAATAAAGAAGAGACAATTTCTGAAACCAAAAATAAGTAGCAGCAGAAATCATTGCAAATGACACTTTGTCTTCCGCAATAAAATGATCCGATGATGATCTTTCCCATGTAAAAATGAAATCTAAAATCAAATTCTACAACACAGACCGGCAAGAAGTCTCACATTCCAAAACCAAATACAGACCGAATTCTCTGGAAAATGTGATCCCTCCATCCCCTCTCTGTATTCTCCACCACAGTTGCATTCCCATATCTGCATTTGAAATCAATCCCTTCAAAAACACGAGTCTCCAAAACAAAACATTTCATCATATAACCGATATAATGTTAATCAAACACTAACCTGTCTTCTTCAGGCACGTCCGTGTGTGTTAGCTTCACGACTGTAACACCAGATTCAGGCTCCTCAAACACAAGTCTCACCTGCAAAAGTCACATCCAAACAAGATTTTAGAAAAGATTTACAACCACAACGTAGGTCCCAACCAATGTAGTCAAGAACGAGATATTAAATAGGATTAGGCTTGTCAAAGATTGTAAAACTTGGATCATTAGCATGGCACGTAAATCCTATTAAATCCTATTGAAGGGAAAAATGAAAATTTCAAATATATTTTTATACACATACACATGAAAAATTATAATTCAAGCCCAAAAAAAGGCCCATCACATTATTTTACAATCTTGCTTCAAAAAGCTTGATCTTGACCATACCGGCAACGAGAACGATAATTCTCTGATCTTAAGATCTTAAGATTTTAAGATCCAGCACTCAATCTTGAATACAATGGTCCCAAAATAAGAGTTTTTTTTTGTTTGTTCAACTATGATTAAGACCTGAGTTATAAATTTGTGGATTGTGGTTGTATTTACGGATAAATGAAGCCGATGCAGCTTTAATCACAGTTATCGAAGTTTTACAATAACTATATAAACCCTAATTGAGATTCCATTTGCCGCATTTAACCACAAATCTCCAGAATATTATGAATCTACTATGATAAAAAATTTATTAAGCAGATATTGCATAAACAATTATCATATAAACAAGGTTTTGAAGAACAGTCCATTACCGCGAAAAGAGATCGCGACAAAACAGTATCAATATCAATACCATTATTAACCGCTATTATAATGAAAGAGATAATGGATAATTCACACTTTGATGACCACAATCAGTATCACAACACTAGTATTGCAACACTATCGCAAATGTCTTTACGCGACCACAACAGTTATTTAACAACTTGCATATAGTAAGTGTTAGTGTATGCATTTTACCATGACAAAAGTGAAACAAAATCTACTAGCAACTATTTTCACAAAAACTATGTTAAAGAAATAAGCTAAAAAAACAGTTTATTGGCATGTCATCAACAATTTTCATAAGCTCTCTCACACAGTTAGATCCTATATATTGTGGCGCAACCCTAATTTCAAACCATAATTCCCAACAGAAACAACAAACAACACTTACCATTGAATGCTTCCCATCATGCCAGCTCCCAAATCTCCATCTCTGAACAATCAACTTCCCTTCGTGCAATTCCAAATTCTCCCCTGTCACAGACCCATCAAAGATACTAAACTCACCACCAACCTCCTTACTAATCCTCGCATTACTCTGCGTAAAACCTTTCCATCTATTCTCATCCATCAATATCTCAAACAAATCCTTCGCCCTACAATTAAACTTCTCATTCAAACTAATCGTTTTACACCCCTTCTTCTCCTTCTCCTCCTTCTTCGCAACCGCAACAACCTCGGCCTCTTTCTTCTTTACCGCCGTGGACGCCACAACCGAATTACTCCTCTGCGGCGGAGCAACCTTCTTACTCTCAAGCTCATCTTTAACAGGTCCACCTTTCGACATACTCTCAACCCAAACCCTAACCTTCTCCAAAATCATCGGTTTCCCTTTCACAACAACCGCTTCCTTTAAGCTCTTCCCAATCACTCCTTCATCTTTCACACTAACCCTAACCTCAGGATCCTCGTCGGCATTCTCATCGGAAATATATGGAATCTCAAAACTCCCGGCCACCTTATGCAAGATCTTCCCGTCGGAATCTCTCGCTTCACCTTCCCATGAAATCACCGCGCTGATTTCGTATCCCGGAATGATCTTCCCCTTACGGACGTTAACGTAGGCCTCGCCGTCGAGCTTCTCGACTTTCTTGACGGTGGCGTGGAAATTGCCCTCGCCGTCAAGGATTTTGAGGTTGTTGAATAGTTTGTTGAAGAAGGTTCTAGACCATTCAAGACAATTGGTTTCCGACCAGTGCCAGTTGTGGACGTTTGTGCCGTCGGGTCTATCTTCGACGATCCAGCGTTTGTCACCTTCGCCGTACTTTGCCATTGAAATTGGAAATGCGAAATCAAATCAAAAATAGTGATAGTAATAATGTAATAACGATAGTATTGGGGTGAGGTTTTTTTTTTCTGAATTTGTTATAATATATAGGATTGTTGGATTGGGAAGAATCTAGAGAAGAAAGAAAAGAAACCCTGGTTCCAACTCCAACAAGTGAGGTATAGGAAGGATCTAGAAGACGGCTAAAATGGGAGTATAGGGTTAGTTTTCTTTGTGGTATAACTATCGGATACCCATTCACGGATACCACTGTGGATCTAGAATAATCATCGGTTTGTATAAAAATTTAAACAAATTAAAAAATATTAAAATATTATCAAAAATATTAAAAATTAAAAATGGATCGAAAAATAATTATATAAATTTTTAAAAACAATTATGATTAAGAAAAACTATTAAACATATATTTAAATGCATTTTTTTTAGGGTTGATAGAGTTATAATAAAAAAGATTTATAAAATTTATTAAATAACATAAATAGATATCCAAAATTAAAATTAGTTGAAAATTAATAGAAAATTAATTTTACTATGGTTTAAAATATAAAAAATGAAAAGTTAGTAGTACAACTGACATAAGTGTTACATTTTTTTTCTTTAAATATACAAAAAAAAAACTCGTGTTACATGTGTGTCCGTACGGATATCGTATGCTACACGCTTTTATTTTCAAAATGTAATAAAATAATTTTTAAAAAAATTATTTGATCAAAACAGTTGATTATTTTATAAAAAAATATAATAAAATTGTTTTAAAATGATGATGAACAATATAATAATTTTAAAATGTAAAAAAAAATATAAATCAAAAAGAATAAATTGTTTCATCCAAAAAAATATATTATTTTTAAAAGAAAAGCACATTTTAAAAGAAAATGTAGTACGGGTGTTGAAAATTTTGTCCTTTATTTTTTTGAGGATTGGATCAGCAGAATCATCAGAAGCAGATGCCTCAGGAGCTGTCGAGGAGCTGCTTTCAGAAAAACCAAGCCTCTTCCTAAGCTCCAGCCTAGCATACTCCCTGGGTTCGACTGTTTCAATGCTGACAGGGGGTCCCCGGCTGTAGGAGTTGGAAGTTGGACGATAGGAGTTTGTTGAGAATCTCCTTCAGGCAAGGTTGATTGAGTTTTTGTAGGTTATGTTTCTTGTGCAGCCTCATCCTTATCCTGATCATCATCCTCTTCCTCATCTTCTTCATCCTCCTGCTCAAGATCATTCAAGACATCACCTTGAGCAACATCTTGGGGATTATCTGCAGTCTCTGGCTCTTTACCTTTTGGGCTGGAGGGGGCAGGCTCTTCAGTTTCTTTGTCATGTTCTTCTTCGTCAACAGCAAAGGATGCATCCATCTCCTTAGCAAGTCTGTTGGTCTGGCCAGCAAAGTCCTTGTCAGTCACATTCTCGTACTCACGCTCTGAATCATCAGTGTGAGATTGTTGAGTAGTTATCTTAACATAAGAGTTTGGTGCAACTTCGACGGTTAGGAGAGGAACAAATGCCACATTTATGGGTTGGTTAATTTCCTCCAAAGAGTTATAATCAGAGCCAAAATCAGAAGTTGGATGATAAGTAGGCTCACCTTGGCTGTTCAGAAGAACTGTAGGCGAAGGGGTGGCAGTCGAAGGTTGCAGGGCAACACCTACACTAGCATGTTGACAAGAAAAGAAGTTAATTTGAGGATGTGAGAAGAGATAAAAAAAGGGGTCAAATGTCAAGTTAAGTACCTGATTCTCTTCACCTCCGGGACTTGAGTTGGCACTCTCAGGAGGGCCAGCAGTAGACTTCGCCACAGGAGTGGGAAGTTTAGCTTCGACACCACCCACAGTGGGTGCCTTGTTCAAAATTTTGGCCACCTTGGATGAAGGTTGGCCAGTAGCACTGGGAGACTGTGAAGTCTTCCTCTTCCTTTTGAGGGGCAGATCCTTAGGGGATTCGTCATCTACAGTGATGACAATGTTGGAAGTCTTTTTCCCCTTTCTTGGAGACGCAAAAGGCTTTTTGGTTGTCTAGCAAAAAGATCAGATATTAGAATATAGACACATGAGGGGTGATATAAAGTAAGGATGATAAAATACCTTAGTGCCTTCTTTGTTCTCCGTTTGTATTTCCATGCCTTTATTGGCAACGGGTTTTCTGGTGATTGCTGGAAAAGCCAAAAACAATTGTCATGAGTTAATACATGATTACTCGGTAAAAGGGAATAAAGACCTCAAACCTTCATATATTTCGGATTCGAAGCTAACGTCTCCGAGCCCTATATGAAGGTTCCCTTTGAAACTATCTAGTGTGTGCTTAGTCGCAACCACTCTTTGAGATTTTGACTGAGACTGTTGTCGAAGGATTTTAATTGAATCCCCAAAGACGAACCAGTCTGGAAATGGAGGAGCCAGAGCTACTCCAAAATCAGCAGTAAGAAGTCGAGGGAATTTGGGAGTAAAAAGTCGAAAAGCCTCCTCATACCGCCTCTCACGAGGAATGTTTGGAGGAATTTTCAACTTATCCATCTTTTGTAAAACTTTATCCTTCAAAGTGACAGCAGCCTCACAAACGGTTCGACTAAGATCATCTGGTCGATAGATAGTTTCAAAGTATTTTTGGAAAGCTTGTATCTCTTGGATGTGAGCAGACTTACTTTTCTTGACCTTCTCATGCACATTAATAAAAGTAAGGTCAAGTTGAGCAGAAAATTCAGCAGCAGTGAGAAAGTTGTAACTGTAATACTTGCGCCACCAATCATTAAAAATATGGGTGCGTTGGGTCGAAGGTCGAAAGAAGACAGGAGACAAAACCGCCTTCTTGGATTCCCATTTCGCGAAGATGTCAACAACATCATCCTCGTCGAAAACGTTATTGTAAAGAATGACTTGGCCCTTTCTATCATAAATACATTTGGGGAAGCTTTGACTCAGCCCAAATTGCCTAGAAACCAAATTGAGTTGGTAAGCAATAAGGACTGTATCAGGTCTTTCACCATTCAACCTATAAATAAAGAATCTGAGAATTAAAAAGGCTTCCCAAATTCCAACAGAGTCCATATGAAGCTTCCTACCAGCAAAAGGGAGCCATGTATGATGCAAAATCATACTGGTGTGCAAACATCATCACAAAACTAGAAAATGCCCCTTTTAGGGTTTCACCTTCATCACTGGAAGTAAGCTTGGCTAGTTGAACGCCATGAGTACTCCTTAGTCTGATCTCCTCTGACTCCTCATCAACTTTTCCTTTCCTGGGAAGCATAGGCTCAAAGGTGGCATTCAGCCAAAGTTGAAGGAGCCAGAGAGGGCCATTGAGACTCATAGAACCAGAGTTGTGGTTTGGGTCCCTTAGTCGATTCATTCCTATTGTTGTGAAGCTAGTTCGCTAAGCGTAGATACTTCTTCGCCACTTGTAGAGACTTGGTGCAGAAGATATATTTAGACATCCAGAATGTAAGGAAAGCAATATGCTCCTCATCAGAAACTAACTCTTCATTTGGTTTGGAATGATGCCTGGGGAATAAGGTGTATGCTAGTTTGGATGTGTTGAAGTCGATAGTGTCTTCGGCATCAATGATGGGGTCATAAGCAGGACCATTAGGTCGAAGCCCTGTGATAGCGGCTATGTCAAAAAGAGTGGGGGTAACCATCCCACAAGGAAAATGGAAGGTATAGTGGGTGCAGTCCCAAAAATACAAGGAGGCAGCCAAGAGGTTTAAGCAGTAGGGTATATGCGTCTTTGTCAGCATTAAAATATCATATATCCTCATGCGTTTCTAGTGACCAGCCTTAGTTTTCTCTAACCTAGCCAACCATAAATCAAACTCAGCAAACTGGCTGACAGCTCTAACTATCCTGGTACCATCATAGAGGTACTTCACATCCAGTTCATTAAGAGGAAGTGGGTCAGTAGAAGAATCGTCAGATTTAGGGAGGTGTTTATGCCTAAAGGTTGAGTTTTTTGGTAGCACGAGAATAACTCTTTTAGTTTTTCATTTGTGCTATGTAACAGCAAAAGGACAATCATTTACAAGGAATGGAATCATTACCTGAGACCGGTACAAGCTCCTTGTCTCGTTGTTCAAAGGTTCGGGTGCGAGCTGAGGATTTTTTTATGGTTTTCGGTTCAGAAATGTTGTTTAATAGTGGAAGAGTTTGTTCTAAGTGGAAAGTTTTAGCTTTCTGACCTTTCTTCTGAGAAATGTTAGTCTTAGAGGACGCCATTGTTGATGAAGAGAATGGAGGTTTTCTAGGGTTCTTGGAAAGAAAGGAAGAGACTTTAGCAAGAAGGAGATGAATTCGCAAAGTGTTTGGAAAGTTTTCTTTGTTTGCTGAAGAAGGTATTTATAGGCGTATGCAATTAGAAGTTGCAAAGTCTAGTCACTTGATGGAGATGTAAAGTGGTGGGGCACGTGACACTTAGGATCTGACGCGTCAAGGAAGCAGTTAATGGAAAGACTTTAGCGCATTGTTTCAAGGGAAAATTCATGATCAAAAAGTCGTAGAAACGACTGATGGGACTTTTGGGATTTTTTCCATTATGACATGATGTCATGCGCATGGATGGAGAATCACAACAGTTTTAGAACATGGGGTAGGTGGTTTCAGCCATGCTTTTGTCTGGCCTAAGCTGGCGTCGAAAAGATGAATATTAAAAAATGATCTTTTCATTAAGATGGCCGAAAAGAACATTTTTTGGGGGCAGTTTGTTATCCCTAAATTTCGACGCTAATAATTAGTGAGGTTATCTTGGCTTAGTAAAAGACTTTTTTCTTGTGATAAGCCAAAAGTAAGGTTTCGACCTAACCAATTAAAGGATGAAAGTCGAAGAGAAACGAGTGCAGTGAGAATGTATGTGATTGAAACACAATCAATTTACTTTTAATGTCAAATTTATCTTCAAGTTATTTACTTTTGAAGCCATTTATCTTCATAAGCCTTTATTTTAAGGAAATTTACATTTCAAAGTCATTTATCCTTCCAGCAATTTACTGCGTTTTCTTTTATAATTCCAGCCACTTTACATTTCCAGCAATTTAACATTCCTCGCCTTGCCTTTAAATTTCATGTAAACTTCAAGCCTTGCCTTTATTTTCCTTTAAAATTCCAAGCCTTGTCTTTACTTTGATTTATTTTAAAAGTCTTTTCCCTTTACTTTACTTTATTTTCTTTTTAAACAAATTATGAATCTTGTTGAGAGATTCAAGACCTTTTTCCCAAAAACGTGATATACCAAAATCACAATCCCTTTTTAGTTAGCACATGTCCTAGGATCAATCTGGTCGATCATGCGAGTAATTGAGGGTATTTTTGGTATCTTCAATGGACCAGCGGTTGTTTACCAATTTTGGGGGTAAACAAACTGTCTCAGCAAAACAGAGGAGGGAAAAAATATCAGATAATCATGGTGTTACGAGATTTGAGGTCTATGTTGTACGATTTATTGCCTTTCTAATAACTTCTGACATCAATTTACTAAGTAACTCTTCTATCTTAATTTAGTGACAACACTCTGCATTGTACCCTTTAGGAAACCTATGCTCATCAGTTCTTCGAGTACAAAGAAAAATAACTTCAACTATCCACACCAACGGTTATTCTACTTAAGTATGTAAAGGTTAAAGAAGAAGATTGTCTACTATCCAATATCTTTTCAAATCTGAAGTTTTTTAACTGTATTAATTATTTCTTGTCATTCACCATCTAAATCACTTGATGCTTTTGTTGTTTTTAAGGAAAATACCCCGTTGTTGTTACAAACACTTACAATGTCACAGAGATTCATATCAACGACGATCTACTAGAAATCAAGTAGCTTCTTGATAGGTATCAATTTTTTTCATGACTGCCTCAACTTTATTATTATTACATTCTCATATGCTTTTACCCTTATACAACTTGCCCAAGGGCCCTAACTATGGAAAAGCACTTACCACAACAACCAACCTTTTACCCTTTATTATTAATCTTTGTTGTGTTGCTTTCGTTGCACAGTAATGACTAAGGCAATTTTTATTTTATTTTCCAATCTGTCGATCGTATGCCCAACACTCGCTCCCGAAGCGAATATCTAGTGGAACCGATTAACGAAATCGAGCGCTTTGCTTTATTGAGGCGCCGAATCAACAAATTCCGATTAAGATATAACCTTCCAGAACCTACCATTTCTTACTCTAATACCGATACCAAAATTGAATCAGATCAAAGCATGGCCCAAGGACCGCAAAATCGTCCACTCAAAGATTTCACTGTCCCATTGCAAGATGAACCATGCTTCCCGTGAGACTCAGTGTAATACCCACCTCAAGACTTATCATTTGCTTCCCGTGGGACTCGGTGTAATACCCACCTCAAGACTTATCATTTTCTTCCCATGGGACTCAGTGTAATACCCACCTCAAGACTTATTATTTGCTTCCCGTGGGACTCAGTGTAATACCTACCTCAAGACTTATCATTATTGACGGTACCTCAAGCCTTTACGAATGCTTCCCGTGGGACTCAGTGTAATACTCACCTCAAGACTTACTCAAGACTTATCGGAGGATACCGCATATAACGCATCATGGATTCGCAACAACCTAGGATGAACCTAAGCATCTCACAAGTCATACCATCTAACAATTTCTAGTTACAATACTAGGCCACACTATTGGTTTATGGTAAGATTTCCTAACTCTTCCTCCATCCTTGATAATTTTGGTTATATAGTTTTCAAACATATAACTCTAACATTCTAGTCTAATTATCATCATTAAACTAATCTCATTGTCTCTATTTCCATTCAATCCTCACGATTATCGCATATTTTCACAACTTGCACAACTAACATAATTACCACAATTCCTTAACTAACATAATTACGGTTAATCGAAAAAGTCGAGTAAAAGCTGGGTAAAAATAACATTTTTCGGCATCAAAAGATAGTTCATGTTTTTAGCTTCGAATCGATATGTGGAACGCTAAAAACGGATACCCGGATCAAAAGTTATGAATTAAATACCAAATTTGAAACCTACATGTCTCGCTGAGTGAGCCCTCAGCTCACTGAGCGAAAAATCTTCTGGATTTCTCGCTGAGCGAGCTATACCAGTTCAAGAAATTCCAGGCTTACGAGAAACAACTCTTCCAAGCCCAACTCAACTCCAAACATCAACCAATACAGAAAAACATAGCCAAACATGATCATAGACACAATGTGAGTATTATAGTTAAGTTTTAATCGAGTTTTAACCGTTAAACTTTCAATTTCTTAGATTTTCCAATAAAACCCTAACCCACAAATCTCTAAAACTCAACCAAAATCAAAGATAAAAGCTTCTAACTAAGAACCCACCCCGGGAGTTGAAGATTGACAGAAAGAATGAGCCGATTCAACGGACAGATGATGGAGAATAATGGATTGAAGCTCTAGGTTTTCTCTTTTCCTTTTCCTTCTCCTCATTTTCTTTCTCTTCCTTTCTTTTCTTTCTTTCCAATTCTCTTACTAACTTTCTATTTTTTCTTTTTCTTTTTATAATACTTAACTTATTTTCCTTATTAACCAAACAAATCATATCTCTCAATTAATAATATTAATGGGTCCAATTTGAGAGTATCAAAAAATGTCTTTGAGCTGAATATTTAATAAAGCCTCTGCTTCAGATAATACTAATTAATCTTAATTAATATTATCCGGAGCGTTAACTAAAATGCGGGGTATTACAATGCTTGTTGATGTTTGGGCTTGTTTATTGTTTCTAATCTCATATTTTCTTCTCTTTTCTCCTTTAGTGCATTGTTTGTTTGTTTGGGATCTCTCCCACTTCTTTTTTATTAACATTGCATGACTAACCTTAGAATTCTTTCTTGATCTTTAAGTTCTGACTTTGATAGTTTGTTATGCTTAAAGCTTATTTCTTTCATGTCTCACTTTTGTTTGAACTTCTCTTATCATTTGTGATTACTTCTAATCTTTTCAGGGGCTGTGATAAGTGAGAGGTGTGGATGAGATCTCCACATCTCCAACTCTTTCCTCTTTTCTTTTATGCTTTCATATTTGTCTTTGAGGTGTGCTTATGCCATCATTTGTCTAACTCTTTTATATTCCCCTTAGAGAACAACTTAAATTCTTTAGGAGAAGTAAGTTGATTTTCTACCTTCTTTCTTCTTCTTCTTCTTCTTCTTCTTTTCTTTCCTTCTTCTTTAGGATAGTTGATACCTCACTAACCTAGGATTACCTTTATATGACAACATTAGGATTTGTTAGCCCCCCTTAGATTTTCTTTCCTTTGCTTCTTTGGTTCTTCTCTTCTCATCTTCATACAAAAAAAAACTAAAAAAACACTTAATAATGGTTGAAATAGTCCTGTGTGTAGGGACTTATGTCATGGGGCTTTTGTATTCATTCCATCTTGGAATAGTACACTTGTCTAGCATGATGTACAAGTCTAATCATGAGACTACTTTCATAAAGAAAACCTTAAAAGATACTTCTTCATCAAAAATAACCAAAAACATCTAATAAATTTAACAAGTTAGTGAGCTTAGGCCCTAACCCTTGGAAACAAGTCTTTGATAAATTAATTTAGTAGCAAGTACACATTCCATGGAAATGGACTTGAATTCACTTTCTTGTGTCAAACTCATAAAAGCTTCTAAAAAACATAAACAAATAATAAACGTCTCTCCTTCGAGACTTATTTTCTCATCACCTTCACACATAACGTAAGAACTTGCTCCTACTTGTCAATTTGCAAGACGGTAACGCACTTGTGCCAGACGAGCCTGCAACACCTGAGCATTGACATAGATATTTCAAGCCTTAATTCACAAGCCATTTTCATCCCTAGTTAGGGGAACTACGACGACTTTGATCCTCATGTCCAGATGAGGTACGTAGGCAGCGGGGTAGGGCCCATTCAAGCACTCTTTTATTTTTCTTACATTTTCCCCTTTCTTTTCCTTTCTTCAGATTCGTTTCAGTCTTTCTTTTGTAGCAACTTTCATTTTTTCACCCTTTGAAACTCTTTCTTTGCAAGCGTGGATCCCGTCGGGTACGGCGGACGATCTGGGGTGCTAATACATTCCTAGGTCGTAACCGACTCCCGAACCCAGTTTCTTTGGTTCGCATTACCTTTGTCCTTCCTTTTCTTTTCTTCGGTTTGTGCAACATTACCATTCTCGTTCCTTCGGGATAAAAATGTCTAGCTGGAGACTCTACCTTCTTCCGCGCCACTTTCGCATTTGTACCAGGATGGAAATCCAGGGAGCAACAATAGTTACCTCGAGATTCCGAGAGATCTCAACTATAAAACACATCCAATAACCTTCCGCGAAAACACACACACAAATAACTAGTTCATTATTTTCTTTATATATATATATATATATATATATATATATATATATATATATATATATATATATATATATATTCACATTTTTTTATATACTAACTTAAGTGTTGAAGTGTTAACCTTAGAGGTGCCTCTCCACTCTACTACTTCAGAGACTGCAATTCACCATTGCTTTGATTCAAATCTCTGACTTCTAGTTCCAGAACAAAACAAGTAAAATGACAATTCAATTATTTTGATTTAAGAGTGTTTTTTTATAAATATCTCATGTTCAAACTTTATCATATATAAGATTTCTTGCGTTAGACCAATTCATAGAAAACAAAATGTAACTTCAATCAGGTCACGATAGTAGAAAATTTTAATTTATTTATTATTTATTACTCTCTCAGTTCCTTTTTAAGTGTCATTTTCTTTTATTTTTTACTCATACCAAGAAAGTTAATCAATATTGTTATTTTTCATACAATAATTCTCATTTTACATATATTACCCCTAATTATTTATTACATTTTTTTTTCTCTCTGTAATAATTACTTAGGGGTAATTTTGACAAAATAACATTTAATATTATCTTGAAATTTACAAGTGACAATTAAAAAAGAACATAAAATTATATAAAAAATGACACTTATAAAGAAACAAATAGAGTCCTATGTTTTAAAAAACTAAATTGAAAATAAAAATAATACTTCAGAAGTTATAAATGAAAAATTTATTCAAAATAAATTTAACTATATCAAGGAGGGAAAGTTGTTTGTTAGGTTGTATTTATGAGAATGTAGCAATAACATATGGAAGTAGTATCACTCATCCATCAACCCTTGTGAGTAGCGTACGTAACCACAGACAAAACCAATATATTTAACTAATTTCCAAATCAAATTAAATTGCTGTCAGAAAAAACAAATAGTACATTCTATAAAAAAATAATTAATTAATTAATTAATTAATTAATTAATCAACAAACAAGAAAGAAAAAATACAGAGCACAATACAAGGAACGAAAACAAATCCTGCGATTTCGAAGAAACATAGAAGAAAGAAGAAGAAAGACAAGACAACCTTGATTCTCAGCATCCAGACACAACCAATAACCGACACCTTAAGAACCTCGTGGTACCAATTCTTCATCTTTTTTTGTTCCATTTTTATTTATTTTTTATTTTAAAAATATTTTGGTTTTTATTTTTTATTTTTTATTTTGTACCCTAATGTTTGAGCTGTTTGTGATTAGAAAATTACAAAATGTGCATTTCGTTGTTTATTTAATTATTTTAATTTTGAAAAAAAAAAGGTTGTAATTTCTTTGCATCTTGTAACTTTGTTTTTTTGTTTCTCCCTTGTGATTGATAATTGTTTTTAGGTTTGTCTTCATTTTGCATGTGATTTTATGTGCATAGTTTTTGTTGCATTGCTGTTGTTGAAAGAAGGAAATGTTGTTTTGCATGTGATGATTTGTTGAATAGGTGTTTTTGGTTATGATGTTTGAAGGTTTGTTGTGTTTTTTCTGGTAGGTGAGAGATATATGTATCTTTCTGGTGAAAGTCAACAATAATTATGTTGATTTGTTTGATTGAGTTTCTGAAATGCTGTTTTGATTTAGGTTATTTTGAAGTATGAGATGTTCCGATGAGAGATTCGGTTTATGATGTTGGTGTTATAAGTGTTTTCTTTTATCGTGTTCATGAACTTCGAAGCAATGAAGGATAATGTTTTGAAGTAGTATTGTTTTCTGAGTATGTTTTTAGGGATTGACTTGTTTGTTTGATGACAGATGTGCGGTGTTTGTAGAAAGATATGAAAGAAGGATTCTGAGTCGTAGTCGTTGAGAAAGGAATACTATAGATCTAAGTTTTTTTGATGGATCTGGGAGGCACTGGGAGTTCGTTCAAAGAAGTTCTTGAATCACACATGATTTTTTCAGATTATGAGAAAGCTAAGTCTAAATCGGAGGCCAATTGTAATAATACATTTGTAAAATCAAGGATTTGTTCTGATGGGAAGAATGGAAATAATTCGAAGAATGGTGTTTATGACTTACTCGAGTGCCCTGTTTGCAAGAATTTGATGTATCCCCCAATTCATCAGGTTCAAGACTCTTAATTTCATTTCAATTAGAAATTCAGTTCTCTTTCTTTAAACTTGAAATTTAATAGCATGTGTTTTCGCGCATGTTCAAAATGCTTATATTTTATAATGCGTTACACAAGCATGAAACGCAATATGATATCATGCACATCTTACAAAAGGAAGATCAGGAATGAGTCCAGTTGGTAAGGAGTTGGCTCATACCCCTGCAAGGGCGTGGGTTGATCTTTCTTTGCAACTATAAGATCCTCGTTGGTGGGTAATCTGTAACAACCTTTGCGAGTGTTTTCTGAGCCTTGATATCTAATCTGTAACAACCTTTGTGAGTGTTTTCTGAGCCTCGAGATCTGTCCTGAGCCTACCATATAATATTGATTGACTATATTTTTGTACATGTTTGAAGTGATGCTCGTGAGTCGGGCTTTAACTGACTGATCCCAGCCCAAAAATATATCAGGTCCAAATTCCGGGCCTGGCCGATTCAAGAGTTGGACCGAGCAGGCCTTATCATATTCCGGCCTTATCATATCCTGGTTGAATTTTCTGCTGAAACTTGGCCTTACCAATCCAAACATCTCTAACTTTCGCGGATTGTCTTAGACATTTGCTAATATTTCGAGTATTGACTGAATAACCTTTTCATTAGTTGATTACAGTTCGCGCGGTTCCTTAAATTTAATATATAACCGAATCCCCGATACTTAATTTAACTATATGTTTATTTCTGATATTCTTCTTAATTATAACGTTTTCCTTGATGATTGCATTACCTGTTCCAGTGCCCAAATGGCCACACATTATGTTCAAATTGTAAAACTGCGGTACATAACCGATGCCCAACATGTCATCGTGATCTCGGGAATATAAGGTGTTTGGCTTTGGAGAAGGTCGCAGAATCAATGGAGCTTCCTTGCAGATATCAAAATTTAGGTTGTCATGATATATTCCCATACCACACTAAACTAAAGCACGAACAAAATTGTCGATTTCGTCCATACAATTGCCCTTACGCCGGATCAGAGTGCTCTATGATGTGTGACATTCCAACTCTTATGGCACATCTCAAGAATGATCACAAAGTCGACGTACATGACGGATTCACCTTCAACCATCGATACGTCAAATCAAATCCACACGAAGTTGAAAACGCCACATGGATGCTAACGGTAAGTTATTTTTATGAATTCAATAATCAGTTTGTTGTAGTATACAATTTGATGTTTTTACGACTATCTTTGTAGGTTTTCAATTGTTTTGGAAAGCATTTTTGTTTGCACTTCGAGGCGTTTCTACTCGGCACAGCTCCTGTTTATATGGCGTTTTTACGATTTTTAGGCGACGAGAAAGAAGCAAAGAAATTCAGGTATAGCTTAGAGGTTGGTGGAAATAGCCGCAAGCTCATATGGCAAGGAATACCAAGGAGCATTCGCGAGAGTCATAGGAAAGTTCGTGATAGTCAAGACGGACTCATCATTCAGAGAAACCTAGCTCTTTATTTCTCCGGAGGCGATAAACAACAGTTAAAGTTGAGGATCACTGGTCGGATATGGAAAGAAGAATGAGAAAATGGCGATAAACAACGATTAAAGTCGAGGATCAATGGTTGAAAATGGAAAGAAGAATGTAATTATTTTAGGGATGTCACACAATGATTCTGTACATTGTACAGATCCTGAAACATTTTAAAGGTTTTGGTTTGGTCTCAGCAGAGAATGAAGGTTTTATTTGTCTTCATAGGCTCTCATAGACATGAAAGGTAACATTCAAGGTGGCATTGAGGTTTATGTTCTTTTATTTTTATTTAAATGACATTAATGTTTAAAACTAATAAAATGTGTGTTTTTGAATGTGAATCACATGCCCAGTTTGACTGCTATCTTTTTATTTTACTTGTTTATTTATTTTTTACAAGTTATCATGTCTATTGAATAGACACGTGTAGGTGTTAGTAGACACGTGTAGGTGTTAGTGTCCGAAACAAGTAGAATATTTTTTTTTCTCTTAACTATATCCTTGGATTTAAATTGATCTATTAATATTTTTTTCAGATTGGTTCTTTAATTTTTTTTAATGTATCATGATAGTTGTTTTCGTCTAATTAGCGACGAAAAAAAAAATTCAAAAATCGATCATTAAATTTGTCGCTAATTAGATAAAAATTACATGTTTTAAAGAGTTAAGAGATCGATCTGACACGAAAAAAAATTAAAGAATCAATCTGAATTTAAAGATATAGTTAAGGGATAAAAATTATATTTGATCTAAGATATATGTACACTTGTAAAAAAAGTCAAATAAATATGAAAATTTGACACTCATTGAATTGGTGTTTGAAACGAATGATATTGATACCACATGAGTTAGACAATTCAAATAAATGTTTTAAATAATTTTATTTCTCCTTTGCTTCAATTTTTTTTTTTGACAAATCTTATTTTATTGATATCAAAGTGTGTTCCAAGATATAATGGGAGTGACTTAGTTTAGTTTTATATAGAACTAAACATTCAAATCACTAAAAGGACTCATTTTCACTTCACTCTTGCTGGAAAGAAAATCGACCCTTTTTCTTTTGTATTAAAAAACTGCGTATTACTAAATTATTTGAGGGGACTCATTATAGAAAGTTACAAAGTATTTTGTAATTTGCCAAGAAAGAACAGAATTATTTTGAACTATGTCTATGGTGAACATGATGTAACTTGAAAAGAGAATGGAGTAGTTGTTTCCAACGATTCCAAGACCCAGCACAATGAAACAGCGGCCGTGAAGCACTTAATTATATGTAAAGTTAATTATCTTTTTCTTGCCCATCCACTACAAATCCAAAAAAACATTTCATTTACACAAAACCTTTTAAATATAGATTAAATCATTAAACGACTTCACACATAAAAATGACAATTGAAATCATATCTTATGGATATCTGTATTTTTTGTGTGTGTGATTACTGTAAGAATCAAAATTGTCTCTGCATTTCATCTCTATGTTTTGATGATAATAAGGAAGTATTTATGAAAGAACTGTTTTATGTTCTGATGTTTATTATGTGCAGATCATGAATATTGAATATATCAGATCAAACAAACATTATGAAAATGTACGCAAATGATAATATGCGAAGTTACTATGTGTAACACTAGTCGCAAGCGTGCTGAAGAAGCAAATGTGCTTATGTATCTGAACACAATCAGAAAGATCCAAGGATACCTGATGTTGTTGTTGCAATGTGTAGACACCCCAAATTTGTCCTCTGGTTTTCTATCTTTGTCTGCTTTTCGTTTGCATCTCATCTGCATTTCCTTTAGATCATACATTAGGTCATACCATTTGCATATGCTTCTGAGACATGGGATCAAGATTTTCTGAGGAATTAGGGTTTCACATCTTTATTTGCAGATTATCAGAGGAAGTCAAGTCTTTGGTTATGCATCCATTTGTGACATCATTTTCTTATATTAGGGTTTATTTCCCTAATTCAGTGATATTCAAAGGTTTCATTTCAAGCATGTTTATTCAATCATGATTCAGTCTAGATGGGTGTTTGACCTAATCTTGGTCAAACTACCAAAATGTTCCTTCAGTTGCAAGTTATCTGTCTTAGTGGACTATGTCTCAGGAATTGCGTATCCAAAGTTCGAGTTATGTTGTGTGTGAGAGTTCATCAGTTTTATCAAGCAGTGGTTCGTGATTTATTCAGTGGTGGCCATTTTACCCTCATTCGGTGTTTTTGTGAAAGCAGTTCAAGATTGGTTCCGAGTTGGAAAGTTGGGATTTCATGATTGTGGTTGTGTTAATGTTTTGTCTAAGTTCCATTCTTTTCTTCGTTTCATTTTCTAAACCGTTTGTACATATCCATATTCTTTATTTTTATCATTTCCTATCCCTTATCCGATTTTTATTAATCACATTTCGATATCCACTCTTTGTTCGTTCAAATTCATATATCATATTTTGTCCATTTATTTAATCCATTTTTTATTCAAGTTTCACCAATTACCAATTTTATTCATTAATATTTTTGTTATTAATTATCAAATTCATTATCCATTTAACTCCAAATTTCATTTGTCTAATTTCTATGTCCAAAGTCTTTTCTCATTTTTTATACATTTTTCTAAATTTCCATTTTTCTAGACCAATTCATGTATTCATTTTAATCCATTTACATAAGGCCCATTACCACAAAGAAGGGTCTATTTTCAGTTTTTACTATACTTGTAATTACTGAGAATAAATTAATACATAAGTTTACGACTACTTCATATGTACAACTTTTTTGTTTTTTATTCACTACACTCTTTAACCAACCTCAGCCAGCTAAATGCCTCATGGCCCACCAATTCACACTAACAACAACAAAGCAACAATTCCATTCTATTCCCAAATATCTCACACGGCCCTACCATCCACAGACACAACCACACACCAACTTTTTTTTCCACTGCTGCATAAACCCCACACGCACAAAAAGGTTGCAACTAATCCCCTTCCGCGCATATATGCAATCCGCATGGTACCACAATTTTTTTCATCAACAACTTTCCATAACACACACGCATATGCAACATTAATTCCAAAAAATACCCTCAACAAGAAGCAATACATCATGCAATATTTCCTCACCATCACGAATAACCTTTGGCTATCCCTGTTTTCACAAAGCAAACAAAAAACCACAAACCTTTTATCAATTCTTCACCTCTAACAACAACACAGACACAACAACCTTCATTTTCATTCACCCTCAAACCCGTTTAACCTCCCTTCACCACTTCTGTCAAACCATCAAACAACAAACCTGTTAATCATCACCACCACCCTGCGTATTTTCAAAACCATAAATCACCAAACATCATCCTAGTTTCTTTCAGTTTTTACACTAACACACTACCATATTCAACCCTTCATACTCTTTGAAACTCGCGTTCAACCATCATCAACGCAAAAAACGCTTCACCTGAAACTGCAACACCAAGCAAACTCTCGTCCTCACCACAACAACAAATCTGAATCTCACCAACAACCTTCAGAACCCTTCAAACACAAACCTCACACCCTTAACAAATTTCCAGCACTCATCATCAACGACAACCACACAGAGTTGTGTGATCAAAACAAAGAAAGTGAGAAGAGATTCGCGGACCAAATCGCAACACAGATCCAGGAAACAGAAGAAGAAGATGAAGCGAGGAAGAGCACCGAGAGCTCAGTGACAAACCGCGATGAGGGGGAGAGAGGTTCCGTTGGCGGTGAAACCCTTCTCCGATGACGATTTCGCTTGAGGTTCGCTACTGAGAAGCAAATCAAAGATGAAGCCATAAACAGAGAGAGTCAGACGCGGTTGTGGCTTTGAGGAAGATTGTTTTCGGCGTGTTGGTTTTGTTTGATTCCGTCTGCGGTTTCATGAAAAAGGAGAGAATGTGTTGTTCTGTTTAGGGATTTGGATTTAATTTCATTTTATAAAAAATCTTGTTCTTCTTTCTTTGGTCAACCCTCTTTTATTATTATTTTATTTTTATTTTAATCAACCTTTGTTTATTTTTGGACCAGTGTTCCTCATGTTATGAAGCCCATCATTGATTCCTATCTACAACCAAAATCAGCGATATCCCTCCACTCTATCTTGTTGCTTTTTTTTTCCTTTTTAAAACAAACTTTTGTTAATTTACTAGGACATATGTTGTTTGTGGCAAGGATGGGCTAGGCCCACTTTTTGTTTCTATTTCCACCTGAATCCCAGCGAACAGTACCCCTTTCCTTGGTTTATTTCTTTATTTTGGCTATCTATTTTTAATTGTTTTCTTGATACCTTTTCAATTTTGTTTGTTATTGATGATTATTTTGTTATTTAGAATTTACTAGAAATTTTAGTTAGAATTTTATTAATAGCTAATTAGTTTTTAATTAATATTAAGTTTTTTAGTTAAGAATTTGATTAGAATTGGATCATTCATTTTAGTTTTGTTTAATTAAGTTTGATTTTGTTTAATCTTGGTTGTAGTTCTTGTTGGATGTTTTGTAGGTTCATTGTTCGATTTTGATGATGGTGGATGCTGCTTGACAATGGTCTTGTGATTTATCATGTTCATAACTTTTACTTGGACTAATGAGATCTCTGGATGGAATATGCACTTAGACTTTGGTTTTGCACGGACTAATTCTTGGTTTTTTTTAATTCTGGATGCTGGAAGTTTATTTTGATCTTTGTCTGATAACTCGATAATGAACAATTGTACTTGACTTGTAAATCCGCTTTGGACTTGATATTCTTTGCTGAGTTTCTTTTGCCCGCATTGAAGAGGCAACGGACCTTCTCCGTTAGGTACCACTGAGGCCCGATTTTAATTATTGCATGCAGCTGCATCTGGAAGTCCTACTGGTGTAGGCTCTGTTTGTGCATTGTCTGATTACTCCATATCGCATTCTCATCTCTTTATCTTTTCTTATTCATTTCTTCTTCCTCATCTTTTTCTTTTCTTTCTAGCTTGAGGTGCGCTTAGGCCACCATGGTTGTTATTCTTTCTCCTCATTCTTTTCTTCTTTCCTTCTTCTTCTTTAGGATGATTTCAAACCACACTAACATAGGACTCCCATGCATGACAACTTTAGGTCTTGTTTAGTTCCCCATTAGACTTTTACCTTTGTGATCCTTTTGCTTCTTCTTCTCTTCTCATCTCAAAACCCTAAAGAAAACATCTAATAAAGTTTGAAGTGATACCTTGAGCAATAACCTTATCCCATGAGATACTTGTAGTCTTCCCATATTGGGATAGTACAAGCTTGTCTTGTGATGCACAAGTCTGATCAAGATATCATCTTCACCAAGAAAAATCATAAAACACACTTCTTCACTGTAAATAACAAAAACACTTAATAAGTTAATGAGTTAGTGAGCTTAGGCCCTAATCTCTGGGTTCAAGTTTTGGGGATCTTCTCCTTACTTGAGTGTGCTTGTTCTATTATTCCATCTTGGAATGTAGTGACAAGTGCACATTCCATGGAAAAGAGTTTGAGTTCACTTCCTTGTGACACACTCATAAAAAGCTTCATAAAAAACACAAACAAACAATAAGCGTCTTTCCTTCGGGAATTCTTTTCTCATCTCCTTCGCTCCGTACGCGAACTTGCTACTACTTGTCACTTTGCAAGACGGTTACGCACTCGTCGTCCGAGCCTGCAACACCTGAGCATTGACATAGGCAGTTCAAGCCTTAAGACACAAGCAATCTTTTCCACCCCTAGTTAGGGGAACTACGGCGTCTCTGATCCTCATTGTCCAGATGAGGTACGTAGGCAGCGGGGTAGGGCCCGTTCGAGCACAATCTTTATTTTCCCTACATTTTTCCTTTTCATTTCTTTTCCAGTTCCTTTTTAATTTCTTTTATCCAGTTTCAATTTCAGTTTTGCAGCAGCTTTCATTTCTTCACCCTTTGAAACAGATTTCTTTGCAAGCGTGGATCCCGTCGGGTACGGCGGACGATCTGGGTGCTAATACCTTCCCAGGTCGTAACCGACTCCCGAACTCAGTCTCTTTGGTTCGCAGGACCCGTGTCCTTCCTTTTCTTTTCTTCTGGTTTGTGCAGCATTACCATTCTCGTTCCTTCGGGATAAAAATGTCTGGCTGGCGACTCTATTCTTTTCCGTGCCACTTTCGCATTTGTAACAGGATGGAAATCCGGGGAGCGACAGCTGGCGACTCTCCTGGGGACCGAACCCAGAATCTCTAGTGGTTTCCCCTGTGAGTCTCTCCTAGCGTTTGTTTATTTCTGTTTCTTTGGGTGTTGACTGTTTGCTGTTGTGTGTTGTATTTTACTGTTGTTTGTTTACAATTTATTTACAACCTTGTTTACAGTTTTCAGTATTTATTTTCTGAATCATATTATTGCTGTACTGTCTGGACTGGATCTTCTGTTTGGTGGGCTTGGGTGATACTGTTTCTGAGAGATGAGCTCATTAACATGGCTCGAGTGCACCCTAGGACTTAGAGTGGTTCCACTTTGGCCTCATGAGATCTTGTTATGGGGGTAGTAGTGAGTTCCACGCCCAGATTTGCGACCGTCTTGGGAATGTCTTGATTTGGGGATCTTCCTCTCTCATTTCATAACCTTGATAGTTATGTGCAGCTGGGGACCTATCTTTGAGAACCTTGTGGAAACATCCCTCTTTAGTGGTGACAGTGGCAGACCACATTGTGTGGCAAACCCATTCGCACCCGAGGGCCCACCTGGAACTCACATATGATGACCTTGTTTTCCCAGACTCAGCTGAGGCCTCCCTGCGTAGTACATAATGCCAAACCGATTCCCTGATTTGGTCATGAGCCATTTCTCAGAAATGGTGAAAGTATTATTGCTATTCGGCTTTGAGAGTCCGTGATGTTTGACCCGGAGCACACCCATGATATTGGGAGGGGTTTACAGGTTTGCAGGAACCCATGACTTCAACATACCCTGGTTATTAGTGTGTTCTATGTTCTCATCTGGTCACTATGATCCTGGAGTTCTTGATCTTTGGTTCTGGATTATCATCGATGGTTATTATACAGAGATCTTGTGGTTACAGACACTCGATTCTTGGCTTAGTATTCCAGATTCCAAGCAGTTTCCAACATTGATCCCATGTCTTTGCATCTTTTGCATCATCATATTGCATTTTGCATTTGCACCAGCATTGCATATCCTTTTTCCAGAGAGCTTATCCTTCCTCTTTTGTCCATGACCAGCCAACTGATTTCCCGGTATTCAGTTTGAACAAGCGGTAACCGTTGGAAGACGAAAGTTGTTTGAAGCTAGACTGAACAGTGTCAAAAGTTAAAAAATGTCAGTTTGGAAGCCGTCTGTAGCTTTGTTAGAGAACAACCGTCAGAATGTTGAGTTTCCACCTGGTTTCACTTCGATGACCAATCCTTTGTATGGTCTTTCTCCTGATGAGGATCTTCCACAAGTGAACAACCTTACTCAAGCTCAGCCTGCGCATAGCCCGATCGTGAATCAGAGTGTATATGAACCATCTGTTGTCCGAGGTGGACCTTCATCTTCTTCTGATGCTACAGATTATCAGAGTTTTGCTTTCCCTATGCCGAAATTCCAAGGGGAAATCCCTCTTGTGAAAACCAAGGATCCACCAACTATTGATCCTGCTGAAAGGTTTCGTGTGTTGGACGAGCAACTCAAAGCCTTAGCGGATCCTGATGCCTTTGGTTTTGATGCTCTAAACCTGTGTTTGGTGCCTGGTCTTGTCATTCCTCCAGATTTCAAAACTCCGAAGTTCAAAAAGTACACTGGTGTTAGTTTCCCGAAGCGTCATTTGGTGATGTTCTGTAGAAAAATGACTTCTTACGCCCGCAACGATGAGCTGATGATTCACTATTTTCAGGACAGTTTGAGCGGTGCATCATTAAGTTGGTACATGGATTTGGAAAGCAGTCGTATCCGGTCTTGGAATGATTTATCCAGAGCTTTCGTAAATCAATACCAGTACAATATGGACATGGCGCCCTGTCGCATGCACCTACAAAGCCTATCTCAGAGAACCGGTGAATCTTTCAGAGAATATGCACAACGGTGGAGAGAGTTGGCAGCCCAAGTGCAACCATCACTTTCAGACAGAGAATTGGTTGACCTGTTCGTGGGTACGTTGCAAGGTTCGTACTTGGAAAGAATGAGTAGCATTGGGACATCAAGCTTCCCTGATTTGATGATAGTTGGAGTACGCATCGAGAGTCTGCTCAAAAGTGGAAAGATCCAATACTTTTCGAACATCCCAACTGGTGAAGATGAATCTGTTGGTAGCTCCCAAGGGGAAGAAGGGTATGACATCAGTGCAGTCATGGCTAATATCGAATATTTTGGACCAACTTCTCCTTCGAGATCACCTTTTCCTAGGTCTGGCTACTCTTATGGACAACAAGCAATGCTCAAAGCATCGTATCAGAAACCCTGGTCTCCTCCTTGTCCAAATCTGCAAGCTCATGGTCGAAGACCTCAGAATCAACTTCAGAGCCAGCCTAGGCCTCGCAACAATCTGGAAAGAAGGAATGCTCCTCTTCATCCAGTTCCCATGGCATACAGTGAACTATTGCCACATCTAGTTCAGAACTTTTTGGTGGTTCCTAAGCCCCTCAAGCCGTTATCAGAGCCGTACCCTCCAGGGTACAATCCTCATGAGCAATGTGGGTATCATGGTGGATCAATGGGACATTCAACTGAAGATTGCAAAGCTTTTCAAGCCAAGGTCCAATAGTTGATCGACAATGGGTACATATCCTTTCCAGAAGGAAGCTTGGTTGTGCACGTCCACCTCTCGCCTGGTTGGGTTCGAGGACTTCAAAGGAGCGTCCCCTGATTTCAGTGGCTCAGACAAGAATATGTCATCAGAGCTGGTGATCATTGTATCCTTTTTGTCATTTGCATCGTAGTTTCTTTCCTGTTAGCAGCTACTTGTCTTTTAAACATTGTTGTTTTAAATGGTAATGTTAATGTAGTGATCTTGCACTTTTTGAATCAATTATGTCGCATTTGCTCATTTTTTCTTTCCTTGCATCGAAAAAAAAATTGCATCCATATACCTCCCACTTATTTCACTGTTGTCTAGCAAGTTTGAGGGAGGATGATGACAACTGAATACCCATAAATGTTGAAGGTATGCTTTCGGATTAGAACCTGCTGACGATGTACAGGCATTGCTTCAATTCCCAAACACTGGAGATATAAGGGAGATAGACCTTCGTCAACCCCTTTGAGCCTTGAAGTAGGAGTTTCTTTTCTAAACAAAAAAAAACCCTCAAATTCAACCCGGGGCAGGGTAGTTATCAGTTAATTTGACCGAGCGTTCAAATTTCCAAGGGAGTGAGCATCTGAGGATCCATTACCTTTATTCATTACACCTCAAGAGGTCAAGGGACGTAAAACCACAATGGTTATCCCTCAACAACAAAGGGATGAGGCAGTCATAACCCTCTCAAACAATCATACAAACCTGTGTCACGCGATTTGTTCAAAAAAATCAAAAGAAAAAGAAAAGAAATAAAGCCCGCTAAGTTGAAAAAAAATGTGAAGGCAAAAGTTAGGGCATCTCGCTGGACTTCAAAATCGAAAAAATTCAAAAAAAGATTCGGTCCAGGCAAAATTCAGGGAGTAAAAAAAAGAAAGAAAAATCTTCCATTAGAACAAAATCGTGTGACTACAGACACAAAATCAGAAGGGGTGACTGTTACTCCAAAAACCTCATTGGTGCTTAAACTGTCAACGTCATTGGTTCCTCAACCATTACAAAGCCCTTTCTAGAGGCGAGCGCTCAGGCCAAATTAGCTGAATATAGGACCGGAGAATATCAAGGAGAATGGGTGGGCATAGATAAACTTTGAGCCATAAATCTTTCTTTCTAAAACCGTGAACCAAGCCACGTTATAACCCTTGAAAGTCCTAATTGAATCAGGTTCAATTCTGAAAGCATACTACGACAAGGTTGCGTAAACTGACTCCTCACGATTTGCTAGCTCAGCACTAAGTTTGGACTAACAGTCCATTCGTCACACACCGTCACAACATTCGAATAAATCAATTTTCAAAACTTGCATGTGCACTGCATGAAAATTACCATTTGTAAATGAACAGTTTTAATTGCAAGTCAGCTTGTGACATCAAGGAAGTCCCTGCAAAGAGCAATCATGAGAGAATTTGGTCGTTCAACAGTAATGACCACAATCAAGAGCATCTTACAGGCCTATGAATCAGGGCATGTTATCCGGTGGTTTCGTCGACCAAGGAATCTGTCAGGGTAAAGCAAGTTCCCAAGCATCAGTTGATTAAGGGAAATCATTCAAGACCATGTTGATCAAAGCTGAATCTGCCAAGCAGGGGCAGGACACCCAGATTTTCTGTTGACTAAGGATGAATTCTTTCAATGCTCATTCAGAATGAGTCAAGTCGCTTCCATGCTCATACCGGGGCAGGACACTTCCAATGATCACTAAGTGCAACTCTCCTCGAGAGAACATCCAAGTCCGCCATGCCAAGAATTGGACAATCAGTGACAGTCTATTCAGAGACTCACCATACAGGGGCAACTTTAGTTTCACAAAGCAGGTTATATCAGCAATCTTCGAGTTCAAGAGGAGTATCGGGAAATCGTGTTACCCACCCTCGCCTTTGTCACCCTTCTCAACATAGAAGCCTTGTCTAAGACCTTTCTTCCCACCTCGGGAGCTTTTTCTAGCTTTTCATAAGCATTGCATAAATCATGTGCATACGTTATTCATGTCGCTTCGCTCGAGCATATAGAGCATACACATCGTATTTGCATTGGGCGTACCCCCCACAGTCTTCAATCTCACATCAGGGCCTCGTAACCCCAACTTATCGACCTTTCAAAGTCCAGTTCTCGTCTGGCAAACCTTTTCAAAGTCCAGTTCTCGTATGGAAAACTTTTCAAAGTCCAGTCCTCGTCTGGCGAACCAACTTCAAATACCAGTTCTCGTCTGGTAGGCGAATCTTCTAACCAGTTCTCGTCTGGTCACCTTTTCATTTAGCCCGTTGAGCGCCAGTTCCCGTCTGGTAGTCATTCTTTTTCAGAGTCAATTCTCGTTTGACAATGAACCCAAGGAGTCAGTTCTCTTCTGACGACTTATTCTTTTCCCATCAGTTCTCGTCTGTTGGCCTACCTTCAATAAATTGGTTCTCGTCTGGTAATTCACCTTCAAAGTCCAATTGCTTGGCAACCAAACAAAAATCAACTATCAACTTGGCCCTAACGCCCAACCATCCTTGTTCCCGTCATCTCCCGTAGCTTGCATCTTCATATCCTTAGCATCATGAGCATACGTTTGCATCTTGCATCATTTGCATTGCATCTTCATACTGCATGGTTTCTGTTTTCTCTCTGAGGTGGGGCAAGAGCCGTTACAAGACGCAGTCTGGGGAAGTTATCTCAAGATCTGATGAATTTATGTGAGAGTTGGAAGACACTGGGGAAATTCTGGATGCCATGTCTTCTGTAAAATCCTCTAGAGGCGATCTTTTCATAGAGGATGTAGTATGGCACAATTTCAGGAGTAAGAAATACTTGTTCACTCATGATAATCTGTATGCAACTGTCGAGCTTAGAAGTTTGAAGCACTGTGTTAATTCTCAGGGAATGTCTGGTATTTCTTTTCCCAGCAAGGCATTGGAAGTTTATTTCTTCCCCGAGAAGAACTCTTCCTTCAGCCAACAAGGCTTCCTCATGAGGAGTTGGTATTCTCCACAGTCAAAGTCCAATTTTCATTGGCATATCTTCCCAACACAATCGTCATACTATACTTGGGGCATATCTTGGCTTATTCTAATTCTCCAGCAAGGTCACTCCTCAGCAGAGCATTGCCAAATATTTTTCTCAGCCATGCAAAAGGTTGACGTTTCCCCAACTGAGTTAGGGCAGGAGATATCCCCATCAGAACTTCAAGGCTATTTGATTTATTCTCATCCCCAAGCGAAGTTACCTTTCCACGTTGAAGTATTCCCGAAAGGCAGCAGAAGGCATTGCTTCCCCACAGAGCTTAGAATTAGCATTATTCTCTCCCCAGCTAGAGCATTGTTGAAGCATCTTCCCCAGCCGAGTCTGAAGATGGTTATTCCCCACAGAGTTTTATGATTGGGCTTCACTCCCATCATTGAAATATTCCCCAGATAAGTTGCCAATTTATTTTTGGCCAATGTGATGATACGAACAGTTATTCATATCCCCAGTCAGAGTTAAGCATCGTCAAAAACTCTTAACCTGGTTCTCTCCTGCAGAGTTGTGAATCTTATTGCCAATCAGGGCACGTTGCTGTTGCTCGTCTGCATTTCCTCAACACTCGTCTGTGTTTGATCTTTGATGTTGCTCGTCTACATTCCTCAACACTCGTCTGTGTTCACACCTTGTTATTGCTCATTTTCTTTCCCCAACAATCACCTTTGGTTGGTGGATGTGGTTGCTCGTCTGCACTTCTCGGCACTCGTCTGTGTGTAACTTCCGTTTGATGCTCAGCACTCGTCTGTGTGATGTTTGTTTGTTGCTCGTCTGCACTTCTCGACACTCGTCTGTGTGTAACTTCTGTTTGATGCTCAGCACTCGTCTGTGTGATATTTGTTTGTTGCTCGTCCGCGCCTTCTAGCACTCGTCTGTGTTCGAACTTATGTGTTCCTCGTCCGCGCCTTCTAGCACTCGTCTGTGTTCGAACTTATGTGTTGCTCGTCTGCATTCCCCATCATTCGTCGGTGTTTGTTATCTGTTTGAAGCTCGTTTGCATTATTTGGATACTCGTCTGTATCATCCCTCACACTCGTCTGTGTTAGCTTATATCCATATGTACTGATTTGATAATCACTCTGATACTCGTCTGCATCGCTACTCCAAATGCTCGTCTGTGTTGGATTTCTGGTATTCGTCTGTACCAGTGGTTAATACTCGTCTGTATCATCACCTGAAGCGCTCGTCTGTGTTTCTCAGATCATCGTCTGATATTCGTTTGTATCATTGACTTAGGGCACTCGTCTGTGTTCTCTTAATGATCATCCAATGCTCGTCTGTGTTGAAGAAGTTTGAAGTCATGACTGTAGATTTTAAACGTCAAAATCGTCTGTCTGTTCCTGGCGTAATAGGTATACTTGAGGAGGGCTCATATGTCCAGTTCCTGACGTCACAGGTTTGCTTGAAGAAGACTCGTCTGTCTAAGTTTTTCTATCCAGCATAACAATTCAGTTTGGAAGAAGCTCGTCTGCTTTGTCTTCATTCCAATTACCAAAGCATCATTCTGTTTGGGTTTATTTCCCAGTTCTTGCATTCTCCTTCAGAGCGCAAATTTCGGGGTCTTTTTTATGGTATTCAATCACAGTTTATCTCGAATGTCTGATAGCCGTTGCTCTCATCCTTTTCAGATTAACAGTTGATTAAATAGGGGCAGCTGTAGACACCCCAAATTTACCCTCTGGTTTTCTATCTTTGTCTGCTTTTCGTTTGCATCTCATCTACATTTCCTTTAGATCATACATTAGGTCATACCATTTGCATATGCTTCTGAGACATGGGATCAAGATTTTCTGAGGAATTAGGGTTTCACATCTTTATTTGCAGATTATCATAGGAAGTCAAGTCTTTGGTTATGCATCCATTTGTGACATCATTTTCTTATATTAGGGTTTATTTCCCTAATTCAGTGATATTCAAAGGTTTCATTTCAAGCATGTTTATTTAATCATGATTCAGTCTAGATGGGTGTTTGACCTAATCTTGGTCAAACTACCAGAATGTTACTTCAGTTGCAAGTTATCTGTCTTAGTGCACTATGTCTCAGGAATTGCGTATCCAAAGTTCGAGTTATGTTGTGTGCGAGAGTTCATCAGTTTTATCAAGCAGTGGTTCGTGATTTATTCAGTGGTGGCCATTTTACCCTCATTCGGTGTTTTTGTGAAAACAGTTCAAGATTGGTTCCGAGTTGGAAAGTTGGGATTTCATGATTGTGGTTGTGTTAGTGTTTTGTCTAAGTTCCATTCTTTTCTTCGTTTCATTTTCTAAACTGTTTGTACATATCCATATTCTTTATTTTTATCATTTCCTATCCCTTATCCGATTTTTATTAATCACATTTCGATATCCACTCTTTGTTCGTTCAAATTCATATATCATATTTTGTCCATTTATTTAATCCATTTTTTATTCAAGTTTCACCAATTACTAATTTTATTCATTAATATTTTTGTTATTAATTATCAAATTCATTATCCATTTAACTCCAAATTTCATTTAGTCTAATTTCTATGTCCAAAGTCTTTTCTCATTTTTTATACATTTTTCTAAATTTCCGTTTTTCTAGACCAATTCATGTATTTATTTTAATCCATTTACATAAGGCCCATTACCACAAAGAAGGGTCTATTTTCAGTTTTTACTATACTTGTTATTACTGAGAATAAATTAATACATAAGTTTTCGACTACTTCATATGCACAACGTTTTTGTTTTTTTTCACTACACTCTTTAACCAACCTCAGCCAGCTAAATGCCTCATGGCCAACCAATTCACACTAACAGCAACAAAGCAACAATTCCATTCTATTCCCAAATATCTCACACGGCCCTACCATCCACAGACACAGCCACACACCAATGTTTTTTTCCACTGCTGCATAAACCCCACACGCACAAAAAGGTTGCAACTAATCCCCTTCCACGCATATATGCAATCCGCATGGTACCACAATTTTTTTCATCAACAACTTTCCATAACACACACGCATATGCAGCATTAATTCCAAAAAATACCCTCAACAAGAAGCAATACATCACGCAATATTTCCTCACCATCATGAATAACCTTTGGCTATCCCTGTTTTCACAAAGCAAACAAAAAACCACAAACCTTTTATCAATTCTTCACCTCTAACAACAACACATACACAACAACCTTCATTTTCACTCACCCTCAAACCCGTTTAACCTCCATTCACCACTTCTGTCAAACCATCAAACAACAAACTTGTTAATCATCACCACCACCCTGCGTATTTTCAAAACCATAAATCACCAAACATCATCCTAGTTTCTTTTAGTTTTTACACTAACACACTACTGTAGACACCCTAAATTTGCCCTCTGGTTTTCCTGTCTTCGTCTGTTTTCCGTTTTGCATCTCATACGCATCTTCCATTAGATCATTAACATTTTGCATTCAATCGTTTGCATATGCTCCTGAGGCATGGGATCAATATCACCAAAGGAGTTTGGGTTTCACGTTCCTATTTTTGGTTATCAGACAAATTCAAGGTTTTGGCTTACGGCCGTCAATGGCATCATCCTTTTTGTTTTTGTCACCAGTTAGGGTTTATTTCCCTGTTCAAGGATTTAATGTCTGCAAGGACTAATCACCGATGCATCTAGCTCATCTTCATACTATTCTCGTCTTCTCAGCATCTCAGGAATGTTCCTTCAGTTGCAAGTTATCTATCTCAGTGGTCTATTTTCTCAAGAAGTGTGTATCCAGGGTTGAGTGGTGGATTCATCAGATTATCGAGTTGTGATTCATAAGAAGTCTTGGGCCGTTTTGTTTGTTCATCGATTCATGAGTAATTCACCTGTGAATTTACCTTTCCAGTGATTGATTTTAGACAGATTCAAGTGGTGTATTGTTCGGTGGTTCAAGAGGTTCGTTTTATTAGGGATGTGTGGAAGAGTTCGAATATGGTTGTTGGTAGTTTATTCCAAACTTTGTTCAATTTCATATCCAATATCCATATTAATACCATTAATCCATTTCTTTTATATATATATATATATATATATATATATATATATATATATATATATATATATATATATATATATATATATATATATATATATATATATATATATATATATCCTTTTTAACCACAATAATTCAATTCAAAAAAACCATTTCTTCTTTTAATTTTATATCCATAAACCATTTCGTTTGTTCTAGTTCAAATTCAAATAATCATTGTTCTATATAAATCCATATTAGTATTTATTCCCAATTCATTTAAAATCCATTCCTATCTATTCCACTTTATAAATTCATTAATTCATATTAATATCTTTGGTCCATTCTTGTTCCAATCCTATTTCCATAATTATGTCTTTTTTTTTGGTCAATTCCAGTTACTACTTTTAACAATCCCATGTATCATTATTATTTCATTATTATTATTAAGCTCATATTATCAAAACATCTTTATACAGCTATTGAAAAAAACAAAAAAAGGAAACAAGTTGTTATAGCCTTTGCAAATTCCTCAGCGTACAACACTCTCCATCACTCACAACACACACTACCAATTCCACTACCTCACCATAGGCCCCACACAGCCACAAATTCACCATACACACACGCATACCGTGTATTCGCAACTGATAAAAAAGAAACAACAAACCTCACTCAAATCTCATGACCTCATTTTTCATCACGCGTTTTCGGCATCACGTATTTCTTCCGCACTCACACACCAACACACACTCCTGGAAACAACTTTCCACTCGATAGCAAATCACGCAACATTCCTTCAGCATTTTTTCCCTCATTCACAAGTACAAAACTCAGCAACAACAATCTTTTTTTGATGAAAAACCTCATCACAACAAAAAAGAAATTCATTCCTCACTCAAGAACTCAACCTCACTACTGAATTTAGACCGCTACACCCTCACCTTCAACGCTCTTCTTGAACAAACTCCTTTAACCTTCTTCAACCTTAGCACTAAACAACTTCACTGAATCCATCACTCTTTTCACAAAATCAAGACCGAAGCAACCTTCACTCTACAAATACAGCCACCACCATCTTTCTGCAATCACACAAACTCTAAACCGAACAACATAACACCCTTCTTCATCACGCAAACACCGAACCTCCTTCGCTTTCATTTCTTCACCCTTTGAAACATTTTCTTTGCAAGCGTGGATCCCGTCGGGTACGGCGGACGATCTGGGTGCTAATACCTTCCCAGGTCGTAACCGACTCCCGAACTCAGTCTCTTTGGTTCGCAGGACCCGTGTCCTTCCTTTTCTTTTCTTCTGGTTTGTGTAGCATTACCATTCCCGTTCCTTCGGGATAAAAATGCCTGGCTGGAGACTCTAACCTTTTCCGCGCCACTTTCGCGTTTGTACCAGGATGGAAATCCGGGGAGCGACAGCTGGCGACTATGATGGGGAACAAACCCAGAATCTCTGGTTCCCCTGTGAGTCTCTCCTAGCGCTTGTTTGTTTCTGTTTCTTTGGGTGTTAACTGTTTGCGGTTGTGTGTTGTATTTTATTGATGTTTATTTACAGCTTTATTTACACATTTCAGTATTTATTTTCTGCATCATATTATTACTGGACTGTCTGGACTGGATTTTCTGTTTGGTGGGTTTGGGTGATACTGTTTCTGTGAGATGAGCTTATTACCAAGGCTCGTGTGCACCTTAGGACTTAGAGTGGTTACACTTTGGCCTCATGAGATCTTGTCATGGGGGTAGTAGTGAGTTACACGCCCAGATTTGCGACCGTCCTGGAAATGTTTTGATTTGGGGATCTTCCTCTTTCATTTCATAACCTTGACAGTTATGTGCAGCTGGGGACCGATCATTGAGAACCTTGTGGAAATATCCCTCTCTAGTGGTGACAGTGGCAGACCACATTGTGTGGCAAACCCATTCGCACCCGAGGGCCCACCTGGAACTCACATAGGATGATATTGTTTTCCCGGACTCAGCTGAGGCCTCCCTGCGTAGTACATAATGCCAAACCGATTCCCTGATTTGGTCATGAGCCATTTCTCGGAAATGGTGAAAGTATTATTGCTATTCGGCTTTGAGAGTCCGTGATGTTTGACCCGGAGCATACCCGTGAGACTGGGAGGGGTTTACAGGTTTGCAAGAACCCATGAGCTCAACATACCTTCATTACCAGTGCAGTCTTATGTTTTGATCCGGTCGCTATGATTCTGAAGTTCTTGACCTCTGGTTCTCGGTTACTATTTTGGATTATTCTTCAGAGATCTTGTGGTTACAGACACTCGATTATTGGCTCATTATTCCAGATTCCAGACAGTTTCCAGTGTTGATCCCATGTCTTTGCATATTTTGCATCATCATATTTCATTTTGCATTTGCATATGCATTGCATTTCCTTCTTTTAGAGAGCTCATCCTTCCTCTTTTGTCCATTACCAGCCAGATGATTTCCCGGTACTCAGTTTGAACAAGTAGTAACTGTTGGAAGACGGAAAAATTGGTTTGAAGCAAGACTGAGCAGTGTCAAGAGTTAAAAAGGTCAGTTTAGAAGCCGTCAGTAGCTATGTCAGAGAGCAACCGTCAGAATGTTGAGTTTCCACCTGGTTTCACTTCGATGACCAATCCTTTGTATGGTCTTTCTCCTAATGAGGATCTTCCACAAGTGAACAACCTTACTCAAGCTCAGCCTGCGCAGAGCCCGGTCGTGAATCAGGGTGTACCTGAACCATCTGTTGTTCGAGGTGGGCCTTCATCTTCTTCTGATGCTATGGATTATCAGAGCTTTTCTTTCCCTATGCCAGACTTCCAAGGGGCAATCCCTCTTGTGAAAACCAAGGATCCACCAACTATTGATCCTGCTGAAAGGTTTCGTGTGTTGGATGAGCAACTCAAAGCCTTAGCCGATCCTGATGCCTTTGGTTTTGATGCTCTAAACCTGTGTTTGGTGCCTGGTCTTGTCATTCCTCCAGATTTCATAACTCCGAAGTTTGAGAAGTACACTGGTGTCAGTTGCCCTAAGCGTCATTTGGTGATGTTCTGCAGAAAAATGACTTCTTATGCCCGCAACGATGAGTTGATGATTCATTGTTTTCAGGAAAGTTTAAGCGTGGCATCCCTAAGTTGGTATATGGATCTGGAAAGCAGTCGTATCCGATCTTGGAATGATTTATCCAGAGCTTTCGTAAAGCAATACCAGTACAATGTGGACATGGCGCCCAGTCGCACGCACTTGCAGAGCTTATCTCAAAGGACTGGTGAATCTTTCAGGGAATATGCACAGCGGTGGAGAGAATTGGTAGCCCAAGTGCAACCACCACTTTCAGACAGAGAATTAGTGGACCTGTTCGTGGGCACGTTGCAAGGTCCGTACTTGGAAAGAATGAGTTGCATTGGGACGTCAAGCTTCTCTGATTTAATGATAGTTGGAGGGCGTATTGAAAGTTTACTCAAAAGTGGAAAGATCTAGTACTCTTCGAATATCCCAGCTAGCGAAGATGAGTCTGTTGTTAGCTCCCAAGAGGAAGAAGGGTATGACGTCAGTGTAGTCATGGACAATATCGAATATTCTGGACCAGCATCTTCTCAGAGATCATCCGTTCCTAGGTCTGGTTACTCTTACGGACAACAAGAGATGCTCAGAGCACCATATCAGAAGTCCTGGACTCCTCCTCGTCCAAATCTGCAAGCTCATGGTCGAAGACCTCAGAATCAACTTCAGAGCCAGCCTAGGCCTCGCAACAATCTGGAAAGAAGGAATGCTCCTCTTCATCCAGTTCCCATGGCATATAGTGAACTCTTGCCACATCTAATTCAGTGCTCATTAGTGGTTCCTAAGCCTATCAAGCCGTTGCCAGAGCCGTACCCTTCAGAGTATAATCCTCATGAGCAATGTGGGTATCATGGTGGATCAATGGGGCATTCAACTGATGATTGCAAAGCTTTTCAAGCCAAGGTCCAACAGTTGATCGATAAAGGGCACATATCCTTTCCAGAAGGAAGCTTGGTTGTGCATGTCCACCTTTCGCCAGATTGAGTTCAAGGACTCCGCGAAAGTGTCTCCTGATTTTAGTGGTCTAGAGAAGATGTCATCAGAGTTGGAGATCATTGTATCCTTTTTTATCATTTGCATTGTAGTTTCTTTCCTGTTAGCAGCTACTTGTCTTTTAAACACTGTCGTTTTGAATGGTAGTGATAATGTAGTGATCTTGCATTTTTGAATCAATTATGTCGCATACGCTCATTTTTCTTTACTTGTATTGAAAACAAAATGCATCCATTTACCTCCCATTTATTTCACTGTTGTTTAGCAGGTTTGAGGGAGGATGATGACAGTGAAATACCCATAATTGTTGAAGGTATGCTTTTTGAGTAGAACCTGCTGACGATGTACAGGCATTGCTTCAATTCCCAAACACTGGAGATATAAGGGAGATAAACCCTCGTCAACCCCTTTGAGCCTTGAATTAGGAGTTTCTTTTCTGAACGAAAAAAAAAACTCACATTCAACCCGGGGCAGGGTAGTTATCAGTTAATTTGACTGAGCGTTCAAATTTCCAAAGGAATGTGCATCCGAGGATCCCTTTCTTTTTATCCAATACACCTCAAGAGGTCAAGGGACGTAAAACCACAATGGTTACCCCTCACCAACAAAGGAATGAGGCAGTCATTACCCTTTCAAGCAAGTTGGACAAACCAGTGTCACACAATTTGTTCAACAAAAATCAAAGAAAAAAAAAAGAGAAATAAAGCCCGCTAAGTCAAAGAAAAAAGAAGTGAAAACAGATGACTTAGGCAAAAGTTAGGGCATCCCGCTGGACTTCAAAATCGAAAAATTCAAAAAAAAAAAAAAAAAATCAGTCCAGGCAAAAATTAGGGAGTAAAAATCATTAGAAAGAAATTCCATTAGAACAAAGTCGTGTGACCAGACACAAAGTCAGAAGGGGTGACTGTTACTCCAAGAAACCTCATGGGTGCTTAAACCGTCAACGTCATTGGTTCCTCAACCATTACAAAACCCTTTCAAGAGGCGAGCGCTTAGGGAAAATTAGCTGAGTATAGGACTGGAGAATATCAAGGAGAATGGGTGGGCACAGATAAATTTTGAGCCATAAATCTTTCTTTCTAAAACCGTGAACCAGACCACGTCATAACCCTTGAAAGTCCTAATTGAATCAGGGTCAATTCTGGAAGCATACTACGACAAGGTTGCGTAAACTGACTCCTAAAGATTTGCTAATTCAGCGCTACGTTTGGACTAATTGTCCATTCGGCACACACTGTCACAACATTCAAATAAATAAATTTTCAAAACTTGCATGTGCACCGCATTAAAATTACCATTTGTAAATGAACAGTTTTAATTGCAAGTCAGCCTGTGTCATCAGGGAAGTTCCTACAGAGAGCAATCAGAGGAGAACTTGATTATTCAACAATGATGACCAGAATCAAGCGCATCGTGTAGGCGTATGAATCAGAGGCATGTTATCCAGTGGTTTTGTCGACCAAGGTATCCGTCAGTCTAAAGCAAGTTCCCAAGCATCAGTTGATTGAGGAACATCATTCAAGAGTCTGTTGATCAGAGCTGAATCTGCCAAGCAGGGGAAGGACACCCGGATGTTGACCAAGGGTCAATTCTTCTAATGCTCAGTCAGAATGAGTCAAGTCGCGTCCACGCTCATACCGGGGCAGGACACTTCCAGAGATCACCAAGTGCAACTCTCATCGAGAGGACATCCAAGTCTGCCATGCCAGAAATTGGATAATCAGTGACAGTCTGTTCAAAGACTCACCCAACTGGGGAAAAGTTTAGCTACACATATCAAGTTATATCGGTGATTTCCGAGTTTAAGACGAGCATCGGGGAATCATGCTACCCACCCTCGCCTTTTTTTACCCTTCTCAACACCGAAGCCTTGCCACATAAGACCTTTCTTCCCACCATATGAGCTTTTCTGGCCTTTCATAATCATTGCATAAATCATTTGCATACGTTGTTCATGTCGCTTCGTTAGAGCATACGCATCATAAATGCATCGGGCATCCTACCCCCCACAACTTCAACCTGACACAGTAGGGCCTCATAACCCCAATTTCTTGACCGTTCAAAGTCCAGTTCTTGTCTGGCAAATCTTCAAAGTCCAGTTCTCATCTGGCAGACTTTTCAAAGTCCAGTTCTCGTCTGGCAAACCAACCCAAAGTCCAGTTCTCGTCTGGAAAACCACTTCAAATATCAGTTCTCATCTGGTAGGCGAATCTTTTAACCAGTTCTCGTCTGGTCACCTTTTCATTCAACCTGTCGAACGCCAGTTGTCGTCTGGTAGTCATTCTTTTTCAGAGTCAATTCTCGTTTGACAATGAACCTAAGGAGTCAGTTCTCGTCTGACGACTTATTCTTTGCCCATCAGTTCTCGTATGCTGGCCCACCTTTAATAAACCGGTTCTCGTCTGGTAATTCGCCTTCAAAGTCGAATTGCTTGGCAACCCAACACCATAAATACTAAAATCTCTATCAACCTGGCCTTGTGCCCAATCATCCTTGTTTCATCACCCGTGGCTTGCATGTTATTATATCCTTAGCATCATGAGCATACGTCTGTGTCTTGCATCATTTGCATTGCATCTTCATAATGCATGGTTTCTGTTTTCTCTCTGATGTGGGGCAGAATCGTTACAAGACGCAATCTGGGGCAGTTATCTCGAGATCCGTTTGATTTCTGCGAGAGTTTAAAGACACTGGGGCAATTCTGGATGCCAGGTCTTCTGTAAAATCATCTAAAGGCAATCTTTTCATTTATGGTGCAATCTGGCATAGTTTCAGGAGTAAGGGAATGCTTGTTCACTCCTGATAATTAGTATGCAACTGTTGAGCTCCAAAGCTTGAAGCACTGTGTTAATTCTCAGGAAATGCCTGATATTTATTTTACCAGCAGGGCATTGGAAGTTTATTTCTTCCCCGAGCAGAGAATTTTCCCTCAGCCAACAAGGTTTCCTCGTGAGGAGTTGGTTATTCGCATTTAGTCAAAGTCCAATTTTCATTGGCATATCTTCCCAACACAGTCGTCATACTATACTTAAGGCATAATTTGGCATATTTTGATCTCTAATTCTACAACAAAGTCTCTCCTTAGCAAAGTCTCTCCTCAGCAGAGTATTGCCAAATCTTTTCCTCAGTCATGCCAGAAGGTTGACATCTCCCCAGCTGAGGTAGAGCAGATGATATCCCCAGCAGAACTTCAAGGCTAATTAAATCGTACTCATCCCCAAGCGGAGTTTACTTTCCACAGTGAAGTTTTCCCAGCAGGCAGCTGAAGGCCTTGCTTCCCCACAGAGTCAGAATTGTCAGAATTCCCTCCCCAGCAAGGGTTATTTAACCAAGCATCTTCCCTAGCCGAGTCTGAAGATGGTTATTCCCCACAGAGTTTCATGATTGGGATTCACTCCCATCATTGACATATTCCCCAGAGAAGTTGCCAATTTATTTTTGGCCATTGTGATGACACAAACAGTTGTTCATCCCTCAAACCAGAGTTAAGTGTCAAAGCATCTTGACCTTGTTTCTCCCCTGCAGAGTTGTGAATCTTATTGCCAATCAGGGCATGTGGTTGTTGCTCGTCAGCATTCCCTAGCGCTCGTCTGTGTTCACTGTCTGTTGCTTCTCGTCTGCATTTCTCAACATTTGTCTGTGTTATCACCTTGGTATTGCTCGTTTGCTTTCCCCAGCAGTTGCCCATGGTTGTATTCGTTGTTGCTCGTCTGCACTTTCCAACACTCGTCTGTGTTTGAAATTGATTGCTCGTCTGCACTTCCCAACGCTCGTCTGTGTTTGATATCTAATATTTATTTCTCGTCTGTATTCTCTGGCACTCGTCTGTGTATTATCTGTTTGAAGCTCGTCTGCTTTGTTTGGATACTCGTCTGTATCATACCTAGCACTCGTCTGTGTTAACTTATGTCTATATGTGTGGATTTGCTGATTATCCTGGTACTCATCTGTATTGCTACTCCAAATGCTCGTTTGTGTTTAAATTTCTGGTATTCGTCTGTACCAGTGGCTGATATTCGTCTGTATCATTGCCTGAAGCGCTCATTTGTGTTTCTTAGATCATCGTCTGATATTCGTTTGTATCAATGACTTATGACACTCGTCTGTGTTCTCTTGATGATCATCCAATACTCGTCTGTATTGAAGAGGTTTAAAATCTTGATTGTGGGAATAAATGTCAAAATGGTTACCGGTCCTGGCGTAACAGGTATATCCGAAGGAGATTCGTCTGTCTCAAGTCTTATGTTCTTGCAAAGTGTTTGAGGACTCGTATGTCCAATTCCTGGCGTAACATTGTTCGAAGAAGACTCGTCTGTCAAAGTATTTTGACTCCAGATAACAGTTTCAACTTGTAAGGAGCTCGTCTGCTTTCTCTCCACTTCAGTTACCAAAGCGTCATTTGGTTGGGTTTATTTGCCAGTTTTGCATTCTTCGTCAGAGTGAAAATTTCAGGTCTTTTTGGTATTCAATCACAATTTATCTCGAACGGCAAACAGTCGATGCTTTTGTCCTTTTCAGATTAACGGATGATTGAATAGGGGCAGCTGTAGACACCCTAAATTTGCCCTCTGGTTTTCCTGTCTTCGTCTGTTTTCCGTTTTGCATCTCATACGCATCTTCCATTAGATCATTAACATTTTTCATTCAATCGTTTGCATATGCTCTTGAGGCATGGGATCAATATCACCAGAGGAGTTGGGGTTTCATGTTCCTATTTGTGGTTATCAGACAAATTCAAGGTTTTGGCTTACGACCGTCAATGGCATCATCCTTTTTGTTTTTGTCACCAGTTAGGGTTTATTTCCCTATTCAAGGATTTCATGTCTGCAAGGACTATTCACCGATGCATCTGGCCCATCTTCATACTATTCTCGTCTTCTCAGCATCTCAGGAATGTTCCTTCAGTTGCAAGTTATCTGTCTCAGTGGTCTATTTTCTCAAGAAGTGTGTATCCAGGGTTGAGTGGTGGATTCATCAGATTATCGAGTTGTGATTCATAAGAAGTCTTGGGCCATTTTGTTTGTTCATCGATTCATGATTAATTCACCTGTGAATTTACCTTTCCAGTGATTGATTTTAGACAGATTCAAGTGGTGTATTGTTCGGTGGTTCAAGAGGTTCGTTTTATAAGGGATGTGTGGAAGAGTTCGAATATGGTTGTTGGTAGTTTATTCCAAACATTGTTCAATTTCATATCCAATATCCATATTAATACCATTAATCCATTTCTTTTTTATATATATATCCTTTTTAACCACAATAATTCAATTAAAAAAAACCATATCTTCTTTTAATTTTATATCCATAAACCATTTCGTTTGTTCTAGTTCAAATTCAAATAATCATTGTTCTATATAAATCCATATTAGTATTTATTCCCAATTCATTTAAAATCCATTCCTATCTATTCCACTTTATAAATTCATTAATTCATATTAATATCTTTGGTCCATTCTTGTTCCAATCCTATTTCCATAATTATGTCTTTTTTTTTGTCAATTCCAGTTACTACTTTTAACAATCCCATGTATCATTATTATTTCATTATTATTATTAAGCTCATATTATCAAAACATCTTTATACAGCTATTGAAAAAAACAAAAAAAGGAAACAAGTTGTTATAGCCTTCGCAAATTCCTCAGCGTACAACACTCTCCATCACTCACAACACACACTACCAATTCCACTACCTCACCATAGGCCCCACACAGCCACAAATTCACCATACACACACGCATACTGTGTATTCGCAATTGATAAAAAAGAAACAACAAACCTCACTCAAATCTCACGACCTCATTTTTCATCACGCGTTTTCGGCATCACGTATTTCTTCCGCACTCACACACCAACACACACTCCTGGAAACAACTTTCCACTCGATAGCAAATCACGCAACATTCCTTCAGCATTTTTTCCCTTATTCACAAGTACAAAACTCAGCAACAACAATCTTTTTTTGATGATAAACCTCATCACAACAAAAAAGAAATTCATTCCTCACTCAAGAACTCAGCCTCACTACTTACTTTAGACCGCTACACCCTCACCTTCAACGCTCTTCTTGAACAAATTCCTTTAACCTTCTTCAACCTTAGCACCAAACAACTTCACTGAATCCATCACTCTTTTCACAAAATCAAGACCGAATCAACCTTCACTCTACAAATACAGCCACCACCATCTTTCTGCAATCACACAAACTCTAAATCGAACAACATAACACCCTTCTTCATCACGCAAACACCGAACCTCCTTCGCTTTCATTTCTTCACCCTTTGAAACATTTTCTTTGCAAGCGTGGATCCCGTCGGGTACGGCGGACGATCTGGGTGCTAATACCTTCCCAGGTCGTAACCGACTCCCGAACTCAGTCTCTTTAGTTTGCAGGACCCGTGTCCTTCCTTTTCTTTTTTTCCTGGTTTGTGCAGCATTACCATTCCCGTTCCTTCAGGATAAAAATGCCTGGCTGGCGACTCTAACCTTTTCCGCGCCACTTTCGCGTTTGTTTTCTTGATACCTTTTCAATTTTGTTTGTTATTGATGATTATTTTGTTATTTAGAATTTACTAGAAATTTTAGTTAGAATTTTATTAATAGCTAATTAGTTTTTAATTAATATTAAGTTTTTTAGTTAAGAATTTGATTAGAATTGGATCATTCATTTTAATTTTGTTTAATTAAGTTTGATTTTGTTTAATCTTGGTTGTAGTTCTTGTTGGATGTTTTGTAGGTTCATTGTTCGATTTTGATGATGGTGGATGCTGCTTGACAATGGTCTTGTGTTTTATCATGTTTATAACTTTTGCTTGTACTAATGAGATCTCTGGATGGAATCTGCACTTATTCTGGATGCTGGAAGTTTATTTTGATCTTTGTCTGATAACTCGATAATGAACAATTGTACTTGACTTGTAAATCCGCTTTGTACTTGATATTCTTTGCTAAGTTTCTTTTGCCCGCATTGAAGAGGCAACGAACCTTCACCGTTAGGTACCACTGAGGCCCGATTTTAATTATTGCATGCTACTGCATCTGGAAGTCCTACTGGTGTAGGCTCTGTTTGTGCATTGTCTGATTACTCCATATCGCATTCTCATCTCTTTATCTTTTCTTATTCATTTCTTCTTCCTCATCTTTTTCTTTTCTTTCTAGCTTGAGGTGCACTTAGGCCACCATGGTTGTTATTCTTTCTCCTCATTCTTTTCTTCTTTCCTTCTTCTTTTTTAGGATGATTTCAAACCACACTAACATAAGACTCCTATGCATGACAACTTTAGGTCTTGTTTAGTTCCCCATTAGACTTTTACCTTTGTGATCCTTTTGCTTCTTCTTCTCTTCTCATCTCAAAACCCTAAAGAAAACATCTAATAAAGTTTGAAGTGATACCTTTAGCAATAGCCTTATCCCATGAGATACTTGTAGTCTTCCCATCTTGGGATAGTACAAGCTTGTCTTGTGATGCACAAGTCTGATCAAGATATCATCTTCACCAAGAAAAATCATAAAACACACTTCTTCACTGTAAATAACAAAAACACTTAATAAGTTAATGAGTTAGTGAGCTTAGGCCCTAATCTCTGGGTTCAAGTTTTGGGGATCTTCTCCTTAATTGAGTGTGCTTGTTCTATTATTCCATCTTGGAATGTAGTGACAAGTGCACATTCCATGGAAAAGAGTTTGAGTTCACTTCCTTGTGACACACTCATAAAAAGCTTCATAAAAAACACAAACAAACAATAAGCGTCTTTCCTTCGGGAATTCTTTTCTCATCTCCTTCGCTCCGTACGCGAACTTGCTCCTACTTGTCACTTTGCAAGACGGTTATGCACTCGTCGTCCGAGCCTGCAACACATGAGCATTGACATAGGCAGTTCAAGCCTTAAGACACAAGCAATCTTTTCCACCCATAGTTAGGGGAACTACGGCGTCTCTAATCCTCATTGTCCAGATGAGGTACGTAGGCAGCGGGGTAGGGCCCGTTCGAGCACAATCTTTATTTTCCCTACATTTTTCCTTTTCATTTCTTTTCCAGTTCCTTTTTCAGTTCTTTTATCCAGTTTCAGTTTCAGTTTTGCAGCAACTTTCATTTCTTCACCCTTTGAAACATATTTCCTTGCAAGCGTGGATCCCGTCGGGTACGGCGGACGATCTGGGTGCTAATACCTTCCCAGGTCGTAACCGACTCTCGAACTCAGTCTCTTTGGTTCGCAGGACCCGTGTCCTTCCTTTTCTTTTCTTCTGGTTTGTGCAACATTACCATTCCCGTTCCTTCGGGATAAAAATGCCTGGCTGGCGACTCTATTCTTTTCCGCGCCACTTTCGCGTTTGTACCAGGATGGAAATCCGGGGAGCGACACAATTCTCTTGCGGATTCTATTCTGAGAGTGGTTCTAATCAGAAAGCGAACGAAGCTTCTGATATGTTAATCTTTTGAAGAACTAAGTTTCAAATATTCCAAAGACTGAACGTCTGAAGATCAAGTGCAGAAAGACTCTGAAGATTTAAGGGTTTTGAAGATTAAGGTTCTGAAGAACCAAGTTCTAAAGACTCTGAAGACAATGTTCTATGTGAACGAGGTTCTGAAGATTCTAAAGACTTAAAGTTCTAAAGACCATGAGTTTCAAGCCAAGTGCTGATGTTTTGAAGAACAAAGTTTTGTGTGAACAAGTTTTGAAGACTGAAGACTTAGGTTCTTTAAGACCCAAGTATCATCGTCTCTAATTCATGCTTCATTCAATCATCTACAATCAGAAGCCTCTAAAGTTCAGAAGACAATGTTACCATTAACAAGGATAATACTCAATACGATAATGCTTTATCCCACTACCTCACCACTAACCTTAAATTATAGAAAAAGGCAATATGTGGCTAAACTATTTTCATCATTGTGTAATGACAGTAGCCAGCTGTACTGTAACGGCTCTTTTATGCTTGACTATATAAGGAAAGCATCACATGTTATGTGATGTTGTTGAGACCGTAACTATTGCTATGATCTACAACCTGTGGTTGAGACTGCAGTTATTGTTATGATCTACAATCGGTGGTCAATTGGTTTTTAATCAATTGATTAACCTGTTGGTTAGCTGGACAAAACAAATGCCTTGTGTAGTCTATGTCATAACCATAATCATTAGTGTTATGCTACTGGAAAGAAACAACACGAAAGGTTGATTATAACACACTAACAAGTTGTCAAGATAGTCATTGAACCATGTTGTTGATGTTGTCATACAATCACATAAATTGAGGATTAACTAAGATAACTATGGAATAAACCATAAAGAGTTGATTGAATATGCAGCTCAGAAGCTGATTACTCTTTGACAACAATCTGCTTATGCAGAGAGATCTTAGATTCACATGTGCTTAACTTCATATGCTGCAAGAAGCTGTCAAAGATGCAGGAGACAAGAAAATGATCATGGAAGCTCTAATTACAAATCCACAACAAGATTGTTATGTATCTGAAGTGATCATTGGATTGAAGAAGAACAAGGGTTACTATCCATAATTTTCTTAAGTGAATTAAGATGAAGAAGTCCTTCTCGCATTCAAACAGAGATTAACAAAGCTTTTTAAGAAGAAGACTTCAAGAATTCAAGTGCTCAAGGGCTATTGTCCGTAAAAAAGCAACTTGAAGAAACAGAAGACCACACAACTGAGCAAGAATTAAATGTAATATTCTTAGTGTGTGTTTAGGATCTTCTGATGTAATCAAACTATTGTTTACTCATGCTTATGTAAGAAGCAAACAAATGTAAACATTACCCACTTCCCTATAGGAATGAGTGAAGGTCAGAACTTTAGGAGGGTCATAACTTAGTAGTTAGCCCATTCCTAGAACTAGGTGTTCTGGTGAATTTCTCCGGGGCCAAGGTTTTGGTGCTGCTCAGAACTATGTGTTATGGAGTCTGAATTTACAACGTTTGTTGTGCAGTTAGTCATAGTGGTTAGCCGCACAAGGAAGTCACAATAGGTTATTGTGCAGTTAGTCACAATGGTTGGCCGCACAAGGAAGTCACAACATGTTGTTTTGAGTTAGTCACGGTAGGTTTCCGCACAAGGAAGTCGCAACTTTGGTTGTGCAGTTAGTCACAGGGGTTGGCCGCGTGATTGTAATCATGGTTTAATTATAGTGGATTAAGTAATTGATGAAGGAAAATCACCTTGCAGGGTGGAATGGACTAGCTTGAGAGTTGCTCAAGTGAACTAGGATATATCGTGTGTTCTTTACTCTTGCTTTATGCTTTACTTTATGTTTATGCTTCCGCAGCGCAATCATAGTATAACTTAACACAATACTTCCCTTTGCGAAAAATAGTCAAGAGTGAAAACCTCAATTCAATCCCCCATATAACGCCCCATTTTTGTTTTAATTATTTGTTAGCAAATGTTTGTGTGTGTTGTGAATTGTGGTGATCGATTATATAATTATTGTACCTTCGTTGTGTTTTGTGTACCCGTGGAGAAAGGTAGTAGCCTTAAGAAGTAAGTCTTGAGGATAGTATGAGTGTGTGGCTAATAACGTAGAAATTAGTGGTGTGTTGAGTAAGGTTAATTAGATTATTTTAGTTTAATATTTGTTGACTAGTTTATTTCATTAGTTGAGTGATAATATTGACATAATAGAATAAATAAAATAATTAGAGGTGTAATGAGCGGAAGGGATTCATGGTAATTAGATGAGGAATAAGTGAGGGCAAATAAGACAATTCATTATTGGGGTATATGAGAAGATTAGAGAGTGAAAAGTCATTATTTTCATTCCACGTAAAAGAAAAGGCAAAAGGGAGAAAGAGAGAGAAGAGCTAGGGCAAGAGGAAGGAAGGGAGAAGTCATTGAAGCAATGAAAGCTCATCACTTTAAGGTAAGGATGAGAATTCTTTATCTCTTAAGGGTCTGACGATACATGTATGTGGGTAGAATTATTTGGTAAAATCCATAGGAACATTGTTTGTGGGTTGGTTGGGGTTATGATTGGAATTAATGAGATTGACATAGTTGATTTGTTTTGTTGGAATGCATATGTTAGAAATAGGTTGTAATGGTATAATTTGTGAAAAAAGTATGTTAAAAATTAGTTTGAGTGCAGAAAATCGCAGTTGGGAGATGCTATTATCGCTGGATTTTTCTGCCAAAATCGCAGAGGACGCTTAGCGCGGTCTAGGGTACTTAGCGCGATCTGGAGGAATTTTGCCTCCTCGAGGAAGTGAGTAGCGCGCTTAGCGCGTTTGGGGCTCTCTTAACGTGACCTGGTACATAAAAATATCATTTTTATTGACTGAAAATTCATGGAAAATGTCTGTATTATATTCTATTAATGTTGTTTTGTTGTTGTTGTATTATGGACACATATTGAAGTATTATATGCTTGTTTTGTGGACGTTGATATGATAGTGTGAAATGCATGAGCAAATGATGTAGAGATGTGTAGTTGTTGTATTAACATGATAATGCATGTTCGATGAATACATGTGATAGTCGAGTAATGTTGGTATGATGATGAATATGCTATAGGTGTGCATTTAGTCATTGTATGTTGTTGTTGAGGTGCATATCATTATATGAGGTTGTTGTTGTTGTTGTTGAGGTGATTATGTGCCCATGTGGTGTGAGCAATCACGATTGTCGTGTGCCCATGTGAGGTGTGAGCAATCACGATTATCGTGTGCCCATGTGGGGTGTGAGCGGCTAATAGACGTTCTGACGGGAACTGTTACCATGAAACATGGATCGAATTGGTACCACATGAATTAAGTCTAGTTGTGTCTAATTGCATTTGTGATAGCCGTGTTGCATGATATTTGATATGGTTATTTGTGTATGAATTGAAGGGTGTGATGTTGTTGATTTTTGTGATGCTAGTGGATTACTTGATGATTTATACTTGCATATTTATATCATCTTATTATTTTGATTGATTGAGAATTCCACCCTTCTGTTTGAATGTTGTCTCTACATGGATAACATGCAGATAATCAGGAGTAGTTGTGGAAGTCAAAGTTGGTGAAGGCGAGGTACTTCACCTGGTGGCGTTTTCTATGATATGTAATATTGGGAGTTGAGAATGCTTATGGCATAGTTTATTTTATTAAAAGGATTTTGATTGTTTTACAGTTTCTCAAACTAAGTTTCCGATTTGTTGGAACTGTTATATTTTATTATTACAAATAATTGATTTTCCGTTGCGTAATAAAGAACATTTTTGGATTAAAATTGCTTTGAATTATGTTACATGTTTGTTTATGAGCAAGTGGTTATTTAAATTAATACCTTTTATTCTATTTGGTTTATTTTACTTTGATTAATTTTCTTAAATTATAAGGGGTAATTAAGGGTGTTACAAAGTGGTATAAGAGCATGTCGGTCCTTCCGACCAAGTAGTCGAGTCATTGAGTCGTTGCCGTGTGTGATAGTTAATATTGTCGATGTAGGTTCCTTAACCATTATTTTCTATTGTTGTTGTGTAACAGAATTACAATGGCTGGAAGGAATGATGCTGCACTTGCTGCCGCTTTACATGTTGTTGCACATTCTGTGCAAAATCCACTTATTGCTAGGAATAACGAGAATGACGAGTTACAAAAGAATAACCCGCCTACTTTCAAGGGAAAGTATCACCCAGATGGAGCTCAGGAGTGGCTCAGAGAGATCAAGAGGATCTTTTGGGTGATGGAGTGTCATGAGGCACGAAAGGTGCAGTTGGGTAATCACAAGTTATCCATAGAAGCCGATGACTGGTGGGTTAGCACTCTCCAATGGTTGGAAGTGACTGGTGAGGTAATCATATGGGATGTGTTAATTAGATAGTTCTTGAGGAAGTATTTTACTGAAGACGTTCGAGGAAAGAAAGAGGTTAAATTTCTGGAGTTGAAGCAGGGTAGTATGTCGGTCACGGAGTATGCTTCCAAGTTCTCAAATTTGGCCAAGTTTTATCCACACTACAGTGAGGCAACTGCTGAGTTCTCGAAGTGTGTCAAGTTCGAGAATGGTTTGAGGTCTGAGATCAAACAGGCGATTGGTTATCAATGGATCAGAAGATTTCCAGATTTGGTTGATTGCTGTAGAATCTTTGAAGAGGATAACAAGGCTCGGTCAGATAACTTCAAGGGGTTGGCCGAGAGGAGAGGGAAACAACAAATACATCGTGGGAAGCCTTATGTAACTTTTACTGATAAAGGTAAGCAAAAGTATGCTGATGGCAAGATGCCAAGTGGGGGAGGGGCTCATATTCCTCTTACATGTTATAGATTTGGTGAGTTGGGTCATCATGTCAGTGAGTGTACGAATGACATAAAGAAGTGTTTAAAGTATGAACAACCTGGACATTTGATTGCTAATTGCAAAGTTAATACGGTGACTTGCTACAACTGTGGAGAGCAAGGCCATATTAGTACTTGTTGTCAGAATCCGAAGAAAGCCTCAACTAGTGGGAGGTGTTTGCTTTGACAAGAACTCATACTTCCAGTGAAGATCAACTAACTGGTGCTACTCATTATTTTATTGTTGCTAATTATGTGAGAAGGCTAGGCCTTTATCCGTCGCCTATGAAGGGAGAAATGGTTATCAAAAATCCTGCAAAGGGATCAGTGACTATGTAATACCCCGTAACTTATTTAATACTCTGAATAATATTATTTGATAATAATATTGTTCTGGATTAATTTAAGAAATTTTGATAGAATTAAATAGAGTAATCAACGGGATTTTATTTTATTAACTAATATTAGCTGACTCAGAGGTTTTATAAAATATGGAATTAAGAGACAATTTTTTGATACTCTCTATTTGGACCCGTCGGTAGGAAAAATTATGTTTCCTTTTAAGACCTAAAGTCTTATTTCTTTTGTTTGGATAAAAACATAGAAATAGAGAAAGAAGGAGAAGAGAGAAAGGAATAGAAGAAAGAAGAAAAAGTCTTGAAGAAGAAGAGGATGACTCCTAATCTTGTTGCTTCCATCCATCCATTCACCATTCAATCTTCTCCAATCTTCTTGCTAGAGGCGGGTTCATAGCTAGAAACTCTTACTTTTGGTTTGGTAGAGTTTTTAGAGTTTATGAGTTTTAGGTCAAATTTGTGAAAAATCCTAGAATCGGTAGATTAAGCGGTTAGAAATTGATATAAATGCTCGAATATGTTTCCTCTAGGTGTAGGAACATTGCTACTATGTTATTTTGATGATTGCCAATGTTTGGAATGGTTTTGGGATGTTATTGTCATGGATTTCACATATTTGTTGTTGTCTGTGTTTGGTTAACCGGTTAACCGAATCCGTTAACCGGTTAATGCGTCTTGAACTTGCGCAGCATGCCTCTGTTTTGGCTTGGTTAACCAGTTAACCGAATCCGTTAACCGGTTAACAATGTAAGTATGGGAGAAAATATTTTATTATCCAATTTGAAAATTCATAACTTTTTACTCGGTTATCTGATTTCAGTGTTCTTTATATCGATTGAAAGCTAAAATTATGTACTTTTACATGTTGCTAAAAAATATTATTTTCACCAGACTTTTACCCGATTTTTCGATTATACGGTAAAAATGCTAAGTTAGGGAATTGAGAACTAAAGGTAATAAAAAGGTACAACTTATGAGGTATCTAGGATTCCCTTGGGCTAGCGAGAATTGAGATTTTTGTTTTGCTTTGGGTCCTCCGTAAGGTCTTGTGTAAGTCTCAATGTGGTTACTATGTGTTTCACAATAGCATTCGTAAGGACTTGAGGTACCCGTTGTGTATACACGGGCGTTGAATTGAGACGTGTAGACTATAAGCCCTCCGTAAGGTCGTGTGTAAGTCTCAATGTGGTTACTATGTGTTTCACGAGAGCATCCATAAGGACTTGAGGCGAGTGCTATACTATTAAGCGTTAATCTTGAGTAAGTCTTGAGGTGGGTTGCCTTTAGTCCCACGTGAAGCATTTATAAAGATTAAAGAGAGTGTTATATTGAATCCTCCATAAGATCTTGTGTAATTCTCAATGTGGTTACTATGTGTTTCACAAGAGCATCCGTAAGGACTTGATGTAGATGTTTCACTTAGCTTATGTTTTGAGAGGTAGTATGGATCTTAGTTCCTTTTGATCTCGGTTCTGTGTGTGAGAATGGTTAGAGCTTGAGATTCTTTTTGGAATCAAACCTTTAGAGCCGAGCGAACTCTAAGATAGGGAACTCACTGAGATGTTTTATCTCACCCCATATTGATGTTGTTATTTCAGGTACTTCAGGTTTTACAAAGGGTAAGGATAAGGCGACTTGATTATCCTTTCTTGTTTGATGGCTTCTTTCGCTGTGGACTTTTGAGATCCTTGGATCTAGTTCTTAGATTTTATATTTTGTGAACATCTTGTACTATTTATAGCCTTTTTGCTAGTACCTTATGTTGTAGTGGTTATATTTATACAATATTTTATTAAGAACTTGTTATATTTCAATATCAATCTTAAATTTATATATGAAAAATATGCTTTGATGTATGTCTTTTATATATGGGTATTACAGTTGGTATCAGAGCAGGTCGTATCCTCGACCTAGCCTTGGAATATTCTAAGTGTTTCCTTTCCGTTCATACACGTAATATCACTGTAGGTCTAATGTTATGTTTATGGTATTGAGCCTGATCAACTTAATCCTGTTTTGATGACATTTAGGAATATGGCTAGTAGGTGTGGAACCCGTGCTCGACCCAGCGTCACTCCTCCGGGTAGAGATCAGACGGGTGGTGACAGGAATGCTCCTATGTTCCAATTCATGCAACAGATGCAACAACAACATCATCAGTTCATGCAGGAAATGATGCACCAAATGAATGGGGGCCTTCATCCTCATGTGGCTGCTCCTGAAGCTGGAAGTGGGACATTCCGAGACTTTTTTCGGCATGAACCCTCAGGAGTTTCATGGTGGATTGGATCCGGTTAAGACACATGAATGTGTAACCGGAATGGAGAGAATTTTCCAGATTGTGATTTGTGGTGAAGAAGACAAGGTTACTTTTGCGTCACATTTACTAAAAGGTCCTGCTGCGAGATGGTGGGAAAGTGCTTCAAATCTTATGACGGTGCAAGTAATTCCAAAAGTGTGGCAACAATTTAAGAAAATTTTTATGGAGAAGTACTTCCCGAGTTTATTGAGAACCCAAAAAGAATTTGAATTCCAATATCTTAGACAATGGAGCATGACTGTGGCCAGTTATGCTGAGAAGTTCGAGGACATGGCTGCTTACTCTAGGCAGGCTATGTATGCTCAAGATGAAAGATGGAAGATTGATCAGTTCTTGTTTGGTTTGAGGGCTGAAATCTCTCATAGTGTCTCTCAAAGGGAGTTCACTACCAATTCCGAGTTGTTAAGGCAGTGCTATATCGCCAAACATAGTTTGAAGAAAGTGCAAACCGAAGCTATTGTTGGAAGAACGGTTCAAAGTGATTGAGGAAGAGCAAATCAATCTTTTAGGCCAAGGCCTCAACCCTTCAAAGGGAAACAGGTGTCGAATCCTAGATCTAGTGCTCCTCCGACGTGCTCCAGGTGCCACAAATATCATCCTGGAAGGTGTGATCCGAATGGGGTAGTTTGTTTCCATTGTCAGAAAGAGGGTGTATACTATGGATGCTAGGAATACCAAAGTCGACAACTCACTCATTGCGGGTACTTGTCTCGTTAACAATCATCCTTGCCTTGTTTTATTTGATTGTGGAGCTACGTATTCTTTTATATCTACTAGTTGTGTGAAACAACTTGGGTTGCAAGTATTTCCTTTGTTTCCTCCAATGGTGGTTATTACCACTATGTATGAAACTGTTGAGACACCCCTAAGGTGTGACAAGTGTACCTTGTCCGTGGATGGTATAACGTTTCAAATTGATCTCATTTGTCTGCCTCTTAAGAAAGTTGATGTAATTCTAGGAATGAACTGCTTATTTGCGAATTTTGTGTTTATTGGATGTGAAGAAAAGTTGATCCTTATTCCATCCATTGAAACGCCTCCGATAGATGTTTTGATAATGATCTTAGAAGGTACAATTTGAATGGTAAATTTTTTGTTTGAGCAAGAGAAGTCTGTTTTTCTTGTCCTTACTAAAGAGGATTGTAATGGCCAACAAGTTTTGAATATTCCGATTGTTTGCGAATTTCCTGATGTCTTCCCCGAAGATGTCACTTCCCTGCCTCCAGTAAGAGAAGTTGAATTTTCAGTTGACCTGATACTGGGAACGACTCTTATATCTGTTTCCCCTTATCGGATGGCACCGCTCGAGTTGAAAGAATTGAAGGATCAATTAGAGGATTTCATGGCGAAGCATTTTTTTAGACCAATTGTTTCACCGTAGGGAGCTCCTGTTTTGTTGGTAAAGAAGAAGGACGTTGGTATGCGGATGTGTATTGATTACCGCAAGCTGAACAAGGTTACTATCAAGAATAAGTATCCTTTGCCGAGGATAGACGATCTCCTAGATCAATTGAAAGGAGCCTGTGTGTTCTCAAAGATTGATCTGAGGTCGGGTTATCACCATATTTATGTGAAGAGTTCTGATGTTCTGAAGACTACGTTCAGAACCCGTTATGGTCATTATGAATTCCTAGTAATGACTTTCAGTGTGACGAATGTGTAAACACCCCAAATTTGCCCTCACCCATTCACACCATGGCTTGTGATCATTTCATATGCATAGACACAATCATATCACCTCATATTACATTTTGATTCACTGCATAGATTCAAAGTCATCTGCACCTAGGGTTTGTGATCTGAGCAATCCAAGAGCTTCTTGAGCCACTCCAAAGGCCATCAATCACTTCAAAGAGGTTCATGTGTGTTCTTGTATCTTATTACATCCTTTCAAAGTCAAAATGCAAAAGAATCACAAGAACTGGGATTGGTGTGAATGCAGAGCCAAGTTTGACTGCACAGTTGACCTAAAACTAGGGTTTTGGTTTCAGAGGCCATAACTCCAAATTTTTTGGTCATTCTTGTTTCCATTGGTCTCTATATGGTATAAGGAGTATGCATATCAATTTTCATGAAGAAATTCCAGGGGGAAGTCATCTGATCAAGGGTTGACTTTTCAGACAAGTCAGTGCAAAATCAGGGCATCTGAGGCCCCCAATGACCCAACCAAGGGGTGATCTTCATCATTTTGATTGTATATGATCTTTATTTGATCATGGAAGAAGGTTGAAGTTCACAAAATTCAAGAATTACAAGCTTTTGCAAAGTTGACTTTTTAGGGCATGGTTGACTTTTCAAGAATATGTCATTTTATGCCATTTTTCAAGCCTTGCTTTTTGATCCAAAAATGCTTCAAATGAAAAAACTTTGGTCATGAAAGTTGTAGAATACATTTTTCCCTTTTCAAAAAGTACAAGAACATGATCTAATTCTTCTTGGATCAAAAGTTATGGTGTGACAAAGTTGGCAAAAATCATTAATTTTCAAGATATGCACCAATTGGAAAATTTGCAAAATCATGTATCAAGGCCATTTGTGACTTCTAGTTCACATCAAACCAATGCACAAACATTACATGTGACCTAAAAATCAGATTTGAACCAAAAGATCACATGTTCATGGTTGGCAAGGCAAGAGATTTTCATGAAGTTTCAAAAGGAACCAACTTGCAAAACCACTCCTCACACTTCACCAACTAGTTGCCTTGGCTGCTGAACCTTCCTAGCATCACTCACACACCATGCTGCGCCAGCCCCCATGCTTGTACTAGCCTAGAACCAAGCCCATGCCTCTCTTACAACAAAGTTGACATTTTGCAAAAGTGAACTTACCTATCACAGCAGGCCAGGTCACATCATCTGACCAATGGGAGTTTTTTATGCAAACAAAATGCTAGCCATTTCACATAGCCAGCAAGCCTGAAACCAGCAAGATCATCACTTTCCCATTTTCCACCCTTGGAGCAAAAACCTTCGAATCTCATCACACAACTCACAAACACAAAAACCCACTTCATAGATCAACTCAACATGTTCCTCTGATCAAAAAGCATCCATCACCATAGCCTAAAACCTCTAGAATCCCAAATACGATCTCTGCCCCCCCATTGAACAGAACTCAAGCAAACTCTTCAATCAGCCCAAATAAACTTCAAGCAAGCCTGGCAAACACTTTGGAGAGGTCATTGAAGTTGTTTAGAAGCAAGAAACTGGCCCAGAAGCTCCTATTTTGAAAGCTTCGAATCAGGTAGCTATGGCATTCCATTTTTCCAGAACCTCTTTTTATTGTTTCTAATTGATTAAGTATGCTTCACTGATCACACTGAACTAAAAATTATTGAAAATGGTTGAGAAATGAAGTTGTATTGCTTGTCTGAAATTTTGGCAGTTTTTGTTCTTTGCTTCGATTCATGAATATGGCTGGAAATAAATGAGAAATGAGGGTGGGATTGAGTTTAGGGAAGTGAAAGGAACAAATCTGGAGCTTTAGAGTTCCAGAAATGACCTAGGGAAGGATTTGAAGATTCTCAGGGAGGGAGGTCACCGGAGAAGACGACCGGAGCTCGTCTTCGGTGACCTGAAAGTGATTAGCTGGTAATTAGGGTTAGGGCACCAAGTTTAAATGTGAGCCACTGGATTTCATTTCCCGCGCGTGTATGGAAGTCCTGGATCACTTCATTAACTCTTAATTATGGATTAATATTTAATTAAATGTGATTAGCCCAGTTTGAATTTGATCCATTGATCTGCGCGCGCAGTCAACAAATCTTTGCCCAGAATGGATCCTGGCCCTCCATTGCGCATACTTCCTCTTTATTTCATTTTTAATTCATTTATTTTGTTTTGTTTTGTTCAATTTATTTAAAATAGTAAAAATTGTCTAAAAATTATGAAAATTTTTCTCAAGAATTTCATTAATTTTTATGACACAAAAATATTTTTATTTTTATTTTTAGCATTAAAAAAGTATTTTTAAATATTTAAAAGTTTATTTTTAATTGATTAATGAGAATTAATTTATTAAAAATACTTTTAGGTATTTAAAAATCACCAAAAAATTCATGAAATGTTCTAAGACATTTAGAAACATTGTCCAACCTTCAAACCAAATTTATTTTTTGATCTTGATGCATTTTAAGAATTTCTCATTGAATTAAAATCATTTTTGTGCATTATTTTGATCCAAAGTTCAAAAAATCATTTCTGCCTATCCATGAAGAGTTGGACATTGATTCTTTTTGCATTGCATTGTGTTTAGCATGTAGTTTGTGAGATTAAATGGCCATGATTTGATCCTTCATTTTCAATTTGTCTGGTAATTTTCTTGTTTAGGAACCCTAAAACCCTAGAAAACTTAGAAAAACCATAACTTGGGCTTGGTTAGGAGTTGAAGCTTCTCCTTTGGGCATTGGTTTAGTATAAGATTAGGGGTCCTTTGTGTGGCATTTTCAATTTTTTATAATGTTGTTTGTTTCTGATTTTGATTTTTGTTTGATGTATTGTTCATAAACCCTAATTTGGGCTTTCATATGCATCCATCTTGCATTCTCTTGCATAACATGACTTGCCATGACATTCCATGCTTCCATGTGATTCATTTGACATCATAAGACATATTGAAAGCATGTTTGATCATTGCATCATGTATTTGCCATGTTGTATGCCATGTGCACTTCATAACTTGTCATGTATGTTCATGGTTCCTAGCTTGCTTCATTTGCATTCATGAACTTGTATGATCATTTCCATGTGCTGCCTCATGTTTGTAGCATCTCATAGCATCATTAACATCATGTAAATGCTTCTGGTTTTGTCTCTCATCATGTCATCTCATCCCATTTTGCATTGCATTGCATTCCTTTTCTAACCTTTCAGGTGGTAAGTGACTTTGAGAAGTGAATTTGCCTTCACTTCTCATAACTCCTCTTCATCTCCTTCTCTTGCATCCATGCTGCATTTTATATGTGCTTGAGTTTGAGCTTGCTCATTCTTCTCTTCCCACTTTCTTTCTTCAAGTGACTTGACTTCTTGAATGAAGCAAGTTACTTTGCTTCTCTTGATCCTTTCATCTGCTTCCTGGTGGTTCCATTGAAGATTTCTCTTGAAAACCTCACAAACCTTAGGGACAACCAAGCATGATAATGATTAGGGTTTTGATTAGTCCCCCTCCTTAGTTTTACCTTTGTGTCTCTTTGAGTCTTCTCTTCTCATCTCATAATCAGGGACTAAACCCTAAAGGCTTTAAGGCTTTGTGATTAAGCTTATGCCTGCATCCTTCTCTTAGGATGGAGTGTATAACTTTAATCCTAAGTGTTAAACCCTTAATGTGTTTAACTCCTTTAATCAATCCATCTTAATAATCACTAAGACATCAAGCTTGTAACTTGGGCCTTGCACTAGGGTTCTATTTCTTCCTTAACTGGTTAAGAAGGACTAACCCTAGTGTTAATGGACAAGTCCCCCTCAAGTTGTCTTACAAATCATAAAACTCACTTCATCATCATATCATTAACTAAAATCCATCTAATAAAGGCTTTGTTTTGTCATGGGTTTAATCCCTAATCATGGATTAAGTTGAGGAGTTTTCCTCAGCTTAAACATTCTCATCTATTATCCTTCTATTAGGATGGTGTAATGAGTCTGTTCAATCCCTGATTATGGCTTAATCTCATTACTCAACACTAAACAAAAACACCAAAAATATCTAAATAATCACGAGTAGGTTAATGATCTTAATCCTACACCAAAGGTGATTAAGTGTGAGAAGCTGACTTCACACTTAAGGTATTCTCATTACCCCTAATCAGAGGGAAGATGTGATGAGTTTACTAAACCCATTGGTTTAGGCTTAAGCTCATTAACTTATGACAAACTTTCAAAAGCAATAAAAGACTGAAAACACAAAAACAAACAATAATCGTCTCCTTCGGGATTCTTTTCTCATCACCTTCACTCACAAACGAGAACTTGCTTCTTCCGTCTAATGCAAGACAGTTAGCATCTGTGCCAGACAGATCATACACTTGAGCATAGGCTAGTAAGTAGTTCACAAGTCAACTCATCTTTCAGTCTCTTTTGGTCGAACTACGGTGTTCTGACTTCCTCATTGCACGAGAGGATACGTAGGCATAACTTAACAGTTATCGAACAAAAGTCTCTGTATATTCCCCCTCCTTCCAGCATTATTCTTTGAGCCTCATGATCTTGAGCATCTTATTCCTGTTCTTACACTGACACTTTCATACCTCACATCACTTATACACTTTACACTGACACCTGTACATCCTCTTCCAGCTCTTTATACACAAATTGCACTGACACTACCCCTTTAAAACACAAATCTTTTAAGCGTGGATCCCGTCGAGTACGGCGGACAATCTGGGTGCTAATACCTTCCCAGGTTGTAACCAACCCCCTTTCTCAGTCTCTCTGGTTCGCAAACCGTCTTATCCATATCTTTCTAGGTCTATGCAGCATTGCCTTTCCTCCGGGATAAAAATGCCTAGCTGGCGACTCTATTCATCTCCAGTGAGTTCACGGCTGTGTGTTCTCATTGTCCCTCTCGCCGACCGTTCGCGTCTGTACCTTTATCTGGGCCCATTCCCATTTATCGGGAGCGACAGCTTGGCGACTCTGCTGGGGACCCTTATATTGCAACCAGGGCTTCTGGTTCTTTTTGTGGGTTCCTCCTAGCGCTTGATTGATTTGTGTTTACTGGGGTGTTATGTGTTTATTTGTGTTTATATATGTTTTATTTTTGCTTTATGTACATTTGTTTATTTGCTTTCTTTACTGCTTTACATATATCATACTGTCATGCTGTCTGGCTGGATCTGGTTTTGCTTTGGTGGGTGGGTGTTCCATTGAGAGTTAAGGTCCTATACCTGGGACCTGAGTGACACCTAGGCTAGAGTGAATCATATTCTTTCCCATTCCATCTCGGTCTGGTGCGGGAATATGAAACACGGTTCAGATATGGGTTTCTTCTTGAGAACTCTGTGTTGCAGATTTCCTGCAATGCTAGGGCTATCTGGGAAGCCTGCTAAGTCTGGATGACCTTTAGTTTTGACCTTCAGAAACTGAGGTGAATTAGAGGAGGAACTTTTATGGTTATTGTAAACACTGTACCTCCGGGTTGGAAGTGTTTACACTTCTCATAACTGATCCAAGTCTGAGGATCCTTGTTCTAGAACACCACCTGTGAGGGGAATGGGCTGTTTACAGGTTTGCAGGTACCTTGACCTCAGAACACCCTGTTACTTTGATTTGATTAAGAATACTCCATTTTGGGACAGTTCTTGTGATTCTAAAACCCTGGACATGTGGCTCTTTATTTGAGCCCCCCCACCTTGGTTACTGGATTTATAGACCTCCATCTGGATTTCTTGAACATACTTGGATCTATATCAGGGCATTTTGATCAGATCCAGCTCAGTCACAGACCCTTGCATATCATTTGCATACATAACCATTGCATCATATTGACATTTGCTTATTTGTGTTTCAGGGTATCCACTTTCATCTTTGGTTTTGGTTTTGACCCCATCTTCAGTATTGACCTATTTTCATCAGCACCTGCTTCAGCTATCAGCCACCTGCACCAGCCAATCAGTGGCCCATTCTTCAGTGTTATCATCAGCACCTGTCAGCATCATGGCTCCTAAAAAGAGCAACATCACCTACCACTTCTTCCAGCCAGAGCTATCTGACATCAGGAGGATTCAGACCCTGATCACTCCAGATCACATACCATTGTTCAGGGAACACTATGGGGATATACTTGATATGGTTATGGATCTGGACCCTTCACAGAGAAGCCTGATTCACACTTGCCTTCAATTTTATGATCCCCCACTGAGATGTTTCACTTTTCAGGACTTTCAGCTGGGCCCTTTATTGGAAGAATACTCATCATTAGTTGGTATACCTATCAGAGGTGGAGTCCCTTTCAACCCTGAGATGGTCTTTCCTGGTAATGAAGAAGTAGCAAAGGCTTTGCATCTGGAACCTGTCCTGATTGAGCAGCATATGACCTCTAAAGCTGGAATCCCTGGCTTCCATCTGGATTTCTTGATCTCTCAAGCTACCCTGAAGGCTTCTTTAGGAGAGTGGAAAGCTGTCTGTGCTTTATTGGCCCTGAGCATATATGGAATTGTATTGTTTGCAGATGAGCCTCGATTCATTAGCAAGAATGCAATCCATCTTTTCATCTTGAGGAACCCAGTACCCACTTTATTGGGGGATCTCTATTACTCAGTGCATCAGAGGAATGAAAAGCAGAGGGGAAGGTTAGTGAGGTGCTGTGCTCCATTGTTCCACACTTGGCTTCTCAAGCATTTACCCAAGACAGATACATTTTTGAATCCTCATCAGCAGAGAAACTGGGCTAAGAGACTCACTGCTCTAACTTCAGTCGATATCAGATGGTGTACTCAAAGCACCAAGGGCAGGGATATCATCACCAGCTGTGGGCATTTTCCCAATGTGCCCCTAATAGGAGTTAAGGGTAGTATCAATTACAACCCTCTGCTGTTCAAAAGACAACTGGGCTATGCACTGGTCCACACTCCTAAGGCACAGGACTTGGTTGAGACTCTTTATTGTGAGAACAAGCCTAATCTGGCTATTGTTAGGCAGGCTGCCTGGGCCTGGGATAATGTTCAAACCAAGGGAGTAACCATTCTGGGGAAGTGCAACAATGTAGCATCAGCACAATATTATGAGTGGTCCCATGCCAGGGCTCAATTTTCTGGAATGCCCTTTACCATGGAAGATATGCCTGGATCATCCTCAGCACCACCTCCTGCCACTGTCAGCTTAGAGGATTTTGAGAGCTTGAAAGAAAGAAATGAGAAGTTGACTCAGGCTTTGCAGAAGACCCTCTGGGAGAGGAATGATGGTAGGTTGGATATTGAGAGGCTAGAGAAGCTGAGAGTGGAGCATCTGGCTAAAATTGAGAAGTCTGAGGATTATATCAAGAAATCTAGGGCTGGAGAACAAATTCTGAAGAATGCTTGCAAGGAAGCCCAGTTCCAGAAAGCCAGGACAGACTTGTATCTGAAGGAGAGTCAGGCTAGGTGGGTCAGGATCACCGAGGCTCGTACTCTGGAGGACAAGAGGGTCCAAGACAAGATAGAGCAGATGGAAGCTAGTGCAAAAGAGCAACAAGAAGCCCTGGCAGCAGCCCAGAGGGAGATATCAGAGCTAAAGATCAGAGCTGGAGTGAAGAGGTCAAAGGACCAAAGTTAGCACAAGAAGCTAACTGCAGCTGTTACCACCCGAAATCTCCTCATCAGGAATCTCACGGAGCGTCCAGCTGATCCTGTGACCGAAGCACTTCTCAGGGAAGTTCGGGAGGATGAGTTTGGTCTTGGTGTTTGACCATTTGCTTGTTGTTGCTTTCATTCCATGTACTTTTATTTTCTTGTAATGTATTTTGACCCCTCAGAGGGCTTGTATTTGTAAACGAACTATGTGCCATTTGCCTTTTGTAATATATATATTAGTTTGTTCCATCCGAGTTTACTTCGAAAGCAACATCAACAACATCTCCAAGGGTCTGGAAGGGTCAAAACTGAATACCGAGCCGGATACCTTGAGAACAAATAAGCATACTGCATTGCATGCTAACCCTTTTGTTTGTTTTGTAGGTTTTTGTTTTATTGTTGCTAACTCTGCTGTGGTGTTCAGGAATTATTGCTCGACGTTGGGTATTTCCCCTCAACCGTCCGCACCGTTATCCAACCCGTAACAACCTTCCGAGCATACAGATGGATCAGATGCAGCAGGACCTTACGGAGGTCAGGAACCAAATGACCAACGAGAGGTTGGAAATGAGGAACCAAATGACACAGTTTATGGAGGTAATGAACAACATGGCTCAAAGCCAGGAGAGGCTCAGAGCACTGGTGGAAGGGAGAAATCAAGAGGATCCACATATAGGGACTGCCGGCACCAGCAACAATGAAAGGGTTCAACCTCATGTTAACCCCCCTGTATTTGGCCCCCATCTTCATCCAGAGGTCAATATTCCTGCAAATGTTCAGGGGACTGCCACTCCAGGCAGGGTACTGCAAGAAGACCCTCAAGAGGATCAGTTCACAGTAATGGGTGCTGGGGAAGAAGCTTATGATAGAAGGTTGGATGAGATAGCTGAGAAATTAAGATCCTTAGAGTCTCAAAATTCTTTGGGTTTTGATGTTATGGATATGGGCTTGGTAGACGGGGTCAGGATTCCCCATAAGTTCAAGCCTCCTTGTTTTGAAAAATATAACGGGACTTCGTGCCCCCGGAATCATTTGCAATCATTTCTGGGAAGGCTGAAGGCCTATACTATGGATGAGAAGCTCTGGATGTTCTATTTCGAGGATAGCTTAACTGGAGCGTCAAGAGAATGGTACTCTCACTTGACAAGGGCGACTATCAGGTGTTGGAAGGACCTGGCAGAGGCCTTCATCAGACAGTATCAGTACAACTTAGACATGGCACCCAACAGGACCCTCCTAATGGGAATGTCACAATCGTCAAGGGAAAGCTTCCGAGAATATGCCCAGAGATGGAGGCAATTGGCTGCTGCTGTTCAGCCACCTATGCCTGAAAGGGAAATGGCAGACATGTTTATGAACACCCTTCAAGGGACATATATTGACAGGCTGGCTGCTTTCTCTTCCACTAGCTTTGCAGATGTTGTCATAGCTGGGGAGAGAATTGAGAGCCTGTTAAAAATGGGTAAGATTTCTGACAATGGTGTAAGCTCGTCCAGTAGCACAAGGAAACCTTTTGCAGGCCCAAGAAGAACTGGCGAGACCAATGCCATCCACACCAACAGGGGGAGGCCCCAATATGTTCACAGATCAGTGGCAGCAGTCACCATTCCCGCTCCAGCTCATCCTCAGCCAACTTATCAACCTCCGCAGCAAAACTATCAACAACAACCTCAGTACCATCAACAAGCTCAGTATCCTCCAAGGAATTACAACAATACCAACAACAACCAGCAAAGGCCATTCCAACAGAGGCCTTCTCAAGCTAACAGGGTGATCGATCCGATCCCTATGCCATATGCTACATTGCTGCCACAACTCCTGAAACTCAACCTAGTTGAGCTAAGGACATTGGCACCTCCAGATCCCAACAGTCTACCCAGGAATTATGATTCCAACGCCAGATGTGCCTTCCATTCAAATGCACCTGGCCACAGTACAGAAAAGTGCAGAGCTTTGCACATGAAGGTACAAGACCTGGTAGACTCAAAAGCTCTGAATTTCGCACCACCACCTAATGTCAATAAGAACCCCATGCCAAACCACGGCGGTCCCAGGATTAACGCTATTGAAGAAGACAAGCCGTCTTATTTAATAACCAGTGTGGGTCAGATCCGGACACCGTTGGTAGAAATTAAGGCTCAGCTCCTCGAATGTCAAATGTTCCCGGGGTGTGAGTTGGGGTGTGCTTACTGCAATATTTCAGTCAATGGGTGCGATAACCTGAGGAATGGCATAGAAGGTCTTATTCAGAGTGGACAGCTTCAGATCACCACATCATTTCCAACAAATCCAGCAATCTCAACAGCAACAACTCCAGAACCTCCTACAACTGCAACAACCATTGTTCCCGACAATTCTTCGGCTTCATCAACAAGTACTTCATCTGTCATTTCAACTGACCAGATATCAACAAATGTTCCTTCTACAACTCCAGCACCACTCCATTTTGAAACTCCTACAACAACAACATCCATCCTTCCACCAATGTCTCCTACAACACCAGCAATAAATCATGAAGATGTCTCAACTGTCACAATATTTTATGATCCTGAAAACAACTCTGTCTAACACTCAGAAGGTGCTGCTCCCATCAGAGCACCAGTCACAATTTATTACGATCCACAGACCATTACAATCCCTTCCGCAGCTGCAACCAGTCCAGTCACTATCACGGTGCCTGGACCAGTACCTTATGAAAGTAGTAATGCCATCCCCTGGCATTACGGCTCTGACCTGTACTGCGAAGGACAAAGAATCACTTTTGAATCATCAACCCCTGCACCACAAATTGACAATGTGGGAGGAGGCGGAGGCTTCACTCGAAGCGGACGTCTTTTCGCTCCACAAATTCAGAGACCCACTGCCGAAGCAGAAGCTGCTGCTAAAGCAAAAGGAAAAAGCTTGGCGCAGGAAGAGCAGACTGTTAAAGAAGCTTTGAAAACACCCTTCGATCAAGAGGTTGATGAGTTCATGCGAATCATCAAGAAGAGTGATTATAAAGTAGTGGATCAGCTTCATCAGACGCCTTCCAAGATCTCAATCCTATCATTGCTCATGTGCTCCGAAGCCCATCGGAACGCACTACTCAAAGTCTTGCACGCAGCTTACGTGCCTGAAGAGATCACTGTCAATCAGTTAGAAGCTGTGGTTTGAAATGTTAATGCTAGTCACGGACTAGGGTTCACCAATACTGATTTGACAACGGAAGGCCGCAACCATAACAAAGCCTTGCACATAACCATGGAATGTAAAGGTGCAGTCCTTTCCCATGTGCTGGTAGACACGGGGTCATCCCTCAATGTCTTACCTAAAAAGGCCCTGGTGAAGCTAGAATATGACGGGTTGGCGTTAAGACCCAGCAACCTGGTGGTGAGAGCCTTTGATGGTTCAAAGATATCGGTTCTGGGAGAAATTGAATTGCCCATAACGATTGGCCCGCAAACTTTCAAAACGATCTTCTACGTGATGGATATACAGCCTGCCTACAGCTGTCTATTGGGTAGGCCATGGATTCACGCCGCCGGCGCCGTGACCTCTACCCTTCACCAGAAGTTAAAATATGAGTGGGAGGGTCAAACCGTTACAATCTGTGGAGAGGAGGATATTTTTGTCAGCCATCTGGCTACCTATAAGTATATTGAGATGGACGGGGAGATCCATGAAACGATGAGCCAAGGTTTTGAAGCTTTGAATGTCAATGAAACATCTGCTGTGCCTGGTACTTCAATATCATCATACCAACAAGCCCGGAAGGTTGTTGAGGGAGGAAACGCCCAAGGCTGGGGCAAACTGTTATCGGTAGAGAAGAAAGAGGACAGATTTGGGTTGGGTTACAAACCAACTCAACAAGATCAAGCAGAGGCTGCGAAAGAGCCCAACTTTGTGAGTGGGGGGATGCTCACCCCTGATGCTGTCAACTGTTTGGAAGACGAGCTGGAAGAAGAACGCAACCTGGAAAGCTGGATTCGTCCAAAGATCCCGGGGAGCAGTATCTCAAACTGGTCTTCCCAGGAAATTATAAGAGTTACTCATGCAGAGTAATTATTATTTCCTGTATTTTTATAGCATGCATCAAAGTCTTGCATCTTGCCCAAGATGACAAGACTCATTTTGTAATCGGGCCATCTGTACTTTTTGTGCAAACAAGATTAATCAATGAAACATCAGACATCTTTTTGCAAACGAGTCTTTTTCTTTTCTGTTCACTGTTTTTCCATTTTTCTTTTTGTACAAAAAAATAAATGGCAGTGTTTTCAAAATGACAACTTTATTTCACTTTTCTATAATAAGACTAAAATCAAATCACTAAAATAAACAAACTGAACCCTTGCAGAGAGCGCCTTCTAGATAGCACCGACAACAGCACGGCTATGACTTCGTATGACTTTGACAATCCAATCAATCAAGCTGATGAAGGGGTTGAAGAAGAATATGAGCTTCCTGAAGAGCTAGCCAGGTTGTTAAGACAAGAGGAAAAGGTTATTACTCCTCACCAGGAGGAGGTTGAAGTGATCAATCTCGGTACAGACGAAGACGTGAAAGAAGTTAAAATCGGGGCCTGCTTACAAGACTCAGTGAAGAGACAACTGATTGACCTGCTTCAAGAGTATGTGGACGTGTTCGCTTGGTCTTATCAAGATATGCCAGGTTTGGACACCGACATTGTTGTGCACAAGCTGCCTTTGAGAGAAGAATGCCCGCCGGTCAAACAGAAGCTGCGCCGTACTCGCCCCGACATGGCTATGAAAATCAAGGAAGAGGTACAAAAGCAATGGGACGCCGGGTTCCTTGCCGTGACTAGCTATCCACCGTGGGTTGCTAATATAGTACCTGTGCCTAAGAAAGACGGCAAAGTAAGAATGTGTGTTGACTACCGGGATCTGAACAGAGCCAGCCCAAAAGATGATTTCCCATTACCTCACATTGATGTATTGGTGGATAATACGGCTCAGTTCTCGGTATTCTCCTTCATGGACGGATTTTCAGGATACAATCAGATCAAGATGTCACCTGAAGACATGGAGAAGACAACCTTCATCACACCCTGGGGCACGTTCTGCTACAAGGTAATGCCATTTGGGCTCAAGAATGCTGGTGCCACATATCAACGGGCTATGGTAACATTATTCCACGATATGATCCATAAAGAGATAGAATGTTATGTGGATGACATGATTGCCAAGTCCCTTACTGAAGAAGATCACCTGGTGAATCTACTGAAGCTATTCAAGCGTCTGAGGAAGTATCAACTGAAGTTGAACCCCAACAAATGCACATTCGGGGTGCGATCCGGTAAGCTGCTGGGATTTATTGTAAGCGAGAAAGGGATTGAAGTTGACCCTGACAAAGTCAAAGCCATCCAAGAGATGCCTGCACTGAAAACAGAGAAAGAAGTTCGAGGGTTCTTAGGTCGATTGAACTACATCTCACGGTTCATATCTCACCTTACGGCTACCTGTGAACCCTTGTTCAAGTTGTTAAGAAAAGAACAGACGGTCAGGTGGAATGAAGACTACCAGAAGGCTTTTGACAAGATCAAAGAATACTTACAAGAACCTCCAATCCTTATGCCGCCAGTTGAAGGAAGACCTCTAATAATGTACTTGACAGTATTAGAAGAGTCGATGGGGTGTGTGTTGGGATAGCATGACGAGTCTGGTCGAAAAGAGTATGCAATATACTACCTAAGTAAAAAGTTTACCGACTGTGAAAAACGTTTTTCACTGCTCGAGAAAACTTGCTGTGCTTTAGCGTGGGCTGCTCGCCGACTAAGACAGTATATGTTGACCCACACTACTTTGTTGATCTCAAAGATGGACCCAGTTAAGTACATATTTGAGAAGCCAGCGCTTACCGGACGGGTTGCAAGATGGCAAATGATCCTCACAGAGTATGACATCCAATACACATCTCAGAAGGCCATCAAGGGCAATGTATTGTCTGAATATCTTGCTGAACAACCCATTGATGATTACCAGCCTATGAGATTTGACTTCCCTGATGAAGACATCATGTTCATAAAAGCAAAAGATCATGAAGAGCCTGTTCACACTGAAGGGCCTGACCCGGAAGAAGAATGGACTATGATGTTTGATGGGGCTGTTAACATGAATGGTCGTGGTGTTGGTGCAGTACTCATTACACCCAAAGGAGTTCACATGCCTTTCTCGGCAAAACTCACTTTCAACTGCACTAACAACGAAGCTGAATACGAAGCTTGCATTATGGGTCTTGAGGAAGCCATTGACCTCAGGGTCAAGACGTTGACCGTATTCGGAGATTCAGCTCTGGTAATCAATCAAACCAACGGCAAATGGTACACACACCAGGATCATCTGATACCTTACAGGGATTATACAAGAAGGTTATTGACCTTCTTTACAACAGTCAAGCTTGAGTATATCCCTCGGGACGAGAATCAGTTTGCAGATGCTCTTGCTACCATTTCATCCATGATCAAAGTTCAAGCTGCCAACTTTGTGCCTCAGATTTCAGTGTCCAGACTTGATAGACCAGCATATGTATTCGCAGCAGATGTTATCAAGGATGATAAGCCTTGGTTCCATGACATTAAGTGCTTCTTGGAGGATCAAACATACCCACCTGGGGCATCTTCCAATGATAAGAAGACTTTGAGAAGGCTCGCTGGTAGTTTCTTCCTGAACACTGATGGGTCTTTATACAAAAGGAACTTTGATATGGTACTCCTCAGATGCGTCGACAAGGCAGAAGCAGATTTGTTAATGCATGAAGTGCACGAAGGATCCTTTGGTACCCATGCTAGAGGGCATGCCATGGCCAAAAAGTTGCTAAGATCAGGCTATTATTGGATCACAATGGATGCCGACTGTTGTGCCTACGCCAGAAAATGCCATAAATGCCAGATTTATGCGGATAAGGTGCATGTGCCTCCCAATCCTTTGAACATAATGTCTTCACCATGGCCCTTTGCCATGTGGGGCATTGATATGATTGGCAAGATTGAGCCAACTGCTTCAAATGGCCACAGATTCATCCTGGTCGCCATTGATTATTTCACCAAGTGGGTTGAAGCAGCCTCATATGCAAATGTTACGAGACAAGTGGTAGCCAGATTTCTGAAGAGAGATATCATCTGTCGATATGGAGTTCCCGAGCGAATCATTACTGATAATGGTTCCAATCTAAACAACAAAATGATGGCTGAGTTATGCCGGGACTTCAAGATCCAACACCACAATTCTTCTCCTTACAGGCCAAAGATGAATGGCGCTGTTGAGGCGGCTAACAAGAATATCAAGAAGATTGTGCAGAAGATGGTAGTCACCTACAAAGACTGGCATGAGATGCTACCGTTTGCCTTGCATGGGTACCGCACGTCAATCAGAACATCCACTGGGGCAACACCGTACCAACTTGTGTATGGTATGGAGGCAGTCCTACCTGTTGAAGTTGAATTACCCTCTCTACGGGTACTAATGGATGTTAAACTGAGTGAAGCAGAATGGGTTAGGTCCCGGTACGAACAACTGAGTCTGATTGAAGAGAAAAGATTGGCTGCAATCTGCCATGGGCAGCTATATCAGAAAAGGATGAAGAGAGCCTTCGATCAGAAAGTCAGGCATCGAGAGTACCAAGTAGGAGATCTTGTGCTGAAAAGAATCCTCCCTCCTCATACAGACCACAGGGGCAAGTGGACTCCGAATTATGAAGGACCATTTGTAGTAAAGAAAGTTTTCTCTGGTGGAGCACTGATGCTCAGCACCATGGATGGTGAAGACTTCCCGTCCCCTGTGAATTCAGATGCAGTTAAAAAATACTTCGCATAAAATGACCCGCTGGACATAAAAACAGAATGTAAGTCCAGGCAAAAATAGGGCATCCCGGCGAGTCAAAAAACAGAATAAAAGACTCGGGCAAAAATAAGGGAAAATAAACAAAAATGTACACCCGCTGAGTTGAAAAGCCGCATTGGACAGCTCAGGCAAAAATGGGTATCCCGATGGATTGAAAACCCGGAAGGGCGATCCATGCAAAAATAGGGGAACAAGCGAACAACTGCATTCTGAATTCGTCTGTATCACTTACAACTTGGTAAGCTCCGAAAGGATCAAGCTCCAATCAGAATCAACATTCTTCAGAAAGCAAGACGAGAAGAGCGTCAAAAGTCATACGAGTCATAGTAAAGAGGAAGCTCCTTAAAGCGTCATCAACATTGCCAGCATTTTGTTTCTCAATTTATAACAATCTCTTCATTTCAGGGGATTTGTTTCTTTGACTGTATCTCGCCAATTCAGGGCATATGAATTAATAAAATCAGATTTTCAGTCATGTCTCATCTTGTACATTTTCATTTATTTGCAAAAAATGTCTGATGTCTAAAAAGGAAACTGATTGCATAAAATACAGATGTTTATCTTCAAATAAAAACATGCTTGCAGGAAATATGCTTACTCTCAGAAGTATCCTAACTCCTATGACGGGATCCAGTAAGGGATACCTCGGGATTACCTTGTGCGTTTCTCTATCGTTTTCAGGATTGTAGGTATCCAGAACGCCACTTGGGGCATGAAAACTTTATCCCAGCAAGCTGGCAAATCCACACTCAATTTTAGCACCCAAAGTGCTCTCTCCCCAGCTAAGTTGCCTTTCATGACTCCTCCCAGCTGAGTCGGCCATTTATTACTTATCCCCATCAGAGTTGCCAGGTATCACAGAAGATGCCCATATCCCCGGCTGAGTCAAAGATCCTCTTCAACAGAATCCCTAGGGAGGTCTCTCAATGATCTCTCTTCCTCCCCAGCCCAGTTGCCATTTCATCCTCAGTCGGGTACAAAAGTTAGAGAGCTATCTCCCCACAGAGCTCCAGCCTCCATCCAGAAGAGCGGCGCGCGAAGATCACAACAGAGTAAAGAAAGCTTCTACAAACCCCAGCTGGGTCCCTCATCACAAGGATATGTCTATCAGTGACTTATCTTCCCAAGCAGAAATATCTCATCAGATCTACCGGCGATCTCATCCCCAGCTGGGATGTCCATTTCAGGCAGATCGATCGAAGATCTTCGCAGCCACGGAACCCGGATCCCGGTTTGGTATCTTTGCACAATCATAACATTCGCATCATATTCACCCACAAAGCGTAGCATTCCGTTTTAACACTGAGCATTACGGAAAAAATCCAACACATAGCATAATCATAGACCATGTTTTAAACCAACATTTGTGAATAATGACAGTTCATCAACGTACAGAAAAATCCACACCAGAATCCCCCAGCGAAAGCAGCTGCCTCACAATCCACAAACACCAGTATATGCTCATTTCGACACCCGTCCGTGCCATCATTCCCCAATAAAGTCGCCCGAACACTCTTTACGAACAGAATCACCCGTATTACAGATACGTCCTGACACCCGTCCGTGTCATACCCCAGTAGAAAGCCAAAAGACATCCTCTTTGCACTCACCTATACCTATACACTTTCTTGACACCCGTCAGTGTTGTATCCCCAGCGCTGTTGCCTACACTTTTACAACCCACATACTTGTTGATATTATTATACTTTTCTCTCTTGACACTCGTCCGTGTCACTCTCCCCAGCAGATAAACACTCATCTATACAATACTCATGCTCATGCCCGTCCGTATCTTGTATATTCCATTATATCCCCACAGATTCGACGTTGGTTCATGTTCTTTGTTAACCAGTTGGTACTCGTCCGTACCATCATCTCAGAACGTGCGTCAAGCGTTTGTTTCTACATGATACTCGTCCGTATCATAGTCTTAAGGATGCTCGTCCGCATCTTTAATCCATACACCGTGTCAAACACTTTTGCCCTCTTGAATATAGATACTCGTCTGTGTCTATTATTCCCCAGAAGAGCCCCTTCAGATTCAACACTCGTCCGTGTTCTCTGTTAACCAGTTGATACTCGTCCATATCATCATCTTTGAACACGTGTCAGTTTGTTTCTACCCGATACTCGTCCGTATCGTAGTCTTAAGGATGCTCGTCCGCATCTTTAATCTATACACAACATCTAAACACTTATACCTTTTGTTTCTTGGATATAAACACTCGTCCGTGTTTACTATTCCCCAGTAGATTTCCAACAAAGCAAATTTTCTTCTTTATCTGACACTCGTCCTGTGTTATGATAAACCCTGAGAGCAGCCGTACCCTGCTAGGTGGTCGTCCTCCACCTCTTGATGGTCGTCCTCAATCATGCTCATCCGATGGCCGTCCCCATCGTTGATATTTAGCAGCCGTCCCCTGCTAGGTGGTCGTCCTCCACCTCTTGATGATCGTCCTTCATCATTTTATCCAATGGCCGTCCCCATTGTTGATTTTGGTTATCTGGCATTCGTCCTATGTCATGATGAACCCTGAGAGTAGCCATCCCCTGCTAGGTGGTCGTCCTCCACCTCTTGATGGTCGTCCTCCATCATGCTCGTCCGATGGCCGTCCCCATCGTTGATATTTTCGGCAGCCGTACCCTGCCAGGTGGTCGTCCTCCACCTTTGATGGCCATCCCCATCATAATTCTTTTATTCCCCAACAGAGCAGCCGTCCCCTGCTAGGTGATCGTCCTTCACCTTTGATGTCCGTACCCCATCATCTGTTTATTTCATTTATTCTTTAACCCGATGGCCGTCCCCGTCGTGGTCCCTTTTCTTTTCTAGCCCGATGGCCGTCCCCATCGTTGGTTACTTTGCTTTTAAACTTGATGGCCGTCCCCATCATGTTTTCCCCATAGAATCTTACAGCTTTATCTTGATGGCCGTCCCCATCATAATTTCTTATTTTTCCCAGCCGGTCGGCCGTCCCCGTCTTGGCTTTACCTTTTATCCCCAGCATGTCGGCCGTCCCCGTCATTGCTTTACTTCACACACTTTTCTCAGCATGTCGGCCGTCCCCGTCATTGCTCTTTACCCAGCAGTCGTCCTCTGCTCAACGGTCGTCCTCCGTCGCCCACACTTTACAATATACTTTATTTTCTTTTACAATCTATATCCCTTTTCTTCTTCATTCTGTGAGTGCAAATTTTGGACTGTCTTTGGTATTCAACCACAAGTTATCTTGTTTGCCTGTTAAGCCGTTGCTTACAACCTACACAGCTAACTCATGTTTGAATAGAGGCAGCTATAAACACCCCAAATTTTCCCTCACCCATTCACACCATGGCTTGTGATCATTTCATATGCATAGACACAATCATATCACCTCATATTACATTTTGATTCACTGCATAGATTCAAAGTCATCTGCACCTAGGGTTTGTGATCTGAGCAATCCAAGAGCTTCTTGAGCCACTCCAAAGGCCATCAATCACTTCAAAGGGGTTCATGTGTGTTCTTGTATCTTATTACATCCTTTCAAAGCAAAATGAAAAAGAATCACAAGAACTGGGATTGGTGTGAATGCAGAGCCAAGTTTGACTGCACAGTTGACCTAAAACTAGGGTTTTGGTTTCAGAGGCCATAACTCCAAATTTTTTGGTCATTCTTGTTTCCATTGGTCTCTATATGGTATAAGGAGTATGCATATCAATTTTCATGAAGAAATTCCAGGGGGAAGTCATCTGATCAAGGGTTGACTTTTCAGACAAGTCAGTGCAAAATCAGGGCATCTGAGGCCCCCAATGACCCAACCAAGGGGTGATCTTCATCATTTTGATTGTATATGATCTTTATTTGATCATGGAAGAAGGTTGAAGTTCACAAAATTCAAGAATTACAAGCTTTTGCAAAGTTGACTTTTTAGGGCATGGTTGACTTTTCAAGAATATGTCATTTTATGCCATTTTTCAAGCCTTGCTTTTTGATCCAAAAATGCTTCAAATGAAAAAACTTTGGTCATGAAAGTTGTAGAATACATTTTTCCCTTTTCAAAAAGTACAAGAACATGATCTAATTCTTCTTGGATCAAAAGTTATGGTGTGACAAAGTTGGCAAAAATCATTAATTTTCAAGATATGCACCAATTGGAAAATTTGCAAAATCATGTATCAAGGCCATTTGTGACTTCTAGTTCACATCAAACCAATGCACAAACATTACATGTGACCTAAAAATCAGATTTGAACCAAAAGATCACATGTTCATGGTTGGCAAGGCAAGAGATTTTCATGAAGTTTCAAAAGGAACCAACTTGCAAAACCACTCCTCACACTTCACCAACTAGTTGCCTTGGCTGCTGAACCTTCCTAGCATCACTCACACACCATGCTGCGCCAGCCCCCATGCTTGTACTAGCCTAGAACCAAGCCCATGCCTCTCTTACAACAAAGTTGACATTTTGCAAAAGTGAACTTACCTATCACAGCAGGCCAGGTCACATCATCTGACCAATGGGAGTTTTTTATGCAAACAAAATGCTAGCCATTTCACATAGCCAGCAAGCCTGAAACCAGCAAGATCATCACTTTCCCATTTTCCACCCTTGGAGCAAAAACCTTCGAATCTCATCACACAACTCACAAACACAAAAACCCACTTCATAGATCAACTCAACATGTTCCTCTGATCAAAAAGCATCCATCACCATAGCCTAAAACCTCTAGAATCCCAAATACGATCTCTGCCCCCCCATTGAACAGAACTCAAGCAAACTCTTCAATCAGCCCAAATAAACTTCAAGCAAGCCTGGCAAACACTTTGGAGAGGTCATTGAAGTTGTTTAGAAGCAAGAAACTGGCCCAGAAGCTCCTATTTTGAAAGCTTCGAATCAGGTAGCTATGGCATTCCATTTTTCCAGAACCTCTTTTTATTGTTTCTAATTGATTAAGTATGCTTCACTGATCACACTGAACTAAAAATTATTGAAAATGGTTGAGAAATGAAGTTGTATTGCTTGTCTGAAATTTTGGCAGTTTTTGTTCTTTGCTTCGATTCATGAATATGGCTGGAAATAAATGAGAAATGAGGGTGGGATTGAGTTTAGGGAAGTGAAAGGAACAAATCTGGAGCTTTAGAGTTCCAGAAATGACCTAGGGAAGGATTTGAAGATTCTCAGGGAGGGAGGTCACCGGAGAAGACGACCGGAGCTCGTCTTCGGTGACCTGAAAGTGATTAGCTGGTAATTAGGGTTAGGGCACCAAGTTTAAATGTGAGCCACTGGATTTCATTTCCCGCGCGTGTATGGAAGTCCTGGATCACTTCATTAACTCTTAATTATGGATTAATATTTAATTAAATGTGATTAGCCCAGTTTGAATTTGATCCATTGATCTGCGCGCGCAGTCAACAAATCTTTGCCCAGAATGGATCCTGGCCCTCCATTGCGCATACTTCCTCTTTATTTCATTTTTAATTCATTTATTTTGTTTTGTTTTGTTCAATTTATTTAAAATAGTAAAAATTGTCTAAAAATTATGAAACTTTTTCTCAAGAATTTCATTAATTTTTATGACACAAAAATATTTTTATTTTTATTTTTAGCATTAAAAAAGTATTTTTAAATATTTAAAAGTTTATTTTTAATTGATTAATGAGAATTAATTTATTAAAAATACTTTTAGGTATTTAAAAATCACCAAAAAATTCATGAAATGTTCTAAGACATTTAGAAACATTGTCCAACCTTCAAACCAAATTTATTTTTTGATCTTGATGCATTTTAAGAATTTCTCATTGAATTAAAATCATTTTTGTGCATTATTTTGATCCAAAGTTCAAAAAATCATTTCTGCCTATCCATGAAGAGTTGGACATTGATTCTTTTTGCATTGCATTGTGTTTAACATGTAGTTTGTGAGATTAAATGGCCATGATTTGATCCTTCATTTTCAATTTGTCTGGTAATTTTCTTGTTTAGGAACCCTAAAACCCTAGAAAACTTAGAAAAACCATAACTTGGGCTTGGTTAGGAGTTGAAGCTTCTCCTTTGGGCATTGGTTTAGTATAAGATTAGGGGTCCTTTGTGTGGCATTTTCAATTTTTTATAATGTTGTTTGTTTCTGATTTTGATTTTTGTTTGATGTATTGTTCATAAACCCTAATTTGGGCTTTCATATGCATCCATCTTGCATTCTCTTGCATAACATGACTTGCCATGACATTCCATGCTTCCATGTGATTCATTTGACATCATAAGACATATTGAAAGCATGTTTGATCATTGCATCATGTATTTGCCATGTTGTATGCCATGTGCACTTCATAACTTGTCATGTATGTTCATGGTTCCTAGCTTGCTTCATTTGCATTCATGAACTTGTATGATCATTTCCATGTGCTGCCTCATGTTTGTAGCATCTCATAGCATCATTAGCATCATGTAAATGCTTCTGGTTTTGTCTCTCATCATGTCATCTCATCCCATTTTGCATTGCATTGCATTCCTTTTCTAACCTTTCAGGTGGTAAGTGACTTTGAGAAGTGAATTTGCCTTCACTTATCATAACTCCTCTTCATCTCCTTCTCTTGCATCCATGCTGCATTTTATATGTGCTTGAGTTTGAGCTTGCTCATTCTTCTCTTCCCACTTTCTTTCTTCAAGTGACTTGACTTCTTGAATGAAGCAAGTTACTTTGCTTCTCTTGATCCTTTCATCTGCTTCCTGGTGGTTCCATTGAAGATTTCTCTTGAAAACCTCACAAACCTTAGGGACAACCAAGCATGATAATGATTAGGGTTTTGATTAGTCCCCCTCCTTAGTTTTACCTTTGTGTCTCTTTGAGTCTTCTCTTCTCATCTCATAATCAGGGACTAAACCCTAAATGCTTTAAGGCTTTGTGATTAAGCTTATGCCTGCATCCTTCTCTTAGGATGGAGTGTATAACTTTAATCCTAAGTGTTAAACCCTTAATGTGTTTAACTCATTTAATCAATCCATCTTAATAATCACTAAGACATCAAGCTTGTAACTTGGGCCTTGCACTAGGGTTCTATTTCTTCCTTAACTGGTTAAGAAGGACTAACCCTAGTGTTAATGGACAAGTCCCCCTCAAGTTGTCTTACAAATCATAAAACTCACTTCATCATCATATCATTAACTAAAATCCATCTAATAAAGGCTTTGTTTTGTCATGGGTTTAATCCCTAATCATGGATTAAGTTGAGGAGTTTTCCTCAGCTTAAACATTCTCATCTATTATCCTTCTATTAGGATGGTGTAATGAGTCTGTTCAATCCCTGATTATGGCTTAATCTCATTACTCAACACTAAACAAAAACACCAAAAATATCTAAATAATCACGAGTAGGTTAATGATCTTAATCCTACACCAAAGGTGATTAAGTGTGAGAAGCTGACTTCACACTTAAGGTATTCTCATCACCCCTAATCAGAGGGAAGATGTGATGAGTTTACTAAACCCATTGGTTTAGGCTTAAGCTCATTAACTTATGACAAACTTTCAAAAGCAATAAAAGACTGAAAACACAAAAACAAACAATAATAGTCTCCTTCGGGATTCTTTTCTCATCACCTTCACTCACAAACGAGAACTTGCTTCTTCCGTCTAATGCAAGACAGTTAGCATCTGTGCCAGACAGATCATACACTTGAGCATAGGCTAGTAAGTAGTTCACAAGTCAACTCATCTTTCAGTCTCTTTGGGTCGAACTACGGTGTTCTGACTTCCTCATTGCACGAGAGGATACGTAGGCATAACTTAACAGTTATCGAACAAAAGTCTCTGTATATTCCCCCTCCTTCCAGCATTATTCTTTGAGCCTCATTATCTTGAGCATCTTATTCCTGTTCTTACACTGACACTTTCATACCTCACATCACTTATACACTTTACACTGACACCTGTACATCCTCTTCCAGCTCTTTATACACAAATTGCACTGACACTACCCCTTTAAAACACAAATCTTTTAGCGTGGATCCCGTCGAGTACGGCGGACAATCTGGGTGCTAATACCTTCCCAGGTTGTAACCAACCCCCTTTCTCAGTCTCTCTGGTTCGCAAACCGTCTTATCCATATCTTTCTAGGTCTATGCAGCATTGCCTTTCCTCCGGGATAAAAATGCCTAGCTGGCGACTCTATTCATCTCCAGTGAGTTCACGGCTGTGTGTTCTCATTGTCCCTCTCGCCGACCGTTCGCGTCTGTACCTTTATCTGGGCCCATTCCCATTTATCGGGAGCGACAGAATGCTCCAGCTGTTTTTATGGATTACATGAATCGAATATTTCGAGACTACTTGGATCAGTTCGTAGTGATCTTTATTGATGACATTCTTATCTATTATCGTACTCCACAAGAGCACGGGGGACATTTGAGGATTGTCCTATCGGTACTACCAGAGAAGCAACTTTTTGCCAAATTTAGCAAGTGTGAGTTCTGGATGTCAGAAGTCAAGTTTCCTAGACATGTTATATCTCAGGGAGGTGTAGCCGTGGATGCATCGAAGATTGAGGCCATGATTAATTGGGAGAGACCGAATAATGTTTCAGAAGTGAGAAGTTTCTTAGGTTTGGCAGGTTACTACAGAAGGTTCATTAAAGGTTTTTCTCAGATGGCGTTACCATTAACTAAACTTACAAGAAAGGACTTCGCCTATGAATGGGATTCTAGTTGTCAGCAAAGTTTTGTGTGGTTGAAGGAGAAATTGAAAACTGCTCCAGTTTTGATCATTCCCGATCCTAACAAATCTTACGAAGTGTTTTATGATGCTTCTAAGATGGGTTTAGGAGGTGTTCTGATGCAAGAAGGTCAAATAGTAGCTCTTGCTTCTAGACAATTGAGAGTCCATGAAAAGAATTATCCAACTCATGATTTAGAACTGGCGGCCGTGGTGTTTACTTTGAAAGTGTGGCGGAATTATCTGTATGGTGTACGTTTTGAGATGTTTAGTGATCATAAGAGTTTGAAATACCTCTTTGATCAGAAGGAATTAAATATGAGACAAAGAAGATGGATGGAGTATTTGAAAGATTATGACCTTAAATTGAAGTACCATCCGGGTAAAGCAAATAAAGTGGCGGATGCTTTGAGTAGAAAAGTGATTCATAGTGCCGAGCTGATGGTGTTGGAGTATGAACTGTGGAAACGTTTCGAGACCTTAATCTTCAGTTTGTTTGGACTCTGAATGGTGTGATAATGGGAAATTTGAATATCAATTCTACCTTAAGGGATGAAATTCAACAAGCACACGTTCTTGATGAGAAGTTGCAAGGAATGTTACTTCAACCGGGTTTTGTAAGGGCGTTGGATGGGGTTATCCTATTCAGCCAGAGGATTTGCGTTCTGAATGATGACATGTTGAAAAGAAATATTTTAGAGGAAGCCCATAAAGGTTCTTTTACGATACATCTGGGTTCATAGAAGATGTATCAAGACTTGAAGAAGGAATATTGGTGTTCCGAAATGAAAAAGGACATTGTGGTAATTGTATCTGAATGTGCGGTGTGTCAACAAGTGAAAATTGAACACCAAAGACCGGGCGGTTTGTTGCAACCTTTGGACATCCCAATTTGGAAGTGGGATAGTATTTCTATGGACTTTGCGGTAGGCTTACCAAGTAATCAAGGTGTTTATGACTCTGTTTGGGTGATTATAGATCGGTTAACGAAATCTGAACATTTCTTAGCCGTTAAGACTACGTACAAGGCGATTCATCTTGCGAGATTGTTTATTGCTGAGATTGTGAGATTTCATGGTGTTCCATCTAGTATTGTGTCAGATAGAGATCCGAAATTCACTTCTAGATTTTGAAAAGTGTTCCAACAAGCCATGGGTACGGAATTACGTTTGAGTACTTCTAATTATCCTCATACGGATGGTCAGACGAAGCGTACAATTCAAACAATGGAAGATATGTTAAGGGCATGAGTTTTGGAAAGTAAAAGAAATTGGAAGGAACTTTTGCCATTGATAGAATTCTCTTACAGTAATAGTTACCATGCGAGTATCAGAATGGCTCCATATGAGGCATTGTATGGGAGGAAATGTAGAATACCGTTGTGTTGGTCGGAGGTGGGCGAAGACCGGATTTTGGGACCCGAAGTTATTCAAGAGACTACGAAAAATATTCAAATGATTCGAGAAAAGATTAAACAAGCACAAGATCGTCAGAAGCTATGCTAACAATCGAAGGAGACCTTTGGAGTTTGATGAAGGTGATCATGTGTATTTGAAAGTCACTCCGAGATTGAGATTAAAAGGACCGTTCAAGTCGCGCAACTTAAGTCCGAGATATGTAGGACCGTATCAGATCTTAGATAGGATTGGTGAAGTTGCTTACAGATTGACCTTACCACCCTCTCTATCTAAAATGTATGATGTTTTCCATGTATCTCAACTTCATAAGTTCGTTCCTGATCCTATTCAGCCTATTCAGCCGGATTCTATCGAGATAGAAGCGGATTTGACCTTCGAACCCCAACCAAGCCGTATTGTTGGAAGAGAAACCAAGGTGTTGAGGAACAAAGAAATACCCCTTGTTAAAGTACAATGGGATGAGACGCATCCGGGAGATGCTATGTGGGAATTGGAATCGGAGATGCGGGAATCATATCCTCACATGTTCAGGTAATATTTAAAATTCGAGGACAAATTTCTATTTAAGGGGGAGGATGTAATACCTTGTAATTTATTTAATGCTCTGAATAATATTATTTGATAATAATATTGTTCCAGATTACTCTAAGAAATTTTGATAGAATTAAATAGAGTAATCAGCGGGATTTTATTTTATTAACTAATATTAACTGACTCAGAGGTTTTATAAAATGTGGAATTAAGAGACATTTTTTTGGATACTCTCTATTTGGACCCGTCGGTAGGAAAAGTTATGTTTCCTTTTAAGACCTAAAGTCTTATTTCTTTTGTTTGGATAAAAACATAGAAATGGAGAAAGAAGGAGAAAAGAGAAAGGAAGAGAAGAAAGAAGAAGAAAAAGTCTTAAAGAAGAAGAAGATGACTCCTAATCTTGTTGCTTCCACCCATCCATTCACCATTCAATCTTCTCCAATCTTCTTGCTAGAGGCGGGTTCATAGCTAGAAACTCTTACTTTTGGTTTGGTAGAGTTTTTAGAGTTTATGAGTTTTAGGTCAAATTTGTGAAAAATCCTAGAATCGGTAGATTAAGCGGTTAGAAATTGATATAAATGCTCGAATATGTTGCCTCTAGGTGTAAGAACATTGCTATTATGTTATTTTGATGATTGCCAATGTTTGGAATGGTTTTGGGATGTTACTGTCATGGATTTCACGTATTTGCTGCTGTCTGTATTTGGTTAACCGGTTAACCGAATCCGTTAACCGGTTAACACGTCTTGAACTTGCGCAACATGCCTCTGTTTTGGCTTGGTTAACCGGTTAACCGAATCCGTTAACCAGTTAACACTGTAAGTATGGGAGAAAATATTTTATTTTCCAATTTGAAAATTCATAACCTTTTACTCGGTTATCCGATTTCAGTGTTCTTTATATCGATTGAAAGCTAAAATTATGTAGTTTCACATGATGTCGAAAAATATTATTTTCACCCGAATTTTACCCGAATTTTTAATTATACGGTAAAAATGCTAAGTTAGGGAATTGAGAACTAAAGGTAATAAAAAGGTACAACTTGTGAGGTATCTAGGATTCCCTTGGGCTAGCGAGAATTGAGATTTTTGTATCACTTTGGGTCCTCCGTAAGGTCTTGTGTAAGTCTCAATGTGGTTACTATGTGTTTAACAAGAGCATCCATAAGGACTTGAGGTACCCGTTGTGTATACACGGGCGTTGAATTGAGACGTGTAGACTATAAGCCCTCCGTAAGGTCTTGTGTAAGTCTCAATGTGGTTACTATGTGTTTCACGAGAGCATCCATAAGGACTTGAGGCGAGTGCTATACTATTAAGCGTTAATCTTGAGTAAGTCTTGAGGTGGGTTGCCTTTAGTCCCATGTGAACCATCCGTAAAGATTAAAGAGAATGTTATATCGAATCCTCCGTAAGGTCTTGTGTAAGTCTCAATGTGGTTACTATGTGTTTCACAAGAGCATCCGTAAGGACTTGAGGTAGATGTTTCACCTAGCTTATGTTTCGAGAGGTAGTATGGATCTTAGTTCCTTTGGATATCGGTTCCGTGTGTGAGAATGGTTAGAGCTTGAGATTCTTTTTGGAATCAAACCTTTAGAGTCGAGCAAACTCTAAGATAGGGGATTCACTGAGATGTTTTATCTCACCCCATGTTGATGTTGTTATTTCAGGTGCTTTAGGTTCCGCAAAGGGTAAGGATAAGGCGACTTGATTATCCTTTCTTGTTTGATGGCTTCTTCCGCTGTGAACTTTTGAGATCCTTGGATCTATTTCTTAGATTTTGTATTTTGTGAACATCTTGTACTATTTATAGCCTTTTTTCTAGTACCTATGTTGTAGTGGCTATATTTATACAATGTGTTATTAAGAACTTGTTGTATTTCAATACCAAACTTAAATTTATATATGAAAAATATGCTTTGATGTATGTCTTTTATATATGGGTATTACAGACTACTTTTCTAGTCTATTTGAACTGTCCTATATCGATTTATGGTAAGGACTTTGGTGTTGATCTTATCTGTTTGCCATTGGGAGGGTTGGATGTGATCTTGGGAATGAATTGGCTAGAATTAAATCATGTTCACATCAATTGTTTCATTAAGTCGGTGCGATTTCTCACTCCTGATGAGAAAGAAGAGGAAGTTGGTTATTTATCTGCTAGAGAGTTGAGAAAACTCTTAGAAGAAGAAGAACAAGTTTTGGAATTGTTTTCATCCTTGTCGGTAGAGAGTGAAACGGCGATTAGTGAGTTGCAAGTGGTAAGTGAAATTCCGGAAGTGTTTCCAGATGACGTTGTTGATGTGCCTCCAGAAACAGGGGTAGAGTTTAGTATTGACCTTGTACCTGGTACTAGGCCTATTTGCATGGCACCATACCAGATGTCGCCATCATAGTTAGCGAAATTGAAGAAGTAGTTGCAAGAACTGTTGGAAAAGAAGTTTGTAAGGCCAGGTGTGTCACCTTGGGGAGCTCCAATGTTGTTAGTATAAAAAAAGGACGGTAGTATGAGGTTGGTGTATTGACTACAACCAGTTGAATAAAGTAACAATTAAGAATAAGAATCCACTTCCAATGATAGATGACTTGATGGATCAGTTGGTAGGCTCTCATGTGTTTAGCAAGATTGACTTGCGGTCAGGTTATCATCAGATACGGGAAAAGGATAAAGGTATTAAGAAAACATATTTCAAGACTCAATATAGACACTATGAGTATGTAGTGATGCCACTTGGCGTTACTAATGCACCTGGAATATTCATGGAGTACATTAATTGAATCTTCCACAATTATTTGGATCAATTCGTAGTTGTCTTTATAGATGGAATTCTAATTTATTCTAAGTCGGAAGAAGAACATGCAAAACATCTACGGATTGTGTTGAAAGTGTTGAAAGAGAAGAAGCTTTATGATAATTTGTCGAAGTGCGAGTTTTGGTTGAAAAAGGTGAGTTTTCCTGGTCATGTTATTTCAGGTGATGGTATTGCGGTGGACCCATCAAAGGTAGATGCAGTTCTACAATGGGAGGCTCCGAAGACGGTGACCGATATCAGAAGCTTTTTGGGATTAACTAGTTATTATCATAGATTCATTGAATGTTTTTTGAAGGTTGCACTTACGTTGACCCAGTTAACTTGTAAGGATAAGGAATTTGTGTGGGACATCCTGTGTGAGCAGAGTTTCATTAAACTGAAGAAGAAGTTGACTACTACTCCAGTTTTGATTCTACCTAAACCAGATGAACCATTTGTAGTGTGATGTGATGCTTCTTTGATGGGTTTGGGCGGTGTGCTAATGCAGGACGATTAAGTAGTAGCTTATGTTTCACGTCAGTTGAGAATTCATGAGAGGAATTATACTACCCATGGTTTGGAGTTAGCATAAGTAGTATTTGTACTAAAGATGTGGAGTCACTATTTGTATGGTTCTAGATTTGAGGAGTATAGTGATCATAAGAGTTTGAAGTATCTTTTTGACCAGAAGGAGTTGAATATGAGGTAGAGACGTTGGTTGGAATTCTTAAAGGATTATGATTTCGACTTGAATTATCATCCCGGTAAGGCTAATATCGTGGCTGATGCTTTAAATCGAAAGACCTTACATATTGTCGCTCCCCGGATTTCCATCCAGGTACAAACGCGAAAGTGACGCGGAAAAGAAAAGAGTCGCTTGCCAGACATTTTTATCCCGAAGGAACGAGAATGGTAATGCTGCACAAACCAGAAGAAAAGAAAAGGAAGGACAAAGATCCTGCAAATCAAAGATACTGAGTTCGGGAGTCGGTTCCAACCTGGGAAGGTATTAGCACCCCAGATCGTCCACCATACCCGACGGGATCCACGCTTGCAAAGGAATCTGACTCAAAGGGTGATGAAATGAAAGCTGCTGCAAAACTGAAACTGAACGGGAACAAAGAAAAGAAAAGGGGAATTGAAAAAGAAATGAAAAGGAAAAATGTAGGGAAAATAAAGATTGTGCTCGAACGGGCCCTACCCCGCTGCCTACGTACCTCATCGGGACATGAGGATCAGAGATGCCGTAGTTCCCCTAACTAGGGGTAGAAAAGATTGCTTGTGAATTAAGGCTTGAACTTCCTATGTTAATGCTCAGGTGTTGCAGGCTCGGACGACGAGTGCATAACCGTCTTGCATAATGACAAGAAGAAGCAAGTTCGTGGACGAAGCGAAGGAGATGAGAAAAGAATTCCCAAAGGAAAGACGCTTATTGTTTGTTTGTGTTTTTTAGAGCTTTTTATTTGTGTGGCACAAGAGAATGAACTCAAGCTCTTTTCCATGGAATGTGTACTTGTTACTACATTCCAAGATGGAATAATAGAACAAGCACACCAAGTAAGGAGAACTTATCCAAGACTTGTTTCCAAAGGCAAGGGCCTAATTTCATTGACTTGTTGAATTTATTAGGTGTTTTAGTGATTAAAAAAGAAGAAGTGTTTTTTAGGGTTTTTCTTGATGAAGATGACTTCATGATCCGACTTGTGCATCATGCTAAACAAATGCACTATTCCAAGATGGAATGAATACATATGCCCCATGGAATAAGGCTATTACACAAGAAGTCACTTCTTTTATTAATGTTTTTTAGGTTTTTGTTTTGAGATGAGAAGAGAAAGAAACCAAAGGAGAAAAAAAGGTAAAAGTCTAGAATGGGGAAAGACTAAACCTAATGTTATCATGCAAAAGAGGTCCCAAGGTTAGTGAGGTTTCAACTATCCTAAGAGAGAAGAAAGAAGAACCAAGAGGAGCAAGAAGAAGAGGAAGCAAGAGCTAGCAAGCAACTTACTCCTCTAAAGGGGATAAGTTGCTCCTAAAGGGGGAGGAAAATAATTGCAACACATGATGGCATAAGGCACATCAAAAGCACAAAGAGAAAGCATTTAAAAAAAGAGAAAGGTGAAGAGTTGAAATGTGGATGAACGTCCACACTTCTCTTACCATAATCCCCTGCAAGTTAGCAAAAATCCAGCACATGTTCATCAATAAAATCATGGCAATGACATGCTCAAAGTTCACACCAATCAAGATCAAATAATCATGCCAAACATTGCACATTCAAACATTTACGTGTCGAGAACACGGAAGCATGCATCAATCAGCAAGAAAATCACCCAATAATCATATTCAATGATCATATAATGATCCATGGCATTTAAAACAAGTAAGGGGATCAAACATGCTAAAAATAAGGCAAAAATGGCCTACTGCTTCAGTGTTGACCGGTTAACCAATCCGTTAATCGGTTAACCATGCCAAAACCTGCATGAAAACAACATAATTCAGGTGTGTTAACCGGTTAACCAATCCGTTAACCGGTTAACACTGTTAAAACAACAACAAATCCTGCAAAAATCAGCTCACACAAATCTTTTCCAATCAATCCTACACTCGACCATCAAGCATTTGAACATGAAAATAATGTATCAATTCACTTTAAATGGCATCATCAAGCTTATGAACATTAATACATGGATCCGGTTACCAATCAATCAATCAATTCAAGAAACACAAGCAAATACCCAAGCACATGGCGAATCTAAAACGCAAGCATGCAAATAAGCTAAAACAGAGCTAGATCTGAAATTAACCAACCTACAAAGCTGAGGTATGCTTTGATAATTGTTGATTGAGCTGAAAAGGATAGATCTCGTGCAAAACCTTGAAGATCCGGTGCTAAACTTCACACTCCGTGCAAAATAAATGCAAGAACAAGATCTTGATGCAGAATTTTGGATCCAAAAGCACTTCTAGATCCCAAACCAGATCTGAATCACCAATTAAACCAGCAGAAAGAGGCAAGGAAGCTATGGATAGAGGTCTAGTTCCAAGATCTACACACCTCAAGGCAAGGTTGTGTGATCTTCAAAGAGGAACTTTGAGTGATTCGGAAAATTGGGAGAGAAAAGTGAGAGAATTGTGAGTGAGAAGAGTGAAAATTCAGAATGAGAATGAAAAATGAGGGAGAGTCCTCTTTGGTTTGGAGAGAAATGATTAAATATGGTTTAGGTTTGGGGCCCAAAAATTAGGCTTGGGATCCAAAATTATGGTTTGGGTAGTGTGATTAGGATGTAGCAATGGGATTAGGCTTGGACAAGTGCTCTAGATCCTTCTTTTTAATTTCCAATTAATTCAAAATGAATAAAATCAGAAAATGGAAATTGGAACAAAAATCACACATGCTGAATTGCTGCTGGAAATTCAAAATTCGTGGCCGTTAACCGGTTAACCAATCCGTTAACCGGTTAACGCCAGTGAATTTTGAATTTCCCTCCTTTTGGTGGGAACCTTCAAAAATAAGCCGGTGCCAACCGTTTTGATCTGATTTTGATCCTCAATCCTTTCTAAGGCTCTTGACCATGATATCAACCCTGTAACATGCCTTGTGAGCTTTAAACTTACCTGATAATTGATCATATGCCTTATGCTGGAACATGCAAGTGTTATGCCTCATTTTTCTATGCAATATGCTAAGGAAATGACATGCTGATGATGATTATGATATGATGATGATGCTAAATAGGAGAGGGCAAATTTGGGGTGTTACAGCTGCCCCTATTCAAGCAACTGTTAATCTGAAAAGGACGGTAGCATGGCTATCAACCGTTCAAGATGAACTGTGGTTGAATACCAAGAAGACCTGAAATTTGCACTCTGCTGGAGAATGCAAGCAATGGGAAATAAACCCAACCAAATGACGCTTTGGCGACTGAAGTGGGGAGAAAGCAGACGAGCTCCTTCCAAGTTGAATTGTTACTTCGGATAGAAAAACCTAGACAGACGAGTCTTCCTCGAACAAACCTGTTACACCAGGTGCTAGACATACGAGCCCTCTTCAAATAAACCTGTTACGCCAGGACCGATGATGCACTTAAGTCTGTGGGATAGACATGCATAATCAGGATAGACGAACCCTCTTCATATATTATCCGTGGATAAATGGTATAAGACGGACGAGTCTTCCCTGAGTAAACTTGTTACGCCAGGTGCAACACTAGGATTTGACGAACCCTCTTCGCGAATCTTGCGTAGATACGTGGTGCTTGAGACAGACGAACCTCCTTCGGATAAACCTGTTACGCCAGGACCGGTAACCATTTTGACGCTTAATCCCATCGTCAGGACTTCAAACCTCTTCAATACAGACGAGCATTGGGTGATCATCATGAAAACACAGACGAGTTCCAGAAGTCAATGATACAAACGAATATCAGACGAGGATCCTAAGAAACGTAGACAAACGCTTCTGGTAATGATATAAACGAATACCAGCTACTGATACAGACGAATACCAGAGATCCAATACAGACGAGCACTTGGAGTAACAATACAGATGAGTACCGGGAATTCAACACAGACGAGTACCAGAGCAATTATCAACGCAACATTCGTATGGATATAAGTCGACACAGACAAGTGCAAAGGATGATACAGACGAGTATCCAACAACGCGAACAAACTTCGAGCAAATAATAAACACAGACAAGTGCTGGAGAACGCAGATGAGCATCACCTAAGATCAAACACAGACGAGTGCTGAGAAGTGCGGACGAGCATTAGCATCTACCAACCATGGGCGACTGATGGGGAAAGCAAACGAGCAATGATATCTCAGTAATAAACACAACTCTGCCGGGGATAAAACTCACGATCGAGTGAGTGCTTGGGAGAGCATACGAGCAACGAGCAGAATGCGAACACGAACGAGTGTTGGGGCAATGCGGACGAGCAATAAACAGATGTCACACACAGACGAGTGTTGGGACAATGCAGACGAGCACCAAACGCCTGATAAGAAACACAAATTTTCCAGGGAGAATATTTCACAAACGAGTGAGTGCTGGGAATGCAGACGAGCAACCAGTAGATATCAAAACACAAACGAGTGCTGAGAAGTGTGGACGAGCACAAAACAGATACCCAACACAGACGAGTGCCGGGAGATGTAGACGAGCAACAGGTATCCAACACAAACGAGTGTCAGGGGATGCAGACGAGCACAAAGCGGATTACCCAACACAGACGAGTGTCAGGGGATGCAGACGAGCACAAAACGGATTACCCAACACAAACGAGTGCTAGGAAATGCAGACGAGCAACATGTATCCAACACAAACGAGTGCTAGGAAATGCAGACGAGCACACTTTGAAATGCCCTGATTGGCAACAAATAATCCCGACTCTGCAGGGGAATTCTGGTCAAAGGCTTCAATGATGCCTGACTCTGACTGGGGAGATGAACGACAACTTGTATCATCACATGTTTAACATAAATTGGCAACCTCTCTGGGGAATACTCCAATGATAGGAGTGAATCTCGATTACGACTCTGCGGGGAATAGCCATCTTCTGACCCGACTGGGGATGATGCTTAGTCAGACCCTAGCTTGGGACTTCACTGGGGAAACAAACATTCAGTTGCTCACTGGGGAAACTGCTTGGTTAAATAACCCTCGTTGGGGAGAGAATTCTGACAATTCTAACTCTGTGGGGAAGTAAGGCCTACAGCCGCATATCGGGAATTCACTGTGGAAAAATAACCCGCTTGGGGCGAAGAACTGTTCTATTAACCTTGAAGCTTCGCTGGGGAAACAATCAAGATTTCCTGGAAACACTTGGTTGAGGTATAAAACATGAACAAATGTCTGCGGTACCCTGTCACCGGCCAAAAATAAATTGGCGGACTTGCTGGGGATACCTCAATGATGGTTGCGTACCACTCATGAACTCCGAGGAAGAGACGATCTCCCGACCCGACTGGGGAATATCTGGTCAAATTATCTTCTGACCGCCACCACTCTCTTCAGTTGGGTTTGAAACTCCGTTGAGGATTTCACTTGCTCTAGCTCAGCTGGGGAAGGATCCATCTGAACTCCACTGGGAAACCACATCTTTCTTGTGAAGAATAAACACCACTTGGGGGTGGCACCATCCTTTGATTAGATTTGAAATTCCGCTAGGGATTCCAATGCTATGGCTCTGCTGGGAATCACTCTCTGCTTGGGGAAGCGCAACATCGTCCTGCACAACTTGCAACAATAGTATACACACATGTGCCCTGGGGACTTTCATGGTATGGTCTGCTCATCCATTGTCACCCGACACTCAAAGACAATCTTAATTATTTCCCTGCCATGGCAATTTGTTTTCAGAAAAATCAACATGTTTCATATGCAATGTTCTTTTGCCAAAAAATCAGGACATTTTTGCAAACAAAGTAAACACCACGCAACACAGCTTTACGACTGAATACTCATTTATTGAACGGCCTCTGAATAGGCAAAGTTTTACATCAGGAAGCAACTACCTGGAAAGAGGTAACTACCAAAATATTGAGAAAAGAAACTATCTTAATGGCAATGTACACGACATTCCAATGAGTTTCCTTCTTGCTATGACCAACATGTCTTCAAAACTTTCCGTTCTTGCCTTTGCTTTCCGAAGAGGATGAGAGGACTGATTCCTATCCTTCTGACATTGTCAGGCTGCATGAAACGGTGATTTGGTTCATATTACCTGAATCGCAGTTGTGCGCATTTTCCCTTATTTTGCGTGGATCGCCCTTTCGGGTTTTCAATCCACCGGGATACCCTTTTTTTCCTGAGCTGTCCGATGTGGCTTTTTAACTCAGTGGGTGTACATTTTTTCATTTATTTCCCTAACTTTTGCCCGAGCTTTTTATTCTGTTTTTAGTTCACTGGGATGCCCTTTTCTTGCCTGGACTTTAATTCTGTTTTTGTGTCCAGCGGGTCTATTTATGCGAAGTATTTTTTAACTGCGTCCGAGTTAATAGGAGACTGGAAATCTTCTCCATCCATAGTGGTGAGAATCAGCGCCCCACCTGAGAAAACTTTCTTCACTATGAATGGGCCTTCGTAATTTGGGGTCCACTTGCACTTGTGATCTGAACCTGGAGGAATGATCCTCTTGAGCACAAGCTCGCCTACTTGATACTCCCGAGTATGTACTCGTTCGTCGAATGCTCGCTTCATTCTCCTCTGATAAAACTGACCATAACAGATAGCCGCTAATCTCTTTTCCTCAATTAGGCACAACTGATTGTATCGGGAACGCACCCACTCAGCCTCATCAAGCTTCACGTCCATCATCACATGCAATGAAGGAATTTCTACCTCAACAGGCAAGACCGCTTCAATGCCATACACCAAAGAGAAAGGCGTTGCCCCAGTTGACGTCCTGACCGACGTTCGGTACCCATGCAGTGCGAATGGTAACATCTCATGCCAATCTTTGTAAGTGACAACCATCTTCTGCACAATCTTCTTAATATTCTTGTTAGCCGCCTCTACCGCGCCATTCATCTTTGGCCGGTAAGGAGAAGAATTGTGATGTTGAATCTTGAAGTCCCGACACAGTTCTGCCATCATCTTGTTGTTTAAGTTGAAGCCATTATCAGTAATGATTCGCTTGGGCTCTCCGTATCTGCAAATGATGTCTCTCTTTAGAAATCTGGCTACCACTTGACGAGTGACATTGGCATAAGATGCTGCCTCAAGCCACTTGGTGAAATAATCAATCGCAACCAAGATGAAACAATGACCGTTTGAGGCAGTAAGCTCTATCTTTCCGATCATGTCAATGCCCCACATAGAAAAGGGCCAAGGAAATGACATGACGTTGAGCGGGCTAGGAGGAACATGCACTTTGTCTGCATATATCTGGCACTTGTGGCACTTACGGGCGTACGAACAACAGTCTGCATCCATTGTTAGCCAATAGTACCCCGACCTCAACAACTTCTTAGTCATTGCATGTCCTCCTGCATGAGTACCGAAAGATCCCTCGTGGACTTCTTGTATTAATAGGTCTGCTTCGTGTCTATCCATGCATCTGAGCAAGACCATGACAAAGTTCCTCTTATACAAAACCCCATCTATATTCAAGAAGAAGCTAGCAGCAAGTCGTCTCAAGGTCTTCTTGTCATTGGATGATGCCCCAGCTGGGTATTCTTGCTTTTCCAGGAAGAGCTTGATATCAAAGTACCAAGGTTTCTCATCAGACACCGCGTCTACAGAGAAAGCGTAAGCTGGTGTGTCAAGCCTGGAGATGTCAATCCTGGGAACATAGTTCCAACACAAGACTTTGATAGACGAAGAAAGTGTAGCCAATGCATCGGCAAATTGATTCTCATCTCGTGGTATGTACTGAAGCTTAACCATTGTGAAGAACGTCAACAGTCTTCTGGCGTAATCCCTATAAGGAATTAAGTGTTCTTGATGTGTATACCACTTGCCGGTAATCTGATTGATAGCGAGGGCTGAATCTCTGAATATATCGAGGGTCTTAATCCAAAGATTAATAGCCTCCTTTATTCCCATTATGCACGCCTCGTATTCCACTTCATTGTTGGTGCAGCCAAAAGTAATTCTGGCAGCGAAGGGAAAATGAACACCTTCAAGAGTGATAAGAACAACACCAACTTCACATCCGTTGATATTGACGGCCTCATCAAACATAACCTTCCATTTGGATTCAGGGTCAGGCCCCTCCTCCGGTAATGGTTCCTCGCAATCTCTTGCCTGGAGGTACACGATGTCCTCATCAGGGAAATCAAACTTCATCGGATGATAGTCGTCTTCAAGCGGTTGATGTGCAAGATAATCCGACAATACACTTCCTTTGATGGCTTTCTGGGAAGTATACTGTATGTCATACTCTATTAAGATCATTTTCCACCTTGCAACCCTTCCGGTTAATGCTGGTTTCTCGAAAATGTATTTGACGGGGTCCATTTTTGAGATTAGCAATGTGGTATGGGTCAACATGTACTGCCTCAGTCGGCGAGCAGCCCATACCAAAGCGCAACAAGTTTTCTCGAGCAGTGAATAACGAGATTCACAGTTGGTAAACTTTTTGTTAAGGTAGTAAATAGCATACTCTTTTCGACCAGACTCGTCATGTTGGCCTAGAACACACCCCATTGACCCTTCTAACACAGTCAAGTACATGATAAGCGACCGTCCTGGAACTGGAGGCATTAGAATCGGAGGCTCCTGCAAATATTCTTTTATCTTTTCAAAGGCTCTTTGACAGTCCTCATTCCACCTGATCGTTTGTTATTTTCTCAAAAACATGAATATTGGCTCGCACATGGCAGTTAGATGAGATATAAACCGAGAAATGTAGTTCAATCTCCCTAAAAACCCACACACTTCTTTTTCTATTTTCGGTGCAGGCATATCTTGTATTGCTTTTACTTTTGCAGGATCTACCTCAATTCCTTTCTGACTAACAATAAAACCCATCAATTTACCGGAACGCACTTCGAACGTGCACTTGTTTGGATTCAACCTTAATCTGTACGTTATCAACCTATCAAACAGTTTTTTGAGATTGACTAGATGCCTTTCTTCGTCCCAGGTCTTGGCAATCATGTCGTCCACATAGCACTCAATTTCCTTGTGTATCATGTCATGGAACAGTGTTACCATAGCCCGTTGATATGTTGCCCCGACGTTCTTCAATCAAAAGGGCATAACCTTGTAACAGAATGTACCCCATGGGGTAATGAACGTCGTTTTCTCCATGTCTTCCGGTGCCATCTTGATCTGATTATACCCGGAGAAGCCATCCATGAAAGAAAATACCGAGAACTGAGCGGTGTTATCTACCAGCACATCAATGTGAGGTAATGGAAAGTCATCCTTTGGACTTGCTCTGTTTAGATCCAGATAATCGACGCACATCCGGACCTTGTCATCTTTCTTCGGTACAGGCACAATGTTAGCTACCCAAGGTGGGTAACTAGTTACAACAGGAACCCAGCATCCCACTGCTTCTGAACTTCCTCCTTGATCTTCATAGCCATATCAGGGCTAGTTCTTCTCAGCTTTTGTTTCACGGGAGGATAGTCTTCCTTTAATGGCAGCTTGTGCACAACGATGTCAGTATCCAACCCTGGCATATCCTGATATGACCAGGCGAAGATATCCACATATTCACATAGCATACCAATCAATTCCTTCTTTACCTTGGCCTACAGACTGGCCCCAATTTTTATCTCTCTATTTACATCTTCAATCTCGATGTTGATGATCTCTATTTCTTCTTGATGAGGCTGAATGACCCTTTCCTCTTGTTTCAACAACCTGACCAATTCTTTTGGAATTTCGCAGTCTTCCTCAACCCCTTCATCAGCTTGGTAGATAGGATTGTCGAAGTCATGCATTGTCATAGCAGGAACGTTGTCACAGGAATTTGAATGATCAATACTGCACAAATGATGTGCTTGTTTCAGAAACTGAAGGAGACGCAAACACACAAAAACACAGGAAAGAAAAACATTGCCATTTTATTTGCTTTGTGAAAAGTTTTAAAACGAAAGAAAGAGAACACAATTTGCTTAAAAAAATGTCCTTTATTTCATGGAAAAAGCATAATGCATTAAAACATGGTGGCCCTACATATGGATCCATTCACCTTGGGCAGAGTGCAGGATTTGACATGCAGTATGATAAAAATGAAAACAAAGAAAATTACTTTGACTGCCAAGTAACTTGAACAAAATCTTCAGCAGACCAGTTCCGGAGCTCCTCCCCAGGTACGCATGGGTGAATCCAGTTATCCAAGTCACATTCATTATCCCCTTCTGCATCTGTTGCACACACATGGTTATAGTCTAACATTCCAGTGCTTGTGAACGCTATGGTCTTCCCGCCATGAGACCAGCTGGACTGACCAGGTTGATATCTGAGACCGAACTTGTCGTCTTTCTTTTCCACTTCCATCAGCTTGCTCCAGCCCTGGGCATTTCCGGATTGAACTACCTCCTTAGCTTGCTTGTAGGAGTAGATATGAGTTCCTTCCTTCTCATTGCTCTAAACTGCTGGAGACACATTACTGACATTGACCGTCTCAAAAGCTTGGCAAAGTGTCTCATGGATTTCTGCATCCATTTTTACATATTTGAAGCTTCTCTGCACACAATGATAACCTGGTCGTCCACCACATACTTCAGCTTCTGATGCAATGTGGACGTTACTGCGCCGTCAGCGTGAATCCAGGGACGTCCCAACAAGCAACTATAAGCGGGTTGAATATCCATAACATAGAATGTGCTTTTGAATATCTGAGACCCAATCTTCACTGGTAGCTCCACCTCCCCAAACACAGTTCTTTGGGACCCATCGAAGGCTTTTACAATCAAATCACTAGGTCGCAAGACGATGCCATCAACGTTCAACTTCATTAAGGCCTTCTTAGGAAGCACGTTGAGAGAAGAGCCTGTATCTACCAGGACGTGTGATAGAACAACACCCTTGCACTCCATGGTGATATGCAAGGCTTTGTTGTGATTGCGTCCTTCAGGAGTGAGATCTCTATCTGTGAATCCCAACCCATGACTGGCATTTACGCTGCCTACCACAGCCTCCAAGTGGTTGACAGTTATCTCTTGTGATAAATACGCCATTTGCAAAACATTCAGCAAAGCCTCTCGATGAGCTTGGGAACACATCAGCAACGACATAATGGATATCTTGGACGTGGTCTGATTCAGCTGTTCAACCACCTTATAGTCGCTTTTCTTAATTATCCTCATGAATTCCTCGACTTCCTTTTCAAAAGTGCCCTGACCGACAGCAGGAATTGTCACCTCTTCGGTCACTATTTTTTTTACCTTTAGCCTTTGCAGCAGCTTCAGCTTCGGGATTACCTCTAAGAGTTTGAGGAGCGAAAAGACGTCCACTTCGCGTAAATCCCCTAACTCCTCCGACATTCACAACAGTCGGGTCAATTGTCACCGCTTGACTCTCCACTTTCTGGCCTTCTACGTATACATCCGAGCCATAGTGCCACGGGATGGCCTTGTCATCAGCATAAGGGACTGGTCCCGGAACAGTAATGGTCACTGGACTCTCTTTGGGGACATAGATGGTCACCGGCTCTCTCCGGACAGGAACTTCGGCAGGGTCAAAATAAATAGTCACTGTAGACACACAACCATCTTTGCTAGCAACTTTGTCGAACTGTAGGGACCCCTCGTCAATCAAACGCTGCAGCCCGACCTTCAAGTCCCCACAACCATTAACATAATTCATGCAACCCTCACAGTCATAATCACAACCTGGAAAAACCTGCCCTTTCAACAACCTGCTCTTCATGACTAGCAATGAAGTCTTCACTTCATCCACATTCAAGATCAAATTCAAACTCTCGCCATTGTCAACGACATTTATCCTGGCCCATCCATGATTTGGAATGGAGTTTGATGTAACATTTGGAGGCGGTGCAAAGTTGATCGCCTTCGAATCAATCAGGTCTTGGACCTTATACTGCAATACCCTACACTTCTCTGTTGAGTGCCCGGGAGCTCCTGAATGAAATGCGCATCTTGCATTAGCATCATACCCCCACTAGAAGCTCTCCAGGTGGAGGTGGTGCTAACGTCCTTAACTGAACCAAATTCAACTCCAACAACCTCTGAAGTAGTGCCATATACGTCATCAGGATGGCTTCTAGAACCCTGTTAGCTGGACGAGCCTGCCTCTGTTGATAAGGTCTTTGCTGATAGTTATTACGCTGCGGTTGTTGCTGCTGTTGCACAGGACCCGTGGGGATGGTGAAGGCGGCCACCTGCTCATAGGATCCTCTATATCCGCGGCCCCGACCTCGACCGAACACTGCATTACTCTCTCCCTCCCTTCTTCTTGGAGGTCCACTGAAAGCCTTTCTCATACCACTTGAGCTACTTGCACTAGTGTCTTGAATCTTCCCCATCTTCAGAAGAGTTTTGACCCTTTCTCCTGCAATCACGATGTCGTTGAACTTTGTTGCTGAACAAGACGCCAGTCTCTCAATAAACACCCCCTGCAGTGTTCCCATAAACATATCTGCCATTTCATTTTCCAACAAGGGAGGTTGTACTCTAGCAGTAAGCTGACGCCATCTCTGGGCATACTCTTTGAACTCTTCTTTAGCATTCTGAGACATTGTCTGCAATTGGGTACAATTCGGAGCCATATCCAGATTATACTGATACTGCTTTACAAATGCCTCAGCCAAATCCTTCCAGCTTCGGATATTGACCCTGCTCAACTTCATGTACCATTCCAAGGAAGCTCCTACAAGACTATCCTGGAAGTAATACATCCACAACTTTTCGTCATCTGTATGCGTAACAATTCTCCCCACAAAAGACTGAAGGTGGGTTTTTGGGAAGGCTGTGCCGTTGTACTTATCAAAAGTGGGAACCTTGAACTTGTAGGGAATTCTCACCCCTGGCACCAAGCCCCAATCAGTGATGTCAAACCCCAGAGAGCTCTGAGATTGAATGGCACGAATCTGCTCGACCATTTCTTCGAACCTTTTATTCATGTCAACCCCTTGGCCTTCCGCCTCATCCAGCAAGGTGAACTGCTCGTCCTGCCCATCCATCTGCAGATTATTCACTCCATCATTGACAATAGTAACCCCTGGTTGCACCACAAGGATTTCAACATGATGGGCGCCAGCCGCATTGAGATTACCTCCATCTACTGCCCCATTGTTCCTGATTTGATTGTTTTCCATCATCTCGCGCAGACGCTCTTGAGTTTGACCCATCCCAGCCATGAGGGTCATGAAATTGTCCATTCGCGTCCTCAAGTCGGCCATATTTGCTTGCATCTGCTCCATTGCTCTTTCTCGGTTCACCTTTGTAGGGTATCTGTGCACCGTTGACTGTCTCTGAACCTTCTTGGGAGCTATAGTGCCTGAAAGTGACATGAACGTTAGAACACTAGAGAAATACCTGCAAAACAACAAACACGTTATATGCAATGCAATGTAACTATTCATGTTCCCATGTCCAGGCATTAACGTGCCCCAGTTCTGGTATTTTGACGAAAAACACTCCAGATGACCTTTTGGAAACTAACTTTTTCAAACTCTTTTGAGGAGTATTCAGATCCTGGTGGCTTAGGACAAACAACTTTGCTCATTCAGAAACGGTAATTGGGAAGTAAAATTGCATAGCATGAACAAACCAACAATCAGAGTTATAGACATAAACATCATTCCCCAAAGGGTTACAATTTAACTCAAAAGACAAAAAGATAAAGCAAAAATCCTACAACAAGCTGTCGCTCCCCGGATTTCCATCCTGGTACAAACGTGAAAGTGGCGCGGAAAAGAATAGAGTCGCCAGCCAGGAATTTTTATCCCGAAGGAACGGGAATGGTAATGCTGCACAAACCAGAAGAAAAGAAAAGGAAGGACACGGGTCTTGCGAACCAAAGAAACTGAGTTTGGGAGTCGGTTACGACCTTGGAAGGTATTAGCACCCAGATCGTCCGCCGTACCCGACGGGATCCAAGCTTGCAAAGAAAATGTTTCAAAGGGTGAAGAAATGAAAGCTGCTGCAAAGAAAATGAACTGACATGGACAAAAGAAAAGAAAATGGAACTTAAAATGAAATGAAAAGGAAAAATGTAGGGAAAATAAAGATTGTGCTCGAACGGGCCCTACCCCGCTGCCTACGTACATCATCAGGATAATAAGGATCAGAGACGCCGTAGTTCCCCTAACTAGGGGTAGAGAAGAAATTGCTTGTGAATTATGGCTTGAACTGCCTATGCCAATGCTCAGGTGTTGCAGACTCGGACGACGAGTGCGTAACCGTCTTGCAAAATGACAAGTAGAAGAAAGTTCGCGTACGGAGCGAAGGAGATGAGAAAAGAATTCCCGAAGGAAAGACACTTATTGTTTGTTTGTGTTTTTTATGAAGCTTTTATGAGTGTGTCACAAGAAAGTGAACTCAAGCTCTTTTCCATGGAATGTGTACTTGTTACTACATTCCAAGATGGAATAATAGAACAAGCACACTCAAGTAAGGAGAAGATCCCAAAAACTTGAATCCAGAGATTAGGGCCTAAGCTCACTAACTCATTAACTTATTAAGTGTTTTTGGTATTTACAATGAAGAAGTGTTTTTTTATGACTTTCTTGGTGAAGATGATATCTTGATCAGACTTGTGCATCACAAGATAAGCTTGTACTATCCCAAGATGGGAATACTACAAGTATCTCATGGGATAAGGCTATTGCTCAAGGTATCACTTCAAACTTTATTAAGTGTTTTCTTTAAGGTTATGAGATAAGAAGAGAAGAAGCCAAAAGGATCACAAAGGCCAAAAGTCTAATGGGGGACTAAAGAATCCTAAGTGTTATCATGCATGGATATCCTAAGGTTAGTGTGGTTTACTATCCTAAAGAAGAAATAAAGAAGAAGAGAAGAAGAAAGAAGAAGAGATGAGTAAGGCCTGAAATTCTGTGATCAGGTATGAGATGTCCTAAGAGATGTCCCAACACTTGACAGATTTAACCAAAACTTAAATAGCAAGAAAAATAATCAACACAGAAGTTTGTTAACCCAGTTCAGTGTATAACCACACTTAACATCTGGAGGCTACCAAGCCAGGAGGAAATCCACTATAAGTAATATTAATTCTAGACTTAAACCACCCTGTTTAATCTATCACTTAATAACTACCCAATGCAATTTCTACCTAAGACACAACTTAGATATGAGTACCCTACTCACTCCCCCTCAATCACACAGTGATCTTGTTTACAAGTTTAATAAAATTGAAGTCATACTTCAAACAAAACAGCTTGATCTTACTTCACAGTTTCAATCAAGTCACAAATGCACTTTTGCTTAAAAGCTCATAAAGTGGTACAACAAAAACAACCTGCTATTAAAACACTAGACACCCTATTTTGTCTTCTGAAAATCGTCCTCAATTCTGTGAGTTTCTGTTGATTAAATAGGTGTTTGTAATTTGGGCTTTCTGTAGGTTAATCCAGTCCTAAAAGCATGCAGCTTCCACCTTGAATTAGGGTTTGTTACTTCCTAGATTCTAGGTGATTTAGTTCTTCTGATTAATCTGAATCCTCAATATAAAACTCCCTACAGATGCGCCTTGTTCTGTTTTTATCCATCATTAATTAATTCCAGATAACTCTCCTTAAATATCTCTGATCAGTTAGTCATTAATTAATTCTGGTAGCAGGTTTGAGATGTCTCAACATCTGTTGAGACATCCTGAAAAACTGAACTTAAGTCATTTACACAATGTCCCAACATCTGGTGTGACATCCTGAAATAAGTTCTTATACTCTGTTTGATAATGTCCCAACATCTGATAGGACATTCTGAACTGAATTCAATATTTCTTGTTGGTCACAAATTCTGCCAATTCTAGACATCTACAAACTCCCCCTTTGGCTAATTTTTGGCTAACATTCTTTTCTGATTTTTCAGAGTGCAGCAGAAGATCTTTTATCAGAGTAAAGCATTACTTTTCTGTTGAATCATATTTGAGATTACTCCCCCTCAAACATACATGTATCCAGTCTTGTTGCAACAGAAAAAAACACACTTATTCAGTTCAGAAGCAAACAGATTTTTCATTCATAATCAAACATCATTACACATTGTTGTTGTTGTTGTTCTCCCCCTTTTTAGACACAAATTTTGGGGCCAAAGAGACTAATTCTAAATTACAATGCAGCTGTCATTACATTTTCCCTCACATACAATTATTCACTCAGACTCCTCACATTCAGTTTCTTCATCATCCTCAGTTTCTTCATCAGAAGCAGCTTTCTGATCACCTTCACTCTCCAGCCTTTGGATGATTTCCTCAAGCTTCTGCTTCCTTGCTTCAAGTTCTTTGCAAGTGCTCTTTAGTTCAGCAATCAATGCAGCCTTGGAGATTGGAGTCTTGGCAGTTGAAGGACCTGCAAATGTCCCAGAGGGTGCTTCAACATCTGTTGCATGATGACTTAGGAACAGTTTGTAGTGAAAGGCCAGAGGGCTTTCTCTTTTGCAGACTGTGTCCTTCTCAGTGAGGATTCTAGGGTATTGACTGAGCACTATACCACACAACAAGGAAGGGAAAGCTATTGGCAGCTTTGTTGCAGATGAGCTAGCATGCTTCAAGGTCTGATCAAATATGTAGGCACCATAATCCAGCTTAGTTTGAGTGCCCACATCATAAATAAACCTGCCCAAGCCAGTGGATATTGAAGATGTGTGATTGGTAGGCACCCAGTTTGCTGTACCAATCCTGTTCAGCATGGCATATTTTCTTGTCAGCATGCTCACTGAGAGCTTTCCTTTAACTGGCCAAGATTTGACCTGGTTTGCAGTGATAACCTTGCAGACCTGGTTATCAGTCTTCCCTAGTTCATTTGGACCATCAGATTCTCTTCCAAGGAATTGGTTGATGATCTGAGGAGAGAACTCTACACACCTGCCTCTAACAAAAACTTTTCTAAATTCAGCAGACTTACCATTGGCACAATCTTCCTGAAGATTGACTATGAATTCTTTGACAAGTAGCTCATAGCAGGGAGAGAGATTGGAGACTGTTTTGAAGAGGCCAACAGCAGATATGAGGTCAATTAATTCAGTGCACTCAAGTGCATTACTGCTCAGCTCTCTTTCAAGTGCTACCCTTCTTTGGTACACAAACTTCCATCTGTTAACACTTGAAACATGATGAAATGAGATGTTATCCAAAGGAGCTTCTGGAACAGCAGTTGATGCCCTAGAGGGTGCTGTTTTCTTCTTTGGAGGAGATGTTGAGACATCTGCTTCAACATCTGAGTCTGGAGGAGTGACAGCTTTCCTCTTCTGTGTTTGCACCTTGCTCCATTGTTTGGTAGGACCAAAGACAGTTTTAGCTTTGTCTTTCTTTGGGGTAGCTTGCTTCTTCTCAGGAATTGCATGTCCTGCTTGCATCTTTTCTTTCCTAGTCCTGAGCCTTTTGGCTATGCTGGGTTTTACAGAGGCAATGATCTCTGTATCAGAATCCTGCTCTAGATTCACCACAGGAGGAGATTGAGCAGTCTCTTCTTCAGCTGGTTGATCAACAGAGATATGCTCTTCAGTTGAGGCTTTGGTCTGATCCTCAGATTCTTCTTCATCACTTTCATTTGAGGCCTTTTTCTGGTCCTCAGATTCTTCTACAGCAGCATCAGATGAGGCCTTTTGTTCATCCTCAGATGTTTCAACATCTATTGGGACATCCTGTTGAGCAGGAGTGTCCTTTGCAGCTTGAGTTTGATGATCTTCTTGTGGAGCTGGCATGGTGTTCAGTGGGATAGATATGCCACTAACCACTCTTTGTTCAAAAAGAATCTTGTTAACTATCTCCTTTATGGAAGCATCCACATATTCAGAAGATTTTGGAGGCATGTTTGCTGGTGAAGGAATGCCTTTGGATTTGCTGCAGACTTGATCTTTTGCTCTTTTTGGAGTTCTTGGCTTTTTAGCATGAGGAACACTTCCTCTGATTTCGTCCAATGGGGTTGACTTCATGGGTACCACAGAGATGGGGGTTGCATGAACCACATCTTCTTTGTTGAGAATTTCTTCAGGAGTGTTAGGGTTTTGAGACATTTTCAAAGAAGATGGATGAGGAGTTTTAGGGTTGATGATTTCTGAAGAACAGCTAGATAATGCAATTCGCTTTTGATAGTATGATGAGAATATGGATAGCTGAATGCAAACTGTTATTATATAAGTAGCCGTTACATTGAAAATAATTAGGAATGGAATACCCAAGGTTCTTGACCAGACTGGTGTTGCCATCTGGTACTTATGCCACACAATGTCATATGACATGTTGGCACATCTCATTAACTGCTAAATCTCACATAAGCAGATTCCCAATTTGCCCCTCAAGTTCTCAAACTATGTAGCATCCAATGCTTTGGTAAAGATATCAGCCAACTGCAGATTTGTAGCTACATGTTCCAATGAAATCACTTTTTCTTCTACAAGATCTCTGATGAAATGATGTCTGATATCAATATGCTTGGTCCTGCTATGTTGGATAGGATTCTTTGATATGTTAATTGCACTTAAGTTGTCACAGTACAATGTCATGACATCTTGTGGGACATTGTACTCAGTGAGCATTTGCTTCATCCAAACCAACTGAGAACAACTGCTTCCAGCTGCTATATATTCAGCCTCAGCTGTAGATAAGGATACACAATTTTGTTTCTTACTGAACCAAGAAATCAAATTGTTTCCTAGAAAGAAGCATCCTCCTGAAGTGCTTTTTCTGTCATCAGCACTACCAGCCCAATCAGCATCACAGAAGCCAGTGAGAATTGGTTTACATCCATGAAAATACATTATGCCATAGTCACAAGTACCATTAACATATTTCAGAATTCTCTTGACTTGATTAAGATGACTGACTTTTGGATCAGCTTGATATCTTGCACATACACCTACTGCAAATGCTATGTCTGGTCTGCTAGCAGTCAGATATAACAAGCTTCCAATCATACTTCTGTACATGCTTTGATCTACATTCTCACCCTTTTCATCTTTAGTCAGCTTTAAATGTGTGGGGGCAGGAGTTCTCTTATGAGTAGCACTGTCCATTCCAAATTTCTTGACTATGTTCTTGGCATACTTGCTTTGGGAAATGAACATGGAGTCTACCATTTGTTTTATTTGCAGTCCAAGAAAGTAGGTTAATTCTCCTAATAAGCTCATTTCAAATTCAGATTCCATCTGGTTGACAAAATGTTTGACCATCCTATCAGATATCCCACCAAAGACAATGTCATCTACATAAATTTGAGCAATCATGACATTTCCTTCTTCACCTTTAACAAACAAAGTTTTGTCAATTCCACCTTTCCTGTACCCTTGCTTGATAAGAAAAGTAGTCAGCCTTTCATACCATGCTCTTGGAGCTTGCTTCAGACCATAAAGAGCCTTCTTTAGTTTGTATACATGATTTGGACAGCTTGGATCAACAAATCCTTTAGGCTGTTCTACATATACCTCTTCATTAAGATAACCATTTAGAAAGGCACTTTTCACATCCATTTGAAATAGCTTGAACTTTAAGATACAAGCAATTCCCAAAAGTAGTCTGATTGATTCAAGCCTTGCTACTGGTGCAAAGGTTTCATCAAAGTCTACTCCTTCAATTTGTGTGTATCCTTAAGCTACAAGTCTAGCTTTGTTCTTTGTAACAACTCCTTGCTCATTTGACTTGTTCTTATACACCCATTTAGTTCCAATCACATTTATGTCATCAGGTCTAGGAACAAGGTTCCACACTTCATTCCTTGTGAATTGACTTAATTCCTCTTGCATAGCACAAATCCAGTATTCATCAGTAAGAGCTTCCTTGATGTTCTTAGGTTCTATTTTAGAAACAAAACAGGACCCTGAAATTACTTCTCTTGATCTAGTGCTTACACCTCTGTTGGGATCTCCAATTATCAAATCTTTGGGATGATCCTTCTGGATTCTGATGGAGGGTGGTTTACTGGATTGTTCTGTCCTTGAATCAGCTTGAGTGAAGTCAGAATGATCACTCTTTTCTTCAGCTTCAGTCTTGATATCAACAGATGTTCCAACATCTTCTGGGACATCTGTAGGAGCATCATCAATTATCACATTTATGGACTCCATGATAACCTTGGTTCTAGAATTAAATACTCTATATGCTCTGCTGTTTATAGAGTATCCAAGGAAAATCCCTTCATCACTTTTAGGATCCATTTTTCTTCTTTGCTCCCTATCTGCCAGAATATAACAGTTACTTCCAAACACATGGAAGTACTTAACTATGGGTTTTCTGCCCTTCCAGACTTCATAGATTGTGGACAAAGTCCCTTTCCTTAGAGTAACTCTGTTATGAATGTAACAAGCTGTGTTCATAGCTTCAGCCCAGAAGTACAGAGGTAACTTTTTAGCATGGATCATGGCCCTTGCTGATTCTTGAATAGTTCTATTCTTCCTCTCAACAATCCCATTCTGTTGAGGGGTGATTGGTGAAGAATATTCATGATTGATTCCTTCTGAAGAACAGAAATCAAAGAATTTTTGGTTTTCAAATTCTTTTCCATGATCACTTCTTATTCTGATCACACAGCTGGCTTTTTCCCTTTGTATTCTTTGGCATAAGTCTTTGAATACATCAAATACATCAGACTTTTCTTTGATGAAATATATCCATGTATATCTTGAAAAGTCATCAACCACCACATAGGCATACCTTTTACCACCAAGGCTCTCTACCTGCATAGGTCCCATAAGATCCATATGCAAAAGTTCCAAAACTTTGGAAGTTATCAGATGTTGGAGCTTTGGATGGGACATCTTGGTTTGCTTGCCTATTTGACATTCACCACATATTTTGCCATCATCAATCTTCAGTTTAGGAATACCTCTTACAGCATCCATAGATATGATCTTCTTTATGCCTCTGAAATGAAGATGACCTAGTCTTTGGTGCCATAGTTTCACTTCTTCTTCTTTAGCTAAAGAGCAAGTTGAAGTGAGACTGAAGTCTTGAGGTTCCCACATGTAACAGTTGTCTTTAGATCTGGCTCCTCTCATGACAACCTCTTGCTCTTTGTTAGACACTATGCACTCAGTTTTGGTAAAATTTACACTGTACCCTTGATCACATAATTGACTTATGCTGATCAGGTTAGCAGTTAAACCTTTAACCAGTAGCACATCATTTAGTCTTGGTACATCTTGACATTCCAAGGTCCCAACTCCCTTGATTTCTCCTTTAGCTCCATCTCCAAAGGTTACATATCTGGATGAATGAGACTTTAAGTCTACTAGCAGATTCTTCAATCTAGTCATGTATCTTGAACATCCACTGTCAAAGTACCAGTCTTCTTTGGCTGATACTCTTAGTGATGTATGTGCTATATATGCAACATCTTTCTTTGACCATCTGAGTTGAGATTTCTTTTGATACTTTTTCCCTGTATATTGTTCATTAGTAGATCTCCAAGGTTGTTTGTTGATCTTGTTCTTGGGTATGTAGCTTTGATCAGCATCAAGATTAGCTTTTGGTCTCCATACCTTCTTTATGACCTCTGTCTTCTGCTTAGGAGGTTGCTGATTTCTTTGATGTCTATGTAGCACTTTCTTGGTAACTTTTGTCTTCTGCTTAGGAAGTTGCTGATACATCTGATTTGGATATCCATGCAACTTATAGCAATGAGGTTTGATATGTCCAAATCTTCCACAATGATGACATCTCCATCTTTGATATTTCTTCTTCATTTTGTTCTTTTCAGAATGTTGAGACATCTGTTGGAACATTATGTTTGACTTTGTGTTCTTTTCATGATGTTGAAGCATCTGTTGGGACATCTTGTTTGACTGTATGGACTTTGAATAAGTTTTGCTTGAGCTAGCTTCATCCTTATGAACTCTGTTATATCCCAGTCCACTTTTGTCCCCTGAATGCTTATTGTTGTTGAGAATAACATCCAGTGTACTTGAGCTACTGTTCAGCATTCTAACAGACTTGGACATGTGTTCCAACTTGGAGTTAAGAAGACTTACTTCACTTTTTAAGGTGTCAATGATCTCTAGATCACTTGCTTTTTCATCCTTTAGTGCCTCATTCTGCTTCTTTAGCTTTATAACTTCACTACATATTTCAATGCTTCTTTTGTATAGATCTTTGTATGCTTGCTCAAGTTCTTCAACAGTAAGCTCCCCATCACTGGATTCACTTTCAGATTCACATAATCCAGCTAGAGCAGTGATATGCTTAGCTGATTCTTCTTCTGAATCACCTCCTGAGTCTTCATCAGACCAGGTTACAGAGAGTCCTTTCTTTTGCCTTTTTAAGAAGGTAGGACATTCATTCTTGATGTGTCCATATCCTTCACATCCATGGCATTTAATTCCTTTTTCTTGACTGGTCTTTTCATCATAATTTGACCTTCTGTTAGCATCATAAGGTCTTTTGTTCTCAGAAGAGTTTGTGTACCTTCCATTAGGTTTGGATTTGCCTTCCATCCCTCTGAGAATCTTTTTGAATTGTCTTCCAAGCATAGATATGTTGTCTGATAGGCTTTCACCAGTTTCTGATTTATCATCTTCTTCTTCATCAGTATTTGTCACTAAGGCTATGCTCTTGTTCTTCTTTACATTTGTGTCATTCATTCCCATCTCAAATGTTTGAAGGGAACCAATGAGCTCTTCAACTTTCATTGTGCATATGTCTTGAGCTTCTTCTATTGCTGTGACTTTCATGTCAAATCTTTTTGGCAAAGATCTGAGAATCTTTCTTACAAGCTTTTCATCAGTCATCTTTTCTCCCAAGGCTCCAGAAGTATTGGCTATATCTAAGATGTTCATGTAGAATTCATGAATTGTCTCTTCTTCCTTCACTCTCAAGTTTTCAAACTTGGTGGTGAGAAGTTGAAGTCTTGACATTTTTACCTTTGATGTTCCTTCATGAGTTGTTTTGAGAGTGTCCCAAACATCTTTGGCCAGCTCACAGTGATGCACAAGTCTAAAGATGTTTCTATCAATGCCATTGAATAAAGCATTTAAGGCCTTGGAGTTGCCTAGTGCTGAATCTTCTTCCTCCTTACTCCATTCTTCTTCAGGTTTCAACACTTTTGATCCATCTTTGATGTCTTGGACAGGATGATCCCATCCAATGTTGACTGCTCTCCAGGCCCTGTTGTCAAGTGATCTTAAGAATGCAATCATTCTTGGCTTCCAGTAATCATAATTATATCCATCCAGTATAGGTGGTCTATTTACTGATCCTATATCTCTGTCCATGTTTCCAGAATTTGTATTCCCTAGATCTCACCCAGTATAAACAGGCAGGGTGCCTGCTCTGATGCCAATTGAAATTCTGTGATCAGGTATGAGATGTCCTAAGAGATGTCCCAACACTTGACAGATTTAACCAAAACTTAAATAGCAAGAAAAATAAACAACACAGAAGTTTGTTAACCCAGTTCAGTGTATAACCACACTTACATCTGGAGGCTACCAAGCCAGGAGGAAATCCACTATAAGTAATATTAATTCTAGACTTAAACCACCCTGTTTAATCTATCACTTAATAACTACCCAATGCAATTTCTACCTAAGACACAACTTAGATATGAGTACCCTACTCACTCCCCCTCAATCACACAGTGATCTTGTTTACAAGTTTAATAAAATTGAAGTCATACTTCAAACAAAACAGCTTGATCTTACTTCACAGTTTCAATCAAGTCACAAATGCACTTTTGCTTAAAAGCTCATAAAGTGGTACAACAAAAACAACCTGCTATTAAAACACTAGACACCCTATTTTGTCTTCTGAAAATCGTCCTCAATTCTGTGAGTTTCTGTTGATTAAATAGGTGTTTGTAATTTGGGCTTTCTGTAGGTTAATCCAGTCCTAAAAGCATGCAGCTTCCACCTTGAATTAGGGTTTGTTACTTCCTAGATTCTAGGTGATTTAGTTCTTCTGATTAATCTGAATCCTCAATATAAAACTCCCTACAGATGCGCCTTGTTCTGTTTTTATCCATCATTAATTAATTCCAGATAACTCTCCTTAAATATCTCTGATCAGTTAGTCATTAATTAATTCTGGTAGCAGGTTTGAGATGTCTCAACATCTGTTGGGACATCTTGAAAAACTGAACTTAAGTCATTTACACAATGTCCCAACATCTGGTGTGACATCCTGAAATATGTTCTTATACTCTGTTTGATAATGTCCCAACATCTGATAGGACATTCTGAACTGAATTCAATATTTCTTGTTGGTCAAAAATTTTGCCAATTCTAGACATCTACAAGGCCTAAGCCCAAAAATCAAAGGGTTAGCACAAATAAGAATAAGAAGAGAAGAGATGAGATTTGGAGATGTGCGAATCACATCCACACCTCTCACTTACCATAGCATCTGAAAGGTTAGCAACATAAGCATAAAAGTGAAACAAAGTGAACTTAATGACATGCCAACATCATACAAATAGAAGTGAAGTCATATATACAAATGCTCAATGCAAATGCAATAAAAAAGAATGAGAGAAGAAGCATGCAAGTTAATTATGAAGCAACATGAATCACATGGCAAAGTAAGGTACACTTAATGAGATGCAAACCAAAAATGCACAAAACATGAACCCAGGGCACAAGACCAGAACCAAAACAAGTCAAAGAAGAGCTTAAGAAGCAAGATAGATGAAGAGAAGAGAGGCATAAGACCAAACAATCACATTATGAGAGGAAAGGATCAAAAGAGTGAGGTGAATGCACATAAGGAAGAAAGAGTTCAAAAAGTAAGCAAATTACAAAGTTTCCAAGATACAAACCCTAAACCAAGATAATAATGATACCCATACCCCAAAGAGACCCCAAATGAGAGGAAGAAGTTGGCACAAGTGCCCTTCTAAGCTAATAAGAGAGCTTATGATCAAAAGGAAGCAAAATGGGACAAGTTACAAGACAAAAATTCAAATTAAATCAACAATGCACCCAAAAATTCCACAACTTAGGACAAATGGTCCTCAAACATGATATGACAATGTTCCAAAAGGGTTGGAAGAAATTCAGAGGCTAGACAAGTCAAAAGAAGGCATAAACATGAACTAGGGTTAAGAAACTTCCTTCACAAGTCAAGGACCAAAACCCAATGAGTAAGTTTCCAAAAATCAGGGAAAAAATCACACATGAACTACATCCTGTTAGGAATCCAGAGCAAAAAGAACCAACACAAAACTCAAAATGATGATCACTAGGGAAATTGGACAAGACAACATGTACAAAAAGGAATAAAAAAGAATTAATTACAAGAGGAAATTAATTGACACGTGGCTGATGAAAATAAATGGAAAAGAAAAATATGAAAAATTAGAGAAAACTCAATTGATCATCCATGAATTATTTTGGAATTTTTTGATGATTAGAAGTATTTTTAATAATTGAAAAGCAAAATGATTAAAAGAAATAAAAATAAAAAAGAATTAAAAATGAGAAAGAAAGCTGGGGGTGTGGATAGTCAGGAAATACAGTTCAAAACAACTGGGCCCAGATGCCAGGGGGTGCGAATAGAAGTGGCTGAGCCCACTAGCCTGTGCAAGTGTATAAGAAATAAGGTGGAAATTCAGAGGAAAATAACAAAAAAATAATGACCATCAGATTAGACCAACGCATCCTATGAACATTTCATTAAATGAGGTGGCGCTTCAATTGGATGAGAGCTGAGGGAGTATGAGTGTTATTGTGGGGTGAGACACATGAGGGTTATTCAGAAACAAAATAGAAAGAGGAGAGCACGTGAATGGGAGCCCCTCTCATTAAATGAGGTGGCATGATCTGGTGCGTGGATATGAAGTGATCCAAGGGCAGAGGACTTGTCTTCTTCCTCATGAAACTCTAAACAACATTTCCAGATTCCGGTGACCGGAGCTTGGGCTCCGGCACCGGAAATCACACAGCATGAACAAACAACAATTATAATAATCAAACAGCTCCAGATCAAGCAAACAAGGTGCCCTGAGTTCAAAAATGGTGATGAAAATTTCCATAGATCAATGGATTCCCTGGATCGAGCACAAACAGTTGTGACCAAGAAATTTCAAATTCACATTACAAGCTCTACAATGCACCAAATTCAAAACCAAAACAAGCAGAGTGATCAGTGAACATCAAAGATCAAGATGCACACAAACATTTTCATTTCCAGATCTGAAGATTCATAAGCATACCTGAGATTGCAGTTCTTGAAAATGCTTGTTAGAGGCCCAAAGAATGAAGCCAATCCACTCCAAATGCACTCTAGTTGCAAAATAAATGCAACTATAGTCTTGAATCTTGCTGAATCCGAGGATTTGCAACCAACTACCCTGAAATGGCAAGATGGTGAAACTTGAGAATCAGCTTGCACAAGGGTGAGATTTGTGATCCTGAGCTTCCAAGGATGAAGGATCTGTGATTTGTTTTTGGAGAGAGCAAGTGTGTGAAGAGATTTGAGAGAAAATGCAAGTTGTGCAAGAACTTGGAAACTGAGCAATGAGAGAGAACTGAGACCTTGTAAAACCCTAATTTGTTTTATATCATCTCATGACTCAATGCTGAAAGAATGGGATGATTTGCACGTGAGAATGCAAAGTTTGAGTCCTTTTGCAATTATGGCAAGTTTGGTGTGATATCATGTAATCCTCATGCATTCCCTTGCCTTCAGCCCATGTGCACTCTAAATCTGACCCTCAATGACAATCCAAACAAATCTTGGCCATTAGATGAAGTTGTCACACTCTTTTCATGCTCATGCACAAATTGCACTTTTTGAATAACATTCTCACTTGGCACGAATTTGATGTATTCCTTTGAGAAAAATGATCCATTTGCATTGCATTTTAACATTGTGAACTTATTTGATCCATACCAACACTAAAAATCAAGTTTCATGACATTTGGCTCTTGGTGCATAAGTGAAAACTTAAGTTTTGCCCTAATTTTGTCAAATTTTCGAGTGCCATAACTTCTCAACCAAGAATGCTATGAAAAATTAATTGTACTTTTTGAAAATGGGAGGCCTTAATCTCCAACTTTCATGGTTGACTTTGGTCCATTTTAAGAATTTTTCACCAAGTTATGATCATTTGAATTTTAGGGCAAAACTTGCCAAAAATGGCATTTTCTCAAAACCAACTTTGCACCAATTTTGCAAAACACCTCAAAACCTCATGATTTTTGATCTTTGAACTTGCCAAACCTCTTATAACATTAAAAGAACATCCCTTGGCTAGAAAAAATGGATTGGACCCCTTGAAATCACACAGTTGACTTTTTTAAGGCACAGTTGACCAACTACTTCATCTGCAAGCAACTGAAGAAATACTTGACTCCCACAAGGAATTTTCTCACCAAATTTGGTACCTAGGATCCTCTTGACATGTGAAAGACTTTGCCTAAATGAAATGACCAAAGTTTTGAGGTTTTCATGCTTGAAACTCAAACCCTAGTTAAGGACCATTGTGTAGGAGCTTTGCCCTAGCCTGGATTCCCTGATGATCTTCCAACCTTCTGAGCTTTTGTAAATGAACTTGAACTTGTAAATACAATGTAGAACCCTCATAGGACTTGCACAAAACCATTGGGCCCCTTGTCATGGCTTGTAATGCTTCAAGAATCTCCACAGATGATCATATGCCTAATGCTAGGTCATGAGAAATGTCATGCCTCATCTTTCCAAGCTAGGATGCTAAGAATATGATATATTCATGATGAATATGATGTGATATGATGCTTAAAAAGAAGAGGGCAAATTTGGGGTGTTACAGCTGCCCCTATTCAAACAACTGTTAATCTGAAAAGGACGGTAGCGCGGGCTATCGACCGTTCAAGATAAACTGTGATTGAATACCAAGAAGACCTGAAATTTGCACTCTGACGAAGAATGAAAATACTGGGAAATAAACCCAACCAAATGACGCTTTGGTGATCTGAAGTGGAGAGAAAGTAGACGAGCTTCTTCCAAGTTGAAACTGTTATCCAAAATCAGAATACTTTGACAGACGAGTCTTCTTCGAACAATCCTGTTACACCAGGAGCTAGACATACGAGCCCCCATACAATTTGCAAACATATGACTTGAGATAGACGAATCTCCTTCGGATATACCTGTTACGCCAGGACCGGTGATGCATTAAAGTCTGTGGGATAGACATGCATAATCAAGGTAGACGGACCCTCTTCATATATTATCCATGGATATATGGTATAAGACAGACGAGTCTTCTTCGAGCAAACCTGTTACGCCAGATGCAACATCAATAAGTTGTGCTTGAGACAGACGAGCCTCCTTCGGATATACCTGTTATGCCAGGATCGATAACCATTTTGACATTTATTCCCACAGTCAGGATTTTAAACCTTTTCAATACAGACGAGTATTGGATGATCATCAAGATAACACAGACGAGTGCCACAAGTCAATCATACAGACGAGTATCAGAGGATGATCTAAGAAACACAGACGAGCGCTTCAGGAAATGATACAGACGAGTATCAGCCACAGGTACAGACGAATACCAGAAATTCAAACACAGACGAGCATTTGGAGTAGCAATACAGATAAGTACCAAGATAATCAGCGAATCCACACATACAGATATAAGCTGACACAGACGAGTGTTAGGGATGATACAGACGAGTATCCAAACAAAGTAGACGAGCTTCAAACAGATAACACACAGATGAGTGTTGGAGAATGCAGACGAGCAACCACAGGTATCAAACACAGACGAGTGTTGGAAATTGCAGATGAGCAACAACAAAGTATCCATATACCGAACACAGACGAGTGTTGGAAATTGCAGATGAGCAATAACAAAATAACCAGGGGCCACTACTTGGGAAAGCAAACGAGAAATGCCACAGTGATAACACAGACGAGTGTTGAAAGATGCGGACGAGCAATAAATCTCAAACACAGACAAGTGTTAGGAAGATGCAGACGGGTAACAAACAAATGCCTGATTAGCCACAAGGGTTACAAATATGCAGGGGAAAACAAGTTGAGATGCCTTGACACCTAACTCTGACTGGGATGATGAATACCTGTCTGTATCATCATACTGGCCAAAAGAATGGCAGCTTCGCTGGGGAATATTTCACTGATGGGAGTGAAAATCAAATATGAACTCTGTGGGGAAATCGAGCATTCAGCTGCCTGCTGGGCATACTCCACTGGGGAATAATAAACTGCTTGGGCTACCTGCCAAGACTTAGCTGGGGAAACTTCTGCTTGGGAGAATGTGACGCCATCCTGCAACCTGCAACAACAGAAAACACAAGTGTGCCCCGGGGACTTGCATGGTATGATCTGTTCATCCATTGTCGCCCGACACTCAAAGAGGGTTTCAAATGTTTCCTTGCAATGTCAATTTCTTTCAAAATTATCACCATGTTTTAAATGCAATGCTATTTCTTGCCAAAAATTCAGGACATTTTGCAAACAAAAATAAACACAACACAACTTTTTTGACTGAATATTCTTTTTATTGAAAGGCCTCTGAATAGGCAAGGATTTTACATCAGGAAGCAACCACCTGGAAAGAGGTAGCCACCATAAAATTGAGAAAACAAACTATCCTAATGGAAATGGGCACGGAATCCCAATGAGTTCCCTTTCTGCTATGACCAACATGTCTTCAAAACTCTCCATTCTTGCCTTTGCTTTCTGAGAAGATGAGGGGAGTGTTTCCTATCCTTCTGATATTGTCAAGCTGTATGAGACGATGATTTGGTTCAGATTACTCGGATCGCAATTGTTCGCTTATTCCCTTGTTTTACATGGATTGCCCTTTCGGGTTTTCAATCCACCGGGATACCCTTTTTTGCCTGAGCTGTCCGATGTGGCTTTTCAACTTAGATGCCCATTGTTGGGGGCCTCAGATGCCCTGATTTTGACTTAACTTGCTCAGGAAGTTACCTAGTGAGCAGATGACTTCCACAATGAGTTTCTTCATCAAACTTGGTACACATGATCCTTATAACATTTTAAGAACATTAGAAACAAGAATGACCCAAAAATTTGGAGTTAAGGCCTCTGAAATCAAAACCCTAATTTTGGTCATATGTGCAGTGAAAACCCTAGCTTTGCTTCCATGCCTTTGCCAGTTCTTGTGATTTCTTGACTTCCATGAACTTTGGGGAGTATAATATGATTATAGAACACACATGGACCCTCTTGGAAAGCTGTGAGACCTTTGGTATGGCTCAGGTTGATTTTTGGATTGCTCAGATCACAAACCCTAGATGCAGATGAACTTGAACTATGCAGTGAAACAAAAATGTAATATGAGATGTAATGCTTATGTTAAAACAAAAATGAAAGATCACAAGCCATGGTGTGATAAAGAGTGAGGGAAAATTTGGGGTGTTTACAGGTGGTTACCAAAAAGAGAAAGGTCAGAGCTACCTCTGAGTCTGATGAGGATGTTGAGAGTGATGTTCTAGACATCACACCAAGAAAGAAGTCATCTTCCAGCAAGTTTGCCTCTAGGGTACCTAACGCACCTCTAGATAACATTCATTTTCACTACATCAACAATTTTAATACATGGAAGTTTGTATGCCACAGAAGGCTGGCCTTGGAAAGAGAGGTTGTTGAATCTGTTTTGAGCTGCACTAAAATTATGGACCTAATATACTTTGCACATCTCCTCAAAATTGTGGCCAGATTCTCACCATGCTATGAAACTCTGGTAAAAGAGTTTATTGTCAACCTTTCTAAAGGATGTGCTGATGGGAAGTCACAGGACTTAAGAAAAATGAATGTTAGAGGTAAGTGCATTTACTTTTCTCCTGCTGTGATAAATACCTATATAGGTAGAGATGCTTCCAATTACCCTAAGTTAGAAGTGACTGATAATCATATCTGTAAGACCCTCACTACTGATAAAGTCAAGTATTGGCCAAGAAAGGGAAAGCTTTCGACAAGCATGCTCAATGTTAAGTATGCCATGTTAAATAGAATAGGTGCAACCAACTAGGTTCCTACCAACCATACATCTAACATTGCTACGGGTTTAGGAAGGCTTATCTATGCTGTGGGTACCAAAAACAAATTTGATTATGGTACGTATATATTTGATCAAACCATGAAGCATGCTGGCACAATGGCTGTAAAATTAACTAGTGCTTTTTCTTCCCTCATATTTGGGATTATCTTGAACTAGTTTCCTACCATCTTGACTGAGTCTGACACAATATGCAAAAGGGAAAGTGCTCTTGCTTTCAATATAAGCTGTTTCAGGGTACTCATGTTGCTGACATTGCTGTGACATCAACTACAACATCTGCTAGCAGAAAACCTCTTGACAAAAGATCAATCATTACTGAGCTCAAGGAAGCTTATAAAGAGCTAGATGCCAGAAAGGAAAAATCTGAGAAAATGATTGAGGAAATGGAGAAAGAGGTGGTAAATGAGGAAGAACATGTTGTAGAAGAGGCTGAAGATGATAAAAGCTCAGACAGTGAGGGAGAGAAGGATGTTGGAACTGATTCTTATTGATGTCTGTGGAGGGTTACTGGTCCTATTTATGTTTTTTTTGTGGTTCTTACCCTTGTAGGAAACTTTGTAATTTTTTTTGGATTTCTGGTTGTACTTATTGGGGTTCCTCTATACTCAGGATATTTTTGCTCTTTATGAGCTTGTGATGACAGGTTCTTTTTCTTTATCATTGTGATCCTGTTTTGGCCAAATTTTTGGAAAAAAGGGGGAGTAAGTAGATAGTCTGATTTTGTGCTGATGAATACTATTTATTTTAGTATTGTCAGTCTATTTGTACTGCAGGGTTGGGCTTAACAAGTTGAGGGTGAAGGTGCGCAAAACACAAGGAGGGGGGGGGGGGTTGGAATTGGGTTTTCTTTAACAACTAAAAATAACTTCTAATGACAAGTTAATTTATCCTGGTTCGTTTGAACTCAAACTACATCCAGTCCACCCGCCAAGGTGATTTTGCCTCTACCGAGGTCTTAATCCACTATTCAACAAATGAATACACACACTGACCTATAGTCAATGTCCTCTTTAGTCTTCTGACTAAACTTAGTCACTCAAGGAATATTATACAACTATTACAATGATAATAATATAGTAACTAAAATTGCTTCTTATCAAGCTAGGATCACTAAGTGAAAGTTACAATATTTTAGCACAAAACAATTCAGTCTTTTTGCGTGAGTGTGTTGCGTATCAATTCTTCAAATTGAATCCTTTATATAGTCTTGAACAAATGTAGCCTTTGGAGACATCTTGAGCTAGTTTAGGATATTAGTTAATACCATAACTTCCTTCCATAATCAGAGATACTTGTCTTGACCATTAATTAACATATTCTTTAATTAATGTCTTCATTATGAATATCAACATCTTCTAAGCGGAAATCAGAGATAATAAATATTTGATGCGCAGCCAATAAACATGTCATTAAATGATGGATTCTTCATTAAGAGTATCTTCTATAAATGGCTCAATAAATCTTCTACTAATGCACATCCCCCTTAATAGAATTGATCTTCTACACAAGAATAAAGGTAATCATTAGAACTTCTATTCTAGCATAATAATCTTTGTTATCATCAAAACACTTAGAGGTTCAGAACCATAATTGTTCTAACAATCTCCCCCTTTTTGATGATGACAAAACATTTAGATAATGAGAATAGAGTTTAATAAGATTAGAGGAACTCCCTTTGAAAAAATATTTCTTATAAAGATTTCTTCAGATGTTCCATTAGCCTTAGCTCCCCCTGAGTTGATTACTAGACCTGTTTCTATTCTATGATCACAACTCAAATATTTTTATTAGAATATTATATGTAAGAGGCAAATCATGGTAAACTGCTATGGATCAGGATCTTCTATGTTTCTCCCCCCTTTTTGTCATAATCAAAAAGAGTTGATGCGAAAAAAAATGCAATTGTATAGAAGCAAAATACGTTACCATTAATTATAAAAAAACTTGTAAAGACAAATTCAGTAGAACTTTAAAAAGTTATGAAGAAGCAGAAAATAAAACAGAAACAACTAAAGCAGAAGATTAGCATAAAATCAGGGGTGCATCTTAGTAACTAAGGCCTCCAGCAAAGATTTAATCTCAGATGATGATTCCATTTGCTTGCCAAGCATTGTCTTCAATTCTGCAGTGGTTTCATCTTGCTTATCTAGGCGTTGCTTCACCATTTCATTCTTCTTCTTCAGCTCTTCCAATGTTTGCAGAACAAAATTTGTTGTCAGAGGGTCTTCAACTTCTGGGGCAGCTTGATTCTCAGGTTCATCATCATGATCTTCTTCAGAAGGTACCAGAACCATTTGAGGTTCAGAGTGTTCTTCCAGAGTTTCTGACTCTGTCCAAGGCTTATTGTCCAGCAAAAGGGGTTTATACTGTTCAATATTAGAAACAACTGCTTGAAGATGCTCACAGAAATTCTGGTGAGGAATATCATAGCAGATGTCCTTGAGTCTCTTTGACTCAGTATTAAACCACTTTCTGAAGGTAGCCCACAGAAAGTCAGAAGCAGCTGGATCTGTAAGCTCTGAGCACGTAGACTTCAGATCCTCTAACTTCAATTTCAAGACTATTTCAAAAGCAAGTAATAAAGCAGAAATGTATCTTCTAGAGGGCTTTGGTTTAGGTATAGGTATGGCTGTTTTGTTAGAGACTGAGGACAATTTTTGGAAAGCTTCAAAATTAACAGATGTTCTAAGTGGATTATCATGTTCAGTTTCGTCTGGAGGAGTGTCAGGGATGTTTATAAAGTCAGGTGAGTTTGGAGGTGTAGATTCATACGAGGACAATGAACTTTATATTATGGGGGAGAGACTAGGAAAATTTTCAGAGGATGGAATTTGGACAGATTCTGGAGGTTGAAAATTGTCAATATCAGAGAGGACATGTTGCAGGGCAGTTTGTGTTTCAGTTATAGGAGAGCGATCAATGTCAGACAGAGGAGTAGTATCTATTGGAATGTCAAAATCAGAAATTGTTTATGGTTGATTGTGTTCAGCTTATGGTGGATAAAGTGATGATAGGATGGATGAGACAGTAGCAGATGCGAGTATTTCAGTTGGAATAGGATTAGAGGATTGAGGTGGTTCAGAAGAAGGGATAGGTGCAGAAGGAATATCAATAGAAGGTAAAGGGTTAGAAGGTTTTTCAGACACTTCTACATTAACTGCTTCTACTACAGAAATAAATTCAGAGTTATAGGCAAAAGTTTTACCTGATCTTCTGGTTGATTTTGGAATCTTCTGAGATGATCCTTCAACAGCCTTTCTCTTCTTGGGTCTTGCAGAGGCAGGATCTGGAGTTTTCTGAGTGAGTTCAGTTGGCTTGAACATAGGGTCCACACCATGTTGCTTGCAAATATCCAAGTAATTGACCACAACCTCTGGAGGTGTGTCAGAAGAGAAGAGAGGGAAGTTCTCCAAGGGAATCTTCCTGGTGGTGATCACTTCTCTAGAAGGAAGGACAAGTTCTTGCTGAATAGAAGTAATAAACTTCATCTTCTTCAAATTCTTCGCATTCAAAGGTTTTCCAACATCTGTTTCAAGAAATTGAGTCTGCTTTAATTCTGCCAGAAAGTCTACCAGCTTGTTTTGACAGAGGATGTCAGAAATAACACGTCCTAGAGGAATCCAATCCCTCTTGGTTTTCTCCCCATCTCTAGTTTCCTTCACACTAGTTTTCAGATGTTGAAACAAGCTATGTGCAAGGTTGATCTTCTTCTATTTGGCAATGAAGTAAAGCAGAAACTGCTGATCCATATTGATATAGTCTGGAGAGTTTGTAGCCTTCCTATGACAGATAGTCCCAAGAATGATCTTGGCCCAAATTCTTAGAGGGGTCTTCAGATCCTTTATCTTATTTGAGGGTTAGCCAGAGGTGAAGATCTCCTTGGCTATCACTTTTGTGTCAGACATCCTATCCATGTCACTACACTTAATACCATTGCCATCAGCTTCTATGAGTTTGGCAATGTGGTCTTCAGAAATAATTATCCTTTTACCCAGCACGTACGACGTAACATGTGTGTTGGATGCTGTTGCATAAGCCCAGAATTCCTTTACCAGTTTTGGGAAGACTGGTCCCATTAAACGATCAAAGTACTTCTCCCAGCCCTGAGCTTGAACGTCCGGAAAGAGATCAAAGCCATTATCCTTTAGACTGTTGAAATCCTCAAATAGTTCACAAAGAACTTCCAGTTTTTCAGCAGGAGTAGTAAGAGTCTTTGTAGGTTCAACGTAGAACACATCAGAGAAGTCTTTTCTTTGTTGAGAAGAGGAAGCCATTTGTTACTAAGATGAGGTTTTGAAGATTTAGGGTTTTAGAAAGTTTCAGAGAGAGAACGCAAGAGTGAGGGTGAAAGGATTTTCAGTAAAAATGCAATTAGGGTAAAAAGTGAAAGTGAAAATGAAAAGTTACTTATATAGAAAAATAATGCATTTAATTAAATGAGAATTTAGTAGGAAAAATTAAGTTTAAAAACATAATGATTATATGCAATAAATGCTGTTGACATAGGGTAAGGCGTAAAAGATTCTGGAACAGTTACCCAAGAGATTTTTGCCTTTTTGGTGTCAAGCTAGCCGTATTAGTTTCCCAGAAGATTAACAGATGTCATTCTGTAGAGGACAGTTGTCCAATGCATGTTCTGTCACTCTTCAGAGTTTGGACACTTGTTTTGATTCTGATGGGATTTCTTATAGCCTTGTTGACACTTGTTGATTTGAAGATCTGCATGTTATTCCTTTGAACAAAAGTTCTCAGAATGAAACAGTTAGAACATAGTATCTTCTGAGGAAATATTATGGAGGATAAATTACAGAACTTCTAAGAGTTAAAGACATATAATTAAAGAATTTTCATTCTGGACATAACTTCATGCTAAGGTTAGTTAGTATGAAATTAAATCTATCTTCAGGAAGGGGTTTTGTAAAAATATCAGCCCATTGGTGATTTGTATCTATGAATTTTAACATTAAAATTCCCTTCTGAGTATAGTCCCTAATGAAGTGATGTTTAACTTCTATGTGTTTAGCTCTAGAATGTAAAATTGGATTTTTAGATAAACAAATAGCAGAGGTATTATCAAAGAGGATAGGTATGTTACTCTCATAAATATTGAAATCCTCAAGCTGATTTTTCATCCAGAGCATCTGAGTACTGCATCCAGCTGCTGCAATGTATTCACCTTCTACAGTTGATAATGCTATGGTTGACTGTCTTTTGCTAGACCAAAAAAATAGATTATCTCCCAGAAATTGACAACTTCCAGAAGTACTTTTTCTTTCTGTTCTGTCTCCAGCAAAATCAACATCACAATATCCTACAAGTTTATACTCTTCTGATCTTCTGTAATACAGACCAAGATTAGTAGTACCTTTCAGATATCTAAAGATTCTCTTAACTGTTGTTAAGTTAGTTTCTCTAGGATCTGATTGGAATCTAGCACATAAACATACACTGTATAGAATATCTGGTCTAGAAGTAGTTAGATAGAGGAAAGATCCAATCATACATCTGTAGAGCTTCTGATCTACTTTCTTACTTACCTCTTCTTTCTCCAGAATACATGTAGGATGCATATGAGTTTTAGATATTATGCTTTCTGATAGATCAAATTTCTTCAGAAGTTCTTTTACATATTTGCTTTGATGGATATATGTTCCTTCTGATGTTTGATTTATCTGAATTCCCAGGAAGAACTTTAATTCTCCCATCATGCTCATTTCAAATTCTGCCTGCATAGACTTAGCAAATTCCTGGCAACTTGTGCATAGGTTTTTGTATAGTCAATTCCTTCTTGTTGACTATAACCTTGTGCAACCAGTCTTGCTTTGTTTCTGACAACTTCTCCTTGCTCATTTAGTTTGTTTCTGAATACCCACTTGGTGCCAATGATGTTGAATCCTCTGGGCCTAGGAACTAGATCCCATACATCATTTCTGGTGAATTGGTTAAGTTCTTCTTGCATAGCCAGAATCCAATCATTTTCTGAGAGAGCTTCTTCTACAGAAGTTGGTTCAATCAGAGAAACAAGTCCGATTAGAGATTCTTCAGAGTTTCTGAATGATGATCTTGTTCTGATTGGTTCATCTTTCTTTCCTAAGATTTTATCTTCTGGATGATTCACCTTGCTTCTGGATAGTTTCTTCTGAGTGGGTTCTTCAGAAGTTGTTGGAGAAATTGTATTGTTTTGATCTTTAGGTGATTGATCTTCAGAAGTTCTATTTGTAGAAATTTCTACTTCTATATCTGCAATTAATTCATTCTGCTTTGGTTTTTCAGAACCAAGCTTATCATCAAATCTGACATAAATAGATTCTATCACAATACGTGTTTCTGTATTGTACACTCTGTATCCCTTAGAACGTTCAGAGTATCCTAACACATAACACTTTTGTGCTTTAGAGTCAAATTTATTCAGAGTATCATTAGTATTTAAAATAAAACATATGCATCCAAAAGGATGAAAATATGAAATGTTGGGCTTTCTGTTCTTCCACAATTCATAAGGAGTCTTTTCAAGAATAGGTCTTATAGAGATTCTATTCCGAATATAGCATGCTGTATTTACTGCTTCTGCCCAAAAATGTTTAGCCATATTAGTCTCATTGATCATAGTTCTGACCATCTCTTGCAATGTTCTATTCTTACGTTCTACAACCCCATTTTGTTGTGAAGTTCTAGGACAAGAAAAATCATGAGAGATGCCATTTTCATTAAAAAATGATTCTAATTGTTTATTTTCAAATTCTCCACCATGATCACTTCTGACTTTAATGATTTTAAATTCCTTTTCATTTTGAACTTGTTTGCAGAAGTTAGAAAATACAACAATTGACTCATCCTTGTGTCTAAGAAACTTTACCCATGTCCATCTGCTGAAGTCATCTACGATCACCAATCCATACTTCTTGCCACTGACAGAAGTAGTTTTCACTGGTCCAAACAAGTCAATATGCAGAAGTTCTAATGGTATAGAGGAAGATACAACATTTTTAGCTTTAGCACCAGGTTTTGAAAATTTGCCTTTCTGACATGCTTCACACAGAGCTTCTGAGTTGAACTTCAAATTTGGAAGTCCTATGACTAGATTGAGTTTGTTAAGTTGAGATAATCTTCTCATTAACATGTCCCAATCTTCTGTGCCAGACCCATTGCTCAGTTTCCACAGACATTAGACATTTTACATTCTGAATTTTTAATTCTGAAAGTTTTATTTTATAAATGTTGTTCTTTCTCTTTCCACTAAAGAGGATTGTTCCATCTTTCTGACTAACAACTTTACATAACTTTTGATTAAAGATTATGTCATAACCATTATCACTTAATTGACTTATGGATAATAGATTATGCATTAATCCTTCTACTAATAGAGCATTAGAGATGGAGGGAAGATTTCCATTACCAATAGTTCCAGAGCCAATTATTTTTCCTGTTTGATTGCCTCCGAAACCTACGTGGCCTCCATCTTTTAATTCAATACTTTGGAACATATGCTTTCTTCCCGTCATGTGTCGTGAGCATCCAGAGTCCAGGTACCATGATTGGTGTTTCAGTTTTGCTATTAAGGACATCTGCAACATACACAATTTTGTCTTTGGGTACCCATATTCTTCTGGGTCCTTTTTTGTTAGTTTTTACAAACTTTTGATTCATTTTAGGTTTCAAATCAGAACTTGTGGAACAAGATGAATCACTAGTGTATATTAGATCATGATTATGACCATAGGTAAAAATGAGAACTTAGAGGAGTATTAGTTTTTATGACAATGTCATCAATTTTTTTATACTTCAGAGTTTCTTTAGTATTCACATAGCCTATGCCTCTTCTATCATTTCTGCTAACTCCATAGATCATAGATGCAATTTTGCTTCTATCTATGCTTTTAGCAAGGAATTTTTGAAAACCATAATCATATTGTTTTATGATATTACCAGAATTGATTAGATCTTCTAATTCAGATTCTTTCTGAGCTTTAAGTTTTTCAAAAGAGTTTTTACATTCAAAAATATTTTCTTTTAGCTCAGAGTTTTTTGTTTTTAGTTTTCTATCTTCTTCTAATTCAGATACCAGACTTTGTTTCATGTCTTTGTATTTGAATTGAAGCTTCTGATTTTTTCAAGAATTTCTGAGAGGCTAGCTTCTAATTGAGATCTGGAAAGTTTAGAAAATACCTCTTCTGAATCTGATTCTGATTCTGATTCTGATGAGTGATCATCTTCTGGTATGTTTGCCATTAATGCAATATTAGCTTGTTCATCTTCAGAATCTGACTCTGCTTCAGATGATTCAGAATCATCCCATGTTGCCATGAGACTCTTTTTCTTTTCTCTGCTGAATTTGTTTCTGGGTTTCTCTTTCTGAAGTTTTGGACATTCACTTTTGTAGTGTCCTGGTTCTTTGCATTCATAGAACACAACTTCTTTGCTTCTGGGTTTCTTGTGACCAGATGTTGATTCAGAATAATTGTTTGTTCTTCTGGTATTTCTGAACTTCTTCTGACGATGCTTCCAGAGTTGTTGAACTCTTCTGGATAGGAGAGATAATTCATCTTCTTCTGATGAGCATCCATAACTTTCTTCTTCTTCTTCCTGTAAAGCTTTAGAAACAGATTTGTTAGATTTAAGAGCTACAGACTTACCTTTCTTCTGGGGTTCATCTTCTTCTAGTTCAATCTCATGACTTCTCAAGGAGCTGATCAGTTCTTCTAAGGAAATTTCATTCAGATTTTTTGATAGCTTTAGAGCAGTGACCATGGGCCTCCAAGCTTTTGGTAAACTTCTGATGATTTTCTTCACATGATCTGTTGTTGAGTAGCCTTTGTCCAGAACTTTTAGTCCAGCTACCAGGATTTGGAACCTTGAGAACATTTTTTCAATTGTCTCATCTTCTTCCATCTTGAAAGCTTCATACTTCTGGATGAGAGCTAGAGCTTTAGTCTCCTTGACTTGAGTGTTGCCTTCATGTGTCATCCTCAGAGAATCAAACATGTGTTTAGCTGAGTCCCTGTTTGTGATCTTCTCATATTCTGTATATGAGATAGCACTTAGAAGTATGGTTCTAGCTTTGTGATGATTTCTGAATTTCTTCTTCTGCTGAGCTGTCATATTTTTTCTTTCAATCTTCTAACCATCTGCTCCAACAGGATGAATGTATCCATCTGTCACCATGTCCCAGAGATCTCCATCTAGAGCTAGAAAGAAACTCTCCAGAACATCCTTCCAGTAGTCAAAATTGTCACCATTGAACACTGGAGGTTTAGCGTTGATCTTGTCATTCTGGTAGTCATTGTTGTTATTTCCAGCTTCTGCCATGTGTTTAACTTCTGGATCTTTTACTGACACGGTTAAGTGTTTTTCTCAGAACCTAGTGCTCTGATACCAATTGAAGGTGCACAAAACACAAGGAAGGGGGGGGGGGGGTTGGAATTGGGTTTTCTTTAACAACAAAAAATAACTTCTAATGACAAGTTAATTTATCCTGGTTCGTTTGAACTCAAACTACGTCCAGTCCACCCGCCAAGGTGATTTTGCCTCTACTGAGGTCTTAATTCACTATTCAACAAATGAATACACACACTGACCTATAGTCAATGTCCTCTTGAGTCTTCTGACTAAACTTAGTCACTCAAGGAATATTATGCAACTATTACAATGATAATAATATAGTAACTAAAATTGCTTCTTATCAAAGCTAGGATCACTAAGTGAAAGTTACAATATTTTAGCACAAAATGATTCAGTCTTTTTGCGTGAGTGTGTTGCGTATCAATTCTTCAAATTGAATCCTTTATATAGTCTTGAACAAATGTAGCCGTTGGAGACATCTTGAGCTAGTTTAGGATATTAGTTAATACCATAACTTCCTTCCATTATCAGAGATACTTGTCTTGACCATTAATTAACATATTCTTTAATTAATGTCTTCATTATGAATATCAACATCTTCTAAGCGGAAATCAGAGATAATAAATATTTGATGCGCAGCCAATAAACATGTCATTAAATGATGGATTCTTCATTAAGAGTATCTTCTATAAATGGCTCAATAAATCTTCTACTAATGCACGTCTCCCTTAATAGAATTGATCTTCTACACAAGAATAAAGGTATTCATTATAACTTCTATTCTAGCATAATAATCTTTGTTATCATCAAAACACTTAGAGGTTCAGAACCATAATTGTTCTAACAATCTCCCCCTTTTTGATGATGACAAAACATTTAGATAATGAGAATAGAGTTTAATAAGATTAGAGGAACTCCCTTTGAACAAATATTTCTTATAAATATTTCTTCAGATGTTCCATTAGCCTTAGCTCCCCCTGAGTTGATTACTAGACCTGTTTCTATTCTATGATCACAACTCAAATATTTTTATTAGAATATTATATGTAAGAGGCAAATCTTGGTAAACTGCTATGGATCAGGATCTTCTACGTTTCTCCCCCTTTTTGTCATAATCAAAAAGAGTTGATGCGAAAAAAAATGCAATTGTATAGAAGCAAAATACGTTACCATTAATTATAAAAAAACTTGTAAAGACAAATTCAGTAGAACTTTAAAAAGTTATGAAGAAGCAGAAAATAAAACAGAAACAACTAAAGCAGAAGATTAGCATAAAATCAGGGGTGCATCTTAGTAACTAAGGCCTCCAGCAAAAATTTAATCTCAGATGATGATTCCACTTGCTTGCCAAGCATTGTCTTCAATTCAGCAGTGGTTTCATCTTATTTAGGAGTTCCTAGGTAGGACTGTCATTGGGTAGGGATTAAGTGAAAAGATTGCAAACTGGGGTGTTTGATGTAGATCTTTGAATTGATACTACTCATATTGAAGTTCCTTCCTGGCTTGGTAGCCCCCATAGTAGGTGTGATTGCACCGAAATGGGTTAACAACTCTCTGTTTTCTTTAATTCTGTCTTTGACTTTTATTGTGTTTTTAAACTTGTTGTTATTGGTATCATGACATTGTATTCCACATTGTATATCAGTTGCAAAATTTCAATTAACAATGATTTTCTCAATAATATCATAGAGGGTCAGAGTTGGATGTTAAATTAGTGGACTTGATGGTGGGTGATGAACATGCTAGAAGTAATGATTTCCGAGTTGACGATCAAGGTGTGCTAACATTTCGTGAACGAATTTGTATCCTCGATGATTCTAAATTGAAGAGAATGATTCTTGAGGAGAGTCACATGAGTAGCCTGAGTATTCACCTGGGAGCTACAAAGATGTATCAGGATTTGAAAATGATATTTTGGTGGCCTGGTGTCGCTCCCACCGAATGACAACCGGGGTCAGAAGGGGTACAGACGCGAACGGTCGGCGAAAAGGGAATGAACACACAGGAGTGAACTCAGAAAGACAAAGAGTCGCCAGCTAGGCATTTTTATCCTGGAGGAAAGGTAATGTTGCATAGACCTAGGAAGATATGGATAAGACGGTTGCGAACCAGAGAGACTGAGAAAGGGGGTTGGTTACAACCTGGGAAGGTATTAGCACCCAGATTGTCCGTCGTACTCGACGGGATCCACGCTTAAAAGATTTGTGTTTTAAAGGGGTAGTGTCAGTGCAATTTGTGTATCAAAGCTGGAAAAGAATGCAAGTGTCAGTGTATAGTGTATAAGTGATGTGAAGTGTATAAGAGAAGTGTCAGTGTAAGAACAGGAGTAAAATGCTCAAGATATTGAGGCTTAAGAAATAATGCTGGAAGGAGGGGGAATATATAGAGACTTTTGTTCGATAACTTGTTAAGTTATGCCTACGTATCCTCTCGTGCAATGAGGAAGTCAAAACACCGTAGTTCGACCCAAAGAGACTGAAAGATAAATTGACTGATGAACTGCTTGCTTGTCTATACTCAAGTGTATGACCTGTCTGGCTCAGGTGCAAACTGTCTTGCATTAGACGGAAGAAGCGAGTTCTCGTTTGTGAGTGAAGATGAGGTGAGAAAAGAATCCCGAAGGAGACGATTATTGTTTGTTTGTGGTATTTTCAGTCTTTTATTGCTTTTTGAAGTTTGTCATAAGTTAATAAGCTTAAGCCTAAACCAATGGGTTAGTAAACTCATCACATCTTCCCTCTGATTAGGGGTAATGAGGATACCTTAAGTGTGAAGTCAGCATCTCACACTTAATTACCATGGTGTAGGATTAAGATCATTAACCTAGTTGTGATTAGTTAAATGTTTTTGTTGTTTTGTTTAGTGTTAAGTAATGAGACTAAGCCATAATCAGGGATTAAACAGACTCATTACACCATCCTAATAGAAGGATAATAGATGAGAATGTTTAAGCTGAGGAAAGCTCCTCAACTTAATCCATGATTAGGGATTAACCTCATGACAAAACAAAGCCTTTATTAAGTGGATTTTAGTTAATGATAAGATGAAGAAGTGAGTTTTATGGTTTGTAAGACAACTTGAGGGGGACTTGTCCATTAACACTAGGTTTAGTCCTTCTTAACCAATTAAGGAAGAATTAGAACCCTAATGCAAGGCCCAAGTTACAAGCTTGATGTCTTGATGATTATTAAATGAATTGATTAAGGGATTTAAACACATTAAGGTTTTAACACTTAGGATTAAAGTTATACACTTCATCCTAATAGAAGGATGCAGGCATAAGCTTAATCACAAAGCCTTAAAGCCTTTAGGGTTTAGTCCCTGATTATGAGAGGAGAAGAGAAGACTCAAAGATGACACAAAGGTAAAACCTAAATGGGGGACTAAACAATCCTAAAAAGTTATCATGCTTGGAAGTCCTAGGGTTTGTGAGGTTTAAGAGAAAGATCTTCAAAGAACCACCAAGGAGGGAAGCAGATGAAAGGAGCAAAGAGAAGCAAAACAACTTGCTTCACTTAAGAAGTCAAGTTGCTTGAAGAAAGAAAGTAAGATGAACAAGAATGAGCAAGCTCAATCCAATACACAAACAAAGATGCACCAAATGAATTATGAAAGAGATGAAAAGAGAAAGTGAGAAGTGAAGGCAAATTCACTTCTCAAAGTAACTTACCACCTGAAAAGTTAGTGAAAGAAATGAAATGCAATGCAAATGAGATGAAATGGCATGATGCAAGACAAAGTCAGAAGCAAATACATGATGTTAATGATGCTAAGAGATGATGCAAACATGAGGCAAGGCATTATAATGATCATACAAACATATGGATACAAGAGGAACATGTATTGAACCATGGATGCACATGAAAAGTTATGTAATGTAATGGACATATAACATGGAAAGTGCAAGAGGAAATGATCAAACATGATTCTAATATGTCCTAAGATGTATTATGAATCAAATGGATGCACAAAATGTCATGGCAAGTCTTGGTATGCAAGCAAATGGAAGATGGATGCAAAGGAACCCTAAACCTACACAAACTCACTGCCCAAAGGAGGGGATCTAAATCTTAACCTAGTGAGAGTTATGAATTTTCTAAGATTGCTAGGGTTTTAAGGTACCTTGACAAGAAAAATGCAAAACAAATTGAAAATGCAAGATCAATTCATGCCAATTTTATCCTATAAACTACATTTTATGCAAGATGCAATGCAAAAAGAATCATGATCCAACTCTCAAAGGTTAGACAGAAATGAATTTTGGAAGTTTTACACAAATTATTGCCTCAAAATGAATTTAATTCCATTGAAAATGATCAAAAGGCATCAAGAACAAAATATAAATTTGGTTTGAGAGTTGGACAATGTTTCTAAATGTTTTTGAATGTCACATGAATTTTTTTGTGATTTTTAAATACCTAAAAGTATTTTTAATTAATTAATTTTAATTAATTAATTAAAAATAAACTTTTAAATAATTTAAAAATAATTTTAAATGCAAAAAATAAAATAAAAATCATTTTTTGAATGAGAAAAATATTTGAAACAAAAATGCAAAGGGAAATATTTTTAGGATTTTTCTAACTATTTTAAAATAAATATGAAAGTTAAATGAATAAAAATAAAATAAAAATGGAATTTAATGGGAAGTATGCAAGATCTAAGACTGAGATTCAAAGATGGGACGCGGGAGTTGACTGCGCGCGTGATCTAGTGGCTGTAATTCAAACTGACTAAATCTCAATTAAATAATTAATTAATCCTGATTAATATATAATTAGGGCTTAATGAGCAATCTGGTTCGTTCATTCGCGCGCGGGAAGACAAGATCTACGGCTCACATTTAAAACTGGACCTAAACCCTAATTAACATTAATGACTCTCAGACGGCCGGAACAGTGTTCCGGTCGTCTTCTCCGACGAGTCCAAAACCTTATCTCTCTCTCTAAGCAACGAAAATGAAATCTCTCTGCCCAGAATCAAACCCCACTCATCACTGAATCAAAACCCCCAAACAAAAATCATTTCTTTCTCACCAACAATGCAAATCGAAACAAAGTAATTTTAGGTCAGAAACTTTCAGACAACTCATACATACTCAATACTCCACCATTTTGAAAAGTAAACACATCAGAATCATCAGCACATCATAAGGATTCGATTAAGAACTTAAAAACAAGGTTCTGAGAAAAATTTCTTGAGCCATACCTGAGATGGAACCTCCTGGTTCTGGGCTTTCTGGGCTCTCTCTTGTTGCAAACCCACTCTTATGAACCTCCTGAAGATGATACGAAGCTTAGAAAGCTTTGAGGATGGCTGGTTTGTGAGATTGAGCAAGTTCTGTTCAGTGAGGTGAGGAAATCGTGTTTGGTTTGTGTGAGGTTTTGGGCTGTTTCAATGGTTGGTTTGTGATCAGTGGAACATGCTGAGATTAATGGTGAAGTTTGTTTGAATGTTTGATGCTTGTGGAGTGTGTTTCGAATGAAAATGCATATGAGGCATAAACTTGGAACTATGGCTTATGATCTGTTTCAGGCTTGTGTGTGTGATGCAAATGAATACTTGGAGTGTGTTTGTAAGGTCTGGATTGGGCAGAGAGTTGTTGTGTCACTGTGGGATTGGTATGGGATGAGTTGCAAAAAGTCAAGAAAGTTGTACTTGGAAGTATGGGCAAGTGGCAGGCTGAGATAGGGGCATGGCTATGCGCAGCAAGGATCAAGGGGTGTCACGAAATCAGATTTTGTGAGCTGGCTCAAGTGGATGAAGAGTTATGGATCATTTTGCAAATTTGTGAACTTTTGGCCCTTTTGGAATTTCTTGATCCACAAGCCATGAAAATGAGTGAACTTTTGATGCAATCTGATCTTTATGCCTTGGTTTATGTTTGTGTGAAGTTTAGAAGTCCATTTGAAAGCTCAATTTGCCTTGGCAAGGGATTTTGCAACTTTGCCTCTTTGGTGGAAAACTTGAAATTATGTGATTTTCCCAACTTTGACAAGCCATAACTTTTGATCCAAAATGAATTAGAATGAGTTCTTGTACTTTTTGAAAAGGGAATGATCCATTCTACAACTTTCATGACCAAAGTTTTCCCATTTGAAGCATTTTTGAATCAAAAAGCAAGGGTTGAAAAAGTTTCCTAAAATGGCAAGTTTCCATTACAAGTCATTTTCCCAAAAAGTCAACTTTGCAAATGGCTTGAAATTCTTCAATTTTGTGAACTTCTAACATCTTCTATGATCAAATAAAGATCATACATAATCAAAATGATGAAGAAAACCCTTTGGTTGGGTCATTGGGGGCCTCAGATGCCCTGATTTTGCACTGACTTGCTCAAAAAGTCAACTCTTGATCAGATGCCTTCCCCATTGAATTTCTTAATGAAAATTGATATGAATGATCCCTATACCATATAGAGACCAATAGAAACAAGAATGACCAAAAAATTTGGAGTTATGGCCTTTGAAACCAAAACCCTAATTCTAGGTCATCTGTGCAGTTAAACCTGGCTCTGCTTCCATGCTTTCTCAGTTCTTGTGATTTTTTTTGACATTTTTGACTTTGAGAGGATATAATATGATGCTTGAACATACATGGACCCCTTTTAAGTGATTGATGACCTTTGGAGTGGCTCAAGAAGCTCTTGGATTGCTCAGATCACAAACCCTAGATGCAGATGACTTAGAACCAATGCAGTGAAGGAAATATGCAATATGAGATGCTATGATTGAACTTATGCATATGAAAAGATCACAAGCCATGGTGTGAATGGGTGAGGGCAAATTTGGGGTGTTTACAGCTGCCCCTATTCAAACATGAGTTAGCTGTGCAGGATGTAAGCAACGGCTTAACAGGCAAACAAGATAACTTGTGGTTGAATACCAAAGACAGTCCAAAATTTGCACTCACAGAACGAAGAAGAAAAGGGATATAGATTGTCAAAAGAAATAAAGTATATTTTAAAGTGCGGGCGAAGGAGGACGACCGTCGAGCAGAGGATGACTGCTGGGGAAGGAGCAATGACGGGGACGGCTGACATGCTGGGGATATAAGAGATTATGATGGGGACGACCATCAAAATAAAGTGACAAAGATTCTCTGGGGAATAGGTAAAAATAAATGATGAGGTACGGTCATTAAAGGTGAAGGACGATCACCTAGCAGGGGACGGATGCTCTGTTGGGTATAAGATGAGGGACGATCATCTAAGGTGAAGGACGATCACCGGGCAAGGTACGGTTGCCAAAAGCATCGCGACATAGGACGAATGTCGGATAAAAAGGTCGACGATGGGGACTGTAAACACCCCAAATTTGCCCTCACCCATTCACACCATGGCTTATGGTCATTTCATATGCATAAACTCAATCATAACATCTCATACCACATTTTTGATCCACTGCATTGGTTCTAAGTCATCTGTATCTAGGGTTTGTGATCTGAGCAATCCAAGAGCTTCTTGAGCCATTCCAAAGGTCATCTATCACTTCAAAGAGGTACATGCATGTTAAAGCATCATATTATATCCTCTCAAAGTCAAGAATGTCAAAGAATCACAAGAACTGGAAATGGTGTGGAGGCAGAGCCAGGTTTAACTGCCCAGATGACCTAGAATTAGGGTTTTGGTTTCAGAGGCCATAACTCCAATTTTTTTGGTCATTCTTGTTTCTATTGGTCTCTATATGATATAGGGAGTATGCATATCATTTTTCATGAAGAAATTCCATGGTGAAGTCATCTGATCAAGAGTTGACTTTTTAAGCAAGTCAGTGCAAAATCAGGGCATCTGAGGCCCCCAATGACCCAACCAAGGGGTGTTCTTCATCATTTTGATGGTATATGATCTTTATTTGATCATGTAAGAAGTTGGAAGTTCACAAAATTCAAGAATTTCAAGTCTTTTGCAAAGTTGACTTTTTGGGCAAGTTTGACTTTTAATGAAAATGCCATTGTAGGCAACTTTTTCAACCCTTACTTTTTGATCCAAAAATGCTTCAAATGAAAAAACTTTGGTCATGAAAGTTGTAGAATAGATCTTTCCCTTTTCAAAAAGTACAAGAACATGACCTAATTCATTTTGGATCAAAAGTTATGGTTCATCAAAGTTGGCAAAAATCACTAAATTTCAAGTTATGCACCAAATGGAAAACTTGCAAATTCTTGTACCAAGGCAATTTGTGACTTCTAATTGATGTCAAACCTTTACACAAACATCACACATGACCTAAAAACAGAATTGGCCCAAGGGATTTTTCATTCTTGTGCTTGGATGTTCAAAGATCCTTAAGTCATTTTTCATAAAGGTGCAAAGAGGGATTCTTGGCAAAATCATCCTCCAAGGAATTATGTGATCACAAGCTGATTTCTATGCATTGCCATGACCAAATGAAGCATTATGCAACAAAATTCAGCAAGGAGTATCTCATGTACATGGCACAAAATCATAAGAAAGCACAAGTGGGCAAGTTGCAAAAGCTAGCATAGCTCATGATCCACATGTTGCAGTCATTCATAAGCAATCTAAGGGTCATCCTTGACTCAAGCTGAGGCAAGACAAGCCCTTAGACAGCTGCTTCCATAGCCCATGCTGCAAGTACCAATCACATTAACTTTTTGGCAAAAACCCCCATACTCTTGGAACAGTGAGCAGCCACCTCTACTGACCTGCTCCACAGGCTACTCATACATTGTGGGAGTGTTATAGCAAGACAATGGCCATTGGAACAAGCCAGAACACAGCCCTCACAAAAACTGTCAAAAACGTTCCTCTCTTCGAATCACCTTCCACAGCCATCAAACACTCATTCTATCTTCACCAATCAACCAGAAAACATTCATAGAACCAATACCACCCCTCACAATGATCTGAAGCTGCCTACATAAGAACCCCATTTTCTGATACACCAGAACTGGACCTCTCAAAATAGCCTGTTTAAACTCCATCCAAGCTTGCCATTAGCACAAGGGGGATCATTGGAGTGAGTTTTCACCAAAGAACAGCCCAGAAAGCCCAGAATCAGAAGCTTCCACCTTAGGTATAGCTCAAGAACTTTTTTCTCAGAACTTGTTTTTCTTGTCATAAATTGAAAGTGTATGTTGTGCTGATCATAATGATGTGCTTAGAATTAAAAATGAGTGAAAAATGAGGTTTTATTGATGCTCTGAAATTTCTCCCGTGAAAAGTGTTTGCTTCGATTTGCCTGATTCTTGAAGTTTAAATGTTGTTTGAGGGATGATTTGTGTTCTAGGATGTTAGAGGATCATTTTGCTGTGTTTAATTTGAAGTGGGGTGGCTTGTGGTGAAACCTAGGGTTTTGGTTCGCCGGAGAAGACGACCGGAAGTCTTCTCCGGCCACCTGAGAACCATTAACCCTAATCCCTGTAATTAATTGGCATTTGAATCTGGTGCGTTGGATCCATTGACTTAGGTTGACTGGCGCGTGTTTGTGTGGCCCAGATGCATCCATTTTGCCCTAATCTCCATTAACTTAATTAATCCCATTTAATTAATTCATAAAACCTGATTTAAGTCAGAGTCCATCCTGACCCTTGATTCACGCGCCAAGTCAACAGCTGACCCCCAACTTTGAATCTGATGCGTTGGATGTGATTACTTTTCATTTTCTTTAATTCTTATTTCATTTATTTTGTATTTCTTTCTCCATTTTATTAAAAATAGTAAAACTTATTCAAAAATTCTGAAATTTTTTATGCACACTATTAATTAATTTCAGAAACCAAAAACATTTTTATTTTTATTTTTTGCATTCAAAAAATATTTTTAAATATTTAAAAGTTTATTTTTAATTAATTAATGAGAATTAATTAATTAAAATTACTTTTAGGTATTTAAAAATCACCAAAAAATTCATGAAACATTTAAAAACATTTAGAAACATTGTCCAACCCTCAAACCAAATTTATATTTTGATCTTGATGCATTTTGAGAATTTTTCATGGAATTAAAATCATTTTGATGCATTATTTTGATCCAAACTTCCAAAAATCACTTCTGCCTAACCATAAAGAGTTGGACTTTGATTCTTTTTGCATTGTGTTTAACATATCATGTAGTTTCTAAGATTAAATGGTATTGATTTGATCTTTCATTTTCCCTTTGTTTGGCATTTTTCTTGTTAAGGAACCCTAAAACCCTAGAAAACTTAGGAAAATCATATCTTGAATTAGGTTAAGAGTTGGAACTTTTCCTTTGGAAAGTGAGTTAGTATAGGTTTAGGGACCCTTTGAGTGCATTTTCAATTTTTTGTATTGATGTATGCTTCTGATTTTGGTTTGTGTTTGATGTATTGATCATAAAACCCTAATTTGGGCTTCCACATGCATCCATCTTGCATTTGCATCCATACTTTGACTTGCCATAGCATTTTATGCATTCTTGTGATTCATTAGACATCTTAAGACATATTGAAAGCATGTTTGATCATTGCATCATGTATTTGCCATGTTGTATGTCATTTGCATCCCATAACTTTTCATGTATGTTTTTGGTTCTGAACTTGTTCCACTTGCATCCATATGTTTGTATGATCATCCCCATGCCTTGATTCATGTTTGCACCATTGCATAACATCATTATCATCTCATATATGCTTCTGGTTCTGGTTTGCACCATGTCATTTCATCTCATTTTGCATAAGCATTGCATTCCTTTATTAACATTTCAGGTGGTAAGTAACTTTGGGAAGTGGATTTGCCTTCACTTCCCACATCTTCTTTTCATCTCTTTCATGCATCCTTGCTGCATTTTTGTATGTGTTTGGGTTTGAGCTTGCTCATTCTTCTTCTCCTTGCTTTCTTTCTTCAAGTAACTTGTCTTCTTAATTGAAGCAAGTTACTTTGCTTCTCCTGATCCTTTCATCTGCTTCCTGGTGGTTCCATTGAAGATTTCTCCTGAAAGCCCCACAAACCTTAGGAACAACCAAGCATGACAATGATTAGGGTTTTGATTAGTCCCCCACTTAGTTTTTACCTTTGTGTCTCATTGAGTCTTCTCTTCTCACCTCATAATCAGGGACTAAACCCTAAAGGCTTTAAGGCTTTGTGATTAAGCTTATGCCTGCATCCTTCTATTAGGATGGAGTGTATAAATTTAATCCTAAGTGTTAAACCCTTAATGTGTTTAAAACTCTTAATCAATTCACTTAATAATCATCAAGACATCACACTTGTAACTTGGGCCTTGCATTAGGGTTCTAATTCTTCCTTAATTGGTTAAGAAGGACTAACCCTAGTGTTAATGGACAAGTCCCCCTCAAGTTGTCTTACAAAATCATAAAATTCACTTCACCATCATATCATTAAATAAAATCCACTTAATAAAGGCTTTGTTTTGTCATGAGTTTAATCCCTAATCATGGATTAAGTTGAGGAGCTTTCCTCAGCTTAAACATCCTCATCTATTATCCTTCTATTAGGATGGTGTAATGAGTCTGTTTAATCCCTGATTATGGCTTAATCTCATTACTCAACACTAAACAAAAAACCACAAAAACATCTAAATAATCACAAGTAGGTTAATGATCTTAATCCTACACCAAAGGTGATTAAGTGTGAGAAGCTGACTTCACACTTAAGGTATTCTCATTACCCCTAATCAGAGGGAAGATGTGATGAGTTTACTAACCCATTGGTTTAGGCTTAAGCTCATTAACTTATGACAAACATCCAAAAGCAATAAAAGACTGAAAACTCAAAAACAAACAATAATCGTCTCCTCCGGGATTCTTTTCTCATCTCATTCACTCATAAACGAGAACTTGCTTCTTCCGTCTAATGCAAGACAGTTTGCACCTGAGCCAGACAGGTCATACACTTGAGCATTGACAAGTAAGCAGTTCACAAGTCAATTCATCTTTCAGTCTCTTTGGGTCGAACTACGGTGTTCTAACTTCCTCATTGCACGAGAGGATACGTAGGCATAACTTAACAGTTATCGAACAAAAGTCTCTGTATATTCCCCCTCTTTTCAGCTTCATTCTTTTAAGCCTCATATTCTTGAGCATTTCATTCTTGTTCTTACACTGACACTTCATTTACACACTTCACTTCTCTTACACTGACACCTGTACATTTTCTTCCAGCCTCCTTATACACAGATTGCACTGACACTACCCCTTTAAAACACAAATCTTTTAAGCCTGGATCCCGTCGAGTACGGCGGACAATCTGGGTGCTAATACCTTCCCAGGTTGTAACCAACCTCCGGGATAAAAATGCCTAGCTGGCGACTCTTTTCATCTCCAGTGAGTCCACTGCTGTGTGTTCTCATTGTTCCTTTCGCCGACCTTTCGCGTCTGTACCTTTATTTGGGCCATTCCCATTTATCGGGAGCGACAGCTTGGCGACTCTGCTGGGGACCCTTATATTGCAACCAGGGCTTCTGGTTCTTTTTGTGGGTTCCTCCTAGCGCTTGATTGATTTGTGTTTACTGGGGTGCTATGTGCTACTTGTGCTTATTTGTATTTATTTTTTCTTTATGTACAGTTGTTTTACTGCTTTCTTTATAGCTTTACATATATCATATTGTCATACTGTGCTGGCTGGATCTGTTTTGTTGCTTTGGTGGGTGGGGTTCTATTGAGAGTTAAGGTCCTACACCTGGGACCTGAGTGACACCTAGGCTAGAGTGGTTCATATTCTTTCCCATTCCATCTCAGTCTGGTGCGGGAATATGAAACACGGTTCAGATATGGGTTTCTTCTTGAGAACTCTGTGTTGCAGATTTCCTGCAATACTAGGGCTATCTGGGAAGCCTGCTAAGTCTGGATGACCTTTAGTATTGACCTTCAGAAACTGAGGTGAATTATAGGAGGATCTTTTATGGTTATTTTAAACACTGTACCTCCGGGTTAGAAGTGTTCACACTTCTCATAACTGATCCAAGTCTGAGGATCCTTGTTCTAGAACACTACCTGTGAGGGGGTTGGGCTGTTTACAGGTTTGCAGGTACCCTTGACCTCAGCATACCCTGTTACTTTGTTTGATTAAGAGTACTCCATCTTGGAACAGTTCTTGTGATTCTAAACCCTGGACATGTGGCTCTTTATTTGAGTCCCCCACCTTGGTTACTGGACTTATAGACCTCCATCTGGATTTCTTGAACATACCTGGGCCTATATCAGAGCACTTGATCAGATCCAGCTCAGTCACAAACCCTTGCATATCATTTGCATACATCATCATTGCATCATTTTGACATTTGCTTATTTGTTTTTCAGGGTATCCATCCTTTATTTTTGGCTTGGTTTTGACCCCATCATCAGCATAGACCTATCTTCATCAGCATCTACTTCAGCTGTCAGCTACCTGCTTCAGTCACCAGTCTCAGCCTGTCAGTGGCCCATCCTCAGTGTCATCATCAGCATCTGTTTCAACTCTTCTTCAACAACATGGCACCTAAGAAGAGTAACATCTCCTATCATTTCTTTCAGCCTGAGCTAGCTGACATCAAGAAGATTCAGACCCTGATTACTCCAGACCATATACCACTATTCAGAGAACACTATGGAAGCATACTTGATGTGGTTATGGATTTGGACCCTTCACAGAGGAGCCTGATTCATACTTGCCTGCAGTTCTATGATCCTCCTCTGAGGTGTTTCACTTTTCAGGATTTTCAGTTGGGCCCTTTGTTAGAAGAGTATTCATCATTGGTTGGTATACCTATCAGGGGTGGAGTCCCTTTCAATCCTGAGATGGCTTTTCCAAGTAATGAAGAAGTAGCAAAGGCATTGCATCTGGAACCAGTTCTGATTGGGCAGCATATGACTACTAAGGCTGGGATCTCTGGTCTACATCTGGATTTCTTGATCTCTCAGGCTACTTTGAAGGCTTCTTCAGGAGAATGAAAGGCAGTCTGTGCTTTATTGGCCCTTAGCATATATGGGATCATATTATTTGCAGATGAGCCTAAGTTTGTAAGTAAGAATGCAATCCATCTTTTCACTCTATTGGGGGATTTCTACTACTCTGTCCACCAAAGGAATGAAAAGCAAATGGGAAGATTAGTGAGGTGCTGTGCTCCTTTGTTCCATACTTGTCTTCTCAAGCATTTGCCCAAGACAGATGCATTTTTGAATCCTCATCAGCAGAGGAACTGGGCTAGAAGACTCACTACTTTGACTTCAGCCGATATCAGGTGGTGCACTCAAAGCACAAAGGGCAAGGACATCATTACCAGTTGTGGGCAGTTTCCCAATGTACCCCTGATAGGAGTTAAAGGTTGCATCAACTACAACCCACTGCTATTCAAAAGACAACTGGGCTATGCATTGGTCCACACTCCTAAGGCACAAGACTTGGCTGAGACTCTTTACTGTGAGAACAAGCCTAATCTGGCTATTGTCAGGCAAGCAGCCTGGGCCTGGGACAATGTTCAAACTAAAGGAGTATCCATTCTGGGAAAGTGCAACAATGTAGCATCAACACAGTACTATGAGTGGTCCCATGCCAGGGCTCAATTTTCTGGGATGCCCTTCACCATGGAAGATATGCCTGGGCCATCCTCAGCACCACCTCCTGCCACTGTCAGCTTAGAGGAGTTTGAGAGTTTGAAAGAAAGAAATGAGAAGTTGACTCAGGCTCTACAGAAGACCCTCTGGGAGAGGAGTGATGGTAGGTTGGATATTGAGAGGTTAGAGAAGTTGAAGGTGGAGCATCTGGCTATGATTGAGAAGTCTGAGGATTACATCAAGAAGTCTAGGGCTGGAGAAAAAATTCTGAAGAATGCCTGCAAGGAAGCTCAGTTCCAGAAGGCCAGGACTGATTTGTATCTGAAGGAGAGTCAAGCTAGGTGGGTTAGGATCACCGAAGCTCGTACTATGGAAGATAAGAGGACTCAGGACAAGATTGAGCAGCTGGAAGCTAGTGCAAAAGAGCAACAGGAAGCCCTGGCAGCAACCCAGAGGGAGATCTCAGAGCTGAAGATCAGAGCTGGAGTGAAGAGGTCAAAGGACCAGAGTCAACACAAGAAGCTGACCGCAGCTGTTACTACCCGGAATCTCCTTATCAGGAATCTCACGGAGCGTCCAGCTGATCCTGTGACTGAAGCACTTCTCAAGGAAGTTCAGGAGGATGAGTTTGGTCTTGGTGTCTGACTTTTGCTTGTTGTTGCTTTCATTTCATGTACTTTTATTTTCTTATGTTGTATTTTGACCCCTCGGGGCATGCTTTGTAAGAAACAAACTATGTATCATTTGCTTTCTGTAATATATGTATTGGTTTGTTTTATCTGAGTTTCTTTCAAGCAAAGTCACAAGCATCTTCCTCAAAGGTCTGGAAGGGTCAAAACCAAGGGCCAAGCCGGATACCTTGGAAACAAATAAGCATACTGCATTGCATGCTAACCTTTTGTTTGTTTTGTAGGTTTATTTTGTTGTTGTTACTAACTCTGTTGTGATATTCAGGAACTATTGCTCGACGTCGGGTATTTCCACTCAACCGTCCGCACAAATATCCCACCCGCAACAATCTTCCAGGCATACAGATGGACCAGGTACAACAGGACCTTACAGAGGTCAGGAACCAAATGGCCAATGAAAGATTGGAAATGAGGGCTCAGATGACACAGTTTATGGAAGTGATGAACAATATGGCTCAGAGCCAAGAGAGATTAAGAGCAATGGTAGAAAGGCAGAATCAGGAAGATCCCCATGTAGGGACTGCTGGGACAAGCAACAATGAGAGGGTTCAACCTCATGTCAACCCCCCTGTATTTGGACCCCACCTTCATCCAGAGATCAACATTCCTGCTAATGTATAAGGGACTGCCACTGCAGGCAGAGTGCTGCAAGAAGACCCCCAGGAGGATCAGTTCACAGTAATGGGTGCTGGGGAGGAGGCCTATGACAGAAGGCTGGACGAAATTGCTGAAAAATTAAGATCCTTGGAGTCTCAAAACTCTTTGGGTTTTGATGTTATGGACATGGGCTTAGTGGACGGGGTCAGGATTCCCCATAAGTTTAAGCCTCCTTGTTTTGAAAAGTACAACGGGACTTCCTGCCCACGGACCCACTTGCAATCCTTTCTGGGGAGGTTGAAAGCATATACCATGGACGAGAAGCTATGGATGTTTTATTTTGAGGATAGCTTAACAGGAGCTTCAAGGGAATGGTACTCACATCTGACTAGAGCAACCATCAGGTGTTGGAAAGACCTGGCAGAGGCCTTCATTAGACAATACCAGTATAATTTGGATATGGCACCCAACAGGACCCTCCTGATGGGGATGTCACAGTCATCCAGGGAAAGCTTCCGGGAGTACGCCCAGAGGTGGAGGCAGCTGGCTGCTGCTGTCCAACCACCTATGTCAGAGAGGGAGATGGCAGATATGTTTATGAACACCCTCCAAGGGACATACATTGACAGGCTGGCCGCTTTCTCTTCTACCAGCTTTGCAGATGTCGTTATAGCTGGAGAGAGAATTGAGAGCCTGTTAAAAATGGGCAAAATTTCTGACAATGGTGCTAGCTCATCCAGCAACGCAAGGAAGCCTTTTGTGGGCCCAAGAAGAACTGGAGAGACCAATGCTATCCATACCAACAGGGGCAGACCCCAATATGTTCATAGGTCTGTGGCAGCAGTCACCATTCCCGCTCCAATTCATCCACAACCAGCTTATCAACCACAGCAGCAAAATTATCAGCAACAGACTCAGTATCCTCCTCAGAGAAACTACAACAACACCAACAACAACAATCAGCAAAGACCGTTCCAACAGAGACCTTCTCAGGCCAATAGGGTGATCGATCCGATCCCTATGCCATATGCCACATTACTGCCACAACTCCTGAAACTCAACCTGGTTGAGCTAAGGACGTTGGCACCTCCGGATCCTACCAGTCTACCCAGAAATTACGACTCCAACGCCAGATGTGCTTTTCATTCAAATGCACCCGGCCACAGTACAGAGAAGTGCAGAGCTTTGCACATGAAGGTACAAGACTTGGTAGACTCTAAAGATCTGAACTTTGCACCACCACCAAATGTTAACAAGAACCCTATGCCAAACCACGGAGGTCCCAGAATCAATGCTATTGAAAAAGACAAGCCGTCTTACTTAATAACCAGTGTGGGTCAGATTCGGACACCGTTGGTAGAGATCAAAGCTCAACTCCTTGAATGTCAAATGTTCCCGGGATGTGAGCTAGGGTGTGCTTATTGCAACATTTCAGTGAATGGTTGTGATAATTTGAGAGATGGCATAGATGGTCTCATCCAGAGTGGCCTGCTTCAAATCACAACATCAATCCTACCAATCCAGCAATCTCATCAGCAACAATTCCCGTGTCTTCTACAACTGCAACAACCATTATTCCAAGCAACTCTTCAAATTCATCAACAAATGCTCCATCTGTTACTTCAACGGACCAGATATCAGCAAACATCCCTTCTACAACTTCAGCACCCCTTCATTCAGAGTCTCCTACAACAACAACACCCATCCTTCCAACAATGTCTCCTACAACTTCAACGGCAAATGTCTCAACAGTTACAATTTATTATGATCCTGAAAATGATTCTGCCTACAACTCACAAAGAGCACCAGTCACAATATACTACGATCCACATACTATCATGGTCCCTTCTGCAGCTGCAATCAGTCCAGTCACCATCACAGTGCCTGGACCGGTACCTTATGAAAGCAGTAATGCCATCCCCTGGCATTACGGCTCTGATCTATACTGCGAAGGACAGAAAATCACTCTTGAATCATCAACCCCCGCACCACAAATAGATAATGTGGGAGGAGGCGGAGGCTTCACTCGAAGCGGACGTCTCTTTGCTCCACAAATTCAAAGACCCACTGCCGAAGCATAAGCTGCTGCCAAGGCAAAAGGTAAGAGCTTGGTGCAAGAAGAGCAAATTGTTAAAGAAGCTTTGAAAACACCCTCTGATCAAGAGGTTGATGAATTCATGAGAATCATCAAGAAAAGTGATTACAAAATAGTGGACCAGCTTCACCAGACGCCTTCTAAGATCTCTATTCTATCATTGCTTATGTGCTCCGAGGCTCATCGGAACGCACTACTAAAAGTCTTGCACACAGCTTATGTGCCAGAAGAGATCACCGTCAATCAGTTGAAAGCTGTGGTTGGAAATGTTAATGCTAGTCATGGACTAGGGTTCACCAACACTGATTTGACTACGGAAGCCGCAATCATAACAAGGCTTTGCACATTACCATGGAATGCAAAGGTGCAGTTCTTTCCCATGTGCTGGTAGACACAGGGTCATCCCTCAATGTCTTACCTAAAAAAGCCCTTGTGAAGTTGGAATATGAAGGATTGGCATTACGTCCCAGCAACCTGGTAGTGAGAGCCTTTGATGGTTCTAAGAGATCGATTCTGGGAGAAATTGAGTTGCCTATAACGATTGGCCCACAAACTTTCAAAACGACCTTCTACGTGATGGATATACAGCCCGCCTACAGCTGTCTATTGGGTAGGCCATGGATTCACGCCGCTGGCGCCGTGACCTCAACCCTTCACCAGAAGTTAAAATTCGAGTGGGAGGGCCAAGTCGTTACTATCTGTGGAGAGGAGGATATTTTTGTTAGCCACTTGGCTACCTACAAATATATTGAGATGGATGGGGAGATCCAAGAAACAATGAGTCAAGGGTTTGAGGCCTTGAACATAAATGAAACATCTGCTGTACCTGGAACCTCAATAACATCTTACCAACAAGCCCGGAAGATTGTTGAGGAAGGAACTGCCCAAGGCTGGGGCAAATTGCTACCTGTGGAGAAGAAAGAGGATAGATTTGGGTTGGGTTACAAACCAACTCAACAAGATCAAGCGGAGGCTGCTAAAGAGCCCAACTTTGTTAGTGGGGGGATGCTCACCCCCGATGCTGTCAACAATTTGGAAGACGAGGATGAAAGCGACCGCAACCTGGAGAGTTGGATCCGTCCAAAGATCCCGGGGAGCAGTATCTCAAACTGGTCTTCCCAGGAAATTATAAGAGTTACTCCTGCAGAGTAATTATTATTTCCTGTATTTTTATAGCATGCATCAAAGTCTTGCATCTTGCCCAAGATGACAAGACTCATTTTGTAATCGGGCCATCTGTAATTTTTGTGCAACAAGATTAATTAATGAAATATCAGACATCTTTTGCAAATGAGTCTTTTTCTCCTCCGCTCACTGTTTTTCCATTTTTCTTTTTGTACAAAAAATAAATGGCAGTGTTTTCAAAATGACAACTTTATTTCACTTTTCTAAAACTAGATTAAAATCAAATCACTAAAATGAACAAACTGAACCCTTGCAGAGTGTGCCTTCCAGACCGTACCGACAACAACACGGCTATGACTTCGTATGACTTTGACAATCCGATCAATCAAGCTGATGAAGGGGTTGAAGAAGATTACGAGCTTCCTGAAGAGCTAGCCAGGTTGTTGAGACAGGATGAAAAGGTTATTACTCCTCATCAGGAGGAGGTAGAGACGATCAATCTTGGTACAGATGAAGACGTGAAAGAAGTTAAAATCGGGGCCTGCCTACAAGACTCAGTGAAGAGACAACTGATTGACCTGCTTCAAGAGTATGTAGATGTGTTTGCTTGGTCTTATCAAGATATGCCAGGGTTGGACACCGACATTGTTGTGCACAAGCTGCCTTTAAGAGAAGAATGCCCGCCGGTTAAACAGAAACTGCGCCGTACTCGCCCAGACATGGCAATGAAAATCAAAGAAGAGGTGCAAAAGTAATGGGACGTCGGGTTCCTTGCTGTAACTAGCTATCCGCCTTGGGTCGCTAATATTGTGCCTGTGCCTAAGAAAGACGGCAAAGTAAGGATGTGTGTTGACTACCGGGATCTGAACAGAGCCAGCCCGAAAGATGATTTCCCATTACCTCACATTGACGTATTGGTGGATAATACGGCTCAGTTCTCGGTATTCTCCTTCATGGACGGATTTTCAGGATACAATCAGATTAAAATGTCACCTGAAGACATGGAGAAGACAACCTTCATCACACCCTGGGGCACGTTCTGTTACAAGGTGATACCATTTGGACTGAAGAACGCTGGTGCAACATATCAACGGGCTATGGTAACGTTATTCCATGACATGATCCATAAAGAAATCGAATGTTATGTGGATGACATGATTGCCAAGTCCCTTACTGAAGAAGACCATCTGGTAAATTTGCTAAAGTTGTTCAAGCGTCTGAGGAAGTACCAACTGAAGTTGAACCCCAACAAGTGCACATTCGGGGTGCGATCTGGTAAGCTGCTGGGATTTATTGTAAGTGAGAGAGGGATTGAAGTTGACCCTGATAAATTCAAAGCCATTCAAGAAATGCCTGCACCGAAGTCTGAAAAAGAAGTTCGAGGGTTTCTAGGTAGATTGAACTATATCTCAAGGTTCATATCTCACCTTACAGCAACCTGTGAGCCCTTGTTCAAGCTGTTGAGAAAGGAACAGACGGTCAGGTGGAACGAAGATTGCCAGAAGGCTTTTGACAAGATCAAGGAATACTTGCAAGAACCTTCAATCCTCATGCCTCCAGTTGAAGGAAGACCTCTAATCATGTATTTGACAGTTTTAGAAGAGTCAATGGGGTGTGTGCTGGGCCAGCATGACGAGTCTGGTCGAAAAGAGTATGCAATATACTACCTAAGCAAAAAGTTTACCGACTGTGAACAACGTTATTCACTGCTCGAGAAAACTTGCTGTGCTTTAGCGTGGGCTGCTCGCCGACTAAGGCAGTATATGTTGACCCACACTACCTTGTTGATCTCAAAGATGGACCCAGTTAAGTACATATTTGAGAAGCCAGCTCTTACCGGACGGGTTGCAAGATGGCAAATGATCCTCACAGAGTATGACATCCAGTACACTTCTCAGAAAGCCATCAAGGGCAGTGTATTGTCTGAATATCTTGCTGAGCAACCTATTGATGATTACCAGCCTATGAGATTTGACTTCCCTGATGAAGACATCATGTTCATAAAAGCAAAAGATCATGAAGAGCCTATTCACACTGAAGGGCCTGACCCGGAAGAAGAGTGGACTATGATGTTTGATGGGGCTGTTAATATGAATGGTCGTGGTGTTGGTGCAGTACTCATTACACCTAAAGGAGTTCACATGCCTTTCTCGGCAAAACTCACTTTCAACTGCACTAACAACGAAGCTGAATACGAAGCTTGCATTATGGGTCTCGAGGAAGCCATTGACCTCAGGATCAAGACTTTAACTGTATTCGGAGATTCAGCTCTGGTAATCAATCAAACCAACGGCAAATGGTACACCCACCAGGATCATCTGATACCTTACAGGGATTATACAAGGAGGTTATTGACTTTCTTTACAACAGTCAAGCTTGAGTATATCCCTCGGGACGAGAATCAGTTTGCAGATGCCCTTGCTACCATTTCGTCCATGATCAAAGTTCAAGCTGCCAACTTTGTACCTCAGATCTCAGTATCCAGACTTGACAGACCGGCATATGTGTTCGCAGCAGATGTTGTCAAAGATGATAAGCCTTGGTTCCATGACATTAAGTGCTTCTTGAAGGACCAAACATACCCACCTGGGGCATCTTCCAATGATAAGAAGACTTTAAGAAGGCTTGCTGGTAGTTTCTTCCTGAACACTGATGGCTCTCTATACAAGAGGAACTTTGACATGGTGCTCCTCAGATGCGTTGATAAAACAGAAGCAGACTTGTTAATGCATGAAGTGAACGAAGGATCCTTTGGTACCCATGCTGGAGGACATGCAATGGCTAAGAAGTTTCTAAGATCAGGCTATTACTGGATCACAATGGATGCTGATTGTTGTGCCTACGCCAGAAAATGTCATAAATGCCAGATTTACGCGGATAAGGTGCATGTGCCTCCCAATCCTTTGAATGTGATGTCTTCACCTTGGCCCTTTGCTATGTGGGGCATTGACATGATTGGCAAGATTGAGCCAACTGCTTCGAATGGCCACAGATTCATCCTGGTTGCCATTGACTATTTCACCAAGTGGGTCGAAGCAGCATCCTATGCAAATGTTACAAGACAAGTGGTAGCCAGATTTCTGAAGAGAGATATCATCTGTCGATACGGAGTTCCCGAGCGGATCATTACTGATAATGGTTCTAACTTGAACAACAAAATGATGGCTGAACTGTGCCGGGACTTCAAGATCCAACATCACAATTCTTCTCCTTACAGGCCAAAGATGAATGGCGCTGTTGAGGCAGCAAATAAAAATATCAAGAAGATTGTGCAGAAGATGGTAGTCACTTACAAAGACTTGCACGAAATGCTACCATTTGCCTTGCATGGGTACCGCACGTCAATCAGGACATCCACTGGGGCAACACCGTATCAACTTGTGTATGGAATGGAAGCAGTCCTACCTGTTGAAGTTGAATTACCCTCCCTACGGGTGTTGATGGATGTTAAGCTGAATGAAGCAGAATGGGTTCGGGCCCGATATGAACAACTGAGTCTGATTGAAGAGAAAAGATTGGCTGCAATTTGTCATGGGCAGTTATATCAGAAAAGAATGAAGAGAGCCTTCGATCAGAAAGTCAGGCATCGAGAGTACCAAGTAGGAGATCTTGTGCTGAAAAGAATCCTCCCTCCTCATACAGACCACAGGGGCAAGTGGACTCCGAACTATAAAGGACCATTCGTGGTAAAGAAAGTCTTTTCTGGTGGAGCACTGATGCTCAGCACCATGGATGGTGAAGACTTCCCGTCCCCTGTGAATTCAGATGCAGTTAAAAAATACTTCGCATAAAAATGACCCGCTGGACATAAAAACAGAATGTAAGTCCAGGCAAAAATAGGGCATCCCGGCGAGTCAAAAACAGAATAAAAGACTCGGGAAAAAATAAGGGAAATAAACACAAAAATGTACACCCGCTGAGTTGAAAAGCCGCATTGGACAACTCAGGCAAAAATGGGTATCCCGATGGATTGAAAACCCGAAAGGGCGATCCAGGCAAAATAAGGGAATAAGCGAACAACTGCATTCTGAATTCGTCTGCATCGTTCATGACTTGGTAAGCTCTGAAGGGATCAAGCTTCAATCAGAATCAGCCTTCTTCAGAAAGCAAGACGAGAAGAACGTCAAAAGTCATACGAATCATAGCAAAAGAGGAAGCTCCTTAAAGCGTCGTCAACATTGCCAGCATTTTGTTTCTCCATTTGTAACAATTTCCTCATTTTAGGAGATATGTTTCTTTGACTGTATCTCGCCAATTCAGGGCACATGAATTAATAAAATCAGATTCCCAGTCATGTTTCGTCTTGTACATTCTATTTGCAAAAAATGTCTGATGTCTTAAGAAAAACTGATTGCATAAATACAGATGCTTATCTTCAAAAAATAATAATATAATAAAAATCACATGCTTGCAGGAAATATACTTACTCTCCGAAGTGTCTAACTCCTATGACGGAATCCAGTAAAGGATACCTCGGGATTACTTGTGCGTTTCTCTATCTTTTCAGGATTGCAGGCATCCAGAACGCAACAGGGGGCCTGTAAGCTCTATCCCAGCAAGCTGGCAAATCAACACCCAATCTCAGCACCCGAAGTGTCTTCTCCCCAGCTGAGTTGCCACTTGTTACTTCTCCCCATCAGAGCTGCCAGGCATCACTTCTCCAACAGGGTAGTACCAGAAGGCGCCCATATCCCGGGCTGAGTCAAGAATCCTCCTCAACAGAATCTCTAGGGAGATCTTTCAGTGATCTCTCTTTCTACCCAGTCGAGTTGCCATTTCATCCTCAGCCAAATACAAAAGTCAGGAAACCATCTCCCCACAGAGCTCCAGCCTCTATCCAGAAAAGCAGCGCATGAAGGAATCACAACAGAGCGAAGAAAGCTTCTACAAACCCCAGCTGGGTCTCTCACTTATTGGAAAAGGTCTATCAGTGACCTATCCCCAAGCAGATACATCTCGTCAGATCTACCAATGATCTCACCCCCAGCTGGGATGTCCATTTCAAACAGATCGGCCGGAGATCGTCGCAACAACGGGATCCGAATCCCGGTTTGGTATCTTTGCATAATCATAGCATTCGCATCATATTCACCCACAAAGCGTAGCATTTCGTTTAATACGGAGCATTACGGCAGAAATCAAACATATAGCATAATCATGAGCCTTGGTCCGAATCAAACACTTGTGAATAATAACAGTCCATCAACATACAGAAAACTCTCCCCAAGATCCCCAGCGAAGATTCCTCAGCAAACACAGTTGCCTCACATTCACAAACACCAGTATATGCTCTCTTTGGCACCCGTCCGTGTCAATACCCCCCAGTAAAGTCGCCTGAACACTCTGTACAAACAGTACCACTCATATTACAGATACCTTTTCGACACCCGCCCGTGTCATACCCCCAGCAGAAAGCCAAAGACATCCTCTTTGCACTCACAAATACTCATATATATACATTTCCCTGACATTCGTCCGTGTCACTTTCCCCAGTACAGTAACCTAAACACTTTGTATATCAGATACTTGTTTATACTATACAATTCTCCTTTCGACACTCGTCCGTGTCACTCTCCCCAACAGTTAAATACTCATCTATACACCACTCACACTTATACAGGTACTCGTCCGTATCTTGTATATAGCACTTACTATCCCCGCAGATTCAACACTAGTCCTTGTTCTTGGTTAACCAGTTGGTACTCGTCCGTACCATCATCTCAGAATATACGTCAAGCGTTTGTTTCTACCTGATACTCGTCCGTATCATAGTCTTAAGGATGCTCGTCCGCATCTTTAATCCATACACCATGTCAAACACGTACGTCTTCTTGAATATAGACACTCGTCTGTGTCTACTATTCCCCAGAAGAGTCCTTTCAGATTCAACACTCGTCCGTGTTCTCTGTTAACCAGTTGATACTCGTCCGTATCATCATCTCTGAACACGTGTCAGTATTTGTTTCTACCCGATACTCGTCCGTATCGTAGTCTTAGGGATGCTCGTCCGCATCTTTAATCTATACACAAGCATCTAAACACTTATACCTTTTGTTTCTTGGATGTAAACACTCGTCCGTGTTTACTATTCCCCAGTAGATCGCCAATAAAGCAAGTTTTCCTTTTTATCTGACATTCGTCCTATGTCTTGATAAACCCTGAGAGCAGCCGTACCCTGCTAGGTGGTCGTCCTCCACCTCTTGATGGTCGTCCTCCATCATGCTCATCCGATGGCCGTCCCCATCGTTGATTTTCTATCCGACATTCGTCCTATGTCGTGACATTTAGCAGCCGTCCCCTGCTAGGTGGTCGTCCTTCACCCTTTTGATGATCGTCCTTCATCATTTTATCCAATGGCCGTCCCCATTGTTGATTTTGGTTATCTGACATTCGTCCCGTGTCATGACAAACCTTGAGAGCAGCCGTCCCCTGCTAGGTGGTCGTCCTCCACCTCTTGATGGTCGTCCTCCATCATGCTCATCCGATGGCCGTCCCCATTGTTGACCTTTTATCCGGCATTCGTCCTATGTCGCGATATTTTCGGCAGCCGTACCCTGCCAGGTGGTCGTCCTCCACCATTAGATGACCGTCCCTCATCTTATGCCCAACAGAGCATCCGTCCCCTGCTAGGTGATCGTCCTTCACCTTTGATGACCGTACCTCATCATCTGTTTATTTCATTTATTCTTTAACCCGATGGCCGTCCCCGTCGTGGACCCTTTTCCTTTCAATTTAGCCCGATGGCCGTCCCCGTCGTTGGTTACTTTACTTTGTGAACTTGATGGCCGTCCCCGTCATGTTTCATTAATCCCCAGAGAATTTTACAGCTTTACTTGATGGCCGTCCCCATCATAATTCTTCTTACCCCCAGTATGTCGGCCGTCCCCGTCATTGCTCTATACCCAGCAGCCGTCCTCTGCTCGACGGTCGTCCTCCGTCGCCCACACTTTACAATATACTTTATTTTCTTTTACAATCTATATCCTTTTTCTTCTTCATTCTGTGAGTGCAAATTTTGGACTGTCTGTGGTATTCAACCACAAGTTATCTTGTTTGCCTGTTAAGCCGTTGCTTACATCCTGCACAGCTAACTCATGTTTGAATAGGGGCAGCTGTAAACACCCCAAATTTGCCCTCACCCATTCACACCATGGCTTGTGGTCATTTCATATGCATAAACTCAATCATAACATCTCATACCACATTTTTGATCCACTGCATTGGTTCTAAGTCATCTGCATCTAGGGTTTGTGATCTGAGCAATCCAAGAGCTTCTTGAGCCATTCCAAATGTCATCTATCACTTCAAATAGGTCCATGCATGTTCAAGCATCATATTATATCCTCTCAAAGTCAAGAATGTCAAAGAATCACAAGAACTGGAAATGGTGTGGAGGCAGAGCCAGGTTTAACTGCCCAGATGACCTAGAATTAGGGTTTTGGTTTCAGAGGCCATAACTCCAATTTTTTTGGTCATTCTTGTTTCTATTGGTCTCTATATGATATAGGGAGTATGCATATCATTTTTCATGAAGAAATTCCATGGTGAAGTCATCTGATCAAGAGTTGACTTTTTAAGCAAGTCAGTGCAAAATCAGGGCATCTGAGGCCCCCAATGACCCAACCAAGGGGTGTTCTTCATCATTTTGATGGTATATGATCTTTATTTGATCATGGAAGAAGTTGGAAGTTCACAAAATTCAAGAATTTCACGTCTTTTGCAAAGTTGACTTTTTGGGCAAGTTTGACTTTTAATGAAAATGCCATTGTCGGCAACTTTTTCAACCCTTACTTTTTGATCCAAAAATGCTTCAAATGAAAAAACTTTGGTCATGAAAGTTGTAGAATAGATCTTTCCCTTTTCAAAAAGTACAAGAACATGACCTAATTCATTTTGGATCAAAAGTTATGGTTCATCAAAGTTGGCAAAAATCACTAAATTTCAAGTTATGCACCAAATGGAAAACTTGCAAATTCTTGTACCAAGGCAATTTGTGACTTCTAATTGATGTCAAACCTTTACACAAACATCACACATGACCTAAAAACAGAATTGGCCCAAGGGATTTTTCATTCTTGTGCTTGGATGTTCAAAGATCCTTAAGTCATTTTTCATAAAGGTGCAAAGAGGGATTCTTGGCAAAATCATCCTCCAAGGAATTATGTGATCACAAGCTGATTTCTATGCATTACCATGACCAAATGAAACATTATGCAACAAAATTCAGCAAGGATTATCTCATGTACATGGCACAAAATCATAAGAAAGCACAAGTGGGCAAGTTGCAAAAGCTAGCATAGCTCATGATCCACATGTTGCAGTCATTCATAAGCAATCTAAGGGTCATCCTTGACTCAAGCTGAGGCAAGACAAGCCCTTAGACAGCTGCTTCCATAGCCCATGCTGCAAGTACCAATCACATTGACTTTTTGGCAAAAACCCCCATACTCTTGGAACAGTGAGCAGCCACCTCTACTGACCTGCTCCACAGGCTACTCATACATTGTGGGAGTGTTATAGCAAGACAATGGCCATTGAAACAAGCCAGAACACAGCCCTCACAAAAACTGTCAAAAACTTTCCTCTCTTCGAATCACCTTCCACAGCCATCAAACACTCATTCTATCTTCACCAATCAACCAGAAAACATTCATAGAACCAATACCACCCCTCACAATGATCTGAAGCTGCCTACATAAGAACCCCATTTTCTGATACACCAGAACTGGACCTCTCAAAATAGCCTGTTTAAACTCCATCCAAGCTTGCCATTAGCACAAGGGGGATCATTGGAGTGAGTTTGCACCAAAGAACAGCCCAGAAAGCCCAGAATCAGAAGCTTCCACCTCAGGTATAGCTCAAGAACTTTTTTCTCAGAACTTGTTTTTCTTGTCATAAATTGAAAGTGTATGTTGTGCTGATCATAATGATGTGCTTAGAATTAAAAATGAGTGAAAAAAGAGGTTTTATTGATGCTCTGAAATTTCTCCCGTGAAAAGTGTTTGCTTCGATTTGCCTGATTCTTGAAGTTTAAATGTTGTTTGAGGGATGATTTGTGTTCTAGGATGTTAGAGGATCATTTGTTGTGTTTAATTTGAAGTGGGGTGGCTTGTGGTGAAACCTAGGGTTTTGGTTCGCCGGAGAAGACGACCGGAAGTCTTCTCCGGCCACCTGAGAACCATTAACCCTAATCCCTGTAATTAATTGGCATTTGAATCTGGTGCGTTGGATCCATTGACTTAGGTTGACTGGCGCGTGTTTGTGTGGCCCAGATGCATCCATTTTGCCCTAATCTCCATTAACTTAATTAATCCCATTTAATTAATTCATAAAACCTGATTTAAGTCAGAGTCCATCCTGACCCTTGATTCACGCGCCAAGTCAACAGCTGACCCCCAACTTTGAATCTGATGCGTTGGATGTGATTACTTTTCATTTTCTTTAATTCTTATTTCATTTATTTTGTATTTCTTTCTCCATTTTATTAAAAATAGTAAAACTTATTCAAAAATTCTGAAATTTTTTATGCACACTATTATTTAATTTCAGAAACCAAAAACATTTTTATTTTTATTTTTTGCATTCAAAAAATATTTTTAAATATTTAAAAGTTTATTTTTAATTAATTAATGAGAATTAATTAATTAAAATTACTTTTAGGTATTTAAAAATCACCAAAAAATTCATGAAACATTTAAAAACATTTAGAAACATTGTCCAACCCTCAAACCAAATTTATTTTTTGATCTTGATGCATTTTGAGAATTTTTCATGGAATTAAAATCATTTTGATGCATTATTTTGATCCAAACTTCCAAAAATCACTTCTGCCTAACCATAAAGAGTTGGACTTTGATTCTTTTTGCATTGTGTTTAGAATATCATGTAGTTTGTAAGATTAAATGGTCATGATTTGATCTTTCATTTTCCATTTGTTTGGCATTTTTCTTGTTAAGGAACCCTAAAACCCTAGAAAACTTAGGAAAATCATATCTTGAATTAGGTTAAGATTTGGAACTTTTCCTTTGGACAGTGAGTTAGTATAGGTTTAGGGACCCTTTGAGTGCATTTTCAATTTTTTGTATTGATGTATGCTTCTGATTTTGGTTTGTGTTTGATGTATTGATCATAAAACCCTAATTTGGGCTTCCACATGCATCCATCTTGCATTTGCATCCATACTTTGACTTGCCATAGCATTTTATGCATTCTTGTGATTCACTAGACATCTTAAGACATATTGAAAGCATGTTTGATCATTGCATCATGTATTTGCCATGTTGTATGTCATTTGCATCCCATAACTTTTCATGTATGTTTTTGGTTCTGAACTTGTTCCACTTGCATTCATATGTTTGTATGATCATCCCCATGCCTTGATTCATGTTTGCACCATTGCATATCATCATTATCATCTCATATATGCTTCTGGTTTTGGTTTGCACCATGTCATTTCATCTCATTTTGCATAAGCATTGCATTCCTTTATTAACATTTCAGGTGGTAAGTAACTTTGGGAAGTGGATTTGCCTTCACTTCCCACATCTTCTTTTCATCTCTTTCATGCATCCTTGCTGCATTTTTGTATGTGTTTGGGTTTGAGCTTGCTCATTCTTCTTCTCCTTGCTTTCTTTCTTCAAGTAACTTGTCTTCTTAATTGAAGCAAGTTACTTTGCTTCTCCTGATCCTTTCATCTGCTTCCTGGTGGTTCCATTGAAGATTTCTCCTGAAAGCCCCACAAACCTTAGGAACAACCAAGCATGACAATGATTAGGGTTTTGATTAGTCCCCCACTTAGTTTTTACCTCTGTGTCTCATTGAGTCTTCTCTTCTCACCTCATAATCAGGGACTAAACCCTAAAGGCTTTAAGGCTTTGTGATTAAGCTTATGCCTGCATCCTTCTATTAGGATGGAGTGTATAACTTTAATCCTAAGTGTTAAACCCTTAATGTGTTTAAATATCTTAATCAATTCACTTAATAATCATCAAGACATCACACTTGTAACTTGGGCCTTGCATTAGGGTTCTAATTCTTCCTTAATTGGTTAAGAAGGACTAACCCTAGTGTTAATGGACAAGTCCCCCTCAAGTTGTCTTACAAAATCATAAAATTCACTTTACCATCATATCATTAAATAAAATCCACTTAATAAAGGCTTTGTTTTGTCATGAGTTTAATCCCTAATCATGGATTAAGTTGAGGAGCTTTCCTCAGCTTAAACATCCTCATCTATTATCCTTCTATTAGGATGGTGTAATGAGTCTGTTTAATCCCTGATTATGGCTTAATCTCATTACTCAACACTAAACAAAAAACCACAAAAACATCTAAATAATCACAAGTAGGTTAATGATCTTAATCCTACACTAAAGGTGATTAAGTGTGAGAAGCTGACTTCACACTTAAGGTATTCTCATTACCCCTAATCAGAGGGAAGATGTGATGAGTTTACTAACCCATTGGTTTAGGCTTAAGCTCATTAACTTATGACAAACATCCAAAAGCAATAAAAGACTGAAAACTCAAAAACAAACAATAATCGTCTCCTCCGGGATTCTTTTCTCATCTCATTCACTCATAAACGAGAACTTGCTTCTTCCGTCTAATGCAAGACAGTTTGCACCTGAGCCAGACAGGTCATACACTTGAGCATTGACAAGTAAGCAGTTCACAAGTCAATTCATCTTTCAGTCTCTTTGGGTCGAACTACGGTGTTCTGACTTCCTCATTGCACGAGAGGATACGTAGGCATAACTTAACAGTTATCGAACAAAAGTCTCTGTATATTCCCCCTCTTTTCAGCTTCATTCTTTTAAGCCTCATATTCTTGAGCATTTCATTCTTGTTCTTACACTGACACTTCATTTACACACTTCACTTCTCTTACACTGACACCTGTACATTTTCTTCCAGCCTCCTTATACACAGATTGCACTGACACTACCCCTTTAAAACACAAATCTTTTAAGCGTGGATCCCGTCGAGTACGGCGGACAATCTGGGTGCTAATACCTTCCCAGGTTGTAACCAACCCCCTTTCTCAGTCTCTCTGGTTCGCAACCGTCTTATCCATGTCTTTCTAGGTCTATGCAGCATTGCCTTTCCTCCGGGATAAAAATGCCTAGCTGGCGACTCTTTTCATCTCCAGTGAGTCCACTGCTGTGTGTTCTCATTGTTCCTTTCTCCGACCTTTCGCGTCTGTACCTTTATTTGGGCCATTCCCATTTATCGGGAGCGACAGGGACGGCCATCGGGTAAGCATGATGAAGGACGATCGTCAAGAGGTGAAGGACGATCACCTAGTAGGGTACGGCTGCTATGTAGGTATCATGACATAGGACGAATGTCAGATAACAAAGATCAACGATGGGGACGGCCATCGGATAAAATGATGAAGGACGATCATCAAAAGATGAAGGACGATCACCTAGCAGGGTACGGCTGCTAAATATCACGACATAGGACGAATGCCGGATAGAAAAGGGTTCCAATAATGGAGACTCCGCTGGGGAAAGGATGAGGGATGGTCATCCAAAGGTGAAGGACGATCACCTGGCAGGGTACGGCTGCCGAACGGGTATCATGACATAGGACGAATGTCAGATAGAAAAAGGTTTCTTTGCTGGCGACCTACTGGGGAATAGTAAACACGGACGAGTGCTTACATCCAAGAAATAAAATATATAAGTGTTTTGACGTTGTGTATAGATTAAAGATGCGGGCGAGCATCCCTAAGACCGTGATACGGACGAGTATCAGTAGAAACAAACGCTGACGCATGTTCAGAGATGATGATACAGACGAGTACCAACTGGTTAACAAAGAACACGGACGAGTGTCGAATCTGAGGGGACTCTTCTGGGGAATAGCAGACACAGACGAGTGTCTAAATTCAAGAAGACATGAGTGTTTGACACGTGTATGGATTAAAGATGCGGACGGGCATCCCTAAGACTATGATACGGACGAGTATCAGGTAGAAACAAACGCTTGACGCATGTTCTGAGATGACGATACGGACGAGTATCAACCGGTTAACAAAGAACACGGACGAGTGTGGAATCTGAGGATGTATAAGTAATGTATACAAGATACGAACGAGTATCTGTATGAGTGAAACAGGAGTAACAAGTATGAGTGGTACATCGACAAGTGTTTAACTTTGCTGGGGGGGTGACACAAACGAGTGTCAAAAGGTATATAATAAACAAGTATGTGCTTTACAAAGTGTTCAGGTATCTATGTTGGGGAAGGTGACACGGACGGGTGTCAGGGAATCTGTATGGATATATGTATCTGTGAGTGCAAAGGGGACGCTTTGGCTTTTTACTGGGGATATGACACGGACGGGTGTCAAGAAGTAACTATAATATATAAGTGTCTGTTTGTAAAGAAAGCTCGGGAGACTTTACTAGGGGAATGATGACACGGACGAGTGCCAAAAGGAGTGTGTATTTGTATTTACTTTCTGTCGGGGAATCCGGGGAATTTTCTGTATATTCCTGCTGGATTGCCAGTATTCGCAAGTGTTTGATTCAGAACATGGCTTATGATTATGCAATATGTTTGATTTTTGCCGTAATGCTCCGTATTAGACGGAATGCTACGCTCTGTGGGGAAAATATGATGCGAATGCTATGATTATGCAAAGATCTCTGGTTGATCTGCTTGAGGTGAACACCCCAGCTGGGGATGAGATCATTGGTAGATCTGACATATGGGACTCTGCTTGGGGATATAGGTCACTGATAGACCTATCTCTGGTAAAGGGGGACCCAACTGGGGTTTGTTGAAGCTTCCTTCACTCTTTTGTGAGATCTTCAGGTTATTGTTCTTCTAGATAGAGGCTGAGACTCTGTGGGGAGACGGTTCCCTGGCTTTTGTACTTGACTGAGGAGGAATGATGACAGACAACTCAGCTGGGGAGAAAGCACCTCTGGTGCTAATCGGGAGATAGACTGAGTAGATAACGATTTGCCAGCTTGCTGGGGTGAAGCTTTCATGCCCCATGCTGTGCTTTGAATGCCTGTAATCCTGAAAAGATAGAGAAACGCACAAGTAATCCCGAGGTATCCCTTACCGGATTCCGTTATAGGAGTTTGGACACTCCCGGGAGTAAATATATTTCCTGTACGCACGTATTTTAGAAGAAAAGCATCTGTATTTATGCAATCAGTATTTTAAAGACATCGGACATTCTTGCAAATGAAAACAAAATGTACGAGACGAGACATGACTGAAAAACTGATTTTATTAATTCATGTGCCCTGAATCGGCAAGATACAATCAAGGAAACAAATCCCCTAAAATGAGGAGATTGTTACAAATTGAGAAACAAAAGATATTGGCAATGTTGACGACGCTTCAGGGAGCTTCCCTCTGCTATGACTCGTATGACATTTGACATTCTTCTCGTCTTGCTTTCTGAAGAAGGTTGATTCTGACCGGCGATTGATCCTTTCGAAGTTTACCAAGTTGCAAGCGATACAGATGAATTCAGAGTACAGTTATTCGTTTATTCCCTTATTTTGCATGGATCGCCCTTTCAGGTTTTCAATCCATCGGGATACCCATTTTTTCCTGAGTTGTCCAATGCGGCTTTTCAACTCAGCGGGTGTACATTTTATTTATTTCCCTTATTTTTGCCCGAGTCTTTTATTCTGTTTTTGACTCGCCGGGATGCCCTATTTTTGCCTGGACTTACATTCTGTTTTTATGTCCAGCGGGTCATTTTATGCGAAGTATTTTTTAACTGCATCTGAATTCACAGGGGACGGGAAGTCTTCACCATCCATAGTGCTGAGCATGAGTGCTCCACCGGAGAAAACTTTCTTTACTACGAATGGTCCTTCATAGTTCGAAGTCCATTTGCCCCTGTGGTCTGTATGAGGAGGAAGGAGTATTTTCAGCACAAGATCTCCTACTTGGTATTCTCGGAGCCTGACTTTCTGATCGAAGGCTTTCTTCATTCTTTTCTGATACAGCTGCCCATGACAGATTGCAGCTAATCTCTTCTCTTTAATCAGACTCAGTTGTTCGTACCGGGATCGGACCCACTCTGCTTCATTCAGCTTAACATCCATCAATACCCGTAAGTAGGGTAATTCAACTTCAACCGGTAGGACTGCCTCCATACCGTAAACAAGCTGATACGGTGTTGCCCCAGTGGATGTTCTGATTGACGTATGGTACCCATGCAAGGAAAATGGTAGCATTTCATGCCAGTCTTTGTAGGTAACTACCATCTTCTGCACAATCTTCTTGATATTCTTATTTGTTGCCTCAACAGCGCCATTCATCTTTGGCCTGTAAGGAGAAGAATTGTGGTGTTGGATCTTGAAGTCCCGGCACAGTTCTGCCATCATTTTATTGTTCAAGTTGGAACCATTATCAGTAATGATTCGCTCGGGAACTCCGTATCGACAGATGATGTCTCTCTTCAGAAATCGGGCTACCACTTGCCTTGTAACATTTGCATATGAAGCTGCTTCAACCCACTTGGTGAAATAGTCAATGGCTACCAGGATGAATCTGTGGCCATTTGAAGCAGTCGGTTCAATCTTGCCAATCATGTCAATGCCCCACATGGCAAAGGGCCAGGGTGAAGACATCACATTCAAAGGATTGGGAGGCACATGCACTTTATCCGCATAAATCTGGCATTTATGGCATTTCCTGGCATAGGCACAACAGTCTGCATCCATTGTGATCCAGTAATAACCTGATCTTAGCAACTTCTTTGCCATTGCATGCCCTCCGGCATGGGTACCAAAGGATCCTTCGTGCACCTCGTGCATTAACAAGTCTGCTTCTGTTCTATCGACCAATCTGAGGAGTACCATATCAAAGTTTCTCTTATAAAGGGAACCATCGGTATTCAGGAAGAAACTACCAACAAGCCTTCTCAATGTCTTCTTATCATTGGAAGATGCCCCAGGTGGGTATGTTTGATCCTCCAAGAAGCATTTAATGTCATGGAACCAAGGCTTATCATCCTTAACAACATCTGCTGAGAATACATATTCTGGTCTGTCAAGTCTGGACACTGAAATCTGAGGTACAAAGTTGGCAGCTTGAACTTTGATCATGGATGAAATGGTAGCCAGAGCATCTGCAAACTGATTCTCGTCTCGAAGGATATACTCAAGTTTGACCGTTGTGAAGAAAGTCAATAACCTCCTTGTATAATCCCTGTAAGGTATCAGATGATCCTGATGGGTGTACCATTTGCCGTTGGTTTGATTAATTACCAGAGCTGAATCTCCGAATACAGTTAAAGTCTTGACCCTGAGGTCAATGGCTTCCTCAAGACCCATAATTCAATCTTCGTATTCAGCTTCATTGTTAGTGCAGTTAAAGGTGAGTTTTGCCGAGAAAGGCATGTGAACTCCCTTTGGTGTAATGAGTACTGCACCAACACCACGACCATTCATATTAACAGCCCCATCAAACATCATAATCCATTCTTCTTCCGGGTCAGGCCCTTCAGTGTGAATAGGCTCTTCATGATCTTTTGCTTTTATGAACATGATGTCTTCATCAGGGAAGTCAAATCTCATAGGCTGGTAATCATCAATGGGTTGCTCAGCAAGATAATCAGACAATACACTGCCCTTGATGGCTTTCTGAGATGTGTACTGGATATCATATTCTGTGAGGATCATTTGCCATCTTGCAACCCGTCCGGTAAGTGCTGGCTTCTCAAATGTGTACTTGACTGGATCCATCTTTGAGATCAACAAGGTAGTGTGGGTCAACATATACTGCCTTAGTCGGCGAGCAGCCCACGCTAAAGCACAGCAAGTTTTCTCGAGCAGTGAATAACGTTGTTCACAGTCGGTAAACTTTTTGCTTAGGTAGTATATTGCATACTCTTTTCGACCAGACTCGTCATGCTGGCCCAACACACACCCCATTGACTCTTCTAATACTGTCAAGTACATGATTAGAGGTCTTCCTTCAACTGGAGGCATAAGGATTGGAGGTTCTTGCAAGTACTCCTTGATTTTATCAAAAGCCCTCTGGCAGTCTTCATTCCACCTGACCGTTTGTTCTTTTCTTAACAGTTTGAACAAAGGCTCACAGGTTGCTGTAAGGTGAGATATGAACCTTGAAATGTAGTTCAATCTACCTAGAAACCCCCGAACTTCTTTTTCTGACTTTGGTGAAGGCATTTCTTGAATGACTTTGACTTTATCAGGGTCAACTTCAATCCCTTTCTCACTTACAATAAATCCCAGCAGCTTACCGGATCGCACCCCGAATGTGCATTTGTTGGGGTTTAACTTCAATTGATACTTCCTCAGACGCTTGAAAAACTTCAACAGATTTACCAGGTGGTCTTCTTCTGTGAGGGACTTGGCAATCATGTCATCCACATAACATTCAATTTCTTTGTGGATCATGTCATGGAATAATGTTACCATAGCCCGTTGATAAGTAGCACCAGCATTCTTCAGTCCGAATGGCATCACCTTGTAACAGAACGTGCCCCAGGGTGTGATAAAAGTTGTCTTCTCCATGTCTTCAGGTGACATCTTGATCTGATTGTATCCTGAAAATCCGTCCATGAAGGAGAATACCAAGAACTGAGCCGTATTATCCACCAATACATCAATGTGAGGTAGATGGAAATCATCTTTCGGGTTGGCTCTATTCAGGTCCCGGTAGTCCACACACATCCTCACCTTGCCATCTTTCTTAGGCACAGGTACAATATTAGCAACCCACGGCGGATAGCCAGTCACAGCAAGGAACCCGGTGTCCTACTACTTTTGTACCTCTTCTTTAATCTTCATTGCCATATCTGTGCGAGTACAGCGCAGTTTCTGTTTAACCAGTGCGCAATCTTCTCTTAAAGGCAGCTTGTGCATAACAATGTCGGTGTCCAACCCTAGCATATCCTGATAAGACCAAGCGAACACATCCACATATTCACGAAGCAGGTCAATCAGTTGCTTTTTTATCGAATCTTGTAGGCAGGCCCCGATCTTAACCTCTTTCACGTCTTCTTCCGTACCAAGATTAACCGTTTCGACCTCCTCCTGATGAGGAGTAATAACCTTCTCCTCTTGCCTCAACAACTTGGCTAGCTCTTCAGGTAGCTCATAATCTTCTTCAACCCCTTCATCAGCTTGATTGATTGGATTGTCAAAGTCATACGAAGCCATAGCTGTGTTGTTGTCGGTGCAGTCTAAAAGGCACTCTCTGCAAGGGTTTAGATTGTTCATTTTAGTGATCGATTTTAATCTTTGTTTAGAAAAAGTGAAATAAAGTTATCATTTTGAAAACATTGCCATTTTATTTTTGTACAAAAAGAAAAATGGAAAAACAGTGAGCGGAAAAGAAAAAGACTCATTTGAAAAAGATGTCCGATATTCATTGATTGATCTGTTTGCACAAAATTACAAGATGGCCCGATTACAAAATGAGTCTTGTCATCTTGGGCAAGATGCAAGACTTGATGCATGCTTAAAATATACAGGAAATAATAATTACTCTGCAGGAGTAACCCTTATGATTTCCTGGGAAGACCAGCTTGAAATACGGCTCCTCGGGGTCCTTGGACGTATCCAGCTCTCCAGGTTGCGCTCATCTTCCGACTCATCTTCCAAGTTGTTCACTGCATCCGGGGTGAGCATTCCCCCGCTGACAAAGTTGGGCTTCTTAGCAGCCTCTGATTGATCTTGTTGAGTTGGTTTGTAACCCAACCCAAATCTGTCCTCCTCCTTCTCCACAGGCAACAGCTTGCCCCATCCTTGGGCGGTCCCCTCTTCAACAACCTTCCTGGCTTGCTGATAAGACGTCATGGAGGTTCCCAGTACAGCAGATGCTTCATTTATGTTCAGGGCCTCAAATCCCTGGCTCATAGTTTCATGGATTTCTCCATCCATCTCAATGTATTTGTATGTAGCCAGATGGCTAACAAAGATGTCCTCTTCACCACAGATGGTGATGATCTGGCCTTCCCACTCGAATTTCAGCTTCTGGTGAAGGGTAGACGTAACAGCGCCAGCGGCATGGATCCAAGGTCTACCCAACAAACAGCTGTAGGCCGGCTGAATGTCCATCACATAGAAGGTAATTTTGAAGGTCTGCGGGCCAATCATCACAGGCAGATCAATCTCCCCTAGCACTGATCTTTTAGAGCCATCGAATGCTCTCACCACTAAGTTACTTGGACGTAATGCTAAGCCATCATACTCCAGCTTCACCAAGGCTTTCTTTGGTAGAACATTGAGTGAAGACCCAGTGTCCACCAGTACATGGGATAGAACAGCACCCTTGCATTCTAGAGTGATGTGTAAAGCCTTGTTGTGGTTACGTCCCTCAGTTGTTAAGTCAGCATTGGTAAAGCCCAGTCCATGACTGGTGTTGACATTAGCTACCACAGTTTCTAGCTGATTAACAGTGATCTCTTCTGGCACGTATGCTGCGTGCAAGACTTTCAGTAATGCATTCCTGTGAGCTTCAGAACACATCAGCAGGGATAATATGGAGATCTTTGAGGGAGTTTAGTGAAGCTGATCCACCACCTTGTAATCACTTCTCTTTATGATTCTCATAAACTCGTCTACATCTTGTTCAAAATATGTCTTCTGAGTTTCTTTGACAACCGGCTCTTCAAATACCACACTCTTTCCCTTTGCTTTGGCAGCAGCTTCTGCTTCGGCATTAGGTCTTTGCAATTGTGAGGCAAAAAGGAGTCCGCTTCTGGTGAAGCCTCCGCCTCCCCCAACATTATCAATCTGTGGAGAAGAAGTTGAAGAATCCAAAGTGATTTTCTCTCCGTTGCAGTAGAGGTCAGAGCCATAATGCCAAGGGATGGCATTACTGCTTTCATATGGAACGGGTCCAGGCACTGTGACAGTAACTGGACTGACTGCAGCAGAGGAGGGTACTGAAATGGTGTGTGGATCGTAGTAAATGGTGACCGGTGATCTGGCAGGAGGTGCCACTGTTTGTTGTTGAAAGTTGTTGTTTGGAGGAACATATGCTGGATCATAGTAAATGGTGACTGCTGAGATATCTTCATTAATTTCTGTTGGCATTGTAAAAGATTCTGTTGAATAAATGGGTGCTGATGTTGTAGAAGAGATGGTTGTTGACATCTGATTTGTTGAAGTGATGGACGGAGCCATTGTTGATGATATTGATGAATTGGTCGGAATGATTGTTGTTGCAGTTGTAGAAGAGTCAGAAATTGTTGTCAAAGGGATTGCTGGACTTGTAGGTGCTGATGTTGTGATCTGAAGTATACCACTTTTGATAAGACCGTCTATGCCGCTTGTCAAGTTATCACACCCGTTGACCGAAATGTTGCAATAACCACAACCGAGCTCACACCCGGGGAACATCTGGCACTCTAGAAGCTGAGCTTTAATTTCTACCAGAGGTGTCCGAATCTGCCCAACACCGGTGATTAAGAAAGATGGCTTGTCTTTCCCAATGGCATTAATTCTTGTTCCTCCATGATTGGGCATGGGATTCTTGTTGACATTTGGAGGGGGTGCAAAGTTTAGAGCTTTAGAATCTACCAAGTCTTGTACCTTCATTTGTAAAGCCCTGCATTTCTCAGTATTGTGGCCAGGTGCATTGGAATGAAAAGCACATATGGCGTTGACGTCATAATTTCTTGGGAGATTTGAAGGATCAGGTGGTTCCAATGTCCTTAACTCGACCAAGTTGAGCTTCAGGAGTTGTGGCAATAAAGCGGCATAAGGCATAGGGATAGGGTCAATCACCCTATTTGCCTGTGATGGTCTCTGCTGAAAGGGTCTTTGCTGTTGATTGTTATTGTTGTTGTTGTTGTAAGTTCTTTGTGGCGGATACTGAACTTGCTGCTGATAATGTAGTTGTTGTTGTGGTTGATATGCTGGTTGCTGAGGAATCGGAGCTGGAATAGTGACAGCTGCTACTGATCTGTGAAGGTACTGAGGCCTGCCCCTGGTGGCATGAATGGCATTTGTCTCACCGGTTCTTCTAGGTCCCACAAAAGGCTCTCTGGGATTACCTGACGAACTTGCACCATTATCAGAAATTTTACCCATCTTCAGAAGGCTTTCAATTCTTTCTCCAGCTATGACTACGTCAGCGAAGCTGGTGGAAGAAAAGGCAGCTAGCCTATCAATATATGTTCCTTGTAGAGTGTTCATGAACATGTCAGCCATTTCTCTTTCCGACATGGGTGGCTGGACAGCAGCAGCAAGCTGTCTCTACCTCTGGGCATATTCCCTGAAGCTTTCTCTGGAGGATTGAGACATTCCCATCAGAAGGGTCCTGTTAGGAGCCATGTCTAGATTATATTGGTACTGTCTGATGAAAGCTTCAGCTAGGTCTTTCCAGCATCTGATAGTAGCTCTGGTCAAGTGAGAGTACCACTCCCTTGAAGCCCCAGTCAGACTATCTTCAAAGTAAAACATCCATAGTTTCTCATCCATGGTGTATGCCTTAAGTCTCCCCAGAAAAGACTGCAAGTGAGTTCGTGGACAGGAAGTTCCATTGTACTTCTCGAAGCACGGGGGTTTAAACTTATGAGGAATCCTTACCCCATCCACTAACCCCATATCCATGACATCAAAACCCAAGGAGTTTTGAGACTCCAGAGATCTCAATTTCTCAACAATTTCATCAAACCTCCTGTCATAAACTTCATCCCCAACTCCCATCACAGTAAACTGCTCTTCTTGGGGGTCTTCTTGTAAGACTCTTCCTCCAGTAGTATTTCCTTGCACAATACCCGGGATGTTGACTTCCGGATGTAGATGAGGCCCATATACTGGTGGGTTAATATGAGGCTGACCCCTTTCATTGTTACTTGTTCCTCCAGTTCCTAGAGGAGGCTCTTCCGGGGTTTTCCTTTTTACCAATGCCCTCAACCTTTCTTGACTTTGAGCCAAGCCATTCATTACTTCCATGAACTGGGTCATTTGGTTTCTCATCTCCAGCCTTTCGTTAACCATCTGGGTTCTGACCTCTGTCAGATCTTGCTGTACTTGGTCCATCTGGATACCAGGAAGGTTGTTGCGAGTAGGATATCTGTCTGAACGGTTGAGAGGGAACACCCGACGGCGAGCAATAATTCCTGAATCACAACAGAGTTAGTAACAAACAAAACAAAAGACCTACAAAACAAAACAAAGGTTAGCATGCAATGCAGTATGCTTATTTATTTCCCAAGGTATCCGGCTTGGCTCTTGGTTTTGACCTTTCCAGACCCTGAGGAAGATGCTTTGATGTTGTTTGAGAAAGAGAAAACTTAGTGGAACAAACTTACAAATACATTACACATGGTGGATCATACATAGTTTGTTTTTACAACATATGCCCTGGGGGCCAAAATACAACACAAAAGAAAAGTACATGAAATGGAAATAACAACAAGCAAAGAAATCAAACATCTAAGCCAAACTCATCCTCCTTAACCTCCTTCAGAAGTGCTTCAGTTACAGGACCAGCCGGATGCTCTGTAATGTTCCTGATAAAAAGGTTTTTGGTGGCAATAGCAGTGGTCAGCTTCTTGTGCCTGTCCTGGTCCTTTGACCTCTTCACACCAGCCTTAAGCTTCAATTCTGAAATTTCCTTCTGGGCTACTAGCAGAGCCTCCTGTTGCTTCCTTTCACTAGCCTCTAGCTGCTCAATCCTGGCTTGAGTTCTCTTATCTTCTTGAGTACGAGCTTCAGTGATCCTGACCCACCTAGCTTGACTTTCTTTCAGATAGAGATCAGTCCTAGCCTTCTGAAACTGGGTCTCTTTACAGGCATTCTTCAAAATCTGCTCTCCTGCTCTTGATTTCTTGATGTAGTCCTCTGATTTCTCAATCCTGGCTAGATGCTCCACCTTAAGCTTTTCTAACCTCTCAATGTCTAGACGACCATCACTCCTCTCCTAGAGGGTCTTCTTCAGAGCTTGAGACAGATTCTCATTCCTCTCCTTTAGCTTCTCAAATTCTTCCAGGCTAACAGTGGCTGGAGGTGGTGCTGTGGATGGTCCAGGTGCATCCTCAATGGTGAAAGGCATCCCAGAAATCTGAGCCCTAGCATGAGACCATTCATAATACTGAGCTAAAGCCACATTATTGCACCTTCCAAGAATGGCCATCCCTTTGGTCTGGATGTTGTCCCAAGCCCAGGATGCTTGTCTGACAACAGCTAGATTAGGTTTTATCTCACAATACAGGGTTTCAGCCAAGTCTTGCACTCTAGGAGGGTGAGTCAAAGCATAGCCCAACTGTCTCTTAAACAGCAAAGGATTGTAATTGATGCAACCCTTCACTCCTATCAGAGGTACATTGGGGAACTGCCCACAGCTAGTGATTATGTCCCTGCCTTTGGTGCTCTGGGTGCACCACCTGATGTCATCTGAGGTCAAAGCAATAAGCCTCCTGGCCCAATTCTTCTGTTGGTGAGGATTCAGGAAAGCATCAGTCTTGGGTAAGTGTTTGAGCAGCCAGATATGAAATAGAGGAGCACAACATCTCACCAATCTCCCTCTTTGCTTCTCATTCCTTTGGTGAACAGAATAATAGAAATCCCCCAGCAATGTGGGCACTGGGTTCCTCAAAAGGAAGAGATGAATAGCATTCTTGCTGATAAACTTGGGCTCATCTGCAAAAAGTATAACCCCATATATACTGAGGGCTAACAATGCACAAACTGCCTTCCATTCTCCCAAGGAGGCCTTCAGGATGGCCTGAGAAGTTAGAAAGTCCAAGTGTAGGCCAGGGATCCAAGCCTTTGTTGTCATGTTCTGCTCAATCACAATAGGTTCCAGGTGCAGTGCTTTTGCCACTTCTCCATTGCTGGGAGAAGTCATCTCTGGGTTGAAGGGGATATCACCCCTGATAGGTACTCCAATCAATGATGAGAACTCCTCCAGCAAAGGTCCCAGCTGAAAATTCTGGAAAGTGAAGCATCTCAAAGGAGGGTCATAAAACTGTAGGCAAGTGTGGATCAAACTCCTCTGAGAAGGGTCCAAGTCCATAATCATATCAAGGATACCTCCATAATGTTCTCTGAATAATGGGATATGGTCTGGAGTGATAAGTGCCTGGACCTGCCTGATGCCAGCCAGTACAGGCTCAAAGAAATGATATGAAATGTTGCTCTTCTTAGGTGCCATGACTGCTGATGAAGGGCTGAAAACAGATGCTGATGATGAAGACTGACACTGGAGATGAGCCACTGATAGGCTGATGATGAAGGAGGTAACTGAAGCAGGCAACTGATGAAGATGGCTGAAGCAGATAGCTGATGAAACAGGGGTTTATGCAGATGAAGGGGTCAAAACCAAGTCAAATGCAATGTGGATACCCTGAAAAACAAATAAACAAATGTTAAATGATGCAATGATGGTGTATGCAAATGATATGCAAGGGTTTGTGATCAAGCTGGATCTGATAAACTGTCTTGATATAGAGCCCATGTATGTCTAAGAAGTCCAGATGGAGGTTCAAAAGTCCAGTAACCAAGGTGGGGGACTCAAATAAAGAGTCACATGTCCTGGGTTAAATCACAAGAACTGTCCAAAGTGAAGCATTCTTAAACACAATAGGTAACAGGGTATGATGTGGCCAAAGGGTTCCTGCAAACCTGTAAACAGCCCAACCCCCTCACAGGTGATGTTCTAAAACAAGGATCCTCAGACTTGGATCAGTTATGATAAGTGTAAACACTTCTAACCCGGAGGTACAGTGTTTACAATAACCATAAAAGATCCTCCTCTAATTCACCTCAGTTTCTGAAGGTCATAATAAAGGTCATCCAGACTTAGCAGGCTTCCCAGATAGCCCTAGCACTACAGGAAATCTGTAGCACAGAGTTCTCAAGAAGAAACCCACATCTGAACCGTGTTTCATATTCCCGCACCAGACCGAAATGGAATGGGAAATAACATGAACCACTCTAGCCTAGGTGTCACTCAGGTCCCAGGTATAGGACCTTAAACTCTCAGTAGAACCCCACCCACCAAAGCAAAAACCAGATCCAGCCAGATGACAGTATGACAGTATGATGTATATAAAGCTGTAAAGAAAGCAATAAATAACTGTACATAAAGCAAATACAAATATACAAACACAATCAGCACATAACACCCCAGTAAACACAAATCAATCAAGCCCTAGGAGGAACCCACAAAAAGAACCAGAAGCCCTGGTTACAATATAAGGGTCCCCAGCAGAGTCGCCAATCTGTCGCTACCACCGAATGACAACCGGGGTCAGAAGGGGTACAGACGCGAACGGTCGGCGAAAAGGGAATGAACACACAGGAGTGAACTCAGAAAGACAAAGAGTCGCCAGCTAGGCATTTTTATCCCGGAGGAAAGGTAATGCTGCATAGACCTAGGAAGATATGGATAAGACGGTTGCGAACCAGAGAGACTGAGAAAGGGGGTTGGTTACAACCTGGGAAGGTATTAGCACCCAGATTGTCCGTCGTACTCGACGGGATCCACGCTTAAAATATTTGTGTTTTAAAGGGGTAGTGTCAGTGCAATTTGTGTATCAAAGCTGGAAAAGAATGCAAGTGTCAGTGTATAGTGTATAAGTGATGTGAAGTGTATAAGAGAAGTGTCAGTGTAAGAACAGGAGTAAAATGCTCAAGATATTGAGGCTTAAGAAATAATGCTGGAAGGAGGGGGAATATACAGAGACTTTTGTTCGATAACTTGTTATGTTATGCCTACGTATCCTCTCGTGCAATGAGGAAGTCAGAACACCGTAGTTCGACCCAAAGAGACTAAAAGATAAATTGACTGATGAACTGCTTGCTTGTCTATGCTCAAGTGTATGACCTGTCTGGCTCAGGTGCAAACTGTCTTGCATTAGACGGAAGAAGCGAGTTCTCGTTTGTGAGTGAAAATGAGGTGAGAAAAGAATCCCGAAGGAGACGATTATTGTTTGTTTGTGGTATTTTCAGTCTTTTATTTCTTTTTGAAGTTTGTCATAAGTTAATGAGCTTAAGCCTAAACCAATGGGTTAGTAAACTCATCACATCTTCCCTCTGATTAGGGGTAATGAGAATACCTTAAGTGTGAAGTCAGCATCTCACACTTAATTACCATGGTGTAGGATTAAGATCATTAACCTAGTTGTGATTAGTTAAATGTTTTTGTTGTTTTGTTTAGTGTTAAGTAATGAGACTAAGCCATAATCAGGGATTAAACAGACTCATTACACCATCCTAATAGAAGGATAATAGATGAGAATGTTTAAGCTGAGGAAAGCTCCTCAACTTAATCCATGATTAGGGATTAACCTCATGACAAAACAAAGCCTTTATTAAGTGGATTTTAGTTAATGATAAGATGAAGAAGTGAGTTTTATGGTTTGTAAGACAACTTGAGGGGGACTTGTCCATTAACACTAGGGTTAGTCCTTCTTAACCAATTAAGGAAGAATTAGAACCCTAATGCAAGGCCCAAGTTACAAGCTTGATGTCTTGATGATTATTAAGTGAATTGATTAAGGGATTTAAACACATTAAGGGTTTAACACTTAGGATTAAAGTTATACACTTCATCCTAATAGAAGGATGCAGGCATAAGCTTAATCACAAAGCCTTAAAGCCTTTAGGGTTTAGTCCCTGATTATGAGAGGAGAAGAGAAGACTCAAAGATGAAACAAAGGTAAAAGCTAAATGGGGGACTAAACAATCCTAAAAAGTTATCATGCTTGGAAGTCCTAGGGTTTGTGAGGTTTAAGAGAAAGATCTTCAAAGAACCACCAAGGAGGGAAGCAGATGAAAGGAGCAAAGAGAAGCAAAACAACTTGCTTCACTTAAGAAGTCAAGTTGCTTGAAGAAAGAAAGTAAGATGAACAAGAATGAGCAAGCTCAATCCAATAAACAAACAAAGATGCAGCAAATGAATTATGAAAGAGATGAAAAGAGAAAGTGAGAAGTGAAGGCAAATTCACTTCTCAAAGTAACTTACCACCTGAAAAGTTAGTGAAAGAAATGAAATGCAATGCAAATGAGATGAAATGGCATGATGCAAGACAAAGTCAGAAGAAAATACATGATGTTAATGATGCTAAGAGATGATGCAAACATGAGGCAAGGCATTAGAATGATCATACAAACATATGGATACAAGAGGAACATGTATTGAACCATGGATGCACATGAAAAGTTATGTAATGTAATGGACATATAACATGGCAAATGCAAGAGGCAATGATCAAACATGATTCTAATATGTCCTAAGATGTATTATGAATCAAATGGATGCACAAAATGTCATGGCAAGTCTTGGTATGCAAGCAAATGGAAGATGGATGCAAAGGAAGGCATGAATTAGGGTTATATGCAACATACAAAGAAAAAATCCAAAACCAGAAGCAAATGACATGATAAAAATTTGAAAATTCAATTAAAGTAACCCTAAACCTACACAAACTCACTGCCCAAAGGAGGGGATCTAACTCTTAACCTAGTGAGAGTTATGAATTTTCTAAGATTGCTAGGGTTTTAAGGTACCTTAAAAAGAAAAATGCAAAACAAATTGAAAATGCAAGATCAATTCATGCCAATTTTATCCTATAAACTACATGTTATGCAAGATGCAATGCAAAAATAATCATGATCGAACTCTCAAAGGTTAGACAGAAATGAATTTTGGAAGTTTGACACAAAATATTGCCTCAAAATGAATTTAATTCCATTGAAAATGATCAAAAGGCATCAAGAACAAAAAATAAATTTGGTTTGAGAGTTGGACAATGTTTCTAAATGTTTTTGAATGTCACATGAATTTTTTTGTGATTTTTAAATACCTAAAAGTATTTTTAATTAATTAATTTTCATTAATTAATTAAAAATAAACTTTTAAATGATTTAAAAATAATTTTAAATGCAAAAAATAAAATAAAAATCATTTTCTGAATGAGAAAAATATTAGAAACAAAAATGCAAAGGGAAATATTTTTAGGATTTTTCTAACTATTTTAAAATAAATATGAAAGTTAAATGAATAAAAATAAAATAAAAATGGAATTTAATGGGAAGTATGCAAGATCTAAGACTGAGATTCAAAGCTGGGACGCGGGAGTTGACTGCGCGCGTGATCTAGTGGCTGTAATTCAAACTGACCAAATCTCAATTAAATAATTAATTAATCCTGATTAATATAGAATTAGGGCTTAATGAGCAATCTGGTTCGTTCATTCGCGCGCGGGAAGACAAGATCTACGGCTCACATTTAAAACTGGACCTAAACCCTAATTAACATTAATGACTCTCAGACGGCCGGAACAATGTTCCGGTCGTCTTCTCCGACGAGTCCAAAACCTTATCTCTCTCTCTAAGCAACGAAAATGAAATCTCTCTGCCCAGAATCAAACCCCACTCATCACTGAATCAAAATCCCCAAACAAAAATCATTTCTTTCTCACCAACAATGCAAATCGAAACAAAGTAATTTTAGGTCAGAAACTTTCAGACAACTCATACATACTCAATACTCCACCATTTTGAAAAGTAAACACATCAAAATCATCAGCACATCATAAGGATTCGATTAAGAACTTAAAAACAAGGTTCTGAGAAAAAAGTTCTTGAGCCATACCTGAGATGGAACCTCCTGGTTCTGGGCTTTCTGGGCTCTCTCTTGTTGCAAACCCACTCTTATGAACCTCCTGAAGATGATACAAAGCTTAGAAAGCTTTGAGGATGGCTGGTTTGTGAGATTGAGCAAGTTCTGTTCAGTGAGGTGAGGAAATCGTGTTTGGTTTGTGTGAGGTTTTGGGTTGTTTCAATGGTTGGTTTGTGATCAGTGGAACATGCTGAGATTAATGGTGAAGTTTGTTTGAATGTTTGATGCTTGTGGAGTGTGTTTCGAATGAAAATGCATATGAGGAATAAACTTGGAACTATGGATTATGATCTGTTTCAGGCTTCTGTGTGTGATGCAAATGAATCCTTGGAGTGTGTTTGTAAGGTCTGGATTGGGCAGAGAGTTGTTGTGTCACTGTGGGATTGGTATGGGATGAGTTGCAAAAAGTCAAGAAAGTTGTACTTGGAAGTATGGGCAAGTGGCAGGCTGAGATAGGGGCATGGCTATGCGAAGCAAGGATCAAGGGGTGTCATGAAATCAGATTTTGTGAGCTGGCTCAAGTGGATGAAGAGTTATGGATCATTTTGCAAATTTGTGAACTTTTGGCCCTTTTGGAATTTCTTGATCCACAAGCCATGAAAATGAGTGAACTTTTGATGAAATCTGATCTTTAGGCCTTGGTATATGTTTGTGTGAAGTTTAGAAGTCCATTTGAAAGCTCAATTTGCCTTGGCAAGGGATTTTGCAACTTTGCCTCTTTGGTGGAAAACTTGAAATTATGTAATTTCTCCCAACTTTGATAAGCCATACCTTTTGATCCAAAATGAATTAGAATGAGTTCTTGTACATTTTGAAAAGGGAATGATCCATTCTACAACTTTCATGACCAAAGTTTTCCCATTTGAAGCATTTTTGAATCAAAAAGCAAGGGTTGAAAAAGTTTCCTAAAATGGCAAGTTTCCATTACAAGTCATTTTCCCAAAAAGTCAACTTTGCAAATGGCTTGAAATTCTTCAATTTTGTGAACTTATAACATCTTCTATGATCAAATAAATATCATACATAATCAAAATGATGAAGAACACCCTTTGGTTGGGTCATTGGGGGCCTCAGATGCCCAGATTTTGCACTGACTTGCTCAAAAAGTCAACTCTTGATCAGATGCCTTCCCCATTGAATTTCTTCATGAAAATTGATTTGCATGATCCCTATACCATATAGAGACCAATAGAAACAAGAATGACCAAAAAATTTGGAGTTATGGCCTTTGAAACCAAAACCCTAATTTTAGGTCATCTGTGCAGTTAAACCTGGCTCTGCTTCCATGCCTTCTCAGTTCTTGTGATTTTTTTTGACATTTTTGACTTTGAGAGGATATAATATGATGCTTGAACATACATGGACCCCTTTTAAGTGATTGATGACCTTTGGAGTGGCTCAAGAAGCTCTTGGATTGCTCAGATCACAAACCCTAGATGCAGATGACTTAGAACCAATGCAGTGAAGCAAATATGCAATATGAGATGCTATGATTGAACTTATGAATATGAAAATATCACAAGCCATGGTGTGAATGGGTGAGGGCAAATTTGGGGTGTTTACAGCTGCCCCTATTCAAACATGAGTTAGCTGTGCAGGATGTAAGCAACGGCTTAACAGGCAAACAAGATAACTTGTGGTTGAATACCAAAGACAGTCCAAAATTTGCACTCACAGAACGAAGAAGAAAAGGGATATAGATTGTAAAAAGAAAATAAAGTATATTTTAAAGTGCGGGCGATGGAGGACGACCGTCGAGCAGAGGACGACTGCTGGGGAAGGAGCAATGACGGGGACGACCGACATGCTGGGGATATAAGAGATTATGATGGGGACGGCCATCAAAATAAAGTGACAAAGATTCTCTGGGGAATAGGTAAAAATAAATGATGAGGTACGGTCATTAAAGGTGAAGGACGATCACCTAGCAGGGGACGGCTGCTCTGTTGGGTATAAGATGAGGGACGGTCATCTAAGGTGAAGGACGATCACCGGGCAAGGTACGGTTGCCAAAAGCATCGCGACATAGGACGAATGTCGGATAAAAAGGTCGACGATGGGGACGGCCATCGGGTAAGCATGATGAAGGACGATCATCAAGAGGTGAAGGACGATCACCTAGCAGGGTACGACTGCTCTATAGGTATCATGACATAGGACGAATGTCAGATAACAAAGATCAACGATGGGGACGGCCATCGGATAAAATGATGAAGGACGATCATCAAAAGGTGAAGGACGATCACCTAGCAGGGTACGGCTGCTAAATATCACGACATAGGACGAATGCCAGATAGAAAAGGGTTCCAATAATGGAGACTCCGCTGGAGAAAGGATGAGGGACGGTCATCCAAAGGTGAAGGACGATCACCTGGCAGGGTACGGCTGCCGAACGGGTATCATGACATAGGACTAATGTCAGATAGAAAAAGGTTGCTTTGCTGGCGACCTACTGGGGAATAGTAAACACGGACGAGTGTTTACATCCAAGAAATAAAAGATATAAGTGTTTTGACGTTGTGTATAGATTAAAGATGCGGGCGAGTATCCCTAAGACCGTGATACGGACGAGTATCAGTAGAAACAAATGCTGACGCATGTTCAGAGATGATGATACAGACGAGTACCAACTGGTTAACAAAGAACATGGACGAGTGTCGAATCTGAGGGGACTCTTCTAGGGAATAGCAGACACAGACGAGTGTCTAAATTCAAGAAGACATGAGTGTTTGACACGTGTATGGATTAAAGATGCGGACGAGCATCCCTAAGACTATGATACGGACAAGTATCAGGTAGAAACAAACGCTTGACGCATGTTCTGAGATGACGATACGGACGAGTATCAACCGGTTAACAAAGAACACGGACGAGTGTTGAATATGAGGATGTATAAGTAATGTATACAAGATACGAACGAGTATCTGTATGAGTGAAACAGGAGTAACAAGTATGAGTGGTACACCGACAAGTGTTTAACTTTGCTGGGGGGGTGACACAGACGAGTGTCAAAAGGTATATAATAAACAAGTATGTGCTTTACAAAGTGTTCAGGTATCTATGTTGGGGAAGGTGACACGGACGGGTGTCAGGGAATCTGTATGGATATATGTATCTGTGAGTGCAAAGGGGACGCTTTGGCTTTTTGCTAGGGATATGACACGGACGGGTGTCAATAAGTAACTATAATATATAAGTGTCTGTTTGTAAAGAAAGCTCGGGCGACTTTACTGGGGGAATGATGACACGGACGAGTGCCAAAAGGAGTGTGTATTTGTATTTACTTTCTGTCGGGGAATCCGGGGAATTTTATGTATATTCCTGCTGGATTGCCAGTATTCACAAGTGTTTGATTCAGAACATGGCTTATGATTATGCAATATGTTTGATTTTTGCCGTAATGCTCCGTATTAGACGGAATGCTACGCTCTGTGGGGAAAATATGATGCGAATGCTATGATTATGCAAAGATACCGATCCGGGATCCGGGCCCCACTGCTACGAAGATCTCTGGTTGATCTGCTTGAGGTGAACACCCCAGCTGGGGATGAGATCATTGGTAGATCTGACATATGGGACTCTGCTTGGGGATATAGGTCACTGATTGACCTATCTCTGGTAAAGGGGGACCCAACTGGGGTTTGTTGAAGCTTCCTTCACTCTGTTGTGATATCTTCAGGTTATTGTTCTTCTAGATAGAGGCTGAGACTCTGTGGGGAGACGGTTCCCTGGCTTTTGTACTTGACTGAGGAGGAATGATGACAGACAACTCAGCTGGGGAGAAAGCACCTCTGGTGCTAATCGGGAGATAGACTGAGTAGATAACGATTTGCCAGCTTGCTGGGGTGAAGCTTGCATGCCCCATGCTGTGCTTTGAATGCCTGTAATCCTGAAAAGATAGAGAAACGCACAAGTAATCCCGAGGTATCCCTTACCGGATTCCGTTATAGGAGTTTGGACACTCCCGGGAGTAAATATATTTCCTGTACGCACGTATTTTAGAAGAAAAGCATCTGTATTTATGCAATTAGTATTTTAAAGACATCGAACATTCTTGCAAATGAAAACAAAATGTACGGGACGAGACATGACTGAAAAACTGATTTTATTAATTCATGTGCCCTGAATCGGCAAGATACAGTCAAGGAAACAAATCCCCTAAAATGAGGAGATTGTTACAAATTGAGAAACAAAAGATATTGGCAATGTTGACGACGCTTCAGGGAGCTTCCCTCTGCTATGACTCGTATGACATTTGACATTCTTCTCGTCTTGCTTTCTGAAGAAGGTTGATTCTGACCGGCGATTGATCCTTTCGAAGTTTACCAAGTTGTAAGCGATACAGATGAATTCAGAGTACAGTTATTCGCTTATTCCCTTATTTTGCATGGATCGCCCTTTCGGGTTTTCAATCCATCAGGATACCCAATTTTGCCTGAGTTGTCCAATGCGGCTTTTCAACTCAGCGGGTGTACATTTTATTTATTTCCCTAATTTTTGCCCGAGTCTTTTATTCTGTTTTTGACTCGCCGGGATGCCCTATTTTTGCCTGGACTTACATTCTGTTTTTATGTCCAGCGGGTCATTTTATGCGAAGTATTTTTTAACTGCATCTGAATTCACAGGGGACGGGAAGTCTTCACCATCCATAGTGCTGAGCATGAGTGCTCCACCGGAGAAAACTTTCTTTACTACGAATGGTCCTTCATAGTTCGGAGTCCATTTGCCCCTGTGGTCTGTATGAGGAGGAAGGAGTATTTTCAGCACAAGATCTCCTACTTGGTATTCTCGGAGCCTGACTTTCTGATCGAAGGCTTTCTTCATTCTTTTCTGATACAACTGCCCATGACAGATTTCAGCTAATCTCTTCTCTTCAATCAAACTCAGTTGTTCGTACCGGGATCGGACCCACTCTGCTTCATTCAGCTTAACATCCATCAATACCCGTAAGGAGGGTAATTCAACTTCAACCGGTAGGACTGCCTCCATACTGTAAACAAACTGATACGGTGTTGCCCCAGTGGATGTTCTGATTGATGTACGGTACCCATGCAAGGCAAATGGTAGCATTTCATGCCAGTCTTTGTAGGTAACTACCATCTTCTACACAATCTTCTTGATATTCTTATTTGCTGCCTCAACAACGCCATTCATCTTTGGCCTGTAAGGAGAAGAAATGTGGTGTTGGATCTTGAAGTCCCGACACAGTTCTGCCATCATTTTATTGTTCAAGTTGGAACCATTATCAGTAATGATTCGCTCGGGAACTCCGTATCGACAGATGATGTCTCTCTTCAGAAATCGGGCTACCACTTGCCTTGTAACATTTGCATATGAAGCTGCTTCAATCCACTTGGTGAAATAGTCAATGGCTACCAGGATGAATCTGTGGCCATTTGAAGCAGTCGGTTCAATCTTGCCAATCATGTCAATGCCCCACATGGCAAAGGGCCAGGGTGAAGACATCACATTCAAAGGATTGGGAGGCACATGCACTTTATCCGCATAAATCTGGCATTTATGGCATTTCCTGGCATAGGCACAACAGTCTGCATCCATTGTGATCCAGTAATAACCTGATCTTAGCAACTTCTTTGCCATTGCATGCCCTCCGGCATGGGTACCAAAGGATCCTTCGTGCACCTCGTGCATTAACAAGTCTGCTTCTGTTCTATCGACGCATCTGAGGAGTACCATATCAAAGTTTCTCTTATAAAGGGAACCATCGGTATTCAGGAAGAAACTACCAGCAAGCCTTCTCAATGTCTTCTTATCATTGGAAGATGCCCCAGATGGGTATGTTTGATCCTCCAAGAAGCATTTAATGTCATGGAACCAAGGCTTATCATCCTTAACAACCTCTGCTGAGAATACATATTCTGGTCTGTCAAGTATGGACACTGAAATCTGAGGTACAAAGTTGGCAGCTTGAACTTTGATCATGGATGAAATGGTAGCCAGAGCATCTGCAAACTGATTCTCGTCTCGAGGGATATACTCAAGTTTGACCGTTGTGAAGAAAGTCAATAACCTCCTTGTATAATCCCTGTAAGGTATCAGATGATCCTGATGGGTGTACCATTTGCCGTTGGTTTGATTAATTACCAGAGCTGAATCTCCGAATACAGTTAAAGTCTTGACCCTGAGGTCAATGGCTTCCTCAAGATCCATAATGCAAGCTTCGTATTCAGCTTCGTATTCAGCTTCGTTGTTAGTGCAGTTAAAGGTGAGTTTTGCCGAGAAAGGCATGTGAACTCCCTTTGGTGTAATGAGTACTGCACCAACACCACGACCATTCATATTAACAGCCCCATCAAACATCATAGTCCATTCTTCTTCCGGGTCAGGCCCTTCAGTGTGAATAGGCTATTCATGATCTTTTGCTTTTATGAACATGATGTCTTCATCAGGGAAGTCAAATCTCATAGGCTGGTAATCATCAATGGGTTGCTCAGCAAGATAATCAGACAATACACTGCCCTTGATGGCTTTCTGAGATGTGTACTGGATGTCATATTCTGTGAGGATCATTTGCCATCTTGCAACCCGTCCGGTAAGTGCTGGCTTCTCAAATATGTACTTGACTGGATCCATCTTTAAGATCAACAAGGTAGTGTGGGTCAACATATACTGCCTTAGTCGGCGAGCAGCCCACGCTAAAGCACAACAAGTTTTCTCGAGCAGTGAATAACGTTGTTCACAGTCGGTAAACTTTTTGCTTAGGTAGTATATTGCATACTCTTTTCGACCAGACTCGTCATGCTGGCCCAACACACACCCCATTGACTCTTCTAATACTGTCAAGTACATGATTAGAGGTCTTCCTTCAACTGGAGGCATAAGGATTGGAGGTTCCTGCAAGTACTCCTTGATTTTATCAAAAGCCCTCTGGAAGTCTTCATTCCACCTGACCGTTTGTTCTTTTCTTAACAGTTTGAACAAAGGCTCACAGGTTGCTGTAAGGTGAGATATGAACCTTGAAATGTAGTTCAATCTACCTAGAAACCCCCGAACTTCTTTTTCTGACTTTGGTGTAGGCATTTCTTGAATGGCTTTGACTTTATCAGGGTTAACTTCAATCCCTTTCTCACTTACAATAAATCCTAGCAGCTTACCGGATCGCACCCCGAATGTGCATTTGTTGGGGTTTAACTTCAATTGGTACTTCCTCAGACGCTTGAATAACTTCAACAGATTTACCAAGTGGTCTTCTTCTGTGAGGGACTTGGCAATCATGTCATCCACATAACATTCAATTTCTTTGTGGATCATGTCATGGAATAATTTTACCATAGCCCGTTGATAAGTAGCACCAGCATTCTTCAGTCTGAATGGCATCACCTTGTAACAGAACATGCCCCAGGGTGTGATAAAAGTTGTCTTCTCCATGTCTTCAGGTGACATCTTGATCTGATTGTATCCTGAAAATCCGTCCATGAAGGAGAATACCGAGAACTTAGCCGTATTATCCACCAATACATCAATGTGAGGTAGAGGGAAATCATCTTTCGGGTTGGCTCTATTCAGGTCCCGGTAGTCCACACACATCCTCACCTTGTCATCTTTCTTAGGCACAGGTACAATATTAGCAACCCACGGCGGATAGCTAGTCACAGCAAGGAACCCAGCGTCCCACTGCTTTTGTACCTCTTCTTTAATCTTCATTGCCATATCTGGGCGAGTACGGCGCAGTTTCTGTTTAACCGGTGGGCAATCTTCTCTTAAAGGCAGCTTGTGCATAACGATGTCGGTGTCCAACCCTGGCATATCCTGATAAGACCAAGCGAACACATCCACATATTCAAGAAGCAGGTCAATCAGTTGCTTTTTTACCGAATCTTGTAGGCAGGCCCCGATCTTAACCTCTTTCACGTCTTCTTCCGTACCAAGATTAACCGTTTCGACCTCCTCCTGATGAGGAGTAATAACCTTTTCCTCTTGCCTCAACAACCTGGCTAGCTCTTCAGGTAGCTCATAATCTTCTTCAACCCCTTCATCAGCTTGATTGATTGGATTGTCAAAGTCATACGAAGCCATAGCAGTGTTGTTGTCGGTGCAGTCTGAAAGGCACTCTCTGCAAGGGCTTAGATTGTTCATTTTAGTGATCGATTTTAATCTTTGTTTAGAAAAAGTGAAATAAAGTTATCATTTTGAAAACATTGCCATTTTATTTTTGTACAAAAAGAAAAATGGAAAAACAGTGAGCGGAAAAGAAAAAGACTCATTTGCAAAAGATGTCCGATATTCATTGATTGATCTGTTTGCACAAAATTACAAGATGGCCCGATTACAAAATGAGTCTTGTCATCTTGGGCAAGATGCAAGACTTGATGCATGCTTAAAATATACAGGAAATAATAATTACTCTGCAGGAGTAACCCTTATAATTTCCTGGGAAGACCAGCTTGAGATACGGCTCCCCGGGGTCCTTGGACGTATCCAGCTCTCCAGGTTGCGCTCATCTTCCGACTCATCTTCCAAGTTGTTCACTGCATCCGGGGTGAGCATTCCCCCGCTGACAAAGTTGGGCTTCTTAGCAGCCTCTGATTGATCTTGTTGAGTTGGTTTGTAACCCAACCCAAATCTGTCCTCCTCCTTCTCCACAGGCAACAGCTTGTCCCAGCCTTGGGCGGTCCCCTCTTCAACAACCTTCCTGGCTTGCTGATAAGATGTCATGGAGGTTCCCAGTACAGCAGATGCTTCATTTGTGTTCAGGGCCTCAAATCCATGGCTCATAGTTTCATGGATTTCTCCATCCATCTCAATGTATTTGTATGTAGCCAGATGGCTAACAAAGATGTCCTCTTCACCACAGATGGTGATGATCTGGCCTTCCCACTCGAATTTCAGCTTCTGGTGAAGGGTAGACGTAACAGCTCCAGCGGCATGGATCCAAGGTCTACCCAACAAACAGTTGTAGGTCGGCTGAATGTCCATCACATAGAAGGTAATTTTGAAGGTCTGCGGGCCAATCATCACAGGCAGATCAATCTCCCCTAGCACTGATCTTTTAGAGCCATTGAATGCTCTCACCACTAAGTTACTTGGACGTAATGCTAAGCCATCATAATCCAGCTTCACCAAGGCTTTCTTTGGTAGAACATTGAGTGAAGACCCAGTGTCCACTAGTACATGGGATAGAACAACACCCTTGCATTCTAGAGTGATGTGTAAAGCCTTGTTGTGGTTACGTCCCTCAGTTGTTAAGTCAGCATTGGTAAAGCCCAGTCCATGACTGGTGTTGACATTAGCTACCACAGTTTCTAGCTGATTAACAGTGATCTCTTCTGGCACGTATGCTGCGTGCAAGACTTTCAGTAATGCATTCCTGTGAGCTTCAGAACACATCAGCAGGGATAATATGGAGATCTTTGAGGGAGTTTGGTGAAGCTGATCCACCACCTTGTAATCACTTCTCTTTATGATTCTCATAAACTCGTCTACATCTTGTTCAAAAGATGTCTTCTGAGTTTCTTTGACAGCCGGCTCTTCAAATACCACACTTTTTCCCTTTGCTTTGGCAGCAGCTTCTGCTTCGGCATTAGGTCTTTGCAATTGTGAGGCAAAAAGGCGTCCGCTTCTGGTGAAGCCTCCTCCTCCCCCAACATTATCAATCTGTGGAGAAGAAGTTGAAGAATCCAAAGTGATTTTCTCTCTGTTGCAGTAGAGGTCAGAGCCATAATGACAAGGGATGGCATTACTGCTTTCATATGGAACGGGTCCAGGCACTGTGACAGTAACTGGACTGACTGCAGCAGAGGAGGGTACTGAAATGGTGTGCGGATCGTAGTAAATGGTGACCGGTGATCTGGCAGGAGGTGCCACTGTTTGTTGTTGAAAGTTGTTGTTTGGAGGAACATATGCTGGATCATAGTAAATGGTGACTGCTGAGATATCTTCATTAATTTCTGTTGGCATTGTAGAAGATTCTGCTGAATAAATGGGTGCTGATGTTGTAGAAGAGATGGTTGTTGACATCTAATTTGTTAAAGTGATGGACGGAGCCATTGTTGATGATATTGATGAATTGGTCGGAATGATTGTTGTTGCAGTTGTAGAAGAGTCAAGAATTGTTGTCAAAGGGATTGCTGGACTTGTAGGTGCTGATGTTGTGATCTGAAGTATACCACTTTTGATAAGACCATCTATGCCGCTTGTCAAGTTATCACACCCGTTGACCGAAATGTTGCAATAACCACAACCGAGCTCACACCCGGGGAACATCTGGCACTCTAGAAGCTGAGCTTTAATTTCTACCAGAGGTGTCCGAATCTGCCCAACACCGGTGATTAAGAAAGATGGCTTGTCTTCCTCAATGGCATTAATTCTTGGTCCTCCATGATTGGGCATGGGATTCTTGTTGACATTTGGAGGGGGTGCAAAGTTTAGAGCTTTAGAATCTACCAAGTCTTGTACCTTCATTTGTAAAGCCCTGCATTTCTCAGTATTGTGGCCAGGTGCATTGGAATGAAAAGCACATCTGGCGTTGACGTAATAATTTCTTGGGAGATTTGAAGGATCTGGTGGTGCCAATGTCCTTAACTCGACCAAGTTGAGCTTCAGGAGTTGTGGCAATAAAGCGGCATAAGGCATAGGGATAGGGTCAATCACCCTATTTGCCTGTGATGGTCTCTGCTGAAAGGGTCTTTGCTGTTGATTGTTATTATTGTTGTTGTTGTAGGTTCTTTGTGGCGGATACTGAACTTGCTGCTGATAATGTAGTTGTTGTTGTGGTTGATATGCTGGTTGCTGAGGAATCGGAGCTGGAATAGTGACAGCTGCTACTGATCTGTGAAGGTACTGAGGCCTGCCCCTGGTGGCATGAATGGCATTTGTCTCACCGGTTCTTCTAGATCCCACAAAAGGCTTTCTGGGATTACTTGACGAACTTGCATCATTATCATAAATTTTACCCATCTTCAGAAGGCTTTCAATTCTTTCTCCAGCTATGACTACGTCAGCGAAGCTGGTGGAAGAAAAGGCAGCTAGCCTATCAATATATGTTCCTTGTAGAGTGTTCATGAACATGTCGGCCATTTCTCTTTCCGACATGGGTGGCTGGACAGCAGCAGCAAGTTGTCTCCACCTCTGGGCATATTCCCTGAAGCTTTCTCTGGAGGATTGAGACATTCCCATCAGAAGGGTCCTGTTAGGAGCCATGTCTAGATTATATTGGTACTGTCTGATGAAAGCTTCAGCTAGGTCTTTCCAGCATCTGATAGTAGCTCTGGTCAAGTGAGAGTACCACTCCCTTGAAGCCCCAGTTAGACTATCTTCAAAGTAAAACATCCATAGTTTCTCATCCATGGTGTATGCCTTAAGTCTCCTCAGAAAAGACTACAAGTGAGTTCGTGGACAGGAAGTTCCATTGTACTTCTCGAAGCACGGGGGTTTAAACTTATGAGGAATCCTTACCCCATCCACTAACCCCATATCCATGACATCAAAACCCAAGGAGTTTTGAGACTCCAGAGATCTCAATTTCTCAGCAATTTCATCAAACCTCCTGTCATAAACTTCATCCCCAGCTCCCATCACAGTAAACTGCTCTTCTTGGGGGTCTTCTTGTAAGACTCTTCCTCCGGTAGTATTTCCTTGCACAATACCCGGGATGTTGACTTCCGGATGTAGATGAGGCCCATATACTAGTGGGTTAATATGAGGCTGACCCTTTTCATTGTTACTTGTTCCTCCAGTTCCCAGAGGAGGTTCTTCCGGGGTTTGCCTTTTTTACCAATGCCCTCAACCTTTCTTGACTTTGAGCCAATCCATTCATTACTTCCATGAACTGGGTCATTTGGTTTCTCATCTCCAGCCTTTCGTTAACCATCTGGGTTCTGACATGAACTGGGTCATTTGGTTTCTCATCTCCAGCCTTTCGTTAACCATCTGGGTTCTGACCTCTGTCAGATCTTGTTGTACTTGGTCCATCTGGATACCAGGAAGGTTGTTGCGAGTAGGATATCTGTATGGACGGTTGAGAGGGAACACCCGACGGCGAGCAATAATTCCTGAATCACAACAGAGTTAGTAACAAACAAAACAAAAGACCTACAAAACAAAACAAAGGTTAGCATGCAATGCAGTATGCTTATTTATTTTCCAAGGTATCCGACTTGGCTCTTGGTTTTGACCTTTCCAGACCCTGAGGAAGATGCTTTGATGTTGTTTGAGAAAGAGAAAACTTAGTGGAACAAACTTACAAATACATTACACATGGTGGATCATACATAGTTTGTTTTTACAACATATGCCCTGGGGACCAAAATACAACACAAAAGAAAAGTACATGAAATGGAAATAACAACAAGCAAAGAAATCAAACATCTAAGCCAAACTCATCCTCCTTAACCTCCTTCAGAAGTGCTTCAGTTACAGGACCAGCCGGATGCTCTGTAATGTTCCTGATAAGAAGGTTTCTGGTGGCAATAGCAGTGGTCAGCTTCTTGTGCCTGTCCTGGTCCTTTGACCTCTTCACACCAGCCTTAAGCTTCAATTCTGAAATTTCCTTCTGGGCTACTAGCAGAGCCTCCTGTTGCTTCCTTTCACTAGCCTCTAGCTACTCAATCCTGGCTTGAGTTCTCTTATCTTCTTGAGTACGAGCTTCAGTGATCCTGACCCACCTAGCTTGACTTTCTTTCAGATAGAGATCAGTCCTAGCCTTCTGAAACTGGGCCTCTTTACAGGCATTCTTCAAAATCTGCTTTCCTGCTCTTGATTTCTTGATGTAGTCCTCTGATTTCTCAATCCTGGCTAGATGCTCCACCTTAAGCTTTTCTAACCTCTCAATGTCTAGACGACCATCAATCCTCTCCCAAAGGGTCTTCTTCAGAGCTTGAGACAGATTCTCATTCCTCTCCTTTAGCTTCTCAAATTCATCCATGCTGACAGTGACTGGAGGTGGTGCTGTGGATGGTCCAGGTGCATCCTCAATGGTGAAAGGCATCCCAGAAATTTGAGCCCTAGCATGAGACCATTCATAATACTGAGCTGAAGCCACATTATTGCACCTTCCAAGAATGGTAATCCCTTTGGTCTGGATGTTGTCCCAAGCCCAGGATGCTTGTCTGACAACAGCTAGATTAGGTTTTATCTCACAATACAGGGTTTCAGCCAAGTCTTGCACTCTAGGAGGTTGAATCAAAGCATAGCCCAACTGTCTCTTAAACAGCAAAGGATTGTAGTTGATGCAACCCTTCACTCCTATCAGAGGTACATTGGGGAACTGCCCACAGCTAGTGATTATGTCCCTGCCTTTGGTGCTCTGGGTGCACCACCTGATGTCATCTGAGGTCAAAGCAATAAGCCTCCTGGCCCAATTCTTCTGTTGGTGAGGATTCAGGAAAGCATCAGTCTTGGGTAAGTGTTTGAGCAGCCAGGTATGAAATAGAGGAGCACAACATCTCACCAATCTCCCTCTTTGCTTCTCATTCCTTTGGTGAACAGAATAATAGAAATCCCCCAGCAATGTGGGCACTGGGTTCCTCAAAAGGAAGAGATGAATAGCATTCTTGCTGATAAACTTGGGCTCATCTGCAAAAAGTATAACCCCATATATACTGATGGCTAACAATGCACAAACTGCCTTCCATTCTCCCAAGGAGGCCTTCAGGATGGCCTGAGAAGTTAGAAAGTCCAAGTGTAGGCCAGGGATCCAAGCCTTTGTTGTCATGTTCTGCTCAATCACAATAGGTTCCAGGTGCAGTGCTTTTGCCACTTCTCCATTGCTGGGAGAAGTCATCTCTGGGTTGAAGGGGATATCACCCCTGATAGGTACTCCAATCAATGATGAGAACTCCTCCAGCAAAGGTCCCAGCTGAAAATTCTGGAAAGTGAAGCATCTCAAAGGAGGGTCATAAAACTGTAGGCAAGTGTGGATCAAACTCCTCTGAGAAGGGTCCAAGTCCATAATCATATCAAGGATGCCTCCATAATGTTCTCTGAATAATGGGATATGGTCTGGAGTGATAAGTGTCTGGACCTGCCTGATGCCAGCCAGCACAGGCTCAAAGAAATGATATGAAATGTTGCTCTTCTTAGGTGCCATGACTGCTGATGAAGGGCTAAAAACAGATGCTGATGATGAAGACTGACACTGGAGATGAGCCACTGATAGGCTAATGATGAAGGAGGTAACTCAAGCAGGCAACTGATGAAGATGGCTGAAGCAGATAGCTGATGAAACAGGGGTTTATGCAGATGAAGGGGTCAAAACCAAGCCAAATGCAATGTGGATACCCTGAAAAACAAATAAACAAATTTAAATGATGCAATGATGATGTATGTAAATGATATGCAAGGGTTTATGATCAAGCTGGATCTGATTAACTGTCTTGATATAGAGCCCATGTATGTCTAAGAAGTCCAGATGGAGGTTCAAAAGTCCAGTAACCAAGGTGGGGGACTCAAATAAAGAGTCACATGTCCTGGGTTAAATCACAAGAACTGTCCAAAGTGAAGCATTCTTAAACACAATAGGTAACAGGGTATGATGTGGCCAAAGGGTTCCTGCAATGGAATGGGAAAGAACATGAACCACTCTAGCCTAGGTGTCACTCAGGTCCCAGGTATAGGACCTTAAACTCTCAGTAGAACCCCACCCACCAAAGCAAAAACCAGATCCAGCCAGATGACAGTATGACAGTATAATGTATATAAAGCTGTAAAGAAAGCAATAAATAACTGTACATAAAGCAAATACAAATATACAAACACAATCAGCACATAACACCCCAGTAAACACAAATCAATCAAGCGCTAGGAGGAACCCACAAAAAGAACCAAAAGCCCTGGTTACAGTATAAGGGTCCCCAGCAGAGTCGCCAAGCTGTCGCTCCCACCGAATGACAACCGGGGTCAGAAGGTGTACAGACGCGAACGGTTGGCGAAAAGGGAATGAACACACAGGAGTGAACTCTTTAAGACAAAGAGTCGCCAGCTAGGCATTTTTATCCCGGAGGAAAGGTAATGCTGCATAGACCTAAGAAGATATGGATAAGACGGTTGCGAACCAGAGAGACTGAGAAAGGGGGTTGGTTACAACCTGGGAAGGTATTAGCACCCAGATTGTCCGTCGTACTCGACGAGATCCACGCTTAAAAGATTTGTGTTTTAAAGGGGTAGTGTCAGTGCAATTTGTGTATCAAAGCTGGAAAAGAATGCAAGTGTCAGTGTATAGTGTATAAGTGATGTGAAGTGTATAAGAGAAGTGTCAGTGTAAGAACAGGAGTAAAATGCTCAAGATATTGAGGCTTAAGAAATAATGCTGGAAGGAGGGGGAATATACAGAGACTTTTGTTCGATAACTTGTTAAGTTATGCCTACGTATCCTCTCGTGCAATGAGGAAGTCAGAACACCGTAGTTCGACCCAAAGAGACTGAAAGATAAATTGACTGATGAACTGCTTGCTTGTCTATGCTCAAGTGTATGACTTGTCTGGCTCAGGTGCAAACTGTCTTGCATTAGACGGAAGAAGCGAGTTCTCGTTTGTGAGTGAAGATGAGGTGAGAAAAGAATCCCGAAGGAGACGATTATTGTTTGTTTGTGGTATTTTCAGTCTTTTATTGCTTTTTGAAGTTTGTCATAAGTTAATGAGCTTAAGCCTAAACCAATGGGTTAGTAAACTCATCACATCTTCCCTCTGATTAGGGGTAATGAGAATACCTTAAGTGTGAAGTCAGCATCTCACACTTAATTACCATGGTGTAGGATTAAGATCATTAACCTAGTTGTGATTAGTTAAATGTTTTTGTTGTTTTTGTTTAGTGTTAAGTAATGAGACTAAGCCATAATCAGGGATTAAACAGACTCATTACACCATCCTAATAGAAGGATAATAGATGAGAATGTTTAAGCTGAGGAAAGCTCCTCAACTTAATCCATGATTAGGGATTAACCTCATGACCAAACAAAGCCTTTATTAAGTGGATTTTAGTTAATGATAAGATGAAGAAGTGAGTTTTATGGTTTTTAAGACAACTTGAGGGGGACTTGTCCATTAACACTAGGGTTAGTCCTTCTTAACCAATTAAGGAAGAATTAGAACCCTAATGCAAGGCCCAAGTTACAAGCTTGATGTCTTGATGATTATTAAGTGAATTGATTAAGGGATTTAAACACATTAAGGGTTTAACACTTAGGATTAAAGTTATACACTTCATCCTAATAGAAGGATGCAGGCATAAGCTTAATCACAAAGCCTTAAAGCCTTTAGGGTTTAGTCCCTGATTATGAGAGGAGAAGAGAAGACTCAAATATGACACAAAGGTAAAAGCTAAATGGGGGACTAAACAATCCTAAAAAGTTATCATTCTTGGAAGTCCTAGGGTTTTTGAGGTTTAAGAGAAAGATCTTCAAAGAACCACCAAGGAGGGAAGCAGATGAAAGGAGCAAAGAGAAGCAAAACAACTTGCTTCACTTAAGAAGTCAAGTTGCTTGAAGAAAGAAAGTAAGATGAACAAGAATGAGCAAGCTCAATCCAATACACAAACAAAGATGCATCAAATGAATTATGAAAGAGATGAAAAGAGAAAGTGAGAAGTGAAGGCAAATTCACTTCTCAAAGTAACTTACCACCTGAAAAGTTAGTGAAAGAAATGAAATGCAATGCAAATGAGATGAAATGGCATGATGCAAGACAAAGTCAGAAGCAAATACATGATGTTAATGATGCTAAGAGATGATGCAAACATGAGGCAAGGCATTAGAATGATCATACAAACATATGGATACAAGAGGAACATGTATTGAACCATGGATGCACATGAAAAGTTATGTAATGTAATGGACATATAACATGGCAAATGCAAGATGCAATGATCAAACATGATTCTAATATGTCCTAAGATGTATTATGAATCAAATGGATGCACAAAATGTCATGGCAAGTCTTGGTATGCAAGCAAATGGAAGATGGATGCAAAGGAAGGCATGAATTATGGTTATATGCAACATACAAAGCAAAAATCCAAAACCAGAAGCAAATGACATGATAAAAATTTGAAAATGCAATCAAAGGAACCCTAAACCTACACAAACTCACTGCCCAAAGGAGGGGATCTAACTCTTAACCTAGTGAGAGTTATGAATTTTCTAAGATTGCTAGGGTTTTAAGGTACCTTGACAAGAAAAATGAAAAACAAATTGAAAATGCAAGATCAATTCATGCCAATTTTATCCTATAAACTACATGTTATGCAAGATGCAATGCAAAAAGAATCATGATCCAACTCTCAAAGGTTAGACAGAAATGAATTTTGGAAGTTTGACACAAAATATTGCCTCAAAATGAATTTAATTCCATTGAAAATGATCAAAAGGCATCAAGAACAAAAAATAAATTTGGTTTGAGAGTTGGACAATGTTTCTAAATGTTTTTGAATGTCACATGAATTGTTTTGTGATTTTTAAATACCTAAAAGTATTTTTAATTAATTAATTTTCATTAATTAATTAAAAATAAACTTTTAAATGATTTAAAAATAATTTTAAATGCAAAAAATAAAATAAAAATCATTTTCTGAATGAGAAAAATATTTGAAACAAAAATGCAAAGGGAAATATTTTTAGGATTTTTCTAACTATTTTAAAATAAATATGAAAGTTAAATGAATAAAAATAAAATAAAAATGGAATTTAATGGGAAGTATGCAAGATCTAAGACTGAGATTCAAAGCTGGGACGCGGGAGTTGACTGCGCGCGTGATCTAGTGGCTGTAATTCAAACTGACTAAATCTCAATTAAATAATTAATTAATCCTGATTAATATAGAATTAGGGCTTAATGAGCAATCTGGTTCGTTCATTCGCGCGCGGGAAGACAAGATCTACGGCTCACATTTAAAACTGGACCTAAACCCTAATTAACATTAATGACTCTCAGACGGCCGGAACAGTGTTCCGGTCGTCTTCTCCGACGAATCCAAAACCTTATCTCTCTCTCTAAGCAACAAAAATGAAATCTCTCTGCCCAGAATCAAACCCCACTCATCACTGAATCAAAACCCCCAAACAAAAATCATTTCTTTCTCACCAACAATGCAAATCGAAACAAAGTAATTTTAGGTCAGAAACTTTCAGACAACTCATACATACTCAATACTCCACCATTTTGAAAAGTAAACACATCAGAATCATCAGCACATCATAAGGATTCGATTAAGAACTTAAAAACAAGGTTCTGAGAAAAAAGTTCTTGAGCCATACCTGAGATGGAACCTCCTGGTTCTGGGCTTTCTGGGCTCTCTCTTGTTGCAAACCCACTCTTATGAACCTCCTGAAGATGATACGAAGCTTAGAAAGCTTTGAGGATGGCTGGTTTGTGAGATTGAGCAAGTTCTGTTCAGTGAGGTGAGGAAATCGTGTTTGGTTTGTGTGAGGTTTTGGGCTGTTTCAATGGTTGGTTTGTGATCAGTGGAACATGCTGAGATTAATGGTGAAGTTTGTTTGAATGTTTGATGCTTGTGGAGTGTGTTTCGAATGAAAATGCATATGAGGCATAAACTTGGAACTATGGCTTATGATCTGTTTCAGGCTTGTGTGTGTGATGCAAATGAATCCTTGGAGTGTGTTTGTAAGGTCTGGATTGGGCAGAGAGTTGTTGTGTCACTGTGGGATTGGTATGGGATGAGTTGAAAAAAGTCAAGAAAGTTGTACTTGGAAGTATGGGCAAGTGGCAGGCTGAGATAGGGGCATGGATATGCGAAGCAAGGATCAAGGGGTGTCATGAAATCAGATTTTGTGAGTTGGCTCAAGTGGATGAAGAGTTATGGATCATTTTGCAAATTTGTGAACTTTTGGCCCTTTTGGAATTTCTTGATCCACAAGCCATGAAAATGAGTGAACTTTTGATGAAATCTGATCTTTAGGCCTTGGTTTATGTTTGTGTGAAGTTTAGAAGTCCATTTGAAAGCTCAATTTGCCTTGGCAAGGGATTTTGCAACTTTGCCTCTTTGGTGGAAAACTTGAAATTATGTGATTTTTCCCAACTTTGACAAGCCATAACTTTTGATCCAAAATGAATTAGAATGAGTTCTTGTACTTTTTGAAAAGGGAATGATCCATTCTACAACTTTCATGACCAAAGTTTTCCCATTTGAAGCATTTTTGAATCAAAAAGCAAGGGTTGAAAAAGTTTCCTAAAATGGCAAGTTTCCATTACAAGTCATTTTCCCAAAAAGTCAACTTTGCAAATGGCTTGAAATTCTTCGATTTTGTGAACTTATAACATCTTCTATGATCAAATAAAGATCATACATAATCAAAATGATGAAGAACACCCTTTGGTTGGGTCATTGGGGGCCTCAGATGCCCTGATTTTGCACTAACTTGCTCAAAAAGTCAACTCTTGATCAGATGCCTTCCCCATTGAATTTCTTCATGAAAATTGATATGCATGATCCCTATACCATATAGAGACCAATAGAAACAAGAATGACCAAAAAATTTGGAGTTATGGCCTTTGAAACCAAAACCATAATTCTAGGTCATCTGTGCAGTTAAACCTGGCTCTGCTTCCATGCCTTCTCAGTTCTTGTGATATTTTTTGACATTTTTGACTTTGAGAGGATATAATATGATGCTTGAACATACATGGACCCCTTTGAAGTGATTGATGACCTTTGGAGTGGCTCAAGAAGCTCTTGGATTGCTCAGATCACAAACCCTAGTGCAGATGACTTTGAACCAATGCAGTGAAGCAAATATGCAATATGAGATGCTATGATTGAACTTATGCATATGAAAAGATCACAAGCCATGGTCTGAATGGGTGAGGGCAAATTTGGGGTGTTTACACCTGGATTGAAGCATGACATGGCTCACTTTGTTTATGCTTATTTGACTTTTCAGAAGTCGAAGGTGGAACATTAGAAACTTACTGGTCTGACGCAACCATTAGATATCCCAAAGTGTAAATGGAACAATATTTATATGTATTTTATTACGGGGTTTCCTAGTATTCCGCGAGGACACAACGCAATTTGGGTTGTTGATAAACTGACGAAGTCAACACATTTTATTCCGATTAATATCAGTTTCCCTTTGCATAAGTTGGCAGAGATTTATATCTGCGTGATTATAAATTTGCATGAAATTCCTTTGAGTTTTGTGTCAGATAGAGATTTGAGGTTCACTTCCAGATTTTGGGAGAGTTTGCAAGAAGCTTTGGGTTCGAGGTTGAGGTTGAGTTCCACTTATCATCCATAGAAAGATGGGGCAGACGGAAAGGAATATAAAGTCTTTGGAAGATTTGTTGAGAGATTGTGTGCTTGAACATGGAGGTTCTTGGGATAGTTATATGTTGTTGATCAGATTCACTTATAACAACAATTATCATTCCAGTATCAGAATGACACCTTTTGAAGCATTATATGGTTAAAGATGTCAGACCCCTTTATGTTGGCATGAGTTCGGTGAGAGTGTAATGCTCAGACCTGATATTGTTCAGTAGACTACCGAAACACTGATGTTGATATGAGAAAAGATGAAAACTTCACATAACGGGAAGAAGAGTTACCACGATAAGAGGAAGAAGGATCTTGATTTTCAAGAAGGAGATCATGTGTTTATGAGAGTTACTCCGGTAATTGGTATTGGACGTACTTTGAAGTCGAGAAAACTTACTCTTCAATTTATTGGACCGTATCAGATTTCTGCAAGAGTTGAACCTGTTGCTTATAGAGTGGAGTTGCCACAGTGGTTGTCAAATTTACATGATGTATTCCATGTTTCGCAGCTCCGAAAGTATGACCCGGATCCGTCACATGTGATTCTGATGGATGAGGTGGAGGTGATTGATAATCTTACGGTTGAGGCTTTACCAATATGTATCGATGATCGCAAAGTGAAGTAGTTGAGAGGCAAGGAGATTATTCTCGTGAAGGTAGTATGGGGAGGTGCTTCCGGTGGGAACATGACTTGGGAATTGGAGAGCAAGATGCGAGAGTCATTTCCGAGTTTGTTTACGTCAGGTAATTTTTGAGGACAAAAATATTCTAAGTGGGGGGTGTTATAATGTCCCATTTTTCTTTTAATTATTTGTTAGAAAATGTTTGTGTGTTGTTGTGAATCGTGGTGATAGATTGTGTAATTGTTATGCCTTCATTGCGTTTTATGTACCCGTGGTGAAGGGTAGTAGCCTTAAGAAGTGAGTCTTGAGGATATTAGGGGTGTGTGGCCAATAATTAGAAATTAGCGGTGTGTTGAGTAAAATTAATTAGATTATTTTAATTTAATATTTGTTGACTAGTCTATCTCATTATTTGAGTGATAATATTGACATAATAGAATAAATAGAATAATTAGAGGTGTAATTAGTGGAGGAAATTCATAGTAATTAGGGGAGGGTTAAGTGAGGGAAAATAAGGAAATTCATTATTTGGGGTATATGAGAAGATTAGAGAGTGAGAAGTCATTATTTTCATTCCACATAAAAGAAAAGGCAAAAGGAAAAAAGGGGGAGAAGAGCTAGGGCAAGAAGATGGAATAGAGAAGTCATTGAAGTAAATAAAGCTCATCCCTTTAAGGCAAGGGTGGGAATTCTTTCTCTTAAGGGTATAACGATACATGTATATGGATAGAACTATTTAGTTGAATCCATAGGAACGTTGTTTGTGGGTTTGTTGGGGTTCAGAAGAGAACTCATAGTTAAATGATTGGAATTGATGAGATTGGTATAGTTGATTTGTTTTGTTGGAATGCATATGTTAGAAATAGGTTGTAATGGCATTATCTGTGGAAAAAGTGTATTAAAAATTAGTTTGAGTGCAAAAAATCACAGTTGGGAGATGTTGTTATCACATGGTTTTTCTGCCAAAATCGTTGAAGGCGCTTAGTGCGATAAGGAGGAATTTCGCCTCGTTGAGGTAGTGAGTAGCGCGCTTAGCGCGGGTGGGGCTCACTTAGCGCGGCTTGGTACATAAAAATATCATTTTTATTGACTGAAATTTCATGGAAAATGTCTGTGTTATATTTTATTTATGTTGTTTTGCTATTGTTGTATTATGGACATGTATTTAAGTATTATATGCTTATTTTGTGAACGTTGATATGATAGTGTGAAATGCATGAGAAAATGATACAGAGATGTGTAGTTGCTATATTAACATGATAATGTATGTTTGATGAACACGTGTGATAGTCGAGTAGTGTTGGTATGGTGATGAATATGCTATAGGTGTGCATTAAGTCATTGTATGTTGTCGTTGAGGTGCTTATCATTGCATGAGGTTGTTATTGTTGTTGAGGTGATTGTGTGTCCATGTGGGATGGGAGCAATCATGATTTTCATGTGCCCATGTGGGATATGAGCGGCTAATAGACATTTCGATAGGAACTGTGATCATGAAATAGGGATCGAATTGGTACCACATGCATTGAGTCTAGTTGTGTCTAATTGCATTTATGATAGTCGTGTTGCATGATATTTGATTTGGTTATTTGTGTATGAATTAAAGGGTGTGATGTTGTTAATTGTTGTGATGCGAGTGGATTACTTGATGATTTATACTTGCATATTTATATCATCTTATTGTTTTTATTGATTGGGAATCTCACCCCTTTTGTTTGAATGTTGCCTCTATGTGGGTAACATATAGATAATCAGGAGTAGTTGTGGAAGTCGGAGGAGAAGGTGAGGTAACTCACCTGGTGGCGTATGCTCTGATATATAACATTGGGAGTTGGGAATGCTTATGGTATAATCTATTTTATTAAAAGGATTTTAATTGTTTTACAGTTTCTCAAACTAAGTTTTCGATTTGTTGGAACAGTTATATATTATTATTAAAAATAATTGGTTTTCCGTTGCATAATAAAGAATGTTTTTGGATTAAAACTGCTTTGAGTTATGTTACATGTCTATTTATGAGAAAGAGGTTATTTAAAATAATACCCTTTATTCTATTTGGTTTATTTTACTCTGATTAATTTGCTTAAATTATACAGGGGAATTAAAGGTGTTACACCCCTTTTCTTGTGTTTTCTCACACATTCAATTGGTACCAAATCCTGGTTCTGTTATTGATGGATATCAAACACTTAACAGTTTCAGATAAAGATCTATATGTTGTGTGTAGAAACAACCAAGGTGAAATTTCATCAACTTACAATCTCAGTCTCATATCACTTGATGATGATGAAGATTGAGTCTTGAATTGTAAATCAACAGATTACATTGAGCAAGTCACTGATTCTTGAAGATTGTCAAAATATTTTACTTTGGAGTTTGGAAGAAGATGACAGAACCAGCTGCAAGATAAATTCATCAGATAAGGAGAAATATCTGTTGAATGCTTTGTAAGAACAAAAGTTGTCTTGCATTCCATCTCTATGTTTTAATGATAATAATGGAGTATTTATGAAAGAACCATTTTATGTTCTGATGTTTGTTAAAGTGCAGATCATGAAAATTTTATATAGTAAGATCAAATAAACATTATGAATGAGTACGTGAATGCTATTATGTGAAGTTACTATGTGTAACATTAGTCGCAAGCATAATGAAGAAGCAAGTGGGCTTCTGAATCTGAAAAGAATCAGAAAGATCCAAGGATGCGGATGTTGAATTGGAAATGGTCTTGTGGATGTTGTTCAAAACGTAGTTCTGATCAGATAGCGAAGCAAAGCTTCTGAAATTAATCTTCTGAATAACTAAGTTCTGAAGACTCTGATGACTTAAAGTTCTGAAGACTTACAAATTCTGAAGATTAATATTTTGAAGAACTAAGTTCTGAAGACTCTGAAGATAATGTTCTATGTGAACAAAGTTCTAAAGAATCTAAAAAATAAAGTTCCGAAGAATGGTTATGAAGAACCAAGTGCTGAAGTCTCTGAAGACAATGTTCTATGTGAACAAAGTTATGAAGACTCTAAGACTTGAAGTTCTGAAGACCATGGGTTTCAAGCAAAGTGATGAATTCCTGAAGAACTTAGTTCTATGTGAACAAGTTGTGAAGACTAAAGAATTAGGTTCTCTGAATACCCAAGTATCATTGTCCCTAACTCATGCTTCATTCATTGATTTATAATCAGAAGTCTCTGAAGTTCAGATGACAATGTTACCGTTGGCAAGGATAGTACATATTATGATAATGCTTTATCCCACTACCTCTCCACTATCTTTGAATTGTTGAAAAGGACAATACGTGGCTGTATGTCATGCCCTAAATTTTGACCTTATTTTTTTTATATATTTCTTTTCATTTCATGTGATGCATTTCATCGCGATAACATTAGCCAGCTGTTCCGGCATTTTCTTTGAAACATTTCATTAATCATACATCTTACCATTTTATGTCATATTTTGGAATTTTGTTTCGATCTTTTAGTCACTTTAATCTATATTCCAGAATTCGTTTTTAGTCACTTTAATCTATATTCTCCATTTGTATGCTCTCAATTAAAACCTTGCCAATGAGGTACAAGCATTGTTTCAAATTCCCAAACACTGGTGAAATAAGGAAGATAAACCCTTGCTAACCCATTCAAGCCTAGAAGTAGGAGTTTTCTTTTTCAAAAAGTGCAAAAACCCTTAATTTTAAACCTGCGCAGGGTAGTCAGTTCAGTTAATCTGGTTGCATTCAATCTTCAAGAGATTCAGTCAACCATTTAAGAAGGATCAGCTACATACTTTTCTTCTCATATCAAAGAAGTTATGAAAGGTTAGAAGTTAGAAGTATTTATTCTTTATCCTCCAATGAAATGGAAGTCACAACCATTCAACAAAAAATAGAAAGGAAAAAAAATTCAAATAAAAAGTCCGCTAAGTCAAAAACCAGAAAAGGAGACTTAGGAGAAAATCAATGAAGTCAAGGAAAAAAAGTCATCAAAGCAAAGACGAAGCAAGGTGGCTGCCATCTCATTTTAAATCTTGATCCTTACACCGCCAAAGACTTTCGAGATCTGAATGCATATGTCAATTTAACTGAACGTAGGATTGGAGTTCATCATGAAGAATGGGTGGGTTACAAATAAATTTTGAGCCTTTTATCCTTTATTTCATAAATCGTGAACCAGCCCACGCTACAACCCTTAAAAGACCTAATTGAGGCAGGGTTTGTTTTGAGAGAATACTACAACAAGGTTGTGTTGACCTAATTCCTAACGATCTTTGCTAATCATTTGTATTGATCACTTCATCTTCCATTCCATAAATGGCTAGATCCACTTTTTTGTTTCAATCAACTCCACTTTACATCATCATACCAATAAATTGTGATTTCAAAACATGCATAAACGTTGCATTAAAATTTCCAATTTTTAAATGAATAATGTTTATTTGCAAGTCATTTCAGCATCAAGGGAATCCCAACAAATGCAGCCAGTTAGGGAATTCGACTTAGTAAGAGAAGCCCAACCAGGGGCAACCACTTCAAGAATGAGTCAATCAAGATCAATCTCTTCAAGATTCAGCTATTCCGAGGTTGAACCTTTTCTTAAGACTCATACTAGAGTGAGCTATCGCAAGCAGCTCAAGAGTTCAATGACCAGCTGAGCCAGAAGTTTCCCATCCCAAGGATCAGATGACCATAGGCAAATCTCCGATAATCAAGCACTGGGGAAACCATTTCAAAGTCCATGCCATGGCAGGTTGTTTCCAAACCTTTTGAAAAGGATATGTTCAAGAAACCATTGATTAGGGGCAAGATGAATCACACAGGGGAAAATCCTCTCCAAGCCTTCAAGTTGTTCAAGCAGGCCTCATGCAAAAAACTTTGAGTTCAAGACGGGTGCCGGGAATCATGTCGTCATCTTTTTGTCTCCTTCTAGCGAGTTGTCTTCCAAGGATCCTTTTCATCCAATATCCATTACAAGGGCATATTTGGATGTCATTTGAGTCAGTGTATCGTTCTCATGTGCTAGTCATGTCGCTCTACTCTTAGCGTCAAGCCCTGCTACCGCCTCCTTCATCGAGCGTGTGCCCACAGTAAAAAGAGTCATATCTTGCAAAATGAGCCTCCTCTGACTTGCAACATCTTTGAAGTCTAATTGACATTGGCACGAGTCCGTAAGCTAGTCGTGAAACCCTTCCGATTTTAGTCTAAGTCCATTTAATTGGTGTCATACCTGTGCTTTCCTGATGGTTCCTGAGGGTCCTCTCTTGACTCTTCGTTTAAGGAATTTCTAGAGGTTGTATGTTTTATATTTTTGAAAACACCAACATTTCTTACCTTTATTCTTAAGCCGGTCGCATATAGCCGTCGCCCAATCCCTATGTTTGTATCCTTTATTCTTAGTGTCAGCAGTTACACTTGAACATGCTGTGCATTTACTTTGAATATTTTCCTTTTTTCTCGACCGCCGTGTCGATGTCTGTTAGTATTTCCTCAGCCTCCGTGTTGAGTTTTGTTTCCCGACCACCGTGTCGATGTCTGGTATTTTGCTTTCCCGACCGCCGTGTCGATGTCTGTTTTATTTCCTCAATCGCCGTGTTGAGTTTGTTTTCCTGACCGCTGTGTCGATGTATGTGTAAACACCCCAAATTTGCCCTCACCCATTCACACCATGGCTTGTGATCATTCTCATATGCATAAGTACAATCATGTCATCTCACATCTCATTTTTTATTCACTGCATAGCTTTCAAGGCATCTGCACCTAGGGTTTGTGATCTGAGCAATCCCAAAGCCTCTTGAGCCACTCCAAAGGCAACCAATAAACTCAAAGGGGTCCATGTGTGTTCTTATATCATATTTCATCTCCTCAAAGTCAAAATTGCAGAGGAATCACAAGAACTAGGGTTTGAGTGGATGCAGAGCCAGGTTGAACTGCACAGTTGACTGAAAATTAGGGTTTTGGTTTCAAAGGCCATAACTCCAAATTTTTTGGTCATTCTTGTTTTCATTGATCTCTATATGGTATAGGGAGTATGCATATCAATTTTCATGAAGAAATTCCATGGGGAAGTCATCTGATCAAGAGTTGACTTTTCAGACAAGTCAGTGCAAAATCAGGGCATCTGAGGCCCCCAATGACCCAACCAATGGGTGATCTTCATCATTTTGAGTGTATATGATCTTTATTTGATCATGGAAGAGGGTTGAAGTGCATGGAAATCAAGAATTTAGGGTTTTTGCAAATGTTGACTTTTTGGGCATAGTTGACTTTTCAAGAATGCTTCATTTTAGGTCATTTTTCAAGCCTTGATTCTTGATCCAAAAATGCTTCAAATGGAAAAACTTTGGTCATGAAAGTTGTAGATCTCATCTTTCCCTTTTCAAAAAGTACAAGAACATGATCAAACTCTTCTTGGGTCAAAAGTTATGGCAATGCAAAGTTGGCTAAAATCACTAAAATTCAAGTTATGCACCAAATGGAAATTTTGCAAAACCTTGAACCAATGCATCATGTGACCTCTAATTCATTTCAAACCATTACACAAACATTCTCTAAGTCCTAAAAATCAGAATTGGATCAAGTTTGCTCATGTTTTGGTTCATGTAACAAGATTTTCTTTCATGGGAACCATAAAGCAACAAGTTGCAAAACCACTCATTTCACTTCCTACAAACTATGACATTGGATGCTGACTTTGGCTAGCCTCTCACCTCACCCTTTGCTGCGCAGCCCATGCCATGTACTTGCCAAGATCATGAGCCATGCTTCTCTTACACATTATTTGACTTTTTGCAAAAGTTGCCTTACCAATCAATAAAGCACATGTCAAATCAACTGACCAATGAGAGAGAGTTATGTGGACAATTTGCAAGCAAAGCATAAGGGCAAGCAAGGCTGAAACTCATTCATACACAACATACACAAAACACTCCCCTTTTGCAAGTTCCTTCGAATTTCTCTCCACAGCCTGAAAACACTCAAACTTTCTTCATCATCCAACTCAACACACTTCATAGACAAGAAACCACCAAAGCTCAAGCCTGCAACAAGCCTGAATACTCCATAACCATCCTTCACCTCAGCCTGCATTTTCTATCGAATCTCTCTCCACAAGCCACAAACATCCAAACAAACACCACAGACCTTCTCCATTCATCCTCAGGATCACAAACCATCACTCACCATGGCCTGAAACCTCCAGAAACACCATTGCCATTTTTGATCAAGCTGAAGCAGTTCCTTTCGAATCTCATTATCCAGCCAACTTAAATCCTTTTTGAGCATTCAAACATCTTTGGGGGATCAAGTGGAGCAGATTGCACAAGGAGAGGTGGCCAGAAAGTTCCCAAACTGAAAGCTTCGAATCTCAGGTAGCCTGAAATTTATTTTTCCAGAATTGGTTTTTTTAAGTTACAAACTTGTTCTTCATGTCTTGCTGATCATTCTGGTACCATTGGTTTTGAAAATAGTCTTGAAATGAGCATTTAATTTGTTTCTGAAGCTTGCGTGACCTAGAACTTATTCCTTTCGATTCAGCTTATTTAGGAAATATAAATTTGTTTTAGGATAGGGTTTTGATTCGTGAGGATGTGAGGATCATTTCCCAGTTCTTGTTTTTCATTTTTGATGCGTTTTGAGGGATTTGGGAAATTTTCAGGGGGGAGCTGGCCGGAGAAGATGACCGGAAGTCTTCTCCGGCCACCTGAGTTTAATTAGCCCTAATCTGAGTGATTAATGAAGTTTGAATAATACCCCTTGGATGTGTTGACTCGCGCGCATCTGGACGCCCAGGATCTTTCTATTTTGCCCTAATCTTAAGTTGACTTTATTAATTCAGATTAATTAATTTTTAATTGGGATTAATGAAGTTTGAATGTCAGCCTTTAGATTGCGCGCGCAGTCAACAAATTTCTCCCCAGATCAAATCCTGGCCATCCCTTGTGATTACTTCTCATTTTCATTATTTTTTATTTCATTTTTTCTCATTTGTTTTGTACAATTTATTTAAAATAGCAAAAATGTTTTAAAAATTATGAATTTTTTTGTCAAGAGTTTCACTAATTTTTAAAACCCAAAAATATTTTTATTTTATTTTTTATCATTAAAAAAGTATTTTTAAATATTTAAAAGATTATTTTTAATTGATTAATGGGAATTAATTAATTAAAAATACTTTTAGGTATTTAAAAATTACAAAAAAATTCATGAAATGTTCTAAGACATTTAGAAACATTGTCCAACCTTCAAACCAAATTTCTTTTTTGATCTTGATGCATTTTAAGAATTTTTCATTGAATTAAATCATTTTTTATGCATTATTTTGATCATAAGTTTGAAAAATCATTTCTGCCTATTGGAGAAGGTTGAGACATTGATTCTTCTTGCATTGTCTTTTGTTTTGCATGTAGTTCCTAGGATAAAAAGGCCATGATTTGTTCTTGCATTTTAAAATTGTTTGGCATTTGTTTTGTTAAGAACCCTAAAAAACCCTAATAACTTGCAAAAATCATAACTTGAGTTTGGTTGAGAGTTGAGAGCTCCCCTTTGGGAAGTGGTTCATTATAGGCCTAGGGTTTCTTTGAGTGCCATTTTCCATTTTTACTTTAGGGTTTTGCTTCTGTTTTTGGTTTGTGTTGGATGTTTGATCCATAAACCCTAATTTGGGCTTTCTCTTGCATCCCTCTTGCATTTCCTTGCATGACATGACTTGTCTTTGCATTTTGTGCATTCTCATGATTCATTTGACATCTTAAGACATGTATAAAGCATCTTTGATCATTGCATTGCATATGTGCCATGTCATTTGTCTTGTTTGCTTCATAACATTTCATGTTTGTTCATGCTCCTTAGCTTGCATCATTTGCATTCATAATCTTGTATGAGCATCCCCATTGTCTTGCCTCATGTTTGCAGCACTTCATAACATCATAATCATCATCAACATGCTTCTGGTCTTGCTTTGCATCATATCATTTCATCTCATCTTGCATTGCATTGCATTTCTTTCTAACATTGCAGGTGGTAAGTAACATGAGAAGTGGATTTGCCTTCACTTCTCATGCCTTTTCTTCTCATCTCTCTTGCATCCATTGCTGCATTCTTATTTGTGTTTGAGTTTGAGCTTGCTCATTCTTCTTCCTCCCACTTTCTTTCTTCAAGTGACTTGACTTCTTGAATGAAGCAAGTCACTTTGCTTCTCTTGATCCTGTTCATCTGCTTCCTGGTGGTTCTTCTGAAGATTCTTCTTGCAAACCTCACAAACCTTAGGAACAACCAAGCATGACAATGAATTAGGGTTTTGATTAGTCCCCCTCATAGTTTTACCTTTGTGTCTTTCTTTGAGTCTTCTCTTCTCACCTCATTAATCAGGGACTAAACCCTAAAGGCTTTAAAACTTTGTGATTAAGCTTATGCCTGCATCCTTCTCTTAGGATGGAGTGTATAACTTTAATCCTAAGTGTTGAACCCTTTATGTGTTTAAATCTCTTAATCAATTCACTTAATAAGTATCAAGACATCACACTTGTAACTTGGGCCTTGCATTAGGGTTCTAATTCTTCCTTAAGTGGTTAAGAAGGACTAACCCTAGTGTTAATGGACAAGTCCCCCTCAAGTTGTCTTACAAATCATAAAATTCACTTCATCATCATATCATTAATATAAAATCCACTTAATCAAAGGCTTGTTTTGTCATGAGTTTAATCCCTAATCATGGATTAAGTTGAGGAGTTTTTCTCAACTTAAACACTCTCATCTATCATCCTTCTTTTAGGATGGTGTAATGGGTCTGTTTAATCCTTGATTATGGCTTAACCTCATTACTCAACACTAAACAAAAACACCAAAAACATCAAAATAATCACAAGTAGGTTAATGATCTTAATCCTACACCAAAGGTGATTAAGTGTGAGAATCTGACTTCACACTTAAGGTATTCTCATTACCCCTAATCAGAGGGAAGATGTGATGAGTTTACTAAATCCATTGGTTTAGACTTAGGCTCATTATCCTATGACAAACTCCAAAAAGAAATAAAAGACTGAAAACTCAAAAACAAACAATAATCGTCTCCTTCGGGATTCTTTTCTCATCATCCTCACTCACAATCGAGAACTTGCTTCTTCCGTCTAATGCAAGACAGTTCGCACCTGAGCCAGACAGGTCATACACTTGAGCATAGACAAGTAAGCAATTCACAGTCAATTCACCTTTCAGTCTCTTTGGGTCGAACTACGGTGTTCTGACTTCCTCATTGCACGAGAGGATACGTAGGCATAACTTAACAGTTATCGAACAAAAGTCTCTGTTCATTCCCCCTCCTTCCAGCATTATTCTCTTAAGCCTCATGATCTTGAGCATACTCTTTTCCTTACACTGACACATCATTTATACACATCACATTTCTTTACACTGACACCTGTACATATTGCCTTCCAGCTCTTTTACACACAGATTGCACTGACACTACCCCTTTAAAACACAAATGTTTTAAGCGTGGATCCCGTCGAGTACGACGGACAATCTGGGTGCTAATACCTTCCCAGGTTGTAACCAACCCCCTTTCTCAGTCTCTCTGGTTCGCAAACCGTCTTATCCATCTCTTTCTAGGCCTATGCAGCATTGCCTTTCCTCCGGGATAAAAATGCCTAGCTGGCGACTCTATTCATCTCCAGTGAGTTCACGGCTGTGTGTTCTCACTGTTCCCTTCGCCGACCGTTCGCGTCTGTACCTTCATATGACCCGGTGTCATTTGTCGGGAGCGACAGCTTGGCGACTCTGCTGGGGAATCTTATATTGTAACCAGGGCTTCTGGTTCTTTTTGTGGGTTCCTCCTAGCGCTTGATTGATTTGTGTTTACTGGGGTGTTATGTGTTTGTTTGTGCTTGTATTTATTTTTGTTACTTTATGTACAGTTACTTTACTGCTTTCTTTACTGCATTTATTTATATCATACTGTCATTGTTGCTGGCTGGATCTGGTTTTCTTCTTTGGTGGGTGGGTATTTCATTGAGAGTTAAGGTCCTATACCTGGGACCTGAGTGACACCTAGGCTAGAGTGAATCATATTCTTTCCCATTCCATTTCGGTCTGGTGCGGGAATATGAAACACGGTTCAGATATGGGTTTCTTCTTGAGAACTCTGTGTTGCAGATTTCCTGCAATGCTAGGGCTATCTGGGAAGCCTGCTAAGTCTGGATGACCTTTTAGTATTGACCTTCAGAAACTGAGGTGAATTAGAGGAGGAATTGTTATGGTTATTGTAAACACTGTACCTCCGGGTTAGAAGTGTTTGCACTTCTCATAACTGATCCAAGTCTGAGGATCCTTGTTCTAGATCACCACCTGTGAGGGGGTTGGGCTGTTTACAGGTTTGCAGGTACCTTGACCTCAGAATACCCTGTTACTTTGACTTTGTTAAGAATGCTCCATGTTGGATAGTTCTTGTGATTCTAAACCCTGGACATGTGGCTCTTTATTTGAGTCCCCCCACCCTGGTTACTGGATTTTTAGACCTCCACCTGGATTTCTTGAACACATGGATCTATACTAAGGCAGTTTATCAGATCCAGCTCAGTCACAAACCCTTGCATTTCATTTTGCATACATACTCATTGCATCATATTAACATGTGCTTATTTGTGTTTCAGGGTATCCATTTTCATCTGGTTTTGGTTTTGACCCCATCTGCAGTTTTGACCTGTCTCCACCAGCACTTGCTTCAGCCTGTCAGCCATATACTTCAGTTACTTGCACTAGCCAGCCAGTGGCCCACTCCTCAGCATCTTCATCAATACTTATCCTACTCAGTCCTCAGCATCATGGCTCCAAAGAAAAGCAACATTACTTATCATTTCTTCCAACCGGACTTATCAGACATCAGGAGGATCCAAACCCTGATCACTCCAGAGCACATACCCTTGTTCAGGGAGAGTTATGGAGATATACTGGACATGGTTATGGATCTGGACCCTTCACAGAGGAGCCTCATCCACACCTGCATTCAGTTCTATGATCCCCCATTGAGATGTTTCACCTTTCAAGACTTTCAGTTGGGTCCTCTTTTGGAAGAATACTCATATTTGGCTGGCTTGCCTATCAGAAGAGAAATCCCATTCAACCCTGAAATGGTATTTCCCAGCAATGGAGAGGTAGCCAAAGCTTTGCACCTAGAACCTGTATTGATTGAACAACACTTGACCTCTAAAGCTGGGATCCCTGGGTTTCATCTGGACTTCCTGATTTCTCAAGCTAGTTTGAAGGCCTCCTTGGGGGAGTGGAAAGCTGTTTGTGCTCTGTTGGCCTTAAGTGTATATGGAATTGTGTTGTTTGCAGATGAGCCTCGATTCATTAGCAAGAATGCAATCCACCTGTTCATCCTGAAGAACCCTGTGCCAACTTTACTGGGTGATCTCTATTACTCAGTCCATCAGAGAAATGAGAAGCAGAGGGGAAGATTAGTGAGGATTTGTGCTCCATTATTCCATGCTTGGCTTCTCAGGCATCTACCCAGGACAGATGCATTTCTAAATCCTCATCAGCAAAGCAACTGGGCTAAGAGGCTCACTACTCTCACTTCAGCAGACATTAGATGGTGTACTCAGAGCACCAAGGGCAGAGATATGATCACAAGCTGTGGGCACTTTCCCAATGTGCCCTTAATAGGAGTTAAGGGAAGTATCAATTACAACCCTCTGCTGTTCAGGAGGCAACTGGGCTATGCACTGGTCCACACTCCTAAGGCACAGGACTTGGTTGAGACTCTTTATTGTGAGAACAAGATTGATTTGACTGTTGTTAGGCAGGCTGCTTGGGCCTGGGATAATGTTCAAACCAAGGGAATCACCATTTTGGGGAAGTGCAACAATGTGGCATCAGCCCAATATTATGAGTGGTCCCGTGCCAGGGCCCAATTCTCTGGGATGCCCTTTACCATAGAAGACATGCCTGAGTCATCTTCAGCACCACCCCCTGCCACTATCAGTTTGGAGGAGTATGAGAGCTTGAAGGAAAGAAATGAGAAGTTAACTCAAGCCTTGCAGAAGACCCTCCGGGAGAGGAGTGAAGGTGTGAGGGAGATTGAGAGATTGGAGAAATTGAGAGTGGAACACTTGACTAAAATTGAGAAGTCTGGAGATTATATCAACAAGTCTAAAGCTGGTGAGCAGATTCTGAAGAATGCTTGTAAAGAAGCCCAGTTTCAGAGAGCAAGAACAGACTTGTACTTGAAGGAGAGTCAGGCCAGGTGGGTCCGGATCACTGAGACCCGTACTCTAGAAGACAAGAGATTTCAGGACAAGATGGAGCAGATGGAAAAAGCCCTGGCAGCAGCCCAGGAGGAGATATCAGAGCTGAAAATCAAAGCAGGAGTAAAGAGGTCTAAGGACCAAAGCCAGAGCAGGAAGTTGACTGCAGCTGTTGCAACAAGAAACCTTCTCATCAGAAGTCTCACGGAGCATCCGGCTGATCCTGTGACCGAAGCACTTCTCAAGGAAGTTCGTGAGGATGAGTTTGGCCTTGGAGTTTGATCATTTGCTTGTTGTTGTTCCTTTTCCATGTACTTTTGCTTTTTGTGATGTATTTTGGCCCCTTTGAGGGTTTGTGTTGTAAAATGAACGAATTGTATTATTTCACCTTTGTAATATATTTGTGTTAGTTTCCATCTGGGTTACTTCAAAAGCAACTTCAACAGCATCATCTTCAAGGGTCTGGAAGGGTCAAAACTGAAGACCAAACCGGATACCTTGAGAACAAATAAGCATAACTGCATTGCATGCTAACCCTTTTGTTTGTTTTGTAGGTTTTTCGTTTTGTTGTTGCTAACCTCTGTTGTGATATTCAGGAATTATTGCTCGCCGCCGGGTATTTCCTCTCAACAGGCCTCACAGGTACCCAACTAGAAACAACCTTCCGGGAATTCAGATGGATCAGATGCAGCAGGACCTTACGGAGGTCAGAAACCAGATGGCAAACGAAAGGTTAGAGATGAGAACGCAGATGACGCAGTTCATGGAAGTTATGAACAACATGGCTCAGAGCCAGGAGAGACTGAGGGCCATAGTGGAGAGGCAAAATCAAGAGGAGCCCCATGTAGGAACTGCAGGCACCAGTAATAATGAAAGGGTGCAACCACATGTTACCCCCCCTGTGTTTGGTCCACATCTACATCCTGAGATTAACATTCCTGCAAATGTTCAAGGAACAGCAACTGCAGCCAGAGTACTTCAAGAAGATCCTCAGGAGGACCAGTATACAGTAATGGGTGCCGGAGAGGAAACTTATGATAGACGGTTGGAAGAAATAGCTGAGAAGTTGAGGTCCTTAGAATCTCAAAATTCTTTGGGTTTCGACGTTATGGACATGGGTTTGGTAGAAGGGGTCAGGATTCCCCACAAGTTCAAGCCTCCGTGTTTCGAAAAGTATAATGGGACTTCATGCCCCCGGACTCATTTGCAATCATTTCTGGGAAGGCTGAAGGCCTATACAATGGATGAGAAACTTTGGATGTTCTACTTCGAAGATAGCTTGACTGGAGCATCGAGGGAATGGTATTCCCATCTGACAAGAGCAACTATAAGATGCTGGAAGGACCTGGCAGAGGCCTTCATCAGACAGTATCAGTATAATCTAGACATGGCACCCAACAGGACCCTCCTAATGGGAATGTCACATTCTTCGAGGGAGAGTTTTCGAGAGTATGCCCAAAGGTGGAGGCAACTGGCTGCTGCTGTTCAACCACCAATGTCTGAGAGAGAAATGGCAGACATGTTTATGAACACTCTTCAGGGAACGTATATTGACAGGTTGGCTGCTTTCTCTTCCACCAGCTTCGCAGATGTTGTCATAGCTGGGGAGAGAATTGAAAGCCTGTTAAAAATGGGAAAGATCTCAGACAACGGTGCAAGCTCGTCCAGTGGTACAAGAAAGCCTTTTGCGGGCCCAAGAAGAACTGGCGAGACCAATGCCATTCACACCAACAGGGGTAGGCCCCAATATGTTCAAAGGTCAATAGCAGCAGTCACTATCCCTGCTCCAGCTCATCCTCAGCCAGTCTATCAACCTCCTCAACAAAACTTCCAACAACAACCTCAGTATCATCAGAATCAATATCCTCCAAGGAACTTCAACAACAACTCCAACAACAACAATCAACAGAGGCCGTTCCAACAAAGGCCCTCTCAAGCTAACCGAGTGATCGACCCGATCCCAATGCCGTATGCTGCCTTGCTGCCACAACTTCTGAAACTCAACCTAGTTGAGCTAAGAACGTTGGCACCTCCGGATCCCAACAGTCTACCGAGAAACTATGACTCTAATGCTAGGTGTGCTTTTCATTCGAACGCACCTGGTCACAGTACAGAAAAATGCAGGGCTCTGCATATGAAGGTACAAGACTTGGTAGACTCCAAGGCTCTGAATTTTGCACCTCCGCCCAATGTCAATAAAAACCCTATGCCAAACCATGGTGGTCCCCGAATTAATGCTATTGAAGAAGACCAACCATCTTATTTGATAACTAGTGTGGACCAGATCCGGACACCATTGGTGGAAATCAAAGCTCAACTCCGTGAAAACCAGATATTTCCAGGGTGTGAACTAGGGTGTCCCTATGGCAATATTTCATGGAATGGGTGCGAGGACCTGAGGAATGGCATTGACAGCCTTATTCGGAGTGGCTTGCTACAGATCACTACATCATTTCCGACAAATCCGGCAACTTCATCAACAACGGTTTCAGACCCTCCTACAACTGCAGCAACTATTGTTCCCAACAATTCATCAGCACCCTCAACAAGTACTTCACCTGTCCTTCCGAATGATCAGTTTACAACAGTTTCTCCTGCCACAACTTCAGCTTCATTCCATTTCGACTCTCCATCAGCAACAACAACAGCCCTTCCAACGGAACCTCCTACAACACCAGCAATCAATCATGAAGATGTCTCCACTGTTACCATATTCTATGATCCTGAAAATAATTCCGCTTACCATTCAGAAGGTGCTGCTCCCACCAGAGCACCAGTTACAATCTTTTATGATCCACAAACAATTACAGTCCCTTCAGCAGCAGCAATCAGTCCAGTCACTGTCACGGTGCCTGGGCCAGTACCATACGAAAGCAATAGGGCCATCCCTTGGCACTATGGCTCTGACATATACTGTGAAGGAAAAAGAATCACTCTTGAAACATCAGCACCTGCACCGCAAGTAGATAATGTGGGGGGAGGCGGAGGCTTTACTCGAAGCGGACGTCTCTTTGCTTCACAAGTTCAAAGACCTACAGCCGAAGCAGAAGCTGCTGCCAAGGCAAAAGGAAAAGGCCCGGTGCAGGAAGATCCAGCTGCCAAAGAAGCCCTGAAGACTCCATTCGATCAGGAAGTTGATGAGTTTATGCGAATCATCAAAAAGAGTGACTACAAAATTGTGGATCAACTTCACCAGACGCCATCCAAAATCTCCATCCTCTCACTGCTTATGTGCTCCGAAGCCCATCGGAATGCACTACTTAAAGTCCTGCACGCAGCTTACGTGCCTGAGGAGATTACTGTCAACCAGTTGGAAACCGTGGTTGGTAATGTTACTGCTAGCAATGGGCTAGGATTTACCAATTCTGACTTGACAGCGGATGGCCGTAATCATAACAAAGCCTTGCACATAACCCTGGAATGCAAAGGAGCTGTCCTTTCTCATGTGCTGGTGGACACAGGCTCTTCCCTGAATGTCTTACCAAAGAAGGCTCTGGTGAAGCTTGAATATGATGGATTGGCATTGAGACCCAGCAACCTGGTAGTAAGAGCCTTTGATGGTTCCAAGAGATCGGTTCTGGGAGAGATTGAGCTGCCTGTGACAATTGGCCCACAGACCTTTAAAACTATCTTTTATGTGATGGACATTCAGCCCGCCTACAGCTGTTTGTTGGGTAGACCCTGGATTCACGCCGCCGGCGCAATAACGTCTACCCTTCACCAAAAGTTAAAATTTGAGTGGGAAGGCCAAGTTGTCACAATCTGTGGAGAGGAAGACATTTTTGTCAGCCACCTGGCAACCTATAAGTACATTGAAATGGATGGAGAGATCCATGAAACAATGAGCCAGGGGTTTGAAGCTTTGAATGTGAATGAAGCATCTGCTGTATCTGGTACTCCAATGTCATCTTACCAACAAGCCCGGAAGGTTGTTGAGGAAGGAACTGCCCAAGGCTGGGGCAAGGTCTTAGCTGTGGAAGAGAAGAAAGACAAGTTTGGGTTGGGTTACAAACCAACTCAACATCAAGCAAAGGCTGCTGCAGAGCCTGGTTTTGTCAGTGGGGGGATGCTTACCCCCGATGCTATCAATTGTCTGGAAGACGAGCTGGAAGAGGAGCGCAATCTGGAGAATTGGATTCGTCCGAAGATCCCGGGGAGCAGTGTCTCGAACTGGTCTTCCCAGGAAATTATAAGAGTTACTCGTGCAGAGTAATTATTATTTCCTGTATTTTTATAGCATGCATCCAAGTCTTGCATCTTGCCCAAGATGACAAGACTCATTTTGTAACCAGGGCCATCTGTACTTTTGTGCAAACAAGATTAAATTAATGAAATATCAGACAATCTTTTGCAAACGAGTCTTTTTCTTTTCTGCTCAAAGTTTTTCCACTTTTTCTTTTTGTACAAAAATAAATGGCGGTGTTTTCAAAATGATAACTTCATTTCACTTTTTTCTAAAGCAAGATTAAAATCAATCACTAAAATGAACAACTTAACCCTTGCAGAGAGTGCCATCCAGACTGCACCGACAACAGCACGGCTATGACATCGTATGACTTTGACAATCCAATCAATCAAGCTGATGAAGGGGTTGATGAAGAATATGAGCTTCCTGAAGAGCTAGCCAGGTTGTTGAGACAGGAGGAAAAGGTTATTACTCCTCACCAGGAGGAGATTGAAGTGATCAATCTTGGTACGGAAGAAAATGTGAAAGAGGTTAAAATCGGGGCCTGCCTGCAAGACTCAGTGAAGAGACAGCTGATAGATCTGCTTCAAGAGTATGTTGATGTGTTTGCTTGGTCGTATCAAGATATGCCAGGGTTGGATACCGATATAGTTATGCACAAGCTGCCTCTGAGGGAAGAATGCCCGCCAGTTAAACAGAAGTTGCGCCGAACTCGCCCAGACATGGCTATGAAAATCAAAGAAGAAGTACAAAAGCAATGGGACGCCGGGTTCCTTGCTGTGACTAGCTACCCGCCGTGGGTTGCTAATATTGTGCCTGTGCCTAAGAAGGATGGCAAAGTAAGAATGTGTGTTGACTACCGGGATCTGAACAGAGCCAGCCCGAAAGATGACTTCCCATTACCTCACATCGACGTATTGGTAGATAACACGGCTCAGTTCTCGGTATTCTCCTTCATGGATGGATTTTCAGGATATAATCAGATCAAGATGTCACCTGAAGACATGGAGAAGACAACATTCATCACACCTTGGGGCACGTTCTGTTACAAAGTGATGCCATTCGGACTGAAGAATGCTGGTGCCACATATCAACGGGCTATGGTGACATTATTCCACGATATGATCCACAAAGAAATAGAATGTTACGTGGATGATATGATCGCCAAGTCCCTTACAGAGGAAGATCACCTGGTAAATCTGCTCAAGTTATTCAAGCGTCTGAGGAAATACCAATTGAAGCTGAACCCCAACAAATGCACATTCGGGGTGCGATCCGGTAAGTTGCTGGGCTTTATTGTAAGCGAGAAAGGGATTGAAGTTGACCCTGATAAAGTCAAAGCTATTCAAGAGATGCCTGCACCTAAAACAGAAAAAGAAGTTCGAGGGTTCTTAGGTCGATTGAACTACATTTCACGGTTCATATCTCACCTTACAGCGACCTGTGAACCTTTGTTCAAGCTATAAAGAAAGGAGCAAACGGTCAGGTGGAACGAAGATTGCCAGAAGGCTTTTGACAAGATCAAGGAATATCTGCAAGAACCTCCAATCCTTATGCCTCCAGTTGAAGGAAGACCTCTGATTATGTACTTGACAGTATTAGAAGAGTCGATGGGGTGTGTGCTGGGCCAGCATGACGAGTCTGGTCGAAAAGAGTATGCAATTTACTACCTAAGCAAAAAGTTTACCGACTGTGAACAACGTTATTCACTGCTCGAGAAAACTTGCTGTGCTTTAGCGTGGGCTGCTCGCCGACTGAGACAGTATATGCTGACCCACACCACCTTATTAATCTCAAAAATGGATCCAGTTAAGTACATTTTCGAGAAGCCAGCTCTTACCGGACGGGTTGCAAGATGGCAGATGATTCTCACGGAATATGACATACAGTACACATCTCAGAAAGCCATCAAGGGCAGTGTACTATCTGAATATCTTGCTGAGCAACCCATTGATGACTACCAGCCAATGAGGTTTGACTTCCCTGATGAAGACATCATGTTCATTAAAGCAAAAGATCACGAGGAGCCTATTCACACCGAAGGGCCTGACCCGGAGGAAGAATGGACTATGATGTTTGATGGGGCTGTTAACATGAATGGTCGTGGTGTTGGTGCAGTACTCATTACACCTAAAGGAGTTCACATGCCTTTCTCGGCAAGACTCACTTTCAATTGCACTAACAACGAAGCTGAATACGAAGCTTGCATTATGGGCCTTGAGGAAGCCATTGACCTCAGGATCAAGACATTGACTGTATTCGGAGATTCAGCTCTGGTAGTTAATCAAACCAACGGAAAATGGTACACCCACCAAGATCATCTGATACCTTACAGAGATTATACAAGAAGGTTACTGACTTTCTTCACAACAGTCAAGCTTGAGTATATCCCTCGAGACGAGAATCAGTTTGCAGATGCTCTTGCTACCATTTCATCCATGATCAAAGTTCAAACGGCCAACTTTGTACCTCAGATTTCAGTGTCTAGACTTGATAGACCAGCATATGTATTTGCAGCGGATGTTGTAAAAGATGATAAGCCTTGGTTCCATGATATTAAGTGCTTCTTGGAGGATCAGACATACCCACCTGGGGCATCTTCCAATGATAAGAAGACTTTGAGAAGGCTTGCTGGTAGTTTCTTTCTGAACACTGATGGGTCTTTATACAAAAGGAACTTTGACATGGTACTCCTCAGATGTGTTGACAAGACGGAAGCAGATTTGTTGATGCACGAAGTGCACGAAGGATCTTTTGGTACCCATGCCGGAGGGCATGCCATGGCTAAAAAGTTGCTAAGATCAGGATATTACTGGATCACAATGGATGCAGACTGTTGTGCTTACGCCAGGAAATGTCACAAATGCCAGATCTATGCGGATAAGGTGCATGTGCCTCCCAATCCTTTGAATATCATGTCTTCACCATGGCCCTTTGCTATGTGGGGAATTGATATGATTGGCAAGATTGAGCCAACTGCTTCAAACGGCCACAGATTCATCCTGGTCGCCATCGACTATTTCACCAAGTGGGTTGAAGCAGCCTCCTATGCAAATGTTACTAGGCAAGTGGTAGCCAGATTTCTGAAAAGAGATATCATCTGTCGGTACGGAGTGCCCGAGCGAATCATTACTGATAATGGTTCCAATTTAAACAACAAAATGATGGCAGAGCTGTGCCGGGACTTCAAGATCCGACATCACAATTCTTCTCCTTACAGGCCAAAGATGAACGGCGCTGTTGAGGCAGCAAATAAGAATATCAAGAAGATTGTGCAGAAGATGGTAATCACATACAAAGACTGGCATGAAATGCTACCATTTGCCTTGCATGGGTACCGCACATCAATCAGAACATCCACTGGGGCAACACCGTATCAGCTTGTATATGGTATGGAAGCAGTCCTACCTGTTGAAGTTGAACTACCCTCATTACGGGTATTAATGGATGTTAAACTGAGTGAAGCAGATTGGGTTCGGTCCCGATACGAGCAACTAAGTCTGATCGAAGAAAAAAGATTGGCTGCAATCTGTCATGGGCAGTTATATCAGAAACGAATGAAGAAAGCCTTCGATCAGAAAGTCAGGCATCGAGAGTACCAAGTGGGAGATCTTGTGCTGAAGAGAATCCTCCCTCCTCATACAGACTACAGGGGCAAATGGACTCCAAATTATGAAGGACCATTTGTTGTAAAGAAAGTTTTCTCTGGTGGAGCACTGATGCTCAGCACCATGGATGGTGAAGATTTCCCGTCCCCTGTGAATTCAGATGCAGTTAAAAAATACTTCGCATAAAATGACCCGCTGGACATAAAAACAGAATGTAAGTCCAGGCAAAAATAGGGCATCCCGGCGAGTCAAAAACAGAATAAAAGACTCGGGCAAAAATAAGGGAAATAAATGAAAAAATGTACACCCGCTGAGTTGAAAAGCCGCATTGGACAGCTCAGGCAAAAATGGGTATCCCGATGGATTGAAAACCCGAAAGGGCGATCCATGCAAAATAAGGGAATAAGCGAACAACTGCATTCTGAATTCGTCTGTATCACCTACAACTTGGTAAGCTACAAAGGATCAAGCTTCAATCAGAATCAACTCTCTCCAGAAAGCAAGACGAGAAGAACGTCATTGTCATACGAGTCATAGCAGGAGAGGAAGCTCCTCAAAGCGTCGTCAACACCGCCAGCACTTTATTTCTCAATTTGTAACAATTTCCTCATTTCAGGAGATTTGTTTCCTTGACTGTATCTTGCCAATTCAGGGCACATGAATTAATAAAATCAGATTTTCAGTCATGTTTTCACATTTATGTTTTGCAAAGAGTTGTCTGATATCTCTAAAAATATAATTGCATAAGTACAGATGCCTTTCTCTAAAAATGAAAACACATGCTTACAGGGAATCTGATTATTCTCGAAAGTACTTAACTCCTATGACGGAATCCAGTAAGGGATACCTCGGGACCTTTTGTACGTTCCATTATCTTTGCAGGATTGCAGGTATCCAGAACGCAACCTGGGGCATGCAGGTTACGTCTCAGCAAATAGGCGAATCATTATCAACTCGGTCTATCTTCCACATGGCACTAGAAGGTTCCCATTTCCCCAGCGGAGCTGCCAAATCAGCATACACTCAATCTCAGCATCCGAAATGCTCTATCCCCAGCTGAGTTGCTCCCCATTGCTTCCCCCAGCAAAGTTGCCAAGTCAACTAACAGGTTTAACACTCAGGGTGCTTTCTCGCCAGCCGAGTTGCCTCTCGTTACTCTCCCCCAGCTGAGTTATCAACAGCATTCCCCAGCTGTAGTGCCAACCATCCTTCCTCAACAGGATGCAGGAATCAGGGAATCATCTCCCCACAGAGCTTCAAGCCTTTATTCAGAAGGGCAACGCACGGAGAAGTCACAACAGAGTACGGAAAGCTTCTACAAACCCCAGCTGGGTCCCATATTATAAGGATATGTCAATCAGTGACCTATATCCCCAAACAAATGCATCATTAGATCTACCAATGATCTCATCCCCAGCTGGGATGTCCACTTCAAGCAGATCGACCAGAGATCTTCGCAGCAATAGGATCCGAATCCCGGACCTGTGCCCCTTTGCATAATCATGGCATCCGCATCATATTCACCCCCCAGAGCGTAGCATTCCGTCTAACACGGAGCATTACGGCAAAAATCAAATGCATAGCATAATCATGAGTCATGTTGTGAATAGAACACCTGTGAATAATAAACCGTTCATCATCATGATATACAAAAATCCCCATCAGAGTCCCAGCAAAAGCAGTTGCTTCACAAATCACAAACACCATATGCACCCTTTGATACCCGTCCGTATCATCATTCCCTAGTAAAGTCGCTTGAACACCCTTTACAAACAAATCACCCTCATTACAGATACGTCCTGACACCCGTCCGTGTCAAATCACCAGCAGAAAGCCAAAGACATCCCTTTTGCACTCACATACCTTATATGCACCCTTTTTGACACCCGTCCGTGTCATATCCCCAACGCAGTCGCCTAGACTTTGTATAGCAGACACTTGTTAATATTATACTTTTCTCTTTTGACACTCGTCCGTGTCACTCTCCCCAGCAGTTAAAACCCTCATCAATACGATACAATACTCACTACTCATGGTACACTTATACAGATACTCGTCCGTATCTTGTATACACCATCTCTCATATCCCCACAGATTCAACACTCGTCCGTGTTCTTTGTTAATCAGTTGATACCCGTCCGTATCATCATCTCTAAACATGTGTCAGTTTGTTTCTACCCGATACTCGTCCGTATCGTAGTCTTAAGGATGCTCGTCCGCATCTTTAATCTATACACAATACCAAACACTTATACCTTTTGTTTCTTGGGTGTAAACGCTCGTCCGTGTTTACATTAGCCCCAGTAGATCGCAAAACAAATTTCCTTTTTATCTAACACTCGTCCTGTGTTATGATAACCCTGAGAGCAGCCGTCCCCTGCTAGGTGGTCGTCCTCCACCTTTTGATGATCGTCCTTCATCACTTCATCCGATGGCCGTCCCCATCGTTGATTTTAGCAGCCGTCCCCTGCTAGGTGGTCGTCCTCCACCTTTTGATGATCGTCCTTCATCACTTTATCCAATGGCCGTCCCCATTGTTGATTTTTTTTGGTTATCTAACACTCGTCCTGTGTTATGACAAACCTCGAGAGCAGCCGTCCCCTGCTGAGTGGTCGTCCTCCACTTCTTGATGGTCGTCCTCCATCTTGCTCGTCCGATGGCCGTCCCCATCGTTGACCTTTCCTATCCGATGGCCGTCCCCATCGTTGATATTTTCGGCAGCCGTACCCTGCCAGGTGGTCGTCCTCCACCTTTGATGGCCGTCCCCATCATATTTTTTATCCCCAACAGAGCAGCCGTCCCCTGCTAGGTGATCGTCCTTCACCTTTGATGGCCGTACCCCATCATCTGTTTATTTCATTCATTCTTTAACCCGATGGCCGTCCCCGTCGTGGTCCCTTTTCCTTTTTTAACCCGATGGCCGTCCCCATCGTTGGTTACTTTACCTTTATGAACTTGATGGCCGTCCCCGTCATGTTTCATTAATCCTCAGAAATTTTACAGTTTTATCGTGATGGCCGTCCCCATCATGATTTTATTTTCCCCAGCTAGTCGGCCGTCCCCGTCTTAGCTTTACTTTTTATCCCCAGCATGTCGGCCGTCCCCGTCATTGCTTTATTTCCTGCACTTTACCAGCATGTCGGCCGCCCCCGTCATTGCTCTTTACCCAGCAGTCGTCCTCTGCTCGACGGTCGTCCTCCGTCGCCCATACTTTACAATATACTTTATTTTGCCTTTTACAATCTATATCCCTTTTCTTCTTCATTCTGTGAGTGCAAATTTTGGACTGTCTTTGGTATTCAACCACAAGTTATCTTGTTTGTCTGTTAAGCCGTCGCTTACAACCTGCACAGCTAACTCATGTTTGAATAGGGGCAGCTGTAAACACCCCAAATTTGCCCTCACCCATTCACACCATGGCTTGTGATCATTCTCATATGCATAAGTACAATCATGTCATCTCACATCTCATTTTTTATTCACTGCATAGCTTTCAAGGCATCTGCACCTAGGGTTTGTGATCTGAGCAATCCCAAAGCCTCTTGAGCCACTCCAAAGGCAACCAATAAACTCAAAGGGGTCCATGTGTGTTCTTATATCATATTTCATCTCCTCAAAGTCAAAATTGCAGAGGAATCACAAGAACTAGGGTTTGAGTGGATGCAGAGCCAGGTTGAACTGCACAGTTGACTGAAAATTAGGGTTTTGGTTTCAAAGGCCATAACTCCAAATTTTTTGGTCATTCTTGTTTTCATTGATCTCTATATGGTATAGGGAGTATGCATATCAATTTTCATGAAGAAATTCCATGGGGAAGTCATCTGATCAAGAGTTGACTTTTCAGACAAGTCAGTGCAAAATCAGGGCATCTGAGGCCCCCAATGACCCAACCAATGGGTGATCTTCATCATTTTGAGTGTATATGATCTTTATTTGATCATGGAAGAGGGTTGAAGTGCATGGAAATCAAGAATTTAGGGTTTTTGCAAATGTTGACTTTTTGGGCATAGTTGACTTTTCAAGAATGCTTCATTTTAGGTCATTTTTCAAGCCTTGATTCTTGATCCAAAAATGCTTCAAATGGAAAAACTTTGGTCATGAAAGTTGTAGATCTCATCTTTCCCTTTTCAAAAAGTACAAGAACATGATCAAACTCTTCTTGGGTCAAAAGTTATGGCAATGCAAAGTTGGCTAAAATCACTAAAATTCAAGTTATGCACCAAATGGAAATTTTGCAAAACCTTGAACCAATGCATCATGTGACCTCTAATTCATTTCAAACCATTACACAAACATTCTCTAAGTCCTAAAAATCAGAATTGGATCAAGTTTGCTCATGTTTTGGTTCATGTAACAAGATTTTCTTTCATGGGAACCATAAAGCAACAAGTTGCAAAACCACTCATTTCACTTCCTACAAACTATGACATTGGATGCTGACTTTGGCTAGCCTCTCACCTCACCCTTTGCTGCGCAGCCCATGCCATGTACTTGCCAAGATCATGAGCCATGCTTCTCTTACACATTATTTGACTTTTTGCAAAAGTTGCCTTACCAATCAATAAAGCACATGTCAAATCAACTGACCAATGAGAGAGAGTTATGTGGACAATTTGCAAGCAAAGCATAAGGGCAAGCAAGGCTGAAACTCATTCATACACAACATACACAAAACACTCCCCTTTTGCAAGTTCCTTCGAATTTCTCTCCACAGCCTGAAAACACTCAAACTTTCTTCATCATCCAACTCAACACACTTCATAGACAAGAAACCACCAAAGCTCAAGCCTGAAACAAGCCTGAATACTCCATAACCATCCTTCACCTCAGCCTGCATTTTCTATCGAATCTCTCTCCACAAGCCACAAACATCCAAACAAACACCACAGACCTTCTCCATTCATCCTCAGGATCACAAACCATCACTCACCATGGCCTGAAACCTCCAGAAACACCATTGCCATTTTTGATCAAGCTGAAGCAGTTCCTTTCGAATCTCATTATCCAGCCAACTTAAATCCTTTTTGAGCATTCAAACATCTTTGGGGGATCAAGTGGAGCAGATTGCACAAGGAGAGGTGGCCAGAAAGTTCCCAAACTGAAAGCTTCGAATCTCAGGTAGCCTGAAATTTATTTTTCCAGAATTGGTTTTTTTAAGTTACAAACTTGTTCTTCATGTCTTGCTGATCATTCTGGTACCATTGGTTTTGAAAATAGTCTTGAAATGAGCATTTAATTTGTTTCTGAAGCTTGCGTGACCTAGAACTTATTCCTTTCGATTCAGCTTATTTAGGAAATATAAATTTGTTTTAGGATAGGGTTTTGATTCGTGAGGATGTGAGGATCATTTCCCAGTTCTTGTTTTTCATTTTTGATGCGTTTTGAGGGATTTGGGAAATTTTCAGGGGGGAGCTGGCCGGAGAAGATGACCGGAAGTCTTCTCCGGCCACCTGAGTTTAATTAGCCCTAATCTGAGTGATTAATGAAGTTTGAATAATACCCCTTGGATGTGTTGACTCGCGCGCATCTGGACGCCCAGGATCTTTCTATTTTGCCCTAATCTTAAGTTGACTTTATTAATTCAGATTAATTAATTTTTAATTGGGATTAATGAAGTTTGAATGTCAGCCTTTAGATTGCGCGCGCAGTCAACAAATTTCTCCCCAGATCAAATCCTGGCCATCCCTTGTGATTACTTCTCATTTTCATTATTTTTTATTTCATTTTTTCTCATTTGTTTTGTACAATTTATTTAAAATAGCAAAAATGTTTTAAAAATTATGAATTTTTTTGTCAAGAGTTTCACTAATTTTTAAAACCCAAAAATATTTTTATTTTATTTTTTATCATTAAAAAAGTATTTTTAAATATTTAAAAGATTATTTTTAATTGATTAATGGGAATTAATTAATTAAAAATACTTTTAGGTATTTAAAAATTACAAAAAAATTCATGAAATGTTCTAAGACATTTAGAAACATTGTCCAACCTTCAAACCAAATTTCTTTTTTGATCTTGATGCATTTTAAGAATTTTTCATTGAATTAAATCATTTTTTATGCATTATTTTGATCATAAGTTTGAAAAATCATTTCTGCCTATTGGAGAAGGTTGAGACATTGATTCTTCTTGCATTGTCTTTTGTTTTGCATGTAGTTCCTAGGATAAAAAGGCCATGATTTGTTCTTGCATTTTAAAATTGTTTGGCATTTGTTTTGTTAAGAACCCTAAAAAACCCTAATAACTTGCAAAAATCATAACTTGAGTTTGGTTGAGAGTTGAGAGCTCCCCTTTGGGAAGTGGTTCATTATAGGCCTAGGGTTTCTTTGAGTGCCATTTTCCATTTTTACTTTAGGGTTTTGCTTCTGTTTTTGGTTTGTGTTGGATGTTTGATCCATAAACCCTAATTTGGGCTTTCTCTTGCATCCCTCTTGCATTTCCTTGCATGACATGACTTGTCTTTGCATTTTGTGCATTCTCATGATTCATTTGACATCTTAAGACATGTATAAAGCATCTTTGATCATTGCATTGCATATGTGCCATGTCATTTGTCTTGTTTGCTTCATAACATTTCATGTTTGTTCATGCTCCTTAGCTTGCATCATTTGCATTCATAATCTTGTATGAGCATCCCCATTGTCTTGCCTCATGTTTGCAGCACTTCATAACATCATAATCATCATCAACATGCTTCTGGTCTTGCTTTGCATCATATCATTTCATCTCATCTTGCATTGCATTGCATTTCTTTCTAACATTGCAGGTGGTAAGTAACATGAGAAGTGGATTTGCCTTCACTTCTCATGCCTTTTCTTCTCATCTCTCTTGCATCCATTGCTGCATTCTTATTTGTGTTTGAGTTTGAGCTTGCTCATTCTTCTTCCTCCCACTTTCTTTCTTCAAGTGACTTGACTTCTTGAATGAAGCAAGTCACTTTGCTTCTCTTGATCCTGTTCATCTGCTTCCTGGTGGTTCTTCTGAAGATTCTTCTTGCAAACCTCACAAACCTTAGGAACAACCAAGCATGACAATGAATTAGGGTTTTGATTAGTCCCTCTCATAGTTTTACCTTTGTGTCTTTCTTTGAGTCTTCTCTTCTCACCTCATTAATCAGGGACTAAACCCTAAAGGCTTTAAAACTTTGTGATTAAGCTTATGCCTGCATCCTTCTCTTAGGATGGAGTGTATAACTTTAATCCTAAGTGTTGAACCCTTTATGTGTTTAAATCTCTTAATCAATTCACTTAATAAGTATCAAGACATCACACTTGTAACTTGGGCCTTGCATTAGGGTTCTAATTCTTCCTTAAGTGGTTAAGAAGGACTAACCCTAGTGTTAATGGACAAGTCCCCCTCAAGTTGTCTTACAAATCATAAAATTCACTTCATCATCATATCATTAATATAAAATCCACTTAATCAAAGGCTTGTTTTGTCATGAGTTTAATCCCTAATCATGGATTAAGTTGAGGAGTTTTTCTCAACTTAAACACTCTCATCTATCATCCTTCTTTTAGGATGGTGTAATGGGTCTGTTTAATCCTTGATTATGGCTTAACCTCATTACTCAACACTAAACAAAAACACCAAAAACATCAAAATAATCACAAGTAGGTTAATGATCTTAATCCTACACCAAAGGTGATTAAGTGTGAGAATCTGACTTCACACTTAAGGTATTCTCATTACCCCTAATCAGAGGGAAGATGTGATGAGTTTACTAAATCCATTGGTTTAGACTTAGGCTCATTATCCTATGACAAACTCCAAAAAGAAATAAAAGACTGAAAACTCAAAAACAAACAATAATCGTCTCCTTCGGGATTCTTTTCTCATCATCCTCACTCACAATCGAGAACTTGCTTCTTCCGTCTAATGCAAGACAGTTCGCACCTGAGCCAGACAGGTCATACACTTGAGCATAGACAAGTAAGCAATTCACAGTCAATTCACCTTTCAGTCTCTTTGGGTCGAACTACGGTGTTCTGACTTCCTCATTGCACGAGAGGATACGTAGGCATAACTTAACAGTTATCGAACAAAAGTCTCTGTTCATTCCCCCTCCTTCCAGCATTATTCTCTTAAGCCTCATGATCTTGAGCATACTCTTTTCCTTACACTGACACATCATTTATACACATCACATTTCTTTACACTGACACCTGTACATATTGCCTTCCAGCTCTTTTACACACAGATTGCACTGACACTACCCCTTTAAAACACAAATCTTTTAAGCGTGGATCCCGTCGAGTACGACGGACAATCTGGGTGCTAATACCTTCCCAGGTTGTAACCAACCCCCTTTCTCAGTCTCTCTGGTTCGCAAACCGTCTTATCCATCTCTTTCTAGGCCTATGCAGCATTGCCTTTCCTCCGGGATAAAAATGCCTAGCTGGCGACTCTATTCATCTCCAGTGAGTTCACGGCTGTGTGTTCTCACTGTTCCCTTCGCCGACCGTTCGCGTCTGTACCTTCATATGACCCGGTGTCATTTGTCGGGAGCGACAGTATGGTATTTTGCTTTCCCGACCGCCGTGTCGATGTCGGTTATTTATTTCCTCAACCGCCGAGTTGAGTTTTATTTTCCCGACCGCCAGGTCGATGCCTTTTAAGTTATATCCTCAACCACCGTGTTGACTGATTTTCTCGACCGCCGAGTTAATCTCATTTTAACTACCTTTCTCAACCGCCAAGTTGACATATTGGGATCCCCAGCAGTCACACTTGAACTTATTGATTGATCACTTCAGATGTTTTGAATGTCTATTTCCTCAACTACCGAGTTGAATTGTTTTCCTCGACCGCTGAGTCGACTCAGTTTCCTAACCCCCGAGTTGTTTTGTTTTTTGACCCCCGAGTCAATGATGTTGTCTTCTCAACCCACGAGTTGATATTTGTTTTTGTTTGACCCCCGAGTCAATGTTGTTATCACTGTCCTCAACCTCTGTGTTGAATTGCTTTCCCGACCGCCGAGTTGATGTCTATTTTTTGTTCAACCCCCGAGTTGATATCTGTTTTTGTTTGACCCCCGAGTCATTGTTGCCTTTTTGTTTGACCCCCGAGTCAATGATATTGTCTTCCCAACCCCCGAGTTGATATTTGTTTTTGTTTGACCCCTGAGTCATTGTTTCCTTTATGTTTTCGATCCCTGAGTCGATTTTGTCTTTATTCCTGACCCCCGAGTCAATGCTTTTGTTTTCCTAACCCCCGGGTTGATTTCTATTTCAGTGTGACCCCCGAGTCATCATTCCTGTCTTTTTGCTTTCGATCCCTGAATCGATTATCCCTTCAACCCCGAAGTTGATATGTCATCCCCAACATATTGTCGTCCCCAGTGAGTCTTCACCCTCAGTTTTGTTTTTGTGGATCACCATTACCAGTTATTTGCATCGTATCCCGCATACCATATTCATCATATTCATCATTAAAAAAATCAGCATGATAAGGTTCATTGCATCTCGCATGTTATATCCCCCCCAAAAAAAATAGTCTCTCATAAAGTCATTGCATTGCATTTCATCAGCATTCGGTCAAAATTTTAGGTTTTAATATTTAATCCTCTTCCACCTTGAATGTCCAAAAACTTTGTTATTCATACATTCAGGTTCAAGAGGATTAAATAGGGGCAACTGTCATACCCTACATTTTGACCTTATTTTTTTAAATTTCTTTTCATTTCATGTGACGCATTTTCATCATGATATCATTAGCCAGTCGTTCCTGCATTTTCTTTGAAACATTTCATTGATCATACATCTTACCATTTCATGTCATATTTTGGAATTTTGTTTCGATCTTTTAGTCACTTTAATCTATATTCCAGAATTCGATTCAATTTTAGAACTTATTTAAATTTTTTTATCTCATTCTAGATTATTTTATTTTATTTTAACTATTACGTAAATAACTATCTTAGATTATTTAGAATTAAAATTTTAGTTTGAGTTCTTATTTTGTTTTAGCTTAATTGGTTTATTTTATTTTTAATTAGTTTTTTCTATTATTAGCTTTGATTAGTGTTATTAGTTATCTTCTCTTTCTTTCAAAATAAAAATACTTGATTTGTAAGAATATTTAATTTCAGATTAGTTTTATATTTTAAGTTTATTTTAAGTTTCTTTCAAAATAAAAATATTTAATTTGTAAGAATATTTTAAGTTTATATTTTAATTTCAGATTAGTTTCAGATAAATTTAAATATAATTAGTTAGATTTCTTTAGATTTCAGTTTAACCAATTTAAGTTTGTTCTTACTAATTAATTTATGTTTTAGTTAAGTTTTAATTTGGTTTACCTTCTAATTCTAATTTTGATTTATTTAGATCTTAATTTTATTTCATTTAGTTTAGTTTTGTTATTTGTTTCAATTAAGTGTTTATTTAAGTTAAATTTAAATTTACTTTAATTTTGATTTAAAAAAAAATTTATTTGAGTTTAATATCTAGATTTAGTTTTAATTTTTTAATTTAATTTTATTATAATTAGTCCAATTTAGTATTTTTAATTAGATTAATTTAGTCAGTTCATTTTTTTAATTAGATTTTTATTTTATTTTTTAATTAGTATATTTTTAATTTAATTTATATTTAGGATTAGTTTAATTATTTTTAAAAGTTTAATAGTATCTATTTATTTGTAACTAGTTTTCAAACTGGACTCAAAATCCATACAAACCACAAGACCAAAACCAACAATTCAACACAAGCCAACAAAATTCTTGCTGCACCATACCTGCATTTTCCTGCGTGAAAACAACACAACAATCTCAGACCTGCAAGGTCACAGCAATACAATGACAAAAAAATTATGCACAAGAAAACAACTTTACCCATTGAACAACTCTAAACTTTTCACCAAAATGGGAATAACAAAACCTGTATCATAGACCAAGAAAAGGCACTTTTCAGAACACCAAAAAGAGGGGGAAATTGGTTTTAAGAAAGAACAGATCTGCACAATAGAAAAGGGGAGAAAAAACGAAAAAAATCAGGGTGTGGAAACAATAACACAGAAAAATTCAAAACACTAGGGGATCCTTCGACAACTCCATAGCTTTTTTTTTCTTTCTTTTCTACAAATTTTTTTTCATAGACTTTCTTCTTCAAAAACCACCGTTCCAAACCATCTCAAAACTGTTAGCCTTCCAATCAACCAAACCGAGAATCAAAACTTTGACAAACCAACAAAATAAAACAAACCGAGTGCAAACTTTTCACTGAAAACCAACCGCAATTGTTATCCCCACATCAATAACACAAAACCTCTAAACCAACAAAAATCAACAACAGAAAACTCAGAATCGAAAACCAGCAAGAATCAGAGAGAAATCCGTGAGAAATCGAGAGGAGAACCAAACTCGAACCGAGAGAGGAGAATCCGTGTGAAACTTACCGTCAAAACAAAATCAAACCGCCGCCGCTCCCAAAGCGTTTCAACACACCTTCATCGCAAAAAAAACCGCCGACGAGTGAGAGAGGGTAGGTCCGCCGCCGTCGGAATTCAATTTTTGAGGGTGGATTTTCTCTTTCCGTTAGCGCGTTTGAGAGAAGAGAAGACGAGAGAAAGCGAGTTTCGTTTGAGAATCCGAGAGAGACCTTGCGAGTTTGAAACCGCCGCCGTTCCATTTTTGAGGTTGTGTTTTCCGTTGAAACTCCAACCTGCGTTTTTCCTTTTTTAATGAATGGAAGAGGGTTTCATTTGCTTTTCTTTTATTTATTTATTCCATGTTCTCAACGTTATTATGTTTCACTCTTCTGATTTCCTTTTTTCCTTTTTTTATTTGTTATTATTATAATTTAAAAGGAAACAACAAATCCCTTACTTTTTCTTTTTCTTTATTTTTTCTCAGCTTATTGCTTCACACGAACCTCCCTCTTCTTCTTATTATTTTTTTTTGCTAGTACATCACCTATTGCTTCACACGAACCTCCCTCTTCTTTTTATTATTATTTTTTTCAAAAAAAAATTATTATTATTTTTTTCCTTTCTTTCCTTTGCTTTATCATTTAAAAAAAACGTCACAAAAAATATTTTAGGAAATTACTCGGTATTATTTCTTTTATTGTTTTTCGGGCCAATGATATGACAAAAGGCCACGATAAATCCTTTCCGATAAATCGTGACCAATATGAGGCCATTCATTTTATTTATTTATTTCATAAGCTTAATTAATTTTATGGTTATCTCATTAAGTCTATTTAATTTATTTATTTATTTTATTTTTACATTTTTGTACAATATTAAGTTCTAACGGTTCTGAATATTTGATACACTGTACACACGCTTACTCTTGGGCAAATTACAACGATACCCTTTATTTCTTCACAATCCCGTGTAAATTATCATGTATCCCTCTCCCATTTATTTTGTACGCAATTTATCTTTCCGCCTTCATTTTATGGTTTTGTATTACTAGGAGCACCCCATAGGAACTAGAAATCGAATCCACTTCACAAAATCATTTAAAACAATTCATCTCGTCTACATTTTGTACACACATAATTCGGTCACCTATGTGATCGCCATCTACACGACTCTACGCGTCTTAATTAATTAACGAGGAACTAAGCTTCGGAATCAAGCATTCCGTGAGTCTTTAATGAACCACACCTGGGCTAACCCCACGCGTAGTGTTTCATTTACTCCTTCGTTACTAAAAAATATCAAACCCTAAAACATCCAAAAGCAAATGTAACACTTAATTCACAAATCAAATAACGGAGGAACTGGATTCTGGAGTCTAGCACTCCACATAATCCTTGAATTAAATCACTCCTGGGCTAGCCCCACGCGACGTGGTTTATTCGCCCTCTCGTTCCTAAAATACCTAATCTCACAAATTAAAATCTCGAAAAAACTAAACCCTGGAGTCTAGCATTCCATGAGTTCTTGAATGAATCACTCCTGGGCTAACCCCACACGACATGGTTTATTCGCCCTCTCATTCCTAAAATATCTAATCGTACAAATTAATTCGTGAAAGAACTGAACCCTGGAGTCTAGCACTCCACGAGTTCTTGAATGAAATCACTCAAAGGCTAGCCCCATGCGACGTGGTTCATTCGCTCTTTCGTACTTAAAACACTTAAAACTTACCAACCAATACAAATAATTTTTTATAATTAATCAACAGAGGAACTGAATTCTGGAGTCTAGCACTCCACATAATTCTTGAATGAAACACTCCTGGGCTAGCCCCACGTGACGTGGTTCATTCGCCTTTTCGTTTAAAACACCTTAACAAGGGTCAAACACTTTTTTCTAAATGAACATTGTTTAAATCTTTCTATCTCGCAAACAAGCTAGCGCTTCAGCCTCCGCCGCGAGTAAAAGCCAACGCTTAGCAATTAGAAAGCGTTTCAAACAATTGTTCATTGAAAACCATAAACCATAGTTGCACGAACTATGAAGCTCTGACTTTCCCATTGAACAAGGGAATACGTAGGCACATGGATTTTAATCCTCCACGAGCACAATAATAAAAAATTTCAATCTTTTTCTTCGTTATAATAATTAAAATTAATTTCCTTTAGAACAAACATATTTACAAACATTTAGAAGACAAATACATTAATCAACATTTAATCGCACAGTTAACTAATAGGTTCCCGTTGAGTACAACGGATGTGAGATGTGCTAATACCTTCCCCTTGTGTAACCGACTCCCGAACTTAGAATTTGGTTTCGTTGACCATTTCTAATCCTTCCTTTAGGTTGTATCTATATCTCCTTTTTCTCTCGTAGAATAAATAGAATTAGGTGGCGACTCTATTGTTTTCTTTCCACGTTCCATCGTGAGGATCGTATTTTTCGAGGTACGACACTGTACTATTTGATTCCTTGTGCAAAAAATTCCTTAGTATCCGAATTGGAATGTAACTAATCTTTTATGTTTGGCTATAAAAAGAAAAAATCACATGCTTTGTGATGTTGTTGGTGCGAGTGAACCCAACCATTGAAGGTCTTGAAAGGATCCCAACCATTGTTGGTTTTACTTAAGCGCAACTTGGCTGATTATCCACAAACCGAATATTCTTCTATATGAAGTAATCAAGGATAAAACCATATTGGTTTATGTGTTAATGTTGATTGATATAACCGAAAGATTTCTAAACACACATATAACCAACTTTTCAAATGGTCTTTGAACTATGTTATTGATGTTGTCATATAATCACATAAGATTGATGATAAAAAAATATAACATTGGAACAAGCCATAAAGAATTTACGTAAATATGTAGCTCTTCTAGCTGATTACTCTTTGACAACAATATGCTAAAAACAGAGAGATCTTGAATTCACAATATTCTTAACTTCAAATGTTGTAGAAGACTTGCAAAGTCGCAGAAGACAATGAAGATGATCATGGAAGCTTCAACAGTAAACCAACTACTGAAGTGATCATTGGATTGAAGAAGAACATGTGTTGTTTTCCAGAAATGTTCTTATTTGAATCAAGACGAAGAAGTCCTTCTTGTTCCTCAATGAAGATCAAGCTATAAAAGCTTTTGAAGAAGAAGAAGGCTTCAACCTTCAAGTGCTCAATGAAGAAGCAACTTGAAGAAGCAGAAGACCACACAACGGAGCAAGAATAAAATATAATATTCTTAGTGTGTATTAGGTTCTTTTGATGTACTTAAGTGATTTTACAAACTGCTTATTAAGAAGCACAACATTTGTAAACAAACTTTTCCCTAAAGGACCTGGTGAAAGTTAGAACTTTAGGAGGGTACAAAAATTAGTGGTCATCACATTCATAGAACTATGTGTTCTAATGATATGTTTTGGAGCTAAGGTTCTGGTGCAACTCAGAACGGTTGGTTCTGGAGCATGAAGTCGTAACTGCTGTTATGTAGTTAGTCAAGGCTATAGAACGCACATGAAGTCATGACACTTGGTGTTGTGTAGTTAGTCACGAAAGGTTTCCGCACGTGTTCCTCCTCAAGTAGATGTTATATCCTAATGGGATCCCCTAGTTGTCTAGTTATGAGTTGATATGTGTTAGTCACAATGCTGTTGTGCGATTGTAATCATGGATCTTGGTTATAGTCGGTTAAGTCCTTGTTTAAGGCGAAATCACCTTGGCGGGTGGAGTGAACTTGCTTAGAGAGATACATCCAACCTTGAGAGTCATCCAACCCGAGAGTAGCTTGCTTAGAGAGAGAAGAGTTCGCTTAGCGAGACCTGTAACTTTTTGGAAAATGTTTTTTTTCTTGAATGACTTGAAATGACTCGTTTTGTTGCCTTATGTTGCTATGATGTTGCTGTGAATTCTTGCCAGGTTATATCATGCTAAATGTGTAAGAATTTATAATCAAATGATGTTTAGGTGATTATGTTATATCATGATGATATGTAGTAATCATGACATGAGTAGGTAAAGTAGTAGATGTATGAATGATGAATTATGATGATTATTGTGTTGACTTATATGATGGTATGAGTTCTGTCAATGATGTTACAATAATGATACTATGACGGAGTACATAGAAGTTGTGAATAATTGATGTTTATATTAGCTAATTGACGAACATGTTGATAAGATGAATTATAATGATTGAGTGTGAAATGAAGTTATGATGTTACATTTTGATGTTTATGATTGCTATGTGATGATGAACATATGTTGATAGATTACATGATTATATATATATATATATATATATATATATATATATATATATATATATATATATATATAGATGTCTTATGAAGATTATGATGAATAATTACATGAATGCTGATGCAAGTGTTGATTATGATGATTATGTTGATGTTGTTGCATCTTTGCATTCATGGCATACTTATGATAATTGAGGCTTCAATACCATTGTGTGGATTGGGGTGTTGTTGTTTATGTTGTGCTACCTTATGGAGGGTAGATGGCCTAGTGTCCATCACATGTTGAAATCTATACCACATGCATATTATGAGGATTTAATTTCATTCTTAGTGGCATAGCATAATGCATACATGTTGAGTAGATTTTGTTGAGTTTTTATGATGTGATGGGTGGTGAATTACGATGTGTTGCTATTTGATGTATGTTGCATGATTATATTTACTTTATGTCGATTATATTGATTTGTGATTACTCACCCTACTTGCCTTTGGTGAGGGTCTATTATGCCATTCTGCAGATACTCAAGAATAGATTGGTGCTTGGATGTAGCTAGAAGTATTGTTTATGCATCTCTTATTTAGTGATATGGTGTCTTGCTATGATATATGTAACATCGGGTGGGTCATGCTTGAGTGAATAATATGTTGTCTGTTATGATGATTTTTCTTAAGTTAATAGATGCTAGTTCTATTTATTGATGATAGTTGACAATAAGCTAAGGTCTTGGTATTTAGATGTAATAAATGAAGTTTTAGGAAGTTATAATTCTGCTGCAAGGTTTTGTTGATAATTGATTTATGAAATAAAAATGAATATTTTAGATGTTTTGAAAAAATTGTTTGACGGAGTAATAAATGTTGTTAAGACATTTTATGAAGAAAATGTGGCACCTTTCTGAGATGTACTCCGATTTAATTAATTGATTGTTATGTTTTATTCTGTGGGGTTAAAAAGGTGTTACATTAGTGGTATCAGAGCAAGTCGGTCCGTCCGGCCAGGTTGTCTAATGATGTTTGTTCCTTGACATGCATCATGTTTGTGAAACACAATCAGTACTTGCTTGTTTTCCAATTGTTTGTTTCCAGGTGTTAGGTTGAGGAAAGTGGGGGAGAAGATATTGCTTCTCTGAGTTGCTTTTGCTGTGGAGTGTTGGCTCAACGGGTATTGGATTGCAATGTTGCAAATGTTGTTAGGATGGTGTTTTTTGTAATTCAGAGGGAATACGGAGATAAGACTTGAGTCAACTAATGAATTGTGCATGAGGTAATTAAGTGCACAAGTTGCCAAGAACGCTATTAGAGTTTGGTGGACATGGTTTATGCTCCATCATGATTGTCAGCTATCTATTGACGAATTGTGGAACTGATCACCCTTCAGCTCTTGTTAATAGTAGACAAAATCATGTTGGATGGAATAAACGTGTCTTGCCAGCTTAGATGGTGTGTAAGGTGAAGTAGGATGGAGTAAGTCAAGTGCTTACAGATAATTTTGATGGGTTGATGCAGAGTATTATATTTGAGGATGAAGAAAGTATGAGTTGTGTGTATGTCTGTTAAGTTGGTAGGTTTTGAAGGAGAACAATCAGGTATTGTTGTTGTTTGCTTCTTGGGGAGTATAAAGCAATGTGACGGCTAGTGGTATGCCAGTGGTGTGTAATTCCTGATGATTTCCTAAGGATATTCGTGACTTGCCCCGACATTCTTCAGACCAAAAAGGCATTACCTAATAGCAAAATGTACTCCACGAGGTTGTAAACACCCCAAATTTGCCCTCACTCATTTCACACCATGGCCGGTGATCTTTTATTTGCATAAATTCAATCATAGCATCTCATATTGCATCTTTTGCTTCACTGCATTGTTTCAAAGTCATCTGCATCCAGGGTTTGTGATCTGAGCCATCCCTGAGCCATTTGAGCCACTCAAAAGGTCTTCAATCATCTCAAAGGGGTCCATGTATGTTCAAGCATCATATTATATCCCCACAAGGTCAAGGAAGTCAAAGAATCACAAGAACTGAGAAAAGGCATGGAAGTAGAGCCAAGTTTAACTGCACAGATGACCTAGAATTAGGGTTTTGGTTTCAAAGGCCATAACTCCAAAATTTTTGGTCATACTTGTTTCTATTGGTCTCTATATGTTATGAGGATCATGCATATCAATTTTCATGAAGAAATTCAATGGGGAAGGCATCTGATCAAGAGATGACTTCTTGAGCAAGTCAGTGCAAAATCAGGGCATCTGAGGCCCAGTGACCCAACCAAAGGGGTTTCTCCATCATTTTGATTGTGTATGATCTTTATTTGATCATAGAAGATGTTAGAAGTTCACAAAATTGAAGAATTTCAAGCCATTTGCAAAGTTGCCTTTTTGGGAAAGTGACTTGTAATGAAAACTTGCCATTTTGGGAAAGTTTTTCAAACCCCTCTTTTTGATTCAAAAATGCCTCAAATGAGAAAACTTTGGTCATGAAAGTTGTAGAATGGATCCTTCCATTTTCAAAAAGTACAAGAACTCATTCTAATTCATCATGGATTAAAAGTTATGGCTTGCCAAAGTTGGGAAAAATCATGAAATTTCACTTATGCACCAAAAGAGGAAACTTGCAAAAACCTTTGCCAACCCAATTTGTGACTTCAAAATGGTTTCTAATCATCATACAACACAATTCCATGCCTAAAAATCAGATTTGTGCCAAGAATTTCTCACTTTCATGCTTTGAATTCCAAGCTATCATAAGCCATTTTCCATAAAGTCCAAAAGAGGAACTCTTGCAAAATTGATCCCCAAGGTTTTGTAGGGTCTCTAACTGATTTCAAGACATCACTATAACATCATGTAACCTATCATAACAAAAATTCAGCAAAGAGTGTCACATGTCTATGACCAAAAGTCACAAAATGTAACAAGTTGCCAAAATGCAAAATCACTTCAAACTTGTGATCCAAGCCATACAGCTCACCACAATTGATCCAAGAGTCATCCTTGAACTCAGCTGATGCTGTACAAGCCAGGAAACCATCTCTGCCACAGCCCATTCCTCAAGTACACCAAACCTTGACTTTTTGCAATTTCTCCCATGCTCTTGGAATAGTGATCAGCAACCTCTACTAATCTGCTCCATAGCCTACTCAAACATTATGGGAGTGATATAGCAACTCATTCAGCATTAAAACAAGACACAATCCAGCTTGCACAAAAACTGTCTAAAACTTCTCCTCTTCGAATTCCTTCACACAACTATCAAACCTTCATTTTTCCTTCACCAATGAATCATACATCTTCCATGGAACCAAAATCCACCATTGGAACATCTTGAAACCTCACATATCTCAACTGTGAAACCTGCTATACCAGAACTCAAACTCCCAAATCAACCACCAACAAAAGATTTTGAGCACTCCATTGATCTCAGGAGGTTCAGAGGAGACACTTTGCATAAAAGAAAGGCCTGGAAAGTTCATAGTCACAGTTCATCACCTCAGGTAGCTTCAAACTTCAAACTTTTCAGAGCTTGCTTTTTTTGTTACAAAATGAAAGTACATGTTATGTTGGTCATGCTGATATCTTTAGAATCAAAAATGGTGAAGAAATGACTATTTGGTTGCTCTCTGAAATTTCACCCGTGAAATTTGTTTGTTTCGATTCCCTCTGTTCTTGGGTTATAAATGATGTTTGAAGGGTGATTTGAATGGGGTTTGGGTAGAGGATCGTTTCCCTGTGTTCAATTTGATGTGGGGTGGCCTGTAGCACGTTTTAGGGTTTCTGACCCGCCGGAGAAGATGACCGGAACTTCCCTCCGGTCACCTAAAAGTCATTAAGCCCTAACCCTAATTAGTTTGCCAGATGCATTCGTGGCCATTGGATGTGGATTAGCTTAAGTTTTGAGTGGCCCAGATCAATTCATTAAACCCTAATCTGATTTTATTAATTTAATAAATCATAATTAAGTTAATTAAGCCAGAAGGAATCCCAGTCGTTGGTCAGCGCGCACAGTCAACCAATCTCACCCTAGTTCAAATTCCAGCCTTTGGATCTGTTGACTTTTCCCTTTTTATTGTTTTAATTCATTTTATTTGCATTTTATTTACACAAATTTTTAAAAATAGCAAAACATATTAAAAAATTCTGAAATTTTTTGTCAAACCTTTTATTAATTTTCAGAACCCAAAAATATTTTTATTTTTATTTTTTGCATTAAAAATTATTTTTAAATCATTTAAATGTTTATTTTTAATTAGTTAATGGAAATTAATTAATTAAAAATGCATTTAGGTATTTAAAAATCACAAGCAAATTCACATTGCATTCCAAAACATTTAGAAACATTATCAAACTCTCAAAACAAATTTCTTTTTGGTTCTTGACCTATTTTGACAATTTTCATTGGAATTAAAGTTGTTTAAAGGCAATATTTTTGTTCAAACTTAGAAAAATTCATCTTGCCTAACCATGAAGAGTTTGATGATGATTCTTCTTGCATTGCATCCTTCATGGCATGTAGTTTTTAGGGTAAAATTTGTTTGAATTTATCTTTCATTTTTAATTTGTTTTGCATTTTTCATTGTGAGGTATCCCAAAACCCTAGTTGATTTTAAAAAAATCATAACACCCATTAGGTTAAGAGTTAGGTCCCCTCCTTTGGGCAGTGAACTTGTGTAGGGTTAGGGTTCCTTTGATCCTATTTTTCAATTTTTTTATCTTGTCATTTGCTTCTGATTTTGAATTTTGCATTGCATATTGAATGTAAACCCTAATTCTTGCCTTCCTTTGCATCCATCTCTCATATGTTTGCATTCAAGAACTTGCCATGACATTTTGTGCATCCATATGACATATAATACATCTTAGGACATATTAGAATCATGTTTGATCATTGCATCATCCCTTTTCCATGTTTTGTATCCTTTGCATTACATAAACTTTCATGAACTTTCATGGTTCAAAGCATGCTTCATTTGCATCCACACCCTTGTATGATCATCCACAACTCTTGACATGTGTTTGCATCATCTCTTAGCATCATTAACATCATGTTTATGCTTCTGACTTTAGTTTGCATCATTGCATTTCATCTCATTCTCATTACATTTCATCTCCTTTTCTAACTTTTCAGGTGATAAGTTGTTTTGAGAAGTGAGTTTGCCTTCACTTCTCACAATCTCTTCTCATCCCTCTTATGCATCATTTCTGCATTTTTTATTTGCCTTAGAGTGGGCTTGCTCATTCATGCTCTCTCCCACTTTCTTCCTTCAAGCAACTTGTCTTCTTAAGTGAAGCAAGTTGTCTTGCTCCTCTCTGTTTCTTTCTCCTTTCATCTGCTTCTCTCCTTGGTGGCTCTTTGAAGATTCTTTCTCTCTTAAGCCTCACTAACCCTAGGATCTCCAAGTATGATAATAATTAGGGTTTTATTAGTCCCCCATTTAGCTTTTACCTTTGTGTCATCTTTGAGTCTTCTCTTCTCATCTCATAATCAAGGACTAAACCCTAAATGTTTTAAGGCTTTGTGATTAAGCTTATGCCTGCATCCTTCTATTTGGATGGAGTGTATAACTTTAATCCTAAGTGTTAAACCCTTAATGTGTTTAAATCCTTTAATCAATCCATTTAATAACCACTAAGACATCAAGCTTGTAACTTGGGCCTTGCATTAGGGTTCTAATTCTTCCTTAACAGGTTAAGAAGGACTAACCCTAGTGTTAATGGAAAAGTCCCCCTCAAGTTGTCTTACAAACCATAAAATTCACTTCTTAATCTTACCATTAATTAAAATCCATTTAATAAAGGCTTTGTTTTGTCATGAGGTTAATCCCTAATCATGGATTAAGTTGAGGAGCCTTCCTCAGCTTAAATGTTCTCATCTATTATCCTTCTATTAGGATGGTGTAATGGGTCCATTAAATCTCTGATTATGGATTAATCTCATTACTTAACACTAAACAAAATACCAAAAACATATAAATAATCACAAGTAGGTTAATGATCTTAATCCTACATCATGGTGATTAAGTGTGAGGTGCTTACTTCACATTTAAGGTATTCTCATTACCCCTAATCTGAGGGAGGATGTGATGAGTTTACTAACCCTTGGTTTAGGCTTAAGCTCATTATCTTATGACAAACTTCAAAAAGCAATAAAAGGCTAAAAACACAAAAACAAACAATAATCGACTCCTCCGGGATTCTTTTCTCACCTCATTCACTCACAAACGAGAACTTGCTTCTTCCGTCTAATGCAAGACAGTTCGCACCTGAGCCAGACAGGTCATACACTTGAGCATAGACAAGTAAGCAGTTCACAAGTCAATTTATCTTTCAGTCTCTTTGAGTCGAACTACGGTGTTCTGACTTCCTCATTGCACGAGAGGATACATAGGCATAACTTAACTGTTATCAAAAAAAAGTCTCTGTACATTCCCCCTTTTCCAGCCTTATTCTTCAAGCCTCATTATCTTGAGCATTTCACTCTTGTTCTCGCACTGACACTTCACAAATTTCACTTCACTTTCCTCTAGCACTGACACTTGCATTCTTTCCAGCTTTGATACAAAGATAACACTGACACTACCCCTTTAAAATACAAATCTTTTAAGCGTGGATCCCGTCGAGTACGACGGACAATCTGGGTGCTAATACCTTCCCAGGTTGTAACCAACCCCCTTTCTCAGTCTCTCTGGTTCGCAACCGTCTTATCCATCTTTCCTCAGGTTTATGCAGCATTACCTTTCCTTAGGGATAAAAATGCCTAGCTGGCGACTCTATTCATTCTCTTCTCCTTTCGCCGACCGTTCGCGTCTGTACCCCTCTTGGCCCTGTGTCATTTGGTGGGAGCGACAGAGGTAATGAACATTGTCTTCTCCATGTATTCCGGCGCCATATTAACTTTATTATAACCGGAGAAGCCATCTATGAAGGAGAATACTGAGAATTAAGCGGTGTTATCAACCAATGCATCAATGTGAGGTAATGGAAATTCACTTTTGGACTTGCTCGATTAAGATCTCAGTAGTCAACGCACATGCGGACCTTGCCGTCTTTCTTTGGTACAGGTACAATATTAGCTACTCAAGGTGGATAACTAGTCTCAACAAGAAATCCCGCATTCCATTGCTTTTGAACTTCCTCTTTAATCTTTATAGCCATGTCAGGAGAATCTTCTGCTTGACTGGCGGACATTCTTCTCTCAATGGTAACTTATGCACAACAATGTTAGTATCTAAACCTGACATATCTTGATATGACCAAGCAAAGATATCAACATACTCACATAGCATACCAATCAACTCTTCTTTCACATTGGCCTGCAGACTGGACCCAATCTTTATTTCTTTCTTAGCGTCCTCAGACCCAATGTTGATAATCTGAATTTCCTCCTGATGAGGTTGAATGACCCTTTCCTCTTGTCTTAACAACCTGGCTAATTCTTCAGGGGGTTCACAGTCTTCCTCAACTCCTTCATCAGCTTGATAAATTGGATTATCAAATTCATACTTGGCCATAACAAAACCGTTATTAGTGAAATCCGGGTGATGAAGTCCGTACGAGTGATGTGCTTTATTTTAGAATTCATTTTTTATGAAAAAGAAAAAGAAAATAAACATTGCCATTTTATTGTTTTTTGTGAAAAATTTAAAAATATAATAAAGAGAACACAATTTTGAATGAAAAAAACATCCTTTATTGATCATAAAATAAACCTGCAAATATGCAAAGGGTGGCCCTACAAATGGATCCATACACCTTGGGCATTGTGTAGGACTTGACATGCAAATGAAAATGAGAAAAACATATAAAATTACTCTATTTGAAGAGTAAATTGGATGATTTCCTCTACAAACAATTGCTTAGCTCCTCCCCGGAGAAACATGGGCGCACCCAGCTGTCCAAGTCGCAGTCACTGTCAATGTCTTCCCCTGTATCAGCACACATCTGGTTGGGGTTGATAACACCTCCACTAGAGAAGGTAATTAACACTTTATCCTTTGGAGCAGCTGCTTGACCCAGTTGATAGCCTATTCCATACATACCTTCTTTCATTGACACCTCAACCACTTTGCCCCAACCTTGGGCGTTACCTGCTTGAACTACTTCCAATGCTTGCTTGTAGGAAGCTATGGAAGTACCCACTTGTTCATTACTTTGGACCACTATTTTAGGAGAAACTTCACTAACATTAACAACTTCAAAGTCCTGACATAATATTTTGTGAATCTCATCGTCCATTTCTACATACTTAAATGTTGACAAATGGCTTACAAAATATCTTCCTCCCTGCAATCCGTCACCACCTGGCCGTCAACCACACATTTCAACTTCTGGTGCAGGGTAGACGTTACTGCTCCTGCAGCATGAATCTAAGGCCTTCCTGTAACACCCAAATTATCCCACGAAATTATTAATAAAATCAGAGTAAAAATTTTCATCAAAACTATTTGAGTGTCACAATACAACTTCAAAAACCAACTTGGATCAATGATACGTTTTCAAAATGAATTATTCAACATGCAACAGAAAATAGTCTAAAAGAAACATCATTCGTAATTCGATTACAAAAAAATGTTTAAAAGAAAAACAAAAACAACGTTGTCCCGACATTCAAAGCGACGTATTAGAGTCGACATCCTAATAACATGAAGTACAACGACTTCACTGACCACCACTCGACTTATCCTGATTACCTTCATGTTACCAACATGAGGGTAATATTCAAACATAATGGGTGAGATAATTACATCATAAAAGAGTAATATAACAAGAATCAGGAAGTAACAGAAATAAAACACCACTTCTCAACAACAATTACTCGACCACATCTTATCCACAACAACATCTTACACATCAACAACATACACATCAACAACATCATATATAACAACAATAATTATACAATGAGACTCTACTTGACTCTATGGATGCGGTACCATAATCCGATCTCTATTTCAAGATCTAGTTTCCGTCGGAACTCTCAACCCCTTTTTCATGGTCCAGTATGATCCCTATTTCATGATCACACCCTCGACCCCTATTTCATGGCCATGTACGATCCCTATTTCATGATTGCACCAACATCACAACAACTAACAGACCCCACCTTGGTATATTATCAAACTATACAACATGTCATGCAACACCAATGACAGACATACATATATGCAATGATTTCATTATACAACATCAACAATAAGAAATCATATACGACTATTCATCACAACACCAATCAACATACAATAATTCATTACCACTGTCAATCCCCCAAAAAGACACCGGGTCCAATAGGGTACAGACGCGAACGGTCGGCGAAAGGAGGAAATGAAGGTGAAATGAATAGAGTCGCCAGCAAGACATTTTTATCCCGAAGGAAAGGTAATGTTGTATAAACCTAGAAAATATGGATAAGATGGTTGCGAACCAGAGAAACTGAGAAAGGGGGTTGGTTACAACCTGGGAAGGTATTAACACCCAGATTGTTCGTCGTACTCGACGGGATCCACACTTAAAAGATTGTGTTTAAAGGGGTAGGGTATGTGCTATCTGTGTGCAAAAGCTGGAAAATAATGTACAAGTGTCAATGCAAAAAGGTGAATGCTTAGGAACTGAGGCTTTTAAAAGAAAGCTGAAAGAGGGGGATGACAAAGAGACTTTTGTTTGATAACAGTTAAGTTATGCCTACGTATCCTCTCGTGCAATGACGAAGTCAGAACACCGTAGTTCGACTCAAAGGGACTGAAAATGAATTGACTGTGAACAACTTGCTTGCCTATGCTCAAGTGTATGACTCGTCTGGCTCGAGTGCTAACTGTCTTGCATTAGACGGAAGAAGCAAGTTCTCGTTTATGAGTGAGTGTGATGAGAAAAGAATCCCGAAGGAGACGATTATTGTTTGTTTTTGTGTTTTCAGCTTTGTTATTGTTTTTGGTGTTTTGCATAAGTTAATGAGCTTAATCCTGAATCAAGGGCTTGTAAACTCATTATATCCTCCCTGATTAGGGATAATGATCCTACTTAAGTGTGAGATAAGCATCTCAACTTAATTACCATGATGATGTAGGATTAAGATCATTAACCTACTTGTGATTATTTAGATGTTTTTGGGTTTTTGTTTAGTGTTAAGTAATGAGTTTAATCTCTAATCACGGATTAGTGAAATCATTACACCATCCTAATAGAAGGATAATAGATGAGAACACTTAAGCTGAGGAAGATACCTCAACTTAATCCATGGTTAGGGATTAAATTTATTATATAAAAAATCCTTTATTAAGTGGATTTTAATTAAGAGATGAGATTAAGAAATGGATTTTATGTTTGTAAGACAACTTAAGGAGGACTTGTCCATTAAACACTAGGGTTTGTCCTTCTTAACCATAAAGGAAGAATTAGAACCCTAATGTAAGGCCTAAGTTACAAGATAAAGTCTTGATGATTATTAAGATGATTTGATTAAGAGGTTTAAACAAATTAAAGGTTTAACACTTAAGATTAAAGTTATACACTCCATCCTAATAGAAGGATACATGCATAACCCTAATTCCAAAGTCCTAAAACTTTAAGAGTTTAGTCTTTGACTATTGAGATGAGAAGAGAGACTCAAGGAGAATCAAAAGGTAAAAAGATAAGGGAACTAATTACAACCCTAATCAATATCATTCTTGGATATCCTATGGTTTGTGAGGCTTGAGAAAGATCTTCAAGGAAGCCACCAATGGAAGAAGCAGATGAAAGGAGGAAGAAGAAGAAGAATAAGTTACTTACTTCATTGAAGAAGATAAGTAACTTAAAGAAAGAAATTGAGAGAGATGGAACACAAGTGAACAAGTTCACTTCAAAGACAAGTAAAATGCAAATGAAAGAGATAAGTGAAGGCGAATCCACTTCTCAAAGTAACTTACCACCTGAAAATGTTAGCATGAATGCATAAAGCACAAAGCATAAAGAAATGAAATGAAATGAGATGAAATGACCAAAGTCAGAAGTGTTTATGCAATGTTAATGTCATGTGAGATGATGCAAAGGTATACAAAGTGCATATGTATGATCATACAAGAATGAGATGTCATGTAAGCATGCTTTGAGGTTTGAAAACACATGAAAGTTAATGAAATGAAATGAATGCAAATCATGGCAAATTAATGAAGAGTTTGAAAATGTTTCTAAATGCATTGGGATGACTCATGATATTTTTGGTGATTTTTAGAAACCTAAATGTATTTTTAAATAATTAAAAGACTTTAATTAATTAAAAATAACATTTAAATATTTAAAAAATACTTTTTTAATGCAAAAAATAAAAATAAAAATGTTTTCAGGTTAAGAAAATTATTTGAAACAAAAATGCAAAGTTTGAGAATATTTTGATGAGTTTTGCTATTTTTAATAAAATGAACAAAAGAAATAAAAAGAAAAATGAATTAAAATGTGAATAAATGAAAGTCAACTGATCTGATGGTTCAGGTTTGAATGGGGGAAGACTGTGCGCGCAGATGGAAGGCCTGGATTGAATCTGGGTTAATTAACTGATTAACCTAATTAATTAAAAATTAAACTTAAGTGAAATGATCTGAACCGTACACATACGCGCGAAACCAAATCCATGGGCTGATATTCGAACTAGGCCACTAAACCCTAATTAGGGTTCTAATCATTTTCAGGTGACCGGAGCTAGCTCTGGTCATCTTCTCCGGCAGGCCAAAACACCTATCTTCTTCCCTAGGCTAAATCAAACCCTCTAAAACTCCAGAATCAATCCCCTAACATCCCTAAGCAAGAATCAATCATCAAAACACATTTATCATTCATCAAAAACAAGATTCGAAGCAAATCGTGAAAATGAACAAAACTTTCAGAAGTTCAATACATACTCATTTCTCAATCATTTTCAAAACAAATTATATCAGGATGATCAGTGAAGCATGCAGATTCATTTAGAAACTTAAATGACAAGTTCTGGAAAAAAAGTTCATGAAGCTACCTGAGTTGAAGCTTTGTGTTCTTGAGCTTTCTGGCCTCCCTCTTGGTTCAAAATCACCCTAATGATCTTCCTGATGATGAAGATGAGCTTAGAGCAAGCTTGTGATGGCTATTTTGAGGTGTTTGGTTCTGAGGATGCAGAAATCGTATTTATGATTTTGGGGGTTTTAGGCCATGGGAGTGGGTGCGTTGTGATCTATGGATGATTTTGAGTTGATTGGTGGAAAAATATTTGAAGTTTGATGGCTGGTTTTTGAGATTCGAAGAGAGGAAGGTTTTTGATGATTTTGTGAATCCTGACATGTGGGAGGTTCTGAGCTTGTGTGTGTTGTGAAATGTGTTCCATAATGTTTGCTTTAGCCAATGGAAATGCTCATAAAGTTGTTGTGGCACAGGTTGATTGGTATGGGGTGTTTTTGCAAAAAGTCAAGATTTTTTACTTTGAGGTATGGGCATGGTGCAGGTCTGATTTCTTGGGGTGTCTGGCCTCAGCTGACTTTATGGAGAGCCATGGAATGGTTTTGATGCAGCTGACACAAGTGGATGAAGAGTTTCATACCATTTTGCAATTTTTGTAAGTTTTGGCCTTTTTGTGATTTCTTGAAGTTCAAGTCATGAAAGCAATGAAACCTTGGGCCAAATATGATGTTTAGAGGTTGCCTTGACATGTTGTGAAGTATTTGTGCCTATTTGAAGTCATTAGAATGCTTGAATATGCCAATTTGCAAAATCCCTCTTTGACATGAAACTTGAAATTTTAGGATTTTTGCCAACTTTGAAAGGCCATATCTTGAGTTCTAGGAGGAATCAAGACATGTTCTTGTACTTTTTGAAAAGGGAAAGACCTAACAACAACTTTCATGACCAATAATTTTTCATTTGAAGCATTTTTGATTAAGAAAGAGGAGGTTGAAAAAGTTTCCCAAAATGGAAAGTTTCCATTACAAGTCATTTCCATTTTTGGCAAGTTTGCAAATGGCTCAAAATTATTCAATCTTGTGAACTTCCAACCATTTATAAGATTAAATAAAGATCATAGAACTTCAATTTGATGAAAATAACCCTTTGGTTCCATTGTTGGGGGCCTCAGATGCCCTGATTTTGACTTAACTTGCTCAAGAAGTTACCCAGTGAACAGATGACTTCCACAGTGAATTTCTTCATCAAACTTGGTACACATGATCCTTATAACATCATAAGAACATTAGAAACAAGAATGGCCCAAAAATATGGAGTTAAGACCTCTGAAACCAAAACCTTAATTTTGGTCATCTGTGTAGTGAAACCCTAGCTCTGCTTCCATGCCTTTGCCAGTTCTTGTGATTTCTTGACTTCCATGAACTTTGGGGAACATAATATGATTATAGAACACACATAGACCCTCTTGGAATGTTTTGAGGCCTTTGGGATGGCTCAGATGGAATCTTGGATTGCTCAGATCACAAACCCTAGATGCAGATGAATCTGAACTATGCAGATGAAACAAATATGCAATATGAGGTGGTATGCTTATGCAAAAAAAGAAAGACTACAAGCCACAGTGTGATATGAGTGAGGGAAAATTTAGGGTGTTTACAGCTGCCCCTATTCAAGCATGAGTTAGTTGTGCAGGATGTAAGCGCCTGGCTTAACAGACAAACAAGATAAGTTGTGGTTGAATACCAAAGACAGTCCAAAATTTGCACTTGCTTGATAGAAGAAGAATAGGGATATAAATTGTAACAGATAGTATAGTATGATTATCAAATGAAGGCGATGAAGGACGACCATCGAGCAGAGGACGACTGATGGGGATAAAGCGGTAAGTAAAGCAATGACGGAGACGACCGACAAGCTGGGGAAATAAAGAGACCATGACGGGGACGACCATCGTGTAAAGAAACAAGATTCTCTGGGGATTAAAGTAAAGGCAATGATGGGGACGGCCATCAAGTTTGGAAAGTATACTAAACAACTATGGGGACGTCCATTTGTACACAAAATGAAGCACGTGAGAATCATGTAGATTTTAATGCGCTGGCAATGTTTGGACCATTGGATGAGTTTGATCTGAAGGTTGTGACTTAAAGTTACAAAAATTAGGGCAATACTGTTCAGATGGTCGGAGATGAATTTCGGTCATCTTCTCCAACCAAGTTCCGGTAGGGCAAACACAAATCATGACCAAAATAAAATCTAAGACTACAGTTCCACTCGCCTTTTTTCACTGATCACAAATATGGTCTCACAATCCATTTAGGGTTCCTATATCTTACGAATCGAAGGTATGAAATTTGAACCTAAAACCTGCATCTAAGCACCTAGAGTGAATATCAACTAGCTAGTCATCCAATAGCTTCTATCAAGCTTCAATCAATATGAAACCAACGAAAAACACACAATTCGCGCGAGTGAAATTTCAGGACATACCTAAATTGCAGAGAGTTCAAAGTGTTGCTAGAAGACTAGAGAGGAGAATCCTTAGACTGCTTGATCTTGATCTAGAATAATGAGAGTGAAATAAACACTCTGGGAGCTATGAATCTTGAGAAATAGATGAAGATGCAGTGCAATGTAAGATCATGCAATGTTGAATTCTTGGTGATTCAAGCTGTGAATTCCATGGATCTTATGCTTGAGATGATGCTGATGGTCTCTTAATGAAGATCAAGACTAGATTGATGCAATTGTTGGAGTTCTGATCCAAAATGCAATGAAGCTTCAAAATGTTCAGTGCTTGATCCTTGGAATTTCAGGCTATGCAACCCATGGATATTGTGCTTGAGGTGATGGAGATGGTGAATTGAAGAAGAATGGATCAAGATGATTGAAGGTGAATTCTCCTCGAAGCCAAATGCAGAAGCCAAAGTTGAGAGAATTTGGTGAGTGAAGAGTGTGATTTTGATACAAAAATGAAGCCACCCTTGAATGTGCAATGAGTTTTTGCTTTTATAGAACTCTTGACCTCAGATTAGCAGTAAGAACCATGGTTCCAACTATTATTAACTGAGTTAAGTTTGTTAGAGGGTGAGTCAAGTTTGTTATGAACTTGAATCCTCTAGAAACTTCTATGCTCGAGTTCAATTTAGTGTGGTGATGTTTATGGAAGTTATGATGGGAATCAAAAGCACAATTACTCAGCTAATCAATGACTACAGTTTGAAGTCAATCCCTTTTTCTTACTTACTCATGAGGTGCATAATAATCCATGTGATCTTGCACACACTTGATAGCAGCTCAATTGTGCAATGATCTCATTGACCAGATTCACTTAAATCCAATGCACATGTGATCATGATCCTCATGGTGGAATGCAATGTGATTGAGATTGAGTGATGCAGTCATGTTTGATCAATGCTCTTGACTTGACTGGTGTGAGGTGTATGGCAATGGTGTGGAGGGGCAGTCATGAGATCATATCCATTTTAGAGCAATTTTGATCATACCTTGTGGATTGATGACAATAAGAGGAAATGAATTGAACCTTGATGCAGTGTCTTATCACCCAAGCAAGACAGTTTACTATGATGATCTTCAATGGAAGATTTCTTCTAGCTCAAGCAATCAATTCAGGGAAAGTTTGTGCTCAACTTGAAGCTGATTATGTGTAGAGCAAGTTTAATGTTTGGATCATGATAGGACATGGCTCCTCAGTTCCTCATATATCCCTTTGAAATCAAGGCAATCTGACTGCAAACATGCTTGGCACGACTTTGTCTTTCCTTATGTCCATTGGCCTATGTGTGACCAATTTCCACCTCCCTACTTTGACCCCTCATAGCTATCAATCCATTGATCAAATGAAAAAACTTTAAACATCAACATTGTAGGGATCATATCAAGGAATAACTTTGTAGTTCACAAAAAAATCATTTAAAGTCTTTTAGATGGAGAAAAATGGCTTGAGATATTGAACACCACCTGCTTGATGAATTGCATTTTGCCCTACTTTGCTCAAACTTTGCAAGATCATATCTCTCTCAATTTTAATGCAATGAGTGATTTCCACCTATGGATTTGAAGCTCAAGATGCCCTCTTTAATTGGATCAAGGTAGAATTTGGATATCCCTCATATTTTGGGAGAAGGCCTCTCTTGAAGTGGCTGCAAAAATGGCCAAAACTTGCCATTTTTGGAAACCCTAATTTTCCAAAAATGGTAAGTCTTGGTTTTCTTGATTTCTCTTGATTCCTCCATCATTTATTAATCAAATTTGAACCATAGGATCCTTGTAACCCTAATTTCATGATTTTGATCTCAAAAAGTCAGGAGTTGACTTTTTCTTCAGCATGGTTGAGTTTTCCCCAAATCCCTGATTTTTAGTTATCTGGCCAATTGAACCTCTTCCAAAATGTTTCTATGGATGAAATTTGAACCCTAGGCACTTGACATCATATATAAGACAATGTAATCCACTTTGAATCAAAATTTTATGGAGAAGCCCAGTAGATGTGAAACCCTAATTTGACCCCTTTCATCAGGAGATGTTGCACTGCTTGCCTCCTCTGATCAATTTAAATCTTCCATGGCTTGTGGCTTCAAATGAAGACTTGTGAGATGTTGTGAACCCCTTGAACAAGGTTGAGAAGAATTGTGGCCCTTTGGTTTCCTTTGTATATCCTTCAATTACTCCAATCAATGATCACATACCTATGCCTCAGCTATGATGAACATGATGCAAATGTTTTTGATTGTTTTATGAATTTATGTATGCTAAATGCTATACAAAATATTGAAGGAATGAGAGGGAAAATTTTGAGGTATTACACATGGGATGGAAAGTCTTCGCCATTCATGGTTGTAAGCATTAAGGCTCCGCTCGAGAAAACCTTTTTAACTACGTATGTGCCGTCATAGTTAGGAGTCCATTTTCCCCTGTGATATGTACCGGGAGGAAGGATCGTTTAAAGAACAAGCTCACCAACTTGATACTTCCAAGGACACACTTTCTGATTGAATGCCCGCTTCATTCTCATCTGATATAGATGACCATGGCATACAACTTCCAGACTCTTCTCTTCAATCAAACTCAACTGGTTGTACTTGGCACGAACCCATTCAGCTTCATCAAGTTTGACATCCATCATCACTCGCAGTGACAAAATCTCAACTTCATATAGTAGGACAACTTCCATACCATACATCAGTGAGAAAGGTGTTGCTCCAGTAGATGTATTAACTGACGTTCGGTACCCATGCAAAGCGAAAGGTAACATCTCATGCCAATCTTTGTATGTAACCACCATTTTCTGGTGATCTTCATAATGTTCTTATTGGCCGCTTCAACAACGCCATTCATCTTTGGACGGCAAGGAAGAGAATTGTGATGTTGAATCTTGAAGTCTCGACATAATTCTGCCATCATCTTGTTATTGAGATTAGAACCATTATTAGTAATGATTCTCTCGGGAACTATGTATCGGCAAATGATATCTCTCTACAGGAACCTGGAAACCACCTGCTTGGTGACGTTTGCATAAGACGTTGCTCCAACCCATTTGGTAAAGTAATCGATAGTGACCTGTCGCTCCCGATAAATGGGAATGGCCCAAATAAAGGTACAGACGCGAACGGTCGGCGAAAGGAACAATGAGAACACACAGCAGTGAACTCACTGGAAAAGAAAAGAGTCTCCAGCTAGGCATTTTTATCCCGGAGGAAAGGCAATGCTGCATAGACCTAGAAAGATATGGATAAGACGGTTGCGAACCAGAGAGACTGAAAAAGGGGGTTGGTTACAACCTGGGAAGGTATTAGCACCCAGATTGTCCGCCGTACTCGACGGGATCCACGCTCAAAAGATTTGTGTTTTAAAGGGGTAGTGTCTGTGCAATCTGTGTATCAAGGCTGGAAAAGAATGCAAGTGTCAGTGTAAAAGAAGTGTGAAGTGCATAAATGAAGTGTCAGTGTAAGAATAAGGATGACATGCTCAAGACCATGAGGCTTAAAGAATAAGACTGGAAAGAGGGGGAATATACAGAGACTTTTGTTCGATAACTGTTAAGTTATGCCTACGTATCCTCTCGTGCAATGAGGAAGTCAGAACACCGTAGTTCGACCCAAAGAGACTGAAAGGTGAATTGACTTGTGAACTGCTTGCTTGCCTATGCTCAAGTGTATGACCTGTCTGGCTCAGGTGCAAACTGTCTTGCATTAGACGAAATAAGCAAATTCTTGTTTATGAGTGAAGGTGATGAGAAAAGAATCCCGGAGGAGACGATTATTGTTTGTTTTTGAGTTTTCAGTCTTTTATTGTTTTTTTTTTTGAATTTGTCATAAGTTGATGAGCTTAAGCCTAAACCAATGTATTAGTAAACTCATCACATCCTCCCTCTGATCAGGGGTAATGAGAATACCTTAAGTGTGAAGTCAGCTTCTCACACTTAATCACCTTTGGTGTAGGATTAAGATCATTAACCTACTTGTGATTATTTAGATGTTTTTGTTGTTTCTGTTTAGTGTTAAGTAATGAGGTTAAGCCATAATCAAGGATTAAACAGACTCATTACATCATCCTAATAGAAGGATGATAGATGAGAATGTTTAAGCTGAGGAAAGCTCCTCAACTTAATCCATGATTAGGGATTAAACTCATGACAAAACAAAGCCTTTATTAAGTGTATTTTATTAAATGATATGATGAAGAAGTGTTTTTTAGGGTTTGTAAGACAACTTTAGGGGGACTTGTCCATTAACACTAGGGTTAGTCCTTCTTAACCAATTAAGGAAGAATTAGAACCCTAATGCAAGGCCCAAGTTACAAGTGTGAAGTCTTGATGATTATTAAGTGGATTGATTAAGATATTTAAACACATTAAGGGTTTAACACTTAGGATTAAAGTTATACACTCCATCCTAATAGAAGGATGCAGGCATAAGCTTAATCACAAAGCCTTAAAACCTTTAGGGTTTAGTCCCTGATTATGAGATGAGAAGAGAAGACTCAAAAGAGACACAAAGGTAGAAAACTAAGTGGGGGACTAATCAAAACCCTAATCATTGTCATGCTTGGTTGTTCCTAAGGTTTGTGAGGTCTACAAGAGAAGTCTTCAAAGGAACCACCAGGAAGCAGATGAAAGGATCAGGAGAAGCAAAGTAACTTGCTTCACTTAAGAAGACAAGTCACTTGAAGAAAGAAAGTGAGAAGAAGGAGAATGAGCAAGCTCAATCTCAAACACAAGATAAAATGCAGCATGGATGCAAGAGAGATGAAAAGGAAATGTGAGAAGTGAAGGCAAATCCACTTCTCAAAGTTACTTACCACCTGAAAAGTTAGTGAAAGGAATGCAATGCAATGCAAAATGGAATGAAATGGCATGATGAGAAACAAAACCAGAAGCACACACATGATGTTAATGATGCTATGAGATGCTACAAACATGAAACCAACACATGGGGATGATCATACAAGCTCATGGATGCAAATGAAACAAGTTAAGAAACATGAACATACATGAAAAGTTATGAAGTGCAAATGGCATACAACATGGCAAATGCAAGATGCAATGATCAAACATGCTTTCAATGTGTCTTAAGATGTCAAATGAACCAAATGGGTGCACAAAATGCTATGTCAAGTCATGTCATGCAAGCAAATGCAAGATGGATGCATATGGAAGCCCAAATTAGGGTTTATGATCAAAGCATCAAACACAAACCAAAATCAGAAGCAAACATCAATATAAAAAATTGAAAATGCACTCAAAGGATCCCTAAACCTATACTAACTCACTGCCCAAAGGAAAAGTTCCAACTCTTAACCTAATTCAAGTTATGAATTTCCTAAAATTTCTAGGGTTTTAGGGTTCCTTAACAAGAAAAATGTCAAACAAATGAAAAATGAGAAATCAAATCATGACCATTTAATCTCACAAACTACATGCTAAACACAATGAAATGCAAAAAGAATCAAGGTCCAACTCTCAATGGTTAGGCAGAAATGATTTTTGGAAGTTTGGATCAAAATAATGCCTAAAAATGATTTTTATTCCATGAAAAATTCTCAAAAGACATCAAGATCAAAAAAAGAAATTTGGTTTGAGGGTTGGACAATGTTTCTAAATGTTTTTAAGGGTTTCATGAATTTTTTGGTGATTTTTAAATACCTAAAAGTATTTTTAACTAATTAATTCTCATTAATTAATTAAAAATAAACCTTTAAATGATTTAAAAATATTTTTTAATGCTAAAAATAAAAATAAAAATATTTTTGGTTTCTGAAATTAAATAAAAGTTTGTATAAAAAATTTCAGAATTTTTGAATAAGTTTTACTATTTTAAATAAAATGGATAAAAGAAATGAATTAATATGAAAAATAAAATGAAATTAAAGCTGAAAAAGAAAGTCAAACAATCCAATGGACGAAATTCAAACTGGCAGGGGAGGGAATTGACTACGCGCGTGTTTGGACGGCCCACATTCAAACTGGCCTAATTATGATTAAACCATAATTAAATGCCCTAATCACTTTCAGATGACCGGAACAGTGTTCCGGTCATCTTCTTCGGCGGGTCTCTCACTCAATCTCTCTCAATACGCCATGAAAACATGTCAAACTCTCCAGAATCAATCCTTAACTCATTCTAAACAAGATTCAAACAACAAAAATCATTTATTTCAACACAAAATCAAGATTCGAATCAAACATCAAAAACTGCCAAAATTTCAGAAACATCATACAACCTCATTTCTCAATCTTTTTCAAAAGTAACAAGTTCAGGGAACTCAGGGAAGCATGCTTTGTCATTTAGAAACTTAAAAAGCAAGTTCTGGGAAAAAAGTTCATGAAGCTACCTGAGATTGAGCTTTCGATTCAGGAGCTTTCTGGCTTGTTCTTTGGCTCAAACAAGTCCCAATGATCTTCCTTTGAATCTTTTGACACTTAGTTGGAGTTTATGTAGCCTTTAGAGCAAGTTGGCAGAAGCTCAGGCCAAGGGAGTGTGAAAATCGTGTTTGTGATGTGGGAGGTTTCAGGCCAAAACAATGGTTGGTTTATGATCAGTGAAGTAAGTTGAGATTGTTTGTGAAGTTTGTTTTTATGTTTGAGGCTTGTAGAGAGTGTTTAGAAGGAAAATGCAAGTTGGAGTGATTTTGTGAATGCTGAGTTGTGGTATGTTTCAGGCTTGCCTCTTCTTATGTTTGGCTTGCAATTGATTCACATAAACAATTCCCATTGGTCAGATGACATGACATGTGCTTTTTTGATTGGTATGGGTGCTTTTGCAAAAATGTCAACTTTTGTGTAAGAAGGGCATGGGCAACTTGCTAGTCTAGTAAAATAGGCATGTCCTGCGCAGCATGAGGTGAGGAAAAGCCTAGGACTGATCAGCCAACTAGCCAGCAAGTGGATGAGAAGCCATGATGGATTTTGCAACTTGGTTCACTTTGGTTCTTTATGAAAAATCTTGTTCCACAAACCCTAAAAATGTGTAATTCTTTGGTCCATTCTGAACTTTAGGTGTCACATGATCATGTTATGTGGATTAGAAGTGCATTTGATAGCTTTTGAACACTTGATCAAGTCATTTTGCAAAATGCCTCTTTGGTAGAAACTTTGAAATTTTGTGATTTTAGCCAACTTTGACAAGCCATAACTTTTGATCAAAAATGAATTAGGTCATGTTCTTGTACTTTTTGAAAAGGGAAAGATCTATTCTACAACTTTCATGACCAAAGTTTTTCCATTTGAAGCTTTTTTGGATCAAAAAGTAAGGGTTGAAAAGTTGCCTAAAATGACAAATTCATTAAAAGTCAAACTTGCCCAAAAAGTCAACTTTGCAAAAGACTTGAAATTTTTCAATTTTGTGAACTTACAACTTCTTATATGATCAAATAAAGATCATATACATTCAAAATGATGAAGAACAACCTTTGGTTGGGTCATTGGGGGCCTCAGATGCCCTGATTTTGCACTGACTTGCTTGAAAAGTCAACTCTTGATCAGATGACTTCCCCATGGAAATTCTTCATGAAAATTGACATGCATACTCCCTATACCATATAGAGACCAATAGAAACAATAATGACCAAAAAATTTGGAGTTATGGCCTCTGAAACCAAAACCCTAATTCTAGGTCATCTGTGCAGTCAAGCCTGGCTCTGCTTCCATACCATTCTCAGTTCTTGTGATTTTTTTGACATTCTTGACTTTGAGAGGATATAATATGATACTTGAACACTCATAAACCCCTTTGAAGTGATTGATGGCCTTTGGAGTGGCTCATGAAGCTCTTGGATTGCTCAGATCACAAACCCTAGATGCAGATGACTTAGAACCTATGCAGTGAATCAAAAATGTGGTATGAGATGTCATGATTGTGTTTATGCATATGAAAATGATCACAAGCCATGGTGAAATGGGTGAGGGCAAATTTGGGGTGTTTACAGTTGCCCCTATTCAAACATGAGTTAGCTGTGCAGGATGTAAGCAACGGCTTAACAGGCCAACAAGATAACTTGTGGTTGAATACCAAAGACAGTCCAAAATTTGCACTCACAGAATGAAGAAGAAAAGGGATATAGATTGTAAAAGAAAGTAAAGTATATTGTAAAGTGTGGGCGACGGAGGACGACCGTCGAGCAGAGGACGACTGCTGGGTAAAGAGCAATGACGGGGACGACCGACATGCTGGGGATAAAAAGAATTATGATGGGGACGGCCATCAAGCAAAGCTGTAGGATTCTCTGGGGATTAATGAAACATGACGGGGACGGCCATCAAGTTCATAAAGTAAAGTAACCAACGATGGGGACGGCCATTGGGCTAAACTGAAAGGAAAAGGGACCACGACGGGGACGGCCATCGGGTTAAAGAATAAATGAAATAACAGATGATGAGGTACGGTCATCAAAGGTGAAGGACGATCACCTAGCAGGGGATGGCTGCTCTGTTGGGTACAAGATGAGGGACGGTCATCTAAGGTGGAGGACGACCACCTGGCAGGGTACGGCTGCCGAAAATATTGCGACATAAGACGAATGCCGGATAAAAGGTCAACGATGGGGACGGCCATCGGATGAGCATGATGGAGGACGACCATCAAGAGGTGGAGGACGACCACCTAGCAGGGGACGACTGCTCTCAAGGTTTGTCATGACACAGGACGAATGCCAGATAACCAAAATCAACAATGGGGACGGCCATTGGACAAAATGATGGAGGACGACCATCAAAAGGTGGAGGACAACCACCTAGCAGGGGACGGCTGCTAAATATCACGACATAGGACGAATGTCGGATAGAAAATCAACGATGGGGACGGCCATCAAATGAGCATGATGGAGGACGACCATCAAGAGGTGGAGGACGACCACCTAGAAGGATACGGCTGCTCTCAGGGTTTATCATGACACAGGACGAATGTCAGATAAAAAGAAATTTTGCTTTGTTGGTGATCTACTGGGGAATAGTAAACACGGACGAGTGTTTTACATCCAAGAAACAAAAGGTATAAGTGTTTAGATGCTTGTGTATAGATTAAATATGCGGACGAGCATCCCTAAGACTATGATACGGACGAGTATCGGGTAGAAACAAATACTGGCACGTGTTCAGAGATGATGATACGGACGAGTACCAACTGGTTAACAAGGAACACGGACAAGTGTTGAATCTGAAGGGACTCTTCCGGGGATAGTAGACACAGGAGAGTATCTATATTCAAGAAGACAAGAGTGTTTGACGCGGTGTATGGATTAGAAATGCGGACGAGCATCCCTAAGACTATGATACGGACGAGTATCAGGTAGAAACAAACGCTTGACGCATGTTCTGAGATGATGGTACGGACGAGTACCATCTGGTTAACAAAGAACAAGGACTAGTGTTGAATCTGCGGGGATATAACAATGTATACAAGACACGGACGAGTATCTGTATGAGTATGAATGGTGTATAGATGAATATTTAACTGTTGGGGAGAGTGACACGGACGAGTGTCAAAAGGAGAAAAGTATAGTATAAACGAGTATCTGATGTACAAAGTGTTTATGTTACTGTACTGGGGAAAATGACACGAATGGATGTCAAGGAAATTATATAAGTACATGTGAGTGCAAAGAGGATGTCTTTGGCTTTCTGCTGGGGGTATGACACGGGCGGGTGTCAAAAAGGTATCTGTAATGCGGGTGGTACTGTTTGTAAAGAGTGTTCTGGCGACTTTACTGGGGAGTATTGACACGGACGGGTGCCAAAGAGAGTATATACTGGTGTTTGTGAATGTGAGGCAACTGCTTTTGCTGGGGAATCTGGGGAGTATTCTGTACGTTATTGGTGGATTTCAGTATTCACAAGTGTTTGTTCCAAAACAGGGCTTATGATTATGCTATATGTTTGTTCTTTTGCCGTAATGCTCCGTACTAGACGGAATGCTACGCTTTGCGGGTGAATATGATGCGAATGCTATGATTATGCAAGGATATCAATCTGGGATTCGGATCCCGATGCTACGAAGATCTCTGGCCGATCTGGTTTGAAATGGACGTCCCAGCTGGGGATGAGATCATTGGTAGATCTGATGAGATGTATTTGCTTGGGGGAATAGGTCACTGATAGACCCATTTTTGATAATGAGAAAACCCAGCTGGGGTTTGTAGGAGCTTTCGTCACTCTGTTGTGATCCCTTCGTGCGCTGCTCCTCTGGATAGAGGCTGAAACTCTGTGGGGAGATGGTTCCCCGACTTTTGTATTTGACTGAGGAAGAATGGTAACTCGGCTGGGGAGAAAGAGAGATCATTGAAAGATCTCCCTAGAGATTCTGTTGAGGAGGGTTCTTGACTCAGCCGGGGATATGGGCGCCTTCTGGTATCGCCTTGTTGGAGAAGTGGTGCCTGGCAACTCTGATGGGGAGAAGTAATAAGTGGCAACTCGGCTGGGGAAAAAACACTTCAAGTGTTAAGACTGAGCGAGCACTGATTTGCCAGCTTGCTGGGATGAAGCTTACATGCCCCAAATTGCGTTCTGGATACCTGCAATCCTGCAAAGATAGGGAAACACACAAGTAATCCCGAGGTATCCTTTACTGGATTCCGTCATAGGAGTTTAGACACTTCTGTGAGTAAGTATATTTCCTGCAAGCATGTGACTTTTATTTCATTTTTTTTGAAGATAAGCATCTGTATTTATGCAATCAGCTTTTTTAGAGACATCAGACATTTTTGCAAATAAAAAATGTACAAGACGAAACATGACTGGAAATCTGGTTTTATTAATTCGTGTGCCCTGAATTGGCAAGATACAGTCAAAGAAACATATCCCCTGAAATGAGGAGATTGTTACAAATTGAGAAACAAAATGCTGGCAGTGTTGACGACGCTTTAAGGAGCTTCCTCTTTTGCTATGACTCGTATGACTTTTGACGTTCTTCTCGTCTTACTTTCTGAAGAAGGCGGATTCTGAAAGAGGCTTGATCCCTTCGAAGGTTACCAAGTTGTAAACGATACAGACGAATTCAGAATGCAGTTGTTCGCTTATTCCCTTATTTTGCCTGGATCGCCTTTTCGGGTTTTCGATCCACCGGGATACCCATTTTTGCCTGAGTTGTCCAATGCGGCTTTTCAACTCAGCGGGTGTACATTTTTGTTTATTTTCCCTTATTTTTGCCTGAGTCTTTTATTCTGTTTTTGACTCGCCGGGATGCCCTATTTTTGCCTGGACTTACATTCTGTTTTTGTGTCCAGCGGGTCATTTTCATGCGAAGTATTTTTTAACTGCATCTGAATTTACAGGGGACGGGAAGTCTTCACCATCCATGGTGCTGAGCATCAGTGCTCCACCAGAGAAAACTTTCTTTACTACGAATGGTCCTTCATAGTTTGTGGTCCACTTGCCCCTGTGGTCTGTATGAGGAGGGAGGATTCTTTTCAGCACAAGATCTCCTACTTGGTACTCTCGGTGCCTGACTTTTTGATCGAAGGCTTTCTTCATTCTCTTCTGATATAACTGCCCATGACAAATTGCAGCCAATCTTTTCTCTTCAATCAGACTCAGTTGTTCGTATCGGGCCCGAACCCATTCTGCTTCGTTCAGCTTAACATCCATCAGTACCCGTAGAGAGGGTAATTCAACTTCAACAGGTAGGACTGCTTCCATACCATAGACAAGCTGATACGGTGTTGCCCCAGTGGATGTCCTGATTGACGTGCGGTACCCATGCAAGGCAAATGGTAGCATTTCATGCCAGTCTTTGTAAGTGACTACCATCTTTTGCACAATCTTCTTGATATTTTTATTTGCTGCCTCAACAGCGCCATTCATCTTTGGCCTGTAAGGAGAAGAATTGTGATGTTGAATTTTGAAGTCCCGGCATAGCTCTGCCATCATTTTGTTGTTCAAGTTGGAACCATTATCAGTAATGATTCGCTCGGGAACTCCGTATCGACAGATGATATCTCTCTTCAGAAATCTGGCTACCACTTGTCTTGTAACATTGGCATAGGAAGCTGCTTCGACCCACTTGGTGAAATAGTCAATGGCAACCAGGATGAATCTGTGGCCATTCGAAGCAGTCGGTTCGATCTTGCCAATCATGTCAATGCCCCACATAGCAAAGGGCCAGGGTGAAGACATCACATTCAAAGGATTGGGAGGCACATGCACCTTATCCGCATAAATCTGGCATTTATGGCATTTTCTGGCGTAGGCACAACAGTCAGCATCCATTGTGATCCAGTAATAACCTGATCTTAGCAACTTTTAGCCATGGCATGCCCTCCAGCATGGGTACCAAAGGATCCTTTGTGCACTTCATGCATTAACAAGTCTGCCTCTGTTCTATCAACGCATCTGAGGAGCACCATGTCAAAGTTCCTCTTGTATAGGGAACCATCAGTGTTCAGGAAGAAACTGCCAGCAAGCCTTCTCAGTGTCTTCTTATCATTGGAAGTTGCCCCAGGTGGGTATGTTTGATCCTCCAAGAAGCGCTTAATGTCATGGAACCAAGGCTTATCATCTTTGACAATGTCTGCTACGAACACATATGCTGGTCTGTCGAGTCTGGACACTGAGATTTGCGGTACAAAGTTGGCAGCTTGAACTTTGATCATAGATGAAATGGTAGCCAGAGCATCTGCAAACTGATTTTCGTCCCGAGGGATATACTCAAGCTTGACTGTTGTAAAGAAATTCAATAACCTCCTTGTATAATCCCTGTAAGGTATCAGATGATCCTGGTGGGTGTACCATTTGCCGTTGGTTTGATTGATTACCAGAGCTGAATCTCCGAATACGGTCAACGTTTTGATCCTGAGGTCAATGGCTTCCTCAAGACCCATAATGCAAGCTTCGTATTCAGCTTCGTTGTTAGTGCAGTTGAAAGTTAGTTTTGCCGAGAAAGGCATGTGGACTCCCTTAGGCGTAATGAGTACTGCACCAACACCATGACCATTCATATTAACAGCCCCATCAAACATCATAATACATTCCTCTTCCGGGTCGGGCCCTTCAGTGTGAATAGGCTCTTCATGATCTTTTGCTTTTATGAACATGATGTCTTCATCCGGGAAGTCAAATCTCATAGGCTGGTAATCATCAATAGGTTGCTCAGCAAGATATTCAGACAATACACTGCCCTTGATGGCTTTCTGAGAAGTGTACTGGATGTCATACTCTGTGAGGATCATTTGCCATCTTGCAACCGGTCCGGTAAGCGCTGGCTTCTCGAAAATGTACTTAACTGGGTCCATTTTTGAGATCAACAAAGTAGTGTGGGTCAACATATACTGTCTCAGTCGGCGAGCAGCCCACGCTAAAGCACAGCAAGTTTTCTCGAGAAGTGAATAACGTTCTTCATAGTCGGTAAACTTTTTGCTTAGGTAGTATATTGCATACTCTTTTCGACCAGACTCGTCATGCTGGCCCAGCACACACCCCATTGACTCTTCTAATACTGTCAAGTACATTATCAGAGGTCTTCCTTCAACTGGAGGCATAAGGATTGGAGGCTCTTGTAAGTATTCCTTGATCTTGTCAAAAGCCCTTTGGCAGTCTTCATTCCACCTGACCGTTTGTTCTTTTCTCAACAATTTGAACAAGGGCTCACAGGTTGCCGTAAGGTGAGATATGAACCTTGAGATGTAGTTCAATCTACCTAGAATCCCTCGAACTTCTTTTTCAGTTTTCGGCGCAGGCATCTCTTGAATAGCTTTGACTTTGTCGGGGTCAACTTCAATCCCCTTATCACTCACAATAAATCCCAACAGCTTACCGGATCGCACCCCAAATGTGCACTTGTTGGGGTTCAGCTTCAGTTGGTACTTCCTCAGACGCTTGAACAGCTTCAGCAGATTTACCAGGTGATCTTCTTCAGTAAGGGACTTGGCAATCATGTCATCCACATAACATTCTATTTCTTTATGGATCATGTCGTGGAATAATGTCACCATAGCCCGTTGATATGTTGCACCAGCATTCTTCAGTCCAAATGGCATTACCTTGTAACAGAACGTGCCCCAGGGTGTGATGAAGGTTGTCTTCTCCATGTCTTCAGGTGACATTTTAATCTGATTGTATCCTGAAAATCCGTCCATGAAGGAGAATACCGAGAACTGAGCCGTATTATCCACCAATACATCAATGTGAGGTAATGGGAAGTCATCTTTTGGGCTAGCTCTGTTCAGATCCCGGTAGTCAACACACATTCTTACTTTGCCGTCCTTCTTAGGCACGGGCACAATATTAGCAACCCACGGTGGATAGCTAGTTACAGCAAGGAACCCGGCGTCCCACTGCTTCTGTACCTCTTCTTTGATTTTCATTGCCATGTCTGGGCGAGTACGGCGCAGTTTCTGTTTAACCGGCGGGCATTCCTCTCTTAAAGGCAGCTTGTGCACAACAATGTCGGTGTCCAACCCTGGCATATCTTGGTAGGACCATGCAAACACATCCACATATTCTTGAAGCAGGTCAATCAGTTGTCTCTTCACTGAGTCTTGTAAGCAGGCCCCGATTTTAACTTCTTTCACGTCTTCATCTGTACCAAGATTAATCGTTTCCACTTCCTCCTGGTGAGGGGTGATAACCTTTTCCTCTTGTCTCAACAATCTGGCTAGCTCTTCAGGAAGCTCGTAATCTTCTTCAACCGCTTCATCAGCTTGATTGATTGGATTGTCAAAGTCATACGAAGTCATAGCCGTGCTGTTTTCGGTGCAGTCTGGAAGGCACTCTCTGCAAGGGTTCAGTTTGTTCATTTTAGTGATTGATTTTAATCTTGTTTAGAAAAGTGAAATAAAGTTGTCATTTTGAAAACATTGCCATTTATTTTTTTGTACAAAAAGAAAAATGGAAAAACAGTGAGCGGAAAAGAAAAGGACTCATTTGCAAAAGATGTCTGATATTTCATTGATTAATCTTGTTGCACAAAAATTACAGATGGCCCGATTACAAAATGAGTCTTGTCATCTTGGGCAAGATGCAAGACTTTGATGCATGCTATAAAAATACAGGAAATAATAATTACTCTGCAGGAGTAACTCTTATAATTTCCTGGGAAGACCAGTTTGAGATACTGCTCCCCGGGACCTTTGGACGGATCCAACTTTCCAGGTTGCGGTCGCTTTCATCCTCGTCTTCCAAATTGTTGACAGCATCGGGGGTGAGCATCCCCCCACTAACAAAGTTGGGCTCCTTAGCAGCCTCTGCTTGATCTTGTTGAGTTGGTTTGTAACCCAACCCAAATCTATCCTCCTTCTTCTCCACAGGTAGCAATTTGCCCCAGCCTTGGGCAGTTCCTTCTTCAACAACCTTCCGGGCTTGTTGGTAAGATGTTATTGAGGTTCCAGGTACAACAGATGTTTCATTTATGTTCAAGGCCTCGAACCCTTGACTCATCGTTTCATGGATCTCCCCATCCATCTCAATATATTTGTAGGTAGCCAGGTGGCTAACAAAAATATCTTCCTCTCCACAGATAGTAACGACTTGACCCTCCCACTCGAATTTTAACTTCTGGTGAAGGGTTGAGGTCATGGCGCCAGCGGCGTGAATCCATGGCCTACCCAATAGACAGCTGTAGGCAGGCTGTATATCCATCACGTAGAAGGTCGTTTTGAAAGTTTGTGGGCCAATCGTTATAGGCAACTCAATTTCTCCCAGAACCGATCTCTTAGAACCATCAAAGGCTCTCACTACCAGGTTGCTGGGCCGTAATGCCAATCCTTCATACTCTAGCTTCACAAGGGCTTTTTTAGGTAAGACATTGAGGGATGATCCTGTGTCTACCAGCACATGGGAAAGAACTGCACCCTTACATTCCATGGTAATGTGCAAAGCCTTGTTATGATTGCGGCCTTCCGTAGTCAAATCGGTGTTGGTGAACCCTAGTCCATGACTAGCATTAACATTTCCAACCACAGCTTCCAACTGATTGACGGTGATCTCTTCTGGCACATAAGCTGCGTGCAAGACTTTTAGTAGTGCATTCCGATGAGCCTCGGAGCACATAAGCAATGATAGGATTGAGATCTTGGAAGGCGTCTGGTGAAGCTGGTCCACTATCTTGTAATCACTTTTCTTGATGATTCTCATGAATTCATCAACTTCTTGATCAAAAGGTGTTTTCAAAGTTTCTTTAACAATTTGCTCTTCTTGCACCAAGCTCTTCCCTTTTGCCTTGGCAGCAGCTTCTGCTTCGGCAGTGGGTCTTTGAATTTGTGGAGCGAAGAGACGTCCGCTTCGAGTGAAGCCTCCGCCTCCCCCCACGTTGTCTATTTGTGGTGTAGGGGTTGATGATTCAAGCGTGATTTTCTGTCCTTCGCAGTATAGATCGGAGCCGTAATGCCAAGGGATGGCGTTACTGCTTTCATAAGGTACTGGCCCAGGCACTGTGATAGTGACCGGACTGATGGCAGCTGCAGAAGGGACCATGATAGTCTGTGGATCATAGTATATTGTGACTGGTGCCCTGATGGGAGTGGTATTTTGTGAGTTGTAGGCGGAATCATCTTCAGGATCATAATAAATTGTAACCATTGAGACATTTGCTGCTGAAGTTGTAGGAGACATTGTTGGAAGGATGGGTGTTGTTGTTGTAGGAGACTCTGAATGAAGGGGTGCTGAAGTTGAAGAAGGGATGTTTGCTGATATTTGGTCAGTTGAAGTGACAGATGAAGCATTTGTTGATGAAGCTGAGGAGTTGTTTGGAACAATGGTTGTTGCAGTTGTAGAAGACACGGGAATTGTTGCTGATGAGATTGCTGGATTGGTAGGAATTGATGTTGTGATTTGAAGCAGGCCACTCTGGATGAGACCATCTATGCCATCTCTCAAGTTATCACAACCATTCACTGAAATGTTGCAATAAGCACACCCTAGCTCACATCCCGGGAACATTTGACATTCAAGGAGTTGAGCTTTGATCTCTACCAAGGGTGTCCGAATCTGACCCACATTGGTTATCAAGTAAGACGGCTTGTCTTCTTCAATAGCATTGATTCTGGGACCTCCGTGGTTTGGCATAGGGTTCTTGTTAACATTCGGTGGTGGTGCAAAGTTCAGAGCTTTAGAGTCCACCAGGTCTTGTACCTTCATGTGCAAGGCTCTGCACTTCTCTGTACTGTGGCCAGGTGCATTTGAGTGAAAAGCACATCTGGCGCTGGCGTCATAATTTCTAGGCAAACTGGTAGGATCTGGAGGTGCCAACGTCCTTAGCTCAACCAGGTTGAGTTTCAGGAGTTGTGGCAGTAATGTGGCATATGGCATAGGGATCAGATCAATTACCCTATTGGCCTGAGAAGGTCTCTGTTGGAACGGTCTTTGCTGATTGTTGTTGTTGGTGTTGTTGTAGTTTCTCTGAAGAGGATACTGATTTTGTTGCTGATAACTTTGTTGTTGTGGTTGATAAGCTGGTTGTGGATGAATTGGAGCGGGAATGGTGACTGCTGCCATAGACCTATGAACATATTGGGGTCTGCCCCTGCTGGCATGGATAGCATTGGTCTCACCAGTTCTCCTTGGGCCCACAAAAGGCTTCCTTGTGTTGTTGGATAAGCTGGCACCGTTGTCAGAAATTTTGCCCATCTTTAACAAGCTCTCAATTCTCTCTCCAGCTATAACAACATCTGCAAAGCTGGTAGAAGAGAAAGCAGCCAGCCTGTCAATGTATGTTCCTTGGAGGGTGTTCATAAACATATCTGCCATCTCCCTCTCTGACATAGGTGGCTGGACAGCAGCAGCCAGCTGCCTCCACCTCTGGGCGTACTCCCGGAAGCTTTCTCTAGATGATTCTGACATCCCCATCAGGAAGGCCTCTGCCAAATCCTTCCAACATCTGATGGTTGCTCTAGTCAGATGGGAGTACCATTCCCTTGAAGCTCCCGTTAAGCTATCCTCAAAATAAAACATCCATAGCTTCTCGTCCATGGTATATGCTTTCAGCCTCCCCAGAAAGGACTGCAAGTGGGTCCGTGGGAAGGAAGTCCCGTTGTACTTTTCAAAACAAGGAGGCTTAAACTTATGGGGAATCCTGACCCCGTCCACTAAGCCCATGTCCATAACATCAAAACCCAAGGAGTTTTGAGACTCCAAGGATCTTAATTTTTCAGCAATTTCGTCCAGCCTTCTGTCATAGGCCTCCTCCCCAGCTCCCATCACTGTGAACTGATCCTCCTGGGGGTCTTCTTGCAGCACTCTGCTTGCAGTGACAGTCCCTTGTACATTAGCAAGAATGTGGATCTCTGGATGAAGGTGGGGTCCAAATACAGGGGGGTTGACATGAGGTTGGACCCTCTCATTGTTGCTTGTCCCAGCAGTCCCTAGATGGGGATCTTTCTGATTCTGCCTTTCTACCATTGCTCTTAATCTCTCTTGGCTCTGAGCCATATTGTTCATCACCTCCATAAACTGTGTCATCTGAGCCCTCATTTCCAATCTTTCATTGGCCATTTGGTTCCTGACCTCTGTAAGGTCCTGTTGTACCTGGTCCATCTGTATTCCCGGAAGGTTGTTGCGGGTGGGATATCTGTGTGGACGGTTGAGTGGAAATACCCGACGTCGAGCAATAGTTCCTGAATATCACAACAGAGTTAGCAACAACAACAAAATAAACCTACAAAACAAACAAAGGTTAGTATGCAATGCAGTATGCTTATTTGTTTCCAAGGTATCCGGCTTGGCAATTGGCTTTGACCTTTCCAGACCCTTGAAGATGCTGTTGATGTTGCTTTGAAGGAAACTCAAATGGAACAAACTGATACATATATTACAAAAAAGCGAATGATACATAGTTTGTTTTTTTACAAAACATGCCCTCTGAGGGGTCAAAATACATCATAAGAAAATAAAAGTACATGAAATGAAAGCAACAACAAGCAAAAGTCAGACACCAAGACCAAACTCATCCTCCTGAACTTCCTTGAGAAGTGCTTCAGTCACAGGATCAGCTGGACGCTCTGTGAGATTCCTGATAAGGAGATTCCTGGTAGCAACAGCTGCAGTTAGCTTCTTGTGTTGACTCTGGTCCTTTGACCTCTTCACTCCAGCTCTAATCTTCAGCTCTGAGATCTCCCTCTGGGCTGCTGCCAGGGCTTCCTGTTTCTCTTTTGCACTAGCTTCCAGCTGCTCAATCTTGTCCTGAGTCCTCTTATCTTCCAGAGTACGAGCTTCGGTGATTCTGACCCACCTAGCTTGACTCTCCTTCAGATACAAATCAGTCCTGGCTTTCTGGAACTGAGCTTCCTTGCAGGCATTCTTCAAGATCTGTTCTCTAGCCCTAGACTTCTTGATATAATCCTCTGACTTCTCAATTCTGGCTAGATGCTCCACTCTCAGCTTCTCTAACCTCTCAATATCCAACCTACCATCACTCCTCTCCCAGAGGGTCTTCTGTAGAGCCTGAGTCAGCTTCTCATTCCTCTCTTTCAGTTTCTCAAACTCCTCTAAACTGATAGTGACAGGAGGTGGTGCTGAGGATGGTCCAGGTATATCTTCCATGGTAAAGGGCATCCCAAAAAATTGAGCCCTGGCATGGGACCACTCATAGTACTGTGCTGAGGCTACATTGTTGCATTTTCCCAGAATGGTTACTCCTTTAGTTTGAACATTGTCCCAGGCCCAGGCTGCTTGCCTGACAATAGCCAGATTAGGCTTGTTCTCACAGTAAAGAGTCTCAGCCAAGTCTTGTGCCTTAGGAGTGTGGACCAATGCATAGCCCAGTTTTCTTTTGAATAGCAGAGGGTTGTAATTGATGCAACCCTTAACTCCTATCAGGGGTACATTGGGATACTGCCCACAACTGGTAATGATATCCCTGCCTTTTGTGCTTTGAGTGCACCACCTGATATCAGCTGAAGTCAAAGCAGTGAGCCTTCTAGCCCAGTTCCTCTTCTGATGAGGATTCAAAAATGAATCAGTCTTTGGCAAGTGCTTGAGTAGCCAGGTATGGAACAGGGGAGCACAGCACCTCACCAATCTTCCTCTTTGCTTTTCATTCCTCTGGTGGACAGAGTAGTAGAAATCCCCCAATAAAGTGGGCATTGGGTTCCTCAGGATGAAAAGATGGATTGCATTATTGCTAACAAACTTAGGCTCATCTGCAAACAAAATGACCCCATATATGCTAAGGGCCAATAAAGCACAGACTGCCTTCCACTCTCCCAAAGAAGCCTTCATGGTAGCCTGAGAGATCAAGAAATCCAGATGTAAACCAGAGACTCCAGCCTTGGTAGTCATATTCTGCCCAACCAGAACTGGTTCCAGATATAATGCCTTTGCCACTTCCTCATTACTAGGAAAGACCATCTCAGGGTTGAAGGGGACACCACCCCTGACAGGTATACCAACCAATGATGAGTACTCCTCCAATAAAGGCCCCAACTGAAAATCCTGAAAAGTGAAACACCTTAGGGGGGGATCATAGAACTGCAGGCAAGTATGAATCAAGCTCCTCTGTGAAGGGTCCAAATCCATAACCACATCAAGTATGCCTCCATAGTGTTCTCTGAAAAGTGGTATATGGTCTGGAGTAATCAGGGTCTGAATCTTCCTGATGTCAGCTAGCTCAGGCTGAAAGAAATGATAGGAGATGTTACTCTTCTTAGGTGCCATGTTGCTGAAGAAAAGCTAAGACAGATGCTGATGATGGAGAAAAAAAAATACTGGTGATGGGCCACTGACAGGCTGAGATTGGTGATGCAGGCAGCTGACAGCTGAAGAAGATACTGGTGAAGATAGGTCTATGCTGATGATGGGGTCAAAACCAAGCCAAAAATAAAGGATGGATACCCTGAAAAACAAATAAGCAAATGTCAAAATGATGCAATGATGATGTATGCAAATGATATGCAAGGGTTTGTGACTGAGCTGGATCTGATCAAGTGCTCTAATATAAGTCCAGGTATGCTCAAGAAATCCAGATGGAGGTCTATAAATCCAGTAACCAAGGTGGGGGACTCAAATAAAGAGCCACATGTCCAGGGTTAAAATCACAAGAACTGTTCCAAAATGGAGTACTCTTAATCAAAACAAAGTAACAGGGTATGCTGAGGTCAAGGGTACCTGCAAACCTGTAAATAGCCCAACCCCCTCACAGGTGGTGTTCTAAAACAAGGATCCTCAGACTTGGATCAGTTATGAGAAGTGTAAACACTTCTAACCCGTAGGTACAGTGTTTACAATAACCATAAAAGTTCCTCCTCTAATTCACCTCAGTTTCTGAAGGTCAATACTAAAGGTCATCCAGACTTAGCAGGCTTCCCAGATAGCCCTAGTATTGCAGGAAATCTACAACACAGAGTTCTCAAGAAGAAACCCATATCTGAACCGTGTTTCATATTCCCGCACCAGACCGAGATGGAATGGGAAAGAATATGAACCACTCTAGCCTAGGTGTCACTCAGGTCCCAGGTATAGGACCTTAACTCTCAATAGAACACCCACCCACCAAAGCAACAAAACAAATCCAGCCAGCACAGTATGACAGTATGATATATGTATAAAGCTATAAAGAAAGCAGTAAACAAACTGTACATAAAGCAAAAATAAATACAAACAAAAATAGCATATAACACCCCAGTAAACACAAATCAATCAAACGCTAGGAGGAACCCACAAAAAGAACCAGAAGCCCTGGTTACAGTATAAGGGTCCCCAGCAGAGTCGCCAAGTTGTCGCTCCCGATAAATGGGAATGGCCCAAATAAAGGTACAGACGCGAACGGTCGGCGAAAGGAAAAATGAGAACATACAGCAGTGAACTCACTGGAAAAGAAAAGAGTCGCCAGCTAGGCATTTTTATCCCGGAGGAAAGGCAATGCTGCATAGACCTAGAAAGATATGGATAAGACGATTGCGAACCAGAGAGACTGAGAAAGGGGGTTGGTTACAACCTGGGAGGGTATTAGCACCCATATTGTCCTCCGTACTCGACGGGATCCACGCTCAAAAGATTTGTGTTTTAAAGGGGTAGTGTCTGTGCAATCTGTGTATCAAGGCTGGAAAAGAATGCAATTGTCAGTGTAAAAGAAGTGTGAAGTGCATAAATGAATTGTCAGTGTAAGAATAAGGATGACATGCTCAAGACCATGAGGCTTAAAGAATAAGACTGGAAAGAGGGGGAATATACAGAGACTTTTGTTCGATAACTGTTAAGTTATGCCTACGTATCCTCTCGTGCAATGAGGAAGTCAGAACACCGTAGTTCGACCCAAAGAGACTGAAAGATGAATTGACTTGTGAACTGCTTGCTTGCCTATGCTTAAGTGTATGACCTGTCTGGCTCAGGTGCAAACTGTCTTGCATTAGACGAAAGAAGCAAGTTCTCGTTTATGAGTGAAGGTGATGAGAAAAGAATCCCGGAGGAGACGATTATTGTTTGTTTTTGAGTTTTCAGTCTTTTATTGTTTTTTTTTTGAATTTGTCATAAGTTGATGAGCTTAAGCCTAAACCAATGGATTAGTAAACTCATTACATCCTCCCTCTGATCAGGGGTAATGAGAATACCTTAAGTGTGAAGTCAGCTTCTCACACTTAATCACCTTTGGTGTAGGATTAAGATCATTAACCTACTTGTGATTATTTAGATGTTTTTGTTGTTTCTGTTTAGTGTTAAGTAATGAGGTTAAGCCATAATCAAGGATTAAACAGACTCATTACATCATCCTAATAGAAGGATGATAGATGAGAATGTTTAAGCTGAGGAAAGCTCCTCAACTTAATCCATGATTAGGGATTAAACTCATGACAAAACAAAGCCTTTATTAAGTGGATTTTATTCAATGATATGATGAAGAAGTGTTTTTTAGGGTTTGTAAGACAACTTGAGGGGGACTTGTCCATTAACACTAGGGTTAGTCCTTCTTAACCAATTAAGGAAGAATTAGAACCCTAATGCAAGGCCCAAGTTACAAGTGTGAAGTCTTGATGATTATTAAGTGGATTGATTAAGATATTTAAACACATTAAGGGTTTAACACTTAGGATTAAAGTTATACACTCCATCCTAATAGAAGGATGCAGGCATAAGCTTAATCACAAAGCCTTAAAACCTTTAGGGTTTAGTCCCTGATTATGAGATGAGAAGAGAAGACTCAAAAGAGACACAAAGGTAGAAAACTAAGTGGGGGACTAATCAAAACCCTAATCATTGTCATGCTTGGTTGTTCCTAAGGTTTGTGAGGTCTACAAGAGAAGTCTTCAAAGGAACCACCAGGAAGCAGATGAAAGGATCAGGAGAAGCAAAGTAACTTGCTTCACTTAAGAAGACAAGTCACTTGAAGAAAGAAAGTGAGAAGAAGGAGAATGATCAAGCTCAATCTCAAACACAAGATAAAATGCAGCATGGATGCAAGAGAGATGAAAAGGAAATGTGAGAAGTGAAGGCAAATCCACTTCTCAAAGTTACTTACCACCTGAAAAGTTAGTGAAAGGAATGCTATGCAATGCAAAATGGAATGAAATGGCATGATGAGAAACAAAACCAGAAGCACACACATGATGTTAATGATGCTATGAGATGCTACAAACATGAAACCAACACATGGGGATGATCATACAAGCTCATGGATGTAAATGAAACAAGTTAAGAAACATGAACATACATGAAAAGTTATGAAGTGCAAATGGCATACAACATGGCAAATGCAAGATGCAATGATCAAACATGATTTCAATGTGTCTTAAGATGTCAAATGAACCAAATGGGTGCACAAAATGCTATGTCAAGTCATGTCATGCAAGCAAATGCAAGATGGATGCATATGGAAGCCCAAATTAGGGTTTATGATCAAAGCATCAAACACAAACCAAAATCAGAAGCAAACATCAATATAAAAATTTGAAAATGCACTCAAAGGATCCCTAAACCTATACTAACTCACTTCCCAAAGGAAAAGTTCCAACTCTTAACCTAATTCAAGTTATGAATTTCCTAAAATTTCTAGGGTTTTAGGGTTCCTTAACAAGAAAAATGTCAAACAAATGAAAAATGAGAAATCAAATCATGACCATTTAATCTCACAAACTACATGCTAAACACAATGCAATGCAAAAAGAATCAAGGTCCAACTCTCAATGGTTAGGCATAAATGATTTTTGGAAGTTTGGATCAAAATAATGCCTAAAAATGATTTTTATTCCATGAAAAATTCTCAAAAGACATCAAGATCAAAAAATGAAATTTGGTTTGAGGGTTGGACAATGTTTCTAAATGTTTTTAAAGGTTTCATGAATTTTTTGGTGATTTTTAAATACCTAAAAGTATTTTTAACTAATTAATTCTCATTAATTAATTAAAAATAAACCTTTAAATGATTTAAAAATATTTTTTAATGCTAAAAATAAAAATATTTTTGGTTTCTGAAATTAAATAAAAGTTTGTATAAAAAATTTCAGAATTTTTGAATAAGTTTTACTATTTTAAATAAAATGGATAAAAGAAATGAATTAATATGAAAAATAAAATGAAATTAAAGCTGAAAAAAGAAAGTCAAACAATCCAATGGACGAAATTCAAACTGGCAGGGGCGGGAATTGACTACGCGCGTGTTTGGACGGCCCACATTCAAACTGGCCTAATTATGATTAAACCCTAATTAAATGCCCTAATCACTTTCAGATGACCGGAACAGTGTTCCGGTCATCTTCTCCGGCGGGTCTCTCACTCAATCTCTCTCAATACGCCATGAAAACATGTCAAACTCTCCAGAATCAATCCTTAACTCATTCTAAACAAGATTCAAACAACAAAAATCATTTATTTCAACACAAAATCAAGATTCGAATCAAACATCAAAAACTGCCAAAATTTCAGAAACATCATACAACCTCATTTCTCAATCTTTTTCAAAAGTAACAAGTTCAGGGAACTCAGGGAAGCATGCTTTGTCATTTAGAAACTTAAAAAGCAAGTTCTGGGAAAAAAGTTCATGAAGCTACCTGAGATTGAGCTTTCGATTCAGGAGCTTTCTGGCTTGTTCTTTGGCTCAAACAAGTCCCAATGATCTTCCTTTGAATCTTTTGACACTTAGTTGGAGTTTATGTAGCCTCTAGAGCAAGTTGGCAGAAGCTCAGGCCAAGGGAGTGTGAAAATCGTGTTTGTGATGTGGGAGGTTTCAGGCCAAAACAATGGTTGGTTTATGATCAGTGAAGTAAGTTGAGATTGTTTGTGAAGTTTGTTTTTATGTTTGAGGCTTGTAGAGAGTGTTTCGAAGGAAAATGCAAGTTGGAGTGATTTTGTGAATGCTGAGTTGTGGTATGTTTCAGGCTTGCCTCTTCTTATGTTTGGCTTGCAATTGATTCACATAAACAATTCCCATTGGTCAGATGACATGACATGTGCTTTTTTGATTGGTATGGGTGCTTTTGCAAAAATGTCAACTTTTGTGTAAGAAGGGCATGGGCAACTTGCTAGCCTAGTACAAGAGGAATGTACTGCGCAACATGAGGTGAGGAAAAGCCTAGGACTGATCAGCCAACTAGCCAGCAAGTGGATGAGAAGCCATGATGGATTCTGCAACTTGGTTCACTTTGGTTCTTTATGAAAAATCTTGTTCCACAAACCCTAAAAATGTGTAATTCTTTGGTCCATTCTGAACTTTAGGTGTCACATGATCATGTTATGTGGATTAGAAGTGCATTTGATAGCTTTTGAACACTTGATCAAGTCATTTTGCAAAATGCCTCTTTGGTAGAAACTTTGAAATTTTGTGATTTTAGCCAACTTTGACAAGCCATAACTTTTGATCAAAAATGAATTAGGTCATGTTCTTGTACTTTTTGAAAAGGGAAAGATCTATTCTACAACTTTCATGACCAAAGTTTTTCCATTTGAAGCTTTTTTGGATCAAAAAGTAAGGGTTGAAAAGTTGCCTAAAATGACAAATTCATTAAAAGTCAAACTTGCCCAAAAAGTCAACTTTGCAAAAGACTTGAAATTCTTCAATTTTGTGAACTTCCAACTTCTTCTATGATCAAATAAAGATCATATACATTCAAAATGATGAAGAACAACCTTTGGTTGGGTCATTGGGGGCCTCAGATGCCCTGATTTTGCACTGACTTGCTTGAAAAGTCAATTCTTGATCAGATGACTTCCCCATGGAAATTCTTCATGAAAATTGACATGCATACTCCCTATACCATATAGAGACCAATAGAAACAAGAATGACCAAAAAATTTGGAGTTATGGCCTTTGAAACCAAAACCCTAATTCTAGGTCATCTGTGCAGTCAAGCCTGGCTATGCTTCCATACCATTCTCAGTTCTTGTGATTTTTTTGACATTCTTGACTTTGAGAGGATATAATATGATACTTGAACACTCATAAACCCCTTTGAAGTGATTGATGGCCTTTGGAGTGGCTCAAGAAGCTCTTGGATTGCTCAGATCACAAACCCTAGATGCAGATGACTTAGAACCTATGCAGTGAATCAAAAATGTGGTATGAGATGTCATGATTGTGTTTATGCATATGAAAATGATCACAAGCCATGGTGAAATGGGTGAGGGCAAATTTGGGGTGTTTACATGACCAAAATTAAACGATGGCCATTAGAAGCAGTAGGTTCGATCTTTTCGATCATGTAAATTCCCCACATAGCAAAGGGCCAAGGAGAAGACATGTTGTTCAGTGGGCTTGGAGGAAAATGCACTTTGTCTGCATAAATCTGGCACTTGTGGCACTTGCGGGCGTATGGGAAAAAACCTGAATCAATTGGCATCCAGTAATACCCCGATCTTAATAACTTCTTTGCCATTGCATGTCCTCCGGCATGGGTACCAAAAGATCCCTCATGTACTTCCTGCATTAACATGTTTTCTTCTTACTTGTCCACAAATCTAAGCAAGACCATGTCAAAGCTTCTCTTGTATAACACATCATCAGAATTCAAGAAGAAACTAGCAGCAAGCTTTCTCAAAGTTTTTTTGTCATTGGAAGATTCCCCAATTGGGTATTCCTGACTTTTCAGGAAACACTTGATATCATAATACCACGGCTTGTCATCAAACATTATATCAACAATAAACATATATGCAAGTATGTCAAGTCGTGACACATCAATCTTGGGCACGTAGTTCCAACACATCACGTTGATCATTGAAGCCAAGGTAGAAAATGCATCGGCAAACTAGTTTTCCTCATGTGGTATATAATGCACCTTTACTGTTGTAAAGAACATCAATAGTCTTCTCGCATAATCCCGATACAGAATTAAGTGAGGTTGGTGAGTATACCACTTGCCGGTAATCTGGTTAATTACGAGATCTGAATCTCCAAATATATCGAGGGTCTTAATCCTCAGATTAATTGCCTCCTCTATTCCCATGATACAAGCCTCGTACTCTGCTTCATTGCTGGTGTAACCAAAAGTTAATTCGACAGCGAGGGGAAAAGGAACACCTTTAGGATTAATAAGCACGACATTAACTCCACGACCATTCATGTTGGCATCCCCATCAAACATCAGACTCCATTTAGATTCAGGGTCTGGCCCCTCCTCTGGGAGTGGTTCCTCGAAGTCTTTAGCTTTGAGGTACATGATGTCCTCATCAGGGAAATCAAAACGCATTGCCTGATAATGCTAAAGAGGTTGTTGTACAAGATAGTCTGAAAGAATACTTCCTTTGATGGATTTATGGGAAATGTATTGTATGTCATATTCAGTCAACACCATCTACCAACGTGTAACCCTTCTGATTAACGCTGCTTTCTCAAATTTGTACTTGACAGGATCCATCTTTGAAATCAACAAAATTATGTGTGTGATCATGTATTGTCTCAATCGCTTAGCAGCCCATGCGAGTGCACACCATGTCTTCTCAAGCATTGAGTACCTTGATTCACAATCATTAAATTTCTTGCTCAGGTAGTAGATGGCATGTTCCTTCCTACCCGTCTCATCATGTTGGCCGAGAACACAACCCATAGACCATTCAAGTACTGTCAGATACATGATGAGTGGCCTCCCTAGAACAAGATGCATAAGAATAGGAGTTTCCTGTGAATACTCTTTTATTTTCTCGAAATCCCTTTGGCAATGTTCATTCCACCTGACCGCTTGTTCTTTTCTTAGCATATTGAATATTGATTCATAAGTGGCTGTGAGGTGAGACATGAACCATGAAATGTAGTTCAATCTACACAGGAAACCACAAACTTCTTTTTCATTTTTCGGTGTAGGCATGTCTTGTATGACTTTTACTTTAGCAGGATCAACCTATATTCCTTTTTGAATCACGATGAAACCCAGTAGTTTACCAGACCGCACTCCGAAAGTGCACTTGTTTGGATTCAATCTAAAATGTAACTTTCTTACCCTTTCAAACAACTTCTTGAGATTAACCAGATGCTCTTCCTCAGTTCTTGACTTGGTAATCATGTCTTCCACATAACATTCAATCTCTTTATGAATCATGTTATGGAACAATGTTACCATAGCCCTGTAATACGTGGCCCCGACATTCTTCAGACCAAAAAGGAATTACCTAATAGCAAAATGTACTCCACGAGGTCATGAACATTGTCTTCTCCATGTATTCCGGCGCCATATTAACTTGAATATAACTGGAGAAGCCATCTATGAAGGAGAATACTGAGAATTGAGCGGTGTTATCAACCAATACATCAATGTGAGGTAATGGAAAGTCACTTTTGGACTTGCTCGATTAAGATCTCAGTAGTCAACGCACATGCGGACCTTGCCGTCTTTCTTTGGTACATGTACAATATTAGCTACCCAAAGTGGATAACTAGTCACAACAAGAAATCCCGCATTCCATTGCTTTTGAACTTCCTCTTTAATCTTCATAGCCATGTCCGGCGAAGCTTCTGCTTGACTGGCGGACATTCTTCTTTCAATGGTAACTTATGCACAACAATGTCAGTATCTAAACCTGACATATCTTGATATGACCAAGCAAAGATATCAACATACTCACATAGCTTACCAATCAACTCTTCTTTCACATTGGCCTGCAGACTGGACCCAATCTTTATTTCTTTCTTAGCGTCCTCAAACCCAATGTTGATAATCTGAATTTCCTCCTGATGAGGCTGAATGACCCTTTCCTCTTGTCTTAACAACCTGGCTAATTCTTCAGGGGGTTCACAGTCTTCCTCAACTCCTTCATCAGCTTGATAGATTGTATTATCAAATTCATACTTGGCCATAACAAAACCGTTATTAGTGAAATCCGGGCGATGAAGTCCGTACGAGTGATGTGCTTTATTTTAGAATTCATTTTTTATGAAAAAGAAAAAGAAAATAAACATTGCCATTTTATTGTTTTTTGTGAAAAATTTAAAAATGTAATAAAGAGAACACAATTTTGAATGAAAAAACATCCTTTATTGATCATAAAATAAACCTGCAAATATGCAAAGGGTGGCCCTACAAATGGATCCATACACCTTGGGCATTGTGTAGGACTTGACATGAAAATGAAAATGAGAAAAACATATAAAATTACTCTATTTGAAGAGTAAATTGGATGATTTCCTCTACAAACCAATTGCTTAGCTCCTCCCCGGAGATACATGGGCGCACCCAGTTGTCCAAATCGCAGTCACTGTCAATGTCTTCCCCTGTAGCAGCACACATCTGGTTGGGGTTGATGACACCTCCACTGGAGAAGGTAATTAACACTTTATTCTTTGGAGCAGCTGCTTGACCCGGTTGATAGCCTATTCCATACATACCTTCTTTCATTGACACCTCAACCACTTTGCCCCAACCTTGGGCGTTACCTTCTTGAACTACTTCCAATGCTTGCTTGTAGGAAGCTATGGAAGTACCCACTTGTTCATTACTTTGGACCACTATTTTAGGAGAAACTTCACTAACATTAACAACTTCAAAGTCCTGACATAACATTTTGTGAATCTCATCGTCCATTTCCACATACTTCAATGTTGACAAATGTCTTACAAAAATATATTCCTCCCTGCAAACTGTCACCACCTGGCCGTCAACCACGCATTTCAACTTGGTGCAGGGTAGACGTTACTGCTCCTGCAGCATGAATCTAAGGCCTTCCTGTAACACCCAAATTATCTCATGAAATTATTAATAAATCAGAGTAAAAATTTTCATCAAAACTATTTGAGTGTCACAATACAACTTCAAAAACCAACTTGGCTCAATGATACGTTTTTCAAAATGAATTATTCAAAATGCAACAGAAAATAGTCTAAAAGAAACATCATTCGTAATTCGATTACAAAAAACTGTTTAAAAAAATAAACAAAAAAACGTTGTCCCGACATTCAAAGCGACGTATTAGAGTCGACATCCTAATAACGTGAAGTACAACGACTTCACTGACCACCACTCGACTTATCCAGATTACCTTCATGTTACCAACATGAGAGTAATATTCAAACATAATAGGTGAGATACTTACATCATAAAAGAGTAATATAACAAGAATCAGGAAGTAACAGAAATAAAACACCACTTCTCAACAACAATTACTCGACCACATCTTATCTACAACAACATCTTACACATCAACAACATACACATTAACAACATCATATACAACAACAATAATTATGCAATGAGACTCTACTTGACTCTATGGATGCGGTACCATAATCCGATCTCTATTTCAAGATCTAGTTTCCGTCGGAACTCTCAACCCCTTTTTCATGGTCCAGTATGATCCCTATTTCATGATCACACCCTCGACCCCTATTTCATGGCCATGTACGATCCCTATTTCATGATCTCACCAACATCACAACAACTAACAGACCCCACCTTGGTATATTATCAAACTATACAACATGTCATGCAACACCAATGAAAGACATACATATATGCAACGATTTCATTATACAACATCAACAATAAGAAATCATATACGACTATTCATCACAACACCAATCAACATACAATAATTCATTACCACTGTCGATCCCCCAAAAAGACACCGGGTCCAATAGGGTACAGACGCGAACGGTCGGCGAAAGGAGGAAATGAAGGTGAAATGATTAGAGTCGCCAAATAGACATTTTTATCCCGAAGGAAAGGTAATGCTGCATAAACCTAGAAAAGATGGATAAGACGGTTGCGAACTAGAGAAACTGAGAAAGGGGGTTGGTTACAACCTGGGAAGGTATTAGCACCCAGATTGTCCGTCGTACTCGACGGGATCCACGCTTAAAAGATTATGTTTAAAGGGGTAGAGTATGTGCTATCTGTGTGCAAAAGCTGGAAAAGAATGTACAAGTGTCAGTGCAAAAGGTGAATTCTTAGGAACTGAGGCTTTTAAAAGAATGCTGAAAGAGGGGGAAGACAAAGAGACTTTTGTTCGATAACAGTTAAGTTATGCCTACGTATCCTCTCGTGCAATAAGGAAGTCAGAACACCGTAGTTCGACTCAAAGGGACTGAAAATGAATTGACTGTGAACAGCTTGCTTGCCTATGCTCAAGTGTATGACTCGTCTGGCTCGAGTGCTAACTGTCTTGCATTAGACGGAAGAAGCAAGTTCTCGTTTATGAGTGAGTGTGATGAGAAAAGAATCCCGAAGGAGACGATTATTGTTTAATTTTGTGTTTTCAGATTTGTTATTATTTTTGGTGTTTTGCATAAGTTAATGATCTTAAGCCTGAATCAAGGGCTTGTAAACTCATTATATCCTCCCTGATTAGGGATAATGATCCTACTTAAGTATGAGATAAGCATCTCAACTTAATTACCATGATGATGTAAGATTAATATCATTAACCTACTTGAGATTATTTAGATGTTTTTGGATTTTTGTTTAGTGTTAAGTAATGATTTTAATCTCTAATCACAGATTAGTGAACTCATTACACCATCCTAATAGAAGGATAATAGATGAGAACACTTAAGCTAAGGAAGATACCTTAACTTAATCCATGGTTAGGGATTAAATTCATTATATAACAAATCCTTTATTAAGTGGATTTTAATTAAGAGATGAGATTAAGAAATGGATTTTATGTTTGTAAGACAACTTGAGGAGGACTTGTCCATTAAACACTAGGGTTAGTCCTTCTTAACCATAAAGGAATTATTAGAACCCTAATGTAAGGCCCAAGTTACAAGATAAATTCTTGATGATTATTAAGATGATTTGATTAAGAGTTTTAAAGAAATTAAAGGTTTAACACTTAGGATTAAAGTTATACACTCCATCCTAATAGAAGGATACATGCATAACCCTAATTCCAAAGTCTTAAAACTTTAAGAGTTTAGTCTCTGACTATTGAGATGAGAAGAGATACTCAAGGAGACTCAAAAGGTAAAACGCTAAGGGGAACTAATTACAACCCTAATCAATATCATGCTTGGATATCCTATGGTTTTTGAGGCTTTAGAAAGATCTTCAAGGAAGCCACCAATTGAAGAAGCAGATGAAAGGAGGAAGAAGCAGAAGAATACGTTACTTACTTCATTGAAGAAGATAAGTAACTTAAAGAAAGAAATTAAGAGAGATGGAACACAAGTGAACAAGTTCACTTCAAAGAAAATTAAAATGCAAATGAAAGAGATAAGAAGAAGTGATAAGTGAAGGCAGATCCACTTCTCAAAGTAACTTACCACTTGAAAATGTTAGCATGAATGCATAAAGCACAAAGCATAAAGAAATGAAATGAAATGAAATTAAATGAGATGAAATGACCAAAGTCATAAGTGTTTATGCAATTTTAATATCATGTGAGATGATTCAAAGGCATACAAAGTGCATATGTATGATCATACACGAATGAGATGTCATGTAAGCATGCTTTGAGGTTTGAAAACACATGAAAGTTAATAAAATGAAATGAATTCAAGACATGGAAAATTAATGAAGAAATGATCAAGCATGATTCTAACATGTCCTAAGATGTCTAATATGACTTATGAATGCAAGAAATGTCATGGCAAGTTCATGTATTGATGCATATGCAAGATGAATGCAAGTGAACACGAGAAATTAGGGTTATATGGAAGTATGAGATGCAAATGAACAAAACGAAAGCATATGACATGATAAAAATTTGCAAAGAAGCTCAAACAAACCCTAATCCCATACTAGGTCACACCCCAAAGGAGAAGGTCAGAAGCCTAACCAATCAAAAGTTATGATTTTCCTAAGTTTCCTAGGGCTTTTGGGTGGTTCAAAGGGAAAAATGCAAATCAATTTGAAAATTCAAGATAAATTTATGAGATAAATGTCCTATAAACTACATTCAATATGTAACAAAATGCAAAAAGAATCATTTTCAAACACTTCTTGGTTAGGCAGAAATGATTTTTTTTTAAGTTAGGGTTCAAAAAATGAAATTTAATGACCCTTAATTCAAAGAAAATTCACAAACTATGATCAAATCTAAAAATAAATTTGTGTGAAGATTTTGAAAATGTTTCCAAATGCATTGGGATGGTTCATGATTTTTTTTGTGATTTTTAGAAACCTAAATGTATTTTTAATTAATTAAAATACTTTAATTAATTAAAAATAACATTTAAATATTTTAAAAACACTTTTTTAATGCAAAAAATAAAAATAAAAATGTTTTCAGTATAAGAATATTATTTGAAACAAAAATGCAAAGTTTGATAATAAAATGAACAAAAGAAATAAAAAGAAAAATGAATTAAAATGCGAATAAATGAAAGTCAGCTGATTTGATGGTTCAGGTTTGAATGGGGGAAGACTGCGCGCGCAGATGGAAGGCCTGGATTGAATATGTGTTAATTAACTGATTAACCTAATTAATTAAAAATTAAACTTAAGTGAAATGATTTGAACCGTACACACGCGCGCGAAACCAAATCCAAGGGCTGATATTCAAACTGGGCCACTAAACCCTAATTAGGGTTCTAATCATTTTCAGGTGACCGGAGCTAGCTCCAGTCATCTTCTCCGGCAGGCTAAAACACCTATATTCTTCCCTAGGCTAAATCAAACCCTCTAAAACTCCAGAATCAATTCCCTAACATCCCTAAGCAAGAATCAATCATCAAAACACATTTATCATTCATCAAAAACAAGATTCGAAGCAAATCGTGAAAATGAACAAAACTTTCAGAAGTTCAATACATACTCATTTCTCAATCATTTTCAAAACAAATTATATCAGGATGATCAGTGAAGCATGCAGATTCATTTAGAAACTTAAATGAAAAGTTCTGGAAAAACGTTCATGAAGCTACCTGAGTTGAAGCTTTGTGTTCTTGAGCTTTCTGGCCTCCCTCTTGGTTCAAAACCACCCCAATGATCTTCCTGATGATGAAGATGAGCTTAGAGCAAGATTGTGATGGTTATTTTAAGGTGTTTGGTTCTGAGGATGCAGAAATCGTATTTCTGATTTTGGGGGTTTTAAGCCATGGGAGTGGGTGCTTTGTGATCTATGGATGATTTTGAGTTGAGTGGTGGAAAAATATTTGAAGTTTGATGGCTGGTTGTTGAGATTCGAAGAGAGGAAGGTTTTTGATGATTTTGTGAATCCAGACATGTGGGAGGTTCTGAGCTTGTGTGTGTTGTGAAATGTGTTCCATAATGTTTGGTTTAGCCAATGGAAATGCTCAGAAAGTTGTTGTGGCACAGGTTGATTGGTATGGGGTGTTTTTGCAAAAAGTCAAGATTTTATACTTTGAGGTATGGGCATGGTGCAGGTCTAATTTCTTGGGGTGTCTGGCCTCAGTTGACTTTGTGGAGAGCCATGGAATGGTTTTGATGCAGCTGGCACAAGTGGATGAAGAGTTTCATACCATTTTGCAATTTTTGTAAGTTTTGGCCTTTTTGTGATTTCTTGAAGTTCAAGTCATGAAAGCAATGAAAACTTGGGCCAAATCTGATGTTTAGAGGTTGCCTTGACATGTTGTGAAGTATTTGTGCCTATTTGAAGTCATTAGAATGCTTGAATATGCCAATTTGCAAAATCCCTCTTTGACATGAAACTTCAAATTTTAGGATTTTTGCCAACTTTGAAAGGCCATATCTTGAGTTCTAGGAGGAATCAAGACATGTTCTTGTACTTTTTGAAAAGGGAAAGACCTAATCTACAACTTTCATGACCAATATTTTTCATTTGAAGCATTTTTGATTAAGAAAGAGGAGGTTGAAAAACTTTCCCAAAATGGAAAGTTTCCATTACAAGTCATTTCCATTTTTGGCAAGTTTGAAAATGGCTCAAAATTATTCAATATTGTTAACTTACAACCACTTCTAAGATCAAATAAAGATCATATAACTTCAATTTGATGAGAATAACCCTTTGGTTCCATTGTTGGGGTCCTCAGATGCCCTGATTTTGACTTAACTTGCTCAAGAAGTTACCCAGTGAACATGATCCTTATAACATCATAAGAACATTAGAAACAAGAATGGCCCAAAAATTTGGAGTTAAGACCTCTGAAACCAAAACCCTAATTTTGAACATCTGTGTAGTGAAACCCTAGCTCTGCTTCCATGCCTTTGTCAGTTCTTGTGATTTCTTGACTTCCATGAACTTTGGGGAACATAATATGATGATAGAACACACATGGACCCTCTTGGAATGCTTTGAGGCCTTTGGGATGGCTCAGATGGAATCTTGGATTGCTCAGATCACAAACCCTAGATGCAGATGAATCTGAACTATGCAGATGAAACAAATATGCAATATGAGGTGGTATGCTTATGCTTATGCAAAAAATTAAAAAGACCACAAGCCATGGTGTGATATGAGTGAGGGAAAATTTGGGGTGTTTACAGCTGCCCCTATTCAAGCATGAGTTAGCTGTGCAGGATGTAAGCCCCTGACTTAACAGACAAACAAGATAACTTGTGGTTGAATACCAAAGACAGTCCAAAATTTGCACTCGCTGGATAGAAGAAGAAAAGGGATATAAATTGTAACAAATAGTATAGTATGATTATCAAATGAAGGCGATGACTTAGTAAAATCGAATACTTCAGATATCAGAGAAAGAAATGACGCATCTAGTTTAGGATTGATTGGGGATAATAAATCGAATCGAATCAATCCATTTTTTTCTATTCATTCCAAGGGAAAAATTCAACAATCACTTAGCCAAAATCACGGAACTATTCATATGTTGTTGAATATAAATAAAGAAGAATGCCAATCTTGGATAATTTTTTCATCATTTAATTGTTTTGAAGTGAGACCATTCAACAATGTAAAATCTTACAATGGAATAAAAAAAGATCCTATAATTTCAATTAAAGGACGACCATTGAGCAGAGGACGACTGATGGGGATAAAGCGGTAAGTAAAGCAATGACGGGGACGGCCGACAAGCTGGGGAAATAAAGACACCATGACGGGGACGACCATCGGGTAAAGAAACAAGATTCTCTGGGGATTAAAGTAAAGGCAATGATGGGGACGACCATCAAGTTTGGAAAGTATAGTAAACAACGATGGGGACGGCCATCGGTTTAAAGAATAAATGAAATAATGATGAGGGACGGTCATCAAATGTGAAGGACGATCACCTAGCAGGGGACAACCGCTCTTTATCGCGACATTGGACGAATGTCGGATAGAAAAGGTCGACGATGGGGACGGCCATCGGATAATCATGATGAAGGACGATCATCAGGAGGTGAAGGACGATCACCTAGTAGGGTACGACTGCTCTCGGGGTTTATCACGACATATGAAGAATGTCGGATAACAAGATCAATGATGGGGACAACCATCAGATAAAGATGATGAAGGACGATCATCAAGAGGCAAAGGACGATCACCCAGCAGGGGACGGATGCTAAATTATCACGACATAGGACGAATGCCGGATAAAAAGGTGTTCCACTAACGGGAATTCAGTTGGGGAAAGGATGAGGTACGGTCATCCAAAGATGAAGGACGATCACCTGGAAGGGGACGGCTGCCGAAAGTACCACGACATAGGACGAACGTTGGATAGAATAAAATTGCTTTATTGGTGACTTACTAGGGAATGGTAAACACGGACGAGTGCTTACGCTCAAGAATAAAAGGTATAAGTGTTTGACACTCTGTATAGATTAAAAATGCGGACGAGCATCCTTAGGACCATGATACGGACGAGTATTGGTAGAAACAAACGCTGACGCGTGTTCAGAGATGATGATACGGACGAGTACCAACTGGTTAACAAAACACGAATGAGTGTCGAATCTGTTGAGGTGGGTATATATAAACAAGATACAGACGAGTATCAAAGACTCCTGTATAAGTATGAGTGAGTATTGGTTTGTTGGTGAAGTATGAGCAAGACACAGACGAGTGTTTGGTCTGCTGGTGAATGTATGACACGGACGAGTGTCAAATATGTATTATATAAACAAGCATTTGTAAAATATATGTTTTGGCTTTTTGTGGGGATAGGATGACATAGACGGGTGTCAAAAAAGTGTGTTATAAATAATTATTTGTTTGCAGAAGGTGTTCTGGCAACCTTGCTGGGGAAGGATGACACAGACGAGTGTAAAAAGAGTATGTATAGGTATTTGTATTTGAGAGTGCAAAGGTATTCTGGCGACATGCGGGGAATAAGACGACACAGATGAGTATCGAAAAGAGTATATATGAATATGAACAGGCATTTGTGTTTGAGAGTGAAAAAGGGAAGCTTTGGCTTTTATTTGCAGGGGATGTGAGTTTTTATATACATTGTCGATGAAATACTGATGGTAATTGCAGGTGACTGGCTCGAACCTGGCTTGTGATCACGCAAATGTTTGATTTTTGCCGTAATGCTCTGTATTAGACGGAATGATACGATTATTTGGTGAATATGATGCTAATGCTATGATTATGCAAAAGATAAATCGATTCGGGACTCGGGTCCCGTTTGAGATAAAGATCTCTGGCTGATCTGCTTGGAGGGATAACCCAGCTGGGGGGAGATCACTAGTGGATCTGTCAGGAGATATAGCTCTGCTTGGGAAAATAGATCATTGATAGATCTATTTGTAAGGAGAAACTTAGCTGGGGAGAAAGAAACTTTCGTCACTTTGTTGTGTAAGAGTTTCAGGAATTGCTCTTCTAGGGAGAGGGTGGAGACTCTGTGGGGAGATAGTTCTTTTATCCTTGCTTAGGATGAGAGATCTGGCACTCTGGTGGGGATCTTAGCTGGGGAAGCTCCTGTTGAATAGACTTATGCTAGGGATGAAGAGGCTTTGACAACTTTGCTGGGGAAAAGCATTTCGAATATTGCTCTTCTGGAAATTAGCCTGCTGGGGATGAGATGTTTGATATGCCCCATGTTGCGCATTGAATACCTACAACCTGTTAAGACAAAAGAAACGTACAAGTATCCTGAGATATCCCTTATCGGATTCCGTCATAGGAGTTAGGCTTTTCCTGAAAGTAATATATTTCCTGCAAGCATTTATTAAAAACGGCTCATTTGTTTTATGTAAGTACTATATCATGAATATTGAACATTTTGCAAACGAAACAAAAATGTACAAAACGAGATGTGACTGCAAATTTTGATCTTATTAATCTGGGTGCCCTGAATTGGCAAATACAGTCAAAGAAACAAATCCCTTGAAATGAGGAAATTGTTGAAAAATTGAGAAAATAAAAGTGTTGGCAATGTTGACGACGCTCCGGTGAACTTCCCTTGCTATGACCTGTATGACCTAGACGTTCTTCTCATCTTGCTTTCCGAAGAAGGTTGATTTTGACAAATGCTTTGTCCTTTCGAAGCTTGCCACGTTGTGAGTGATACAGACACATTCAGAATGCAGTAGTTCGCTTATTCCCTGATTTTGTGTGGATCGCCCTTTCGGGTTTTCAATCCACCGGGATGCCCATTTTTGCCTGAGATGTCCAATGCGGGTTTTCAACTCAGCGGGTGTACACATTTTTTAATTTTCCCTTATTTTTTCCCGAGTCTTTTATTCTGTTTTTAACTCGCCGAGATGCCCTATTTTGGCCTGGACTCATATTCTGTTTTTATGTTCAGCGGGTCTTTTTATGCGAAGTATTTTTTAACTGCATCTGAATTCACAGGGGATAAGAAATCTTCACCATCCATAGTAGTGAGCATCAGTGCTCCACCAGAGAAGAATTTCTTTACTATGAATGGACCATCGTAATTTGGAGTCCATTTGCCCCTGTGGTATGTATGAGGAGGAAGGAGTCTTTTCAGCACAAGATCTCCCACTTGGTATTCCCGAAGCCTGACTTTTTGATCAAAGGCTCTCTTCATCCTTTTCTGATATAACTGCCCATGACAAATTACAGCTAATCTCTTTTCTTCGATCAGATTCAGTTGATTGTACCGAGACCGGACGCACTCTGCTTCATCCAGCTTTACATCCATCATTACCCGTAAGGAGGGTAGCTCAACTTCGACATGTATGACTGCCTCTATACCATACACAAGCTGATAAGGTGTTGCCCCAGTAGACGTCCTGATTGAGGTTCGATACCCATGAAAGGCAAATGGTAGCATTTTATGCCAGTCTTTGTAAGTAACCACCATCGTCTGCACAATCTTATTGATGTTTTTGTTAGCTGCCTCAACAGCGCCATTCATCTTTGGCCTGTAAGGAGAAGAGTTGTGATGTTGAATTTTGAAGTCCCGACACAGTTCTGCCATCATTTTGTTGTTCAAATTGGAACCATTATCAATAATGATTCGCTCGGGTACTCCATATCGATAGGTGGTGTCTCTTTTCAGGAATCTGGCTACCACCTGCCTGGTGACGTTTGCATACGAAGCTGCTTCAACCCATTTGGTGAAATAATCAATGGCTACCAGGATGAATCTGTGGCCATTTGAAGCAGTATGTTCGATCTTTCCAATCATGTCAATGCCCCACATGGCAGAGGGCCAAGGTGAAGACATCACGTTCAAAGGATTTGGAGGCACATGCACTTTATCCGCGTAGATGCGACATTTGTGGCATTTTCTGGCATAGGCACAACAGTCTGCATCCATTGTGATCCAGTAGTAACCTGATCGTAATAATTTCTTGGCCATTGCATGTCCTCCTGCATGGGTACCGAAAGATCCTTCATGCACCTCGTGCATCAGCAAGTCTGCTTCTTTCTTGTCAACACATCTGAGTCGAACCATGTCAAAGTTTTGCTTGTATAATGAACCATCAACATTAAGGAAGAATCTACCGACTAGCCTTCTTAAGGTCTTCTTATCATTGGATGATGCCCCAGGTGGGTATGTTTGATCCTCTAAGAAGCTTTTAATATCATGGAATCAAGGCTTGTCATCTTTAGCAATGTCCACGGAGAATACGTATACTGGTCGGTCTAGTCTGGATACCGAAATCCGAGGCACATAATTGGCAGTTTGAACCTTGATCATGGAGGAAATGGTAGCTAGAGAGTTTGCGAACTGATTTTCGTCCCGAGGGATATACTCAAGTTTGACTGTTGTGAAGAAAGTCAATAATCTCCTCGTGTAGTCACGGTATGGGATCAGATGCTCCTTGTGAGTATACCATTTGTCGTTGGTCTGATTGATTACCAAAGTTGAATCTCCAAATACATTCAATGTCTTGATCCTGAGTTTTGCCGAGAAAGGCATATGAACCCCTTTAGGTGTAATGAGCACTGCACCAACTACACGACCATTCATATTGACAGCCCCATCAAACATCATTGTCCACTCTTCTTCTGGGTCAGGCCCTTCAGTGTGAACAGGCTCTTCATGATCTTTTGCTTTTAGGTACATGATGTCTTCATCAGGGAAGTCAAATCTCATGGGCTGGTAATCATCAATGGGTTGCTCAGCCAGATAGTCAGACACTACACTGCCTTTGATGGCCTTTTGAGATGTGTATTGAATGTCATACTCTGTCAGAATCATTTGCCATCTTGCAACCCTTCCAGTAAGTGCTGGCTTCTCAAATATGTACTTGACGGGGTCGATTTTTGAGATTAACAAGGTAGTGTGAGTCAACATATACTGTCTTAGTCGGCGAGCAGCCCACGCTAAAGCACAACAAGTTTTCTCGAGCAGTGAATAACGTTGTTCACAGTCGGTAAACTTTTTGCTCAGGTAGTATATTGCATACTCTTTTCGACCAGACTCGTCATGCTGGCCCAACACACACCCCATTGATCCTTCTAATACTGTCAGGTACATTATTAGAGGTCTTCCTTCAACTGGAGGCATAAGGATCGGAGGTTCTTGCAGGTACTCCATGATCTTGTCAAACGCCTTCTGACAATCTTCATTCCACCTGACGTTTGCTCCTTTCTTAACAATTTGAACAGGGGCTCACAAGTTGCAGTAAGATGAGATATGAACCTCGATATTTAGTTCAATCTACCTAGGAAACCCCGAACTTCCTTTTCAGTCCTAGGTGCAGGCATCTCCTGAATGGCTTTGACTTTGTCAGGATCAACTTCAATTCCCTTTTCACTCACGATAAATCCCATCAACTTACCAGACTGCACCCCGAATGTGCATTTGTTGGGGTTTAACTTCAATTGGTACTTCCTCAGATGCTTGAACAACTTCAACGGATTTACCGGATGATTGTCGCTCCCACCTGATGACACGGGGCCAAGAGGGGTACAGACGCGAACGGTCGGCGAAAGAGGGAGGGAACACACAAGGGTGAACTCAAAAAGACAAGAGTCGCCAGCTAGGCATTTTTATCCCGGAGGAAAGGTAATGCTGCATAGACCTGAGAAAAGATATGGATAAGACGGTTGCGAACCAGAGAAACTAAGAAAGGGGGTTGGTTACAACCTGGGAAGATATTAGCACCCAGATTGTCCGCCGTACTCGACGGGATCCACGCTTAAAAGATTTATGTTTTAAAGGGGTAGTGTCAGTGAAATCTGTGTATCAAAGCTGGAAAAGAATGGAAGTGTCAGTGTAAAAGAAGTGTGGAGTGTATAAGAGAAGTGCCAGTGTAAGAGAAGAATGAAATTCTCAAGACTATGAGGCTTAAAGAATGAAGCTGGAAGAGGGGGAATATACAGAGACTTTTGTTCGATAACTGTTAAGTTATGCCTACGTATCCTCTCGTGCAATGAGGAAGTCAGAACACCGTAGTTCGACTCAAAGAGACTGAAATATAAATTGACTTGTGAACTTCTTACTTGTCTAAGCTCAAGTGTATGACCAGTCTGGCTCAGGTGCAAACTGTCTTGCATTAGACGGAAGAAGCGAGTTCTCGTTTGTGAGTGAATGAGATGAGAAAAGAATCTCGGAGGGGACGATTATTGTTTGTTTTTGGTGTTTTCAATCTTTTATTACTTTTGGAGTTTTTCATAAATTAATGAGCTTAAGCCTAAGCCAGGGGTTAGTAGACTCATCACATCCTCCCTCTGATTAGGGGTAATGAGAATACCTTAAGTATGAAGTATGCACTTCACACTTAATCACCATGGTGTAGGATTAAGATCATTAACCTACTTACATTATTTAGATGTTTTTGTTGTTTTTGTTTAGTGTTAAGTAATAAGTTTAAGCCATAATCAGGGATTTAATGGACTCATTACACCATCCTAATAGAAGGATAATAGATGAGAACATTTAAGCTGAGGAAGGCTCTTCAACTTAATCCATGATTAGGGATTAACCTCATGACAAAACAAAGCCTTTGTTAAAGTGGATTTTAGTTAATGGTAAGATGAAGAAGTGATTTTTATGTTTTTTAAGACAACTTGAGGGGGACTTGTCCATTAACACTAGGGTTAGTCCTTCTTAACCAATTAAGGAAGAATTAGAACCCTAATGCAAGGCCCATGTTACAAGCTTGATGTCTTAGTTATTGTTAAGTGAATTGATTAAAGGGTTTAACACTAAAGATTAAAGTTATACACTCCATCCTAATAGAAGGATGCAAGCATAAGCTTAATCACAAAGCCTTAAAAACTTTAGGGTTTAGTCCTTGATTATGAGGTGAGAAGAGAAGACTCAAAGAGACTCAAAGACAAAACTAAATGGGGGACTAATCAAACCCTAATTGTTATCATGCTTGGTTGTCCCTAGGGTTTATGAGGCTTGCAAAAGATCTTCAGGAGAGAAGCCACCAGGAAAGAAGCAGATGAAAGGAGGAGGAAGCAGAGAGAAGCAAGACAACTTGCTTCACTTAAGAAGACAAGTTGCTTGAAGGAAGAAAGTGGGGGAGATCATGAATGAGCAATCTCACCCTAAGGCAAGATAAAATGTAGCAATGATGCATAAGATAGATGAAAAGAGATTGTGAGAAGTGAAGGCAAATTCACTTCTCAAAACAACTTACCACCTGAAAAGTTAGCAAAAGAAATGAAATGCAATGCAAATGAGATGAAATGTCATGATGCAAACCAAAGTCAGAAGCATAAACATGATGTTAATGATGCTAAGAGATGATGCAAACACATTACAAGAGATGAGAGTGAGCAAACAAGCATAAGGATGCAAATGAGGCATGCTTTGAACCATAGAAGTTCATGAAAGTTTATGAAATGATATGAATGCATAACATGGCAAATGAAAGATGCAATGATCAAACATGATTCTAATATGTCCTAAGATGTATTATGAATCATGTGGGTGCACAAAATGTCATGGCAAGTTCTTTAATGCAAGCAAATGAGGGATGTATGCAAAGGAAGGCACAAATTAGGGTTTACATACAACATGCAATGCAAAAATTCAAAACCATAGGCAAATGACATGACAAAAAATTGAAAATGGGATCAAAGGAACCCTAATCCTACACAAGTTCACTGCCCAAGGGAGGGGACCTAACTCTTAACCTAGTGCAAGTTATGAATTTCTCAAGTCAATTAGGGTTTCAAGGTACCTCACAATGAAAAATGCAAAACAAATTGAAAATGAAACATGAATTCAAACCAATTTTATCCCATAAAATACATGTTATGAAGGATGCAATGCAAGAAGAACCATCATCAAACTCTTAATGGTTAGGCAGAATGGATTTTTCCAAGTTTGAACAAAAATATTGTCTTTAAAAGAATTTAATTCCAATGAAAATTGTCAAAATGCATCAAGAACCAAAAATAAATTTGTTTTGAGAGTTTGATAATGTTTCTAAATGTATTGAAATGCAATGTGAATTTTTTGGTGATTTTTAAATACCTAAATGCATTTTTAATTAATTAATTTTCATTAACTAATTAATAATAAACATTTAAGTGATTTAAAAATAATTTTTAATGCAAAAAATAAAAATAAAAATATTTTTGGGTTCTGAAAATTAATGAAATGCTTGACAAAAATTTTCAGAATTTTTAAAAGTTTTTTACTATTTTAAATAATTCGTAGAAGTTAATTATAAAACAAATGAATTAAAATTAAAATAAAGGAAAGTAAGCCAAAGGAGAGGTCAGGATTGAATCTGGGCTTGGGACCATTGACTTGGCGCCACATCCAAGGGCCCAAGTTCAAACTTCATTAATCCAGATTAATTAAATAAATAAAACTAAATTAAGACTAATCATGAGATCCAGGCCACACAAACACGTGCGGGAAGGTGCAATCATATGGCCCAGATTCAAACTATGCCCTAATCACAGATTAAGCCCTAATCACATTCAGGTCACCGGAGAAGAGCTCCAGTCGTCTTCTCCGGTGACATCTCTCCCTAAAAATTTCAATCTCACTCTCTAGGTCATTTCTGGAGCTCTAAAGCTCCAGATTTGTTCCTCTAACCTTCCTAAACCTTAATCTAACTTCAAACACAATTTATTTTCAGCCATTAACAAGATTCGAAGCCAAGAACAAAAATTGCAAAAACTTTCAGACAAGCCATACACTCTCAATTCTTCATCATTTTCAAAAGTAAAAGGTTCATTGCACTCAGGGAATCAAACTTAACAAGTTGAGAACTTAAAATAAAGCTTCTGGAAAAATAAATTTTTGAAGCTACCTGAAGTGAAGCTTTCAGTTTGGAGCTTTCAGACTGCCTCCTTGCTTCAAAGCTTCTCCAATGGTCTCCCTGAAGATGCTTTGAGGTTTAGTTGGAGTGTATGGTGGCTGGTTTTTGAGATTGATGAAGTTCTGACCAAGGGGAATGAAAAATCGTGTTTCTGTTTGTGGGCTTTTCAGGGCAAGATGAAGGGTGGTTTATGCTCTATGAAGCTTTTCTGAATGAATGGTGAAATTGGTTTTGAGGTTTGATAATTGTGTGATGAGATTCGAAACAAAATGCATAAGAGGTGAGTTTGGAGGATGCTGACTTGTGGGAGAGATTAGGATGTGTTGTGTCTTGTGTTGAGTTCCTTTTGGTACATGTATCAAGGTTGGATAGGTCAGAGAGTTGTTGCTGGCCTAGCTTGATTGGTATGGGCCATTTTGCATAAAGTCAACTTTTTGTGTAAGAGAAGGTATGGGCTATTTCAGTCAAGGTACAAGGGCATGTATGATGCAGCTTGAATCAAGGTTTTCCATGGAAATGAATTTGAGGCAATGCAGCAAGTGGATTAGGGTTTGTGTGAGTTTTTGCAATTTCACAAAGTTTTGGCCCTTTTGAAGTTTCTTAAAGATCAAGGCATGAAAATGAACAATTCTTTGGTGCATTCTGATCTTTAGGTCATGGTTCATGTTTGTGTAATGCATAGAAGTCCATTTGAAGTCACATTTTGCCTTGGCATGAGGTTTTGCAACTTTGCCTCTTTGGTGTAAAACTTGAAATTATGTGATTTTGTCCAACTTTGACAAGCCATAACTTTTGATCCAAAATGAATTAGAATGAGTTCTTGTACTTTTTGAAAAGGGAATGATCCATTCTACAACTTTCATGACCAAAGTTTTCTCATTTGAAGCATTTTTGAATCAAAAAGAGGAGGTTGAAAAACTTTCCCAAAATGGCAAGTTTTCATTATAAGTCACTTTCCCAAAAAAGCAATTTTGCAAATGGCTTGAAATACTTCAATTTTGTGGACTTCTAACATCTCCTATGATCAAATAAAGATCATACACATTCAAAATGATGGAGAAACCCCTTTGGTTGGGTCACTGGGGACCTCAGATGCCCTGATTTTGCACTGACTTACTCAAGAAGTCATCTCTTGATCAGATGCCTTCCCCATGGAATTTCTTCATGAAAATTGATATGCATGATCCTTGTACCATATAGAGACAAATAGAAACAAGAATGACCAAAAAATTTGGAGTTATGGCCTTTGAAACCAAAACCCTAATTCTAGGTCATCTGTTGCAGTTAAACCTGGCTCTACTTCCATGCCTATCTCAGTTCTTGTGATTCTTTGACTTCTTTGATCTTGAGAAGATATAATATGATGTTTGAATACACATGGACCCCTTTACAATGATTAATGACCTTTGGAGTGGCTCAAATGGCTCAGGGATGGCTCATATCACAAACCCTAGATGCATATGACTTAGAATTAATGCAGTGAATAAAAAATGTAATATGAGATGCTATGATTGAATTTATGCAAATGAAAATATCACAATCCATGGTGTGAATGGGTGAGGGAAAATTTGGGGTGTTTACAGCTGCCCCTATTCAAGCATGAGTTAGCTGTGCAGGATGTAAGCAACGACTTAACAGGCAAACAAGATAACTTGTGGTTGAATACCAAAAGACAATCCAAAATTTGCACTCACATAATGAAGAAGAAAAGGGATATAGATTGTAAAAGAAAATAAAGTATATTTATAAAGTGCGGGCGACGGAGGACGACCGTCGAGCAGAGGACGACCGCTGGGGATAAAGCAATGACGGGGACGACCGACATGCTGGGGAAGATGCGGGAAACAAAGCAATGATGGGGATGGCTGACAAGCTGGGGATATAAGAGGTTATGATGGGGACGACCATCAAGTAAAGCTATAAGACTCTCTGGAGATTTGAAATAAATGATGAGGTATGGTCATCAAAGGTGAAGGACGATCACCTGGCAGGGTACGGCTGCTCTGTTGGGGATAAGATGAGGAACGGTCATCTAAGGTGAAGGACGATCACCTGACAGGGTGCGGCTGTCGGAAGTATCACGACATAGGACGAATGTCGGATAGAAAAAGATCGAGGATGGGGACGGCCATCGGATAAGCATGATGAAGGACGATCATCAAGAGGTGAAGGACGATCACCTAGCAGGGTACGGATGCTCTAGGGTTTATCATGACATAGGACGAATGTCAGATAACAAGATCAACGATGGGGACGACCACCGGATAAAATGATGAAGGACGATCATCAAGAGGTGAAGGACGATCACCTAGCAGGGGACGGCTGCTCAAAACATCACGACATAGGACGAATGTCGGATAAGAAGGGGTTCTAATGAATAGAGACTCCACTGGGGGTGATGAAGGATGATCATCAAAAAGGTGAAGGACGATCACCTGGCAGGGTACGGCTGCCGAAAGGTATCATGACATAGGACGAATGTCAGATAGAAAGGAAATAATTCACTGCGATTTGCTTGGACTCTTCTGGGTAACAGTAGACACAGACGAGTGTCTAAATTCAAGAAGACATAAGTGTTTGACACGGTGCATAGATTAAAGATGCGGACGAGCATCCTTAAGACCATGATACTGACGAGTATCAGTAGAAACAAACGCTTGACGCATGCTCAGAGATGATGATACGGACGAGTATCAACTGGTTAACAAGGAACACGGACAAGTGTTGATTCTAAGAGGATATAAGTGGTATATATAAGATACGGACGAGTATCTGCATGAGTGAAAAAGTGATGAGTGAGACACAGACGAGTATTTAACTTGCTATGGAAAGCATGACACGGACGAGTGCCAGGAAAAGTATATTATAAACAAGTATTTGATTTCCAAAGTGTTTAGGAAACTATGCTGGGGGGTGACACGGACGGGTGTCAGGGAATTGTATAAATATGTACACATGTGTTGTGAGTGCAAAGGGGACGCTTTGGCTTTCCGCTGGGGATATGGCACAGACGAGTGTCAAGAAGTATCTGTTTGTTGTATTTGGGGGTGTAATACTTTGGCTTTCTGGTGGGGAATTTGGGAAATATTTTGTATATTGTTGATGGATGGTCATTTTTTACAAGTGTTCAGTTCGACACATGGCTTATGATTATGAAATATGTTTTGATTTTTGCCGTAATGCTCCGTTTTAGACGGAATGCTACACTCTGTGGGGAAAATATGATGTGAATGCTATGATTATGCAAAGATACTGATCCGGGATTCGGATCCCACTGCTGTGGAGCTCTCTGACTGATTTGCTTGAAGTGGATTTCCCAGCTGGGGATAAGATCATTGGTAGATCTGGCATATATGACTCTGCTTTGGGGAAATAGATCACTGATAGATCTTTCTTAGTGATGATCGACCCAGCTGGGGTCTGTAGAAGCTTTCTTCACTCTGTTGTGAGATCTTCAGACATTGCTTCTCTGAATAGAGGCTGAAACTCTGTGGGGAGATGGTTCCCGGTCTTTGCACTTGGCTGAGGAGGAATTGATGACCGGCAATTCAGCTGGGGAGAAAGCACCTCCGGTGCTAATCGAGAGATAGACTGAGTAGATAATGATTAGACAGCTTGCTGGGGAGAAGCCTTCATGCCCCATGCTGTGCTCTGAACACCTGCAATCCTGTAAAGACAAAGAAACGTACAAGCATCCCGAGATATTCCTTATGGATTCCGTCATAGGAGTTTAGGCAATCCTAGGAGCAGATATATTTCCTGTAAGCATGTATTATTTAGAAAGGAAGCATCTGTATTTATGCAAATCAATATCTTAAAGACATCAGACATTTTTGCAAACGAAAATAAAATGTACGAGACGAGACATGACTGAAAATCTGATTTTATTAATTCATGTGCCCTGAATTGGCAAGATACAGTCAAAGAAACGGATCCCCTAAAATGAGGAAATCGTTACAAATTGAGAAACTAAAAGGTGCTGGCAATGTTGATGATGCTTCAAGGAGCTTCCCCTTTTGCTATGACTCGTATGACATTGACGTTCTTCTCATCTTGCTTTCTGAAGAAGGTTGATTCTGACTGATGCTCGAACCTTTCGGAGCTTTCCAGGTTGTAAGTGATACAGATGAATTCAGAATGTAATTGTTCGCTTATTCCCTTATTTTGCGTGGATCGCCCTTCCGGGTTTTCAATCCATCGGGATACCCTTTTTTGCCTGAGTTGTCCAATGCGGCTTTTCAACTCAACGGGTGTACATTTTTATTTATTTTCCCTTACTTTTGCCCGAGTCTTTTTATTCTGTCTTTGACTCGCCGGGAAGCCCTATTTTTGCCTGGACTTACATTCTGTTTTTATGTCTAGCGGGTCATTTTCATGCGAAGTATTTTTTAACTGCATCTGAATTCACAGGGGACAGGAAGTCTTCACCATCCATAGTACTGAGCATCAGTGCTCCACCAGAGAAAAATTTCTTTACTACGAATGGCCCTTCTTAGTTCGGAGTCCACTTGCCCCTGTGGTCTGTATGAGGAGGAAAGAGTCTTTTCAGCACAAGATCTCCTACTTGGTACTCTCGGAGCCTGACTTTCTGATCGAAGGCTTTCTTCATTCTTTTCTGATACAGCTGCCCATGACATATTGCAGCTAATTTCTTTTCTTCAATCAGACTCAGTTGTTCGTATCGGGATCGGACCCATTCTACTTCATTCAGTTTAACATCCATCAATACCCGCAGGGAGGGTAATTCAACTTCAACAGGTAGGACTGCCTCCATACCATAAACAAGCTGATACGGTGTTGCCCCAGTGGATGTTCTGATTGACGTACGATACCCATGTAAGGCAAACGGTAGCATTTCATGCCAGTCTTTATAGGTAACCACCATCTTCTGCACAATCTTCTTGATATTCTTATTAGCCGCCTCGACATCGCCATTCATCTTTGGCCTGTAAGGAGAAGAATTGTGGTGTTGGATCTTGAAGTCCCGGCACAGTTCTGCCATCATTTTGTTGTTTAAATTGGAACCATTATCAGAAATGATTCGCTCGGGCACTCCATACCGACAGATGATATCTCTCTTTAGAAATCGGGCTACCACTTGCCTTGTAAAATTTGCATAAGAAGCCGCTTCAACCCACTTGGTAAAATAGTCAATAGCAACTAGGATGAATCTGTGGCCGTTTGAAGCAGTTGGTTCAATCTTGCCAATCATATCAATGCCCCACATGGCAAAGGGCCAGGGTGAAGACATCACATTCAAAGGATTCAGAGGCACATGCACTTTATCCGCATAAATCTGGAATTTATGACATTTTCTGGCATAAGCACAACAGTCTGCATCCATTGTGATCCAGTAATAGCCTGATCTTAGCAACTTTTTAGCCATTGCATGCCCTCCTGCATGGGTACCAAAGGATCCTTCGTGCACCTCGTGCATCAACAAGTCTGCTTCTGTCCTATCAACGCATCTGAGGAGTACCATGTCAAAGTTCCTCTTGTACAGGGAACCGTCAGTATTCAAGAAGAAACTGCCAGCTAGCCTTCTTAAAGTCTTCTTGTCATTGGATGATGCCCCCGGTGGGTATGTTTGATCCTCCAAGAAGCATTTGATATCATGGAACCAAGGCTTATCATCCTTAACAACATCTGCTGAGAACATGTATGCTGGTCTGTCAAGTCTGGATACTGATATCCGAGGCACAAAGTTGGCAGCTTGAACTTTGATCATGGATGAAATGGTAGCCAGAGCATCCGCAAACTGATTTTCATCTCGAGGGATATACTCAAGCTTGACTGTTGTGAAGAAAGTCAATAACCTTCTTGTATAATCCCGGTAAGCTATCAGATGATCTTGGTGGGTGTACCATTTGCCGTTGGTTTGATTGATTACCAGAGCTGAATCTCCGAACACAATCAAAGTCTGTATCCTGAGGTCAATGGCTTCCTCAAGACCCATGATACAAGCTTCGTATTCAGCTTCGTTGTTAGTGCAGTTAAAGGTGAGCTTTGCCGAGAAAGGCATGTGAACTCCTTTAGGTGTAATGAGTACTGCACCAACACCACGACCATTCATATTAACAGCCACGTCAAACATCATAGTCCATTCTTCTTCCGGGTCAGGCCCTTCAGTGTGAACAGGCTCTTCGTGATCTTTTGCTTTTATGAACATGATGTCTTCATCAGGGAAGTCAAATCTCATAGGCTGGTAATCATCAATGGGTTGCTCAGCAAGATAATCAGACAATACACTGCCCTTGATGGCTTTCTGAGATGTGTACTGAATGTCATACTCTGTGAGGATCATTTGCCATCTTGCAACCCGTCCGGTAAGTGATGGCTTCTCAAAAATGTACTTAACTGGGTCCATCTTCGAGATCAATAAAGTGGTGTGGGTCAACATATACTGCCTTAGTCGGCGAGCATCCCACGCTAAATCACATCAAGTTTTCTCGAGCAGTGAATAACGTTGTTCACAGTCGGTAAAATTTTTGCTTAGGTAGTATATTGCATACTCTTTTCGACCAGACTCGTCATGCTGGCCCAGCACACACCCCATTGACTCTTCTAATACTGTCAAGTACATGATTAGAGGTCTTCCTTCAACTGGAGGCATAAGGATTGAAGGCTCTTGTAAGTATTCCTTGATTTTGTCAAAAGCCCTCTGGCAGTCTTCATTCCACCTGACCGTTTGTTCTTTTCTTAGCAGCTTGAACAAAGGCTCACAGGTTGCTATAAGGTGAGATATGAACCTTGAAATGTAGTTCAATCTACCTAAAAACCCCCGAACCTCTTTTTTAGTTTTCGGTGCGGGCATTTCTTGAATGGCTTTGACTTTATCAGGGTCAACTTCAATCCCTTTCTCACTTACAATAAATCCCAGTAGCTTACCAGATCGCACCCTGAATGTGCATTTGTTGGGGTTCAACTTCAGTTGGTATTTCCTCAGACGCTTGAATAACTTCAACAGATTTACCAGATGGTCTTCTTCTGTGAGGGACTTGGCAATCATGTCATCCACATAACATTCAATTTCTTTATGGATCATGTCATGGAATAATGTTACCATAGCCCGTTGATAAGTTGCACCCGCATTCTTCAGTCCGAATGGCATCACCTTATAATAGAGCGTGCCCCAGGGTGTGATAAAAGTTGTCTTCTCAATGTCTTCAGGTGACATTTTGATCTGATTGTATCCTGAAAATCCATCCATGAAGGAGAACACCGAGAACTGAGCCGTATTATCAACCAATACATCAATGTGAGGTAAAGGGAAGTCATCTTTCGGGCTGGCTCTGTTCAGGTCCCGGTAATCCACACACATTCTCACCTTCCTGTCCTTCTTAGGCACAGGTACAATATTAGTGACCCACGGCGGGTAACTAGTTACAGCAAGGAACCCGGCGTCCCACTGTTTTGGTACCTCTTCTTTAATCTTCATTGCCATATCTGGGCGAGTATGGCGCAACTTCTGTTTTACTGGCGGGCAGTCTTCTTTCAGTGGCAGCTTGTGCATGACAATGTCGGTGTCCAACCCTGAAATATCCTGATAAGACCAAGCAAATACATCCACATATTCTCGGAGCATGTCAATCAATTGTTCTTTCACTGAATCTTGTAAGCAAGCCCCAATCTTAACTTCTTTCACATCTTCTTCCGTACCAAGATTAACAGTTTCAATCTCCTCCTGATGAGGAGTGATAACCTTCTCCTCTTGCATTAACAACCTAGCTAACTCTTCAGGTAGCTCATAATCTTCTTCAACCCCTTCATCAGCTTGATTGATTGGATTGTCAAAGTCATACGAAGCCATAGCGATGTTGTTGTCGGTGCAGTCTGAAAGGAACTCTCTGCAAGGGTTTAGATTATTTATTTTAGTGATCAATTTTATCTTATTTAGAAAAAAGTGAAAAGAAGTTATCATTTTGAAAAACATTGCCATTTTATTTTTGTACAAAAAGAAAAATGAAAAACAGTGAGCGGAAAAGGAAAAGACTCATTTGCAAAAGATGTCCGATATTCATTGATTGATCCATTTGCACAAAATTACAAGATGACCCGATTACAAAATGAGTCTTGTCATCTTGGGCAAGATGCAAGACTTGATGCATGCTTTAAAATACAGGAAATAATAATTACTCTGCAGGAGTAACCCTTATAATTTCCTGGGAAGACCAGTTAAGGACTTGGCTCCCCGGGATCCTTGGACGTATCCAGCTCTCCAGGTTGCGGTCGCTTTCATCCTCGTCTTCCAAGTTGTTCACAGCATCCGGGGTGAGCATTCCCCCGCTGACAAAATTGGGCTCTTTGGCAGCCTCTGATTGATCTTGTTGAGTTGGTTTGTAACCCAACCCAAATCTGTCTTCTTTCTTTTCCACGGGCAGCAGCTTGCCCCATCCTTGGGCAGTACCCTCTTCAACAACCTTCCGGGCTTGCTGATATGACGTTATGGAGGTTCCCAGTACAGCAGATGCTTCATTAATGTTTAGGTCCTCAAACCCCTGGCTCATGGTTTCATGGATTTCTCCATCCATCTCTATGTACTTATACGTAGCCAGATGGCTAACAAAGATGTCTTCTTCCCCACAGATGGTGATGATCTGGCCTTCTCACTCGAATTTCAGCTTCTGGTGAAGGGTAGACGTAACAGCGCCAGCGGCGTGGATCCAGGGTCTACCCAACAAACAGCTATAGGTCGGCTGAATGTCCATCACATAGAAGGTAATTTTGAAGGTCTGCGGGCCAATCATCACAGGCAGATCAATCTCCCCAAGCACTGATCTTTTAGAGCCATCAAATGCTCTCACCACCAAATTACTCGGACGCAGTGCCAAGCCATCATACGCTAGCTTCACTAAGGCTTTCTTTGCCAGAACATTGAGTGATGACCCAGTGTCCACCAGTACATGAGATAGAACAGCACCCTTGCACTCCAGGGTGATATGTAAAGCCTTGTTGTGGTTACGTCCCTCGGTTGTTAAGTCAGCATTGGTAAAGCCCAGTCCATGACTGGTATTGACATTTGCCACCACAATTTCTAGCTGATTAACGGTAATCTCTTCTGGCATGTATGCTGCGTGCAGGACTTTCAATAATGCATTCATGTGAGCTTCAGAACACATCAACAGGGATAATATGGAGATTTTCGAGGGAGTTTGGTGAAGCTGATCCACCACCTTGTAATCACTTCTCTTTATGATTCTCATAAACTCGTCTACTTCTTGTTCAAAAGATGTCTTCTGAGCTTCTTTGGCAGCCGGCTCTTCAAGTACCACACTCTTTCCCTTTGCTTTGGCAGCAACTTCTTCTTCGACATTAGGTCTCTGAGTTTGTGAGGCAAAAAGGCGTCTGCTTCTGGTGAAGCCTCTGCCTCCCCCAACATTATCAATTTGTGGAGAAGAGGTTGAAGAATCCAAAGTGATTTTCTCCCCGTTGCAGTAGAGATCAGAGCCATAATGCCAAGGTATGGCATTACTACTTTCATAAGGAACGGGTCCAGGCACCGTAATAGTAACTGGACTGACTGCTGCAGAGGAGGGTGCAGTAATGGTGTGCGGATCGTAGTAAATTGTGACTGGTGATCTGGCAGGAGGTGCCACTGCTTGTTGCTGAAAGTTGTTGTTTGGAGGAACATTTGATGGGTCGTAGTAGATTGTGACTGCTGAGACATCTTCGTTAATTTCTGCTGGTGTTGTAGAAGATTCTGTTGAATAAATGGATGCTGATGTTGTAGAAGAAAGGGTTGTTGACATTTGATTTGTCGAAGTGATGGACGGAGCCATTGCGGATGATATTGATGAATCGGTAGGAATGATTGTTGCAGCTGTTGTAGAAGAATCTGGAATTGTTGTCAAAGGAATTGCTGGATTTGTAGGTGCCGTTGTTGAGATCTGAAGTATACCATCTTTGATAAGACCATCTATGCCGCTTCTCAAATTATCACACCCGTTGACTGCAATGTTGCAAAACCCACAACCGAGCTCACACCCGGGAAACACCTGGCACTCTAGATGCTGAGCTTTAATTTCGACCAAAGGCGTTCGAATTTGTGCAACACTGGTGATCAGAGTAGATGGCTTGTCTTCCTCAATGGCATTAATCCTCGACCCGTTATGATTAGGCATAGGATTCTTGTTGACATTTGGAGGGGGTGCAAAGTTGAGGGCTTTAGAATCCACCAGATCTTGGACTTTCATTTGCAAGGCCTTGCATTTTTCCGTATTGTGGCCAGGTGCATTGGAGTGGAAAGCACATCTGGCGTTGACATCATAATTCCTTGGGAGATTGGAGGGATCTGGTGGTGCCAATGTCCTTAACTCAACCAAGTTTAGCTTCAGGAGTTGTGGCAATAAGGCAGCATAAGGCATAGGGATAGGGTCAATCACCCTGTTTGCCTGTGATGGTCTTTGTTGGAAGGGTCATTGTTGTTGATTGCTGTTGTTGTTGTTGTAGGCTCTCTGTGGCGGATACTGAAGTTGTTGTTGATAATGTGGTTGTTGATATGCTGATTACTGAGGAATCAGAGCTGGAATAGTGACAGCTGCTACTGATCTGTGAACATACTGAGGTCTGCCCCTGCTGGCATGAATGGCATTTGTCTCACTGGTCCTTCGAGGTCCCACAAAAGGCTTCCTGGGGTTACTCGACGAACTTGCACCATTATCAGAAATTTTACCCATCTTCAAAAGGCTTTCAATCCTTTCACCAGCTATAACTACGTCAGCAAAACTGGTGGAAGAAAAGGCAGCTAGCCTATCAATATATGTTCCTTGCAAAGTATTCATGAACATGTCGACCATTTCTCTTTCCGACATGGGTGGTTGGACAGCAGCAGCAAGCTGTCTCCACCTCTGGGCATACTCTCTGAAGCTTTCTCTGGAAGATTGAGACATTCCCATCAGGAGGGTCCTGTTAGGAGCCATGTCCAGGTTATTTGGTATTGTCTGATGAAGGCTTCAGCTAAGTCCTTCCAGCATCTGATAGTAGCTCTGGTCAAGTGTGAATACCACTCTCTTGAAGCTCCAGTCAAACTGTCTTCAAAGTAGAACATCCACAGCTTCTCATCCATAGTATATGCTTTAAGTCTTCCCAGAAAAGACTGCAGGTGAGTTCGTGGATAGGAGGTTCCATTGTATTTCTCGAAGCACGGGGGTTTGAATTTGTGGGGAATTCTCACCCCATCCACTAGCCCCATATCCATTACATCGAAGCCTAAGGAATTTGAGACTCCAAAGATCTCAACTTCTCAGCAATTTCATCAAACCTCTTATCATAAACTTCATCTCCAGCTCCCATTACAGTAAACTGCTCCTCTTGAGGATCTTCTTGCAAGATCCTGCCTGCAGCAGTGTTGCCCTGTACATTCCTTGGGATGTTGACTTCCGGATCTAGATGAGGTCCAAATACTGGTGGGTTAACATGAGGCTGACCTCCCTCATTATTACTAGTTCCTCCAGTGCCAGGATGAGGTTCCTCGGGAGTTTGTCTTTCCACTAATGCCCTTAACCTTTCTTGGCTCTGGGCCAAACCAGTCATCACAGTCATAAATTGAGCCATTTGGTTCCTCATCTCCACTCTTTCATTAGCCATCTGAGTTCTGACCTCAGTCAGGTCCTGCTGTACTTGATCCATTTGGATACCAGGAAGGTTGTTGCGAGTAGGGTACCGGTGCGTACGGTTGACAGGGAACACCCGACGACGAGCAATATTTCCTGAACCACAACAGAGTTAGAAACAAACAAAATAATGATAAAACCTGCAAAACAAAAACAAATGTTAGTATGTAATGCAGTATGCTTATTTGTTTTCCAAGGTATCCGGCTTGGTTCTTGGTTTTGACCTTTCCAGACCTCGAGGAAGATGCTTTTGACTTTGTTGAGAAAAGAAATCCCAAAATGGAAACAAACTAAAATATATTACAAGTGGTGAATCATACATAGTTTGTTTTTACAACATATGCCCCCTGAAGGGTCAAAATACAACACAAAAGAAAAGTACATCAAATGAAAACAACAACAATCAAAGAGTCAGACATCTAGTCCAAACTCATCCTCCTTAACCTCCTTCAGAAGCGCCTCAGTCACTGGACCAGCTGGATGCTCTGTAATAGTCCTGATGAGGAGGTTTCTGGTGGCAATGGCAGTGGTCAGCTTCTTGTGTATATCTTGGTCCTTTGACCTCTTCAATCCAGCCCTAAGCTTCAACTCTGAAATCTCCTTCTGGGCTGCCAGCAAAGCTTCCTGTTGCCTCTTTTCATTGGCCTCCAACTGTTCAATCCTGGCCTGAGTTTTCTGGTCTTCTTGTGTCCGGGCTTCAGTGATCCTGGCCCACCTAGCCTGACTTTCTTGCAGATAGAGATCAGTCCTAGCCTTCTGGAGCTTGGCCTCTTTACAGGCATTCTTCAATATTTGCTCCCCGGCTCTTGCTTACTTGATGTAGTCCTCCGTTTTCTCAATCTTGGCCAGATGCTCCACCCTAAGCTTCTCCAATCTCTCAATGTCTAGACGACCATCACTCCTCTCCCAAAGGGTCTTCTTCAGAGCTTGAGACAGATTCTCATTCCTTTCCTTCAGTTTCTCAAATTCTTCCAGGCTGACAGTTGCTGCTGGCTGTACTGTGGATGGTCCAGGTATATCTTCAATGGTGAAAGGCATTCCAGTAACCTGAGCTCTAGTACGGGACCAGTCATAATACTGACCTGAAGCAACATTATTACATCTTCCAAGAATAGCCATCCCTTTTGTCTGGATATTGTCCCAAGCCCAGGATGCTTGTCTGACAGCAGCTAGATTAGCCTTTATTTCACAATACAGGGTCTCAGCCAAATCTTGTACTCTAGGAGGGTGAATCAAAGCATAACCCAGTTGTCTCTTAAACAGCAAAGGATTGTAGTTGATGCAACCCTTTACTCCTATCAGAGGTACATTTGGGTATTGCCCACAGCTAGTGATTATGTCCTTGCCTTTGGTGCTCTGGGTGCACCATATGATGTCATCTGAAGTCAAAGCAATGAGCCTTTTGGCCCAATTTTTCTGTTGGTGGGGATTTAGGAATGCATCTGACTTAGGCAGGTGTTTGAGCAACCAGGTGTGAAACAAAGGAGCACAGCATCTCACCAACTTCCCCCTTTGCTTCTCATTCCTCTGATGAATGGAGTAATAGAAATCTCCCAGCAATGTGGGTACTGGGTTCCTCAGAAGAAACAGATGAATGGCACTCTTGCTGATAAACTTGGGCTCATCTGCAAACAGTATAACCCCGTATATGCTGAGGGCTAACAGTGCACAGACTGCCCTCCATTCTCCCAAGGAGGCCTTCAGGATGGCCTGAGAAATCAAGAAATCCAAGTGCAAACCAGGGATCCCAGCTTTTGTTGTCATATTCTGCTCAATCAAAGTAGGCTCCAGGTATAGTGCTTTTGCTACTTCTCCATTGCTGGGAGAAGTCATCTCTGGGTTGAAGGGGACACCTCCCTTCACAGGTACTCCAATCAATGATGAAAACTCCTCCAGCAGAGGTCCTAGCTGAAAGTCTGGGAATGTGAAGCATCTCAGAGGAGGGTCATAAAACTGTAAGCAGGTGTGGATCATGCTCCTCTGAGAAGGGTCTAGGTCCATAACCATATCCAGGATACCTCCATAATGCTCTCTGAATAATGGGATGTGGTCAGGGGTGATAAGTGACTGGACCTGCCTGATACCAGTCAACACAGGCTCAAAGAAATGGTAAGATATGTTGCTCTTCCTGGGCGTAGTCATGAGTACTGATGAAGAGCTGAAGACAAATGCTGATGAGAATCAAGACTGATACTGGAGATGAGCCACTGACAGGCTAGTGCTGGTGATGAAGGCAGCTGAAGCAGACAACTGATGAATATAGCTGAAGCAGATAACTGATGAAACAGAGGTCTATGTAGATGAAGGGGTCAAAACCAAACCAGATATAATGTGGATACCCTGAAAAACAAATAAACAAATGTTAAATGATGCAATGATGATGTATGCAAATGATATGCAAGGGTTTGTGATCAAGCTGGATCTGATTATCTGTCTTGATATAAAGTCCATGTATGTTCAAGAAGTCCAGATGGAGGTTCAGAAATCCAATAACCAAGGTGGGGGACTCAAATAAAGAGTTACATGTCCAGGGTTAATCACAAGAACTGTCCAAAATGAGGTACTCTTAAACCAAATAAGTAACAAGGTATGATGTGGCCAATGGTACCTGCAAACCTGTAAACAGCCCAACCCCCTTACAGGTAATGTTCTAGAACAAGGATCCACAGACTTGGATCAGTTATGAGAAGTGTAAACACGTCTAACCCGGAGGTACAATGTTTATAATAACCATAAAAGATCCTCCTCTAATTATACCTCGGTTTCTGAAGGTCATAATAAAGGTCATCCAGACTTAGCAGGCTTCCCAGATAGCCCTAGCACTACAGGAAATCTGTAGCACAGAGTTCTCAAGAAGAAACCCACATTTGAACCGTGTTTCATATTCCCGCACCAGACCGAAATGGAATGGGAAAGAACATGAACCACTCTAGCCTAGGTGTCACTCAGTTCCCAGGTATAAGACCTTAAACTCTCAATGAAACCCCACCCACCAAGACAGAAGAACAGATCCAGCAATGATAATGACAATATGAAATACGAAAAAAAACTGTAAAGAAAGTAATAAATAAGGCTGTACATAAAGCAATAAATAAAGCAACTATATAAACACAATTAGCACATAACACCCCAGTAAACACAAATCAAACAAGCGCTGGGAGGAACCCACAAAAAGAACCAGAAGCCCTGGTAACAGTATAAGGTTCCCCAGCAGAGTCGCCAAGCTATCGCTCCCACCTGATGACACGGGGCCAAGAGGGGTACAGACGCGAACGGTCGGCGAAAGAGGGAGGGAACACACAAGGGTGAACTCAAAAAGACAAGAGTCGCCAGCTAGGCATTTTTATCTCGGAGGAAAGGTAATGCTGCATAGACCTGAGAAAAGATATGGATAAGACGGTTGCGAACCAGAGAAACTGAGAAAGGGGGTTGGTTACAACCTGGGAAGGTATTAGCACCCAGATTGTCCGCCGTACTCGACGGGATCCACGCTTAAAAGATTTATGTATTAAAGGGGTAGTGTCAGTGCAATCTGTGTATCAAAGCTGGAAAAGAATGCAAGTGTCAGTGTAAAAGAAGTGTGGAGTGTATAAGAGAAGTGTCAGTGTAAGAGAAGAATGAAATGCTCAAGACTATGAGGCTTAAATAATGAAGCTGGAAGAGGGGGAATATACAGAGACTTTTGTTCGATAACTGTTAAGTTATGCCTACGTATCCTCTCGTGCAATGAGGAAGTCAGAACACCGTAGTTCGACTCAAAGAGACTGAAAGATAAATTGACTTGTGAACTGCTTACTTGTCTAAGCTCAAGTGTATGACCTGTCTGGCTCAGGTGCAAACTGTCTTGCATTAGACGGAAGAAGTGAGTTCTCGTTTGTGAGTGAATGAGATGAGAAAAGAATCCCGGAGGGGACAATTATTGTTTGTTTTTGGTGTTTTCAATCTTTTATTACTTTTGGAGTTTGTCATAAATTAATGAGCTTAAGCCTAAGCCAGGGGTTAGTAGACTCATCACATCCTCCCTCTGATTAGGGGTAATGAGAATACCTTAAGTATGAAGTATGCACTTCACACTTAATCACCATGGTGTAGGATTAAGATCATTAACCTACTTACATTTATTTAGATGTTTTTGTTGTTTTTGTTTAGTGTTAAGTAATGAGTTTAAGCCATAATCAGGGATTTAATGGACTCATTACACCATCCTAATAGAAGGATAATAGATGAGAACATTTAAGCTGAGGAAGGCTCCTCAACTTAATCCATGATTAGGGATTAACCTCATGACAAAACAAAGCCTTTGTTAAAGTGGATTTTAGTTAATGGTAAGATGAAGAAGTGATTTTTATGTTTTGTAAGACAACTTGAGGGGGACTTGTCCATTAACACTAGGGTTAGTCCTTCTTAACCAATTAAGGAAGAATTAGAACCCTAATGCAAGGCCCAAGTTATAAGCTTGATGTCTTAGTGATTGTTAAGTGAATTGATTAAAGGGTTTAAACACATTAAGGGTTTAACATTAAGGATTAAAGTTATACACTCCATCCTAATAGAAGGATGCAGGCATAAGCTTAATCACAAAGCCTTAAAACCTTTAGGGTTTAGTCCTTGATTATGAGGTGAGAAGAGAAGACTCAAAGAGACTCAAAGACAAAACTAAATGGGGGACTAATCAAACCCTAATTGTTATCATGCTTGGTTGTCCCTAGGGTTTATGAGGCTTGCAAAAGATCTTCAGGAGAGAAGCCACCAGGAAAGAAGCAGATGAAAGGAGGAGGAAGCAGAGAGAAGCAAGACAACTTGTTTCACTTAAGAAGACAAGTTGCTTGAAGGAAGAAAGTGGGGGAGAGCATGAATGAGCAAGCTCACCCTAAGGCAAGATAAAATTCAGAAATGATGCATAAGAGAGATGAAAAGAGATTGTGAGAAGTGAAGGCAAATTCACTTCTCAAAACAACTTACCACCTGAAAAGTTAGCAAAAGAAATGAAATGCAATGCAAATGAGATGAAATGTCATGATGCAAACCAAAGTCAGAAGCATAAACATGATGTTAATGATGCTAAGAGATGATGCAAACACATGACAAGAGATGAGAGTGAGCAAACAAGCATAAGGATGCAAATGAGGCATGTTTTGAACCATAGAAGTTCATGAAAGTTTATGAAATGATATGAATTCATAACATGGAAAATGAAAGATGCAATGATCAAACATGATTCTAATATGTCCTAAGATGTATTATGAATCATGTGGGTGCACAAAATGTCATGGCAAGTTCTTTAATGCAAGCAAATGAGGGATGTATGCAAAGGAAGGCACAAATTAGGGTTTACATACAACATGCAATGCACAAATTCAAAACCAGAGGCAAATGACATGAAAAAAAATTTAAAATGGGATCAAAGGAACCCTAACCCTACACAAGTTCACTGCCCAAGGGAGGGGACCTAACTCTTAACCTAGTGCAAGTTATGAATTTCTCAAGTCAATTAGGGTTTCAAGGTACCTCACAATGAAAAATGCAAAACAAATTGAAAATGAAACATGAATTCAAACCAATTTTATCCCATAAACTACATGTTATGAAGGATGCAATGCAAGAAGAACCATCATCAAACTCTAAATGGTTAGGGAGAATGGATTTTTCCAAGTTTGAACAAAAATATTGCCTTTAAAAGAATTTAATTCCAATGAAAATTGTCAAAATGCATCAAGAACCAAAAAGAAATTTGTTTTGAGAGTTTGATAATGTTTCTAAATGTTTTGAAATGCAATGTGAATTTTTTGGTGATTTTTAAATACCTAAATGCATTTTTAATTAATTAATTTTCATTAACTAATTAAAAATAAACATTTAAATTATTTAAAAATAATTTTTAATGCAAAAAATAAAAATAAAAATATTTTTGGGTTCTGAAAATTAATGAAATGCTTGACAAAATTTTTCATAATTTTTAAAAGTTTTATACTATTTTAAATAATTCGTAGAAGTTAATTATAAAACAAATGAATTAAAATTAAAATAAAGGAAAGTAAGCCAAAGGAGAGGTCAGGATTGAATCTGGGCTTGGGACCATTGACTTGGCGCCACATCCAAGGGCCCAAGTTCAAACTTCATTAATCCAGATTAATTAAATAAATAAACATAAATTAAGACTAATCATGAGATCCAGGCCACACAAACACGCGCGGGAAGGAGCAATCGTATGGCCCAGATTCAAACTTTGCCCTAATCACAGATTAAGCCCTAATCACATTCAGGTCACCGGAGAAGAGCTCCGGTCGTCTTCTCCGGTGACATCTCTCCCTGAAAATTTCAATCTCACTCTCTAGGTCATTTCTGGAGCTCTAAAGCTCCAGATTTGTTCCTCTAACCTTCCTAAACCTTAATCTAACTTCAAACACAATTTATTTTCAGCCATTAACAAGATTCGAAGCCAAGAACAAAAATTGCAAAAACTTTCAGACAAGCCATACACTCTCAATTCTTCATCATTTTCAAAAGTAAAAGGTTCATTGCACTCAGGGAATCAAACTTAACAAGTTGAGAACTTAAAATAAAGCTTCTGGAAAAATAAATTTTCGAAGCTACCTGAGGTGAAGCTTTCAGTTTGGAGCTTTCAGACTGCCTCCTTGCTTCAAAGCTTCTCCAATGGTCTCCCTGAAGATGCTTTGAGGTTTAGTTGGAGTGTATGGTGGCTGGTTTTTGAGATTGATGAAGTTCTGACCAAGGGGAATGAAAAATCGTGTTTCTGTTTATGGGTTTTTCAGGGCAAGATGAAGGGTGGTTTATGCTCTTTGAAGCTTTTCTGAATGAATGGTGAAGTTGGTTTTGAGGTTTGATGATTGTGTGATGAGATTCGAAACAAAATGCATAAGAGGTGAGTTTGGAGGATGCAGACTTGTGGGAGAGATTAGGTTGTGTTGTGTGTTGTGTTGAGTTCCTTTTGGTACATGTATCAAGGTTGGATAGGTCAGAGAGTTGTTGCTGGCCTAGCTTGATTGGTATGGGCCAATTTGCATAAAGTCAACTTTTTGTGTAAGAGAAGGTATGGGCTATTTCAGTCAAGGTACAAGGGCATGTCTGCTGCAGCTTGAATCAAGGTTGTCCATGGAAATGAATTTGAGGCAATGCAGCAAGTGGATTAGGGTTTGTGTGAGTTTTTGCAATTTCACAAAGTTTTGGCCCTTTTGAAGTTTCTTAAAGATCAAGGCATGAAAATGAACAATTCTTTGGTGCATTCTGATTTTTAGGTCATGGTTCATGTTTATGTAATGCATAGAAGTCCATTTGAAGTCACATTTTTCCTTGGAATGAGGTTTTGCAACTTTGCCTCTTTGGTGTAAAACTTGAAATTATGTGATTTTGTCCAACTTTGACAAGCCATAACTTTTGATCCAAAATGAATTTGAATGAGTTCTTGTACTTTTTGAAAAGGGAATGATCCATTCTACAACTTTCATGACCAAAGTTTTCTCATTTGAAGCATTTTTGAATAAAAAAGAGGAGGTTGAAAAACTTTCCCAAAATGGCAAGTTTTCATTATAAGTCACTTTCCCAAAAAAGCAATTTTGCAAATGGCTTGAAATCCTTCAATTTTGTGGACTTCTAACATCTCCTATGATCAAATAAAGATCATACACATTCAAAATGATGGAGAAACCCCTTTGGTTGGGTCACTGGGGACCTCAGATGCCCTGATTTTGCACTGACTTGCTCAAGAAGTCATCTCTTGATCAGATGCCTTCCCCATGGAATTTCTTCATGAAAATTGATATGCATGATCCTTGTATCATATACAGACAAATAGAAACAAGAATGACCAAAAAATTTGGAGTTATGGCCTTTGAAACCAAAACCCTAATTCTAGGTCATCTGTTGTAGTTAAACCTGGCTCTGCTTCCATGCCTTTCTCAGTTCTTGTGATTATTTGACTTCTTTGATCTTGAGAAGATATAATATGATGTTTGAACACACATGGACCCCTTTACAATGATTAATGACCTTTGGAGTGGCTCAAATGTGTAACACCCCAAAATTTGCCCTCATATTTATAACCCAAACTGGCTTACGCTTCACATTCATTTGCATTCTTTCATTGGGTCATGACATTAAATCATGCAGTGCATCAGCTTCTAAGGCATGGGATCAATGCCATATGAAATTAGGGTTTATTTCCCTGATTAGCTGATCTTCGAGGAACTCAATCATAAAGGCTGTTCATTGGCGTATCAGGCTCATTGTCAAGGCGAATTAGTGTTTTATTCATGTTTGAGATCGAGAACGTCTCATCAACTAAAGATTAGCGGATTAGGGTTCTCGCGCCAAGTTAACTTGGTCGTGCATCACTTCATATTTCAAGACCTATCATTATCAAAGGATTCACTGTGATTAAAGCACTTTATTTGTTGCTTATAACTCGATTCGAGAATAGTGTTTTCAAGTGATTAAGAAAGGCACGACTCATGGATTATCGATTTTTGTTTTGGTTCATCATGGCATCATAGTGTTGTAAAAGTGGTTCGTTCAAAGTCTCCATTTGAGCTAAAGAAAAGTGTGTGGTCATTGGTCTATTTGGAGATACGTTGTTTAAGTTTAATACTCAAATCCATGGTTTACCTGATTTAAGCCCGTCTCTTTTTCTAAACTACTTCATTATTCGTTTTTTTTGAAGTCGTATATCGTCCAATGCCCAATTAAACTCCCGTCATAATTCATTTGTTTTTTTTTTACCCGAGTCTATATGTCATTTTTAATCCATTTTTCAAATTAATTATCCAAAACCAATAATCATTTAACTTGAGTTTTTTTAGATACCATGGTCATTATCCAAGTAGGACTAGTATTCACTTCCAAGTTCTATCCCATTAATGTTAATATCCATAAACCTTTTTATTATTCAATTATTCTTTAACTCATTAGTCCATCCAAATATTAAACAAAACAAAAATTAACTAAATCCCCTTTCCTTCTTCTTTTCCACATTTTTCTTTGTCAACTCAAATATATAACAACAGGAAAAATAAGTCTAAAAAATTTGTTTTCAATACAACAAAAAAATAATTCTCAGAACAATAGCATAATGAACTAGAGGTAATTCAGTCACCATTATTACAATATTTAGTGGTTCAACCAACTCAATAACAGAGTGGAAAAAGAAAAGGAGTTACAGGGATCTCAAGAAAACGAAATAGAAAATCTCAGGAAATTGTCAATTCAAAAATAGAGTTAAAATTACAATAGCAGAAGAATTCTACCGAAAAATTCCCAACAAAAAGATCTACTATTATTCTTCATGATGAAGAAAAATTCATCAGCTCGGCATTATTCGTGACATCGGATCCTCTACAAAGCTTCATGGATCATCATCTTTGATCCCTTCCATAATCACTTATCAACGTCCCTCCCAACTTCAACACCTGCAAACTCCGCCATTAACACTTGCGAAATACGGGCAAGATCGTGAATCGAGACGCAGGGCCATAGTTCTCAAAACGCAGACACTGCAATGATATGTACGAAATGTCAGAAGAAGAAAATCGACACCAAAAAAAACTCACAACAGAACTTTAACCAATCTCTAACCGAAATTCTAACCAACTAACAGAATTATAACCGACTGATAACAGAAATACCTGTCAAAAGATCCTGAAGCATCCCTCAGTGCATTTTCGACACAAAAACAGAACTTCCAACTGCATTGGCTGGAGGGCAACTTATAAATGAGAAGTTGATCTTCTTATCAAGGGGCTTCACCATTTTTTCTCCGGGGATTCACCCTTGCATCTTCTTCATCCCCTTCACATTCCATTTTCATTTCTTCTCACTCTTTGCATATCCCCACATTCCAAGTCGGTTTAACCGATCATCATCGTGATCTTCCCATCTCAATCTCCAGTTATCCTGAATCTTCAACCTGCTGCAAAAAAATTCAATCAGCATCCATCTTCTCCAATATCCATCTTCTCCAATCTCAGCAGCCACCTTCACAACCATATCCATTCACCTTCATCCTGCATCAATTCTTTTGACCTGTAAAATTCATGAAAGAGCAACGGTTCAGGAAAGCGAAATAGAGAAAGCAAGAAAGGAAAGTGCTCTTTTGCTCTTTGACAGATGCGATTTCTCAATCCTCAGTCCCCTTCACCGTAAATCAATAATCCTCATCCTCTGCAAAATTTCAAGAATCCTCGCATCAATCATCTTCACGTTTCCTTAGAGAAACCTGCAAAATCCAGAAAGCCAAAAATGTCGTTTCAACGAATTCATAGAAATTTACGCAATTTCTCAACGATACAAAGTTGAAAAGAAACAAACTGAAGAAGGGGAAGGGGATTGAGGATCGAAGAAGAGAAGTAGCGATGGCGTTGAACTTACCCGAAGCATTCATCATCATTGTCGTTATTCTCGTCTCATCACGATTACCTTCTCCGTTTCGTCAAAACAGATGTCATCATCATCAATCTCTTCTTTTCTAGGACAATCGGTGCGTTCAAGAGCCCAACGATCGAGCAAAGCGTTTCCAATTGAAAGCTCGTGAAGGATTGAATTGTGAGAGACGATGGCTGCGGGTGGATGGCGATGGCGACGATGGTGTAGCGCCGGCGGTTTAGGAAAGTGAAGATAGAAGAAGGTGAAGCGGTGAAGAGAAGAGAGAGAGGGTGGCGGCGCTAAGGAGAACCTAGGGTTTTCAGAGGTTCTTAATCCCCTTTCTCGTTCTTCCCTTTCTTTCTTGTTTTTTTTCTTCTTTGTTATTATAACGTTAATTGTGAAAAAATTCAATTTAATTAGAAGCAAAGTCAGGGATGGTTAGTTCATGGCTTTTGTTGATTTGGGGAAGGTCCACCGGTGAGGCCGCGGCGGCGCTAAGGTGATGTGTGAGGAAGACGAGTTGAGAGACATAGGGTTTGAGAGTGAGGGGTTTCGTTGAGTCTGAGGAGAGGGATGGGTTAACTTGTTTGTTCTTCTTCTTCTTTTTTTCTTTTTTTTATTATATAATATAATTGTTGTTTCTTAACTAAATATTGAAATGGAGTCTTAAACTAGGGATTAAAGGAAATAATGACTAATCAATTATGTTAATTGCCAATAATATCATAAAAGCATGAGAATTTGTTAAGATCACACCGCCATTTGGAATTTGGTGAGGATAAAGATCCTTGAGGACGGTCCACTCCGGCGGTGACACGTGTCACCGTCCGGTTGGACCATTTTGCTGTTTTTTGTGTGTTCCTTCTTCCTTCCATGTGAACCAGGGCTTAGGATGATTGCTATTGGCACCTTGGTTTCATGGCCCATTCTGTATTCAACCTGAAAAATTGCGTCCCTTACACCCCAGCTTTGCTTCAGCGCTAATGGGCCTAAGGTTTCACTATCTGCACCCTCCTGCGCAAGCCCATATATTCATCTAAATAATAATTATTCCTATTTTCACCCCTTTGATTTTCTATCCTTTTTTAAATTGCTGTTTTTACACCTTTCAATTTAAATCCACAAAAAATGGTAAAATGCATAAGAAAATTCCACAAAAATTATACTATAATTTTAGGCCATTTTAGAACCATTCCCAATTTTTACTTTCTGATTTTTTGCATTTTCCAATTTAATTTCGATTTTTCATTTAATTGTCTTTAGATTGAATTTTCACATAGACACATAAATTTGTGCAATTTAATTCTGCCACTTCCCATGACATTTTTGATCCGTTCTTTTTGCTATGATTAGAAGACAAATTAAGGTACCTAGAATATTTTTGGTGTATTTTTTAGGACAATTTTTCTACTGTTTTAGTAGTGTGATTTGTATAAATTTGTGATGGAACTTTAGTTAGATATAAGTGGCTATTTACCATAGTTAAGATTAGAATTTTTAAGAGATTTTTTGACATAGTGTTATAATCAGGTTAAATACCCTAGGGATTTAATTTCACATTTTTTTTCCATGACCTTTGATATTTTTTTGTCATTTTAATTCATTCCATCACATTATGCATATTCATGATTCATGTCATTCACTAACTATTTGTTTTTTGTGTGCAAGGTATTTTTCAAGGTTTGGCTTATGGACTTGGATACCTTTATGCCTCGATTATGTTTTATACTTTGTGTACTTTGTGATGTAATAGTGTAATACTTGTATGCTTGTATAGTTTTTATAACTAGGTTAGAAAAGATAAAACAAATCGTTAGAAAACGAAAATCTCAAAAATAAGTAAAAGGGCTCGATCCAACGTCGAGTAAATTTTCAAGTAAACAAATAAAAATGCATGTGACCTTAGGATTCCTCGATTACCATCGTTCCACTCCATTCAACCAAAAGCAAGCCTTGTATGTTGCACACCATAAGTCGTGTGTCTTAGCACCACGCAATCGACCCACCCAATCCATCGTTTCATCCCATTTACGTTTCATTCACGTTTTCACCCACCATGACTTAGGAGGACCATATTGTTCATTATTTCCTTTTATGTTCTCATGTCTAGTTCTAATATCTCTTAGGTAGATTTAATTTCAAACCTCACTAACCATAGGTCACCATTAAATTCAACTAATGTAGGGTAAGTCTAGTTTCCCTTAGATTTTTTCCTTTTATAATTTGAGTCTCTCTTCTCATCTTAAAAGAAAATAAAAAACACTTAATAAAGGAAAAGGTGTACAATGCGCCACGAGCCTTAAGCTATACGGGAAATGATTTGTGGAGGTCTCCTTCGCTCTTCTAGGATGCTTTACAAATGTTCCATTGGGGGCGATCTTGGAAAGTATTCGCTCCTGTGTCATAGTTCTTTAGTGTTGTACATTCAATAAACACAAATTCAAAACACTTCTTCTAAAAGACAATAAACCAAGAAGTCATGCCTTCTCTTCTCATCTCATACTCTTTGCGGACGAACGTGACTTGTCTCGACAGTTCAAACAGCGATACGGTAAACACCCTCGAGTCAGAGCCGATAACACCTGAGCTAGAGCTATGGCAACGTCATCTTAAAAATCACAAACGAGTGTAAGCCTTAGTTAGACGAACTACGGCGTCTCTGATCCTCATTTATCCCGATGAGGTACGTAGGCAGTGGGGTAGGGCCCATTCGAGCACAATCTTTCTTTTTCCCTACATTTTCCCCTTTTATTCCCATTTTCCAATTCCATTTCTTTTCTCACTTCCATTTCATTTCAGATAGTCATTCTTTCATTTGAACAGCATATTTGAAAACAGACTTATAAGCGTGGATCCCGTCGGATACGGCGGACGGATTGGGGTGCTAATACCTTCTCAATTCGTAACCGACTCCCGTATCCAGATCTTTGGTTCGCAAGGCCTCGTCCTTTTCCTTCTTCCTTAGGTTTGTGCAACATTACCTTTCCCATTCATTCGGGATAAGAATGTCTGGCTGGCGACTCTACCTTTTCCGCGCCACTTTCGCGTTTGTACTAGGATGAAAATCCTGGGAGCGACAGCTGGCGACTCTGCTGGGGATCTTTAGAAATTCTAATTTCCCCTTTGAGAGTCAATCCTAGCGCTTGTCTGTTTCTGTTTTCTTTGGGTGTTTTTTTTATTCGCTGTTATGCTTTAGTTTAGCTTTACTGTTTTGTTTACAGTTTATCGCTTTCCTTTACAGCTTTATTTACAGCTTTTTGCACTTTACTTTACTGTCGCATATACTGGCATATACTGTACTGGCTGTTCTGGTTTTCCTTGGCGGGATGGGATTATTGTGAGATAAGCCAAATACCCGGCTTGAGTATACACATAGGATTTAGAGTGGGCAGTCGTGTGGCTTGCGTGGTCTTGAGCACGTGTAGTTTTCACGAGTCCCACACCCAGATCAGGCTCTCTTGGGATATGTTCTATACTGCCTAGGCAGACCATAGAATGTTCCCACCTGAGCTGCTAACACTGGGAACCGATCATCGAGGACCTTAGTGGAAACAACCCTCTCCAGTGGTGACAGTGGCAGACCACATTTCGTGGCAAACCCATTCGCACCCGAGGGCCCACTAGGAAATCGCATAGGATGACCTTGTTCTCTCATAGGAACCTGGTTAAAGCAACTGGTTGTATGACGGTAGTATTGTACCCTTCAGGATGAATGTACTATTGTTTCTCGACTTCAGTGCTTGAAGCCGGGAACTTATGAGGGATGCTTGTTTTTCCGGAATTCAGCTGAGGCCTCCCTGAGTAGTACATAATTCCAAACCGATTCCCTGATTTGGTCATGAGCCATTTATCGGAAATGGTGAACGTATTATTGCTATTCGGCTTTGAGAGTTCGTGATGTTGACCCGTAGTAGCATACCCGTGAGATTGGGAGGGGTTTACAAGTTTGCAGGAAAACTAAACCTTCAACCTACCTTGTTCTTGATACTTGGGTTTTCTTCTGACACATATTTATGATCTGGTATTCTTGACAGTCGGTATTCAGGCAAAATCAGAAGGCAGTACAACAGTGCCCAGTATATGCAATAGTGATCACATGCCATCGCATTGCATCACATCATCCGCATACTTGCATTCCTAACGCATGTTTATTCATTTGCAGGGTTGCATATCCCGTCCTTGATTCCAGTTGTGGGCATTGATCTATGAGCATGGAACCCAAGAAGAAGACCAAGTGTATTATTTCCTACAAGGTTTATCAGCCTGTTGTGAAAGAAATTCTCAAAGTGAAGGCCTTAGCTCCTCCAGAAGTTCTGAATGTCTTCAAGAAGGATTACGGGTGGATTTTGTATTTCATAGAGCCCATCAGTGACTATGCTTTCAGAGGGATGCACACCTTGCTACAGTTTTACGATCCACAGCTTAGATGTTTCGTACTTTCTGATTTCGTGCTGGCACCTACATTAGAGGAGTATTCGAGCATCCTGAGAGTTTCCGTGAAAGACTGTGCACCATTCTTCGGGACCAAGATTGATCCCGACTTCAAAGATGTAGCAACTGCTCTTTATTTGAGCAAGTCATTATTGGAAGACCGGATTGATAGCAAAGGAGGCTTCCGAGGATATCATTTGAGTTTCTTGTTAGATGAGGCTACCAAAGCAGCTGAGGCAAAAAGTTGGAGTGCCTTCAACGCGATCTTAGCTTTGTGTATCTATGGAATCACTTTGTTCCCGAACATGCCGAACTTCGTGGATGTTGATGCTATTCGCATTTTCATAGCAAAGAATCCTATTCCTACTCTCCTAGGTGATCTCTACCACTCTGTGCATTATAAGAATGAGAAGCGAAGGGGTGGAATGTTGAATTGTTGTGCGACGGTATTCTACAAGTGGTTCACACGTTTTCTTCCGAAATCAGGAGCTTTTGAGAAGACGAAGAACACTCTTGAATGGTCAGAGAGATTGATGGGTTTGCAAGCAAAGGACATTGTCTGGGTTAATCAGGGTTTGCGGTGCATTGACATTCTTCATAGTTGCGGAGGATTCCCTAATGTTCCATTGATCGGGAGGAAAGGGGGAATTAATTATAACCCTTCTCTCACGGTTAGACAGTTTGGGTATGCCTTGAAGGAACCACCAGCTGCTGTGGACATCACAGAGTCCTTGTACTTCCAATCAATGGATGGATTTGAGATTGCTCAGAAAGCTTCTAATGCTTGGCATAGTCGAAAGACAAAAGGAAAGAAGACTTTGGGAGTAGGGAATTGTCGAATGTATCCACCGTTTGCAGAATGGTTAAGAGAACGGGTTGAAGTGTTACTGTTACCATTTGGGCCTGCGCCTCTTCTATATCCCATGGTCATCGAGCAACCTACCACAGTTAGCATTGAAGAGTTCAACAAGATGAAGACGGAAAGAGACGGTTTGTTAATGGAAAAATGCACGGTTAGGTCAGGAGCTTGCTAAAGCTAATCACGCCAGGCTTGAGGTTGAGTGGAAAGCTCAAGAAGACGCTGAGAGGCATGCTATTGCAAGGAAACAGTGTGAAGTTGAGTTAGCTCGGTATGAGAGGTTCGAGTTTGCTACCAGAAGTTCTTCCAAGGAACACATTGACACTAGAAGACAACTGGATCAAAAGACCTTGATGTTTGAGAACATGAAAAAGAGACATACTGCTTACAGGATCAAAAGAGAGGAACAAGACAAAGTTCAAGCTGAAGAGATCGCGAGTAAGCTAAAGGAGAAAGACGAAGAGATGGCCGGTAAGTTGAGAGAAAAAGATGCAGAACTTGCTAAAGCCCGAGAAGAAGCTGCTTACTACAAGCGGATGATGATTTGCTATCAGAAAAAGCTGAAGAGGTTTGAAGACAACCAGGTGCAGACAAAGGAGTTGGTAGAAGTCCCAAAGGCAGGACCAATCATTGACTCAGATTTAGATGGAGGATCGTATTGACAAAGACATCTTTCTGTTTGCTTGTATGTTGTGGGATTACCATCAGGACTGTTGATGGAATCTTTTTATCATTGTACTTCTGTTTGAATCCATGCTTTCGGTGTTTTGACTATATCAACAAAGTTCTTATCATAAAAAGGTCTCTTTACTATCATTATGTGTGCTCTCGCTTTGTGATCACCGATACATCTGACACATTTGCAAAAAAACATGTCGGTCTTTGTATTCTTGGAATTGTTTGACACGTCTGCTACACACACACACCTTATATTATCAACATTGCTTGTTATTTACAGCAAAAAGAGCATTTGTCTTCATCAAACCCACAAAACTGGAATCAGGGGATGGACGCCCTAAAAATGAATCAACATGCCATAGCATTCATTTCCTGCATACCATATTCTTGTATTTTTGCAGGTTACCCAGGGTTTCTAACTTATTTGATTGCAGGCAATATAGCTGGTCAACGCGTTCACCGATATCCGACTAAAAGAAACCGAGTAAGGATGGCTGATCGAATGCAGACTGATCTTAATGAGCTCCGACAGAGGATGGATCAGTTCATGGAAATGATGACTGGCATGGCCCAGAACCAGGAGCGTCTCCGGTTGATGGTTGAGCAACCTCATGGGAATGTTAATACAGGAACACCGGCTGAGAATATGGATTCTAACGCTGCCCGTAGTGGAGAACCTAATCCAAATAGGACCACAACACGTAATGCAGGTTTAGAAGACAATCAAGAGGACCAGTTCACTCTACTGGATGCTGATATGGGTAACATGGATGAGATCAATAATCGCAGGTATGAAGAGCTGTCAGAGAAGATCAAGGCCATGGAATGTCAGAATTCCTTGGGTATCGATGTAACCAGTCTCGGGTTAGTACCAGGAGTCAGAATCCCTCCAAAGTTCAAGGCACCATCGTTTGACAAGTACAACGACAGCACGTGTCCTAGGACTCACATTCATGCGTACTTTGGAAGAATCTCGGCTCATACTGATGACGAGAAACTTTGGATGCATTTCTTCCAAGACAGTTTATCTGGAGCTTCGTTGAGCTGGTACATGAAGCTGAGTCGGGTCTCTATTCGAAGTTGGAAAGATCTAGCTGAGGCATTCCTCAAGCAGTATCAATACAATATTGATATCGCTCCGAATCGCACCCAGTTGCAGAACTTGTCTCAAGGACCTAAAGAGAGTTTTAAGCAGTATGCCCAGAGGTGGCGTGAGTTGGCCGCACAGGTTCAACCTCCATTGCTGGATCGGGAAATGGCCGACATGTTTATGGGCACCTTGCAAGGTGTTTACTTGGATCGTCTGGCCGCCTGCCCGTCCATTGGTTTTTCTGATATCATCATTGTTGGAGAAAGAATAGAGAATTTTCTGAAAATGGGAAAGATCCAGGATGCAAGCAATTCTAGTTCTTCCGGTGTGAGAAAGCCTTTTGGCAACGGCCAAAGAAGAAGAGAAGGCGAGACAAATGCTGTGTATAGAGGCCGAGACAGAGGTTATTCTCAATGTTATCACCAAGCAGCTGCAGTGACTATTACTCCACAGGTTCAACAACAACGACCACAGGGTCAGCAACAACAGGTACAGAGACCGTTTCAGGAAAGAACAAGAGCGAGGAACTGCAGACTTGATCACGTTCCATGCCCATATGTTGTATTGCTCCCAGAGCTGCTAAAGTTGAACCTGGTTGAGCTTCGTACCATGAGACCTCCTGCTCCTGACAATCTACCTCCGAATTTTGATGCTAATGCCCGGTGCGAATTCCATTCAGGTGCCCCGGGGCATAGTATTAAGAAATGTTAGGCTTTTCAGAACAAGGTACAGGACCTAGTTGACTCCAAGGCGGTCAATTTCGCTCCTCTCCCAAATGTACTCCAGAATCCGATGCCTAGTCATAATGGAACCGGTGTCACGGTTATTCTACCAGATGGTTCACGTTAAGTTGAAGTCTTCGAGTTGATCACCCAGGACGCCAGGGTATTCATGAAGCAAATAAAGCCAGCAGTATTCAAATACTCTCAGTGATGGTATTTATATGTTTGCCTTTCTTCATTGTTCATTTTTCATCCCTATTGAGGGGAACTACGTCGCTCTGATTCTTCATTGGTCATCAGTCAATGGAGATACGTAGGCAGAAGATCGTCAGGTCTTTCCGAGCAACCTTATGGGGCAACTTTACTCCCCAGCTTTACTTTTTCCTTCAAACGTCTCGTGTCAGAGTCAGAATAGCTAGAAGAAGTATAACTGCCATGGTTAGGTATACAAATGCGAATTGAAGATTACAAGTCCGTGAAAGAGCTATTGATCGCTGAAAGTATCCAAGACTGACAGGTCCAGACGGAGCCAAAGTCTCCTCAACTATGGCAATATTCAGTTTCTTTACTGCATTTCCATTTGTAGTTTCTTTTATATGCTAAACATTTGTCTACATGTATGAAATTTGTTTGCTTTTGAATGTTAGCAATAATAAAACTCACATGTTTTTTTTTCTTCTCTTGAAGTAAATTCATTTGCATTCCCTTATAATTTTGCATGGGTACATCGCAATACCAATTGTCATGCTTAAATTCTATGAAAGGAGAATGACGAAACCAAAACGCAAAATCTCTAACTGTGTGCTCTCAAGTAAGACCCTGTTGACGATGTACAGACATTGTTTCAAATCCTAAACACTGGAGATATAAGGAAGATAGACCCTCACTAACCCCTTTGAGCCTTGAAGTAGGAGTTTCTTTTCACATAAAAAAACCCTCACATGTAACCCAGGGGCAGGTTAGATGTCAGCTAGTCGGACCAAGTGTTCAGGCTTTCACAAAGGAGTGTATTTGAAGATCCATTGCATTCTACTATGCTGATTAAGAGGTCCAAAGACCCAAAACCACAATGGTTATCCAAGTCAAAAGGTCCAAAGATTGAAAACCACAACAGTTATCCTTCGTTGACCAAAGAATGAGGCAGTCACAACCCTCGCAAAGCAATCGAGACAGACAGTGTCACACGACTCGTTCAAAAAAAAAAGAGAATAAAATGAAAAGAAAAAGCCCGCTAAGTCGAAACTTGAAAACAAGCGACTTAGGCAAAAGTTAGGGCATCCCGCTGGACTCCACAATCAAAGATTCACAAGAATCAGTCCAGGCAAAAGTTAGGGATAAGCAAAATAACACAAAAGCGAAAGACGGAAAGGATTACACAAGAAAGATCCTCAAATGAGAACAAGTCGTGTGGCTCAGACACAAAAGATAGAGGAGTGACTGACTCTCAACAATAACTTGATTGGCGCTTGAACTAACAGCAGCAATGGTTCCTCAACCAACATGAAACCCTTATGAAAGTTGAATGCTTGTGAAAACTAGATGAATGTAGGAATGGAGAACATCACGAAGAGTGGGTGGGCACAAATAAATTTCGAGCCTGTATCCTTTGTTTCTATAACCGTGAACCAGGCCACGATACAACCCTCAAAAGTCCTAACTGAAACAAGTTTAATTTGAGAGCGTACTACTACGAGGTCGCGTTCCTGACTCCTATGAGTTGTGCTAAAAGACATTTATGGTATTGCATGTACATACTCTCATTCCAAATAAGGTCGTGTCTTAACCGATGATTCTCTCACGAAGGTTAAACGATCCATTTTCGAAACTTCAAGTTTAACCTATGTGTTGCATTAGAATTTTCATTCTAAGAATAAACATTTCTCACTTGCATACATTTGTTTAGCATCATAAATGGATCACATGCGGAAATTCAATCCAGAAGCTCAAGTTTGCCAAGTTGAGAAGTCTAAAACTTCCGAAAGACTGTCACGTCAAGGTGCACTTTTCTGAGAGAGCTTCATTGAGCAAGGACTTTCCCAACTAGTCATGGTAAGAGCTAGCCAATCCGGGGCAGTCACGTCGAGCAATCTCTTCAAAATTAAAGTACTGAGCCAATCCGGGGCAGTTACGTCGAGCAATCTCTTCAAATTTCAGGCAAACTGGGGCAATCACCTCGAGATTCAGATCTCTCCAAGAGTGAAGATTAGTCAGTCAGGCGCAAAGCCATTAAAATACTCGTACTGGGGCAGGCCACCCCAATAGCACGAGATTTCATTCTTTCCCGAAGACAGACGATCGGAAGCATTTACCCGAAGTTTAGAATACCGTGGTCACTTGTCAAGCCAACTATCTCGTTCAGCACTTCTGACAGATACAAACTCATCCGCATTGGCAATGGTTACCTCCCCAGCAAGGTTATTACACTGATTCATGCAGTCGTTACGATACCTAAGAGTTTAAAGACACCAAGTCTTTTGTAAAATCCTCTTAAGGTAAAGTCCATACAGAAGCAACTAATCCCCAATACGAGACAACTTGAAATCTTTCCTCCTCAGCAGGACGTGTCTCGGTGTTGTCATCACCAACAGACGAAGGAAGTTATCCCCAGTAAGTCACCAAGCTTGCCCTTCGGCTGGTTTCCTTGATCTCGGTTCCTCAACAGACCTAAGGCAACTCCTATTCCCTTAGAAGATTTCAGATAAATCATTCTCCTTCCCAGCAGGTCCATAAGAGTGGATATTCCTCAATAATCGAGGTATCCCCAGGCACGGCCCTCAAAGCTAAAAGTCCAATTTATTTTTGGCAAAGGTGATAATTCGGGACAGATGAATTATTCACGCTCTTCTCCGACAGAGATGTTATCTCCACAGGACTTCTTGATATCGAATTCGTGATCATTGTGTTTCCCCACAGAGTCAGCAGAGACTTATCACTTCCGCGTCAGGAATTTCTTTTACATTCACACCAGTTCGTTAACAATACTCAAGACATAATATCCCCAGTATCATGGGGCAACATACCATGCAATTCAACATATGCAAAGACCAGCCGCAGACTGGCCAAAGTCCATCTTCGGGTGGCAGATTTCAAAGTCCAGCCGCAGACTGGCCAAAGTCCACCCGCAGTGTGGCAAATCTCAAAAGTCCCCCGCAGTGGGCAAAAGCCTCCCGTAGTGAGCAAAAGTCTCCCGTAGTGAGCAAAAGTCCACCCGTAGTGTGGCAAATCTCAAAAGCCTCCCGTAGTGAGCAAAAGTCTCCCGTAGTGAGCAAAAGTCCACCCGCAGTGTGGCAAATCTCAAAAGTCCCCCGCAGTGGGCAAAAGCATCTCGTAGTGAGCAAAAGTCTCCCGTAGTGAGCAAAAGTCCACCCGCAGTGTGGCAAATCTCAAAAGCCTCCCGTAGTGAGCAAAAGTCTCCCGTAGTGAGCAAAAGTCCACCCGCAGTGTGGCAAATCTCAAAAGTCCCCCGCAGTGGGCAAAAGCCTCCCGTAGTGAGCAAAAGTCTCCCGTAGTGAGCAAAAGTCCACCCGCAGTGTGGCAAATCTCAAAAGTCTCCCGTAGTGAGCAAAAGTCTCCCGTAGTGAGCAAAAGTCCACCCGCAGTGTGGCAAATCTCAAAAGTCCCCCGCAGTGGGCAAAAGCCTCCCGTAGTGAGCAAAAGTCTCCCGTAGTGAGCAAAAGTCCACCCGCAGTGTGGCAAATCTCAAAAGTCTCCCGTAGTGAGCAAAAGTCTCCCGTAGTGAGCAAAAGTCCACCGCAGTGTGGCAAATCTCAAAAGTCTCCCGCAGTGAGCAGAAGTCCACCCACAGCGTGGCAATTTCCAAAGTCCACCCGCAGTGTGGCAAAGTATTTTGAAGTCCAACCGCAGATTGGCGAAAGTCCATCCTCAGGGTGGCATCATATCACAAGTCCACCCACACTGTGGCAAGTCAGTAGCCATCTGACATCATCTAAAAGGCATCCCATGTTTGCTATTCTTCCCATGATCCAAGCGGAGTTGATTCGGTTGAGTTTATCTCCCCGTTCCGCTATCACAGAGTGCAAATTTTCTGTTTGTTTCTAGTATTCAATCCCTGCATACTTCAAACGTCTGAAAGCAACTGCTGTCATCCATTCAAGTCTACAGTGATTGAATAGGGGCAGCTGTAACACCCCAAAATTTGCCCTCATATTTATAACCCAAACTGGCTTACGCTTCACATTCATTTGCATTCTTCCATTGGGTCATGACATTAAATCATGCAGTGCATCAGCTTCTAAGGCGTGGGATCAATGCCATATGAAATTAGGGTTTATTTACCTGATTAGCTGATCTTCGAGGAACTCAATCATAAAGGCTGTTCATTGGCGCATCAGGCTCATTGTCAAGGCGAATTAGTGTTTTATTCATGTTTGAGATCGAGAACGTCTCATCAACTAAAGATTAGCGGATTAGGGTTCTCACGCCAAGTTAACTTGGTCATGCATCACTTCATATTTCAAGACCTATCATTATCAAAGGATTCACTGTGATTAAAGCACTTTATTTGTTGCTTATAACTCGATTCGAGAATAGTGTTTTCAAGTGATTAAGAAAGGCACGACTCATGGATTATCGATTTTGGTTTTGGTTCATCATGGCATCATAGTGTTGTAAAAGTGGTTCGTTCAAAGTCTCCATTTGAGCTAAAGAAAAGTGTGTGGTCATTGGTCTATTTGGAGATATGTTGTTTAAGTTTAATACTCAAATCCATGGTTCACCTGATTTAAGCCCGTCTCTTTTTCTAAACTACTTCATTATTCGTTTTTTTTGAAGTCGTATATCGTCCAATGCCCAATTAAACTCCCGTCATAATTCATTTTTTTTACCCGAGTCTATATGTCATTTTTAATCCATTTTTCAAATTAATTATTCAAAACCAATAATCATTTAACTTGAGTTTTTTTTAGATACCATGGTCATTATCCAAGTAGGACTAGTATTCACTTCCAAGTTCTATCCCATTAATGTTAATATCCATAAACCTTTTTATTATTCAATTATTCTTTAACTCATTAGTCCATCCAAATATTAAACAAAACAAAAATTAACTAAATCCCTTTTCCTTCTTCTTTTCCACATTTTTCTTTGTCAACTCAAATATATAACAACAGGAAAAATAAGTAAAAAATTTGTTTTCAATACAACAAAAAAATAATTCTCAGAACAATAACATAATGAACTAGAGGTAATTCAGTCACCATTATTACAATATTTAGTGGTTCAACCAACTCAATAACAGAGTGGAAAAAGAAAAGGAGTTACAGGGATCTCAAGAAAACGAAATAGAAAATCTCAGGAAATTGTCAATTCAAAAATAGAGTTAAAATTACAATAGCAGAAGAATTCTACCGAAAAATTCCCAACAAAAAGATCTACTATTATTCTTCATGCTGAAGAAAAATTCATCAGCTCGGCATTATTCGTGACACCGGATCCTCTACAAAGCTTCATGGATCATCATCTTTGATCCCTTCCATAATCACTTATCAACATCCCTCCCAACTTCAACACCTGCAAACTCCTCCATCAACACTTGCGAAATACGCGCAAGATCGTGAATCGAGACGCAGGGCCATAGTTCTCAAAACGCAGACACTGCAATGATACGTACGAAATGTCAGAAGAAGAAAATCGACACCAAAAAAACTCACAACAGAACTTTAACCAATCTCTAACCGAAATTCTAACCAACTAACAGAATTATAACCGACTGATAATAGAAATACCTTTCAAAAGATCCTGAAGCATCCCTCAGTGCATTTTCGACACAAAAACAGAACTTCCAACTGCATTGGCTGGAGGGCAACTTATAAATGAGAAGTTGATCTTCTTATCAAGGGGCTTCACCATTTTTTCTCCGGGGATTCACCCTTGCATCTTCTTCATCCCCTTCACATTCCATTTTCATTTCTTCTCACTCTCTGCATATCCCCACATTCCAAGTCGGTTTAACCGATCATCATCGTGATCTTCCCATCTCAATCTCCAGTTATCCTGAATCTTCAACCTGCTGCAAAAAAATTCAATCAGCATCCATCTTCTCCAATATCCATCTTCTCCAATCTCAGCAGCCACCTTCACAACCATATCCATTCACCTTCATCCTGCATCAATTCTTTTGACCTGTAAAATTCATGAAAGAGCAAAGGTTCAGGAAAGCGAAACAGAGAAAGCAAGAAAGGAAAGTGCTCTTTTGCTCTTTGACAGATGCGATTTCTCAATCCTCAGTCCCCTTCACCGTAAATCAATAATCCTCATCCTCTGCAAAATTTCAAGAATCCTCGCATCAATCATCTTCACGTTTCCTTAGAGAAACCTGCAAAATCCAGAAAGCCAAAAATGTCGTTTCAACGGATTCATAGAAATTTACGCAATTTCTCAACGATACAAAGTTGAAAAGAAACAAACTGAAGAAGGGGAAGGGGATTGAGGATCGAAGAAGAGAAGTAGCGATGGCGTTGAACTTACCCGAAGCATTCATCATCATTGTCGTTATTCTCGTCTCATCACGATTACCTTCTCCGTTTCGTCAAAACAGATGTCATCATCATCAATCTCTTCTTTTCTAGGACAATCGGTGCGTTCAAGAGCCCAACGATCGAGCAAAGCGTTTCCAATTGAAAGCTCGTGAAGGATTGAATTGTGAGAGGCGATGGCTGCGGGTGGATGGCGATGGCGACGATGGTGTAGCGCCGGCGGTTTAGGAAAGTGAAGAGAGAAGAAGGTGAAGCGGTGAAGAGAAGAGCGAGAGGGTGGCGGCGCTAAGGAGAACCTAGGGTTTTCAAAGGTTCTTAATCCCCTTTCTCGTTCTTCCCTTTCTTTCTTGTTTTTTTTTCTTCTTTGTTATTATAACATTAATTGTGAAAGAATTCAATTTAATTAGAAGCAAAGTCAGGGATGGTTAGTTCATGGCTTTTGTTGATTTGGGGAAGGTCCACCGGTGAGGCCGCGGCGGCGCTAAGGTGATGTGTGAGGAAGACGAGTTGAGAGACATAGGGTTTGAGAGAGAGGGGTTTCGTTGAGTCTGAGGAGAGGGATGGGTTAACTTGTTTGTTCTTCTTCTTCTTTTTTTCTTTTTTTTTTATTATATAATATAATTGTTATTTCTTAACTAAATATTGAAATGGAGTCTTAAACTAGGGATTAAAGGAAATAATGACTAATCAATTATGTTAATTGCCAATAATATCATAAAAGCATGAGAATTTGTTAAGATCACACCGCCATTTGGAATTTGGTGAGGATAAAGATCCTTGAGGACGGTCCACTCCGGCGGTGACACGTGTCACCGTCCGGTTGGACCATTTTGCTGTTTTTTTTGTGTTCCTTCTTCCTTCCATGTGAACCTGGGCTTAGGATGATTGCTATTGGCACCTTGGTTTCATGGCCCATTCTGTCTTCAACCTGAAAAATTGCTTCCCTTACACCCCAGCTTCGCTTCAGCGCTATTGGGCCTAAGGTTTCACTATCTGCACCCTCCTGCGCAGGCCCATATATTCATCTAAATAATAATTATTCCTATTTTCACCCCTTTGATTTTCTATCCTTTTTTAAATTGCTGTTTTTACACCTTTCAATTTAAATCCACAAAAAATGGTAAAAGGCATAAGAAAATTCCACAAAAATTATACTATAATTTTAGGCCATTTTAGAACCATTCCCAATTTTTACTTTCTGAATTTTTTCATTTTCCAATTTAATTTCGATTTTTCATTTAATTGTCTTTAGATTGAATTTTCACATAGACACATAAATTTGTGCAATTTAATTTTGCCACTTCCCATGACATTTTTGATCCGTTCTTTTTGCTATGATTAGAAGACAAATTAAGGTACCTAGAATATTTTTGGTGTATTTTTTAGGACATTTTTTCTACTGTTTTAGTAGTGTGATTTGTATAAATTTGTGATGGAACTTTAGTTAGATATAAGTGGCTATTTACCATAGTTAAGATTAGAATTTTTAAGAGATTTTTTGACATAGTGTTATAATCAGGTTAAATACCCTAGGAATTTAAGTTCACATTTTTTTCCATGACCTTTGATATTTTTTTGTCATTTTAATTCATTCCATCACATTATGCATATTCATGATTCATGTCATTCACTAACTATTTGTTTTTTGTGTGCAAGGTATTTTTCAAGGTTTGGCTTATGGACTTGGATACCTTTATGCCTCGATTATGTTTTATACTTTGTGTACTTTGTGATGTAATAGTGTAATACTTGTATGCTTGTATAGTTTTTATAACTAGGTTAGAAAAGATAAAACAAATCGTTAGAAAACGAAAATCTCAAAAATAAGTAAAAGGGCTCGATCCAACGTCGAGTAAATTTTCAAGTAAACAAATAAAAATGTATGTGACCTTAGGATTCCTCGATTACCATCGTTCCACTCCATTCAACCAAAAGCAAGCCTTGTATGTTGCACACCATAAGTCGTGTGTCTTAGCACCACGCAATCGACCCACCCAATCCATCGTTTCATCCCATTTACGTTTCATTCACGTTTTCACCCACCATGACTTAGGAGGACCATATTGTTCATTATTGCCTTTTATGTTCTCATGTCTAGTTCTAATATCTCTTAGGTAGATTTAATTTCAAACCTCACTAACCATAGGTCACCATTAAATTCAACTAATGTAGGGTAAGTCTAGTTTCCCTTAGAATTTTTCCTTTTATAATTTGAGTCTCTCTTCTCATCTTAAAAGAAAATCAAAAACACTTAATAAAGGAAAAGGTGTACAATGCGCCACGAGCCTTAAGCTATACGGGAAATGATTTGTGGAGGTCTCCTTCGCTCTTCTAGGATGCTTTACAAACGTTCCATTGGGGGCGATCTTGGAAAGTATTCGCTCCTGTGTCATAGTTCTTTAGTGTTGTACATTCAATAAACACAAATTCAAAACACTTCTTCTAAAAGACAATAAACCAAGAAGTCATGTCTTCTCTTCTCATCTCATACTCTTTGCGGACGAACGTGACTTGTCTCGACAGTTCAAACAGCGATACGGTAAACACCCTCGAGTCAGAACCGGTAACACCTGAGCTAGAGCTATGGCAACGTCATCCTAAAAATCACAAACGAGTGTAAGCCTTAGTTAGACGAACTACGGCGTCTCTGATCCTCATTTATCCCGATGAGGTACGTAGGCAGTGGGGTAGGGCCCATTCGAGCACAATCTTTCTTTTTCCCTACATTTTCCCCTTTTATTCCCATTTTCCAATTACATTTCTTTTCTCACTTCCATTTCATTTCAGATAGTCATTCTTTCATTTGAACAGCATATTTGAAAACAGACTTATAAGCGTGGATCCCGTCGGATACGGCGGATGGATTGGGGTGCTAATACCTTCTCAATTCGTAACCGACTCCCGTATCCAGATCTTTGGTTCGCAAGGCCTCGTCCTTTTCCTTCTTCCTTAGGTTTGTGCAACATTACCTTTCCCATTCATTCGGGATAAGAATGTCTGGCTGGCGACTCTACCTTTTCCGCGCCACTTTCGCGTTTGTACTAGGATGAAAATCCCGGGAGCGACAAAATGGCTCAGGGATGGCTCAGATCACAAACCCTAGATGCAGATGACTTAGAATTAATGCAGTGAATCAAAAATGTAATATGAGATGCTATGATTGAATTTATGCAAATGAAAAGATCACAAGCCATGGTTTAAATGGGTGAGGGAAAATTTGGGGTGTTTACAATGATCTTCTTCAGTGAGGGACTTGGCAATCATGTCATCCACGTAGCATTCAATTTTTGTGTGGATCATGTCGTGGAATAACGTTACCATAGCCCGTTGATAAGTTACGCCAGCATTCTTCAGTCCAAAAGGCATTACCTTGTAACAAAATGTTCCCCACGGTGTGATGAAGGTTGTTTTCTCCATGTCTTCGGGTGACATCTTGATCTGATTATACCCGGAAAAACCATCCATAAAAGAAAATACCGAGAACTGAGTTGTGTTGTCAACCAATACATCAATGTGAGGTAATGGGAAATCATCATTCGGGCTAGCTCTGTTCAGATCCCGGTAATCTACACACATACGTACTTTGTAATCCTTCTTAGGCACTGATACAATATTAGAAACCCACGACTGGTAACTCGTTACAGCAAGGAAACCGGCGTCCCACTATTTTTGTACCTCTTCTTTAATCTTCATGGCCATATCTGGGCAAGTACGGCGTAGCTTTTGCTTCACTGGAGGGCAGTCTTCTTTCAAAGGTAGCTTGTGCATAACAATATTCGTATCTAGACCTGGCATGTCTTGATAGGACCAAGCAAAGACGTCGACGTATTCTCGAAGCATGTCAATGAGCTGTTCTTTTACTGAAGCCTGCAGACTGGCCCCAATCTTCACTTCTTTCAAATCCTCCTCAGTACCAAGATTAATTGTTTCAACCTCCTCCTGATGAGGAGTGATCACTTTCTCTTCTTGCCTCAACAACCTGACTAACTCTTCAGGTAACTCATAGTCTTCTTCAACCCCTTCATCAGCTTGATTAATTGGATTGTCGAAGTCATACAAGGTCATAGCAGTGTTGTTGTCGATGCAATCTGGAGGATAATCTCTGCAAGGGTTGAGATTTGTTCGTTTTAGTGATCAATTTTAATCTTGTTTAGAAAAGTGTAAAAGATGAAGTTATTATTTTGAAAACATTGCCATTTCATTGTTTTGTACAAAAGTGAAAAATGAAAAGACAGTGAGCAAAAAAGAGACTTGTTTGCAAAAGATGTCCGATATTCATTGATAATCCATTTGCACAAAATTACAATATGGCTCTATTACAAAATGAGTCCTAACACCTTGGGCAAGATGCAGGACTTTATGCATGCTGAAAAAAGCAGGAAATAATAATTACTCTGCAGGAGTAACCCTTATAATTTCCTGGGAAGACTAGTTACGGACTTGGTGACCCGGGATCCTTGGACGTATCCAGCTCTCCAGGTTGAGGTCGCTTTCCGCCTCGTCTTCCACGTTGTTAACAGCATCTGGGGTGAGCATCCCCCCACTGATGAACTTGGGATTTTTATCAGCCTCTGCTTGATCTTGTCGGAATGGTCTGTAACCCAAACCGAATATGTCCTCCTTCTTCTCCACCAGTAGCAGCTTGCCCCAGCCTTGGGCATTTCCATCTTCAACAACCTTTCGGGCTTGATGATATGAGACAATTGAAGTACCCATCCTATCCTCATGGGATGTAGAAAATACTTCAGTCGTCGCCTCATTGACGTTCAGTGCTTTGAACCCTTGGCTCATAGTTTCATGGATTTCACCATCCATCTCAATGTATTTGTACGTAGCCAGATGGCTAACAAAGATGTCCTCTTCACCACAGATGGTGATAATCTGTCCTTTCCACTCATATTTCAATTTCTGGTGAAGGTTTGACGTAACTGCGCTAGCGGCGTGAATCCATGGTCGACCAAACAAACAGCTGTAGGTCGGCTGAATGTCCATCACATAGAAAATAGTCTGAAAGACATGCGAACCGATTATCACAGGCAGCTCCACCTCTCCGAGAATAGACCTGTTGGAGCCATCAAAAGCCATAACCACCAGATTGCTTGGTCGGAGAGCTAATCCATCATATTCGAGCTTGACAAGGGCTTTCTTCGGAAGGACATTGAGTGAGGACCCAATGTCAACAAGAACATGAGAGAGCACAACTCCTTTACACTCTAGGGTGATGTGTAAAGCTTATTTGTGGTGACGTCCTTCTGTTGTAAAGTTAGCATTGGTGAAACCTAGCCCATGGCTAGTATTGACATTAGACACCACTGTCTCAAGCTGATTCACTGTGATCTCCTCCGAAACTTAGGCAGCGTGCAAGACTTTAAGTAGTGCATCCTGATGAGCTTCGGAACACAACAACAGGGATAAGATGGAGATATTGGAAGGGGTCTGGTGGAGCTGATCCACAACCTTTTAGTCACTTCTTTTGATTATCCTCATAAATTAATCCACATCCTGATCAAAGGATGATTTATGAGTCTCTTTTGGCGCAGGTTCTTCAGGTGCCACACTTTTACCTTTGGCTTTGGCAGCAGCCTCTGCCTCAGTATTAGTTCTTGGAGCTTGTGACGCGAAGAGGCTTCCGCTTTAGGTGAAGCCTCTGCCTCCCCCGACATTATCCACTTGTGAGGTAGGAACTGAAGAATCAAGAAGGACTTTTTCTCCGTTGCAGTAAAGGTCTGCACCATAATGCCATGGTACAACATTGTCTTTGTCATATGGAATGGGCCCCGACACCGTGATGGTGACAGGACTGACTGCAGCAGAGGTTGGAACCGTTATTGTTTGTGGATCATAAAAGATGGTGACAGTACTTCTGGTGGATGTTGGTGGTGATTGATTGAAGCTTGATTGTTGCTGAAACCGTTGCTGAGATTCTTGTTGATAATTTTTGGAATCCGGGACCGTTGTAGGGTCATAATAGATGGTAACTGTGGAGACGTCGTTGTTGGTGGTTGCTGTAGTTGTAGAAGGGGATGTAATGGAACTGTTGTTTGTTGAAGTGATGGAAGAGGTGGTTGATGATTTTGTAGACGGGTCTGTTCAAGCTTGCACACCCGTTCTCGGAAACCTTGCAAGATTCACAACAGGCCTCACAACCTGGAAAAACTTGGCATTTCAAAAGCTGGGCTTTAACCTCTGCTAGAGGTGTCTGAATACTTGCAGTATCTTCAATCAAACTCATGGGTGAGCCTTCCTCTATTGCATTAATCCTTGGATCACCATGGCTGGGCATAGGATTCTTCGTGACATTGGGAGGTGGTGCAAAATTCAGGGCCTTTGAATCTACCAGATCCTAGACCTTCATATGCAGAGCCCTGCACTTTTCTGTAGTATGGCCAAGTGCATTAGAATGAAAAGCACACCTGGCGTTAACATCGTAATTTCTCGGAAGGTTTTGAGGATCTGGTGGAGCCAATGTCCTCAACTCGACAAGATTGAGCTTTAGGAGTTATGGCAACAATGTGGCATATGGCATTGGAATAGGGTCAATCACCCTGTTAATCTGAGATGGCCGCTGCTGAAAAGGGCGTTGTTGTTGGTTGTTGTTATTGTTGTTGTATCATCTTTGTTGAGGAAACTGTGGCTGTTGAGGAAAGTGTTGTGGTTGTTGAGTATACTGAGGAGGTGGAGTAGGAATAGTGACGGCGGAAACTGATCTTGGCAGATACTGGGGTCTCCCTCTTCCCATATGTACAGAATTTGTTTCACCGGATCTGCGGGGCCCTGCAAATGGCTTCCTTGCGCTGCTTGAACTGGCGCCGTTGTCAGAAATCTTTCCCATTTTTAGTAAGCTCTCAATTCTTTCCCCAGCTATAACCATATCTGCAAAGCTGGTGGAAGAAAATGCAGCCAACCTGTCAATATAAGTACCCTGGAGAGTGTTCATGAACATGCCTTCCATTTCCCTTTCTGACATCGGGGGTTGAACGGCAGCAGCTAGCTGCCTCCACCTTTGGGAATACTCTCTAAAGCTTTCTCGGGAAGACTGTGACATTCCCATCAGAAGGGTTCTGTTTGGAGCCATGACCAGATTATATTGATATTGACGGATGAAAGCCTCTGCCAAGTCTTTCCAATTCCTTACTGTGGCCCTGGTCAAGTGAGAGTACCACTCTCGGGATGCCCCTGTCAAACTATCCTCGAAGTAAAACATCCACAGCTTCTCATCCATGGTGTAGGCTTTCAATCTCCCCAGGAAAGACTGAAGATGGGTACGTGGGCAGGATGTGCCATTGTATCTTTCAAAACAAGGAGGTTTGAACTTGTGTGGAATTCTAACCCCTCCACTAATCCCATGTCCATGACATAAAAACCCAGAGAGTTTTGGGATTCAAGAGACCTTAGCTTTTCTGCTATTTCATCCAACCAACGATCGTAAACTTCGTCTCCAGCCCCAACCACAGTAAATTGTTCTTCCTGAGGGTCCTCCTGCAAGGCCCTCCCTCCGGTGTTACCTTGGGTGTTTCTTATAGCATTGATTTGTGGATTCAGATGAGGTCCAAACTCTGGAGAATCAGTACGAGACTGTACGTGATCGTTGTTACTGGTACCCCCTGTACCTAGATAATTTTCCTCGGGAGTTTGCCGCTCGACTAACTCTCTCAGTCTCTCCTGGCTCTGAGCCAAACCAGTCATTACTGCCATAAATTGATTCATTTGGGCCCTCATCTCTGTCCTTTCATTGGCCATTTGGGTCCTCATATCAGTCAAGTCCTATTGAACCTGATCCATTTGTAATCCCGGAAGGTTGTTTCTTGTCGGATACCGATGCACTCTATTGACAGGGAACACTCTTCTACGAGCAATGTTTCCTGAAATCACAACAAAGTGAGAAACAACAACAAAACAAAAACCTACAAAACAAAGAAATGATGTTAGTATGCAATGCAGGATGCCTATTTATCTTCTAAGGGTATCCGGTTTGGTTCTTTGGTTTTGACCTTTCCAGACCTCGAGGAAATGATGATGTTGAAGAGAGATTAAGCCCACAAAATAGTACAAACCATATATTACAAAGAGTGAAGATACATAGTTTGATTACAATAAATTCCCCATGGTGGGTCAAAATATAACAACAAAATCAAAAGTACAAACAAAAGGAGGTACAAATACAAAGAAATCAAACATCCAGTCCAAAGTCATCCTCTCTGACTTCCTTCAGGAGAGCCTCAGTTACTGGACCAACTGGGTGCTCTGTAATGGTCCTGATGAGGAGGTTCCTAGTGTCAATGGCACTGGTCAACTTCTTGTGCTTATCCTGATCCTTTGATCTCTTCAACCCCGCCCGGAGTTTCAACTCAGAGATCTCCTTCTGTGCTGCTAACAAAGCTTCCTGATTCTTCTTCTCACTAGCCTCCAGTTGCTCTATCCTAGCTTGGGTCCTTTGATCTTCTTGTGCACGAGCCTCAATGATCCTAATCCACCTAGCCTGACTTTTCTCTAAGTAATGCTCAGCTCGGGCCTTCTGAGTCTTAACTTCTTTGCAAGCATTCTTCAACACTAACTCTCCTGCTCTAGCCTTTTTGATGTAGTCGTCTGTCTTCTCAATCTTGGTCATGTTCTAAATCCAGAGGTTCTCCAACCTCTCATTATCTAGACGGTTGTCATTCCTCTCCCAGAGGGTCTTCTTCAAAGCTTCAGAGAGCTGAGTATTCCTTTCCTTTAATTTCTCAAACTCCTCTAAACTGACAGTAGCTGCAGGCTCCACTGCTGATGGTCCAGGTACATCCTCTAAGGTGAATGGCATCCGGGTGATCTGTCCCCTGACACGAGACCAGTCAAGATACTGAGCTGAGGCTATGTTGTTGCACTTACCAAGGATAGTTGTTCCCTTAGTCTGAATATTGTCCCAGGCCCAGGTTGCCTGTCTGACAATGGCAAGGATGTGCTAGATGTCACAGTAGAGGGTTTCTTTCAAATCTTGCCCTCTTGGGGGATGTACCAAAGCATACCATAATTGTCTCTTGAAAAGAAAAGGGTTGTAGTTGATGCAACCTTTTACTCCAATCAAGGATACATTGGGATACTACCCACAACTAGTGATGATATCTTTGCCCTTGGTGCTCTGAGTGCACCATCTGATGTCTTCTGATGTAAGGGAAATCAATCTCTTAGCCCAGTTCCTCGGCTGATGGGGATTCAAGAAAGTGTCCGATTTTGGCAAGTGCCTTAACAACCAACAGTAGAAGAGGGGTGCACATCATCTGACCAATCTTCCCTTTTGCTTCTCATTACTTTGGTGCACTGAGTAGTAAAACTCTCCAAGCAAGGTAGGAACTGGGTTCCTCAATAAGAACAGGTGAATAGCACTCTTGCTTACAAACTTCAGCTCGTCTGCAAACAAGATAACTACATATATGCTGAGGGCTAGGAGAGCACAAACAATTTCCCACTTCCATGCTGCAGCATGCAGGGTGGCCTGAGAGATTAAGAAGTCTAAGTGAAGGCCTGGGATTCCAGCATTAGTGGTCATGCTCTGGTCAATGAGGGTGGGCTCCAAGTGCAAAGCCTTAGCTATATCTTCATTCTTGGGAGCAACCATCTCAGGGGTGAAAGGAATCCCTCTCCTGATAGGGACACCTAACAACATGGATAACTCTTCCATCAATGGTCCTAGCTGAAAATATGGGAAAGTGAAGCATCTGAGAGGAGGGTCATAGAACTGTAGACATGTGTGAATCATGCTCCTCTGAGATTAATCCAGGTCTATGATCATGTCCATAATGCCACCATAATGTTCCCTGAATAGAGGGACATGATCAGGAGTGATGAGAGACTGCATATGCCTGATGCCTGACAAAGTGGGCTCAAAGAAATGATAGGTGATGTTGCTCTTCCGGGAAGTGTCCATGCTGACAATGGATGCTGGTGAAGAAAACTGAGGAGAAGTACTGATGAAGGTAACTGCTGAAAAATGATGAAGATAACTAGAGAAGGTGCTGAAGAAGAGTCTCTGATGAAGACAACTGGTGAAGAGAGTTGTAAAGAATCTCTGATGAATATAGCTGATGCAGCTAGCTGAGGGAATCTGAGCAGTAGAACAGGTCAAAAACCAAACCAAAGATAAGATGTGGATACCTGTAAAACAAATAGACAAATGTTAAATGATGCAAAATGATGTATGTAGAATGATATGCAAAGGGTTTGTGATCAAGTGATGGATCTGTTATCTGCCTTGATAGGGTCCATGTGTGTTCATAAGTCCGGATGGAGGCTTAGAAAACCAGTAACCAGGTGGGGGACTCAAATAAAAAGTCACAAGTCCAGGGTTTTCACAAAAACAATCCAAAATGATACAACCTTAACAAAACTAGTAACAAGGTATGATGAGGCCAAGGGTTCCTGCAAACCTGTAAACATCCCAACCCCATCACATGTATTATTCTAGAACAAGGATCCTCAGACTTGGATCAGTTATGAGAAGTGTAAACATATCTAACCCGGAGGTACATTGTTTACAATAACCATAAAGGATCCTCCTCTAATTCACCTCAGATGCTGAAGGTCATAAAAGGTCATCCAGACTTAGCAGGCTTCCCAGATAGCCCTAGTACTACAGGAAATCCGTAGCACAGAGTTCTCAAGAAGAAACATATATCTAAACTGTGTTTCATATTCCCGCACCAGACCGAAATGGAATGGGAAAGAATATGAAGCCACTCTATCCTATGTGTCACTCAGGTCCCTGGTATGGAACCTTAATCACTCAAAATCCCTCCCACCAAAGGAAACAAACAGATCTAGCACAGATGATGATAATAGTATGAAATGCATAAAACTGTAAATGAAAGCAATAAATAAAGTTGTACAGAAAGCAATAAATAAAGCAATAAACAATAAGCACAAGTAGCACATAACACCCCCATAAACACAAATCAAACAAGCTCTAGGAGAAACCCACAAAAAGAACCAGAAGCCCTGGTTGCAAGAATATTATCCCCAGCAGAGTCACCAAGTTGTCGCTCCCCCCAAAAGACACCGGGTCCAAAAGGGTACAGACGCGAACGGTCGGCGAAAGGAGGAAATGAAGGTGAAATGAATAGAGTTGCCAGCTAGGCATTTTTATCCCGAAGGAAAGGTAATGCTGCATAAACCTAGAAAAGATGGATAAGACGGTTGCGAACCAGAGAAACTGAGAAAGGGGGTTGGTTACAACCTGGGAAGGTATTAGCACCCAGATTATCCGTCGTACTCGACGGGATCCACGCTTAAAAGATTGTATTTAAAGGGTAGGGTATGTGCTATCTGTGTGCAAAAGCTGGAAAAGAATGTACAAGTGTCAGTGCAAAAAGGTGAATGCTTAGGAACTGAGGCTTTTAAAAGAATGCTGAAAGAGGGGGAAGACAAAGAGACTTTTGTTCGATAACAGTTAAGTTATGCCTACGTATCCTCTCATGCAATGAGTAAGTTAGAACACCGTAGTTCGACTCAAAGGGACTGAAAATGAATTGATTGTGAACTGCTTGCTTGCCTATGCTCAAGTGTATGACTCGTCTGGCTCGAGTGCTAACTTTCTTGCATTAGACGGAAGAAGCAAGTTCTCGTTTATGAGTGAGTGTGATGAGAAAAGAATCCCGAAGGAGACGATTATTGTTTGTTTTTATGTTTTCAGCTTTGTTATTATTTTTGGTGTTTTGCATAAGTTAATGAGCTTAAGCCTGAATCAAGGGCTTGTAAATTCATTATATCCTCCCTGATTAGGGATAATGAGCCTACTTAAGTATGAGATAAGCATCTCAACTTAATTACCATGATGATGTAGGATTAAGATCATTAACTTACGTGTGATCATTTAGATGTTTTTGGGGTTTTGTTTAGTGTTAAGTAATGAGTTTAATCTCTAATCACAAATTGGTGAACTCATTACACCATCCTAATAAAAGGATAATAAATGAGAACACTTAAGCAGAGGAAGATACCTCAACTTAATCCATGGTTAGGGATTAAATTCACTATATAACAAAGCCTTTATTAAGTGGATTTTAATTAAGAGATGAGATTAAGAAATGAATTTTATGTTTGTAAGACAATTTGAGGAGGACTTGTCCATTAAACACTAGGGTTAGTCCTTCTTAACCATAAAGGAAGAATTAGAAACGTAATGTAAGGACAAAGTTACAAGATAAAGTCTTGATGATTATTAATATGATTTGATTAATAGGTTTAAACAAATTAAAGGTTTAACACTTAGGATTAAAGTTATACACTCCATCCTAATAGAAGGATACATGCATAACCCTAATTCCAAAGTCCTAAAACTTTAAGATTTAGTCTCTGACTATTGAGATGAGAATAGAGACTCAAGGAGACTCAAAAGGTAAAAATCTAAAGGGAACTAATTACAACCCTAATCAATATCATGCTTGGATATCCTATGGTTTGTGAGGCTTGAGAAAGATCTTCAAGGAAGCCACCAATGGAAGAAGCAGATGAAAGGAGGAAGAAGCAGAAGAATAAGTTACTTCATTGAAGAAGATAAGTAACTTAAAGAAAGAAAGTGAGAGAGATGGAACACAAGTGAACAAGTTCACTTTAAAGACAAGTAAAATGCAAATGAAAGAGATAAGAATAAGTGAGAAGTGAAGGCAGATCCACTTCTCAAAGTAACTTACCACCTGAAAATGTTAGCATGAATGCATAAAGCACAAAGCATAAAGAAATGAAATGAAATGAAATGACATGAAATGACCAAAGTCAGAAGTGTTTATGCAATGTTAATGTCATGTGAGATGATGAAAAGGAATACAAAGTGCATATGTATGATCATACAAGAATGCGATGTCATGTAAGCATGCTTTGAGGTTTGAAAACACATGAAAGTTAATGAAATGAAATGAATGCAAATCATGGCAAATTGATGAAGAAATGATCAAGCATGGTTCTAACATGTCCTAAGATGTCTAAGATGACTTATGAATTGAAGAAATGATCAAGCATTGTTCTAACATGCCCTAAGATGTCTAACATGTATTGATGCATATGCAAGATGAATGCAAGTGAACATGAGAAATTAGGGTTATATGGAAGTATGAGATGCAAATGAACAAAACAGAAGCATATGACATGATAAAAATTTACAAACAAGCTCAAACAAACCCTAATCCCATACTAGGTCACACCCCAAAGGAGAAGGTCAGAAGCCTAACCAATCAAAAGTTATGATTTTCCTAAGTTTCCTAGGGCTTTTGGGTGGTTCAAAGGAAAAAATGCAAATAAATTTGAAAATGCAAGATAAATTTATGAGATAATTGTCCTATAAACTACATGCAATATGTAACAAAATTCAAAAAGAATCATTTTCAAACTCTTCTTGGTTAGGCATAAATGATTTTTTTAAAGTTAAGGTTCAAAAAATGAAATTTAATGACCCTTAATTTAAAGAAAATTCACAAACTATGATCAAACCTAAAAATAAATTTGTGTGAAGAGTTTGAAAATGTTTCCAAATGCATTGGGATGGTTCATGATTTGTTTTGTGATTTTTAGAAACCTAAATGTATTTTTAATTAATTAAAATACATTAATTAATTAAAAATAACATTTAAATATTTGAAAAATACTTTTTTAATGCAAAAAATAAAAATAAAAATGTTTTCAGGTTAAGAAAATTATTTGAAACAAAAATGAAAAGTTTGAGAATTTTTTGATGAGTTTTGCTATTTTTAATAAAATGAACAAAAGAAATAAAAAGAAAAATGAATTAAAATGCAAATAAATGAAAGTCAACTGATCTGATGGTTTAGGTTTGAATAGGGGAAGATTGCGCGCGTAGATGGAAGGCCTGGATTGAATATGAGTTAATTAACTGATTAACCTAATTAATTAAAAATTAAACTTAAGTGAAATGATCTGCACTGCACACACGCGCGCGAAACTAAATCCAAGGGCTGATATTCAAACTGGGCCACTAAATCCTAATTAGGGTTCTAATCATTTTCAAGTGACCGGAGCTAGCTCCGATCATCTTCTCCGGCAGGCCAAAACACCTATATTCTTCCCTAGGCTAAATCAAACCCTCTAAAACTCCAGAATCAATCCCCTAACATCCCTAAGAAAGAATCAATCATCAAAACACATTTATCATTCATCAAAAACAAGATTCGAAGCAAATTGTGAAAATGAACAAAACTTTCAGAAGTTCAATACATACTCATTTCTCAATCATTTTCAAAATAAATTATATCAGGATGATCAATGAAGCATGCATATTTATTTAGAAACTTAAATGAAAAGTTCTGGAAAAAAAGTTCATGAAGCTACCTGAGTTGAAGCTTTGTGTTCTTGAGATTTCTGGCCTCCCTCTTGGTTCAAAACCACCCCAATGATCTTCCTGATGATAAAGATGAGCTTAGAGCAAGCTTGTGATGTCTATTTTGAGGTGTTTTATTCTAAGGATGCAGAAATCGTATTTCTGATTTTGGGGGTTTTAGGCCATGGGAGTGGGTGCTTTGTGATCTATGGATGATTTTGAGTTGATTGGTGGAAAAATATTTGAAGTTTGATGGCTTGTTTTTGAGATTCGAAGAGAGGAAGGTTTTTGATGATTTTGTGAATCCTGACTTGTGGGAGGTTCTGAGCTTGTGTGTGCTGTGAAATGTGTTCCATAATGTTTGCTTTAGTCAATGGAAATGCTCAGAAAGTTGTTGTGGCACAGGTTGATTAGTATGGGGTGTTTTTGCAAATAGTCAAGATTTTGTACTTTGAGGTATGGGCACGGTGCAGGTCTGATTTCTTGGGGTGCCTGACCTCAGTTGACTTTGTGGAGAGCCATTGAATGGTTTTGATGCAGCTGGCACAAGTGGATGAAGAGTTTCATACCATTTTGCTATTTTTGTAAGTTTTGGCCTTTTTGTGATTTCTTGAAGTTCAAGTCATGAAAGCAATGAAAACTTGGGCTAAATCTGATTTTTATAGGTTTCCTTGACATGTTGTGAAGTATTTGTTCCTATTTGAAGTCACTAGAATGCTTGAATATGCCAATTTGCAAAATCCCTCTTTGACATGAAACTTGAAATTTTAGGATTTTTGCCAACTTTGAAAGGCCATATCTTGAGTTCTAGGAGGAATCAAGACATGTTCTTGTACTTTTTGAAAAGGTAAAGACCTAATATAAAACTTTCATGACCAATAATTTTTCATTTGAAGCATTTTTTATTAAGAAAGAGGAGGTTGATTAACTTGCTCAAGAAGTTACCCAGTGAACAGATGACTTCCACAATGAATTTCTTCATCAAACTTGGTACACATGATCCTTATAACATCATAAGAACATTAGAAACAAGAATGGCCAAAAAATTTGGAGTAAAGACCTCTGAAACCAAAACCCTAATTTTGGTCATCTGTGCAGTGAAACCCTAGCTCTATTTCCATGCCTTTGCCATTTCTTGTGATTTCTTGACTTCCATGAACTTTGGGGAACATAATATGATGATAGAACACACATGGACCCTCTTGGAATGCTTTGAGGCCTTTGGGATGGCTCATATGGAATCTTAGATTGCTCAGATCACACACCCTAGATGTAGATGAATCTGAACTATGCAGATGAAACAAATATGCAATATGAGGTGGTATGCTTATGCTTATGAATAAAATGAAAGACCAAAATCCATGGTGTGATATGAGTGAGGGAAAATTTGGGGTGTTTACAGCTTCCCCTATTCAAGCATGAGTTAGTTGTGCAGGATGTAAGCGCATGGCTTAATAGACAAACAAGATAACTTGTGGTTGAATACCAAAGACAGTCCAAAATCTCACTGGATAGAAGAAGAAAAGGGATATAAATTGTAACAGATAGTATAGTATGATTATCTAATGAAGGCGATGGAGGACGACCATCGATCAGAGGATGACTGCTGGGGATAAAGCGGTAAGTAAAGCAATGACAGGGACGGCCGACAAGCTGGGGAAATAAAGAGACCATGACGGGGACGGCCATCGGGTAAAGAAACAAGATTCTCTGGGGATTAAAGTAAAGGCAATGATGGGGACAGCCATCAAGTTTGGAAAGTATAGTAAAAAACAATGGGGACGGCCATCGGTTTAAAGAATAAATGAAATAATGATGAGGGACGGTCATCAAAGGTGAAGGACGATCACCTAGCAGGGGACGACTGCTCTCTATCGCGACATAGGACGAATGTCAGATAGAAAAGGTCGACGATGGGGACGGCCATCAGATAAGCATGATGAAGGACGATCATCAAGAGGTGAAGGACGATCACCTAGCAGGGTACGGCTGCTCTCGGGGTTTATCATGACATAGGATGAATGTCGGATAACAAGATCAACGATGGGGACGGTCATTGGATAAAGATGATGAAGGAAGATCATCAAGAGGCGAAGGAAGATCACCCAGCAGGGGACGGCTGCTAAAATATCACGACATAGGACGAATGCCGGATAAAAAGGTGTTCCACTAACGGGAATTCCGTTGGGGAAAGGATGAGGGACGGTCATCCAAAGGTGAAGGAAGATCACCTGGCAGGGGACGGCTGCCGAAAGTATCACGACATAGGACGAATGTCGGATAGAAGAAAATTGCTTTGTTGGTGACTTATTGGGGAATGGTAAACATGGACGAGTGCTTACGCTCAAGAATAAAAGGTATAAGTGTTTGACGTTGTGTATAGATTAAAAATGCGGACGAGCATCCTTAGGACCATGATACAGATGAGTATTGGTAGAAACAAACGCTGATGCGTGTTCAGAGATGATGATACGGACGAGTACCAACTGGTTAACAAAGAACACGGACGAGTGTCAAATCTGTTGAGGAGTGTATATATAAACAAGATACAGACGAGTATCAAAGACTCTTGTTTAAGTATGAGTGAGTATTGGTGTTTTGGTGAAGTATGGGCAAGACATAGACGAGTGTTTGGTCTGCTGGTGAATGTATGACACGGACGAGTGTCAAATATGTATTATATAAACAGAAATTTGTAAAATATATGTTTTGGCTTTTTGTGGGGATATGATGACACAGACGGGTGTCAAAAAAGTGTGTTTTAAATAATTATTTGTTTGCAGAAGGTGTTCTGGAAACCTTGCCGGGGAAGGATGACACGGACGAGTGTCAAAAGAGTATGTATAGGTATCTGTATTTGAGAGTACAAAGGTATTCTGGAGACCTACGGGGGATAAGATGACACAGACGAGTATCGAAAAGGGTATATATGAATATGAACATGCATTTGTGTTTGAGAGTGCAAAGGGAACGCTTTGACTTTTATTTGCAGGGGATGTGAGTTTTTATATACATTTCCGATGAAATACTGATGGTAATTGCAGGTGACTGGCTCGAACCTGGCTTGTGATCATGCAAATGTTTGATTTTTTCCGTAATGCTCCATATTAGACGGAATGCTACGCTTATTTGGTGAATATGATGCTAATGCTATGATTATGCAAAAGATAAATCGATCCGGGACTCAGGTCCCGCTTGAGATAAAGATCTCTGGCTGATCTGTTTGGAGGGATAACCCAGCTGGGGGGAGATCACTGGTGGATCTGTCAGGAGATATAGCTTTGCTTGGGAAAGTAGATCATTGATAGATCTATTCGTAAGGAGAAACTCAGCTGGGGAGAAAGAAACTTTCGTCACTTTGTTGTGTAAGAGTTTCAGACATTGCTCTTTTGGGGAGATGATGGAGACTCTGTGGGGAGATAGTTCTTTTATCCTTGCTGAGGATGAGAGATCTGGCACTCTGGTGGGGATCTTAGCTGGGGAAGCTCCTGTTGAATAGACTTATGCTGGGGATGAGGAGGCTTTGACAACTTCGCTGGGGAAAAGCATTTCAGATATTGCTCTTCTGGAAATTATCCTGCTGGGGATGCAATGTTTGATATGCCCCATGTTGCGCATTGAATACCTGCAACCTATTGTCGCTCCCACCAAATGACACTTGGTCAGAAGGGGTACAGACGCGAACTGTCGGTGAAAGGGAAGGAAATGAAAAGAGTCGCCAGCTAGGCATTTTTATCCCGAAGGAAAGGTAATGCTGCATAAACCTGAGAAAAGATGGATAAAACGGTCGCGAACCAGAGAAACTGAGAAAGGGGGTTGGTTACAACACGGGAAGGTATTAGCACCCAGATTTTCCGCCGTACTCGACGGGATCCACGCTTGAAAGTTTGTGTTTTAAAGGGGTAGTGTCAGTGCTATTTTGTGTACCAAAGCTGGAAAAGAATGCAAATGTCAGTGTAAAAGAAAGGTGAAGTGGAGAAAAAGGAGTGTCAGTGTAAGGAAAGAATGAAATGCTCAAGATAATGAGACTTAAAGAATAATGCTGAAAGAGGGGGAATATACAAAGACTTTTGTTCGATAAGTATTAAGTTATGCCTACGTATCCTCTCGTGCAATGAGGAAGTCAGACTACTGTAGTTCGACCCAAAGAGACTGAAAGATAAATTGACTTGTGAACTGCTTACTTGTCTATGCTCAAGTGTATGACCTGTCTGGCTCAGGTGCAAACTGTCTTGCATCAGACGGAAGAAGCAAGTTCTCGTTTGTGAGTGAATGAGATGAGAAAAGAATCCCGAAGGAGACGATTATTGTTTGTTTTTGTGTTTTCCATCTTTTATTGCTTTTTGAAGTTTGTCATAAATTAATGAGCTTAAGCCTAAACCAAGGTTTAGTAAACTCATCACATCCTCCCTCTGATTAGGGGTAATGAGAATACCTTAAGTATGAAGTAAACACCTCACACTTAATCACCCTGATCTAGGATTAAGATCATTAACCTACTTGCCATTATTTAGATGTTTTTGGTATTTTGTTTAGTGTTAAGTAATGAGTTTAAGCCATAATCAAAGATTTAATGGACCCATTACACCATCCTAATAGAAGGATGACAGATGAGAACATTTAAGCTGAGGAAGGCTCCTCATCTTAATCCATGATTAGGGATTAACCTCATGAGAAAACAAGGCCTTTATTAAAGTGGATTTTAGTTAATGGCAAGATTAAGAAGTGAATTTTATGATTTGTAAGACAACTTGATGAGGACTTGTCCATTAACACTAGGGTTAGTCTTTCTTAACCAATTGAGGAAGAATTAGAACCCTAATGCAAGGCCCAAGTTACAAGCTTGATGTCTTAGTGATTATTATATGGATTGATTAAAAGGTTTAAACACATCAAGGGTTTAAAACTTAGGATGAAAGTTATACACTCCATCCTAAGAGAAGGATGCAGGCATAATCTTAATCACAAAGCCTTAAAACCTTGAAGGTTTAGTCCCTGATTATGAGATGAGAGGAGAGACACAAAAGATGACACAAAGGTAAAACTAATGGGGGACTAATCAAAACCCTAATTGTTAACATGCTTAGGTGTTCGTAAGGTTATGAGGCTTGCAAGAGATCTTTAAGAAGAGCCACCAGGGAAGAAGCAAATGAAAGGAGGAGATGCAGAAGAAACAAGCTAACTTACTTCACTTAAGAAGATAAGTTACTTGAAGAAAGAAAGTGAAGAAGGAACATGAATAAGCAAGCTCACTCTAATACAAAAGCAAAATGAAGCAATGAATGCATAAGAGAGATGAGAAGAGAAGTGAGAAGTGAAGGCAAATTCACTTCTCAAATACTTACCACCTGAAAAGTTAGCATAAAGAAATGAAATGAATGCATGGATGCAAACCAAAACCAGAAGCATGTTCATGATGTAAATGATTCTAAGATATGATGAAAATGTATGTCAAGAGTTGTGAATGATCATACAAGTGATGAGAATGCAAATGAAGCATGAAAGAAGCATGAAAGTTCATGAATGCACATGAAATGAAATGAACGCATAACATGTAAAATGGATGAATAAATGATCAAGCATGATTCTAATGTGTCCTAGGATGTCTTAGGAGTCATGTGAATGCACAAAATGTCATGGAAAGTTCATGTATGCAAGCATATGAGAGATGAATGCAAATGAAGGCAAAAATTAGGGTTTATGCACAAGACACAAAGCAAAATTCAAAATCAGAAGCAAATGACAAGATAAAAAATTGAAAATGGGATTAAAGGAACCCTAACCCTACATAAGTTCACTTCCCAAAGGAGGGGACCTATCTCTTAACCTAATGGGAGTTATGATTTTCTCAAGTTAGCTAGGTTTTAAGGCACTTCAAAAGGAAAAATGCACAAAAAATTGAAAATGAAAGATAAATTCAAACCAATTTTACCCTAGAAACTATGTGATATGAAGATTGCAATGCAAAAAGAACCATCATCAAGCTCTTCAAGGTTAGGCAGAATGAATTTTTCTAATTTAGGACAAAAATATTACCTTTTAAGAATTTAAATTCCGAATAAAAATGTCAAAATAGGTCAAGAACCAAAAAGAAATTTGTTTGAAGAGTTTGATAATGTTTCTAAATGTATTAAAATGCAATGTGAATTTTTTTGGAATTTTTAAATACCTAAATGTATTTTAAATTAATGAATTCTCATTAACTAATTAAAAATAATCATTTAAATGATTTAAAAATACTTTTTAATGCAAAAAATAAAAATAAAAATTTTTTTGGGTTCTGAAAATTATTAAAAGATTTAATAAAAAATTTCAGAATTTTTTGATGTATTTTACTATTTTTTAAAATTCGTAGAAATTAAATGTAAAACAAATGAAATAAAAATTGAATTTAATGAGAAAATGAGAAAGTCAGCCAATCCAAGGGCCCAGGTTCAAACTCAGGATGGAGGGAATTGACTTCGCGCGTCATCCAAGGGCCAGAATTCAAACTACGCTAATTATGATTAAACCCTAATCTGCTGCCCTAATTACTTTCAGGTGACCGGAACAGTGTTCCGGTCATCTTCTCCGGCCATCCATTTCTACAATCTCACTCAATACGTAACCCTAAGCTCTCTAACTCTCCATAAATGATCCCTAACTCATTCTAAACAAGATTCAGCCAGCAAAAATCATTTATTTCACATGAACATCAAGATTCGAAGCAAAACGAAAAATTATTCAGAAATTTCAGAAGCTTCATACATGCTTAATATTCAATCATTTTCAAAACCAAAAGGTGCAGTGTAATCAGTGAAGCATGGAGAACAATCTAAGAACTTAAAATCAGGTTTCTGGAAAAAAAAGTTCTTGATGATACCTGAACTGAAGCTTTCGAAAATGGTGCTTTCTGGCCAGTTCCTTGCTTCAAACCAGCTCCAATGATCCTCCTCAAGTGTTTGTGATGCTTAGTTGGAGTTTATATGGTCCCAAAATGAAAATGGCAGAAGTTCAGTTTGTGAAATGTGAAAATCGTATTTTTGATTGTGAAGGTTTTAGGGCCAAATGAAAGGTGGGAAATGATCAGTGAGGTTTTTTGGAGTTGAATGGTGAAAGAAGTTTTAAGTTTTGATGGTTGAATCAAGAGATTCGAAGGCTTTTGCAAATTTGGGGATTTTTGAGTGTGCTTAGTTCTTGGAGTTTCAGGCTTGCTTGTTGTGTGTTATGGCTTGCTTGAGGTCCACATAACATGTTCTGATTGGGCAGAGAGTTGTTGTGGAGCAGTGTGATTGGTATGGCTCATGTTGCAAAAAGTCAAGAAAGTTGTACTTGGAGGTATGGGCAAGTGGCAGGCTGGTTTAGGGGCATGGCTCGAGTCAGATGGCTTTAGGGAGGTCCATGGAAACTGATTTAGTGAGCTGGCTCAAGTGGATGAAGAGTTATGGACCATTTTGCAATTTTGTCCAACTTTGGTCCCTTTTAAAATTCTTGAAGTTTAAGATATGGAACTTGAGAAATTTTTGGGCCAAACTGAAGTTTAAGTCATGTATGATGTTTGTGCAAAGCTTAGACATCAATTAGAAGTCACAAATTGCCTTGGTACAAGAATTTGCAAGTTTCCCTCTTTCGCACATAAGTGAATTTTTGTGATTTTTCCCAACTTTGACAAGCCTTAACTTGAGTTCTATAATGAATTAGATCAAGTTCTTGTACTTTTGGAAAATGGGAGGATCCAATCTACAACTTTCATGGCCAAGAATGTTTCATTTGAATCTTTTTTGAATCAAAAAGAGGAGGTTGAAAAACTTTCCCAAAATGGCAAGTTTACATTACAAGTCACTTTCCCAAAATGGAAACTTTGCAAATGGCTTGAAATTCTTCAATTTTGTGAGCTTCTAACTTCTTCTAAGATCAAATAAAGATCATACACATCGAAAATGATGGAGAAAACCCTTTGGTTGGATGATTGGGGGCCTCAGATGCCCTGATTTTGCACTGACTTGCTCAAGAAATCATCTTTTGATCAGATGCCTTTCCCATGGAATTTCTTCATGAAAATTGGTAAGTATGATACCTATAACATATAGAGACCAATAGAAAAAGGAATGACCAAAAACTTTGGAGTTATTGCCTCTGAAACCAAAACCCTAATTTTTAGGTCATCTGTGCAGTTAGGCTTGGCTCTGGTTCCATGCCTTCCTCAGTTCTTGTGATTTTTGACTTTCTTGATCTTAGGAGGATGTATTATGATGATTGAACATACATGGCCCCTTTTGAAATGATTGAAACCCCTTTGGAGTGGCTCAGATAGCCCTTGGGTTGCTCAGATCACAAACCTTAGATGCAGATGATTTTGAATCAATGCAGTGAAGCAAAAATGCAATATGAGATGCTATGATTGAATCTATGCAAATGAAAAGACCACAAGCCATGGTAAAATGAGTGAGGGCAAATTTGGGGTGTTTACACCTGTTAAGACAAAAGAAACGCACAAGTATCCCGAGATATCCCATATCAGATTCCGTCATAGGAGTTAGGCTTTTCCTGAAAGTAATATATTTCCTGTAAGCATTTATTAAAAACGACTCATTTGTTTTATGTAAGTACTATATCATGAATATTTGACATTTTGCAAACGAAACAAAAATGTACAAAACGAGATGTGACTGAAAATTCTGATCTTATTAATCTGGGTGCCCTGAATTGGCAAATACAGTCAAAGAAACAAATCCCATGAAATGAGGAGATTGTTGAAAAATTGAGAAAATAAAAGTGTTGGCAATGTTGACGACGCTCCGGTGAACTTCCCTTGCTATGACCTGTATGACCTTGACGTTCTTCTCATCTTGCTTTCCGAAGAAGGTTGATTATGACCAATGCTTTGTCCTTTCCAAGCTTGCCACGTTGTGAGTGATACAGACGAATTCAGAATGCAGTCGTTCGCTTATTCCCTGATTTTGCATGGATCGCCCTTTCGGGTTTTCAATCCACCGGGATACCCATTTTTGCCTGAGCTGTCCAATGCGGCTTTTCAACTCAGCGGGTGTACACATTTTTTAATTTTCCCTTATTTTTGCCCGAGTCTTTTATTCTGTTTTTGACTCGCCGGGATGCCATATTTTTGCCTGGACCCACATTCTGTTTTTATGTCCAGCGGGTCTTTTTATGCGAAGTATTTTTTAACTGCATCTGAATTCACAGGGGATAAGAAATCTTCACCATCCATAGTAGTGAGCATCAGTGCTCCACCAGAGAAGACTTTCTTTACTATGAATGGACCATCGTAATTTGGAGTCCATTTGCCCCTGTGGTCTGTATGAGGAGGAAGGAGTCTTTTCAGCACAAGATCTCCCACTTGGTATTCCCGAAGCTTGACTTTCTGATCGAAGGTTCTCTTCATCCTTTTCTGATATAACTTCCCATGAAAAATTGCGGCTAATCTCTTTTCTTCGATCAGATTCAATTGATTGTACCGAGACCAGACCCATTCTTCTTCGCACAGCTTTACATCCATCATTACCCGTAAGGAGGGTAGCTCAACTTCGACAGGTATGACTGCCTCCATACCATACACAAGCTGATAAGGTGTTGCCCCAGTAGACGTCCTGATTGAGGTTCGATACCCATGCAAGGCAAATGGTAGCATTTCATGCCAGTCTTTGTAAGTAACCACCATCTTCTGCACAATCTTCTTGATGTTTTTGTTAGCTGCCTCAACAGCGCCATTCATCTTTGGCCTGTAAGGAGAAGAGTTGTGATGTTGAACTTTGAAGTCCCAACATAGTTCTGCCATCATTTTGTTGTTTAAATTGGAACCATTATCAGTAATGATTCTCTCGGGTACTCCATATCGACAGATGATGTCTCTTTTCAGGAATCCGGCTACCACCTGCCTGGTGACGTTTGCATACGAAGCTGCTTCAACCCATTTGGTGAAATAATCAATGGCTACCAGGATGAATCTGTGGCCATTTGAAGCATTCAGTTTGATCTTTTGAATCATGTCAATGCCCCACATGGAAAAGGGCCAAGGTGAAGACATCACGTGCAAAGGATTTGGAGGCACATGCACTTTATCCGTGTAGATCTGGCATTTGTGGCATTTCCTGGCATAGGCATAACAGTCTGCATCCATTGTGATCCAGTAGTAACCTGATCGTAATAATTTCTTGGCCATTGCATGTCCTCCTACATGGGTATCGAAAGATCCTTCATGCACCTCGTGCATCAGCAAGTCTGCTTCTTTCTTATCAACACATCTGAGCAGAACCATGTCAAAGTTTCGCTTATATAATGAACCATCAGCATTAAGGAAGAAACTACAGGCCAACCTTCTTAAGGTCTTCTTATCATTGGATGATTCCCCAGGTGGGTATGTTTGATCCTCTAAGAAGCTTTTAATATCATGGAACCAAGGCTTGTCATCTTTAGCAATGTCCACAGAGAATACGTATGCTGGTCGGTCTAGTCTGGATACCGAAATCCGAGGCACATAATTGGCAGTTTGAACCTTGATCATGGAGGAAATGGTAGCTAGAGTGTCTGCGAACTCATTTTCTTCCCGAGGGATATACTCAAGTTTGACTGTTGTGAAGAAAGTCAATAATCTCCTCGTGTAGTCACGGTATGGGATCAGATGCTCTTGGTGAGTATACCATTTGTCGTTGGTCTGATTGATTACCAAAGCTGAATCTCCAAATACATTCAATGTCTTGATCCTGAGGTCAATGGCTTCCTCAAAACCCATGATACAGGCTTCATATTCAGCTTCGTTGTTAGTGCAGGCAAAGGTGAGTTTTGCCGAGAAAGGCATATGAACCCCTTTAGGTGTAATGAGCACTGCACCAACTCCACGACCATTCATATTGATAGCCCCATCAAACATCATTGTCCACTCTTCTTCTGGGTCAGGCCCTTCTGTGTGAACAGGCTCTTCATGATCTTTTGCTTTTAGGTACATGATGTCTTCATCAGGGAAGTCAAATCTCATGGGTTGGTAATCATCAATGGGTTGCTCAACCAGATAGTCAGACAGTACACTGCCTTTGATGGCCTTTTGAGATGTGTATTGAATGTCATACTCTGTCAGAATCATTTTCCATCTTGCAACACTTCTGGTAAGTGCTGGCTTCTCAAATATGTACTTAACGGGGTCCATTTTTGATATTAACAAGGTAGTGTGAGTCAACATATACTGTCTTAGTCGGCGAGCAGCCCACGCTAAAGCACAACAAGTTTTCTCGAGCAGTGAATAACGTTGTTCACAGTCGGTAAACTTTTTGCTCAGGTAGTATATTGCATACTCTTTTCGACCAGACTCGTCATGCTGGCCCAACACAAACCCCATTGATCCTTCTAATACTGTCAGGTACATTATTAGAGGTCTTCCTTCAACTGGAGGCATAAGGATCGAAGGTTCTTGCAGGTACTCCTTGATCTTGTCAAAAGCCTTCTGACAATCTTCATTCCACCTGACCATTTGCTCCTTTCTTAACAATTTGAACAGGGGCTCACAGGTTGCAGTAAGATGAGATATGAACCTCGAAATGTAGTTCAATCTACCTAGGAACCCCCGAACTTCCTTTTCATTCCTAGGTGCAGGAATCTCCTGAATGGCTTTGACTTTGTCAGGATCAACTTCAATTCCCTTTTCACTCATGATAAATCCCAGCAACTTACCAGACCGCACCCCGAATGTGCATTTTTTGGGGTTTAACTTCAATTGGTACTTCCTCAGACGCTTGAACAACTTCAGCAGATTTACCAGATGATCTTCTTCAGTGAGGAACTTGGCAATCATGTCATCCACGTAGCATTCAATTTCTTTGTGGATCATGTCGTGGAATAACGTTACCATAGCCTGTTGATAAGTTGCGCCGACATTCTTCAGTCCAAAAGGCATTACCTTGTAAAAAATGTTCCCCACGATGTGATGAAGGTTGTTTTCTCCATGTCTTCGGGTGACATCTTGATCTGATTATACCCAGATAAACCATCCATAAAAGAAAATACCGAGAACTGAGCTATGTTGTCAACCAATACATCAATGTGAGGTAATGGGAAATTATCCTTTGGGATAGCTCTGTTCAGATCCCGATAATTTACACACATACGTACTTTGCCATCCTTCATAGGAACTGGTACAATATTAGCAACCCACGATGGGTAACTCGTTACAGCAAGGAAACCGGTGTCCCACTGTTTTTGTACCATCTTCTTTAATCTTCATGGCCATATCTGGGCGAGTACGCCGTAACTTTTGCTTCACTGGAGGGCAGTCTTCTTTCAAAGGTAGCTTGTGCATAACAATATTCGTATCTAGACCTGGCATGTCTTGATAGGACCAAGCAAAGACGTCGACGTATTCTCGAAGCATGTCAATGAGCTGGTATTTTACTGAAGCCTGCAGACTGGCCCCAATCTTCACTTCTTTCAAATCCTCATCGGTACCAAGATTAAATGTTTCAAACTCCTACTGATGAGGAGTGATCACTTTCTCTTCTTGCCTCATAGTCTTCTTCAACCCCTTCATCAGTTTGATTAATTAGATTGTCGAAGTCATACAAGGCCATAGCAGTGCTGTTGTCGGTGCAATCTGGAGGATAATCTCTGCAAGGGTTTAGATTTGTTCGTTTTAGTGATCAATTTTAATCTTGTTTAGAAAAGTGTAAAAGATGAAGTTATTATTTTGAAAACATTGCCATTTCATTGTTTTGTACAAAAGTGAAAAATGAAAAGACATTGAACGAAAAAGAGACTTGTTTGCAAAAAATGTACGATATTCATTGATAATCCATTTTCACAAAATTACAATATGGCCCTATTAAAAAATGAGTCTTGACACCTTGGGCAAGATGCAGGACTTGATGCATGCTGAAAAAAGCAGGAAATAATAATTACTCTGCAGGAGTAACCCTTATAATTTCCTGGGAAGACCAGTTAAGGACTTGGTGACCCGGGATCCTTGGACGTATCCATCTCTCCAGGTTGAGGTCGCTTTCCGCCTCGTCTTCCACTTTGTTAACAGCATCTAGGGTGAGCATCCCCCCACTGATGAACTTGGGCTTTTTATCAGCCTCTGCTTGATCTTGTCAGAATGGTCTGTAACCTAAACCGAATCTGTCCTCCTTCTTCTCCATCGGTAGCAGCTTGCCCTAGCCTTGTGAATTTCCATATTCAACAACCTTCCGGGCTTGCTGATAGGAGAAAATTGAAGTACCCATCCTATCCTCCTGGGATGCAGCAAATACTTCAGTCTTCGCCTTATTGACGTTCAGTGCTTCGAACCTCTGGCTCATAGTTTCATGGATTTCAGCATCCATCTCAATGTATTTGTACGTAGCCAGATGGATAACAAAGATGTCCTCTTTACCAAAGATGATGATAATCTATCCTTCCCACTCATATTTCAATTTCTGGTGAAGGGTTGACGTAACTGCGCCAGCAGCGTGAATCTATGGTCGACCCAACAAACAGCTGTAGGCCGGATGAATGTCCATCACATAGAAAGTAGTCTGAAAGACCCGCAGACCGATTACCACAGGCAGCTCCACCTCTCTGAGAACATACCTCTTGGATCCATCATAAGCCTTAACCACTAGATTGCTTGGTCAGAGAGCTAATCCATCATATTCGAGCTTGACAAGGGCTTTCTTCGGAAGGACATTGAGTGAGGACCCAGTGTCAACAAGAACATGAGAGAGCACAGCTCCTTTACACTCTAGGGTGATGTATAAAGCTTATTTGTGGTGACGTCCTTCCGTTGTCAAGTCAGCATTGGTGAAAGCCTCGGGTGAAGCCTCTGCCTCCCCCGACATTATCCACTTGTGAGGTAGGAACTGAAGAATCAAGAAGGACTTTTTCTCCGTTATAGTAAAGGTCGGCACCATAATGCCATGGTACAACATTGTCTTTGTCATATGGAATAGGTCCCGACACCGTGATGGTGACAGGACTGACTGCAAAAGAGGTTGGAATCGTTATTGTTTGTGGATCATAAAAGATGGTGACAGGACTTATGGTGGATGTTGGTGGTGATTGATTGAAGCTTGATTGTTGCTGAAACCGTTGTTGAGATTGTTGTTGATAATTGTTCGAATCCGGGACCGTTTTAGGGTCATAATAGATGGTAACTATGGAGACGTCGTTGTTGGTGGTTGCTGTAGTTGTAGAAGTGGATGTAATGGAACTGTTGTTTGTTGAAGTGATGGAAGAGGTGGTTGTTGATTTTGTAGACGAGTCTGTAGGAACAATTGTCTTTGCAGTTGTAGGAGAATCATTTGTTGTTGAAAAAGGAGTTGCTGGTGTTGTAGAAGTTGTTGTTGTTATTTGCAGAATGCCTTCTTTGATCAAGCCATTGATGCCATTCCTCAAGCTTGCACACCCGTTCTCGGAAACCTTGCAAGATTCACAACAGGCCTCACAACCTAGAAAAACTTGGTATTTCAAAAGATGGGCTTTAACCTCTGCCAGAGGTGTCTGAATACTTGTAGTATCTTCAATCAAACTCATGGGTGAGCCTTCCTCTATTGCATTAATCCTTGACCCACCATGGTTGGGCATAGGATTCTTCGTGACATTGGGAGGTGGTGCAAAATTCAGGGCCTTTGAATCTACCAGATCCTTGACCTTCATATGCAGAGCCCTGCACTTTTCTGTAGTATGGCCAGGTGCATTAGAATGAAAAGCACACCTGGCGTTGACGTCGTAATTTCTCGGAAGGTTTTGAGGATCTGGTGGAGCCAATGTCCTCAACTCGACAAGATTGAGCTTTAGGAGTTGTGGCAGTAATGTGGCGTATGGCATTGGAATAGGGTCAATCACCCTGTTGATCTGAGACAACCGCTGCTGAAAAGGGCGTTGTTGTTGGTTGTTGTTATTGTTGTTGTAGGATCTCTGTTGAGGAAACTGTGGCTGTTGAGGAAAGTGTTGTGGTTATTGAGTATACTGAGGAGGTGGAGTAGTAATAGTGACAGCGGCAACTGATCTTGGCAGATACTGGGGTCTCCCCCTTCCCATATGTACAGAATTTGTTTCACCGGATCTGCGGGCCCCTGCAAATGGCTTCCTTGCGCTGCTTGAAATGGCGCCGTTGTCGGAAATCTTTCCCATTTTCAGTAAGCTCTCAATTCTTTCCCCGGCTATAACCACGTCTGCAAAGCTGGTGGAAGAAAATACAGCCAACCTGTCAATATAAGTACCCTGGAGAGTGTTCATGAACATGTCTGCCATTTCCCTTTCTGACAACGGGGGTTGAATGGCAGCAGCTAGCTGCCTCCACCTTTGGGCATACTCTCTAAAGCTTTCTCGGGAAGACTGTGACATTCCCATCAGAAGGGTTCTGTTTGGAGCCATGTCCAGATTATATTGATATTGATGGATTAAAGCCTCTACCAAGTCTTTCCAATTCCTTACTGTGGCCCCTGTCAAGTGAGAGTACCACTCTCGGGATGCCCCTGTCAAGCTATCCTCGAAGTAAAACATCCACAGCTTCTCATCCATGGTGTAGGCTTTCAATCTCCCCAAGAAAGACTGAAGATGGGTACGTGGGCAGGATGTGCCATTGTATCTTTCAAAACAAGGAGGTTTGAACTTGTTTGGAATTCTAACCCCCTCCACTAATCCCATGTCCATGACATCAAAACCCAGAGAGTTTTGGGATTCAAGAGACCATAGCTTTTCTGATATTTCATCCAACCGACGATCGTAAACTTCGTGTCCAGCCCCAACCACAGTAAACTGTTCTTCCTGAGGGTCCTCCTGCAAGGCCCTCCCTCCGGTGTTACCTTGGGTGTTTCTTATACCATTGATTTCTGGATTCAGATGAGGTCCAAACTCTGGAGGATCAGTACGAGGTTGTACGTGATCGTTGTTACTGGTACCCCCTGTACTTGGATGGTTTTCCTCGGGAGTTTGCCGCTCGACTAACTCTCTCAGTCTCTCCTAGATCTGAGCCAAACCAGTCATTACTGCCATAAATTGATTCATTTGGGCCCTCATCTCAGTCCTTTCATTGGCCATTTGGGTCCTCACATCAGTCAAGTCCTATTGAACCTGATCCATTTGTAATCCCGAAAGGTTGTTTCTTGTCGGATATCGGTGTACTCTATTGACGGGGAACACTCTTCTACGCGCAATGTTTCCTGAAATCACAACAAAGTGAGAAACAACAACAAAACAAAAACCTACAAAACAAAGAAATGATGTTAGTATGCAATGCAGGATGCCTATTTGTGCACGAGCCTCAATGATCCTAATCCACCTAGCGTGACTTTCCTCTAAGTAATGCTCAGCTCGGGCCTTCTGAGTCTTAACTTCTTTGCAAGCATTCTTCAACACTAACTCTCCTGCTCTAGCCTTTCTGATGTAGTCATCCGTCTCCTCAATCTTGGTCAAGTTCTCAATCCGAAGGTTCTCCAACCTCTCATTATCTAGACGACTCTCATTCCTCTCCCAGAGGGTTTTCTTCAAGGCTTCAGAGAGCTGAGTATTCCTTTCCTTTAATTTCTCAAACTCCTCTAAACTGACAGTAGCTGCAGGCTCCACTGCTGATGGTCCAGGTACATCCTCTAAACTGACAGTAGCCTGATTTGTCCCCTGACACGAGACCAGTCAAGATACTGAGATGAGGCTATGTTGTTGCACTTACCAAGGATAGCTGTTCCCTTAGTATGAATATTGTCCCAGGCACAGGCTGCCTGTCTGACAATGGCAAGGTTGTGCTGGATGTCACAGTAGATGGTTTCTTTGCAAATGGAAACTTTGCAAATGGCTTGAAATTATTAAATTTTGTGAGCTTCTAACTTCTTATAAGATCAAATAAAGATCATACACATCCAAAATGATGGAGAAAACCCTTTGGTTGGATGATTGGGGGCCTCAGATGCCCTGATTTTGCACTGACTTGCTCAAGAAATCATCTTTTGATCAGATGCCTTTCCCATGGAATTTCTTCATGAAAATTGGTAAGTATGATCCCTATAACATATAGAGACCAATAGAAAAAGGAATGACCAAAAACTTTGGAGTTATTGCCTCTGAAACCAAAACCCTAATTTTTAGGTCATCTGTGCAGTTAGGCTTGGCTCTGCTTCCATGCCTTCCTCAGTTCTTGTGATTTTTGACTTTCTTGATCTTGGGAGGATGTATTATGATGATTGAACATACATGGCCCCTTTTGAAATGATTGAAACCCCTTTGGAGTGGCTCAGATAGCCCTTGGGTTGCTCAGATCACAAACCTTAGATGCATATGATTTTGAATCAATGCAGTGAAGCAAAAATGCAATATGAGATGCTATGATTGAATCTATGCAAATGAAAAGACCACAAGCCATGGTAAAATGAGTGAGGGCAAATTTGGGGTGTTTACAGCTGCCCCTATTCAAACATGAGTTAGCTGTGCAGGATTTAAGCAACGGTTTAACAGGCAAATAAGGTAACTTGTGGTTGAATACCAAAGACAATCCAAAATTTGCACTCACTGAATGAAGAAGAAAAGGGATATAGATTGTAAAAGGAAGTAAAGTATGATTATAAAGTACGGGCGATGGAGGACGACCATCGGGCAGATGACGACTGCTGGGGATAAAGCAATGACGGGGACAATCAATATGCTGGGGAAATATTGATGGGGACGACCATCAGGCAAAGAAATAAGACTCTTCGGGGATTAAAGGTAAAGGCAATGATGGGGACGACCATGAGTTTGAGAAAAATGATGAGGGACGGTCATCAGAGGTGAAGGACGATCACCTAGCAGGGGACGGCTTCTCTGTTGGGGATACTGATGAGGGACGGTCATCCAAGGTGAAGGACGATCACCTGGCAGGGTACGGCTGCCGAAAGTACCACGACGTAGGACGAATGTCGGGTAGAAAGGGTCGGGGATGGAGACGGCCATCAGATAAGCATGATGAAGGACGATCATCAAGAGATGAAGGACGATCACCTAGCAGGGAATGCTCTCGGGGTATATCATGACATAGGACGAATGTCAGATAACAAGATCAACGATGGGGATGACCATCAGGTAAAAATGATGAAGGACGATCATCAAGAGGTGAAGGACGATCACCTAGCAGGGGACGGCTGCTAAAATATCACGACATAGGACGAATGTCGGATATAAGAGGGTTCCAATAGTGGAGACCCCGCTGGAGGAATGATGAAGGACGATCATCAAAAGGTGAAGGACGATCACCTGGCAGGGTACGACTGCCGAAAGTATCATGACACAGGACGAATGTCAGATAGAAAAGAATTCTGTTTTTTACTGGCGATTTGCTGAGAACTCTTCTGGGGAATGGTAGACACAAACGAGTGTCTATATGTAAGAAAGGGTATAAGTTTTTGACGCCGTGTGTAGGTTAAAGATGCGGACGAGCATCCTTAAGACTCTGATACGGACGAGTATCGGTAGAAACAAACGCTGACACATGTTCAGAGATGATGATACAGACGAGTATCAACTGGTTAACAAAGAATACGGACTAGTGTTGAATCTTGAGAAAGATAAGTGGTGTAAACAAGATACGGACGAGTATCTGAAATAAGTAAACATGAGTGAGACACATACGAGTATTCAACTTGCTGGGGAGAGCATGACACGGACGGGTGTCAGAAAAAGTGTATTATAAACAAGTATTTGGTTTACAAAGTGTTTTGGCAACTATGCTGGGGAAGGTGACACGGGCGGGTGTCAAGGAAGTGTATATATATATGTATCTATCTATAGAGAATGTTCAGGCGAACTTACTGGGGAATGATGACACGGACGAGTGCAAAAAAGGAGCACGTATCTGTATTTGTGAGTGCAAAGAGGATGCTTTGGCTTTTCGCTGGGGAGTTTGGGAAGTATGGAGCGTTGGTATATACAGATGTTTGATTCAGAACATGGCTTATGATTTATGCAATATGTTTGATTGTTGCCGTAATGCTCCGTATTAAACGGAATGCTACGCTTTGGGGGAAAATATGATGCGAATGCTATTATTATGTAAAAGATACCGATCCGGGATTCGGATCCCGTTATTGCGAAGATCTCAGGCTGATTTGCTTGCAGTGATATCCCAGCTGGGGACGAGATCATTGGTAGATCTGCTAAGATGTATGACCTCTTGGGGATACAGGTCACTGATAGACCTATCTTTGATGATGAGGGGCCCAGCTGGGGCTACGGAAGCTTTCGTCACTTCGTTGTGGGATCCTCAGGCACTGCTCCACTAGACGAAGGCTGGAACTCTGCGGGGAGGTGGTTCCCTGTCTTTGCACTTGGCCGGGGAGGAATGATCACTGAACGATCTTCCCAGAGATTTCTGTGGGGAACCTGCTGAGGATGATGTACTTAGCTGGGGATATGAGCCCCTCATGATGCTACTTTGAAAAAGATGCTAGGGAAGAATGCTTTTGGCAACTTTGCTGGGGAAAATCTTTCATGCCCCATGTTGCATTTTGAATACCTGCAATCCTGTTATGACAAAGAAACGTACAAGTATCCCGAAGTATCCCTTACTGGATTCCATCATAGGAGTTTAGACACTCCCGGGAGTCAATATATATTTCTTGTAAGCATGTAACTTTAGAAAAGACGCATCTGTATTCATGCAATCAATATTTTAAGGACATCGGACCTTTTGCAAAATGAGAATAACATGTACAAGATGAAACATGATTGAAAATCTGATTTTATTGATTTGTATGCCCTGAATTGGCAAGTACAGTCAAAGAAACAAATCCCCTGAAATGAGGAGATCGTTACAAAATTAAGAAACAAAAAGGTGCTGGCAATGTTGACGACGCTTCAGTGCTCCCCCTTGCTATGACTTGTATGACATTGACGTTCTTCTCATCTTGCTTTTTGAAGAAGGCTGATTCTGACTGATGCTTTAACCTTTCGAATCTTGCCGCGTTGTGGGTGATACAGATGAATTCAGAATGCAGTTGTTCGCTTATTCCCTTATTTTGCGTGGATCGCCCTTTCGGGTTTTCAATCCACCGGGATACCCATTTTTGCCTGAGTTGTCCAATGTGGCTTTTCAACTCAGCAGGTGTACATTTTTTATTTATTTTCCCTTATTTTTGCCCGAGTCTTTTATTCTGTTTTTGACTCGCCGGGATGCCCTATTTTTGCCTGGACTTACATTCTGTTTTTATGTCCAGCGGGTCATTTCTTTATGCGAAGTATTTTTTAACTGCATCTGAGTTCACAGGGGACAGGAAGTCTTCACCATCCATAGTACTGAGCATCAGTGCTCCACCAGAGAAAACTTTCTTTACTATGAACGGACCATCATAATTCGGAGTCCACTTGCCCATGTGGTCTGTATGAGGAGGGAGGAGTCTTTTCAGCACAAGATCTCCTTCTTGGTATTCCCGAAACCTGACTTTCTGATCGAAGGCTTTCTTCATTCTCTTCTGATATAACTGCCCATGACAGATTGCATCTAATCTCTTCTCTTCGATCAGGCTCAGTTGGTTGTATCGGGATCGGACCCATTCTGCTTCGTTTAGTTTGACATCCATTAGTACCCGCAAGGAGGGTAATTCAACTTCAACATGTAGGACTGCCTCCAAACCATAAACAAGCTGATACGGTGTTGCCCTAGTGGATGTTTTGATTGACGTACGGTACCCATGCAAGGCAAATGGTAGCATTTCATGCCAGTCTTTATAGGTGACCACCATCTTCTGCACAATCTTCTATATATTCTTGTTAGCTGCTTCCACAGCGCCATTCATCTTTGGCCTGTATGGAGAAGAGTTGTGGTGTTGGATCTTGAAGTCCCGGCAGAGCTCTGCCATCATTTTGTTGTTCAAGTTGGAACCATTATCAGCAATGATTCGTTCGGGCACTCCATACCGACAGATGATGTCTCTCTTCAGGAATCGGGCTACCACTTGCCTGGTGACATTTGCATACGAAGCTGCCTCAACCCACTTGGTGAAATAATCAATGGCTACCAGGATGAATCTGTGGCCATTTTAAGCAGTCGGTTCAATCTTGCCAATCATATCAATGCCTCACATGGCAAAGGGCCAGGGTGAAGACATCACATTCAGGGGATTTGGAGGCACATGCACTTTATCCGCATAAATCTGGCATTTATGGCATTTCCTGGCATAAGCACAACAGTCTGCGTCCATTATGATCCAGTAATAGCCTGATCTTAACAACTTTTTAGCCATAGCATGCCCTCCAGCATGGGTACCAAAGGATCCTTCGTGCACCTCGTGCATCAACAAGTCTGCTTCTGTCTTATCAATACATCTGAGGAGTACCATATCGAAGTTTCTCTTGTACAAGGAACCATCAGCATTCAGGAAGAAACTACCAGCTAGCCTTCTTAATGTCTTCTTATCATTGGAAGATGCCCTAGGTGGGTATGTTTGATCCTCCAAGAAGCATCTGATGTCATGGAACCAAGGCTTGTCATCTTTAGCAAGTTCTGCCGAGAATACATATGCCGGCCTGTCAAGCCTGGACACTGAAATCCGAGGCACAAAGTTGGCAGCTTGAACTTTGATCATGGATGAAATGGTAGCAAAAGCATCTGCAAATTGATTTTCATCTCGAGGGATATACTCAACTTTGACTGTTGTGAAGAATGTCAACAACCTCCTTGTATAATCCCGATAAGGTATCAGATGATCTTGGTGGGTGTACCATTTGCCGTTGGTTTGATTGATTACCAGAGCTGAATCTCTGAACACAGTCAACGTCTTGATCCTGAGGTCAATGGCTTCCTCAAGACCCATAATACAAGCTTCGTATTCAGCTTCGTTGTTAGTGCAGTTAAAGGCGAGTTTTGCCGAGAAAGGCATGTGAACTCCTTTAGGTGTAATGAGTACTGCACCAACACCACGACCATTCATATTAACAGCCCCGTCAAACATCATAGTCCATTCTTCTTCTGGGTCAGGCCCTTCAGTGTGAACAGGCTCTTCATGATCTTTTTCTTTTATGAACATGATATCTTCATCAGGGAAGTCAAATCTCAGAGGCTGGTAATCATCAATAGGTTGCTCAGCAAGATAATCAGACAATACACTGCCCTTGATGGCTTTTTGAGACGTGTATTGAATGTCATATTCTGTGAGGATCATTTTCCATCTTGCAACCCGTCCGGTAAGTGCTGGCTTCTCGAATATGTACTTAACTGGGTCCATCTTCGAGATCAATAAAGTGGTGTGGGTCAACATATACTGCCTTAGTCGGCGAGCAGCCCACGCTAAAGCACAACAAGTTTTCTCGAGCAGTGAATAACGTTGTTCACAGTCGGTAAACTTTTTGCTTAGGTAGTATATTGCATACTCTTTTCGACCAGACTTGTCATGCTGGCCCAGCACACACCCCATTGACTCTTCTAATAATGTCAGGTACATTATTAGAGGTCTTCCTTCAACTGGAGGCATAAGGATTGGAGGCTCTTGTAAGTATTCCTTGATTTTGTCAAAAGCCTTCTGGCAGTCTTCGTTCCACCTGACCGTTTGTTCCTTTCTTAATAGCTTGAACAAAGGCTCACAAGTGGCTGTAAGGTGAGATATGAACCTCGAAATGTAGTTCAATCTACCTAAGAACCCCCTAACTTCTTTTTTAGTCTTTGGTGCAGGAATTTCTTGAATGGCTTTGACTTTATCAGGGTCAACTTCAATCCCTTTCTCACTTACAATAAATCCCAGCAGCTTACCGGATCGAACCCCGAATGTGCATTTGTTGGGGTTTAGCTTCAATTGGTACTTCCTCAGACGCTTGAATAACTTCAACAAATTCGTCAGGTGGTCTTCTTCTGTAAGGGACTTGGCAATCATGTCATCCACATAACATTCAATTTCTTTGTGGATCATGTCATGGAATAATGTTACCATAGCCCGTTGATAAGTGGCACCCGCATTCTTCAATTCGAATGGCATCACCTTATAATAGAATGTTCCCCAGGGTGTGATGAAAGTTGTCTTCTCCATGTCTTCAGGAGACATTTTGATCTGATTGTATCCTGAAAATCCATCCATGAAGGAGAACACCGAGAACTGAGCCGTATTGTCGACCAATACATCAATGTGAGGTAAAGGGAAATCATCTTTCGGGCTGGCTCTGTTTAGGTCCCGGTAATCCACGCACATTCTCACCTTGCCATCTTTCTTAGGCACAGGTACAATATTAGCAACCCACGGCGGATAGCTAGTCACAGCAAGGAAACCGGCGTCCCACTGCTTTTGTACCTCTTCTTTTATCTTCATTGCCATATCTGGTCGAGTACGGCGCAACTTCTATTTTACTGGTGGGCAGTCTGCTTTCATAGGTAGCTTGTGCATGACAATGTCGGTGTCCAACCCTGGCATATCCTGATAAGACCAGGCAAAAACATCCACATATTCCCGAAGCATATCAATCAGCTGCTTTTTTACTGAATCTTGCAGGCAGGCCCCGATCCTAACTTCTTTTAAGTCTTCTTCTGTACCAAGATTAACCGTCTCAACCTCCTCCTGATGAGGAGTGATAACCTTCTCCTCCTGCCTTAACAACCTGGCTAGCTCTTCAGGTATCTCATAATCTTCTTCGACCCCTTCATCAGCTTGATTGATTGGATTGTCAAAGTCATACGAAGTCATAGTAGTGTCGTTGTCGGTGCAGTCTGGAGGGCACTTTCTGCAAGGGTTCAGATTTGTTCATTTTAGTGATCAGTTTTATCTTATTTAGAAAAAGTGAAAATGAAGTTATTTATTTTGAAAAGCATTGCCATTTTATTTTTGTACAAAAAATGAACAATGAAAAACAGTGAGCGGAAAAGAAAAGACTCATTTACAAAAGATGTCCTGATATTCATTAATTGATCTTTGCACAAAATACAAGATGGCCCGATTACAAAATGAGTCCTGACATCTTGGGCAAGATGCAGGACTTGATGCATGCTTCAAAATACAGGAAATAATAATTACTCTGCAGGAGTAACCCTTATAATTTCCTGGAAAGACCAGTTTGAGACATGGCTCCCCGGGGTCTTTGGACGTATCCAGCTTTCCAGGTTGCGCTCGTCTTCTGACTTATCTTGCAAGCTATTCACAACATCCGGGGTGAGCATCCCCCTGCTAACAAACTTGGGCTCCTTTGCAGCCTCTGATTGATCTTGTCGAGTTGGTCTGTAACCCAACCCGAATCGGTCTTCTTTCTTCTCCACGGGCAGCAACTTGCCCCAGCCTTGGGCGGTACCTTCCTCAACAACCTTCCGGGATTGCTGATATGATGTGATGGAAGTCCCAAGCACAGCAGATGTTTCATTAATATTAAGGGCCTCAAACCCTTGGCTCATGGTTTCATGGATCTCCCCATCCATTTCAATGTATTTGAAAGTAGCCAGCTGGCTAACAAAAATATCCTCCTCCCCACAAATAGTAATTACTTGGCCTTCCCACTCAAATTTTAACTTCTGGTGAAGGGTTGATGTCACGGCGCCGGCGGCATGTAGGATTAAGCGCTTACCACTGCACTAAAAGCAATTGCTGTTAGTGAAGGCGCAACTTTATTTCCTTATAGTATAGAGTCTTTCAAGGGGCTGCGCCTATTAAGCGCCATGGGTTGGGATGTTAAGCCCATCAAATCCCTAAGGGTGACGCTGAATTAATAAATCCAACAATCTCCCCCCAGTGTCAGCCGGGGGGATTCGAACCCATGACCTGGCTCTGATACCACTTGTAGGATCAAGCGCTTACCACTGCACTAAAAGCAATTGCTGTTAGTGAAGGCGCAACTTTATTTCCTTATAGTATAGAGTCTTTCAAGGGGCTGCGCCTATTAAGCGCCATGGGTTGGGATGTTAAGCCCATCGAATCCCTAAGGGTGACGCTGAATTAATAAATCCAACACGGCGTGTATCCATGGTCTACCCAATAGACAGCTGTAGGCAGGCTGTATATCCATCACAAAGAAGGTCGTTTTGAAAACCTGTGAGCCAATCATTATTGGTAATTCTATCTCTCGCAGAACTGATCTTTTAGAACCGTCAAAGGCTCTCACTACCAAGTTACTTGGACGTAGTGCCAATCCATCATACTCCAGCTTCACAAGGGCTTTCTTGGGCAGGACATTGAGGGATGACCCTGTGTCCACCAATACATTAGAAAGAATTGCACCCTTACACTCCAAGGTAATGTGCAAAGCCTTGTTGTGATTACAACCTTCCGTTGTCAGATCAGTGTTGGTAAACCCTAGTCCATTACTAGTGTTAACATTTCCAACCACGTCCTCTAACTGATTGACGGTAATCTCCTCCGGCACATAAGCTGCGTGCAAGACTTTCAATAGTGCGTTTTGATGAGCCTCGGAGCACATTAGCAACGATAGTATGGAGATTTTGGAAGGTGTTTGGTGAAGATGGTCTACCACCTTGTAATCACTTTTCTTTATGATTCTCATGAATTCATCAACCTCTTGATCAAAAGGAGTCTTTGAAGCTTCTTTAGCGACTTTTTCTTCTTGCACCATGCTCTTCCCTTTTGCCTTAGCAGCAGCTTCTGCTTCAGCAACGGGTCTTGGAATTTGCGAGGCGAAGAGACGTCCGCTTCTAGTGAATCCTCCGCATCCCCCCACATTGTCTATCTGAGGTGAAGAAGTTGATGATTCTAAAGTGATTTTCTGCCCCTCGCAGTACAGATCTGAGCCATAATGCCAAGGGATGGCATTACTGTTTCCATAAGGAATTGGTCCAGGCACTGTGATGGTGACTGGACTGATAGCAGCTGCAGAAGGGACCACAATGGTGTGTGGATCATAGTATATGGTGACTGGTGCTCTGACAGGAGTAACATTTTGTTGTGAATTGTTGGTAGGAACATTTGCGGGATCGTAGTATATTGTAACCGTTGAGACACTTTCATTAATTGCTGCTGATGTTGTAGAAGGTATTGTTGACTGGATGGGGGTTGAAGTTGTAGCAGGAATGGTGACTGAACTTGTATCCGTTGAAGTGATTGATTGAGCGATTGTTGGAGTTGTAGTAGAATCCGTTGGAACAATAGTTGCTGACGTTGTAGGAGTATCTGGGATTGTTGATGCAGGAATTGTTGGAGTTGTAGTCGCTGTTGTCGTAATCTGAAGGATGCCATCCTTAATGAGACCATCTATGCCGTCTCTCAGCCTTTCTCATCCATTGACTGCGATATTGCAATACCCACAACCGAGCTTACACCCGGGGAACACTTGGCATTCTAAAAGCTGAGCTTTGATTTCAACCAAAGGTGTTCAAATTTGTACAACACTGGTGATCAAGGTGAATGGTTTGCCTTCCTCAATAGCATTAATCCTAGGCCCGTTGTGACTAGGCATTGGATTCCTTGTGACATTCGGAGGAGGTGCAAAGTTGAGAGCTTTTGAGTCCACCAGGTCTTGAACTTTCATCTGTAGGGCCCTGCATTTTTCAGTGTTATGCCCCGGTGCATTTGAGTGGAACGCACACCTGGCATTGGCATCATAGTTCTTTGGCAAATTAAGAGGATCTGGAGGTGCCAATGTCCTTAACTCAACTAGGTTGAGCTTCAGGAGTTGTGGCAAGAGTGCAGCATACGGCATCGGGATTGGGTCAATCACCCTGTTTTCTTGTGATGGCCTTTGTTGGAAAGGACGCTGTTGTTGGTTGTTATTGCTATTGTTGTAGGTTCTCTGTTGCGGATAATGAACTTGCTGTTGATACTATGGTTGTTGTTGTTGAGGATATGCTGATTGTTGAGGAATCGGAGCTGGAATAGTAACTGCTGCTACTGACCGGTGCACATATTGAGGCCTGCCCTTGCTTGCATGAATGGAATTTGTTTCACCGGCCCTTCGGGGTCCCATAAAAGGCTTTCTGGGATTGCTGGATGAACTTGCACCACTGTCGGAAATTTTGCCCATCTTCAGTAGACTTTCAATCCTTTCACCAGCTATGACCACATCAGCAAAACTGGTAGAGAAGAAGGCAACCAATCTATCAATATAGGTCCCTTGCAAAGTATTCATGAACATGTCAGTCATTTCCCTCTCTGACATGGGTGGTTGGACAGCAGCAGCAAGTTGTCTCCACCTTTGGGCATATTCCCTGAAACTCTCTCTAGAAGACTGAGACATTCCCATTAGGAGGGTCCTATTGGGAGCCATGTCCAGGTTGTATTGATATTGTCGGATGAAAGCCTTAGCCAGATCCTTCCAGCATCTTATGGTGGCTCTAGACAAGTGTGAATACCACTCGCTTGAAGCCCCAGTCACAATGTCTTCAAAGTAGAACATCCACAGCTTTTCATCCATAGTATAAGCTTTAAGTCTTCCCAGGAAAGATTGCAAATGAGTTCGTGGGCAAGAGGTACCATTGTACTTCTCAAAGCATGGGGGTTTGAATTTGTGGGGAATTCTCACCCCATCCACCAGTCCCATATCCATCACATCGAAGCCCAAAGAATTCTGAGACTCCAAAGATCTCAACTTCTCAGCAATTTCGTCCAATCTCCTGTCATAAACTTCATCTCCAGCTCCCATAACAGTAAACTGCTCTTCTTGGGGATCCTCTTGCAAGATTCTCCCTCCAGCAGTATTACCTTGTACATTCCTCGGGATGTTAGCTTCTGGATCCAGATGAGGTCCAAATACTGGTGGGTTAATACGAGGCTGGCCCCGCTCATTGTTACTAGTTCCTCTTATTCCAAGATGAGGCTCTTCAGGAGTTTGTCTTTCCACCAGTTCTCTTAACCTTTCTTGACTCTGGGCCAAGCCAGTCATCACAACCATGAATTGAGACATCTAATTTCTTATCTCCACTCTCTCATTAGCCATCTGATTTCTGACCTTAGTCAGATCCTGATGTACTGGTTCCATTTGAATACTGGGAAGGTTGTTACGAGTCGGGTACCGGTGCGCGCGGTTGACAGGGAACACTCGGTGACGAGCAATGTTTCCTGAGATCACAACAAAGTTAGAAACAAAAATAATAAAAACCTACAAAACAAAACAAAGTTAGTATGCAATGTAGTATGCTTATTTATTTTTCAAGGTATCCGGTTTGGTTCTTGGTTTTGACCTTTCCAGACCTCGAGGAAGATGCTTGATGTTGCTGAGAAAAAAAGCCCAATGAAAGCAAACTAATATATTACAAATGGTGAACAATACATAGTCTGTTTTACAACACATGCCCTTGGAGAGTCAAAATACAATAAAAGGAAAAAGTACATCAAATGAAAACAACAAACAAAGAATCAAACATCCAGTCCAAACTCATCCTCTTTGACCTCCTTCAGAAGTGCCTCAGTCACTGGACCAGCTGGGTGCTCTGTAATGGTCCTAATGAGGAGGTTCCTGGTGGCAATGGCAGTGGTCAGCTTTTTATGTCTGTCCTGGTCTTTTGATCTTTTCAATCCTGCTCTGAGCTTCAACTCTGAAATCTCCTTCTGGGCTGCCAACAGAGCTTCCTGCTGCTTCTTCTCATTGGCCTCTAATTGTTCAATCTTGGCTTGAGTCTTCTGGTCTTCTTGTGTACGGGCCTCAGTGATCCTGACCCACCTAGCCTGACTCTCTTGCAGATAGAGCTCAGTCCTAGCCTTCTGAATCTTGTCTTATTTACAGGCATTCTTCAATATTTGTTCCTCGGCTCTTGCTTTCCTTATGTAATCCTCTGCCTTCTCAATTTTGGCCAGATGCTCCACCCTGAGCTTTTCCAATCTTTCAATGTCCAGACGACCATCACTCCTTTCCCAAAGAGTCTTCTTTAAAGCTTGAGATAGATTCTCATTTCTTTCCTTTAGCTTCTTAAATTCTTCTAGGCTGATAGTTGCTGCAGGTTGTGTTGTAGATGATCCAGGTATGTCCTCCAAGGTGAAAGGCATTCCAGTAATCTGAGCTCTAGTACGGGACCAGTCATAGTATTGAGCTGAAGCAACATTATTACACCTTCCCAGAATAGCCATCCCTTTTGTCTGGATGTTGTCCCAAGCCCATGATGCTTGTTTGACGGCAGCTGAATTAGGTTTTACTTCACAATACAGGGTCTCAGCTAAATCTTGCACTCTGGGAGGGTGAACCAAAGCATAACCTAGTTGTCTCTTAAACAACAAAGGATTGTAGTTGATGCAACCCTTCACTCCTATTAGAGGCACATTTGGGTATTGTCCATAGCTGGTGATAATGTCCTTGCCTTTGGTGCTCTGGGTGCACCATCTAATATCATCTGAAGTCAAGGCAATGAGCCTCTTAGCCCAATTCCTCTGTTGGTGAGGGTTCAGGAAGGCATCTGACTTAGGCAGATGTTTGAGCAGCCAGGAGTAACACAAGGGAGCACAACATCTAACCAACTTCCCCCTCTGTTTCTCATTCCTCTGATGGATGGAATAATAAAAGTCTCCTAGCAATGTAGGTACTGGGTTCTTCAGAAGAAACAGATGGATGGCATTCTTGCTGACAAATTTGGGCTCATCTGCAAACAGTATAGCCCCATATATGCTGAGGGCTAACAGTGCACAGACTGCCCTCCATTCTCCCAATGAGGCCTTCAGGATGGCCTGAGAAATCAAGAAGTCCAAGTGCAAACCAGGGATCCCAACTTTTGTTATCATACTTTGCTCAATCAAGGCAGACTCCAGGTATAATGCCTTTGCTATCTCTTCATTTCTGGGAGTTGGCATCTCTGGGTTGAAAGGGATTCCACCCCTGATAGGTACTCCAATTAATGAAGAAAACTCTTCCAGCAGAGGCCCTAGCTGGAAGTCTGGAAAGGTGAAGCATCTCAATGGAGGATCATAAAACTGCAAGCATGTGTGGATCATGCTTCTCTGAGAAGGGTCAAGGTCCATAACCATATCCAGGATACCTCCGTAGTATTCTCTAAACAATGGGATGTGGTCAGGTGTGATAAGTGACTAGACCTGCCTGATACTAGTCAACACAGGCTCAAAGAAATGGTAGGATATGTTGCTCTTCCTGGGAGTAGTCATGAGTGCTACTGAAGAAACTGAAGATAGGTGCTGATGAAAATCACAAACTGATGCTGGAAATGAGCCACTGACAGGCTGATGCTGGTGATGATGAAGATAGCTGAAGTAGATAACTGATGAAGCAAAGGTCTATGCAGAAGAAGGGGTCAAAACTAAACCAGATATGATGTGGATACCCTGAAAAACAAATAAACAAATGTTAAATGATGCAATGATGATATATGCAAATGATATGCAAAGGTTTGTGATCAAGCTGGATCTGATTATCTGTATGTTCAAAGGTCCAGATGGAGGCTTAGAAATCCAGTAACCAAGGTGGGGGACTCAAATAAAGAGTCACATGTCCCAGGTTAATCACAAGAACTGTCCAAAGTGGAGTACTCTTAAACAAAACAAAAACAGGGTATGATGTGGCCAAAGGGTTCCTGCAAACCTGTAAACAGCCCAACCCCCTCGCAGGTAGTGTTCTAGAACACGGATCCTCAGACTTGGATCAGTTATGAGGAGTGTAAACACTTCCAACCCGTTTTGCTGGCTAAATCTTGTTTAGAATGAGTTAGGGATCATTTCTGGAGAGTTAGAGAGCTTAGGGTTACGTATTGAGTGAGATTGTAGAAATGGATGGCCGGAGAAGATGACCGGAACACTGTTCCGGTCACCTGAAAGTAATTAGGGCAGCAGATTAGGGTTTAATCATAATTAGCGTAGTTTGAATTCTGGCCCTTGGATGACGCGCGAAGTCAATTCCCTCCATCCTGAGTTTGAACATGGGCCCTTGGATTGGCTGACTTTCTCATTTTCTCATTAAACGGGTTGGAAGTGTTTACACTCCTCATAACTGATCCAAGTATGAGGATCCTTGTTCTAGAACACTACCTGCGAGGGGGTTGGACTGTTTACAGGTTTGCAGGAACCCTTTGGCCACATCATACCCTGTTTTTGTTTTGTTTAAGAGTACTCCACTTTGGACAGTTCTTGTGATTAACCTGGGACATGTGACTCTTTATTTGAGTCCCCCACCTTGGTTACTGGATTTCTAAGCCTCCATCTGGACCTTTGAACATACAGATAATCAGATCCAGCTTGATCACAAACCCTTGCATATCATTTGCATATATCATCATTGCATCATTTAACATTTGTTTATTTGTTTTTCAGGGTATCCACATCATATCTGGTTTAGTTTTGACCCCTTCTTCTGCATAGACCTTTGCTTCATCAGTTATCTACTTCAGCTATCTTCATCATCACCAGCATCAGCCTGTCAGTGGCTCATTTCCAGCATCAGTTTGTGATTTTCATCAGCACCTATCTTCATTTTCTTCAGTAGCACTCATGACTACTCCCAGGAAGAGCAACATATCCTACCATTTCTTTGAGCCTGTGTTGACTAGTATCAGGCAGGTCCAGTCACTTATCACACCGTAGTTCGACTCAAAGAGACTGAAAGATAAATTGACTTGTGAACTGCTTACTTGTCTATGCTCAAGTGTATGACCTGTCTGGCTCAGGTGCTAACTGTCTTGCATCAGACGGAAGAAGCAAGTTCTCGTTTGTGAGTGAATGAGATGAGAAAAGAATCCCGAAGGAGACGATTATTGTTTGTTTTTGTGTTTTCAATCTTTTATTGCTTTTTGAAGTTTGTCATAAATTAATGAGCTTAAGCCTAAACCAAGGTTTAGTAAACTCATCACATCCTCCCTCTGATTAGGGGTAATGAGAATACCTTAAGTATGAAGTAAACACCTCACACTTAATCACCCTGATGTAGGATTAAAATCATTAACCTACTTGCCATTATTTAGATGTTTTTGTTATTTTGTTTAGTGTTAAGTAATGAGTTTAAGCCATAATCAAAGATTTAATGGACCCATTACACCATCCTAATAGAAGGATGACAGATGAGAACATTTAAGCTGAGGAAGGCTCCTCATCTTAATCTATGATTAGGGATTAACCTCATGACAAAACAAGGCCTTTATTAAAGTGGATTTTAGTTAATTGTAAGATTAAGAAGTGAATTATATGATCTGTAAGACAACTTGAGGAGGACTTGTCCATTAACACTAGGGTTAGTCTTTCTTAACCAATTAAGGAAGAATTAGAACCCTAATGCAAGGCCCAAGTTACAAGCTTGATATCTTAGTGATTATTATATGGATTGATTAAAAGGTTTAAACACATCAAGGGTTTAAAACTTAGGATTAAAGTTATACACTCCATTCTAAGAGAAGGATGCAGGCATAATCTTAATCACAAAGCCTTAAAACCTTGAAGGTTTAGTCCCTGATTATGAGATGAAAGGAGAGACACAGACACAAAGGTAAAACTAATGGGGGACTAATCAAAACCCTAATTGTTAACATGATTGGGTGTTTGTAGGGTTATGAGGCTTGCAAGAGATCTTTAAGAAGAGCCACCAGGGAAGAAGCAAATGAAAGGAGGAGATGTAGAAGAAACAAGCTAACTTACTTCACTTAAGAAGATAAGTTACTTGAAGAAAGAAAGTGAAGAAGGAACATGAATAAGCAAGCTCACTCTAAGACAAAAGCAAAATGAAGCAATGAATGCATAAGAGAGATGAGAAGAGAAGTGAGAAGTGAAGGCAAATTCACTTCTCAAATACTTACCACCTGAAAAGTTAGCATAAAAAAATGAAATGAAATGAATGCAAGGATGCAAACCAAAACCAGAAGCATGTTCATGATGTAAATGATTCTAAGAGATGATGCAAATGTATGTCAAGAGTTGTGAATGATCATACTAGTGATGAGAATGCAAATGAAGCATGAAAGTTCATGAATGCACATGAAATAAAATGAACGCATAACATGGAAAATGGATGAAGAAATGATCAAGCATGATTCTAATGTGTCCTAGGATGTCTTAGGAGTCATGTGAATCCACAAAATGTCATGGCAAGTTCAAGTATGCAAGCATATGAGAGATGAATGCAAATGAAGGCAAAAATTAGGGTTTATGCACAAGACACAAAGCAAAATTCAAAATCAGAAGCAAATGACAAGATAAAAAATTGAAAATGGGATTAAAGGAACCCTAACCCTACATAAGTTCACTGCCCAAAGGAGGGGACCTATCTCTTAACCTAATGGGAGTTATGATTTTCTCAAGTTAGCTAGGGTTTTATGGCACTTCAAAAGGAAAAATGCACAACAAATTGAAAATGAAAGATAAATTTAAACCAATTTTACCCTAGAAACTAAGTTATATGAAGAGTGCAATGCAAAAAGAACCATCATCAAGCTCTTCAAGGTTAGGCAGAATGAATTTTTCTAAGTTAGGACAAAAATATTGCCTTTTAAGAATTTAAATTCCAAATAAAATGGTCAAAATAGGTCAAGAACCAAAAATAAATTTGTTTGAAGAGTTTGATAATTTTTCTAAATGTATTAAAATGCAATGTGAATTTTTTTGGAATTTTTAAATACCTAAATGTATTTTTAATTAATTAATTCTCATTAACTAATTAAAAATAACCATTTAAATGATTTAAAAATATTTTTTAATGCAAAAAATAAAAATAAAAATATTTTTGGGTTCTGAAAATTATTAAAAGATTTAATAAAAAATTTCAGAATTTTTTGATGTATTTTACTATTTTTTAAAATTCGTAGAAATTAAATGTAAAACAAATGAAATAAAAATTGAATTTAATGAGAAAATGAGAAAGTCAGCCAATCCAAGGGCCCATGTTCAAACTCAGGATGGAGGGAATTGACTTCGCGCGTCATCCAAGGGCCAGAATTCAAACTACGCTAATTATGATTAAACCATAATCTGCTGCCCTAATTACTTTCAGGTGACCGGAACAGTGTTCCGGTCATCTTCTACGGCCATCCATTTCTACAATCTCACTCAATACGTAACCCTAAGCTCTCTAACTCTCCAGAAATGATCCCTAACTCATTCTAAACAAGATTTAGCCAGCAAAAATCATTTATTTCACATGAACATCAAGATTCGAAGCAAAACGGAAAATTATTCAGAAATTTCAGAAGCTTCATACATGCTTAATATTCAATCATTTTCAAAACCAAAAGGTGCAGTGTGATCAGTGAAGCATGGAGAACAATCTAAGAACTTAAAATCAGGTTTCTGGAAAAAAAAGTTCTTGATGATACCTGAACTGAAGCTTTCGAAAATGGTGCTTTCTGGCCAGTTCCTTGCTTCAAACCAGCTCCAATGATCCTCCTCAAGTGTTTGTGATGCTTAGCTGGAGTTTATATGGTCCCAAAATGAAAATGGCAGAAGTTCAGTTTGTGAAATGTGAAAATCGTATTTTTGATTGTGAAGGTTTTAGGGCCAAATGAAAGGTGGGAAATGATCAGTGAGGTTTTTTGGAGTTGAATGGTGAAAGAAGTTTTAAGTTTTGATGGTTGAATCAAGAGATTCGAAGGCTTTTGCAAATTTGGGGATTTTTGAGTGTGTTGAGTTCTTGGAGTTTCAGGCTTGTTTGTTGTGTGTTGTGGCTTGCTTGAGGTCCACATAACATGTTCTGATTGGGCAGAGAGTTGTTGTGGAGCAGTGTGATTGGTATGGCTCATGTTGCAAAAAGTCAAGAAAGTTGTACTTGGAGGTATGGGCAAGTGGCAGGCTGGTTTAGGGGCATGGCTCGAGTCAGCTGGCTTTAGGGAGGTCCATGGAAACTGATTTAGTGAGCTGGCTCAAGTGGATGAAGAGTTATGGAGCATTTTGCAATTTTGTCCAACTTTGGTACCTCTTAAAATTCTTGAAGTTTAAAGTATGGAACTTGAGAAATTTTTGGGCCAATCTGAAGTTTAAGTCATGTATGATGTTTGTGTAAAGCTTAGACATCAATTAGAAGTCACAAATTGCCTTGGTACAAGAATTTGCAAGTTTCCCTCTTTAGCACATAAGTGAACTTTTGTGATTTTTCCCAACTTTGACAAGCCTTAACTTGAGTTCTATAATGAATTAGATCAAGTTCTTGTACTTTTTGAAAATGGGAGGATCCAATCTACAACTTTCATGACCAAGAATTTTTCATTTGAAGCATTTTTGAATCAAAAAGAGGAGGTTGAAAAACTTTCCCAAAATGGCAAGTTTACATTACAAGTCACTTTCCCAAAATGGCAACTTTGCAAATGGCTTGAAATTCTTCAATTTTGTGAGCTTCTAACTTCTTCTAAGATCAAATAAAGATCATACACATCCAAAATGATGGAGAAAACCCTTTGGTTGGATGATTGGGGGCCTCAGATGCCCTGATTTTGCACTGACTTGCTCAAGAAGTCATCTTTTGATCAGATGCCTTTCCCATGGAATTTCTTCATGAAAATTGGTAAGTATGATCCCTATAACATATAGAGACCAATAGAAAAAGGAATGACCAAAAACTTTGGAGTTATGGCCTCTAAAACCAAAACCTTAATTTTTAGGTCATCTGTGCAGTTAGGCTTGGCTCTGCTTCCATGCCTTCCTCAGTTCTTGTGATTTTTGACTTTCTTGATCTTGGGAGGATGTATTATGATTATTGAACATACATGGCCCCTTTTGAAATGATTGAAACCCCTTTGGAGTGGCTCAGATAGCCCTTGGGTTGCTCAGATCACAAACCCAAGATGCAGATGATTTTGAATCAATGCAGTGAAGCAAAAATGCAATATGAGATACTATGATTGAATCTATTCAAATGAAAAGACCACAAGCCATGGTGAAATGAGTGAGGGCAAATTTGGGGTGTTTACACCTGTTAAGACAAAAGAAACGCACAAGTATCCCGAGATATCCCTTATCGAATTCCGTCATAGGAGTTAGGCTTTTCCTGAAAGTAATATATTTCCTGTAAGCATTTATTAAAAACGGATCATTTGTTTTATGTAAGTACTATATCATGAATATTTGACATTTTGCAAACGAAACAAAAATGTACAAAACGAGATGTGACTGAAAATTCTGATCTTATTAATCTGGGTGACCTGAATTGGCAAATACAGTCAAAGAAACAAATCCCATGAAATGAGGAGATTGTTGAAAAATTGAGAAAATAAAAGTGTTGGCAATGTTGACGACGCTCCGGTGAACTTCCCTTGCTATGACCTGTATGACCTTGACGTTCTTCTCATCTTGCTTTCCGAAGAAGGTTGATTCTGACCAATGCTTTGTCCTTTCCAAGCTTGTCACGTTGTGAGTGATACAGACGAATTCAGAATGCAGTCGTTCGCTTATTCCCTGATTTTGCATGGATCGCCCTTTCGGGTTTTCAATCCACCAGGATTCCCATTTTTTCCTGAGTTGTCCAATGCGGCTTTTCAACTCAGCGGGTGTACACATTTTTTAATTTTCCCTTTTTTTTGCCCGAGTCTTTTATTCTATTTTTGACTCGCCGGGATGCCCTATTTTTGCCTGGACCCACATTCTGTTTTTATGTCCAGCGAGTCTTTTTATGCGAAGTATTTTTTAACTGCATCTGAATTCACAGGGGATAAGAAATCTTCACCATCCATAGTAGTGAGCATCAGTGCTCCACCAGAGAAGACTTTCTTTACTATGAATGGACCATCGTAATTTGGAGTCCATTTGCCCCTGTGGTCTGTATGAGGAGGAAGGAGTCTTTTCAGCACAAGATCTCCCACTTGGTATTCCCAAAGCTTGACTTTCTGTTCGAAGGCTCTCTTCATCCTTTTCTGATATAACTTCCCATGACAAATTGCAGCTAATCTCTTTTCTTCGATCAGATTCAATTGATTGTACCGAGACCAAACCCATTCCGCTTCGTACAACTTTACATCCATCATTACTCGTAAGGAGGGTAGCTTAACTTCAACAGGTATGACTGCCTCCATACCATACACAAGCTGATAAGGTGTTGCCCCAGTAGACGTCCTGATTGAGGTTCGATACCCATGTAAGGCAAATGGTAGCATTTCATGCCAGTCTTTGTAAGTAACCACCATCTTCTGCACAATCTTCTTGATGTTTTTGTTAGCTGCCTCAACAGCGCCATTCATCTTTGGCCTGTAAGAAGAGTTGTGATGTTGAACTTTGAAGTCCCGACATAGTTCTGCCATCATTTTGTTATTTAAATTGGAACCATTATCAGTAATGATTCGCTCGGGTACTCCATATCGACAGATGATGTCTCTTATCAGGAATCCGGCTACCACCTGCCTGGTGACGTTTGCATACGAAGCTGCTTCAACCCATTTGGTGAAATAATCAATGGCTATTAGGATGAATCTGTGGCCATTTGAAGCAGTCGGTTCGATCTTTCCAATCATGTCAATGCCCCACATGGAAAAGGGCCAAGGTGAAGACATCACGTGCAAAGGATTTGGAGGCACATGCACTTTATCCGTGTAGATCTGGCATTTGTGGCATTTTCTGGCATAGGCATAACAGTCTGCATCCATTGTGATCCAGTAGTAACCTGATCGTAATAATTTCTTGGCCATTACATGTCCTCCTGCATGGGTACCGAAAGATCCTTCATGCACCTCGTGCATCAGCAAGTCTGCTTCTTTCTTATCAACACATCTGAGCAGAACCATGTCAAAGTTTCGCTTGTATAATGAACCATCAGCATTAAGGAAGAAACTACAGGCCAACCTTCTTAAGGTCTTCTTATCATTGGATGATTCCCCAGGTGGGTATGTTTGATCCTCTAAGAAGCTTTTAATATCATGGAACCAAGGTTTGTCATCTTTAGCAATGTCCACAGAGAATACGTATGCTGGTCGGTCTAGTCTGGATACCGAAATCCGAGGCACATAATTGGCAGTTTGAACCTTGATCATGGAGGAAATGGTAGCTAGAGTGTCTGCGAACTGATTTTCTTCCCGAGGGATATACTCAAGTTTGACTGTTGTGAAGAAAGTCAATAATTTTCTCGTGTAGTCACGGTATGGGATCAGATGCTCTTGGTGAGTATACCATTTGTCGTTGGTCTGACTGATTACCAAAGCTGAATCTCCAAATACATTCAATGTCTTGATCCTGAGGTCAATGGCTTCCTCAAGACCCATGATACAGGCTTCATATTCAGCTTCGTTGTTAGTGCAGGCAAAGGTGAGTTTTGCCGAGAAAGGCATATGAACCCCTTTAGGTGTAATGAGCACTGCACCAACTCCACGACCATTCATATTGACAGCCCCATCAAACATCATTGCCCACTCTTCTTCTGGGTCAGGCCCTTCTGTGTGAACAGGCTCTTCATGATCTTTTGCTTTTAGGTACATGATGTCTTCATCATGGAAGTCAAATCTCATGGGTTGGTAATCATCAATGGGTTGCTCAGCCAGATAGTCAGACAGTACACTGCCTTTGATGGCCTTTTGAGATGTGTACTAAATGTCATACTCTGTCAGAATCATTTTCCATCTTGCAACCCTTCTGGTAAGTGCTGGTTTCTCAAATATGTACTTGACGGGGTCCATTTTTTATATTAACAAGGTAGTGTGAGTCAACATATACTGTCTTAGTCGGCGAGCAGCCCACGCTAAAGCACATCATGTTTTCTCGAGCAGTAAATAACGTTGTTCACAGTCGGTAAACGTTTTGCTCAGGTAGTATATTGCATACTCTTTTCGACCAGACTCGTCATGATGGCCCAACACACACCCCATTGATCCTTCTAATTGTCGCTCCCGACAAATGAAAAGGGATCATATGAAGGTACAGACGCGAACGGTCGGCGAAAGGGACAATGAGAACACACAGCCGTGAACTCACTGGAGAATGAATAGAGTCGCCAGCTAGGCATTTTTATCCCGGAGGAAAGGCAATGCTGCATAGACCTAGAAAGAGATGGATAAGACGGTTGCGAACCAGAGAGACTGAGAAAGGGGGTTGGTTACAACCTGGGAAGGTATTAGCACCCAGATTGTCCGCCGTACTCGACGGGATCCACGCTTAAAAGATTTGTGTTTTAAAGGGGTAGTGTCAGTGCAATCTGTGTATAAAATAGCTGGAAAAGGATGTACAGGTGTCAGTGTAAAAGGAGTGTGAAGTGTATAAATGATGTGTCGGTGTAAGAACAAGAATAAGATGCTCATGATAATGAGGCTCAAAGAATAATGCTGGAAGGAGGGGGGATATACAGAGACTTTTGTTCGATAACCGTTAAGTTATGCCTACGTATCCTCTCGTGCAATGAGGAAGTCAGAACACCGTAGTTCGACCCAAAGAGACTGAAAGATGAATTGACTTGTGAACTGCCTGCTTGTCAATGCTCAAGTGTATGACCTGTCTGGCTCAGGTGCAAACTGTCTTGCATTAGACGGAAGAAGCGAGTTCTCGTTTGTGAGTGAATGAGATGAGAAAAGAATCCCGGAGGAGACGATTATTGTTTGTTTTTGTGTTTTCAGTCTTTTATTGCTTTTTTTGGATTTTTGTCATAAGTTAATGAGCTTAAGTCTAAACCAATGGATTTAGTGAACTCATCACATCATCCCTCTGATTAGGGGTAATGAGAATACCTTAAGTGTGAAGTCAGATTCTCACACTTAATCACCTTGGTGTAGGATTAAGATCATTAACCTACTTGTGATTATTTAGATGTTTTTTTGTGGTTTTTGTTTAGTGTTGAGTAATGAGGTTAAGCCATAATCAGGGATTAAACAGACTCATTACACCATCCTAATAGAAGGATAATAGATGAGAAAGTTTAAGCTGAGGAAAGCTCCTCAACTTAATCCATGATTAGGGATTAAACTCATGACAAAACAAGCCTTTGATTAAGTGGATTTTATTAACTGGTATGATGATGAAAGTGTTTTTTAGGGTTTGTAAGACAACTTGAGGGGGACTTGTCCATTAACACTAGGGTTAGTCCTTCTTAACCAATTAAGGAAGAATTAGAACCCTGATGCAAGGCCCAAGTTACAAGTGTGATGTCTTGATGATTATTATGTGAATTGATTAAGAGATTTAAACACATTAAGGGTTTAACACTTAGGATTAAAGTTATACACTCCATCCTAATAGAAGGATGCATGCATAAGCTTAATCACAAAGCCTTGAAGCCTTTAGGGTTTAGTCCCTGATTATGAGATGAGAAGAGAAGACTCAAAGAGACACAAAGGTAAAACTATGAGGGGAGACTAATCAAGACCCTAATTCATTGTCATGCTTGGTTGTTCCTAAGGTTTGTGAGGTTTTCAAGAGAAGTCTTCAATGGAACCACCAGGAAGCAGATGAAAGGATCAAGAGAAGCAAAGCAACTTGCTTCATTCAAGAAGTCAAGTCACTTGAAGAAAGAAAGTGGGAGGAGAAAGAATGAGCAAGCTCAAACTCAAACACATATAGAAATGCAGCAATGGATGCAAGAGAGATGAGAAGAAAAGTTATGAGAAGTGAAGGCAAATTCACTTCTCAAGTTACTTACCACCTGAAATGTTAGAAAGAAATGCAATGCAATGCAAAATGGGATGAAATGGTATGATGCTAAGCAAAACCAGAAGCATGTTGATGATGATTATGATGTTATGAGGTGCTGCAAACATGAGGCAAGACATGGAGATGTTCATACAAGATCATGGGTGCAAATGGTGCAAGTCTAGAAGCATGGATGAACATGAAAAGTTATGAAACATACAAGGCAAATGACATGGCAAATATGAGATGCAATGATCAAAGATGCTTTATACATGTCTTAAGATGTCAAATGGAACACAAGCATGCATAAAATGCAAAGACAAGTCATGTTATGCAAGAGAATGCAAGAAGGATGCAAATGAAAGCCCAAATTAGGGTTTAAGGATCAAACATCAAACAAAAACCCAAAACAGAAGCAAACCCTAAGATAAAAAATGGAAAATGCCACCCTAAGAAACCCTAAACCTATACTAAACCAAGGTCCAAAGGGGAGGTCTCAACTCTTAACCAATCTCAAGATATGAATTTTCTAAGTTAATAGGGTTTTTTAGGGTTCTTAACAAAAGAAATGCCAAACAATTTGAAATTGAAAGATCAAATCAAGGCCATTTAATCCTAGAAACTACATGCTAAACACAAAACAATGCAAAAAGAATCAATGTCCAAACCTTCTCAAATAGGCAGAAATGAATTTTTGAACTTAGGATCAAATTAATGCATAAAAAATGATTTAATTCAATGAAAAATTCTTAAAATGCATCAAGATCAAAAAAGAAATTTGGTTTGAAGGTTGGACAATGTTTCTAAATGTCTTAGAACATTTCATGAATTTTTTGTAATTTTTAAAATACCTAAAAGTATTTTTAATTAATTGATTTCCATTAATCAATTAAAAATAATCTTTTAAATATTTAAAAATATTTTTTAAATGATAAAAAATAAAATAAAAATATTTTTGGGTCTTAAAAATTAATAAAACCTTTAGGAAAAAGTTTCATAATTTTTAAGAATTTTTTACTATTTTAAAATAAATATGCAAATTAATTGAAAAGAAAATGAATTAAAATAAAATAAAATGAAAGTAATCAGGATGGAGGGCCAGGATTGGGTCTGGATTCAAATTTGTTGACCAGCGCGCAAACGAAGGGTCCAGATGGCTTCTGATCAGATTAAATTAATTATGGATTAATTAATATAAACACGTGGATTAGGGCATAATCAGGAAGATCCAGGCCACACACTCACGCGCGAAGTCAACGGGTCAGAGGCATCTCACGGTCCAGATTCAAATGGTCATTAATCACGTGATTAGGGCTTAAACACTCTCAGGTGGCCGGAGAAGACTTCCGGTCGTCTTCTCCGGCCAGCATCTCACCTGAAAATCTCCAAAACTCTTCAAATCGTATCAAAAATGAAAACTAAAAAAGGGAAATGCTCCTTACACACTCACGAATTAAACCCCTCTCTCAAAACAAATTTCTTCTTCCTAAATAAGCTGAATCGAAGAAAATGAAAACTAGGGCACGCAGGTTTCAGAGAGAAATTAAATGCTCATTTCAAAGCCATTTTCGAAACCAATGACATCAGGATGATCAGTGAAGCACATAGAACAAGTTTATAACATGAAAAATGATTTCTGGAAAAATAAATTTCAAGCTACCTGAGATTCGAAGCTTTCACTCTGATGACTTTCTGGCCACTTCTCCTTGTGCAATCCACTCCACTTGATCCCCAGATGATGTTTGAATGCTCAAGAAGAGTTTATGTTGGCTGGATAGTGAGTTTCGAAAGCTCCTGCTTCAACTCAGTCAGAAATGGCAATGGTGATTCTGGCACTTTCAGGTCATGGTGAGGGGTTGTTTGTGATCCTGAGGGTGAATGGAGAAGGTCTATGGTGTTTGTTGGTATGTTTGTGAGCTATGGTGAGAGTTTCGAAGGAAACTGCAAAATGAGGTGAAGAATGGCAGTGGGATGTTCTTGCTTGTTTCAGGCCAGACTCTTGGTGGTTTGAGGTCTATGAAGTGTGATGAGTTGAATGGTGAAAATAGTTTGAGTGTTTGAAGGCTGGGCAGAGAGATTCGAAGCAACTTGCAGCTTGGTGTGTTTTTGTGAATGTGTTGTTGTGTGTGGTTTCAGCCTTTCCTGCCTAGTGTTATGGCTTGCCAAAGGATACAATAAACAAATGCAAGTGGCCAGAGGATGTGACATGGCCTGTGGTGATTGGGATGTTTGCTTTTGCCAAAAGTCAAATTTCTTGTAAGAGAGGCATGGGCTTGATACTAGCTTGGTACAAAGGCTAGGGCTGGCGCAGCATGGTGTGGTGAGAGAGCTAGCAAGGTTCAAAGGCCAAGGCAGCCAGTTGAGGGAAGTGTCATGAGTGTTTTGCAAGTTGTTGCCTTTTTGGTTCACATGTGAAAAGTCTTGTTACATGAACCATAACCATGGGCATTCTTGGTTCAAATCTGAATTTTATGACTTAGAGAATGTTTGCATATTGGTTTGGAATGAATTAGAGGTTGCAATTGGCCTTGGTCCATGATTTTGCAAAATTTCCATTTGAGGCATGCCTTGAAAATCAATGATTTTAGCCAACTTTGTCACACCATAACTTTTGATCCAAGAAGAGTTTGATCATGTTATTGTACTTTTTGAAAAGGGAAAGATGAGATCTACAACTTTCATGACCAAAGTTTTTCCATTTGAAGCCTTTTTGGATCAAGAATCAAGGCTTGAAAAATGACCCAAAATGAAGCATTCTTGAAAAGTCAACTATGCCCAAAAAGTCAACATTTGCAAAACTTCCAAATTCTTGATTTCTATGAACCTCAACCTTCTTCCATGATCAAATAAAGATCATATACACTCAAAATGATGAAGATCACCCATTGGTTGGGTCATTGGGGGCCTCAGATGCCCTGATTTTACACTGACTTGTCTGAAAAGTCAACCCTTGATCAGATGACTTCCCCATGGAATTTCTTCATGAAAATTGATATGCATACTCCCTATACCATATAGAGACCAATGGAAACAAGAATGACCCAAAAATTTGGGGTTATGGCCTCTGAAACCAAAACCCTAATTCTAGGTCAACTGTGCAGTCAAACTTGGCTCTGCATCCACTCAAACCCTAGTTCTTGTGATTCTTTTGAATTCTTGGCTTTGTGAGGATGTAAAATGATACTTGAACACACATGGATCCCTTTGAAGTGATTGGTAGCATTTGGGGTGGCTCAAGTAGCTCTTGGATTGCTTAGATCACAAACCCTAGGTGCAGATGACTTAGAATCTATGCAGGGAATCAAAATGAGATATGAGATGATATGATTGTGTTTATGCATATGAGAATGATCACAAGCCATGGTGAAAAGGGTGAGGGCAAATTTGGGGTGTTTACAGCTGCCCCTATTCAAACATGAGTTAGCTGTGCAGGATGTAAGCAACGGCTTAAAAGGCAAACAAGATAACTTGTGGTTGAATACCAAAGACAGTCCAAAATTTGCACTCACAGAATGAAGAAGAAAAGGGATATAGATTGTAAAGAAGAATAAAGTATATTGTAAAGGTGCGGAAAACAAAGCGATGACGGGGACGGCCGACATGCTGGGGATAGAAGGTAAAGCCAAGACGGGGACGGCCGACTAGCTGGGGAAATAAAATCATGATGGGGACGGCCATCAAGATAAAGCTGTAAAATTCTCTGAGGATTTAATGAAACATGACGGGGACGGCCATCAAGTTCATAAAGCAACGTAACCAACGATGGGGACGACCATCGGGCTAAAGAGAAAAAGGACCACGACGGGGACGGCCATCGGGTTAAAAAGAAAACGGACCACGACGGGGACGGCCATCGGGTTAAAGAATAAATGAAATAAACAGATGATGGGGTACGGCCATCAAAGGTGAAGGACGATCACCTAGCAGGGGACGGCTGCTCTGTTGGGGAATAAAGGAATTATGATGGGGACGACCATCAAAGGTGGAGGACGACCACCTGGCAGGGTACGGCTGCCGAAAATATCAACGATGGGGACGGCCATCGGATAGAAAAGGTCAACGATGGGGGCGGCCATCGGACGAGTATGATGGAGGACGACCATCAAGAAGTGGAGGACGACCACTCAGCAGGGTACGGCTGCTCTCAAAGTTTATCGCAACTCAGGACGAGTGTCGGATAACCAAAATCAACAATGGGGACGGCCATTGGATAAGGTGATGAAGGACGATCATCAAAAGGTGGAGGACGACCACCTAGCAGGGGACGGCTGCTAAAAACAACGATGGGGACGGCCATCGGATGAGCATGATGGAGGACGACCATCAAGAAGTGGAGGACGACCACTCAGCAGGGTACGACTGCTCTCAAAGTTTATCATGACACAGGACGAGTGTCAGATAAAAGCAAATGCTTTGTTGGCGATCTACTGGGGATATAGTAAACACGGACGAGTGTTCACAACCAAGAAAGGAAAGTATAAGTGTTTGGTATTGTGTATAGATTAAAGATGCGGACGAGCATCCTTAGACTATGATACGGACGAGTATCATGTAGAAACAAATACTGACACGTGTTCAGAGATGATGATACGGACGAGTATCAACTAGTTAACAGAGAACACGGACGAGTGTTGAATCTGAAGGGACCCTTCCGGGGAATAGTAGACACGGACGAGTGTCTATATTCAAGAAGACATAAGTGTTTGAAACAGTGTATAGATTAAAGATGCGGATGAGCATCCTTAAGACTATGATACGGACGAGTATCATATAGAAACAAACATTAGACGCAATGTTCTGAGATGATGATACGGACGGGTACCAACCGGTTAACAAAGAACAAGGACTACTGTCGAATCTGCGGGGAGATAAGTGTTGTGTATACAAGATACGGACGAGTATCTGTATAAGTGTATCGTGAGTAGTGAGTATATATAGATGAGTATTTTAACTGCTGGAGAGAATGACACGGACGGGTGCCAAGAGAGAAAAGTGTAATATGAACAAGTATCTGCTATACAAAGTCTAGGCGACTGCGCCGGGGATATGACACGGACGGGTGTCAGGAGAGTGTATATACAAGTATATGTGAGTGCAAAGGGGATGTCTTTGGCTTTCTGCTGGGAGTTATGACACGGACGGGTGCCAGAAAGTATCTGTAATACGGGAGATCTTGTTTGTAAAGAGTGTTCAGGCGATTTTACTGGGAGTGATGATACGGGCGGGTGTCAAAAGGAAATATGGTGGTATTTGTGAATATGAGGCAACTGTTTTTGCTGGGACTCTGGTGAGGATTTCTGTACAATGATGATGAACGGTTATTATTCACAAGCGTTAATTCAGAACATGGCTTATGATTATGCTATGCGTTTGATTTTTTTGCCGTAATGCTCCGTATTAGACGGAATGCTACGCTCTGAGGGGATAGTATGATGCGAATGCTATGATTATGCAAAAATATCAAACCGGGATTCGGATCCCGTTGCCGTGAAGATCTCTGGTTGATCTGTTTGAAATGGACCTCCCAGCCGGGGATGAGATCAATGGTAGATCCAATAAGATGATATTTGCTTGGGGATATAGGTCACTGGTTGACACATCCTTGAAATGAGGGACCCAGCTGGGGTTTGTAGAAGCTTTCTTCACTCTGTCGTGATCCCTTCATGCGTTGCTCTTCTGGTTAGAGGCTGAAACTCTGTGGGGTGATGGCTCCCTGACTTTTGGCTGAGGAAGAATAGTTGGTACTACAGCTGGGGAATGCTATTGGTAACTCAGCTGGGGAGAGCAACAAGAGGCAACTCAGCTGGGGATAGAGCATTTCAGATGCTGAGATTGAGTGCATGTTGATTTGGCAACTTCGCTGGGGAAATGGGCACCTTCCAGTGCCATGTGGAAGATAGACCGAGTTGATAATGATTCGCCAGCTTGCTGAGACGTAACTTGCATGCCCCAGGTTGCATTCTGGATACCCGCAATCCTGCAAAGATAAGGAAACGCACAAATGGTCCCGAGGTATCCTTTGCTGGATCCCGTCATAGGAGTTAAGTACTTTCGAGAGTAAGTATATTCCCTGTGAGCATGTGTTTTATTATTATTACTTTTGGGAGAAAAACATCTGTACTTATGCAATTGATTTTTTTGAGACATCAGACATCCTTTGCAAATAAAAATATACAAAACGAAACATGACTGAAAAATCTGATTTTATTAATTCATGTGCCCTGAATTGGCAAGATACAACCAAAGAAACATATCCCCTGAAATGAGGAGATTGTTTACAAATTGAGAAACAAAGTGCTGGCAGTGTTGACGACGCTTTCAAAGGAGCTTCCTCTTCTGCTATGACTCGTATGACAATGACGTTCTTCTCGCCTTGCTTTCTGAAGAAAGCTGATTCTGATTGAAGCTTGATCCCTTGTTGGAGCTTTCCAAATTGTGAGTGATACAGACGAATTCAGAATGCAGTTGTTCGCTTATTCCCTTATTTTGCATGGATCGCCCTTTCGGGTTTTCAATCCATCGGGATACCCATTTTTGCCTGAGCTGTCCAATGCGGCTTTTCAACTCAGCGGGTGTACATTTCTTGCTTATTTTCCCTTATTTTTGCCCGAGTCTTTTATTCTGTTTTTGACTCGCCGGGATGCCCTATTTTTGCCTGGACTTACATTCTGTTTTTATGTCCAGCGGGTCATTTTATGCGAAGTATTTTTTAACTGCATCTGAATTCACAGGGGACGGGAAATCTTCACCATCCATGGTGCTGAGCATCAACGCTCCACCAGAGAAAACTTTCTTTACCACGAATGGTCCTTCATAGTTTGGAGTCCATTTGCCCCTGTGGTCTGTATGAGGAGGGAGGATTCTTTTCAGCACAAGATCTCCCACTTGGTACTCTCGGTGCCTGACTTTCTGATCGAAGGCTTTCTTCATTCTCTTCTGATACAATTGTCCATGACAGATTGCAGCCAATCTCTTCTCTTCAATCAGACTCAGTTGCTCGTATCGGGCCCGAACCCATTCTGCTTCACTCAGTTTAACATCCATTAGTACCCGCAGAGAGGGTAATTAAACTTCAACAGGTAGGACTGCTTCCATACCATACACAAGTTGATACGGTGTTGCCCCAGTGGATGTTCTGATTGACGTGCGGTACCCATGCAAGGCGAACGGTAGCATTTCATGCCAGTCTTTGTAGGTGACTACCATCTTTTGCACAATCTTCTTGATATTCTTATTTGCCGCCTCAACAGCACCATTCATCTTTGGCCTGTAAGGAGAAGAATTGTGGTGTTGGATCTTGAAGTCCCGGCATAGCTCTGCCATCATTTTGTTGTTTAAATTGGAACCATTATCAGTAATGATTCGCTCGGGCACTCCATATCGACAGATGATATCCCTCTTCAGAAATCTGGCTACCACTTGCTTTGTGACGTTTGCATATGAGGCTGCTTCAACCCACTTGGTGAAATAGTCAATGGCGACCAGGATGAATCTGTGGCCGTTTGAAGCAGTCGGCTCAATCTTGCCAATCATATCAATGCCCCACATGGCAAAGGGCCATGGTGAAGACATAATGTTCAAAGGATTTGGAGGCACATGCACTTTGTCTGCATAGATCTGGCACTTGTGGCATTTCCTGGCATAGGCACAACAGTCTGCATCCATTGTGATCCAATAATAGCCTGATCTTAACAACTTTTTAGCCATTGCATGTCCCCCAGCATGGGTACCAAAAGAGCCTTCATGCACTTCATGCATCAACAAATCTGCTTCCGTCTTGTCAACACATCGGAGGAGTACCATATCAAAGTTCCTTTTGTATAGAGATCCATCAGTGTTCAGAAAGAAACTTCCAGCAAGCCTTCTCAAAGTCTTCTTATCATTGGAAGATGCCCCAGATGGGTATGTTTGATCCTCCAAGAAGCACTTAATATCATGGAACCAAGGCTTATCATCTTTGACAACATCTGCTGCGAATACATATGCTGGTCTGTCAAGTCTCGATACTGAAATCTGAGGTACAATGTTAGCAGCTTGAACTTTGATCATGGACGAAATGGTAGCCAAGGCATCTGCAAACTGATTCTCGTCCCGGGGGATATACTCAAGCTTGACTGTTGTGAAGAAAGTCAATAACCTCCTTGTATAATCCCTGTAAGGTATCAGATGATCCTGGTGGGTGTACCATTTTCCGCTGGTCTGATTGATTACCAAAGCTGAATCTCCGAATACGGTCAATGTCTTGATCCTGAGGTCAATGGCTTCCTCAAGACCCATAATGCAAGCTTCGTACTCAGCTTCGTTGTTAGTGCAGTTGAAAGTGAGTTTTGCCGAGAAAGGCATGTGAACTCCTTTGGGTGTAATAAGGACTGCACCAACACCACGGCCATTCATGTTAACAGCCCCATCGAACATCATAATCCATTCTTCCTCCGGGTCAGGCCCTTCAGTGTGAATAGGCTCTTCATGATCTTTTGATTTAATGAACATGATGTCTTCATCAGGGAAGTCAAACCTCATAGGCTGGTAATCATCGATGGGTTGCTCAGCAAGATATTCAGATAGTACACTGCCCTTGATGGCTTTCTGAGAGGTGTACTGGATGTCATATTCTGTAAGGATCATTTGCCATCTTGCAACCCGTCCGGTAAGCGCTGGCTTCTCAAATATGTACTTGACTGGGTCCATCTTCGAGATCAATAATGTAGTGTGGGTCAACATATACTGTCTCAGTCGGCGAGCAGCCCACGCTAAAGCACAGCAAGTTTTCTCGAGCAGTGAATAACGTTGTTCACAGTCGGTAAACTTTTTGCTTAGGTAGTATATTGCATACTCTTTTCGACCAGACTCGTCATGCTGGCCCAACACACACCCTATTGACTCTTCTAATACTGTCAAGTACATTATTAGAGGTCTTCCTTCAACTGGAGGCATAAGGATTGGAGGTTCTTGTAAGTACTCCTTGATCTTGTCAAAAGCCTTCTGGCAGTCTTCATTCCACCTGACCGTCCGTTCTTTTCTTAACAGCTTGAACAAGGGTTCGCAGGTAGCCGTAAGGTGAGAGATGAACCTCGAGATGTAATTCAATCTACCTAAGAACCCTCGAACTTCTTTCTCAGTTTTCGGTGCAGGCATCTCTTGAATAGCTTTGACTTTATCAGGGTCAACTTCAATCCCTTTCTCGCTTACAATAAAACCCAGCAGCTTACCGGATCGCACCCCGAATGTGCATTTGTTGGGGTTCAACTTCAGTTGATACTTCCTCAGACGCTTGAACAACTTGAGCAGATTCACCAGATGATCTTCTTCAGTAAGGGACTTGGCAATCATATCATCCACATAACATTCTATTTCTTTGTGGATCATATCGTGGAATAATGTTACCATAGCCCGTTGATACGTTGCACCGGCATTCTTGAGCCCAAATGGCATTACTTTGTAGCAGAACGTGCCCCAGGGTGTGATGAAAGTTGTCTTCTCCATGTCTTCAGGTGACATTTTGATCTGATTGTATCCTGAAAATCCGTCCATGAAGGAGAATACCGAGAACTGAGCCGTATTATCTACCAATACGTCAATGTGAGGTAATGGAAAATCATCTTTCGGGCTGGCTCTGTTCAGATCCCGGTAATCAACACACATTCTTACTTTGCCGTCCTTCTTAGGCACAGGTACTATATTAGCAACCCACGGCGGGTAGCTAGTTACAGCAAGGAACCCGGCGTCCCATTGCTTTTGTACCTCTTCCTTGATTTTCATAGCCATGTCTGGACGAGTGCGGCGCAACTTCTGTTTGACTGGAGGGCATTCTTCTCTCAAAGGCAGCTTGTGCACCACAATGTCGGTATCCAACCCTGGCATGTCTTGATACGACCAAGCAAACACATCCACATACTCTTGAAGTAGATCAACCAGTTGCTTCTTCACTGAGTTTTGCAGGCAGGCCCCGATTTTAACCTCTTTCACGTCTTCCTCCGTACCAAGATTAATCACTTCAACCTCCTCCTGGTGAGGGGTAATAACCTTTTCCTCTTGTCTTAACAACCTGGCTAGCTCTTCAGGAAGCTCATATTCTTCTTCAACCCCTTCATCAGCTTGATTGATCGGATTGTCAAAGTCATACGAAGTCATAGCCGTGCTGTTGTCGGTGCTGTCAGGAAGGCACTCTCTGCAAGGGTTAAGTTGTTCGTTTTAGTGATCTGATTTAATCTTATTTAGAAAAGTGAAATGAAGTTGTCATTTTGAAAACACTGCCATTTATTTTTTTGTACAAAAAGAAAAATGGAAAAACAGTGAACGAAAAGAAAAAAAAGACGCGTTTGCAAAAAGATGTCTGATATTTCATTAATTGATCTTGTTTGCACAAAAAGTACAGATGGCCCGATTACAAAATGAGTCTTGTCATCTTGGGCAAGATGCAAGACTTTGATGCATGCTTATAAAAATACAGGAAATAATAATTACTCTGATCGAGTAACTCTTATAATTTCCTGGGAAGACCAGTTCGAGACACTGCTCCCCGGGATCTTTGGACGAATCCAATTCTCCAGATTGCGCTCCTCTTCCAGCTCGTCTTCCAGACAGTTGATAGCATCGGGGGTAAGCATCCCTCCACTGACAAAACCAGGCTCTTCAGCAGCCTTTGCTTGATGTTGAGTTGGTCTGTAACCCAACCCAAACTTGTCTTCTTTTTTCTCCACCGATAGCAGTTTGCCCCAGCCCTGGGCAATTCCTTCCTCAACAACCCTCCGGGCTTGTTGGTATGATGACATTGGAGTACCAGATACAGCAGATGCCTCATTCACATTCAAAGCTTCAAACCCCTGGCTCATTGTTTCATGGATCTCCCCATCCATTTCAATGTACTTATAGGTTGCCAGGTGGCTGACAAAAATGTCCTCCTCTCCACAGATTGTGACAACTTGGCCTTCCCACTCAAATTTTAACTTTTGGTGAAGGGTAGACGTTATTGCGCCGGCGGCGTGAATCCAGGGTCTACCCAACAAACAGCTGTAGGCGGGCTGAATGTCCATCACGTAAAAGATAGTTTTAAAGGTCTGTGGGCCAATTGTCACGGGCAGCTCAATCTCTCCCAGAACCGATCTCTTAGAACCATCAAAGGCTCTTACTACCAGGTTGCTGGGTCTCAATGCCAAACCATCATATTCTAACTTCACCAGAGCCTTCTTTGGTAAGACATTCAGGGACGAACCTGTGTCCACCAGCACATGTGAAAGGACAGCTCCTTTGCATTCCATGGTGATGTGCAAGGCTTTGTTGTGGTTGCGGCCATCCGCTGTCAAGTCAGTATTGGTGAACCCTAGCCCATTGCTAGCAGTAACATTTCCAACCACGGTTTCCAACTGGTTGACAGTAATCTCTTCAGGCACGTAAGCTGCGTGCAAGACCTTGAGTAGTGCATTCCGATGGGCTTCGGAACACATAAGCAGTGAGAGGATAGAGATTTTGGATGGCGTCTGGTGAAGTTGATCCACAATTTTGTAATCACTCTTTTTGATGATTCGCATAAACTCATCAACTTCTTGATCGAACGGTGTCTTCAAGGCTTCTTTAACAGCTTGATCTTCCTGCACCGGGCTCTTTCCTTTTGCCTTGGCAGCAGCTTCTGCTTCGGCTGTAGGTCTTTGAATTGGTGGAGCAAAAAGACGTCCGCTTCGAGTGAAGCCTCCGCCCCCCCCCCCCCACATTGTCTACTTGTGGTGTAGGTGTTGATGTTTCAAGAGTAATTCTTTTTCCTTCGCAGTATACGTCAGAGCCATAGTGCCAAGGGATGGCCCTATTGCTTTCATATGGTACTGGTCCAGGCATCGTGACAGTGACTGGACTGATTGTTGCTGCCGAAGGGACTGTAATTGTTTGTGGATCATAAAAGATTGTAACTGGTGCTCTGGTGGGAGCAGCACCTTCTGAATGGTAGGCAGAGTTGTTTTCCGGATCATAGAATATTGTGACAGTAGAGACATCTTCATGATTTGTTGCTGGTGTTGCAGGAGATATTGTCGGAAGAAATGATGTTGTTGTTGTAGGAGGTTCAAAATGGAGTGAAGCTGACGTTGTAGCAGAAAGATTTGTTGTGAACTGATCGGTTGAGATGATGGATGGAGTGCTTGTTGATGAAACCGAAGAATTGTCAGGAACAATGGTTGCTGCAGTTGTAGGAGGTTCTGAAACCGCTGTTGATGAGATTGCTGGGTTTGTTGGAAATGATGTGGTGATCTGAAGTTGGCCACTCCGAATAAGGCCATCTATGCCATTCCTCAAATTATCGCACCCATTTACCGAGATATTGCAGTAAGCACAGCCTAACTCACACCCCGGGAACATTTGACATTCCAAGAGCTGAGCTTTGATTTCTACCAATGGTGTCCTGATCTGTCCCACACTGGTTATTAAATAAGACGGTTTGTCTTCTTCAATAGCGTTAATCCGGGGGCCACCATGGTTTGGCATGGGATTTTTGTTGACATTGGGTGGTGGTGCGAAATTCAGAGCCTTGGAGTCTACCAGGTCTTGTACCTTCATATGCAGAGCCCTGCATTTTTCTGTACTGTGGCCAGGTGCGTTTTAATGAAAAGCACACCTAGCATTGGAGTCATAGTTCCTTGGTAGACTGTTGGGATCCGGAGGTGCCAACGTTCTTAGCTCAACTAGGTTGAGTTTCAGAAGTTGTGGCAGCAAAGTAGCATATGGCATTGGGATCGGATCGATCACTCTGTTAGCTTGAGATGGCCTCTGTTGGAATGGCCTTTGTTGACTGTTGTTGTTGGTGTTGCTGTTGTTGTAATTCCTTGGAGGATACTGATTTTGCTGGTGGTACTGAGGTTGTTGTTGATAGTTTTGGTGAGGAGGTTGATAGACAGGTTGAGGATGAGCTGGAGCAGGGATGGTGACTGCTGCTATGGACCTCTGAGCATATTGGGGCCTACCCCTGTTTGAATGGATGGCATTGGTCTCGCCAGTTCTTCTCGGGCCTGCAAAAGGCTTTCTTGTACTACTGGACGAGCTTGCACCATTGTCTGAGATCTTTCCCATTTTCAACAAGCTTTCAATTCTCTCCCCAGCTATGACAACATCTGCAAAGCTAGTAGAAGAGAAAGCAGCCAACCTGTCAATATATGTTCCCTGAAGGGTGTTCATGAACATATCTGCCATTTCCCGTTCAGACATAGGTGGTTGAACAGCAGCAGCCAGTTGCCTCCACCTTTGAGCATATTCTCGGAAACTCTCCCTCGAAGACTGTGACATTCCCATCAGGAGAGTCCTGTTGGGTGCCATGTCTAGATTATACTGATACTGTCTGATAAAGGCCTCTGCCAGGTCCTTCCAGCATCTAATTGTTGCTCTTGTCAGATGGGAATACCACTCCCTCGAAGCTCCAGTCAAGCTATCTTCAAAATAGAACATCCACAATTTCTCATCCATTGTATAGGCCTTCAGCCTTCCCAGAAATGATTGTAGATGAGTCCGGGGGCATGAAGTCCCATTATACTTTTCGAAACAAGGAGGCTTGAACTTATGGGGGATCCTGACCCCGTCTACCAAGCCCATATCCATAACGTTGAATCCCAAAGAGTTTTGAGATTCTAAGGACCTCAACTTCTCAGCTATTTCATCCAACCGTCTATCGTAAGCTTCTTCTCCAGCACCCATTACTGTGAACTGGTCTTCTTGAGGGTCTTCCTGTAGTACCCTCCCTGCTGTGGCAGTCCCTTGTATATTGACAGGGATGTTGGTCTCTGGATGGAGATGGGGTCCAAAAACTGGGGGATTGACATGAGGTTGGACCCTCTCGTTGTTACTTGTGCCAGCAGTTCCCACATGGGGTTCCTCTTGATTCCTCCCTTCTACCAAAGCTCTGAGCCTCTCCTGGCTTTGAGCTAAGTTGTTCATTACTTCCATGAACTGTGTTATCTGCGTTCTCATCTCCAACCTTTCGTTGGCCATCTGGTTTCTGACCTCCGTAAGGTCCTGCTGCATCTGATCCATCTGAATTCCCGGAAGGTTGTTTCTAGTTGGGTACCTGTGTGGCCTGTTGAGGGGAAATACCCGACGGCGAGCAATAATTCCTGAGATTCACAACAGAGGTTAGTAACAACAAAACAAAAACCTACAAAACAAACAAAAGGGTTAGTATGCAATGCAGTTATGCTTATTTGCTCTCAAGGTATCCGGTTTGGCCTTCAGTTTTGACCCTTCCAGACCCTTGAAGATGCTGCTGTTGAAGTTGCTTTCGAAGTAAACTTGGATGGAACAAACACAAAACGAATATATTACAGGAGGTGAAATAATACAACTTGTTCATTTTACAACACAAGCCCTTTAAGGGGTCCAAATACAATACAAGAAAATAAAAGTACACGGAAAGAAAGCAACAACAAACAAATGGTCAAACACCAAAACCAAACTCATCCTCACGAACTTCCTTGAGAAGTGCTTCGGTCACAGGATCAGCCGGACGCTCCGTGAGATTCCTGATGAGGAGATTCCGGGTTGCAATAGCTGCTGCTAGCCTCTTGTGCTGAGTTTGGTCCTTGGACCTTTTCACCCCTGCTTTGATCTTCAGCTCTGATATCTCCCTTTGGGCTGCTGCCAGGGCTTCTTGCTGTTCTTTTGCACTAGCTTCCAGTTGCTCCATCTTGTCTTGAACTCTCTTGTCTTCCAGGGTACGGGCCTCGGTGATCCTGACCCACCGGGCTTGACTCTCCTTCAAGTACAAGTCTGTCCTTGCTCTCTGGAACTGGGCTTCTTTGCAAGCATTCTTCAGAATTTGCTCTCCAGCCTTAGACTTGTTGATATAATCCCCAGACTTCTCAATCTTAGTCAGATGCTCTACTCTCAACTTCTCCAATCTCTCAATTTCCCTCATACCTTCACTCCTCTCCCGGAGGGTCTTCTGCAAGGCTTGGGTTAGCTTCTCATTTCTTTCCTTCAAGCTCTCAAACTCCTCCAAACTGATGGTGGCAGGGGGTGGTGCTGAAGATGACTCAGGCATGTCTTCTATGGTAAAGGGCATTCCAGAGAATTGGGCCCTGGCACGGGACCATTCATAATATTGTGCTGATGCCACATTATTACACTTCCCCAGAATGGTGACTCCCTTGGTTTGAACATTATCCCAGGCCCAGGCAGCCTGCCTAACAACAGCCAAACTAATCTTGTTCTCACAATAGAGAGTCTCCACCAAGTCCTGTGCCCTAGGAGTATGGACCAGTGCATAGCCCAGTTGCCTTCTGAACAGCAGAGGATTGTAATTAATACTGCCCTTAACTCCTATCAAAGGCACATTAGGAAAATGTCCACAGCTGGTGATGATATCCCTGCCTTTGGTGCTTTGAGTGCACCATCTGATATCTGCTGAAGTTAGAACAGTGAGTCTCTTAGCCCAGTTGCTCTGCTGATGAGGGTTTAGGAATGCATCTGTCCTGGGTAGATGCCTGAGAAGCCAAGTGTGAAACAATGGAGCACAAAACCTCACTAACCTCCCCCTCTGCTTTTCATTCCTCTGATGCACTGAATAATAAAGATCCCCCAATAAAGTTGGCACTGGGTTCTTCAAGATGAATAGATGGATTGCATTCTTGCTAATGAATCGAGGCTCATCCGCAAACAATACAATCCCATATATACTCAAGGCCAGCAAAGCACAAACAGCCTTCCACTCCCCCAGGGAAGCCTTCAGACTAGCTTGAGAAATTAAGAAGTCCAGATGGAAACCAGGGATTCCAGCTTTAGAGGTCATATGCTGCTCAACCAAAACAGGTTCCAGATGCAAAGCTTTCGCTACTTCTCCATTAGCAGGAAAGACCATCTCAGGGTTGAAAGGGATTCCACCCCTGATAGGCAAACCAACCAATGATGAGTATTCTTCTAACAGAGGGCCCAACTGAAAGTCTTGAAAGGTGAAACATCTCAGTGGGGGATCATAGAACTGAATGCAGGTGTGGATGAGGCTCCTTTGTGATGGGTCCAGATCCATAACCATGTCAAGTATATCCCCATAATGCTCCCCGAACAAGGGTATGTGATCTGGAGTGATCAGGGTCTGAATCCTCCTGATGTCTGATAACTCTGGTTGGAAGAAGTGATAGGTGATATTGCTCTTTTTAGGAGCCATGATGCTGAAGACTGAGTAGAGACAGGTGCTGATGACAATGCTGAAGAAGTGGGGCCACTGACTGGCTGGTGCAGGTGATAACCGAAGCAGATAGCTGATGAAGACAAGTCAAAACTGAAGATGGGGTCAAAACCAAAACCAGATGAAAATGGATACCCTGAAACACAAATAAGCAAATGTCAATATGATGCAATGAGTATGTATGCAAATGACATGCAAGGGTTTGTGACTGAGCTGGATCTGATCAAAACTCTGATATAGGTCCAAATGTGTTCAAGAATTCCAGAAGGAGGTCTATAAATCTGGTAACCAGGGTGGGGGACTCAAATAAAGAGTCACATGTCCAGGGTTTTAGAATCACAAGAACTGTCCAACATGGAGTATTCTTAATCAAAACAAAGTAACAGGGTATTCTGAGGTCAAGGTACCTGCAAACCTGTAAACAGCCCAACCCCCTCACAGGTGGCGTTCTAAAACAAGGATCCTTAGACTTGGATCAGTTATGAGAAGTGTAAACACTTCTAACCCGGAGGTACAGTGTTTACAATAACCATAAAAGTTCCTCCTCTAATTCACCTCAGTTTCTGAAGGTCAATACTAAAGGTCATCCAGACTTAGCAGGCTTCCCAGATAGCCCTAGCATTGCAGGAAATCTGCAACACAGAGTTCTCAAGAAGAAACCCATATCTGAACCGTGTTTCATATTCCCGCACCAGACCGAAATGGAATGGGAAAGAATATGATTCACTCTAGCCTAGGTGTCACTCAGGTCCCAGGTATAGGACCTTAACTCTCAATAGAACCCCACCCACCAAAGGAAAACCAAATCCAGCCAGCAGCATGACAGTATGATATATACAAAGTGCAATAAAGAAAAGCAGGAAGCAAACTGTACATAAAGCAAAATAAATACAAGCACAAATAAGCACATAACAACCCAGTAAACACAAATCAATCAAGCGCTAGGAGGAACCCACAAAAAGAACCAGAAGCCCTGGTTGCAATCCAAGGGATTTCCCCAGCAGAGTCGCCAAGCTGTCGCTCCCGACAAATGAAAAGGGATCATATGAAGGTACAGACGCGAACGGTCGGCGAAAGGGACAATGAGAACACACAGCCGTGAACTCACTGGAGAATGAATAGAGTCGCCAGCTAGGCATTTTTATCCCGGAGGAAAGGCAATGCTGCATAGACCTAGAAAGAGATGGATAAGACGGTTGCGAACCAGAGAGACTGAGAAAGGGGGTTGGTTACAACCTGGGAAGGTATTAGCACCCAGATTGTCCGCCGTACTCGACGGGATCCACGCTTAAAAGATTTGTGTTTTAAAGGGGTAGTGTCAGTGCAATCTGTGTATAAAATAGCTGGAAAAGGATGTACAGGTGTCAGTGTAAAAGGAGTGTGAAGTGTATAAATGATGTGTCGGTGTAAGAACAAGAATAAGATGCTCATGATAATGAGGCTCAAAGAATAATGCTGGAAGGAGGGGGGATATACAGAGACTTTTGTTCGATAACCGTTAAGTTATGCCTACGTATCCTCTCGTGCAATGAGGAAGTCAGAACACCGTAGTTCGACCCAAAGAGACTGAAAGATGAATTGACTTGTGAACTGCCTGCTTGTCAATGCTCAAGTGTATGACCTGTCTGGCTCAGGTGCAAACTGTCTTGCATTAGACGGAAGAAGCGAGTTCTCGTTTGTGAGTGAATGAGATGAGAAAAGAATCCCGGAGGAGACGATTATTGTTTGTTTTTGTGTTTTCAGTCTTTTATTGCTTTTTTTGGATTTTTGTCATAAGTTAATGAGCTTAAGTCTAAACCAATGGATTTAGTGAACTCATCACATCATCCCTCTGATTAGGGGTAATGAGAATACCTTAAGTGTGAAGTCAGATTCTCACACTTAATCACCTTGGTGTAGGATTAAGATCATTAACCTACTTGTGATTATTTAGATGTTTTTTTGTGGTTTTTGTTTAGTGTTGAGTAATGAGGTTAAGCCATAATCAGGGATTAAACAGACTCATTACACCATCCTAATAGAAGGATAATAGATGAGAAAGTTTAAGCTGAGGAAAGCTCCTCAACTTAATCCATGATTAGGGATTAAACTCATGACAAAACAAGCCTTTGATTAAGTGGATTTTATTAACTGGTATGATGATGAAAGTGTTTTTTAGGGTTTGTAAGACAACTTGAGGGGGACTTGTCCATTAACACTAGGGTTAGTCCTTCTTAACCAATTAAGGAAGAATTAGAACCCTGATGCAAGGCCCAAGTTACAAGTGTGATGTCTTGATGATTATTATGTGAATTGATTAAGAGATTTAAACACATTAAGGGTTTAACACTTAGGATTAAAGTTATACACTCCATCCTAATAGAAGGATGCAGGCATAAGCTTAATCACAAAGCCTTGAAGCCTTTAGGGTTTAGTCCCTGATTATGAGATGAGAAGAGAAGACTCAAAGAGACACAAAGGTAAAACTATGAGGGGAGACTAATCAAGACCCTAATTCATTGTCATGCTTGGTTGTTCCTAAGGTTTGTGAGGTTTTCAAGAGAAGTCTTCAATGGAACCACCAGGAAGCAGATGAAAGGATCAAGAGAAGCAAAGCAACTTGCTTCATTCAAGAAGTCAAGTCACTTGAAGAAAGAAAGTGGGAGGAGAAAGAATGAGCAAGCTCAAACTCAAACACATATAGAAATGCAGCAATGGATGCAAGAGAGATGAGAAGAAAAGTTATGAGAAGTGAAGGCAAATTCACTTCTCAAGTTACTTACCACCTGAAATGTTAGAAAGAAATGCAATGCAATGCAAAATGGGATGAAATGGTATGATGCTAAGCAAAACCAGAAGCATGTTGATGATGATTATGATGTTATGAGGTGCTGCAAACATGAGGCAAGACATGGAGATGTTCATACAAGATCATGGGTGCAAATGGTGCAAGTCTAGAAGCATGGATGAACATGAAAAGTTATGAAACATACAAGGCAAATGACATGGCAAATATGAGATGCAATGATCAAAGATGCTTTATACATGTCTTAAGATGTCAAATGGAACACAAGCATGCATAAAATGCAAAGACAAGTCATGTTATGCAAGAGAATGCAAGAAGGATGCAAATGAAAGCCCAAATTAGGGTTTAAGGATCAAACATCAAACAAAAACCCAAAACAGAAGCAAACCCTAAGATAAAAAATGGAAAATGCCACCCTAAGAAACCCTAAACCTATACTAAACCAAGGTCCAAAGGGGAGGTCTCAACTCTTAACCAATCTCAAGATATGAATTTTCTAAGTTAATAGGGTTTTTTAGGGTTCTTAACAAAAGAAATGCCAAACAATTTGAAATTGAAAGATCAAATCAAGGCCATTTAATCCTAGAAACTACATGCTAAACACAAAACAATGCAAAAAGAATCAATGTCCAAACCTTCTCAAATAGGCAGAAATGAATTTTTGAACTTAGGATCAAATTAATGCATAAAAAATGATTTAATTCAATGAAAAATTCTTAAAATGCATCAAGATCAAAAAAGAAATTTGGTTTGAAGGTTGGACAATGTTTCTAAATGTCTTAGAACATTTCATGAATTTTTTGTAATTTTTAAATACCTAAAAGTATTTTTAATTAATTGATTTCCATTAATCAATTAAAAATAATCTTTTAAATATTTAAAAATATTTTTTAAATGATAAAAAATAAAATAAAAATATTTTTGGGTCTTAAAAATTAATAAAACCTTTAGGAAAAAGTTTCATAATTTTTAAGAATTTTTTACTATTTTAAAATAAATATGCAAATTAATTGAAAAGAAAATGAATTAAAATAAAATAAAATGAAAGTAATCAGGATGGAGGGCCAGGATTGGGTCTGGATTCAAATTTGTTGACCAGCGCGCAAACGAAGGGTCCAGATGGCTTCTGATCAGATTAAATTAATTATGGATTAATTAATATAAACACGTGGATTAGGGCATAATCAGGAAGATCCAGGCCACACACTCACGCGCGAAGTCAACGGGTCAGAGGCATCTCACGGTCCAGATTCAAATGGTCATTAATCACGTGATTAGGGCTTAAACACTCTCAGGTGGCCGGAGAAGACTTCCGGTCGTCTTCTCCGGCCAGCATCTCACCTGAAAATCTCCAAAACTCCTCAAATCGTATCAAAAATGAAAACTAAAAAAGGGAAATGCTCCTTACACACTCACGAATTAAACCCCTCTCTCAAAACAAATTTCTTCTTCCTAAATAAGCTGAATCGAAGAAAATGAAAACTAGGGCACGCAGGTTTCAGAGAGAAATTAAATGCTCATTTCAAAGCCATTTTCGAAACCAATGACATCAGGATGATCAGTGAAGCACATAGAACAAGTTTATAACATGAAAAATGATTTCTGGAAAAATAAATTTCAAGCTACCTGAGATTCGAAGCTTTCACTCTGATGACTTTCTGGCCACTTCTCCTTGTGCAATCCACTCCACTTGATCCCCAGATGATGTTTGAATGCTCAAGAAGAGTTTATGTTGGCTGGATAGTGAGTTTCGAAAGCTCCTGCTTCAACTCAGTCAGAAATGGCAATGGTGATTCTGGCACTTTCAGGTCATGGTGAGGGGTTGTTTGTGATCCTGAGGGTGAATGGAGAAGGTCTATGGTGTTTGTTGGTATGTTTGTGAGCTATGGTGAGAGTTTCGAAGGAAACTGCAAAATGAGGTGAAGAATGGCAGTGGGATGTTCTTGCTTGTTTCAGGCCAGACTCTTGGTGGTTTGAGGTCTATGAAGTGTGATGAGTTGAATGGTGAAAATAGTTTGAGTGTTTGAAGGCTGGGCAGAGAGATTCGAAGCAACTTGCAGCTTGGTGTGTTTTTGTGAATGTGTTGTTGTGTGTGGTTTCAGCCTTTCCTGCCTAGTGTTATGGCTTGCCAAAGGATACAATAAACAAATGCAAGTGGCCAGAGGATGTGACATGGCCTGTGGTGATTGGGATGTTTGCTTTTGCCAAAAGTCAAATTTCTTGTAAGAGAGGCATGGGCTTGATACTAGCTTGGTACAAAGGCTAGGGATGGCGCAACATGGTGTGGTGAGAGAGCTAGCAAGGTTCAAAGGCCAAGGCAGCCAGTTGAGGGAAGTGTCATGAGTGTTTTGCAAGTTGTTGCCTTTTTGGTTCACATGTGAAAAGTCTTGTTACATGAACCATAACCATGGGCATTCTTGGTTCAAATCTGAATTTTATGACTTAGAGAATGTTTGCATATTGGTTTGGAATGAATTAGAGGTTGCAATTGGCCTTGGTCCATGATTTTGCAAAATTTCCATTTGAGGCATGCCTTGAAAATCAATGATTTTAGCCAACTTTGTCACACCATAACTTTTGATCCAAGAAGAGTTTGATCATGTTCTTGTACTTTTTGAAAAGGGAAAGATGAGATCTACAACTTTCATGACCAAAGTTTTTCCATTTGAAGCCTTTTTGGATCAAGAATCAAGGCTTGAAAAATGACCCAAAATGAAGCATTCTTGAAAAGTCAACTATGCCCAAAAAGTCAACATTTGCAAAACTTCCAAATTCTTGATTTCTATGAACCTAAACCTTCTTCCATGATCAAATAAAGATCATATACACTCAAAATGATGAAGATCACCCATTGGTTGGGTCATTGGGGGCCTCAGATGCCCTGATTTTACACTGACTTGTCTGAAAAGTCAACCCTTGATCAGATGACTTCCCCATGGAATTTCTTCATGAAAATTGATATGCATACTCCCTATACCATATAGAGACCAATGGAAACAAGAATGACCCAAAAATTTGGGGTTATGGCCTCTGAAACCAAAACCCTAATTCTAGGTCAACTGTGCAGTCAAACTTGGCTCTGCATCCACTCAAACCCTAGTTCTTGTGATTATTTTGAATTCTTGGCTTTGTGAGGATGTAAAATGATACTTGAACACACATGGATCCCTTTGAAGTGATTGGTAGCATTTGGGGTGGCTCAAGTAGCTCTTGGATTGCTCAGATCACAAACCCTAGGTGCAGATGACTTAGAATCTATGCAGGGAATCAAAATGAGATATGAGATGATATGATTGTGTTTATGCATATGAGAATGATCACAAGCCATGGTGAAAAGGGTGAGGGCAAATTTGGGGTGTTTACACTAATACTGTCAGGTACATTATTAGAGGTCTTCCTTCAACTGGAGGCATAAGGATTGAAGGTTCTTGCAGGTACTCCTTGATCTTGTCAAAAGCCTTCTGACAATCTTCATTCCACCTGACCATTTGCTCCTTTCTTAACAATTTGAACAGGGGCTCACAGGTTGCAGTAAGATGAGATATGAACCTCGAAATGTAGTTCAATCTACCTAGGAACCCCCGAACTTCCTTTTCATTCCTAGGTGCAGGAATCTCCTGAATGGCTTTGACTTTGTCAGGATCAACTTCAATTCCCTTTTTACTCATGATAAATCCCAGCAACTTACCAGACCGCACCCCGAATGTGCATTTGTTGGGGTTTAACTTCAATTGGTACTTCCTCAGACGCTTGAACAACTTCAGCAGATTTACCAGATGATCTTCTTCAGTGAGGAACTTGGCAATCATGTCATCCACGTAGCATTCAATTTCTTTGTGGATCATGTCGTGGAATAACGTTACCATAGCCTGTTGATAAGTTGCGCCGACATTCTTCAGTCCAAAAGGCATTACCTTGTAACAAAATGTGCCCCACGATGTGATGAAGGTTGTTTTCTCCATGTCTTCGGGTGACATCTTGATCTGATTATACCCGGATAAACCATCCATAAAAGAAAATACCGAGAACTGAGCTATGTTGTCAACCAATACATCAATATGAGGTAATGGGAAATCATCCTTTGGGATAGCTCTGTTCAGATCCCGGTAATTTACACACATACGTACTTTGCCATCCTTCATAAGAACTGGTACAATATTAGCAACCCACGGCGGGTAACTCGTTACAGCAAGGAAACCGATGTCCCACTTTTTTTGTACCATCTTCTTTAATCTTCATGGCCATATCTGGGCGAGTACGCCGTAGCTTTTGCTTCACTGGAGGGCAGTCTTCTTTCAAAGGTAGCTTGTGCATAACAATATCCGTATCTAGACCTGGCATGTCTTGATAGGACCAAGCAAAGACGTCGAAGTATTCTCGAAGCATGTCAATGAGCTGGTATTTTACTGAAGCCTGCAGACTGGCCCCAATCTTCACTTCTTTCAAATCCTCCTCGGTACCAAGATTAAATGTTTCAAACTCCTACTGATGAGGAGTGATCACTTTCTCTTCTTGCCTCAACAACCTGGCTAACTCTTCAGGTAACTCATAGTCTTCTTCAACCCCTTCATCAGTTTGATTAATTAGATTGTCGAAGTCATACAAGGCCATAACAGTGTTGTTGTCGGTGCAATCTGGAGGATAATCTCTGCAAGGGTTTAGATTTGTTCGTTGTAGTGATCAATTTTAATCTTGTTTAGAAAAGTGTAAAAGATGAAGTTATTATTTTGAAAACATTGTCATTTCATTGTTTTGTACAAAAGTGAAAAATGAAAAGACAGTGAGCGAAAAAGAGACTTGTTTGCAAAAAATGTCTGATATTCATTGATAATCCATTTGCACAAAATTACAATATGGCCCTATTACAAAATGAGTCCTGACACCTTGGGCAAGATGTAGGACTTGATGCATGCTGAAAAAAGCAGGAAATAATAATTACTCTGCAGGAGTAACCCTTATAATTTCCTGGGAAGACCAGTTAAGGACTTGGTGACCCGGGATCCTTGGACGTATCCAGCTCTCCAGGTTGAGGTCGCTTTCCGCCTCGTCTTCCACGTTGTTAACAGCATCTGGGGTGAGCATCCCCCCACTGATGAACTTGGGCTTTTTATCAGCCTCTGCTTGATCTTGTCAGAATGGTCTGTAACCCAAACCGAATCTGTCCTCCTTCTTCTCCACCGGTAGCATCTTGCCCTAGCCTTGGGCATTTCCATCTTCAACAAACTTCCGGGCTTGCTGATAGGAGACAATTGAAGTACCCATCCTATCCTCCTGGGATGCAGCAAATACTTCAGTCGTCGCCTTATTGACGTTCAGTGCTTCGAACCCCTGGCTCATAGTTTCATGGATTTTAGCATCCATCTCAATGTATTTGTACGTAGCCAGATGGCTAACAAAGATGTCCTCTTCACCACAGATGGTGATAATCTGTCCTTCCCACTCATATTTCAATTTCTGGTGAAGGGTTGACGTAACTACGCCAGCATAAGCCTCTCTGAGAACATACCTCTTGGATCCATCATAAGCCTTAACCACTAGATTGCTTGGTCAGAGAGCTAATCCATCATATTCGAGCTTGACAAGGGCTTTCTTCGGAAGGACATTGAGTGAGGACCCAGTGTCAACAAGAACATGAGAGAGCACATCTCCTTTACACTCTAGGGTGATGTGTAAAGCTTATTTGTGGTGACGTCCTTCCGTTGTCAAGTCAGCATTGGTGAAAGCCTCGGGTGAAGCCTCCGCCTCCCCCGACATTATCCACTTGTGAGGTAGGAACTGAAGAATCAAGAAGGACTTTTTCTCCGTTGCAGTAAAGGTCTGCACCATAATGCCATGGTACAACATTGTCTTTGTCATATGGAATAGGCCCCGACACCGTGATGGTGACAGGACTGACTGCAGAAGAGGTTGGAATCGTTATTGTTTGTGGATCATAAAAGATGGTAACAGGACTTATGGTGGATGTTGGTGGTGATTGATTGAAGCTTGATTGTTGCTGAAACCGTTGTTGAGATTGTTGTTGATAATTGTTCGAATCCGGGACCATTGTAGGGTCATAATAGATGGTAACTGTGGAGACATCGTTGTTGGTGGTTGCTGTAGTTGTAGAAGTGGATGTAATGGAACTGTTGTTTGTTGAAGTGATGGAAGAGGTGGTTGTTGATTTTGTAGACGAGTCTGTAGGAACAATTTTCTTTGCAGTTGTAGGAGAATCATTTGTTGTTGAAAAAGGAGTTGCTGGTGTTGTAGAATCTGTTGTTGTTATTTGCAAAATGCCTTCTTTGATCAAGCCATTGATGCCATTCCTCAAGCTTGCACACTCGTTCTCATAAACCTTGCAAGATTCACAACAGGCCTCACAACCTAGAAAAACTTGGCATTTCAAAAGATGGGCTTTAACCTCTGCAAGAGGTGTCTGAATACTTGCAGTATCTTCAATCAAACTCATGGGTGAGCCTTCCTCTATTGCATTAATCCTTGGCCCACCATGGTTGGGCATAGGATTCTTTGTGACATTGGGAGGTGGTGCAAAATTCAGGGCCTTTGAATCTACCAGATCCTGGACCTTCATATGCAGAGCCCTGCACTTTTCTATAGTATGGCCAGGTGCATTAGAATGAAAAGCACACTTGGCGTTGACGTCGTAATTTCTCGGAAGGTTTTAAGGATCTGGTGGAGCCAATGTCCTCAACTCGACAAGATTGAGCTTTAGGAGTTGTGGCAGTAATGTGGCGTATGGCATTGGAATAGGGTCAATCACCCTGTTGATCTGAGATAGCCGCTGCTGAAAAGGGCGTTGTTGTTGGTTGTTGTTATTGTTGTTGTAGGATCTCTGTTGAGGAAACTGTGGCTGTTGAGGAAAGTGTTGTGGTTATTGAGTATACTAAGGAGTTGGAGTAGGAATAGTGACGGCGGCAACTGATCTTGGCAGATACTGGGGTCTCCCCCTTCCCATATGTACAGAATTTGTTTCACCGGATCTGCGGGGCCCTGCAAATGGCTTCCTTGCGCTGCTTGAAATGGTGCCGTTGTCGGAAATCTTTCCCATTTTCAGTAAGCTCTCAATTCTTTCCCCGACTATAACCACGTCTGCAAAGCTGGTGGAAGAAAATACAGCCAACCTGTCAATATAAGTACCCTAGAGAGTGTTCATGAACATGTCTACCATTTCCCTTTCTGACAACGGGGGTTGAACGGCAGCAGCTAGCTGCCTCCACCTTTGGGCATACTCTCTAAAGCTTTCTCGGGAAGACTGTGACATTCCCATCAGAAGGGTTCTATTTGGAGCCATGTCCAGATTATATTGATATTGACGGATGAAAGCCTCTGCCAAGTCTTTCCAATTCCTTACTGTGGCCCTGGTCAAGTGAGAGTACCACTCTCGGGATGCCCCTGTCAAGCTATCCTCGAAGTAAAACATCCACAGCTTCTCATCCATGGTGTAGGCTTTCAATCTCCCCAGGAAATACTGAAGATGGGTACGTGGGCAGGATGTACCATTGTATCTTTCAAAACAAGGAGGTTTGAACTTGTTTGGAATTCTAACCCCCTCCACTAATCCCATGTCCATGACATCAAAACCCAGAGATTTTGGGATTCAAGAGACCTTAGCTTTTCTGATATTTCATCCAACCGACAATCGTAAACTTCGTCTCCAGCCCCAACCACAGTAAACTGTTCTTCCTGAGGGTCCTCCTGCAAGGCCCTCCCTCCGGTGTTACCTTGGGTGTTTCTTATAGCATTGATTTATGGATTCAGATGAGGTCCAAACTCTGGAGGATCAGTACGAGGTTGTACGTGATCGTTGTTACTGGTACCCCCTGTACTTGGATGGTTTTCCTCGGGAGTTTGCCGCTCGACTAACTCTCTCAGTCTCTCCTGGATCTGAACCAAACCAGTCATTACTGCCATAAATTAATTCATTTGGGCCCTCATCTCAGTCCTTTCATTGGCCATTTGGGTCCTCACATCTGTCAAGTCCTATTGAACCTGATCCATTTGTAATCCCGGAAGGTTGTTTCTTGTCGGAAACCGGTGCACTCTATTGACGGGGAACACTCTTCTACGAGCAATGTTTCCTTAAATCACAACAAAGTGAGAAACAACAACAAAACAAAAACCTACAAAACAAAGAAATGATGTTAGTATGCAATGCAGGATGCCTATTTGTCTTCCAAGGGTATCCGGTTTGGTTCTTTGGTTTTGACCTTTCCAAACCTCGAGGAAATGATGATGTTGAAGAGAGATTAAGCCCAAAAAATAGTACAAAGCATATATTACAAAGAGTGAAGATACATAGTTTTATTACAATAAAGTCCCCATGATGGGTCAAAATACAACAACAAAATCAAAAGTACAAACAAAAGGAGGTACAAATACAAAGAAATCAAACATCCAGTCCAAAGTCATCCTCTCTGACTTCCTTCAGGAGAGCCTCAGTTACTGGACCAACTGGGTGCTTTGTAATGGTCCTGATGAGGAGGTTCCTGGTGGCAATGGTCAATTTCTTGTGCTTATCATGATCCTTTGATCTCTTCAACCCCGCCCGGATTTTCAACTCACAGATCTCCTTCTCTGCTGCTAACAAAGCTGCCTGATTCTTCTTCTCACTAGCCTCCAGTTGCTCTATCCTAGCTTGGGTCCTTTGATCTTCTTGTGCACGAGCCTCAATGATCCTAATCCACCTAGCCTGAATTTCCTCTAAGTAATGCTCAGCTCGGGCCTTCTGAGTCTTAACTTCTTTACAAGCATTCTTCAACACTAACTCTCCTGCTCTAGCCTTTCTGATGTAGTCATCTGTCTTCTCAATCTTGGTCCAGTTCTCAATCCGGAGGTTCTCCAACCTCTCATTATCTAGACAGTTATCATTCCTCTCCCAGAGGGTTTTCTTCAAGGCTTCAGAGAGCTGAGTATTCCTTTCCTTTAATTTCTCAAACTCCTCTAAACTGACAGTAGCTGCAGGCTCCACTGCTGTTGGTCCAGGTACATCCTCTAAACTGACAGTAGCCTGATCTGTCCCCTGACACGAGACCAGTCAAGATACTGAGCTGAGGCTATGTTGTTGCACTTACCAAGGATAGCTGTTCCCTTAGTCTGAGTATTGTCCCAGGCACAGGCTGCCTGTCTGACAATGGCAAGGTTGTGCTGGATGTCACAGTAGATGGTTTCTGTCAAATCTTTCCCTCTTGGGGGATGTACCAAAGCATACCCTAATTGTCTCTTGAAAAGCAAAGGGTTGTAGTTGATGCAACCTTTTACTCCAATCAAGGGTACATTGGGATACTGCCCAGAGCTAGTGATGATATCTTTGCCCTTGGTGCTCTAAGTGCACCATCTGATGTCTTCTGATGTAAGGGCAATCAATCTCTTAGCCCAGTTCCTCGGCTGATGGGGATTTAAGAAAGTGTCTGATTTCGGCAAGTGCCTTAACAACTAACAGTAGAAGAGGGGTGCACAGCATCTGACCAATCTTCCCCTTTGCTTCTCATTCCTTTGGTGCACTGAGTAGTAAACGTCTCCAAGCAAGGTAGGAACTAGGTTCCTCAATAAGAAAAGGTGAATAGCACTCTTGCTTACAAACTTCGGCTCTTCTGCAAACAAGATAACTCCATATATGTTGAGGGCTAGGAGAGCACAAATAGTTTCCCACTTCCATGCTGCAGCATGCAGGGTGGTCTGAGAGATTAAGAAGTCTAAGTGAAGGCCTGGGATTCTAGCCTTAGTGGTTATGCTCTGGTCAGTGGGTGTGGGCTCCAAGTGCAAAGCCTTAGCTATATCTTCATTCTTGGGAGCAACCATCTCAGGGGTGAAAGGAATCCCTCTCCTGACAGGTACACCTAACAACATGGAGAACTCTTCCATCAATGGTCCTAGCTGAAAATCTGGGAAAGTGAAGCATCTGAGAGGAGGGTCATAAAATTGTAGACATGTGTGAATCATGCTCCTCTGAGATGCATCCAGGTCCATGATCATGTCCATAATGCCACCATAATGTTCCCTGAATAAAGGGACATGATCGGGAGTGATGAGAGACTGCATATACCTAATGCCTGACAAAGTGGGCTCAAAGAAATGATCTTGGAAGTGTCCATGCTGACAATGGATGCTGGTGAAGAAAACTGAGGAGAAGTACTGATGAAGGTAACTGCTGAAAACTGATGAAGATAACTGCAGAAGGTGCTGAAGAAGAGTCTCTGATGAAGACAACTAGTGAAGAGAGTTGTAAAGAATCTTTGATGAAGATAGCTGATGCAGATAGATGAGGGAATATGAGCAGTAGAACAGGTCAAAAACCAAACCAAAGATAAGATGTGGATACCCTGTAAAATAAATAGACAAATGTTAAATGATGCAAAATGATGTATGCAAAATGATATGCAAAGGGTTTGTGATCAAGTGTTGGATCTGTTATCTGCCTTGATAGGGTCCATGTGTGTTCATAAGTCCGGATGGAGGCTTAGAAAACCAGTAACCAGGTGGGGGACTCAAATAAAGTGTCACAAGTCCAGGGTTTTCACAAGAACAATCCAAAATGATACAACCTTAACAAAACTAGTAACAAGGTATGATGAGGCCAAGTGTTCCTGCAAACATGTAAACATTCCAACCCCCTCACATGTATTGTTCTAGAACAAGGATCCTCATACTTGGATCAGTTATGAGAAGTGTAAACACATCTAACCCGGAGGTACAGTGTTTACAATAACCATAAAGGATCCTCCTCTAATTCACCTCAGATGATGAAGGTCATAAAAGGTCATCCAGACTTAGCAGGCTTCCCAGATAGCCCTAGTACTACAGGAAATCCGTAGCACAGAGTTCTCAAGAAGAAACCCATGTCTGAACCGTGTTTTATATTCCCGCACCAGACTAAAATGGAATGGGAAAGAATATGAAGCCACGTTATCCTATGTGTCACTCAGCTCCCTGGTATGGAACCTTAATCACTCAAAATCCCTCCCACCAAAGGAAACAAACAGATCCAGCACAGATGATGATAACAGTATGAAATGCATAAAACTGTAAATGAAAGCAATAAATAAAGCTGTACAGAAAGCAATAAATAAAGCAATAAACAATAAGCACAAGTAACACATAACACCCCCATAAACACAAATCAAACAAGCGCTTGGAAAAACCCACAAAAAGAACCAGAAACCCTGGTTGCAAGAATATTATCCCCAGCAGAGTCGCCAAGCTGTCGCTCCCCCAAAAAGACACCGGGTCCAATAGGGTACAGACGCGAATGGTCGGCGAAAGGAGGAAATGAAGGTGAAATGAATAGAGTCTCCAGCTAGGCATTTTTATCCCGAAGGAAAGGTAATGCTGCATAAACCTAGAAAAGATGGATAAGACGGTTGCGAACCAGAGAAACTGAGAAAGGAGGTTGGTTACAACCTGGGAAGGTATTAGCACCCAGATTGTCTGTCGTACTCGACGGGATCCACGCTTAAAAGATTGTGTTTAAAGGGGTAGGGTATGTGCTATCTGTGTGAAAATGCTGGAAAAGAATGTACAAGTGTCAGTGCAAAAAAGGTGAATGCTTAGGAACTGAGGCTTTTAAAAGAATGCTGAAAGAGGGGGAAGACAAAGAGACTTTTGTTCGATAACAGTTAAGTTATGCCTACGTATCCTCTCGTGCAACGAGGAAGTCAGAACACCTTAGTTCGACACAAAGGAACTGAAAATGAATTGACTGTGAACTTCTTGCTTGCCTATGCTCAAGTGTGCGACTCGTCTGGCTCGAGTGCTAACTATCTTGCATTAGATGGAAGAAGCAAGTTCTCATTTATGAGTGAGTGTGATGAGAAAAGAATCCTGAAGGAGACGATTATTGTTTGTTTTTGTGTTTTCAGCTTTGTTATTGTTTTTGGTGTTTTACATAAGTTAATGAGCTTAAGCCTGAATCAAGGGCTTGTAAACTCATTATATCCTCCCTGATTAGGGATAATGAGCCTACTTAAGTATGAGATAAGCATCTCAACTTAATTACCATGATGATGTAGGATTAAGATCATTAACCTACTTGTGATTATTTAGATGTTTTTGGGTTTTTGTTTAGTGTTAAGTAATGAGTTTAATCTCTAATCAAAGATTAGTGAACTCATTACACCATCCTAATAGAAGGATAATAGATGAGAACACTTAAGCTGAGGAAGATACCTCAACTTAATCCATGGTTAGGGATTAAATTGATTATATAACAAAGCCTTTATTAAGTGGATTTTAATTAAGATATGAGATTAAGAAATGGATTTTATGTGTGTAAGACAACTTGAGGAGGACTTGTCCATTAAACACTAGGGTTAGTCCTTCTTAACCATAAAGGAAGAATTAGAACCCTAATGTAAGGCCCAAGTTACAAGATAAAGTCTTGATGATTATTAAGATGATTTGATTAAGAGGTTTAAACAAATTATAGGTTTAACACTTAGGATTAAAGTTATACACTCCATCCTAATAGAAGGATACATGCATAACCCTAATTCCAAAGTCCTAAAGCTTTAAGAGTTTAGTCTCTGACTATTGAGATGAGAAGAGAGACTCAAGGAGACTCAAAAGGTAAAAAGCTAAGGGGAACTAATTACAACCCTAATCAATATCATGCTTGGATATCCTATGGTTTGTGAGGCTTGAGAAAGATCTTCAAGGAAGCCACCAATGGAAGAAGCAGATGAAAGAAGGAAGAAGCAGAAGAATAAGTTACTTACTTCATTGAAGAAGATTAGTAACTTAAAGAAAGAAAGTGAGAGAGATGGAACACAAGTGAACAAGTTCACTTCAAATACAAGTAAAATGCAAATGAAAGAGATAAGAAGAAGTGAGAAGTGAAGGCAAATCCACTTCTCAAAGTAACTTACCACCTGAAAATGTTAGCATGAATGCATAAAGCACAAAGCATAAAGAAATGAAATGAAATGAAATGCAATGAGATGAAATGACCAAAGTCATAAGTGTTTATGCAATTTTAATGTCATGTGAGATGATGCAAAGGCATACAAAGTGCATATGTATGATCATACAAGAATGAGATGTCATGTAAGCATGCTTTGAGGTTTGAAAACACATGAAAGTTAATGAAATGAAATGAATGCAAATCATGTCAAATGAATGAAGAAATGATCAATAATGGTTCTAACATGTCCTAATATGTCTAAGATGACCTATGAATGCAAGAAATGTCAGGGCAAGTTCATGTATTGATGCATATGCAAGATGAATGCAAGTGAACATGAGAAATTAGGGTTATATGGAAGTATGAGATGCAAATGAACAAAACAGAAGCATATGACATGATAAAAATTTGCAAACAAGATCAAACAAACCCTAATCCCATACTAGGTCACACCCCAAAGGATAAGGTCAAAAGCCTAACCAATCAAAAGTTATGATTTGCCTAAGTTTCCTAGGGCTTTTGGGTGGTTCAAAGGGAAAAATACAAATCAATTTGAAAATGCAAGATAAATTTATGAGATAAATGTCCTATAAACTAAATGCAATATGTAACACAATGCAAAAAGAATCATTTTCAAACTCTTCTTGGTTAGGCAGAAATTATTTTTTTAAAGTTAGGGTTCAAAAAATGAAATTTAATGACCCTTAATTCAAAGAAAATTCACAAACTATGATCAAACCTAAAAAGAAATTTGTGTGAAGAGTTTGAAAATGTTTCTAAATGCATTGAGATGGCTCCTGATTTTTTTGGTGATTTTTAGAAACCTAAATGTATTTTTAATTAATTAAAAGACTTTAATTAATTAAAAATAACATTTAAATATTTTAAAAATACTTTTTTAATGCAAAAAATAAAAATAAAAATGTTTCCAGGTTAAGAAAATTATTTGAAACAAAAATGCAAAGTTTGAGAATATTTTGATGAGTTTTGCTATTTTTAATAAAATGAACAAAAGAAATAAAAAGAAAAATGAATTAAAATGCGAATAAATGAAAGTCAACTGATCTGATGGTTCAGGTTTGAATGGGGGAAGATTGTGCGTGCAGATGGAAGACCTGGATATAATATGGGTTAATTAACTAATTAACCTAATTAATTAAGAATCAAATTTAAGTGAAATGATCTGAACCGTACACACGTGCGCGAAACCAAATCCAAGGGCTGATATTCAAACTGGGCCACTAAACCCTAATTAGGGTTCTAATCATTTTCAGGTGACCGGAGCTAGCTCCGATCATCTTCTCCGGCAGGCCAAAACACCTATATTCTTCCCTAGGCTAAATCAAACCCTCTAAAACTCCAGAATCAATCCCCTAACATCCCTAAGCAAGAATCAATCATCAAAACACATTTATCATTCATCAAAAACAAGATTCGAAGCAAATCATGAAAATGAACAAAACTTTCAGAAGTTCAATACATACTCATTTCTCAATCATTTTCAAAACAAATTATATCAGGATGATCAGTGAAGCATGCAGATTCATTTAGAAACTTAAATGACAAGTTTTGGAAAAAAAGTTCATGAAGCTACCTGAGTTGAAGCTTTGTGTTCTTGAGCTTTCTGGCCTCCCTCTTGGTTCAAAACCACCCCAATGATCTTCCTGATGATGAAGATGAGCTTAGAGCAAGCTTGTGATGGCTATTTTGAGGTGTTTGGTTCTTAGGATGCAGAAATTGTATTTCTGATTTTGGGGGTTTTAGGCCATGGGAGTGGGTGCTTTGTGATCTATGGATGATTTTGAGTTGATTGGTGGAAAAATATTTGAAGTTTGATTGCTGGTTTTTGAGATTCGAAGAGAGGAAGGTTTTTGATGATTTTGTGAATCCTGACTTGTGGGAGGTTTTGAGCTTGCGTGTGTTGTGAAATGTGTTCCATAATGTTTGCTTTAGCCAATGGAAATGCTCAGAAAGTTGTTGTGGCACAGGTTGATTGGTATGGGGTGTTTTTGCAAAAAGTCAAGATTTTGTACTTTGAGGTATGGGCACGGTGCAGGTCTGATTTCTTGGGGTGTCTGGCCTCAGCTAACTTTGTGGAGAGCCATGGAATGGTTTTGATGCAGCTGGCACAAGTGGATGAAGAGTTTCATACCAATTTGCAATTTTTGTAAGTTTTGGCCTTTTTGTGATTTCTTGATGTTCATGTCATGAAAGCAATGAAAACTTGGGCCAAATCTGATGTTTAGAGGTTGCCTTGACATGTTGTGAAGTATTTGTGCCTATTTGAAGTCATTAGAATGCTTGAATATGCCAATTTGCAAAATCCCTCTTTGACATGAAACTTGAAATTTTAGGATTTTTGCCAACTTTGAAAGGCCATATCTTGAGTTCTAGGAGGAATCAAGACATTTTCTTGTACTTTTTGAAAAGTTAAAGACCTAATCTATAACTTTGATGACCAAGAATTTTTCATTTGAAGCATTTTTTATTAAGAAAGAGGAGGTTGAAAAACTTTCCCAAAATGGAAAGTTTCCATTACAAGTCATTTCCATTTTTGGAAAATTTGCAAATGGCTCAAAATTCTTCAATCTTGTGAACTTCCAACCACTTATAAGATCAAATAAAGATCATAGAACTTCAATTTGATGAAAATAACCCTTTGGTTCCATTGTTGGGGGCCTCAGATGCCCTGATTTTGACTTAACTTGCTCAAGAAGTTACCCAGTCAACAAATGACTTCCACAATGAATTTCTTCATCAAACTTGATACACATGATCCTTATAACATCATAAGAACATTAGAAACAAGAATGGCCCAAAAATTTGGAGTTAAGACCTTTGAAACCAAAACCTTAATTTTGGTCATCTGTGTAGTGAAACCCTAGCTCTGCTTCCATGCCTTTGCCAGTTCTTGTGATTTCTTGACTTCCATGAACTTTATGGAACATAATATGATGATAGAACACACATGGACCCTCTTAGAATGCTTTGAGGCCTTTGGTATGGCTCAGATGGAATCTTGGATTGCTCAAATCACAAACCCTAGATACAGATGAATTTGAACTATGCAGATGAAACAAATATGCAATATGAGGTGGTATGCTTATGCTTATGCAAAAAATGAAATACCACAAGCCATGGTGTGATATGAGTGAGGGCTAATTTGGGGTGTTTATAACCACCACAATTATCATCCACATCATGCATTTTTAGCATATAACCACATAAATCAACTTCAACCACCACAAACGTAATAATAACATATACAACACCATATTACATACACATACATCAACAACAATCATATGTAATTTATCACAACAGCAATAATTCATCACAACGACAACAAAGCCAACAAACATATCAACTATGTTTATATTCAAGTTATACTAATTATCCCTAAACTTATGTGTATAACTCCTTGTTTACCACCTCCCACTACACCACATCGATTCCTAAGCATTACTAAACCAATTAGATAATTTTAAAGAATTTTTCGGAATTAAAAATCGACATTTTTTGCTCCATGTCTCGCTCAACAAGGGGCTTGCTCGCTAAGCGAGCAACTCACTGTATTATGAATTTCCAAAGTTCACTTTGCTCGCTAAGCGAGCTCTACAATTCACCAGATCTCCTTCTGCGATTTGCACTCAAGCCTACATGGATTTGCATCCTCAAAACACCAATATCCAGCCAAAATTCATAGTAATTACTTATTTACTACCTAATTCATAACATTAACAACCAACAACAACAAATTATCAACGACTCAACCAAAAACCTACTCAATCACCAAAACCCCAACTTCTCACCATCAACCCACCTAATTTCCATTATAAACCCTTTAGAGATGGAAGAATCCCATCCTTACCTTGGTTTTAACGAGAAATTCTTCCTCCTCATGGATTCTTCTTCACGTTCTATCTGTTTCTCTTCTCCTTCCTCAATTTCATGATCATTCTTCCTTTTCTCAGAATACAATCCCTTTCTCTCTTCTTACCACATAATCCCTTAGACCAACTTAGGGACTTCCACTCTTACCCTCACTAAATTCACCAAAAGACCACCTTGGCCCCTACCTCATATTTTCCAATTATTTATTTTATCAGTTAATAATATAATTATTCAACACAATATAATTCTCAAATTAAAATTATATTCAATAATATATATTATTCTTCATACACCAAAACACAATTTTCCAAATAAATAATTAAATAAAATTTGGGGCGTTACACTGCCCAGAAGACAACTGTATGCCATTTGGATGTCCATGACATAAAATATGCATTTGAAAGTCTGGAGACCAATTTTCACAGGCAGTTCAACCTCCCCAAACACTGACCTTTTTGATCCATCAAAAGCCTTTACTACCAAATCACTGGGTCTAAGAATGATTCCCTCAGCGTCCAATTTCATAAAGGCTTTCTTTGGCAATACATTTAAAGATGATCATGTTTCCATCAACACATGAGATAACACAACACCTTTGCACTCTATAACACCACAAAATTTGCCCTCTCATTTTCATGGCATTCCACATACATTTACATTGCATTCAAAATTAATAAAAAATAAATAATAAAAAAGGGAAAAAAGCATTTGACATCAAGCATTGGGCATGTGGTCAGATGTATCCGGGCGTTATTGGAAATCATCAGGTTTCAAAGTCAAAATCAGCTTAGAATGGACGATGCAGATGCAGTTCTTGGGGTTCCCAACAAAGGGAGGGAAATTTCAAAATTGGCATGTGTTAACCGGTTAACACAATCCGTTAACCGATTAATGGTCGCGAATTTTGAATTTTCAGCAGGTTTTCAGCATGCTGTGTTTTGGCTCCATTTTCCATTTTCATATTTATTTCATTTCAATTAATTGTGGAATCATGGAGAAGGATCTAGAATGATTACCAAGCCTAATCCCAAAGTAGTTCCTAATCACCTTTCTAAGCTAGCTCCAAACCACAATTTTGGGCCCCAAACCTAAATGATATTAATGCCCATTCTCTCTAACCTCACACACACACACTCTCATAGTTCTCATTTTCATTTCTGAATTTTTAGGGATCTCTCACAATTTTCTCTCATTCTCTCAAAACTCTCACACCCAAAGTTCCATTTATTTGAAGATCTTCAAATTTTGCATTGAAATTTGTAGATCTTGGAACTAAACCTCCATCCATTGTTTTCTACACATCTATTTCTGGTTTTGCTACTGGTTTAGATCTGAGTTTGTGCTTCGAAGTGCTTTTGGATCGAGCTTTTGCATTAAGTTTATCAACTTGCATTTATTTTTCATTGTGTGTGAAGAAGAGCATTGGATTCTTGAAGTTCTCTACTAGATTCATCAATTTCAGCTTGATCAACACTCACCAAAGAAAATCTCAGCTTTGTAGGTTGGTTAATTTCATATCCACTTCTTCTTTTAGCTTATTTGCATGCTTATGATGTAGATCCATAATGTGATTGTATTGATTGATCAATTTGTGAATTCGATTATGTGTTGACGTTTGTGGATTCCATGTATGCTTGATTTGTATTGAATTTGGTGTAATTTTCATGCACATTTGATTGTTGGAATCTCTGGAGATTGTTGAAATAAGTTGCTGTTGGAAGTTCTTTTTTCTGCAGGTTTTTATTGTTAATCATTTAGTGTTAACCAATTAACACTTTGGGTTAATCGGTTAACACATTGAAATTTCAACTGTTTATGCAGGTTCTGGGTAGTTAACCGGTTAACCAATTAACACTTAAGAAGATTGACTTTTTTGATCTTTTGCAGTGTTGTTTACACATCATACATTTCTTGATCATCTTAGATCACTGTGTTATAATTATATGGTTGTTTAGAGTTGTTTGCATGTGTGTTGATGCATGTTTATATTTCTTCGACACATAAGTTCGTGCATTCCCATTACTTGACATAAGTGTTGTTTTGCATCCTTGAAGCTTTGAACATGATGATTATGTGTTTATTAGGCTTGTTAACATGCTAATAATGGTCCAATCTATTGGTATGTAACGTTTATGCTTGGTGCCTCATGTTTTCATACTCACACACCTAAGTTGGAAGATTGCATGTTCATGTGGTGTATTGGAAATTGTTGATGCATATTCATGTTGGTTTGACTTGATGTTTATCCATGCTCACTGGTATGTGATTATGATGCATTTGGTACGCATTTGGTGCATAATACTTGGAACGTTGCATTGTGTTGTAGTGTTTTCATGTTTGCATACAAATCTTCCTTGTTTTCATTGTTGACTTCTTGCACAGGGGCTATAAAATGTATGTTGTTTGTGTTTTGTTTTGACTTTTAATAGTTGTTTTGGTGCTGAATGTGAGCTGTAAAAGGATGTTTGTGTTTACTTGCTTGCTTTCATGCTTGTCTAAGGTACTGAAGCTCTGTAGTAGGTGTTTTATGTTTTCTTTCTCATTTTTACTAACCATGTAGGGGTTATGGTAAGTCATGTGTGTGGGTGGGCTCCTACATACAATTTCTTCCTTCATCATTAAATGTTTTCAAGTTGTGTTTGTGTTAGCATGTTGTGTTTTACTTGTTTTGAAATTCTGTGATCAGGTATGAGATGTCCTATGAGATGTCCCAACACTTGACAGATTTAACCAAAACTTAAAATGCAAGAAAATTAAACAACACAGAAGTTTGTTAACCCAGTTCAGTGTATAACCACACTTACATCTGGAGGCTACCAAGCCAGGGGGAAATCCACTATAAGTAATATTAATTCTAGACTTAAACAACCCAGTTTAATCTTTCACTTAATATCTACCCAATGCAATTTCTACCTAAGACACAACTTAGATATGAGTACCAACTCACTCCCCCTCAATCACACAGTGATCAAGTTTACAAGTTTAATAAAATTGAAGACATTCTTCAAACAATACAGCTTGATCTTACTTCACAGTTTCAATCAAGTCACAAATGCACTTTTGCTTAAAAGCTCATAAAGTGGTACAATGAAAACAACCTGCTATTAAAACACTAGACACCCTATTTGGTCTTCTGAAATTCGTACTCAATTCTGTGAGTTTTTGTTGATTAAATAGGTGTCTGTAATTTGGGCTTTCTGTAGGATGATCCAGCCCTAATGCGCATGCAGCTTCCACCTTGAATTAGGGTTTGTTACTTCCTAGATTCTAGGTGATTTAGGTCTTCTGTTTTAATCTGAATCCTCAATATAAAACTCCCTACAGATGCGCCTTGTTCTGTTTTTATCCATCATTAATTAATTCCAGATAACTCTCCTTAAATATCTCTGATTAGTTAGTCATTAATTAATTCTGGTAGCAGGTTTGAGATGTCTCAACATCTGTTGGGACATCCTGAAAAACTGAACTTAAGTCATTTACACAATGTCCCAACATCTGGTGAGACATCCTGAAATAAGTTCTTATACTCTGTTTGATAATGTCCCAACATATGATAGGACATTTTGAACTGAATTCAATATTTCTTGTTGGTCAAAAATTCTGCCAATTCTAGACATCTACAAACTCCCCCTTTGGCTAATTTTTGGCTAACATTCTTTTCTGATTTTTCAGAGTGCAGCAGAAGATCTTTTATCAGAGTATAGCATTACTTTTCTGTTGATTCATATTTGAGATTACTCCCCCTCAAACATATATGTATCCAGTCTTGTTGCAACAGAAATATTTATCAAAACACACTGATTCAGTTTAGAAACAAACAAACAGATTTTTCATTCATAATTAAACAACATACACATTGTTGTTGTTGTTCTCCCCCTTGTTAGACACAAATTTTGGGGCCAAAGTCATTGATTCTAAATTACAATGCAGTTGTCATACATTTTTCCTCACATACAATGATCACTCAGATTCATCACATTCAGTTTCTTCATCTTCCTCAGTTTCTTCATCAGAAGTAGCTTTCTGATCACCTTCACTTTCCAGCCTTTGAATGATTTCTTCAAGCTTCAGCTTCCTTGCTTCAAGTTCTTTGCAAGTGGTCTTCAGTTCAGCAATCAATGCAGCCTTGGAGATTGGAGTCTTGGTAGTTGAAGGACCTGCAGATGTCCCAGAGGGTGCTTCAACATCTGCTGCATGATGACTTAGGAACAGTTTGTAGTGAAAGGCCAGAGGGCTTTCTTTCTTGCAGACTGTGTCCTTCTCAGTGAGGATTCTAGGGCATTGACTTAGCACTATACCACACAGCAATGAAGGAAAAACTATTGGCAGCTTTGTTGCAGATGATCTAGCATGCTTCAAGGTCTGATCAAAGATGTAGGCACCATAATCCAGCTTAGTCTGAGTGCCCACAGCATAAATAAACCTACCCAAACCAGTGGATATTGAAGATGTGTGATTGGTAGGCACCCAGTTTGCTGTACCAATCCTGTTTAGCATGGCATATTTTCTTGTAAGCATGCTCACTGAGAGCTTTCCTTTCACTGGCCAAGCCTTGACCTGATTTGCAGTGATAACCTTGCAGACTTGGTTATCAGTCTTCCCTAGCTCATTTGGTCCATCAGACTCTCTTCCAAGATATTGGTTGATGATCTGAGGAGAGAACTCTACACACCTACCTCTAACAAAGACTTTTCTAAATTCAGAAGACTTACCATTGGCACAATCTTCCTGAAGATTGACAATGAATTCTTTGACAAGAAGTTCATAGCAGGGAGAGAGATTTGAGACTGTTTTGAAGAGGCCTGCAGCAGAGATGAGATCAATCAGTTCAGTGCACTCAAGTGCATTACTGCTCAGCTCTCTTTCAAGGGCTACCCTTCTTTGGTACACAAACTTCCATCTGTTTACACTTGAAACATGATGAAATGAGATGTTGTCCAAGGGAGCTTCTGGAACAGCAGTTGAAGCCCTAGAGGGTGATGGTTTCTTCTTTGGAGGAGATGTTGGGACATCTGTTTCAACATCTGAGTCTGGAGGAGTGACAGCTTTCCTCTTCTGGGTTTGGACTTTACTCCATTGTTTTGTTGGACCAAAGGCAGCTTTAGCTTTGTCTTTCTTTGGGGTAGCTTTCTTCTTCTCAGGAATTTCAAGTTCTGCTTGCATCTTTCCTTTCCTAGACCTGAGCCTTTTGGCTATGCTAGGTCTGACAGAGGCTATGATCTTTGTATTAGAATCCTGCTCCAGGTTCACCACAGGAGGAGATTGAGCAGTCTCCTCTTCAGCTGGTTGATCAGCAGAGATATGATCTTCAGATGAGGCTTTGGTCTGATCCTCAGAGTCTTCTTCATCACTTTCATTTGAGGCCTTTTTCTGGTCCTCAGTTTGTTCAATATCAGCATCAGATGAGGTCTTTTTCTCATCTTCAGATGTTCCAACATCTATTGGGACATCCTGTTGAGCAGGAGTGTCCTTTGCAGCTTGAGCTTGTTCTTCTTGAGGGGCAGGCATGGTGTTCAGAGGAATAGAAATCCCACTAACCACTCTCTGTTCAAAAAGAATCTTGTTAACTATCTCCTTGATGGAAGCATCCACATATTCAGAAGATTTTGGGGGCATGTTAGCTGGTGAAGGAATGCCTTTGGATTTGCTACAGACTTGAACTTTTGCTCTTTTTGGAGTTCTTGGCTTTTTAGCATGAGAAGCACTTCCTCTGATTTCATCCAATGGGGTTGATTTCATTGGTACCACAGAGATGGGGGTTGCATGAACTACATCTTCTTTGTTGAGAACTTCTTCAGGAGTGTTAGGGTTTTGAGACATTGTCAAGGAAGATGGATGAAGAGTTTTAGGGTTGATGATTTCTGAAGAACAGCTAGATAATATGATTCGCTTTTGATAGAGTGATGAGAATATTGATAGCTGATTATAAGATGTTACTAAATAAGTAGCCGTTACATTGCAAATTATTAGGAATGGAATACCCAAGGTTCTTGACCAGACTGGTGTTGCCATCTGGAAATTATGCCATACAATGTCATATGACATGTTGGCACATCTCATTAACTGCTAAATCTCACATAAACAGATTCCCAGTTTGCCCCTTAAGTTCTCAAATTGTGTAGCATCCAATGCTTTGGTAAAGATATCAGCCAACTGCAGATTTGTAGCTACATGTTCCAATGAAATCACCTTTTCTTCTACAAGATCTCTGATGAAATGATGTCTGATATCAATATGCTTGGTCCTGCTATGTTGGATAGGATTCTTTGATATGTTGATTGCACTTAAGTTGTCATAGTACAATGTCATGACATCCTGTGGGACATTGTACTCAGTGAGCATTTGCTTCATCCAAACCAACTGAGAACAACTGCTTCCAGCTGCTATATATTCAGCTTCAGCTGTAGATAGAGATACACAATTTTGCTTCTTACTGAACCAAGAAATCAAATTGTTTCCTAGAAAGAAACATCCTCCTGAAGTGTTTTTTCTGTCATCAGCACTTCCAGCCCAATCAGCATCACAGAAGCCAGTGAGAATTGGTTTGCATCCATGAAAGTACATTATGCCATAGTCACAAGTACCATTAACATATTTAAGAATTCTCTTGACTTGATTGAGATGACTGACTTTTGGATCAGCTTGATATCTTGCACATACACCTACTTCAAATGATATGTCTGGTCTGCTAGCAGTCAAGTATAACAAGCTTCCAATCATGCTTCTGTATAAGCTTTGATCTACATTCTCACCCTTTTCATCTTTAGTCAGCTTTAAATGTGTGGGGGCAGGAGTTCTCTTATGAGTAGCATTTTCCATTCCAAATTTCTTGACTATGTTCTTGGTATACTTGCTTTGGGAAATGAAAATGGAGTCTTCCATTTGCTTTATTTGCAGACCAAGAAAGTAGGTTAACTCTCCTACTAGGCTCATTTCAAATTCAGATTCCATCTGATTGACAAAATGTTTGACCATCCTATCAGACATCCCACCAAAGACAATGTCATCTACATATATTTGTGCAATCATGACATTTCCTTCTTCATCTTTAACAAACAAGGTTTTGTCAATTCCACCTTTCTTGTATCCTTGCTTGATAAGAAAAGTAGTCAGTCTTTCATACCATGCCCTTGGAGCTTGCTTCAGACCATAAAGAGCTTTCTTTAGTTTGTATACATGATTTGGACAGCTTGGATCAACAAATCCTTTAGGTTGTTCTACATATACCTCTTCATTAAGATAACCATTTAAAAAATCACTTTTCACATCCATTTGAAATAGCTTGAACTTTAAGATACAAGCAATTCCCAAAAGTAGTCTGATTGATTCAAGCCTTGCTACTGGAGCAAAGGTTTCATCAAAGTCTACTCCTTCAATTTGTGTGTATCCTTGAGCTACAAGTCTAGCTTTGTTCTTTGTAAAAACTCCTTGTTCATTTGACTTGTTCTTATACACCCATTTTGTTCCAATCACATTTATGTCATCAGGTCTAGGAACAAGATTCCACACTTCATTCCTTGTGAATTGACCTAATTCCTCTTGCATAGCACAAATCCAGTATTCATCAGTAAGAGCTTCCTTGATGTTTTTAGGTTCTATTTTAGAAACAAAACAAGAACCTGAAATCACTTCTCTTGATCTAGTGCTCACACCTCTGTTGGGATCACCAATTATCAAATCTTTGGGATGATCCTTCTGTATTCTGATGGAGGGAGGTTTGCTGGATTGTTCTGTCCTTGCATCAGTTTGAGTGAAGTCATAATGACCACTCTTTTCTTCAGCTTCAATCTTGATATCAGCAGATGTTCCAACATCTTCTGGGACATCTGTAGGAGCATCATCAATTATCACATTTATAGACTCCATGATAACCTTGGTTCTAGAATTAAATACTCTATATGCTCTGCTGTTTATAGAGTATCCAAGAAAAATCCCTTCATCACTTTTAGGATCCATTTTTCTCCTTTGCTCCCTATCTGCCAGAATATAACAGTTACTTCCAAACACATGGAAGTACTTAACTGTGGGTTTTCTGCCCTTCCAGACTTCATAGATTGTGGACAAAGTTCCTTTTCTTAGAGTAACTCTGTTGTGGATGTAACAAGCTGTGTTCATAGCTTCATCCCAGAAGTACAAAGGTAACTTTTTAGCATGGATCATAGCTCTTGCTGATTCTTGAATAGTTCTATTCTTCCTATCAACAATCCCATTCTGTTGAGGAGTGATTGGTGAAGAATATTCATGATTGATTCCTTCTGAAGAGCAGAAATCTAAGAACTTTTGGTTCTCAAATTCTTTTCCATGATCACTTCTTATTCTGATCACACAGTTGGATTTTTCCCTTTGTATTCTTTGGCATAAGTCTTTGAATACATCAAATACATCAGACTTTTCTTTGATAAAATTTATCCATGTATACCTTGAAAAGTCATCAACCACTATATAGGCATACCTCTTACCACCAAGGCTTTCAACCTGCATAGGTCCCATAAGATCCATATGCAATAGTTCCAGAACTTTGGAAGTTGTCAGATGTTGGAGCTTTGGATGGGACATCTTGGGTTGCTTGCCTATTTGACATTCACCACATATTTTGCCATCATCAATCTTCAGTTTAGGAATACCTCTTACAGCATCCATAGATATTATCTTCTTTATGCCTCTGAAATGAAGATGACCTAGCCTTTGGTGCCATAGTTTCACTTCTTCTTCTTTAGCTAAGGAGCAAGTTGAAGTAAGACTGAAGTCTTGAGATTCCTACATGTAACAGTTGTCTTTAGATCTGGCTCCTTTCATGACAACCTCTTTTTCTTTGTTAGTCACTATGCATTCAGATTTAGTAAAGTTTACACTGTACCCTTGATCACATAATTGACTTATGCTGATCAGGTTAGCAGTTAAACCTTTAACCAGCAGCACATCATCTAGTCTTGGAACATCTTGACAGTCCAAGGTCCCAACTCCCTTGATTTCTCCTTTAGCTCCATCTCCAAAGGTTACATACCTGGATGAATGTGACTTTAAGTTTACTAGCAAATTCTTCAATCCAGTCATGTGTCTTGAACATCCACTGTCAAAGTACCAGTCTTCTTTAGCTGATACTCTTAGTGATGTATGTGCTATATATGCAGCATTTTTCTTTGACCATTTGAGTTGAGATTTCTTTTGATGCCTCTGCCCTATGTGTTGTTCATTAGTAGATCTCCAAGATTGATTGTTGATCTTGTTCTTGTAGCTTTGATCAGCCTGAATGCTGGTTTTTGGTCTCCATACCTTCTTGATGACTTCTGTCTTCTGCTTAGGAGGTTGCTGATTTCTTTGATGTTTATGCAGCACTTTCTTGGTAACTTCCATTTTCTGCTTAGAAGGTTGCTGATACATCTGACTTGGATATCCATGCAGCTTATAACAATGAGGTTTGATATGTCCAAATCTTCCACAATTATGACATCTCCATCTTTGATACTTATTCTTCATTTTGTTCTTTTCAGAATGTTGAGACATCTGTTGGAACATTATGTTTGACTTTGTGTTCTTTTCCTGATGTTGAAGCATCTGTTGGGACATCTTGTTTGACTGTATGGATTTTGAAGTAGTTTTTCTAGAGCTAGCTTCATCTTTATGTACTCTGTTAAATCCCAGTCCACTTTTATCCCCTGAATGCTTATTGTTGTTGTGAATGACATCCAGTGTATTTGAGCTGCTGTTCAACATCCTAACAGATTTGGACATGTGTTCCAATTTGGAGTTGAGAAGACTTACTTCACTTTTCAAGGTGTCAATGATTTCTTGATCACTTGCTTTTTCATCTTCTAGTGCTTCCTTCTGCTTCTTTAGCTTTATAACCTCACTGCATATTTCAGTACTTCTTTTGTATAGATCTTTGTAGGCTTGCTCAAGTTCTTCAACAGTAAGCTCCCCATCACTGGAATCACTTTCAGATTCACATAGTCCAGCTAAAGCAGTGATATGCTTAGCTGATTCTTCTTCTGAATCACCTCCTGAGTCTTCATCAGACCAAGTTACAGATAGTCCTTTCTTTTGCCTTTTTAAGTAGGTAGGACATTCATTCTTGATGTGTCCATATCCTTCACATTCATGGCATTTGATTCCTTTTTCTTGACTGGTCTTTTCAGCATAATTTGACCTTCTGTTAGCATCATAAGGTCTCCTGTTATCAGAAGAGTTTGTGTATCTTCCACTGGGTTTGGATTTGCCTTCCATCCCTCTGAGAATCTTTTTGAATTGTCTTCCAAGCATAGCAATGTTGTCTGATAAGCTTTTACCAGTTTCTGATTCATCATCTTCTTCTTCATCAGTATTTGTTACCAAGGTTATGCTTTTGTTCTTCTTAACATTTGTGTCATTCATTCCCATCTCAAATGTTTGAAGGGAACCAATGAGCTCTTCAACTTTCATAGTGCATATGTCTTGAGCTTCTTCTATTGCTGTGACTTTCATGTCAAATCTTTTTGGCAAAGATCTGAGGATCTTTCTTACAAGTTTTTCATCAGTCATATTTTCTCCCAAAGCTCCAGAAGTATTAGCTACTTCTAAGATGTTCATGTAGAATTCATGAACTGTCTCATCTTCCTTCATTCTCAAGTTTTCAAACTTGGTGGTGAGAAGTTGAAGTCTTGACATCTTTACTTTTGATGTTCCTTCATGAGTTGTTTTGAGAGTATTCCACACATCTTTGGCTAGTTCACAGTGATGCACAAAGCTAAAGATGTTCCTATCAATGCCATTGAATAGAGCATTTAAGGCCTTGGAGTTGCCTAGTGCTGAATCTTCTTCCTCCTTACTCCATTCTTCTTCAGGTTTCAACACTTTTGATCCATCTTTGGTGTCTTGGATAGGATGATCCCATCCAATGTTGACTGCTCTCCAGGCCCTGTTGTCAAGTGATTTTAAGAATGCAATCATTCTTGGCTTCCAATAGTCATAATTAGAGCCATCCAGTATAGGTGGTCTATTTACTGATCCTATATCTCTGTCCATGTTTCCAGAATTTGTATTCCCTAGATCTCACCCAGTATAAACAGGCAGGGTGCCTGCTCTGATGCCAATTGAAATTCTGTGATCAGGTATGAGATGTCCTATGAGATGTCCCAACACTTGACAGATTTAACCAAAACTTAAAATGCAAGAAAATTAAACAACACAGAAGTTTGTTAACCCAGTTCAGTGTATAACCACACTTACATCTGGAGGCTACCAAGCCAGGAGGAAATCCACTATAAGTAATATTAATTCTATACTTAAACAACCCAGTTTAATCTTTCACTTAATATCTACCCAATGCAATTTCTACCTAAGACACAACTTAGATATGAGTACCAACTCACTCCCCCTCAATCACACAGTGATCAAGTTTACAAGTTTAATAAAATTGAAGACATTCTTCAAACAATACAGCTTGATCTTACTTCACAGTTTCAATCAAGTCACAAATGCACTTTTGCTTAAATGCTCATAAAGTGGTACAATGAAAACAACCTGCTATTAAAACACTAGACACCCTATTTGGTCTTCTGAAATTCTTACTCAATTCTGTGAGTTTTTGTTGATTAAATAGGTGTCTGTAATTTGGGCTTTCTGTAGGATGATCCAGCCCTAATGCGCATGCAGCTTCCACCTTGAATTAGGGTTTGTTACTTCCTAGATTCTAGGTGATTTAGGTCTTCTGTTTTAATCTGAATCCTCAATATAAAACTCCCTACAGATGCGCCTTGTTCTGTTTTTATCCATCATTAATTAATTCCAGATAACTCTCCTTAAATATCTCTGATCAGTTAGTCATTAATTAATTCTGGTAGCAGGTTTGAGATGTCTCAACATCTGTTGGGACATCCTGAAAAACTGAACTTAAGTCATTTACACAATGTCCCAACATCTGGTGAGACATCCTGAAATAAGTTCTTATACTCTGTTTGATAATGTCCCAACATCTGATAGGACATTTTGAACTGAATTCAATATTTCTTGTTGGTCAAAAATTCTGCCAATTCTAGACATCTACATGTTTAATTTCATCCTTCCCCTTTAGAAACAATTTATCTTCTCCTAAGAAGTAAGTTGCCTTCTAACTTCTTCTTCTTCTTCTTCTTTTTTTCTTCCTTATTTCCTTCTTCTTCATTAGGATAGAACTTAAACCTAAATAAACTAGGAATCCCATGCATGATAACACTTAGGATTATGAGTCCCCTTTTAGAGTTTTTTCCCTTGGTTCTCTTTGGTGCCTCTCTCTTCTCATCTCAAAACAATAACTTCAAGTCACCTAATAAATGACAAGTCTTCTCATGTGCCAAATGACTTTGCAATGGGGTACTTGCACACATCCCATTTCGGGGTGAGGTGTAGGGTATCTATCATGATGAATAGGTCTTAACATGAGATTACTTCACCAACAAAAAGCTAAAAAACACTTCTTAACCAAAAACCACAAAAACACTCAATAAAATTCAATAAGCTAGTGTGTTTGAGCCTTAACTTTTGGGACTAGATTTGGGGATTTCCTCCATATTTAGGTGTGCCTCTTATCCATTCCATTTTGAGATGATGTAAGAAGTACACATCCCATTGAGTAAGACTTAGGTACACTCTCCTGTGTAAACCTCAGAGAAAAACTCCTAAAAAACACTTAATAGACAATAATCGTCTTTCCTTCGGGAATTCTTTTCTCATCTTCTTCACTCATAATGTAATAACTTGCTCCTACCTATCTCTTGAAAGACGATAAACACACTCATTCTAGATGAGCCTGTAACACCTGAGCATTGACATAAGCAGTTCAATCTAAAAAATACAAAACAAGTTTTCCACCCTAGTTAGGGGAACTACGTCTACTCTGATCCTCATTTCCCAATGAGGTATGTAGGCAGTGGGGTAGGGCCTATTCAAGAACTCTTTTATTTTCCCTACATTTTCTCCCTTACTTTTCTTTTCTTCAGTCCAGTTTCCAGTTTAAGTTTTTCAACAACTTCTTTCCTTTACCCTTTGAAACAATTTCTAGCAGGTGTGGATCCCGTCGGGTACGACAGACGATATGGGGGACTCATACCTTCCCTGTTCGTAACCGACTCCCGAACCCAGTCTCTTTCGTTCGCAAGACCTTATTCTTTCCTTCTCTTCAGTTTGTGTAACATTACCATTCCTTTGGGATAACAATGCCTGGCTAGAGACTCTACCTTCTCTGCGCCACTTTCTTGTTTGTACCAGGATGGAAATCCAGGGAGTGACAACTGGCGACTCTATTGGGGATGAGAACCCAAAATCTCTGGTTCCCATTTGAGAGTCACTCCTAGCGCTTGTGTGTTTCTGTTTCATTGGGTGTTTATATGTTCGTTGTTGTGTGTTTAGTTTACTATTTTTATTTACAGTCTTACTTTATTGTTTATTTATCGCTTTCAGTATTTTATTTTCATGCATCATATTATACTAGATTGTCTGGATTGTGCTGGTTTTCTTTGGTGGGATGGGGTTACTGAGTGAGGAGCCCAATACCAAGGCTCGAGTGCACCCTAGGAATTAGCGTGGGTAGACATTGTGTCGCTCCTCGGACTTTCGTCCCGGTGTAGACGCGGACGGTCGACAATGTTGGAGGTTAAGGTTGAATAGAGTCGCCAGCTAGGCATTTTTATCCCGAAGGAAAGGTAATGCTGCATAAACATAGAAGGGTATGGATAAGACGGTTGCGAACCAAAGAAAATGAGAAAGGGGGTTGGTTATGACCTGGGAAGGTATTAACACCCAAATCGTCCGGCATACTCGACGATATACACGCTTACTTGATTTTGTTTAAAAGGGGATAATGTATGTGCTAAACTGTGCATAAAATAGCTAGGGAGAAAAGGATGCACAGAGTGTCAGTGCAAAAGAGAGGGTGAGTGCTCAAGAATGAGGCATAGAAAGAAAGCTGAAAGAGGGGGAAGACAAAGAGACTTTTGTTCGATAACTGTTAAGTTATGCCTACATATCCTCTCGTTCAATGAGGAAGTCAGAACACCATAGTTCGACTCAAAGAGACTGGGATGATTTGCTATGAACTGCTTACTTGTCTATGCTCAAGTGTGTGACTCGTCTGGCTCGAGTGCTAACTGTCTTGCATTAGACGGAAGAAGCGAGTTCTCGTTTTCAGAGTGAGTGTGATGAGAAAAGAATCCCAGAGGAGACGTTTATTGTTTGTTTTTGTGTTTTCAGTTTTTTTATTGTTTTTGGTATTTTGCATAGGATAATGAGCTTAAGCCTAAATCAAGGGTTGTAAACTCATTATATCCTCCCTGATTAGGGATAATGAGCCTACTTAAGTGTGAGATAAGCATCTCAACTTAATTACCATGATGATATAGGATTAAGATCATTAACCTACTTGTGATTATTAAGATGTTTTTGGTTTTTTTGTTTAGTGTTAAGTAATGAGTTTAATCTCTAATCAGGGATTAGTGAACTCATTACACCATCCTAAGAGAAGGATGATAGATGAGAACACTTAAGCTGAGGAAGACTCCTCAACTTAATCCATGGTTTGGGATTAAATTCATTATATAACAAGCCTTTATTAAAGTGGATTTTAATTATAGGGTGAGATTAAGATGTGGTTTTTATGTTTGCAAGACTAGCTTGATGGAGACTTGTCCATTAAACACTAGGGTTAGTCCCTCTTAACCATAAGGAAGAGATGTAACCCTAATATAAGGCCCAAGTTACAAGATTAAGTCTTAATAGTTATTAGGTGTTTTGATTAAAAGGTGTAAACAAATTAAAGGTTTAACACTAAGGATTAAAGTTATACACCCCATCCTAAGATAAGGATGCAGACATAACCCTAATTCAAAGTCCTAAAGCTTTAAGTGTTTAGCCTCTGATTATGAGATGAGAAGAGAGACTCAAGGAGACTCAAAGGTAAAAAGCTAGGGGGACTATATACAACCCTAAAAATTATCATGCTTGGGTGTTCCTATGGTTTGTGAGGCTTAAAGAGAAGGATCTTCAGGAGGCCACCAAGGGAAGAGAAGCGGATGAAAATAGAAGAGAAAGGAGGATAGGTTACTTACTTCCTGAAGAAGTTAAGTAACCTAAAAGAAAGAGATAGGAGAAAGAGATCACAAGTGAAGCAAGTTCACTTCAAATACAAATATAATATGCAAATGAAGAGATAAGAAAAGGTGGGATGTGAAGGCAAATCCACATCCCAAACAACTTACCATAAGCCCCTGAAATGTTAGTGTGAATGCATAAGATGCAAAGCAAAAGGAAATAACGCAAATGAAGGTGCAAAGACCAAAACCAGAAGTTTAAATATGATGCAAATGTGTTATGAAATGATGCAAAGTTATACATGATGCATATTAATGACCATACAAAGGATGAGATTCAAAGCAAACATGAAAGAAGCTTAGAAACACATGGATACACATGAAAAGCAATGAATGCAAGGCATACCAAATGAATGAAGAAATGATCAAGCAATGCTCAAACATGTTCTAAGATGTCTAATATGGCATACAAGAGCATTGAATGTCATGGCAATTTCAAGTGATGGAGATATGCAAAGATGAATGCAAATGAACATGAGAAATTAGGGTTTTATGAATGTATGAGATGCACATGATGAAAACAAAAGCATGCATCATGATAAAAATTTGAAAATGAACTGAAACAAACCCTAAACACACACAAGAACACTCCCCAAAGATGGAGGTCAGAAGCTAAACCTAGGCAAATATATGAATTTTCTAAGTTAGCTAGGGTTTTTAGGTGCTTCTTAATGAAAAATGCAAAACAATTTGAAAATGCAATGTAAAATTATGAGTAAAATAACCTAGATACTAGATGCAAAGTATGAATCAATGCAAAAATAACCAAATGCAAACTCATCATGGTTGATCAGAAATCATTTTTTCAAGTTAGGGTTAGAAAAATGTGAATTTTAGAAACCCTAATTCATGATAAATTGTGAAAACATGATCAAACCTAAAAAGAAATTTGTGTGATGGGTTTGTAAATTATTCTAAATGTATGAGAATGAATCATGAATTTTTTTGTGATTTTTAGATACCTAAATGTATTTTTAATTAATTAAAATTAATTAATTAATTAAATAAAACATTTAAATGATTTAAAAATACATTTTTAATGCAAAAATTAAAAATAAAAATGTTTTTGAGTTTAGAAAAATATTTGAAATGAAAATGCAGAAAATAATGATTTTATAAATTAATTTACTATTTTAAATAAATGCATGATAAATAATGCAAGAAAATAAAATAAAGAATGAGAAGTATGCAAAAGGAGAGGCTCAGATTGGAAGTTGAGGGAACCAAGGGCCCAGATGCAAGGTCCGCGTGACTTTAAGTATGGTGATCTAATGGCTCAGGTTTGAAAATCCAGTTGGCGCGTGATCTGATGGTCCAGATTTAAACCTAGCTAATTAATTATAATTTAAACTAATTAAACACGTTTTAAGCTAATGGTGAATCTGGTGCGTTGGTTTCAGATTAAATCAAGATCCAATGGTCCAAAACAAAAATGGAAACCATAATCTTAATTATGCCCTAATTAAATTCAGGCGACCGGAGATAAGCTCCGGTCGTCTTCTCCGGCAGGCTCCGAACTCTAACTCTCACCACAGGCCATAAAAATGCATCAAACTCTCCAGAATCAATCATTAAACATCAATAAGCAAGAATCAAGCAACAAAAACAATTTATTTTGCACATACAAAGAGAATCGAATCAAACAAGTTTTACGGGAAAAATTCCAGAAGCTTCATACACACTCATTTTCCAACCATTTTGAAAACTAAACACATCAGCATGATCAGGAGAGCATTTAGATTCATTCTATAACTTAAAATAAAGGTTTTGGAAAAAATGTTCTCGGTGACTACCTGAGTTGAAGCTTTTCAGTTTGGAGCTTTCTGGCCTCTCCTCTTGTGCAACACCACTCCAATGGACCCCCTTGTGCTTCTGAAAGGCTTAGATGGAGTTTATATGAGCTGGTTTGAGAGTTTCAGTTCTGCTAAGGCGAAACTCGTGTTTGTGATTCAGTGCCTTTTAAGTCATTGTGAAGGGTGTTTTATGTTCTATAGGTTATGTGGAGATGATTGGTGGAAAAAGATTTGAGTTTTGATGGTTGTGTGATGAAATTCGAAGAGAGGAAGGTTTTTGCAAGTTTTTGTGATTCTGAGCTTGTGTGATGTTTCAGGCTTGTGTGTTGTATGAAATGAGGTCCTTAGGGTTAGTATAAGCCAATAAGATTGATCAGAAAGTGGGTGGTGGCACAACTTGATTGGTATGGGTGATTTTTCAAAAAGGTCAAATTTGTTTCATAAAGAGTATGGCTGTGGTCAGAGGTGATTTCAAGCCATGATCTGCTCCAGCTAAGTTTGAGGAGGGCCCTTGGATGAGATTTTGTGAGCTGTAACACTTGATGCAAGAGATAGCATAGGTTTTGCATTTTTCCCTCTTTGAGATTTTTGTGAAAATTAGGCATGGTTTCTTGTGATCCAAGGCACAAATTTGGTCTTTCAATGTTGTATGAACATGTTATGAAGCTTAGAAGTCAATTATAGGTCATTAGAAGTCTTGGAACTTGGTTTTGCAAAAATCCCTCTTTGGCACATACTTGAAAATTATAAGATTTTTCCCAACTTTGAAACATCATATCTTGAGTTCTAGGATGAATCAAGAGGAGTTCTTGTACTTTTTGAAAATTGGAAGATCCAATCTACAACTTTCATGTTTAAAGATTTTTCATTTGAAACCTTTTTGATCAAGAAAGAGGAGGTTGAAAATCTTTCCCAAAATGGAAAGTTTTCATTACAAGTCATGTCCAAAAATAGAAAGTTTGCAAATGGCTTGAAATTTTTCAATATTGTGAACTTCTAACCACTTCTAAGATCAAATAAAGTTCATAGAACCTAAAAATGATGAAGATGACCCTTTGGTACCATTGGTAGTGGCCTCAGATGCCCATATTCTGACTTTTCTTGCACAATAAGTTACCAGTTGATCAGATGACTTCCATAATGAATTTCTTCATCAAATTTGGTACACATGCTCCTTATAACATATTAAGACCAATGGAATCAAGAATTACCAAAAAATTTGAGGTTAAGGGACTCAAACCCAAAACCCTAATTTTAGGTCATATGTGTAGAAACTGCTCAGTCTGCTTGAACACCCTTGCAATGCTTTGTGATCTCTTGACTTTTAAGAACCCTAGGGAGCATATTATGATCATAGAACACACATGGACCATCTTGAAAAGCTTCAAGGCTTTTAAGATGGCTCAGATCACTTCTTGGATTCATCTGATCACAAACCCTAGTTGTGCAACTTATGCAGTGAAACAAATATGCAATGTGAGATGATATGCTTATACAAATGCAATATGAAAGATCATAAGCCATGGTGTGAGAAAAAGGAGAGGGGAAATTTGGGGTGTTTACAACTTCCCCTATTCAACCATGAGTTAGTTGTGAAGGGTGTAAGTGCCTGGCTTAACAGACAAATAAGATAACTTGTGGTTGAATACCAAGACAGTCCGAAATTTGCACTCGCTGGGGAGAAGAAGAAAAAGGATATAAATTGTAACAGGCCCTATAGTATGAGTACCAAATGAAAGCGATGGAGGACGACCATCGAGTAGAGGACGACTACTGGGGATAAAACGGTAAGTAAAGCAATGACGGGGACGACCATCATGCTGGGAAATAAAGAGATCGTGATGGGGACGGCCATCGAGTAAACTGATGAAGGACGATCATCAGGATAGAGGAAAAGACCACGACGGGGACGACCATCGGGTAAAGAAAATAAACTCTCTGGGGATTAAAGAAAAGGGGAAAGCACTGACGGGGACGACCATCAGTTTAAAGGGTAAATAAACCGCGACGGGGATGACCATCGGGTAAAAGAATAAATGAAATAATGATGAGGGACGGTCATTAAAAGGTGAAGGACGATCACCTAGCAGGGGACAGCTACTGAAAATATCACGACATAGAACGAATGCCGGATAGAAAAGCATGATGAAGGACGGCCGAATAAGCATGATGAAGGACGATCATCAAGAGGTGAAGGACGATCACCTAGCAGGGTACGGCTGCTCTGTTGGGGATTATCTCGACATAGGACGAATGCCGAATAAAAGATCAACGATGGGGATGACCATCAGATAAATATGATGAGGGACAATCATCATAAGGTGAAGGACAATCACCTAGCAGGGGACGACTGCTAAAAAGATATCGCGACATATGACGAATGCCGGATAGAAATTTCCAACAATGGGGATTCTACTAGGGAAAGGATGAGGGACGGTCATCCAAAGGTAAAGGATGATCACCTGGCAGTGGACGGCTGCCAAAAATATCACGACATAGGAAGAATGTCGGATAAGAGGATCAATGATGAGGACAACCATCAGATAAAATGATGAGAGACGGTCATCAAAAGGTGAAGGACGATCACCTGGAAGGGGACGGCTGTCGAAAATATCACGGCATAGGATGAATGCCAGATAGAAAAGTTGTTTTGTTGATGACTTACTGAGGAATGGTAAACACGGACGAGTGCTTACGCTTAAAAATAAACAGTATAAGTGTTTGACGGTGTGTATAGACTAAAGATGCAGACGAGCATCCTTAGGACCACAATACAGACGAGTATCGATAGAAACAAACGCTGACACGTGTTTAAGGATGATGATACTGACGAGTATCAATCGGTTAAGCAAGGAACATAGACGAGTGTTGATCTGCTGAGGAAATGATATATACAAGATACGAACGAGTATCAGAAGATTGTGTATAAGTATGTATAAGTGTTTGACCTGCTAGGGAAATATACGCAAGACATGGACGAGTGTCAAAAAAGATTGAGCAAGGGACACAGACGAGTGTTTGACTTGCTGGGGAAGTATGCGCAAGACACGAACTAGTGTCAAAAATAATATGTACAAGTATGAATAAGTATCTGTATTGAGAGTGCAAAAAGTATTCTGGCTTTGTCTGCGGGGGATAAGTCTTGTATATTGTTGGTGAAGTGATTATGATGTTTGCATGTGATTGGCTCGAACCTGGCTTATGATCATGCAAATTTTTGATTTTTGCCGTAATGCTCTGTATTAGACGGAATGCTACGCTTTGTTTAGTGAAAAATGATGCGAATGCTATGATTATGCAAAAATGAGATAACCGATCCGAGATCTGGATCCTGCGGGAAGAAAGATCTATGGGTGATCTGTCTGGAGGGAGAACTCCGCTGGGGAAAGAGATCATTGGCCGATCTATGGGGAGAGAGGATCACCGAACGATCTTCCTAGGGAACTCTGCGGGGATCTCGGCTGGGGAAGCTTCTATTGAAGAGACTCATGCTGGGGATGAGGAGGCTTCGGCAACTCCGCTGGGGAGGAACTAGCAACTCTGATGGGGAACAAAAAGTTCTGGCGACTGGCTAAGGAAGGTGACTCTTCCCATTCTGCTGAGGATGAGAAAATCCTGGAGACTCCATTAAGGAAAAGAAGATCCTGGAAAATCTACTGGGGAAAAATTTGGCAACTTGCTAGAGATGAGGGGATCTTGGCAACTCAGCTGAGTAAAACTCTGGCGACCTCACTAGGGAAAAGAAGACTCTGGCAACTCTTTGGGGAAAAAGAAATTCCTGGCGACTTTGCTAGGGAGAAGGAGTTCCTGGCAACTTCGTTGGGGAAGAGCAGTTCAGGCATTGCTCGGGAGATCCTGTTTGGGGAGGAGGGAACTTATGGGAAGTAATCTGTTGTAACTCCTTCGTCCAAGTGACACGCTGGGGATTTAATGAGTTTCTCGAGGGATCCTCTGAGGGGATGACAACTTCGTGGGAGAAAACACCTGTAAAGTAACCCTGCTGATGAGGTGATTGCTGACTTGGCTGGGGATACGGGGCTTGATATACCCCATGTTGTGAGATTGTCTATCTTGAGTTCCTGCAACCTGTTAAACAAAGGGAAAGTACAAGTATCCCGAGGTATCCTCAACCGGATTCCGTCATAGGAGTTAGATTTGCTCAAGAGTGCATATTTCCTGCAAGCATATATTAAAAATGGCTTATATGTTTTCATGCCAGTGTTGTATTATGAACTTTGGACATTTTGCAAATGAAACAAGAATGTACAAAACAAAGTGTGACTGAATATTCTGATTTTATTGATTTGTGTGTGCCCTGAATAGGCAAGTACAGTGAAGAAGCGAATCCCTGAAATGAGGAGATTGCTGTAAAATTGAGAAAATAAAGGTGTTGTAAATGTTGAAGTTGACGCTCCCGTGAGCTTCCTTTGCTATCACCTGTATGACCCTGACGTTCTTTTTATCTTGCTTTCTGGAGAAGGCTGATTCTGACCGAAGCTTTATCCATTCGATGCTTGCCATGTTGTGAGTGATACATACGAATTCAGAAAGCAGTTGTTCGCTTTTTTCCAGATTTTGCGTGGATCGCCCTTTCGGGTTTTCAATCCACCGGGATACCCATTTTTTCCTGAGCTGTCCGATGTGGCTTTTCAACTCAACGGGTGTACACATTTTTTTAACTTTCCCTTATTTTTTCCCGAGTCTTTTATTCTATTTTTGACTCACCGGGATGCCCTATTTTTGCTTGGACTTACATTCTATTTTTACGTCCAGCGGGTCTTTTATGCGAAGTATTTTTTAATTGCATCTGAATTCACAGGAGATAAGAAATCCTCGCCATCCATAGTAGTGAGCATCAGTTCCCTACCAGAGAAAACTTTCTTTACTATAAATGGTCCTTCGTAGTTTGGCGTCCATTTCCCCCTGTGGTCTGTATGAGGAGGAAGAAGTCTTTTCAGAACAAGCTCTCCCACTTGGTATTCCCGAGGTCTAACTTTCTGATCGAAGGCTTTCTTCATTCGCTTTTGATATAACTGCCCATGACAGATGGCTGCTAATCTCTTTTCTTCAATCAGACCCAGTTGATTATATCGAGATCGGACCCATTCTGCTTCGTCCAGTTTCACATCCATCATTACCCGTAAGGAGGGTAGTTCAACTTCAACAAGTAGGATTGCTTTCATACCATACATAGGCTGATAAGGTGTTGCCCCAGTAGATGTTTCGTGCCAGTCTTTGTAGGTGACTACCATCTTTTGCACAATCTTCTTGATATTCTTGATAGCTGCCTCAACAACGCCATTCATCTTTGTCCTGTAAGGAGAAGAGTTATGATGTTGAATTTTAAAGTCCCGACAAAGTTCTGCCATCATCTTGTTGTTCAAATTGGAACCATTATCAGTAATGATTCGCTCGGGAACTCCATATCGATAGATGATATCCCTTTTCAGAAATCAAGCTACCACTTGCCTGGTGACATTTGCATAAGAAGCTTCTTCCACCCATTTGGTGAAGTAATCAATGGCTACTAGGATGAATCTATGACCATTTGAAGTAGTCAGTTCAATCTTTCCAATCATATCAATGCCCCACATGGCGAAGGGCCAAGGTGAAGACATTACATTCAAAGGATTCGGAGGCACATGCACTTTATCTGCGTAAATCTGGAATTTGTGGCATTTTATGGCATAGGCATAACAGTCTGCATCCATTATGATCCAGTAGTAACCCGATCTTAATAACTTATTTGCCATTGCATGTCCTCCGGCATGGGTACCAAAAGAACCTTCATGTACTTCGTGCATTAGTAGGTCTGCTTCCTTCTTGTCAACACATTTGAGCAAGACCATGTCGAAATTTCGCTTGTACAAAGAACCATCAGTATTGAGGAAGAAACTTCCGGCTAGCCTTCTTAATGTCTTCTTATCATTTGACGATGCCTCAGGTGGGTATGTATGAGTTTCCAAGAAGCATTTGATGTTATGGTACCAAGGCTTGTTATCAGTGACAATATCCACAGAGAATACATATGTCGGTCTGTCCAGTCTGGATACTAAAATCCGAGGTACATAGTTAGCAGCATGTACTTTGATCATGGATGAAATGGTAGCCAAAGCGTCTGTAAACTGATTCTCATCTCGAAGGATGTATTCAAGCTTAACTGTTGTGAAGAAGGTCAACAATCTCCTTGTCAACAATCTCCGAATACATTCAAGGTTTTGATCCTGAGGTTAATGGCTTCCTCAAGACCCATGATACAAGCTTTGTATTCTGCTTCGTTGTTAGTGCAGGCAAAGGCGAGCCTTGCTGAGAAAGGCATATGAACCCCTTTAGGTATAATAAGCACTGGACCAACCCCATGACCGTTGCAATTAACTACCCCGTCAAACATCATAGTCCATGCTTCTTCTGGGTCAGGCCCTTCAGTGTGAATAGGATCTTCACAATCTTTTGCTTTTAAGGACATGATGTCTTCATCAGGGAAGTCAAATTTCATGGGTTGATAATCATCAATGGGTTGCTCAGCCAGATAGTCAGATAATACACTGCCCTTGATGGCTTTCTGAGAGGTGTACTGAATGTCATTTTCTATCAGAATCATTTGCCATCTTGCAACCCTTCCGGTAAGTGTTGGATTCTAAAATATGTACTTGACTGGATCCATTTTTGAGATCAACAAGGTAGTATGAGTCAACATATATTGTCTTAGTCGGCGAGAAGCCCACGCTAAAGCATAACAAGTTTTCTAGAGCAGTGAATAACGTTGTTCACAGTCGGTAAACTTTTTTCTTAGGTAGTATATTGCATACTCTTTTCGACCAGACTCGTCATGCTCGTTTCTTAACAGTTTGAACAAGGGTTCGTAGGTTGCAGTGAGATGGGATATGAACCTTGAGATGTAGTTCAATCTACCTAAGAACCCTCAAACTTCTTTCTCAGTCTTAGGTGCAGGCATTTCCTGAATTGCTTTGACTTTATCGGGATCAAACTCAATTCCTTTTCCACTTACAATAAAACCCAGTAGCTTACCAGAACGCACCCCGAATGTGCACTTGTTGGGGTTCAACCTCAATTGAAACTTCCTCAGACACTTGAACAGTTTTAGCAAATTCACCAAATGGTCTTCTTCTGTGAGGGACTTGGCAATCATATCATCCACATAGCACTCGATTTCCTTATGGATCATATCGTAGAATAATGTTACCATAGCCCGTTGATATGTTGCACCGACGTTCTTCAGACCGAACGACATTACCTAGTAACAGAACATGCCCCAAGGTGTGATGAAGGTTGTCTTCTCCATATCTTTAGGTGACATCTTAATCTGATTGTATCCAGAAAATCCATCCATGAAAGAAAACACCGAGAGTTGAGCCGTGTTATCCACCAATACGTCAATGGGAGGTAATGTGAAGTCATCTTTCGGGCTAGCTCTGTTCAGATCCCATTAATCCACACACATACGCACCTTGCCATCCTTCTTAGGTACGAGTACAATGTTAGCAACCCACGGCGGGTAACTAGTTACAGCAAGAAAAACCGGCGTCCCACTGCTTTTGTACTTCTTCTTTGATTTTCATGGCCATGTCTGGGCGGGTACGGCGCAACTTCTGTTTAACTGGCATAAAATCTTCTTTCAATGGCAGCCAGTGCATGACAATATCCGTATCCAGACCTGAAATATCTTGATAGGACCAAGTAAAAACGTCGACATACTCTCGAAGCATACTGATGAGTTGTTCTTTCACTGGAGCTTGCAGACTGGCCCCGATCTTTAGTTCTTTCACATCTTCCTCTGAACCAAGATTGATAGTATCAACCTCCTCCTGATAAGGAGCAATCACTTTTTCCTCTTGTCTCAATAACCTGGCCAACTCTTCAGGCAAATCATAGTCTTCATCAACCCCTTCATCAGCTTGATTAATCGGATTGTCGAAGTCATACAAGGTCATAGCAGTGTCGTTGTCGGTGCAATCTGGAGAGTTATCTCTGCAAGGGTTGAGAGTTGTTCATTTTAGTGATTGATTTTATCTTATTTAGAAAAAGTGAATGAAGTTTATTAAAAAACATTGCCATTTATTGTTTTGTGCGAAAACAAAAATGAAAAGACAGTGAGCGAAAAAAAAGATTGATTGCAAAAGATGTCCATTGTTCATTAATTTCAATTTGCACAAAATACATATATGGCCCTATTACAAAATGAGTCCTGACACCTTGGGCAAGATGCAGGACTTGATGCATGCTTAAAACAGGAAAGAATAATTACTCTGCAGCAGTAACCCTTATAATTTCCTGGGAAGACCAGTTGAGGACTTGTTGGCCCGGGACTCTTGGACGAATCCAACTTTCCAGGTCGTAGTCACTTGCAGACTCATCTTCCATATTGTTGATAACATCCAGGGTCAGCATTCCCCCACTTATGAATTTGGGAGCTTCAGCAGCCTCCTCTTGGACCTGGCGGGATGGTCTGTAACCTAACCCGAACTTGTCTTCCTTGATCTGAACTTGCAGCAGCTTGCCCCAGCCTTGGGCATTCCCGTCTTCAACAACCTTCCGAGCTTGTTTGTAAGAAGCAATTGAAGTACCAGACACTTCAGTTGTTGCTTCATTGACATTAAGAGCTTTAAAACCCTGACTCATTGTTTCATGGATCTCCCCATCCATCTCTATGTACTTATAGGTAGCCAAGTGACTGACAAAGATGTCCTCCTCTCCACAAATGGTGATGATTTGGCCCTCCCACTCGTATTTTAACTTCTGGTGAAGGGTAGACGTTACTTCTCCAGAGACATGGATCATAGGTCTACCCAACAGACAGTTGTAGGCATGTTGAATGTCCATCACAACTATCGACGGCTCAATCTCTCCGAGAACCGACCTCTTAAAACCAACCTCTTAGAACCATCGAAGGCTCTCACAACTAGGTTGCTAGGGCGGAGTGCAAGACCATCATACTCCATCTTGACCAAGGATTTCTTTGGAAAAACATTGAGAGATGACCCAGTGTCAACCAAAACATGAGAAAGTACATCACCTTTACACTCTAATGTGATATGTAAATCCTTATTATGATTGCAGCCCTCCGTAGTCAGATCAACATTGGTGAAACCTAGCCCGTGACTAGTATTGACATTTGAAACCACCACCTCTAACTGATTGACTGTAATCTCCTCAGGCACGTAAGCTGCATGCAAGACTTTGAGAAGTGGATTCCGGTGAGCCTCGAAACACATGATCAGAGATAGAATGGAGATTTTGGAGGGTGTCTGGTGGAGCTGGTCCACAACTTTATAGTCGCTCTTCTTGATAATCCTCATGAACTCATATACATCCTGATCAAAGAACGTCTTTTGAGTCTCTTTAGCAATTGGTTCTTCTGGCACGACACTCTTGCCTTTTTCTTTGGCAGCAGCTTCTACTTCAGCATTAACTCTTGGGAACTGTGAGGCAAAGAGACGTCCGCTTCGAGTGAAGCCTCTGCCTCCCGCGACATTATCAATTTGTGGTGTAGAAGTTGAAGAGTCAAGAGTAACTTTCTTTCTGTTGTAATAAAGATCTGAGCCGTAATGCAAAGGCACGACACTACTGTTCTCATATGGAACTGGTCCAGGTAACGTGATGGTTACCAGACCGATTTCTACGGAAGAAGGAGTTGTGATAGTTTGCGGATCATAATAGATTGTGACAGGAGGTCTGATTGTAGGTGATGCAGGTGCATGGAGTTGTTGATGTTGATGTTGATGTTGATGTTGCTGTGAGTTGTTGTCAAAAGAATCCGGAACATGAATGGTTACTGGGTCATAATAAATGGTGACCGTTGAGATGTCTTCATTGATGGTTGTTGTTGTTGTACTAGACTACTTTGGAATAATGTTTGCTGATGTTGTAGGAGATACCTATGAAATGGTGTTTGTTGATGTTGTAGGAGAGATGTTTGTTGGAGTTGTGGGCGTGGGAACTGTTGATGTGATTTGTAGAATGCCTTTTCTGATAAGACTACTGATACCAATCTTCAGATTTGCACAACCGTTAGTAGAAATCTGGAAAGCTTCAGAACAGGCCTCACAACCCGGGAACACTTGGCAGTTCAATAGCTAAGTTTTAAATTCAGCCAGTGGTGTTTGAATGTTTGCAATGTCATCAATCAGAATTTCTGGTTGGTCGTCTTCAATAGCATTAATCCTCGGCCCACCATGGTTTGGTATTGGATTCTTTGTGACATTTGGTGGAGGTGCAAAATTCAAAGCCTTGGAATCAATCAGATCTTGGACTTTCATGTGCAAAGCCCTACATTTCTCTGGTGTATGGCCAGGTGCATTGGAGTGAAAGGTACATCTGGCGTTGACATCATAGTTCCTTGGGAGATTCAGAGGATTAGGTGGAGTCAAGGTCCTCAATTCAATCAAGCTGAGCTTCAATAACTGTGGAAGTAGAGCTGCATAGGGCATCGGGATGGGATTGATAACCCTGTTGTTTTGAGAAGGCCTTTGTTGGAAAGGACATTGTTGTTGGTTGTTATTGTTGTAAGATCTCTGCTGTTGCGGGAACTGCTGTTGCTGTGGGAAGTGTTGTTGTTGTGGATATTGTTGTTGCTGAGGTGCTGGAGTAGGAATGGTGACAGCAACTACTGATCTTTGCATGTATTGAGGCCTACCTCTGCCCATATGTACTGAGTTGGTTTCACCTGTCCTCCTATGTACAGTGAAGGGTTTCCTTGCATTGCTAGAGCTAGCACCGTTGTTAGAGATCTTACCCATCTTCAAAAGACTTTCAATTCTCACACCAGCTATAACCACATCAGCAAAACTGGTAGAAGAGAAAGAAGCAAGCCGATCAATGTAGGTTCCTTGCAATGTATTCATAAACATATCAGCCATTTCTCTTTCAGACATAGGTGGTTGGACAGCAGCAGCAAGTTGTCTCCACCTTTGGTCATATTCACGGAAACTTTCTCTTGAAGATTGAGACATACCAATCAGGAGGGGCCAATTGGGAGCCATATCCAGGTTGTACTAATATTGGCGTATAAAGGCCTTGGCTAAGTCCTTCCAGTTTCTGACAGTAGCCCTTGATAGGTCTGAATACCACTCTCTAGATGCCCCGGTTAAACTGTCTTCAAAGTAAAACATCCACAGTTTTTCTTCCATGGTATAAGCTTTCAATATTCCCAGAAAAGATTGTAAATGGGTACGAGGACAGAGGTACCATTATAATTTTCAAAGCATGGAGGTTTGAACTTGTGAGGAATCCTTACTCCTTCAACTAGGCCCATATCCATCACATCAAATCCCAGAGAGTTTTGGGATTCCAAGGATCATAACTTCTCTGATATCTCGTCCAGACAACGATCGTAAACTTCATCAGCCCCAGCACCTAACACTGTAAACTGCTCGTCCTGAGGATCTTCCTGTAGAACACGATCTCCGGTGTTTCTCTGGGTATTTCCAATAACATTGACTTCAGGGTTGATGTGGGGTCCAAACTCTGGTGGATTTGTTTGCGGCTGATCGCGCGCGTTGTTACTTGTACCCCCAGTGCCTACATGGTTATCTTCTGGAGTTTTCCGCTCGACTAACTCCCTTAATATTTCTTGGGTCTGTGCTAGCCCAGTCATTACAGCCATGAATTGATTCATTTAAGTCCTCACTTCTGTCCTTACATCAGTCATCTGAGTCCTCACATCTGTCAGCTCTTGTTGTAGCTGATCCATTTGTAGACTCGGAAAGTTGTTACGGGTCGGATATCTGTGGATGCGATTGACGGGAAAGACCCTCCTGCGAGCAATATTTCCTGAAACAAGCAGTAAAGTGAGCAAACAACAACAAAACTCCTGCAACACAAAGAATATGAATTTAGTATGCAATGCAGTATGTCTATTTGGCTTCAGAGGGTATCTTGGTTTGGTTTTGGGTTTTGACCTTCCAGACCTCTGAGAATGATGAAGATGTTGAAGTGCACGAAGTCCAAGAGAAAATTCAGGTAACACATAAACCATAACATTACAAAATGCCAAAATACATAGTTTATGATTACAACAAGTTCCCATGGTGGGTCAGAATACAATCAAGTTAAGAATACAAAAAAAACACCATGGTGAATTAAAGTACATCCAAAATAAAATACAAGTAAAAGAGAAATCAAACATCCAGCCCAAAGTCATCCTCCTTGACTTCTTTCAGAAGAGCATCAATCACTGGTCCAACTGGATGCTCTGTGATGGTCCTGATGAGAAGGTTTCTAGTTGCAATGGCACTTGTCATCTTCTGGTACTTGTCTTGTTCTTTTGATCTCTTTAAACCTGCCCGGAGTTTCAGGTCGGAGATTTCCTTCTGTGCTGCTAACAGGGCTTCCTGACTCTTCTTCTCATTGGCTTATAGCTACTCTATATTAGCCTGTGTCTTCTGATCTTCTTGCAAACGAGTTTTAGTTATTCTGATCCATCTAGCCTGGCTTTCTTCCAGATAGTGCTCAGCTCTGGCCTTCTGAATCTTGGCTTCTTTGCATGCATTCTTAAATACCAGTTCCCCTGCTCGGGCTTTTCTGATGAAGTCCTATGTCTTCTCTATCTTGGTCACATGCTAGATGCGAAGCTTCTCTAATATTTCATTGTCCAGACGACTATCATTCCTTTCCCAAAGGGTCTTCTTTAGAGCTTCAGAAAGTTGGGCATTCCTCTCTTTCAGCTTCTAAAATTCCTCCAGACTCACTGTGGCTACAGGCTCTACTGCTGATGGCCCTGGTACATCCTCTAGGGTGAATGGCATGCAAGTGATTTGTCCTCTGATGCGCGTCCATTCAATGTACTGAGATGAAGCTATGTTGTTGCACTTACCCAAAATGGCAGTCCCTTTAGTTTGTATGTTGTCCCAAGCCCAGGCTTCTTGTCGGACAATGGCATGATTGTTCTAAAAGGAACAATAAAGAGACTCTGCTAAGTCCTGCTCCCTTAGTGGATGTATCAATGTATATCCCAACTGTCTTCTGAATAGCAAAGGATTTTAATTGATGCAACCCTTTACTCCAATAAGAGGTACATTAGGATATTGTCCACAGCTTGTAATTATGTCCCTGCCCTTGGTGTTCTGAGTACACCACCTGATGTCTTTTGAAGTAAGGGCAATCATCCTCTTATCCCAATTCCTTGACTGATGTGGATTCAGGAAAGCTTCTGTCTTCGGCATATATCTCATCAACCAACTATAGAAAAGAGGTGCACAACATCTGACCAGTCTTCCCCTCTGCTTCTCATTCCTCTGATGCACTGAGTAGTAAAAGTCTCCTAACATGGTAGGGACTAGATTTTTGAGCATAAAGATGTGGATAGCATTATTGCTTACAAACTTAGGCTCGTCTGCAAACAAAATGATACCATATATGTTGAGAGCCAGGAGAGCACAAATAGATTCCCAATTCCCCATTGCAGCTTGCTTTGTAGCCTGAGTGATCAAGAAATCCATATGAAGGCCTGAGATTCCAGCCTTAGAAGTTAGGTGCTCATCAATGATAGTTGCCTCTAGATGTAATGCTTTAGCTATGTCTTCATTTTTTGGAGCAGTCATCTCAGGATTGAAAGGGATTCCTCTTCTGATAGGGACACCCAACAACATAGAATACTCTTCCATCAGAGGGCCTATCTGAAAATCTGGGAAAGTAAAGCAACGGAGAGGAGGGTTATAAAACTGAAGGCAAGTATGAATCATGCTCCTCTGTGATGCATCCAAGTCCATGATCATGTCTAGGATACCACCATAATGTTCTCTGAATAAAGGGACATGATCAAGAGTGATAAGGGCCTGTATCTTCCTGATGCCTACTAGAGGGTACTCAAAGAAGTGGTAAGTGATGTTTCTCTTCCTGGTTGAATCCATACTGAAAATGGGTGTTGATGAAGATAACTGAAGAAGAGAGCTGAAGAAGATAGCTAAAGAAGGGTTGGAGAAGATATCTAAACAGAAGAACGGTCAAAACCAAACCAAGAAAAAGGTGGATACCCTGTAAAACAAATAGACAGATGTTAAATGATGCAGTATGATGTATGCTGAATGATATGCAAGGGTTTGCAATCAGGTGCTGGATTGTCAGTTGCTTCTGATAGGGTCCATGAGTGTTCAAAATTACGGATGAGCGCTAGAAAACCAGTAACCAGGTTGGGGACTCAAATAAAGAGTCACTTGTCCAGGGTTTCATAAGAACTAGTCCAAAATGGTGTGTCCTTAAAACAATTCCAGTAACAGGGTATGTTGAGGCCAAGGGTGCCTACAAACCTGTAAACAACCCCACCCACTCACAAGTATTGTTCTAGAACAAGGATCCTCAGATTCGGATCTATTATGAGAAGTGTAAATACTTCTAACCCGAAGGTACAATGTTTACCCTAATCATAAAGGATCCTCCTCTAATTCACCTAAGATGCTGAAGGTCATCTAAAAAGGTAATCCAAACTTAGAAGGCTTCCCATATAGCCCTAGCACTACAGGAGATCTGTAGCACAAATTTCTCAAGAAGAAACCCATGTCTGAACCGTGTTTTCATATTCCCGCACCAGACTGAAATGGAATGGGAAAGAATATGAATCCAGTCTAATCCTATGTCTGTCACTCAGGCCTTTGTGTTGAGCCTTTCTCACTGGAATACCCCTCCCACCAAAGCAAACCAGCAAACTAGCACATGATATGATAATAAAATGAAATGCATAAAGCAGTAAATGAAAGTGATAAAGTAAATGCAGTAAATAAAGCTGTACAGAAAGCAATAAATAAAGCAAAAACAAAAGCACACATAACACATAACACCCCCATAAACACAAACAAACAAGCGCTAGGAGAAACCCGCGAAAGAACTAGAAGCCCTAGTTGCAAAGAGTTCCCCAGCAGAGTCGCCAAGCTGTCGCTCCCCGGACTTTCGTCCTGGTGCAGACATGGACGGTCGGTGATGTTGGAGGTTGAGGTTGAATAGAGTCACCAGCTAGACATTTTTATCCCGAAGGAAAGGTAATGCTGCATAAACCTGGAAGGGTATGGATAAGACGGTTGCGAACCAAAGAAAATGAGAAAGGGGGTTGGTTACGACCTGGGAAGGTATTAGCACTCAGATCGTCTGTCGTACTCGACGGGATCCACGCTTACTCAATTCTGTTTAAAAGGGGATAATGTATGTGCTAAACTGTGCATAAAAAAGCTAGGGAGAAAAGGATGTATAAAGTGTTAGTGCAAAAGAGAGGGTGAGTGCTCAAGAATGAGGCTTAGAAAGAAAGCTGAAAGAGGGGGAAGACAAAGAGACTTTTATTTGATAACTGTTAAGGTATGCCTACATATCCTCTCGTGCAATGAGGAAGTCAGAACACCGTAGTTAGACTCAAAGAGACTGGGTTGATTTGCTATGAATTGCTTACTTGTCTATGCTCAAGTGTGTGACTCATCTGGCTCGAGTGCTAACTGTCTTGCATTAGACGGAAGAAGCGAGTTCTCGTTTTCAGAGTGAGTGTGATGAGAAAATAATCCCGAAGGAGACGTTTATTGTTTGTTTTTGTGTTTTCAGTTTTTTATTGTTTTTGGTGTTTTGCATAAGATAATGAGCTTAAGCCTAAATCAAGGATTGTAAACTCATTATATCCTCCCTGATTAGGTATAATGAGCCTACTTAAGTGTGAGATAAACATCTCAACTTAATTACCATGATGATATAGGATTAAGATCATTAACCTACTTGTGATTATTAAGATGTTTTTGGTTTTGGGTTTAGTGTTAAGTAATGAGTTTAATCTCTAATCAGGGATTAGTGAACTAATTACAACATCCTAAGAGAAGGATGAAAGATGAGAACACTTAAGCTGAGGAAGACTCATCAACTTAATCCATGGTTAGGGATTAAATTCATTATATAACAAGCCTTGATTAAAGTGGATTTTAATTATAGGGTGAGATTAAGAAGTGGTTTTTATGTTTGCAAGAATAGCTTGATGGGGACTTGTCCATTAAACACTAGGATTAGTCCCTCTTAACCATAAGGAAGAGATGTAACCCTAATATAAGGCCCAAGTTACAAGCTTAAGTATTAATAGTTATTAGGTGTTTTGATTAAAAGGTGTAAACAAATTAAAGGTTTAACACTAAGGATTAAAGTTATACACCCCATCCTAAGATAAGGATGCAGACATAACCCTAATTCAAAGTCCTAAAGCTTTAAGTGTTTAGCCTTTGATTATGAGATGAGAAGAGAGACTCAAGGAGACTCAAAGGTAAAAAGCTAGGGGGACTATATACAACCCTAAAAATTATCATGCTTGGGTGTTCCTATGGTTTGTGAGGCTTAAAGAGAAGGATCTTCAGGAGGCCACCAAGGGAAGAGAAGCGGATGAAAAGAGAAGAGAAAGGAGGATAGGTTACTTACTTCCTGAAGAAGTTAAGTAACCTAAAAGAAAGAGATAGGAGAAAGAGAGCACAAGTGAAGCAAGTTCACTTCAAAGAAAAATAGAATATGCAAATGAAGAGATAAGAAGAGGTGGGATGTGAAGGCAAATCCACATCCCAAACAACTTACCATAAGCCCCTGAAATGTTAGTGTGAATGCATAAGATGCAAAGCAAAAGGAAATAAAGAAAATGAAGGTGCAAAGACCAAAACCAGAAGTTTAAACATGATGAAAATGTGTTATGAAATTATGCAAAGTCATACATGATGCATATGAATGATCATACAAAGGATGAGATGCAAAGCAGACATGAAAGAAGCTTAGAAACACATGGATACACATGAAAAGCAATGAATGCAAGGCATACCAAATGAATGAATAAATGATCAAGAAATGCTCAAACATGTTCTAAGATTTCTAATATGGCATACAAGAGCATGGAATGTCATGTCAAGTTCATGTGATGGAGATATGCAAAGATGAATGCAAATGAACATGAGAAATTAGGGTTTTATGAATGTATGAGATGCACATGATCAAAACAGAGGCATACATCATGATAAAAATTTGAAAATGAACTAAAACAAATCCTAAAACACACAAGAACACTCCCCAAAGATGGAGGTCAGAAGCTAAACCTACGCAAAGATATGAATTTTCTAAGTTAGCTATGGTTTTTGGGTGCTTCTTCATTAAAAATGCAAAACAAATTGAAAACACAATGAAAAATTATGAGTTAAATAACCTAGATACTAGATGAAAAGTATGAATCAATGCAAAAAGAACCAAATGCAAACTCATCATGGTTGATCATAAATGATTTTTTCAAGTTAGGGTTAGAAAAATGTGAATTTTAGAAACCCTAATTCATGATAAATTGTGAAAACATGATCAAACCTAAAAAGAAATTTGTGTGATGGGTTTGTATATTGTTCTAAATGTATGAGAATGCATCATAATTTTTTTTTGTGATTTTTAGATACCTAAATGTATTTTTAATTAATTAAAATCAATTAATTAATTAAATAAAACATTTAAATGATTTAAAAATAAATTTTTAATGCAAAAATTAAAAATAAAAATGTTTTTGAGTTTAGAAAAATATTTGAAATGAAAATGCAGAAAATGATGATTTTATAAATTAATTTACTATTTTAAATAAATGCAAGAAAAATAATGCAAGAAAATAAAATAAAGATTGAGAAGTATGCAAAAGGAGAGGCTCAGATTGGTAGTTGAGGGAACCAAGGGCCCAGATGCAAGGTCCACGTGACTTTAAGTATGGTGATCTAATGGCTCAGGTTTGAAAATCCAGTTGGCGCGTGATCTAATGGTCCAGATTTAAACCTAGCTAATTAATTATAATTTAAACTAATTAAACACATTTTAAGCTAATGGTGAATCTGGTGCGTTGGTTTCAGATTAAATCAAGATCCAATGGTCCAAAACAAAACTGGAAACCCTAATCTTAATTATGCCCTAATTAAATTCAGGCGACCAGAGATAAGCTCCGGTCGTCTTCTCCGGCAGGCTGCTCACTCTAACTCTCTCCACAGGCCATAAAAATGCATCAAACTCTCCAGAATCAATCATTAAACATTAATAAGCAAGAATCAAGAAACAAAAACAATTTATTTTGCACATACAAAGAGAATCGAATCAAACAAGTTTTACGGGCAAAATTTCAGAAGCTTCATACACACTCATTTTCCAACCATTTTGAAAACTAAACAGATCAGCATGATCAGGACAGCATTTTGATTCATTCTATAACTTAAAATAAAGGTTCTGGAAAAAATGTTCTTGGTGACTACCTGAGTTGAAGCTTTTTAGTTTGGAGCTTTCTAGCCTATCCTCTTGTGCAAAACCACTCCAATGGATCCCCTTGTGCTTCTGAAAGGCTTAGATGGAGTTTATATGAGCTGGTTTGAGAGTTTCAGTTCTGCTAAGGCAAAAATCGTATTTGTGATTCAGTGCCTTTTAAGTCATTGTGAAAGGTGCTTTGTGTTCTATAGGTTATGTGGAGATTATTGGTGGAAAAAGATTTGAGTTTTGATGGATGTGTAATGAAATTCGAAGAGAGGGAGGTTATTGCAAGTTTTTGTGATTTTGAGCTTGTGTGATGTTTCGGGCTTGTGTGTTGTATGAAATGAGGTCCTTAGGGTTAGTATAAGTCAATAGAATTGATCAGAAAGTGGGTGGTGGCACAACTTGATTGGTATGGGTGATTTTGCAAAAAGGTCAAAGTGATTTCAAGCCATGATCTGCTCCAGCTAAGTTTGAGGAGGGCCCTTGGATGAGATTTTGTGAGCTGTAACACTTGATGCAAGAGATATCATAGGTTTTGCATTTTTCCCTCTTTGAGATTTTTGTGAAAATGAGGCATGGTTTCTTGTGATCCAAGGAACAAATTTGGTCTTGAAATGTTGTATGAACATTTTATGAAGATTAGAAGTCAATTAGAGGTCATTAGAAGTCTTGGAACTTGGTTTTGCAAAAATCCCTCTTTGGCACATACTTGAAAATTATAAGATTTTTCCCAACTTTGAAACATCATATCTTGAGTTCTAGGATGAATCAAGAGGAGTTCTTGTACTTTTTGAAAATTGGAATATCCAATCTACAACTTTCATGTTTAAAGATTTTTCATTTGAAGCCTTTTTGATCAAGAAAGAGGAGGTTGAAAATCTTTCCCAAAATGGGAAGTTTTCATTACAAGTCATGTCCAAAAATGGAAAGTTTGCAAATGGCTTGAAATTATTCAATCTTGTGAACTTCTAACCGTTTATAAGATAAAATAAAGATCATAGAACCTCAAAATTATGAATACAACCCTTTGGTACCATTTGCGGTGGCCTCAGATGCCCTGATTCTGACTTTTCTTGCACAATAAGTTACCAGTTGATCAAATGACTTACACAATGAATTTCTTCATCAAATTTGGTACACATGCTCCTTAAAACATATTAAGACCAATGGAATCAAGAATGACCAAAAAAATTGAGGTTAAGAGCCTCAAACCCAAAACCCTAATTTTAGGTCATCTGTGCAGAAACTGCTCAGTCTGCTTGAACACCCTTGCAATGCTTTGTGATCTCTTGACTTTTAAGAACCCTGGGGAGCATATTATGATCATATAACACACATGGACCCTCTTGACAAGCTTCAAGGCCTTTGAGATGGCTCATATCGCTTCTTGGATTCATCTGATCACAAACCCTAGTTGTGCAACTTATGCAGTGAAACAAATATGCAATGTGAGATGATATGCTTATACAAATGCAATATGAAAGATCATAAGCCATGGTGTGAGAAAAAGGAGAGGGCAAATTTGGGGTGTTTACACATTTTATTTCCATGGTATTTCACCATGATGAGTGGCGATGTGTTCCACACCCAGACTGCGACCGTCTTGGAAATATTTTGTGTGGGGATTTCCTCCAGTGGTGACAGTGGTATACCATATTTTATGGCAAACCCATTCGCACCTGAGGGTCCACTAGGAACTCGCATAGGATGGCCTGATTCTCTCGTAGGAACTCAGTTAAAACAAATGGTCGTATGACGATAGTACTATATCCCAAGGGCTGAATGTACTATTATTTCCTTACTTCAATGCTTGAAGCTGGGGACTTATGGGGGATGCTTGTTTTTCCCGGACTCAGCTGAGACCTCTCTGAGTAGTATATAATGCTAAACTGATTCCATGATTTGGTCATGAGCCATTTATCGGAGATGGTTGACGTATTATTTCTATTCGGATTTGATAGTCTGTGATGGTGACCCGAAGCACACCAGTGAGATTGGGAGGGGTTTACAGGTTTGCAGGAACCCTTGGCCTCAACACACCCTTTCTATCAGTGTGGTCCTATGTTTTGATTCGGTTGTTATGGTTCTGGAATTCTTGATCCTTTGGTTCTGAGTTATTATCTGGGGTTATTATTCAGAGGACCTATGGTTTCATATTACTTGGTTATTGGCTCAGTGTTCTGTATCCAGACAGATACTAGACATTGATCACATGCCCTGCATTTGCATTGCATCATATCATTAATCATTTTATTTTTCATTCTCAGTTTGATTTGATGTTGTCTCTGGTTCCGATATTTTTTGTTCAGAGATGGAGGATTCCCGCAAGAAGAATATTCATTACAAGTTCTTCGACACCGGGATTGACATGCTGAAAAAGATGATAGCTTTGATCATGCCTAATCACATTGAAGACTTCAGGAAGGCTTATGGGGGATTTTGGATATGGTAGTAGACTTGGATGCTTCAGAGAGGAGTGCCATTCATACTTTGCTACAGTATTATGATCCTCATCTGAGTTTTTTCACCTTTCATGACTTCCAGTTGGGTCCCTTGTTGGAAGAATATGCTCTGATTCTGGGATTACCTCTTCAGGACCATATCCCTTTTAACATAGAGATGGTTAAACCTACACCTAAAGACATTTCCAAGGATATTTATTTGAGCACTTATGTCGTGAATTCCAACTTGAGTACAACTAAAGGTGGGATATCTTGTTTTTACTTGGAGTTCTTGTTAAAGAAGGCTGAAGAACTGGCTACCAAAGATCAGTGGGACTCAGTGTGTCCTCTGCTAGCTCTCTCCTCTATGGCATTATACTGGTTGCATATTTTGACGAATTTGTGGACATAACTGCTATTCATTTGTTCATCCTAAAGAACCCAGTGCCAACACTCCTGGGAGATCTTTACTATTCAGTGCACTACAAAAATGAAAAGAAGCGAGGAAGTTTAGTACGATGTTGTGCTCCCTTGTTTCACAGATAGTTCATAATACATTTTCCTAGAACTAAAACTTTTACTTTTCCTAGCTTGGTTTGGGCTCAAATATTGGAAAGACTGGCTGCTAAGGATGTCACGTGGTTTGCCATGAGATTGAAAGGTAAAGATTTCGTGACCAGCTATGGGAGTTGCCCAAATGTGCCACTCTTAGGAGTTATTGGGGGAATAAACTACAACCCAATCCTGCTAAGAAGTAAGTTAGGGTATACTTTAAGAGATGTCCCAGAGGAGTTGGAGTTAGCTCAAACTTTCTATTTTCTGGTGAAGGACAATCTGTCATTGGTGAGAAAAGCTGCTAGTGCTTGGAAGCTTATCAGAAGAAGAGGTGTGGCTTGTTTGGGTAAAAGTAACAATCAAACTTTTCTTGAATATAAAGTCCGACTGAAAAAGAAGACTTAGGCAGTGCAGTTGCCTTTTTTCGTACCTTGAAAAATACAATCCTCACGATGGACGCGGAAAAAACAACAGAGTCGCCACCTAATTCTATTTATTCTAACGAGAGAAAAGGAAGATATAGACACAACCTAATAAGGATAAGAAATGGTCAACGAAACCAAATTCTAAGTTTAGGAATTGGTTACACAAGAGGAAGGTATTAGCACCCCTCATGTCAGTTGTACTCAACGGGAACCTCTTAGTCTAACTATGCGATTGAATATTGATTTATGTTATTGTCTTATTCTTAAAGGGTTTGCTAAGATGTTTGATTTCAGGGAAATGAATATTTTTATTATTGTTATGTTATGGAGAAATGATTATTTTTTTATTAGGGTGCTCGTGAAGGATTAAAATCCTCGTACCTACGTATTCCCTAGTGCAATGGGAAAGTCAGAGCTTCGTAGTTCGTGCAACTACAGTTTGTTGGTGTTTTTTAATGAACAATTGTTTAAAATGATCTTTAACTGCTAAGCGTTGGCTTGTCTGCTCGCGATAGGAGGCTGAAGCACTAGCTTGTTTGCGAGATAGAAAACTTTTAAACAATGTTTGTTTAGAGAAATGGTTTGATCTTGTTTAGTATTTTAAGAACGAAAGGGCGAATGAATCACGTCCCATGGGACGGGCCTTAAGAATGATTCATTCAAGAATTCGTGGAATGCTAGACTCCAGAACTCAGTTCTTTCATTATTTGATATGTAATAATTAGGTGTCTTAAAAGACGAAAGGGCGAATGAATCACGTCCCATGGGGCGAGCCTCGAGAATGATTCATTCAAGAATTCGTGGAATGCTAGACTCCAAAATTCAATTCTTTTGTAATTTGATTATGAAAATAATTTGAATGTTCGGACGGGAAAAGTTTGACTATTTTGAAGACGAGGCACGATGCGTTCAATTTTTTAAAAGTAAATGCAAATGGAGGTTAATTGTTTGATTGGTTAGGTGGATTCGAAACATAGTCCCTAGGGGTGTTCCTAGCAATATGAAACCATAACTGAATGAGATATGCGAGTATGCGGGTGAAACCACTTAGTGTTGGACCAAGGGTTCGTGAACTAAGGGGAGATCTATAATAGTCCCTAAGGGTGATCCTAGAGATAGAGACAATAAATAAAAGCGGAAAAAGAAATTGCGTACAAATGGAAATCGAGAGAGGGGTACAAAGTAAATTACACGGGTTTACACGAAATTAAAAGGCTCGTTGTATTTTGCCCAAGAGGAAACGTGTGTGGAGTGTCCTAAACTATTTGGAGCTATTGGAGCTTAAAATTTATCGAAGGCGTCGAAATGTAGCTCTTTAACTACCTTATAACCGATTCAATGTTAAAATCGTTCTATGAGGAGTCGAGCATCTTTATTGAAATGAAAAGTGAAAATAAAATAGAATAAATGATTAATGGTCCCGTCTTAACCAAGATTTGTGGTAATCTCGATTTTTAGACTTTCATCGACCAAATAAAATAAAATAACTATAAATAAAATAAACTAAGCTAAAATGGGCCTCATATTGGTCACAATCTATTGATTTATCAAAATCGACTTAATCCTAGCCTTTTGTTATATCATTGACCCAATTAAAGAATAAAAGAGAAATAAAAAAAACAAAGAGAAATCTAAAATAAACTAAAGATTTTTTTTACAAATAAAACAATAGCTGTTGAACAAAAGAAAATAAACAAGACAAAAAACTATCACTAAAAGAAATAAATGAACAATTTTAAGTCATAAATATCAAATAAAATAAGTAAATAAGAGGCAGGGGGTATAACGCAGGTCGGAGTGTGCATAGAGTATTCTGTAACGTTGAACTTGGCCCAAAATACAAGTTGAATAAAGATTCAGTAGAACCAGTCATAAAACTTTGTTGTTAAAAAAATTATTCCTAAATAGAATCAAGCATACGAAAAGAAAAAAAATGGCAGAAAACCCCAACTTCAAGGCTGCGATTCAAAACCATCTTCCTCAAATCACTCTCTCAATCAATCATGGTTCACTCTGTTTCTGTATCTCACGGAATCGAGGATTTGTTCTCACAATTTCATCTTGGATTCAACTCACGGTTCCTCTCTCAACCTCTCACTCGGCTCGGTTTTGGTTCGATATGTTGGTCGTGGTTCAACTCAGCCATGGTTCGTGGGTTTGTGCGTTTTCAGATTTGGGTTTGGGTTTGGTTTGGTTTCGGTGAGGGTTATGTGACGGTTTTGCGGTGGTGTGGTGATAAGAATGGTGGTTCGAAGGTTGCGGTGATGGAGGGGGACATATGTGTTTTCGGTTTTACGGATTTCTACCTCTCTCTCTCTATTTGAATCGTGCTTTCTTTTTCTTTTAATGTTATATCGCGGTTTTATTTTGGTTTTGGTGATTTGAGAATGAATTTGTTGATTTGAGTGTCGGTTATGGGTTTGTTTATGTTAATAAAGAATGGTTGAAGGGTGTATGGATAATGATGATAAAAACTTACAGAGGTTTTTTTCGAAAATGAAGAGGATGTGATTTATTTAAGAAAACTAAGAGGTTTGTTTGCAGGTTGCCCCCCGTTTTTTTCCCGCTAAGTTCTCCCCCTTTTATTGGTTTTTATCGTCCCCCTCTGTGTCTGTTTTCTCTTTTTTTTAAACCCCCTTCAATCTTCTTCAACAAGCCTTTTCTTATACCAACGAATCTCTCTTTGTTATGCCTTTTTTGTGCAGATTTTGATTTTGTTATTTTGATGAAATGTCATTGTTGCTTGTGCAGGGTTGACTGGTTTGTTTTAGTAAAAGGGTAGTGGGATGGATAACAGGTGCTTTTCGGTATAATAGATCTTTGTACTATCAAATTGGTGCAAGGCTTGGAGTAGGGTAATAGTTGTGATTTGACCAAGTTTGTAAAAGTAGTTTGGTTTCAAAACTAAAAGAAACACCTTTTACAATATTAAAACAAAGCCTGAAATTAACACTTGATTAACAAAACTAAAAAAATGAAAACAAATAACCAACAAAATATTAACTAATAAAAATAAACTTAAGAAAAATCTAATTAAATCTAAATTAAATTAAACTAATTAAAAATAGAACTTAATTATAAATTAAACTAACTAATTAGAATAAATTAATTAAAAAGAGAGCAGTTAACAAAATGAAACTAAGCAAATTTAAACTATAATTAATTGAACTAACAAATTAATTACAATTAATCTAATTCTAAAATATAAACTAATTAACTAAAAAAAGACTTAATTAACTCTAACTAAATTAGACTAGTTAGAAAACAACTAATTAAAATTGTCTAAATAAAATTAACTAATTAAATGTATGTTAAATTTAAACTAAATTGAAATTGTACTAAATAATTCTAAAGAACCTAAGACACATATTTAACTAAGAAACTTACGATGATAAAAATGAATAAATGATAAAAATAAGACAAAAACAATCTATTTTAAACCGAAACAAAATGTAAGATATAAATAAAAAATTAAATTGAATGGAAAATGCATGACTATGAAGGTTAAAGGACTATTTGACTTAAAATGCAAAGGTGATCAGCACTTATGTCCGACTAGAATAATGCGATGAAATGCGCCAAATAAAAATGATTCAGGGTCAAAATTGGGGTATGACAGTTGCCCCTATTTAATTATCTTTAACTAGAGAATACAAAGATGATTAATCATTGTATGATCGTAGTAGGAGATAGTTAAATATTAAAAAGACCCAAATTTTGTCCCTGAATAAAGATGAAATGACATGGAATGTGATATTATGAATTCATGAGGGACTCTTTTTGTTTGCTGGGGATATGATGTATTAGATGATTTGAACCCTAGCATGATGATTTTTTAAATGAGGAATGATGAATATGATAGAGAAATGATGGAGATATATAGTAATGGTGATTCATACAAAAACAAATCGGAGGGTGAAGACTTACTGGGGATAACAACACGTCAACTCGATGGTTGAGAAGATAACATATCAACTCAGGGGTTGAAGGGATAAAGACAACATCGACTCAGTGATCAAAAACATAAAGGCAGTAATGACTCGGGGGTCAAACTAAAACAAATATCAACTTGGGGGTTGAGAAAATAAAGGCAATATCATTGACTCAGGGGTCAAGAATACAAATAACAACATTGACTCCGGGATCAAAAATGAGTATGACAACATTGACTCGAGGGTCAAGAATAAAGATGAAAAAATTGACTCGGGGGTCAAAACAAATATGACAACATTGACTCAAGGGTCAAGAACAAATCAACTCAGGGGTTGAGGAAATGATAACAACATTGACTCGGGGGTCAAGAATACAAATGACAACATTGACTCAGGGGTCAAAACAAATATGACAACATTGACTCGAGGGTCAAGAACAAATCAACTTGGGGGTTAAGGAAATAATTAAAGCGGCATTGACTCGGGGGTCGAGAACAAGTCAACTCGGGGTTGAGGAAATAACTAAAACGACATCGACTCGGGGGTCAAGATAAAGTAAACTCGGGGGTTGAGGAACTAACTAAAACGACATCGACTCGGGGGTCGAGAACAAGTCAACTCGGGGGTTAAGGATATAACTAAAACGACATCGACTCGGGGGTCGAGAATAAGTCAACTCGGGGTTGAGGAAATAACTAAAACGAAATCGACTCGGGGGTCGAGAAAAAGTCAACTCGGGGGTTAAGGAAATAACTAAAATGACATCAACTCGGGGGTCGAGAACAAGTCAACTCGGGGGTTAAGGAAATAACTAAAAAGATATCGACTCGGGGGTTGCGAAAAAGTCAACTTGGGGGTTGAGGAAATAACTAAAACGACATCGACTCGGGGGTTGAGGAAAATAAAGGAAATATTCAAAGTAAATGCGCAACAAGTTTAAGACCGATTGATACTAAGAATAGAAACCAAGAGACACTCAAAGTGAATGTGCAATAGGTTAAAACACCGGTTGACACTAAGAGTAAGAACAACAAGAAATATTTAAAATATCCACAGTGATAATCAACAGGTTCAAGTGTAAATTTTGACACTAAGGATAAAGAAAACAAACGCAGTGACTGGGCAGCAGCTCTATGCGACCAACTGACACTGGGAGTAGAATGCAAAGTATTCAAAGATAGATAACGGATCTAAGCGTCCGACTGACACTAGGAATAAAGGTAATATGTTGGAGTTTTCAACAAGATAAAACATCCAACCTCTGGAAATTCCTTAAACTGAGAGTCAAAATAGACCTTCAGGAACCATCAGGAAAAAAGTACAGGTATATGCCAAATCAAATGGACTTAGACTGCAAGCAAAGGTTTCACGACCAACTTACCGGATTCGTGCCAATGACAATTGGATTTCAAAGAGATTTTTGTAATGACGGTATAGAAAACACTTCTGCAACCCTAAGACTTCTCAGGGAGAAAAAAGATTACATGTCAGAAGAGGCTTGTTTTGCAAGGTATGCCTCTTTTCGACTGTAGGCAGATGCTTGATGAATAAGGCGGTAGCAGGGCTTAATGCCAAGAGCAAAGCGATGTGAATAGCACATGATAAGGATTTATGCACTGACTCAATGGTTTTAAAAAAAGCCCCCATATGGGTATTGGATGGAATAGTTCTTTTTGCAAATGACTCTTTAGAATGAGACAAAGATGACGTCACGATTCTCGACACCCGTCTTGAACTCAAAGTTTACTGTTGCATAAGGCATGCTTGAACAAATTGAAGGCATGGAGAGGACTTGCCCTTGTGTGACTCATCTTTCCCCAAATCAATGGGTCTTTGAACATATCCTCTTCACAAAAAGGTCCGAAACAACTAACCATGACATGGCCTTTGACATGGTTGCCCCAGTGCTTGAATATCTAAGGTTTACTCCTGGTTATCCGACTCTTAGGATATGAAACTTTTGATTAAAATGACCATTTGAACTCTTGAACTCTTTATGACAACTCAAACAAAATTGAGTCTCGAGAAGAGCTCAACCTCTGAGTAGCTGACTCTTGAAGAGATTGATTCAGATTGACTTATTTTTGAAGTGGTTGCACCTGGCTGGGTTTCTTTGACCAAGTCAAATTCCCTAACTGGTTGAATTCGTTAGGATTCCCTTAATGCTTAATTGATTTGCAGATAAACATTATACATTTAAAAAAATTGGCAATTTTAATCCAACATTTATGCAAGTTTTTGAAATCACAATTTATTGGTATGATGGTGATATATAGTGGAAAAATCAATGATCAAAACACGAAATAGATCCAACCATTTATGGAATGGCAGATGAAATGATCAATACAAATGATTAGCAAAGATCGTTAGGAGTCAGGTTAACACAACCTTGTTGTAGTATGCTTTCAAAATAAACCTTGCCTCAATTAGGTCTTTTAAAGGTTGTAACGTGGCTTGGTTCACAGTTTATGAAACAAAAGATAAAAGGCTCAAAATTTATTTGTACCCACCATCTTCGTGATGAATTCCAATCCTATGTTCAGTTAATTTGACACACAATCATATCTCATAAGTTTTTGTAATAGTAAGGACCAGGAGGAGATGGAAGCCACCTTGTTTCACCTCTGCTTCGTTGAGGACTTTATGACTTATTTTTCTTGACTTTAGTTTGTTGAGATGCCCTAATTTTTTTTCCTAAGTCATCTTTTCTGGTTTTTGACTTAGCGGGCTTTTTTCTTTGTATTTCTTTTTTCTCTTCTGTCTTTTGTTGAATGGTTGTAACTTCCATTTTATTAGAAGATATGGAACAATTACTATAAAATTTTGGCCCTTCACGACTTCTTTGATGTGCGAAGGAAAGTATGTAGTTGATCCTTTTTGAATGATGGACTGAATCTCTTGTAGATCGAACACAAACAGATTAACTGAACTGACAACCCTGCACCAGGTTTAAAATTAAGAGTTTTTGCACTTTTTTTTTTGAAAAAAGAAAAATCCTACTTCGAGGCTCAAAGGGGTTAGCAAGGAATTATCTTCCTTATTTCACCAGTGTTTGGGAATTTGAAACAATGTCTGTACATCATTGGCAAGGTTTTAATTGAGAGCATACAAATGGAAAATTCAAGTATCTGGTTTTCATCATCCTCCCTCCAATCTTTGCTAAAATAAAAGTTTGATAAATAAAATGAGAGAAATATTTTTTTTTGCTTTTTATCATAACAATGAAAGAAAATGAGTGAATACGAATGGATTCATTCAAAAGATGCATAAATATTTCATTAATCTTGCCAATTCGAAAACAATAATGCTTATAAGCAAATTCAAAATTAACATGCAAAGAAAATACAACAACAATGCTGAAATAAAGAGAGGATAACCAGCCTTGGGGAATTGACTTGTTTTGCTTCAAAGTTAGAGGTCGTCATTCTCATTGAGGTCAGTGCGCCAATCCTCTTCACACCCATTCTTGACAATTTATTCCATAGCATAGACTAATGGACCTGCATGACCAGACGAAGGATTAATGTTGATGTGAAGACCTTGAGGCGTAAATGAGATGGACTTGGACTCAATCAGATCCTGAACCTTATTCTGGAGTTGTTTGCAATCTTCATTCGAATGCCCGGATGCATTAACATGGAAACCACATCGGGCATGAGGATCAAAGCTTGATGGGTATGGAGGAATCACTGGATTCAGTTCCTTTGGCTCTAACAATCCACTATCGATCAATCATGGCAGTATGTGACTGTATGGCATTGGAAAAGGATTAAACCTCCTCTTTGGCTTCTTAGTGTACTGGTGTTGTCGTTGAGGAGCGTGTTGTCATTGGTATTATCATTGTTGTGGCATATGTTGTTGATGACAGACAGGAGAATATTGACCATATGGAGGAAATGGAATCAGATATGCATACCCAAAAGGTTGCTGACTTTGAATAGATGACACATATGGATGCTGATAGTATGACACTAGAAACGGAGCTCATGGAGCTTCCTCAATTGAATCAGATTCATCCTCTTCTTCCTTTTAGGGATCACTAAGGGATTCCCTCTCAATGCTCTGGAGACTAGAGTTACCTTGGATTCTTCACTTTTGAGACCAACCTCAATATGTTCTCCCATTTTCACCAGGTCAGAGAAACTTGTTGATGCAGTGCCTACCATCTTTTTAAAGTATGGGCTTTGTAGAGTATCCATAAATGAGTCAACTAACTCTTTCTCTGAGAGCGGTGGTTGAAAACGATCAGCAAACTCTCTCCATCTTTGGATGTACTATTTAAATGGCTCATTACTTTCTTGAGATATGTCTTTCAAGTGAAAGCGGCTGGGAGCTTCTTCCAAATTTTATTGGTATTGCTTCACAAAGGCATTGGCTAGGTCCAACCATGACTGAATATGACTTCTTTCCAATTCCATGTACCAATTCAACGGTGCCCCACTCAAACTTTCTTGAAAGCAGTGAATCATCAACTTATCGTCAAAAGCATATGCGGTCATTTTTCGACAGAACGTCACAAAATGGTGCTTTGGATAGTTATCCCCTTTGTACTTCAGAAAATCAGGTGCTTCAAATTTTGGAGGTATAACCAAACCAGGTACTAAACACATGTTTAGAGCATCCAGGTCAAGAGCATTCTTCCCCTCTACAACCTTGAGTCTTTCATTTAGCACCCGACATTCCTCAGTTATCTCAACAACTTCTGGTCTATTGATCTTCCTTACTGGGATTGCTCCTTGGGAATTTGGCTCAGAGAATCCAAAGCTTTGGTACTCAATGGCATCGTGAGGTAAGGAGTTTCCATCTCGAATAATGGTATGCTCTTGAATAACAGGTGCCTGAACTAGGATCCTTGTAGACTGAGGTTGAACAAGGTTGTTCCCTTGAGGTGGAAAAACAACTCCAGTTACGATAGCCCGTTAAACGTCATCCCCTCTCCTTGTTAATGTTGTCACAACATCCATGAGTTGGTTCAATTGGTCCTTTGTCAATTCAAACTCTCCCCTTAACGCAGTCTGCTTTTATCCTCTAGGGTCCATGATCAATCAAGAACTACTTCAAGTCCAATGTAGGTGTCAGGAAATTGACTGCGAGTTATGGACACAGGACGAGGATGAGCTTACTCCGAGGAAATAAAATGATATGCAGTGCAGATGCAATAGTATGCAATGCATTTGGATAGTTTCAAGGAACTCAAAAAGAAATTGCAAACAACAAAACGGGAAAACAAATTCCAAAAGGAATTACAAATTGAAGTTCATCTATGGTAAAACTTGTGATGTTTGCAATAGACGTGTCTTTGTTGATTGAAGACTTTGTTAAAAGATGATGCTTATGATGCACAAATGTTTGGATTCAAGGAGTCACAAGTAAATCCAAAACCTTCCTAATGGGTAGGCTATAAGAGATTGGTTATATATTTTCTACCCATAAAACCCACTCACGGGATAGTTTCTACGGTGGTGGTATTAGCAAACTCAAGGTCACATACGTTTATCGCACTAACACCCTGCCGCAGGCTAGCTGCATTATGACGATAATGACGATAAGGTCTACCTTGAGTGGAGTTCTCATGCTAGGCTTGCAAGGAGCGAGTCCTTGGAGACTAACACTACACATCTACGAACATTGAAATTAGTTCTAGGAATTGGTCCCATAGTCACAGCCCTTTCATGAATCAAGTTATGCAACAGGCTAGCTGCGTTGCGACAAGATCTACGAATAGGTCTACTCTCTGGGGGAGCTCTCATGCTAGGCTTGCAAGAAGCGAGGTCTTGTAGACTAACACTAATAACTTCCAATTCTAACTTAGGTGTTCCCTCTTATTTTTCCAAAGCTCAGTTATAAAACTTTACTTGTGATATAATCCCAAGATCCCATAAATAAATAATAATGAACAATAAGAGAAAACAATAAAAGAACAAATAAACAAACATATATAACGAAGATAACAAACATAGATAAGACAAATAAGATAAAAAAATAAAAAATTAAATGTACAGTTATCTAAATTAGGTTCGACTCTCTCTCGCATGGAGCTATCCCCAGCAGAGTCGCCAAGCTGTCGTACCTCGAAAAATACGATCCTCACGATGGACGCGGAAAAAGACAGAGTTGCCACCTAATTCTCTTTATTCTAACGAGAGAAAAGGAAGATATAGTCCCCAGCAGAGTCGCCAAGCTGTCACTCCCAAAGATTTTCATCCTGGTACAAGCACGAACGGTTGGTGAAAGGAGAGAATGAAGGTGAAGTGAATAGAGTCGCCAGCTAGGCAGTTTTATCCCGAAGGAAAGGTAATGCTGCATAAACCTATAAATATGGATAAGACGGTTGCGAACCATAGAAACTGAGAAAGGGGGTTGGTTACAACCTGGGAAGGTATTAGCACCCAGATTGTCCGTCGTACTCAACAGGATCCACGCTTAAAAGATTGTGTTTAAAAGGGGTAGGGTATGTGTTATCCGTGTGCAATAGCTGAAAAGGAATATACAAGTGTCAGTGCAAAAGGGTGAATGCTCAGGAACTGAGGCTTAAAAGAGAATGCTAAAAGAGGGGGAAGACACAGAGACTTTTGTTCGATAACCGTTAAGTTATGCCTACGTATCCTCTCGTGCAATGAGGAAGTCAGAACACCGTAGTTCGACTTTAAGAGACTGAGAATGAATTTGACTGTGAACTGCTTACTTGTCTATGCTCAAGTGTATGACTCATCTGGCTCGAGTGCTAACTGTCTTGCATTAGACGGAAGAAGCAAGTTCTCGTTTGTGAATGAGAGTGATGAGAAAAGAATCCCGAAGGAGACAATTATTGTTTGTTTTTGTGTTTTCAGTCTTGTATTGTTTTTGGTGTTTTACATAAGTTAATGAGCTTAAGCCTAAATCAAAGGCTTGTAAACTCATTATATCCTCCCGGATTAGGGATAATGAGCCTACTTAAGTATGAGATAAGCATCTCAAATTAATTACCATGATGATGTAGGATTAAGATCATTAACCTACTTGTGATTAATTAGATGTTTTTTGGGTTTTTGTGTAGTGTTAAGTAATGAGTTTAATCTCTAATCACATATTAGTGGGCTCATTACACCATCCTAATAGAAGGATAATAGATGAGAACACTTAAGCTGAGGAAGATACCTCAACTTAATCCATGGTTAGGGACTGAATTCATTATATAACAAAGCCTTTATTAGGTGGATTTTAATTAAGGTATGAGATTAAGAAATGAGTTTTATGGTTTGCAAGACAACCAGAGGGGGACTTGTCCATTAAACACTAGGGTTAGTCCTTCTTAACCATAAAGGAAGAATTAGAACCCTAATGTAAGGCCCAAGTTACAAGATGAAGTCTTAGTGATTATTAAGATGATTTGATTAAGAGGTTTAAACAAATTAAAGGTTTAACACTTAGGATTAAAGTTATACACCCCATCCTAAGAGAAGGATGCAGGCATAACCCTAATTCCAAAGTCCTTAAACTTTAAGAGTTTAGTCTCTGATTATGAAGATGAGAAGAGAGACTCAAGGAGACTCAAGGGTAAAAAGCTAAGGGGGACTAATCACAACCCTAATTATTATCATGCTTGGATATTCCTATGGTTTGTAAGGCTTAAGAAATATCTTCAAGGAAGCCACCAATGGAAGAAGCAGATGAAAGGAGGAGGAAGCAGAAGAATAAGTTACTTACTTCATTGAAAAAGATAAGTAATTTAAAGAAAGAAAGTGAGAGAGATGGAATACAAGTGAACAAGTTCACTTAAAAGACAAACAAAATTCAAATGAAAGAGATAAGGAGAAGTGATAAGTGAAGGCAAATCCACTTCTCAAAGTAACTTACCACCTGAAAATGTTAGCATGAATGCATAAAGTACTAAGCATAAAGAAATGAAATGAAATGTAATGCAATGAGATGAAATGACCAAAGTCAGAAGTGTTTATGCAATGTTAATGTCATGTGAGATGATGCAAAGGCATACAAAGTTCATATGTATGATCATACAAAGATGAGATGCAAATGGAAGCATGCTTTGAAGTTTGAAAACACATGAAAGTTAATGAAATGAATTGAATGAAAATCATGGAAAATGAATGAAGAAATGATCAAGCATGGTTCTAACATGTCCTAAGATGTCTAATATGACTTATGAATGCAAGAAATGTCATGGCAAGTTCATGTATTGATGCATATGCAAGATGAAGGCAATTAACATGAGAAAATAGGGTTATATGGAAGTATGAGATGCAAATGAACAAAATAGAAGCATATGACATGATAAAAATTGAAATCAAGCTCAAACAAACCCTAATCCTATACTAGGTCACACCCCAAAGTAGGAAGTCAGAAGCCTAACTAATCAAAAGTTATGAATTTCCTAAGTTTTTAGGGTTTTTTGGATCGTTCAAAGGGAAAATGCAAATCAATTTGTAAAGGCAAGATAAATTTATGAGATAAATGACCTATAAACTACATGCAATATGCAACACAATGCAAAAAGAATCATCTTCAAACTCTTCTTGGTTAGGCAGAAATGATTTTTTTAAGTTAGGGTTCAAAAAATGAAATTTAATGACCCTTAATTCAAAGCGAATTCACAAACTTTGATCAAACCTAAAAATAAATTTGTGTGAAGAGTTTGAAAATGTTTCTAAATGCAATGGGATGATTCATGATTGTTTTGGTGATTTTTAGAAACCTAAATGTATTTTTAATTGATTAAAAGACTTTAATTAATTAAAAATAACATTTAAATATTTTAAAAATACTTTTTTAATGCAAAAAATAAAATAAAAATCATTTTTGGAATGAGAAAAATATTTGGATCATAAATGCCAAAGGAAATATTTTTTGGATGCCTTTTGGTATTTTAAAATAATTATGCAAAAGAAATAGAATAAAAATGAAATTAAATGAAATAAAATGAAAGTAATATGATCTAGAGGCCCAGATTCAAACTGGAAAGGGAGGGAATTGACCACGCGCGCATCTGGATGGACCACATTCAAACTGGCTTTTAATTATGTTTTAAATTAATTAATTAGGATTAAAAGGTAATGACTCAATCTGGACCACACGCTCACTAACCCTAATCCTCATCTAACGGCCACAAACGCATCTGGGCATTTAATCAGTGTTTTAGCCCTAATGACTTTCAGGTGGCCGGAGAAGACCTTCAGTCATCTTCTCCGGCCAGCTCCTCACCTGAACATCCTCAAATCATCACCCCAAGCCCCTAAAATCTCCAGAAATGATCAGCTAACTACCCTAAACAATAATCCAGCCTCAAAAATCATTTATCATTCATCATCAATAAGATTCGAATCAAAACATCAAAACGGAAAAAATTTCAGAACATCATGAAATGCTTAAAACTCAACCATTTTCAAAAATAAAGACATCAGCATGATCATTGAAGCATGAGGAATCAATCTATGACATGAAAACGCATTTCTGGAAAAAAAAGTTCTTGATGACTACCTGAGATGATGAACTGCAAATGTGGACTTTTAGAGCTTTCCCTTTGTGCAATCCACCTCCTTTGGTCCCCCTGGGTCTATTGTGATGCTTGGAATGAGTTTTTTTGGCCTCCTTTGTGAGCTTCAGTTTTGAGGTTGTAGAAATCGTGTTTGAGTTTGGGAATGTTACAGGCTATGGTGATGGGTGGGAAATGATCCTGGGGTGATTATGAGTTGATTGGTGGAAGAGTTTGTGATTTTTGTTGGCTGGTTTTTCAGATTCGAAGAGAGGAAGGTTTTTGATGATTTTTGTGAATCCTAACTTGTGGGAGGTTCTGAGCTTGTGTGTTTTATGTTTTGGATTGCTGGAGGCTAGTATAAACAATTGTGATTGGTTCAGAGAGTTGTTGTGGCTCAACTTGATTTGTATGGGAGCTTTTGCAAAAAAAGTCAAGATTTTGTACTTTAAGGTATGGGCATGGTGCATGCCTGATTTCTTGGGGTGTCTGGCCTCAACTGACTTTGTGGAGAGCCATGGAATTGGTTTTGATGTGCTGGAACAAGTGGATGAAGAGTTTCATACTATTTTGCAATTCTTGAAAGTTTTGGCCCTTTTTGATTTCTTGAAGTTCAAGTCATGAAAATGCATAGTTCAAAGCACAATTCTGATATTTAGAGGCCCCATTGACATATTTTTAAATATTTGTGTCCATTTGAAGTCATTAGAATGCTTGAATATGCCAATTTGCAAAATCCCTCTTTGACATGAAACTTGAAATTTTAGGATTTTTGCCAACTTTGAAAGGCCATATCTTGAGTTCTAGGATGAATCAAGATATGTTCTTGTACTTTTTGAAAAGGGAAAGACATAATCTACAACTTTCATGACCAAGAATTTTTCATTCGAAGCATTTTTGGTTGAGAAAGAGGAGGTTGAAAAACTTTCCCAAAATGGAAAGTTTCCATCACAAGTCATTTCCATTTTTGGCAAGTTTGAAAATGGCTCAAAATTCTTCAATCTTGTCAACTTCTAACCTCTTCTAAGATCAAATAAAGATCATAGAACTTCATTTTGATGAAAATACCCCTTTGGTTCCATTGTTGGGGGCCTCAGATGCCCTGATTTTGACTTAACTTGCTCAAGAAGTTACCCAATAAACATATGACTTCCACAATGAATTTCTTCATCAAACTTGGTACACATGATCCTTATAACATATTAAGAACATTAGAAACAAGAATGGCCCAAAAATTTGGAGTTAAGGCCTCTGAAACCAAAACCCTAATTTTGGTCATCTGTGTAGTGAAAACCCTAGTTCTGCTTCCATGCCTTGCCAGTTCTTGTGATCTCTCGACTTCCATGAACTTTGAGGGACATAATATGAAGATAGAACACACATTGACCCTCTTGGAAAGCTTTGAGGCCCTTGGGATGGCTCAGATGGGGTCTTGGATTGCTCAGATTACAAACCATATATACAGATGAACTTGAACTATACAGATGAAACAAATATACAATATGAGGTTCAATGCTTATGTTAAAACAAAATGAAAGATCACAAGCCATGGTGTGATAAAGAGTGAGGGAAAATTTGGGGTGTTTACAGCTTCCCCTATTCAAATATGAGTTAGCTGTGTAGGGTGTAAGCACATGGCTTAACAAACAAACAAGATAACTCGTGATTGAATACCAAAGACAGTCCAAAATTTGCACTCGCTGGATAGAAGAAGAAAAGGGATATAAATTGTAAAAGGTAGTATAGTATGATTATCAAATGAAGGCGATGGAGGACGACCATCGAGCAGAGGACAACTGCTGGGGATAAAGCGGTAAGCAAAGCAATGACGGGGACGACCGACAAGCTGGGGAATAAAGGGACCATGACGGGGATGGCCATCAGGTAAAGAAACAAGATTCTCTGGGGATTAAAGCAAAGGCAATGATGGGGACGGCCATAAGGTTTGCAAAGAGAAAGTAAACAACGATGGGGACAGCCATCAGTTTAAAGAATAAATGAAATAATGATGAGGGACGGTCATCAAAGGTGAAGGACGATCACCTAGCAGGGGACGGCTGCTCTTTATCACGACATAGGACGAATGTCGGAGAGAAAAGGTCGACGATGGGGATGGCCGTCGAATAAGCATGATGAAGGACGATCATCAAGAGGTGAAGGACGATCACCTAGCAGGGTACGACTTCTCTCGGAATTTATCACGACATAGGATGAATGTCGGATAACAAGATCAACGATGGGAACCGCCATCGGATAAATGATGAGGGACGGTCATCAAAAGGTGAAGGACGATCACCTAGTAGGGGACGACTGCTCTTTATCACGACGTAGGACAAATGTCGGATAGAAAAAGGGTTCCACTAACGGGGATCCCATTGGGGAAGGGGATGAGGGATGGTCATCCAAAGGTGAAGGACAATCACCTGGCAGGGGATGGCTGCCGAAAGTATCATGACATAGGACGAATGTCGGATAGAAGAAAAATTGTTCTGTTGGTGACTTGCTGAGGATTGGTAACACGGATGAGTGCTTACGCTTAAGAATAAAAGGTATAAGTGTTTGACGCTGTGTATAGATTAAAGATGCGGATGAGCATCCTTAGAACCATGATACAGACGGGTATCAGTAGAAACAAACGCTGACACGTGTTCAGAGATGATGATACGAACGAGTACCAACTAGTTAACAAAGAACACGGACGAGTGTCGAATATGTTGAGGAGTGATATGTATACAAGATACGGACGAGTATCGAAAAATTCTGTATAAGTATGAGTGAGTATTGGTTTGTTGGTGAAGTATGAGCAAGACACGGACAAGTGTTTGGTCTGCTAGGGAATGTATGACACGGACGAGTTTCAAATATGTACTATATAAACAGGTATTTGTAAAAGATATGTTTTGGCTTTTTGTGGGGATAGGATGACACGGACGGGTGTCAAAAAAGAGTGTGTTATAAATAAGTAATCGTTTGAAGAAGGTGTTTTGGTAACCATGCTGGGGAAGGATGACACAAACGAGTGTTGAAAGAGTATGTAGGTATCTGTATTTTGAGAGTGAAAAAAGGTATTCTGGCGACCTGCGGGGGATGACACAGACGAGTGTCAAAAAGAGTATATATGAATATGAACAGGAATTTGTGTTTAAGAGTGCAAAGGGGACGATTTGGCTTTTATTGCAGGGGATATGAGTTTTGTATATTGTCGATGAAATACTGATGGTAATTGCAGGTGACTGGCTCGAACCTGGCTTGTGATCATGCAAATGTTTGATTTTTTCCGTAATGCTCCGTATTGGACGGAATGCTACGCTTATTTGGTGAATATGATGCAAATTCTATGACTATGCAAAAGAGGAACCGATCCGGAATTCGGATCCCGCTGGGATAAAGATCTTTGGTTGATCTGCTTGGAGGGATGTCCCGGCTGGGGAAGAGATCATTGGATCTGTCAGGAGATATAGCTCTGCTTGGGGAAATAGATCATTGGTAGATCTATCCGTAAGGAAAAACTCAGCTGGGGAGAAGAAGACTTTCGTCACTTTGTTGTGTAAGAGTTTCAGGCATTTCTCTTCTGGGGAGAGGATGGAAACTCTGTGGGGAGACAATTCGTTTAACCTTACTAAGGATGAAAGATCTGGTACTCTGGTAGAGATCCCGGCTGGGGAAGCTCCTTTTGAGTAGACTTGTGATGTGGATTAAGAGGCTTTGGCAATTTCGCTGGGGAAAAAGCAGTTCAGATATTGCTTGGGAGATCCTACTTGGGGAGGATGTAACTTCCGGGAAGTAGCATGTTGGGGATGTGATGCTTGATATGCCCCATGTTGCGTATTAAATACCTACAATCTGTTAAGACAAAAGAAACACACAAGTATCCTGAGGCATCCCTTACCAGATTCCGTCAAAGGAGTTACATATTCCTGAAAGTAAATATATTTCCTGCAAGCATTTATTAAAAATGGCACATATGTTTTATGCAAGTACTATATCATGAATATTGTACATTTTGCAAATGAAACAAAAATGTACAAAACGAGGTGTGACTGAAAACTCTGATTTTATTAATCTGGGTGCCCTGAATTGGCAAATACAGCCAAAGAAAAAAATCCCCTGAAATGAGGAGATTGCTATAAATTGAGAAAAATAAAAGTGTTGGCAATGTTGACGATGCTCCGGTGAGCTTCCTTTACTATGACCTGTATGACCTTGACGTTCTTCTCATCTTGCTTTCTGAAGACGGTTGATTATGACTTATGCTTTTCCTTTTGAAGCTTGTCGTGTTGTGAGTGATACAGACGAATTCAGAATGCAGTTGTTCGCTTATTCCCTGATTTTGCGTGGATCGCCCTTTCAGGTTTTCAATCCACCAAGATACCCATTTTTGCCTGAGCTGTCAAATGCGGCTTTTCAACTCAGCGGGTGTACATTTTTTTTTGTTTTTCCCTTATTTTTTCCCAAGTCTTTTATTCTGTTTTTGACTCGCCGGGATGCCCTATTTTTGCCTGGACATACATTCTATTTTTATGTCCAGTGGGTCATTTTATGCGAAGTATTTTTTAACTGCATCTGATTTCACAGGGGATAAGAAATATTCACCATCCATAGTAGTGAGCATCAGTGCTCCGCCATAGAAAACCTTCTTTACTATGAATGGACCATCGTAGTTTGGAGTCCACTTGCCCCTGTGGTCTGTATGAGGAGGAAGAAGTCTTTTTCAGCACAAGATATCCTACTTGGTATTCCCAAAGCCTGACTTTCTGATCGAAGGCTTTCTTCATCCTTTTTTGATATAACTGCCCATGACAGATGTAACACCCCGATTTTATAAAGTATTTTTATAAAATAAATATCAAGGGTACGATGGTGTATTTGGAATAATAAGTGGATGAGGTATTTTATTTAAATAATGATAATATAGTGAGGTTGTATTATTATTATAATATTATTATTTAATAAATAAAATAAAATATAAGTTGGAGGTCTGAGGGGCAAGGTTGTAATTTGATTCTGTTATGAAAAGGGGAGAACAAGATACATTTTCTCATTATCGTATTTTGACGAAGGAAAGAGGGCTCTGGAGAATAAGGGAAAGGAGAAGGGAAATCAAGGATCGTAAAGCTTCAAGATCAAGGCTTTGCAAGGAATTTGTCAAATTCGAGGTAAGGGGGGAGAAAGGGTTCTTTATTGGTGATCTAACATGAAAGGGTAATTAGGAGTTCCTTACTCCATTAGGGATTGTCTAATGTTGTGGATTATGATGAAATTGTGGTATGATGTATATATATGTTATAATGATTGATTATGGTTGTGTGAAATTATTATTGAATTATATTCTTGATTGTTGTAATTGGAAGGGTGGTGATTTGAGTTATATGATAAGTTGGGTATGGAAGTGGTTATAGAGAATGATGTTGATCATGATGTAAACGGAGAATTGGAAACAAACCTAGGATCTTTCTTAATTTGATTAGTAATATTAGGTTGTGAAGATCATAAGGAATTAGAAGTATAAAATTAATTTAAGAATAACATTTGGATTGTTTTGAGTGATAAAAGTGAGAGATAAGTGATAGAATTCGAACTGGTATGAAATTGGGAGAGAAAAGTGAGTTTTAGAAAAAGTTGAATTTTGGGTGCAGGTGGCCTGACATGGGGAGTGTCGCGTGACACGGGCGGCCGTGTCAGCCCCCTGTATTTTGCGAAATCTTGATATTTGAAGGGCATGTTCAAGCCACCTGACACGGGCCGTGTCATGCGACACAGTGGGCCGTGTCAGGCCTCTGTTTTGAGGAATTTTCCATATTTTAAGTTGGTTTAATCCCGAGTTCTTGTTCGATACTTGTACCATTAGTCTAGGGCCTTGATAATGACATTCATGTTTAACTATAGGACCCGACGACTGATAATAAGAGTGTGCGCATTATATGATTATTGTGGATAGTATTACTTTATTAATATGTCGATTTGAAGGTGTTGATGATGGAAATGTTTACTACAAGTCTTGCACAATGATATGAAGGAATAATGATAAACGAGGGGGATCGTGATGATTGGTAACATAGTTGATTATATGTCTTGCTTAGACCCCATGATGTAAGTGTTGGTAGCGGTGAGGATCGGAAGGATTGTGTTGTATTAGAATATATGTATAGGAAATAATTGAGAGTGGAATTAATGAGGAGTTCATAGAATATGACATGTGGTAATCTGTGTGTAAGAATACATGTACTTATGTTGATTTATATGACTCTTGATGATGAAACATATGAATTGTATTGATAACATGTGTGATTATTTTCTAATTATTTATGTGACCCATGTGATGGGATGTGTGGTAATTGATGAAGATCATGAGGATCGTATTGGCATGATTGTACTCATGTGTGTTCGTGATATGGTATGTGTGTAATCGAGTTTTGCATACGCATACATGTTGATGGAATAATCATGTCATGGATGTGATTATTCGGGATTCGTTGAGAATCGTGGTCGCAGGGATGATCTTGTCTTGTTGGAGACGTTAACGATGCATTCGGGGTTCTATTTGATGAACCGTTATTGTGAGTCGGTACCGCATTTGCATTGTGTCATTGAGTCACTTTGCATTGATTGATTTAATGATGTATGATATGTGTTGATGAACTATTTGAGATATTGATTAATTGTATGATGTATGATGTGTATTTGATTAATAAAGGTGAGATTACCCTGTAATATGTTATTTGCACTATTAATATATTGAATTGTTTTCTCACCCCTTTGTTGTTTGGTTGCGTCTGTGCTTCTTCGGAAGTACAGATGATTCAGGTACTTGAGTATGCTCGGAGTACAAGTTGTTTGGTCGAGTCATTGGAGTCGCTCTGATACGTAACACGGGAAATGGGGATATTTTTTGTTTATTTATTCTTGTTAGTAATAGTTAGGTATCATATTTTGTTGAAACTTACAAATTAAGTGAATTGATGAATTTTGTGGATATTTGGCGAATTGCCGATTGTTGAATAAAAAGATATTTCCGTTGTTTTTAATAAATAATTATACTTTTGGTTGATTTTGAAAATGTAGATACTCACTTGTTAATTAAACTCTGATTTAGCTGAAAACTTATTCTATTTTAGAAAATGGGAAAAGTGGGTGTTACAATTGGTATCAGAGCAGGTCGGTCCGTCCGGCCAGGTTGTCGCGTGTCATTTGTCCCTGAGTATGCGATATGTGTGTGAACACTATCGGTACTTGCTTGCTTGTTAGATGTTTGTTGAATATAAGTGGGGGAGGAGTTACTGCTTCTCTTGAGAGTTGGCTTGTGGTGTGTTGGAATTGCGGTGTGGCAGAGGTTGCTAAGGTTGGCGTTGACTAAGGATTCGCTCGTGAAGCAACTTAGTTCGCAAGATGCAAGGAACGCTATTAAAGTTGAAAAATGTGGCTTATGACCATCATGATTGTCGACTATCTATTGGCAAATTGAGGAACTGATCACCCTCAATCCCTTGTTAATAGTAGGCAGAATCGTGTTGGATGCAAAAGACATATCTTTCAGCTGAGATAGTATGTTCAGTAGACCATTTGGAGTTGAGCCAGAGCTATTAGTGGTATGAAGGAGTATATGTAGATTCCGGTATCCGGAAAAAAGATGAATTTAAGGATTGATTATGTTGATTAGATATTACTAATAGTTACTCCTCAGTGATTAGAAAGTGGATTTGAGATGGATGATTGTAAACAGTTGAACGTTGTATCTACTGGGTACATAGAGGAACTTTTGAGAGAGGACTTCGATGTCTAATTTGGTTGCATAGATGATATTGATTGGGAATAAGGTTACAATGATGGACCATCTGTAGAGTACGAATTATAATTGTGTTTTGAATGATATATTTGAGGTGTTGTTATAAGGAATCGTGGCAGCAAGGGTGCCTTCTGGGAAAACTTCGGTGTTATTGATATAAAAAGATGAGGATATGAAGTTACATGTCGATTAGTGAATAGTATGAGAATTCACAATTGCAATAGGAATAAATTGGATTTTATTGATAAAGGATCAATAGTGAGCTGAAATTCATCGGTAGTATTGTTGTTGTTGTGAGTTGGATTGTCATACCTACCAAGACCTTGCGTTAGTTGGGATTTTGCAAGCCTAGTGTAAGAGGAATGTGGTAATAAGAACTAGATGTTGACAGATCATGTTGGATGAATTTACTACGTTGAAGGATGTGGGATAGAGATTGAAGAAGTAAGTATTGAGTTATATTTTGGCATAGTATGATAAGAGGTGGATGAGTTTTTGAAACTACGAAGGTACAATTTTTGTGGAAATTAATTATAACCAAGTGTCTACACAATGTAGTGATGTTGAGCTATTGCCTTAGTAGTATGGTGTACGTTGATACAACAGAGTATGGATAGTTTCATAGATGTTTGAAACGGTGAACCGTGAGTTATGTGATGAAGCAAGGAAAATATAAGTATCACTGTATGTGTTTGACTATTAAGACAAAGGTAAAATAATAAGTGTGCAATATTTATTTTTCTGGAATTTATGAATTCAGAGTCTAGTTAATGTGGAATTTGAAACGTTGGAAGGATGATCCAACGAGAGAGTAGAAGTAATGTGTAACTGTGAAATGATCATAGATGTTGCGTAGAAGATAGTGGTGACTGGTATGTATTAAGGTGGGTATGGAGTATGGATTGTGCCTTTCAAGGTGGCTTGGATAATTTCGAGATGGTGACTTTTGGAAGATGTCATGAATTATGATGAAAGTAGAAAAAAGATTGTAAAATGTTGGAAAATTGAAATATGAGAATTAGAAAAGATACAATTATATACTAAGTAATCGAGGATGATTTTATGATTAGGTGTATAAGTGTTTGATTGTGTGGTTCATAGGAAAGTATCGGTAGGAGCTCGTCCGAAGTGAATACGGATCTATAATGATAGAAATGAGTAAGTTATAAGAGGTTAGAATGTAATTGGATTCATTTAGTGGTTATTTCAAGTTATAAAAAGTTTTCCAAGTTGGTATTTTGTTGTTTCGGATAAATCGTGAAAGCTAAGTTATTTGTTGAGAATGGATGTTGTGAGAGAAAGTGCTAAAGAGCCGGAATAAGAGCTAGCTACGGTTGTAGTCTGATTTTGTTTGATTCTAACAAGCAGTGGATAGAATTTGGACTAATGTTGTGATAAGTTGATAAGTCATCGGTACTTGATCGTAAAGTCATGGTTGGTATTATACAATGAGAAAGGAATTATGGAAGTATCTATCTTACCCATGGATTGAAAGTGGATGAGAGTAGAATTGGGGGAATATCTAACAATATTGTTGTTATGATTGAAGATTGAAGCGTTTGGTAATCACATGAACATACGGTTCTGATTGGATCGAAAAGATGGAGGATGAGACGACTAAGATAGTTGGAATGTTGAAGTATAGAGTCGATAATTTTCCTATGTTCTCATTAATGGTTAAAGAGTTGGAATTGAGTTAACGACTAAGAGACTTGCGTTCAAATTTTAGATTATGCTAAGTGAATTATTATGATAATTGTGATGATGGTTGGAAATGATTAAAGCTAGAACGCGAACTTCATGGAATAGATGGATGCAGGTAATTAGAGTGAGCAGCGGAAGCGTGGAGTGGTGTAATTGATTATATGTGAATGATTAGTAAAGGCTCAAGATATTGAGTAACAAGATCAGTTGAGGCTTTGAGACTATTGGGCATTCCGAAATGGATAATGGTGAGCGAGTATCTACATAGCGCGGGTGGCGGGATATGTAGAGATATTAATATGAATGAGGTATGTGCTTCTTTTATGGGTTATAATTATGTTGTTTTGGTAGAGGAAACTAAAAGGTTAGTCCGTTATCAGTGTTGTTGTATCTAGAGGATGTATAGTGTGAAACTTTGAGTTTATTCCTGGTTGTCGCCTCGTTACCTACGGTGATGGTACGAGTGAGGTTGACTAATTCCTACGATAGGGAATTAGGAGAGTGTTACCTACGGTGATGGTAGCGACTTTCGTTGTGTTCTTTTTCAAGTGTATACCTGCGTGTTAAGAATTGATAATGGTGGTGCTTGTTGTTGGGGTGGTTGTCCTGGCACTAGTGTTATTGTTTTGAGTTGTTTGCGGAATTGCCGACTTTGGCAAGGGAGTGATTAGTCAGGTGCAAGAGTATATCTAAGTGATGCCATTGAGTACTATTTTCAAGGACGAAAATAAAATAAGTGGGGGAGAGTTGTAACGCCCCGATTTTATAAAGTATTTTTATAAAATAAATATCAAGGGTATGATGGTGTATTTGGAATAATAAGTGGATGAGGTATTTTATTTAAATAATGATAATATAGTGAGGTTGTATTATTATTAAAATATTATTATTTAATAAATAAAATAAAATATAAGTTGGAGGTCTGAGGGGCAAGGTTGTAATTTGATTCTGTTATGAAAAGGGGAGAACACGATACATTTTCTCATTATCGTATTTTGACGAAGGAAAGAGGGCTCTGGAGAAAAAGGGAAAGGAGAAGGGAAATCAAGGATCGTAAAGCTTCAAGATCAAGGCTTTGCAAGGAATTTGTCAAATTCGAGGTAAGGGGGGGAGAAAGGGTTCTTTATTGGTGATCTAACATGAAAGGGTAATTGGGAGTTCCTTACTCCATTAGGGATTGTCTAATGTTGTGGATTATGATGAAATTGTGGTATGATGTATATATATGTTATGATGATTGATTATGGTTGTGTGAAATTATTATTGAATTATATGCTTGATTGATGTAATTGGAAGGGTGGTGATTTGAGTTATATGATAAGTTGGGTATGGAAGTGGTTATAGAGAATGATTTTGGTGATGATGTAAATGGAGAATTGGAAACAAACCTAGGATCTTTCTTAATTTGATTAGTAATATTAGGTTGTGAAGATAATAAGGAATTAGAAGTATAAAATTAATTTAAGAACAACATTTGGATTGTTTTGAGTGATAAAAGTGAGAGATAAGTGATAGAATTCGAACTGGTATGAAATTGGGAGAGAAAAGAGAGTTTTAGAAAAAGCTGAATTTTTGGTGTAGGTGGCCTGACACGGGCAGTGTCGCGTGACACGGGCGGCCGTGTCAGCCCCCTGTATTTTGCGAAATCTTGATTTTTGAAGGGAATGTTCAGGCCACCTAACACGAGCCATGTCATGGGACACGGGGGGCCGTGTCAGGCCTCTGTTTTGAGGAATTTTCCATATTTTAAGTTGGTTTAATCCCTAGTTCTTGTTCGATACTTGTACCATTAGTCTAGGGCCTTGATGATGACATCCATGTTTAACTATAGGACCCGACGACCGATAATAAGAGTGTGCGCGTTATATGATTATTGTGGATAGTATTACTTTATTAATATGTTGATTAGAAGGTGTTGATGATGGAAATGTTTACTACAAGTCTTACATAATGATATGAAGGAATAATGATAAACGAGGGGGATCGTGATGATTGGTAACATAGTTGATTATATGTCTTGCTTAGACCCCATGATGTAAGTGTTGGTAGCGGTGAGGATCAGAAGGATTGTGTTGTATTAGAATATATGTATAGGAAATAATTGAGAGTGGAATTAATGAGGAGTTCATAGAATATGACATGTGGTAATTTGTGCGTAGGAATACATGTACTTATGTTAATTTATATGACTCTTGATGATGAACCATATGAATTGTATTGATAATATGTGTGAATATTGTCTAATTATTTATGTGACCCATGTGATGGGATGTGTGGTAATTGATGAAGATCATGAGGATCGTATTGGCATGATTGTACTCATGTGTGTTCATGATATGGTATATGTGTAATCGAGTTTTGCATATGCATACATGTTGATGGAATAATCATGTCATGGATGTGATTATTCGGGATTTGTTGAGAATCGTGGTCGCAAGGATGATTGTTTCTTGTTGGAGACGTTAACGATGCATTCATTGTTCTATTTGATGAACCGTTATTGTGAGTCGGTACCGCATTTGCATTGTGTCATTGAGTCGCTTTGCATTGATTGATTTAATAATGTATGATATGTGTTGATGAACTATTTGAGATATTGATTAATTGTATGATGTATGATGTGTATTTGATTAATAAAGGTGAGATTACCCTGTAATATGTTATTTTCACTATTAATATATTAAATTGTTTTCTCACCCCTTTGTTGTTTGGTTGCGTCTGTGCTTCTTCGGAAGTACAAATGATTTCGGTACTTGAGTATGCTCGGAGTACAAGTTGTTTGGACGAGTCCTAGGAGTCGCTATGATACGTAACACGGGAAATGGGGATATTTGTTGTTTATTTATTCTTGTTAGTAATAGTTACGTATCATATTTTGTTGAAACTTACAAATTAAGTGAATTGATGAATTTTGTGGATATTTGGTGAATTGCCGATTGTTGAATAAAAAGATATTTCCACTGTTTTTAATAAATAATTATACTTTTGGTTGATTTTGAAAATGTAGCTACTCACTTGTTAATTAAACTCCGATTTAGCTGAAAACTTATTTTATTTTAGAAAATGGGAAAAGTGGGTGTTACAACAGATGACAGCTAATCTCTTCTCTTCGATCAAATTCAGTTGATTGTACCGAGACCGGACCCATTCTGCTTCATCCAGCTTTACATCCATCAGTACCCGTAAGGAGGGTAGCTCAACTTCAACAGGTAGGGTTGCCTCCATACCGTACACAAGCTGATAAGGCGTTGCCCCAGTAGACGTTCTGATTGAGGTTCGATACCCATGCAAGACAAATGGTAGCATCTCATGCCAGTCTTTGTAAGTAACCACCATCTTCTGCACAATCTTCTTGATGTTTTTGTTAGCTGCCTCAACAACGCCATTCATCTTTGGCCTGTAAGGAGAAAAGTTGTGATGTTGGATCTTGAAGTCCTGGCACAGTTCTGCCATCATTTTGTTGTTCAAATTGGAACCATTATCAGTAATGATTCGCTCGGGTATTCCATATCGACAGATGATGTCTCTTTTCAGAAATCTGGCTACCATTTATCTGGTGACGTTTGCATACGAAGCTGCTTTAACCCACTTGGTAAAGTAATCAATGGCTACCAGGATGAATCTGTGGCCATTTGAAGCAGTCGGTTCGATCTTTCCAATCATGTCAATGCCCCACATGGCAAAGGGCCAAGGTGAAGACATTACGTTCAAAGGATTTGGAGGCACATGCACCTTATCTGCATAGATCTGGCATTTGTGGCATTTTCTGGCATAGGCACAATAGTCTGCGTCCATTGTGATCCAGTAGTAACCTGATCTTAATAATTCCTTAGCCATTGCATGTCCTCCAGCATGGGTACCAAAAGACCCTTCATGCACCTCGTGCATCAGCAAGTCTGCTTCTTTCTTATCAACACATCGGAGCAGAACCATGTCAAAGTTTCACTTGTATAATGAACCATCAACATTAAGGAAGAAACTACCGGCCAACCTTCTTAATGTCTTCTTATCATTGGATGATGCCCCAGGTGGGTATGTTTGATCCTCTAAGAAGCATTTGATATCATGGAACCAATGCTTGTCATCTTTAGCAATTTCCACAGAGAAAACGTATGTTGGTCAGTCCAGTCTGGATACCGAAATTCGAGGCACATAATTTGCAGTTTGAACCTTGATCATGGAGGAAATGGTGGCTAAAGCATCTGCGAACTGATTTTCGTCTCGAGGGATATACTCAAGTTTGACTGTTGTGAAGAAATTCAATAATCTCCTCTTGTAATCACGATATGTAATTAGATGCTCTTGGTGAGTGTACCATTTGCTGTTGGTCTGATTGATTACCAAAGTTGAATCTCCGAATACATTCAAAGTCTTGATCATGAGGTTAATGGCTTCCTCAAGACCCATGATACAGGCTTCATATTCAGCTTCGTTGTTAGTGCAGGAAAAGGTGAGTTTTGTCGAGAAAGGCATATGAACTCCTTTAGGTGTAATGAGCACTGCACCAACTCCGCGACCATTCATATTGACAGCCCCATCAAACATCATTGTCCATTCTTCCTCTGGGTCAGGCCCTTCGGTGTGAACAGGTTCTTCATGATATTTTTCTTTTAGGTACATGATGTCTTCATCAGGGAAGTCAAACCTCATTAGCTGGTAATCATCAATGGGTTGCTCAGCTATATAGTTCGACAGTACACTGCCTTTGATGGCCTTTTGAGATGTGTACTGAATTTCATACTCTGTCAGAATTATTTGCCATCTTGCAACCCTTCTGATAAGTGCTGGCTTCTCAAATATGTACTTGACGGGGTCCATTTTTGAAATCAACAAAGTATTTTGAGTCAACATATACTGTCTTAGTCGGCGAGAAGCCCACGCTAAAGCACAACAAGTTTTCTCGAGCAGTGAATAACGTTGTTCACAGTCGGTAAACTTTTTGCTTAGGTAGTATATTGCGTACTCTTTTCGACCAGACTCGTCATGCTGGCCCAACACACACCCCATTAATCCTTCTAATACTGTCAGGTACATTACTAGAGGTCTTCCTTCAACTGGAGGCATAAGAATCAGAGCTTTCTGGACCTCTCTTTGGTGCAAGTCAACTCCAATGGGCCTCCTGAGGATGCTTTGATGCTTGGAACAAGCTTGTAATGGCTGGTTTGAAGGTTTTGTTTCTGAAGTTGCAGAAATCGTGTTTGTGTTTGGGCTTGTTTCAGGCCATGGCAAGGGGTGGGAAATGATCCTTAGGTTATGTGGAGTTGAATGGTGAAAGAAATTTTGAGTTTGAGTGGCTGAGGAGTGAGTTTCAAAAGCTTGAAGGTTTTGGGGATTTTTGAGCAACCTGACTTGTAGAATGTTTCAGGCTTGTGTGTTATGTGTTTTGTGTCCCTTAGGGTTTTTATAAGGTGTCTTGATTGGTTCAGAGAGTTGTTGTGGCCTAGTGTGATTGGTATGAGAGGAAATGCAAAATTGTCAACTTTGTGTACTTGAGGTATGGGCATGGTGCAGGTCTGATTTCTTGGGATGTCTGGCCTCAGATGACTTTGTGGAGAGCCATGGAAACAAATTGCATGAGCTGGCACAAGTGGATGAAGAGTTTCATACCATTTTGCAATTCTTGAGAGTTTTGGCCCTTTTGTGATTTCTTGAAGTTCAAGTCATGAAAGTAATGAAAACTTGGGCCAATTCTGATGGGCCAATTCTGATGTTTAGAGGTTTTCTTGACATTTTGTGAAGTATTTGTGCTTATTAGAAGTCATTAGAATGCTTGAACATGCCAATTTGCAAAATCCCTCTTTGACATGAAACTTGAAATTTTAGGATTTTTGCCAACTTTGAAAGGCCATATCTTGAGTTCTAGGATGAATCAAGGCATGTTCTTGTGCTTTTTGAAAAGGGAAAGACCTAATCTACAACTCTCATGACCAAAAAATTTTCATTTGAAGCATTTTTGGTTGAGAAAGAGGAGGTTGAAAAACTTTCCCAAAATGGAAAGTTTCCATTACAAGTCATTTCCATTTTTTGCAAGTTTGCAAATGGCTCAAAATTCTTAAATCTTGTGAACTTCCAACCTCTTCTAAGATCAAATAAAGATCAAATAACTTCAATTTGATGAAAATAGCCCTTTGGTTCCATTGTTGGGGGCCTCAGATGCCCTGATTTTGACTTAACTTGCTCAAGAAGTTAGCCAGTGAACATATGACTTCCACAATGAATTTCTTCATCAAACTTGGTACACATGATCCTTATAACATCTTAAGAACATTAGAAACAATAATGAACCAAAAATTTGGAGTTAAGGCCTCTGAAACCAAAACCCTAATTTTGGTCATTTGTCTAGTGAAAACCCTAGCTTTGCTTCCATGCCTTTCCAGTTTTTGTGATATCTTGACTTATATGAACTTTGGAGAGCATATTATGATCATAGAACACACATGGAACCTCTTGGAAAGTTTTGAGGCTTTTGAGATAGCTCAGATGGACTCTTGGATTGCTCAGATCACAAGCCCTAGATGCAGATGAACTTGAACTTATGCAGTGAGTCAACTATGCAATATGAGGTGGTATGCTTATGCTTATGCAAACATGATAGATCACAAGCCATTGTGTGATATTAGTGAGGGCAAATTTGGGGTGTTTACAATTTGTTAATACTTCTAACATTTTCAGGGGCTATGGTAAGTGTAGAGGTGTTGATGTGCTTCCACATCCCAACATTCTTTCTCCTTCTCATTTTTATGCTTTCATACTTGTGATTGTGATGAGCCTAGGCCATCAATAATCATATTATTTTCATCCCTATTAGAAACAACTTAACTTCTTTATGGAAGTAAGTTGTCTTCTAACTTTCCCTCTTCTTTTTCTTCTTCTTCTTTTCTTTCTTCTTCCTTCTTCTTTATTAGGATAGACTTCAAACCACACTAACTTAGGAATACCATGCATGATAACAATTAGGATTGTTATTCCCCCTTTAGTTTTTATCTTTGATATCCTTTTGTTCTTCTCTCTCTCTCTCTCTCTCTCTCTCTCTCTCTCTCTCTCTCTCTCTCTTCTCATCTTCAAACTTAATTTCAACTCATCTAATAACTGACAAGTCCTCTCATGTGCCACGAGACTTCGCCATGGGTTACTTGCACATGTCCCATTTCGGGGAGAGGTGTAGGATATCTATCATGATGAATAGGTCTTAGCATGAGATCACTTCACAAAGAAAAGATAAAAAACACTTCTTAATAAAAAATCACAAAAACACTTAATAAATGCCAGTAGGTCAGTGTGTCTGAGCCTTCATATATGGGACTAGATTTGGGGATTTCGCCCATAGATAGGTGTGCTTCTTGTGCATTCCATTTCGGGATGATGTAAGAAGTACACATCTCATTGAGTAAGACTTAGGTGCACTCACCTAGACAAGACACAAAGCAAAAACTCCTAAAAAACACTGAACAAAGAATAATCGTCTTTCCTTCAGGAATTCTTTTCTCATATCCTTCACTCATAACGTAAGAACTTGCTCCTACTTGTATATTTTCAAGACGGTAACGCACTCGTACCAGACGAGTCTGCAACACATGAGCATTTACATAAGAAGTTCAAGATTTTAAAACACAAGTCATTTTCCTCCTTAGTTAGGGGAACTACGGCGTATCTGATCCTCATGTCCAGATGAGGTACGTAGGCAGCGGGGTAGGGCCCGTTCGAGCATTCTTTTATTTTCCCTACATTTCTCTCCTTTTATTTTATTATCCAATTCCATTCTTTCTTTTTGCAACAACTTTCTTTTCTTCACCCTTTGAAACCGTTTATTTGCAAGTGTGGATCTCGTCGGGTACGGAGGATGATCTGGGGTGCTAATACCTTCCCAGGTCGTAAATGACTCCCGAACCTAGTTCTTTGGTTTGCAGGACCTTTGTTCTTTCTTTTCTTCTTCTGGTTTTTGCAGCATTCCTATTCCCGATCCTTTGGGATAAAAATTCCTGGCTGGCGACTATACCTTCTTCCGCGCCACTTTCGCGTTTGTACCAGGATGGAAATCCAGGGAGCGACAGTGGGCACCTACATACAATTTCTTCCTTCATCTTTAAATGTTTTAAAGTTGTGTTTGTCTTAGCATGTTGTGTTTTTCTTGTTTAATTTCATCATTCCCCTTTAGAAACATCTTATCTTCTCCTAAGAAGTAAGTTGCCTTCTAACTTTTTCTTCTTCTTTTTTTGCTTCCTTATTTCCTTCTTCTTCATTAGGATAAAACTTAAACCTCACTAACCTAGGTATCCCATGCATGATAACACTTAGGATTATTAGTCCCCCTTTAGACTTTTTTCCTTTGGTTCTCTTTGGTACTTCTCTTTTCTCATCTCAAAACAACTACTTCAAGTCACCTAATAAATGACAAGTCTTCTCATGTGCCAAAGGACTTTGCCATGGGGTACATGCACACATCCCATTTCGGGGTGAGGTGTAGGGTATCTATCAAGATGAATATGTCTTAACATGAGATTACTTCACAAACAAAAAGCTAAAAAAACACTTCTTAACCAAAAACCACAAAAACACTCAATAAAGTTCAATAGGCTAGTGTGTTTGAGCCTTAACGTTTGGGACTAGATTTGAGGGTTTCCCCCATATTTAGGTGTGCCTCTTATCCATTCCATTTGGGGGTGATGTTAGAAGTACACATACCATTGAGTAATACTTAGGTACACTCTCATGTGCAAACCTCAGAAAAACACTCCTAGAAAACACTAAACAGACAATAATCGTCTTTCGTTTGGGAATTATTTTCTCATCTTCTTCACTCATAAAGTAAGAACTTGCTCCTACTTGTCTCTTGCAAGACGATAAACGCACTCATTCTAGATGAACCTGCAACACCTAAGCATTGACATAAGCAGTTCAATCTAAAAAACACAAAACAAGTTTTCCTCCCTGTCGCTCCCGATGATTTGCATCCCGGTACAAGCGCGAACGGTCGGCGAAAGGAGAAAATGAGATGAAGTGAATAGAGTCGCCAGCTAGACATTTTATCCCGAAGGAAAGGTAATGCTGCATAAACCTAGAAAGATATGGACAAGACGGTTGCGAACCAGAGAAACTGAGAAAGGGGGTTGGTTACAACCTGGGAAGGTATTAGCACCCAGATTGTCCGTCGTACTCGACGGGATCCACGCTTAAAAGTTTGTGTTTAAAAGGGGTAAGTGTATGTGATGTCTGTGTGCAAGAGCTAGAAAAGAGTATACAAGTGTCAGTGCAAAAGGTGAATTCTCAGGAACTGAGGCTTAGAAAGAATACCGAATGAGGGAGAAGACACATAGACTTTTGTTCGATAACAGTTAAGTTATGCCTACATATCCTCTGTGAACTGCTTGCTTGTCTATGCTCAAGTGTATGACTCGTCTGGCTCGAGTGCTAACTATCTTGCATTAGACGGAAGAAGAAAGTTCTTATTTGTGAATGAGTGTGATGAGAAAAGAATCCCGGAGGAGACGTTTATTGTTTGTTTTTGTATTTTCAGTTTTTTATTGTTTTTGGTGTTTTGCGTAAGTTAATGAGCTAAAGCCTAAATCAAGGGCTTTGTAAACTCATTATATCCTCCCTGATTAGGGATAATGAGAATACTTTAAGCATGAGATAAGCATCTCAACTTAATTACCTTAATGATGTAGGATTAAGATCATTAACGTACTTGTGATTAATTAGATGTTTTTGGATTTTTGTTTAGTGTTAAGTAATGTGTTTAATCTCTAATCACAGATTAGTGGGTTCATTACACCATCCTAATAAAAGGATAATAGATGAGAACACTTAAGCTGGGGAAGATACCTCAACTTAATCCATGGTTAGGGACTAAATTCATCATATAGCAAAGCCTTTATTAAGTGGATTTTAATTAAAGGGATGAGATTAAGAAGTGGATTTTAGGTTTGTAAGATAACTTGAGGGGGACTTGTCCATTAAACACTAGGGTTAGTCCTTCTTAACCATAAAGGAAGAGTTAGAACCCTAATGTAAGGCCCAAGTTACAAGATGAAGTCTTGGTGATTATTAAGATTATTTGATTAAGAGGTTTAAACAAATTAAAGGTTTAACACTTAGGATTAAAGTTATACACTCCATCCTAAGAGAAGGATGCAGGCATAACCCTAATTCCAAAGTCCTAAAACTTTAAGAGTTTAGTCTCTGATTATTGAGATGAGAAGAGAGACTCAAGGGGACTCAAAGGTAAAAGGCTAAGGGGGACTAATTACAACCCTAATCATTGTCATGCTTGGATATCCTATGGTTTATGAGGCTTAAGATAGATCTTCAAGGAAACCACCAACGGAAGAAGCAGATGAAAGGAGGATGAGAAAGAAGAATAAGTTACTTACTTCATTGAAGAAGATAAGTAACTTAAAGAAAGAAAGTGAGAGGGATGGAACACAAGTGAACAAGTTCACTTAAAAGACACACAAAATGCAAATGAAAGAGATAAAGAGAAGTGAGAAGTGAAGGCAAATCCCCTTCTCAAAGTAACTTACCACCTGAAAATGTTAGCATGAATGCATAAAGTACAAAGCATAAAGAAATGAAATGAAATGAGATGCAATGAGATGAAATGATCAAAGTCAGAAGTGTTTATGAAATGTTAATGTCATGTGAGATGATGCAAAGGCATGCCAAGTGTATATGTATGATCATACAAGAATGAGATGTCATGTAAGCATGCTTTGAAGTTTGAAAACACATGAAAGTTAATGAAATGAAATGAATGCAAATCATGGCAAATGAATGAAGAAATGATCAAGCATGGTTCTAACATTTCCTAGGATGTCTAAGATGGCTTATGAATGCAAGAAATGTCATGGCAAGTTCATGTAAGGATGCATATGCAAGGTGAATGCAAGTGAACATGAGAAAATAGGGTTATATGGAAGTACGAGATGCAAATGAACAAAACAGAAGCATATGACATGATAAAAATTTGAAATCAAACTCAAATAAACCCTAATACCATACTAGGTCACACCCCAAAGGAGAAGGTCAGAAGCCTAACCAAACAAAAGTTATGATTTTCCTAAGTTTTCTAGGGTTTTTGGGTGGTTCAAAGGGAAAAATGCAAATCAAATTGAAAATGCAAGATAAATTCATGAGCAAAGTTTCCTATAAACTACATGCAATATGTAACACAATGCAAAAAGAATCAACTTCAAACTCTTCTTGGTTAGGAAGAAATTATATTTTAAAGTTAGGGTTCAAAAAATGAAATTTAATGACCCTTAATTCAAAGAAAATTCACAAACTATGATCAAACCTAAACAGAAATTTGTGTGAAGAGTTTTAAAATGTTTCTAAATGCATTGGGATGATTCTGATTTTTTTGGTGATTTTTAGAAACCTAGATGTATTTTTAATTAATTAAAAGATTTTAATTAATTAAAAATAACATTTAAATATTTTAAAAATTCTTTTTTAATGCAAAAAATAAAATAAAAATCATTTTTGGAATGAGAAAAATATTTAAAGTCGGAATGCAAAAGAAAATATTTTTTGGATGCTTTTTGGTATTTTAAATTAATTATGCAAGAAAATACAAAGAAAATGAATTAAAAATGAATTAAAGTGAAAGTGATCTGATCCAGTGGCTGAGATTCAAACCTAGGGGGGAGATGTTGACTATGTGCGTTATCCAAGGGTTAGGATGGCTTCTGGGTTAAAAACCTAATTAATTTAATTAATTCAGATTTAGGGTTAAATGAAATGATCTGGGCCACTCGTTCACGCGCTAAACCACATCCAAAGGTCAGAATTCAAACTGGCAACTAAACCCTAATTAATTAACCTAATGACTTTCAGGTGACCTTCAGAAACTCATACAAGCATCAAATCTCCTAATTTCTTGCCCAGAATCACTCCTCTTACATCCAAGAACACGAATCCACAAACAAAAATCATTTATCATGCATAACAAAGCTGAATCGAAGAAAACAAGTTCTAGGTCAAAAATTTCAGAACAACCATACATACTCATTTCTCAATCATTTTCAAAACAAATCACATCCCAATGATCAGTGGAGCATACAGATTCATATTGTAACTAGAAAAACAAGTTCTGGAAAAATTGTTCTTGAGGTATACCTGAGGTTGAGCTTTCTGATTCTGGGCTTTCTGGACCTCTCTTTGGTGCAAGTCAACTCCAATGGGCCTCCCGAGGATGCTTTGATGCTTGGAACAAGCTTGCAATGGCTGGTTTGAAGGTTTTGTTTCTGAAGTTGCAGAAATCGTATTTGTGTTTGGTTGTGTTTTAAGCTATGGTGATGGGTGGGAAATGATCCTGGGGTGATGTTGAGTTGATTGGTGGAAGATTTTGTGATTTTTGTTGGTTGTGTTATGAAATTCGATGAAGGGAAGGTTTCTTGAGATTTTTGTGATTCTGAGTGTGTGTATGGATTCAGGCCTCAATGTTGTATGAAATAAGTTGCTTATTTTCCACATAAACAATGTTAATTGGCCAGAGAGTTGTTGTGGCACAGGCTGATTGGTATGGGAGCTTTTGAAAAAAGTCAATATTTTGTACTTTGAGGTATGGGCACGGGTCAGAGGAGATTTGATGGGGTGTCTGGCCTCAGCTGAGTTCAAGGATGGTCATGGGATTGGTTTTGATGTGCTGGATGGCTTGGATGAAGAGCTATCACATGTTTTGCAAAATTCCCTCTTTGATGTTTCTTGGATCATAAGTCATGGAAACCCTAAGTTCAATGCACAATTCTGATCCTTTGAGGTTTGTTTGACATATTGTGAAGTGTTTGTGCATATTTGAAGCCATTAGAATGCTTGAATATGTCAATTTGCAAAATCCCTCATTGACATGAAACTTGAAATTTTAAGATTTTTGCTAACTTTGAAAGGCCATATCTTGAGTTCTAGGATGAATCAAGACATGTTCTGGTACTTTTTGAAAAGGTAAATACCTAATCTACATCTTTCATGACCAAAAAGTTTTCATTTGAAGCATTTTTGGTTAAGAAAGAGGAGGTTGAAAAACTTTCCCAAAATGGAAAGTTTGCATTTCAAGTCATTTCCATTTTTGGCAAGTTTGCAAATGACTCAAAATTATTCAATCTTGTGAATTTCCAACCTCTTCTAAGATCAAATAAAGATCATAGAACTTAAATTTGATGAAAATACCCCTTTGGTTCCATTGTTGGGGGCCTCAGATGCCCTGATTTTGACTTAACTTGCTCAGGAAGTTACCCAGTGAAAAGATGACTTCCACAATGAATTTCTTCATGAAACTTGGTACACATGATCCTTATAACATGCTAAGAACATTATAAACAAGATTGACCAAAAAATTTGGAGTTAAGGCCTCTGAAACCAAAACCCTAATTTTGGTCATCTGTGCAGTGAAAACTCTAGCTCTGCTTCCATGCCTTTGTCAGTTCTTGTGACTTCTTGACTTCCATGAACTTTGGGGAATATAATATGATGATAGAACACACATGGACCCTCTTGGAACACTTTGAGGCCTTTGGGATGGCTCAGATGGATTTTGGATTGCTCAGATCACAAACCCTAGATGCAGATGAACTTGAACTTATGCAGTGAAGCAAAAATGCAATATGAGGTAGTATGCTTATGCTTATGCAAAAAATGAAAGATCACAAGCCATGGTGTGATATGAGTGAGGGAAACTTTGGGGTGTTTACAGCTTCCCCTATTCAAACATGAGTTAGCTGTGCAGGGTGTAAGCGCTTGGCTTAACAGACAAACAAGATAACTTGTGGTTGAATACCAAAGACAATCTAAAATTTGCACTCGCTGGATAGAAAAAGAAAAGGGATATAAATTGTAAAAGGTAGTATAACATGATTATCAAATGAAGGCGATGGAATACGACCATCAAGCAGAGAACGACTGTTGGGGATAGAGCGGTAAGTAAAGCAATGACGGGGACGACCGACAAGCTGGGGAAATAAAGAGACCATGACGGAGACGACCATCAGGCAAGGAGATAAGATTCTTTGGGGTTTAAAGTAAAGAGATAAGCAATGATGGGGACGACTATCAGGCTTGGAAATTAAGGTAAATAATTATGGGGATGGCCATCGGTTCAAAGAATAAATGAAATAATGATGAGGGACAGTCATCAAAAGGTGAAGGACGATCACCTAGCAGGGGACGACTGCTCTTTATCACGACATAGGACGAATGTCGGATTGAAAAGTTCGGCGATGGGGACGGCCATCGGATAAGCATGATGAAGGACGATCATCAAGAGGTGAAGGACGATCACCTGGCAGGGTACATCTTCTCTCAGGATTTATCACAACATAGGACGAATGTCGGATAACTAAATCAAAAATAGGGACGACCATCGGATAAATGATGAAGGATGGTCATCAAAAGGTGAAGGACGATCACCTAGCAGGGTACGGCTACTATTTATCACGACATAGGACGAATGTCGGATAGAAAAGGGGTTCCACTAACGGGGATTCCGTTGGGGAAAGAATGAGGGACGGTCATCCAAAGGTGAAGGACGATCACCTGACAGGGTACGGCTGCCGAAAGTATCACGACATAGGACGAATGTCGGATAGAAAAGGTTGACGATTTACTGGGGAATGATAAACACGGACAAGTGTTCACGCTCAAGAATAAAAGGTATAAGTGTTTGACGCTGTGTATAGATTAAAGATGCAGATGAGCATCCTTAAGACCATGATACAGATGAGTATCGGTAGAAACAAACGCTGACGCGTGTTCAGAGATGATGATACGGACGAGTACCAACTGGTTAACAAAGAACACAGACGAGTGTCAGATCTTTTGAAGAGTGTATATAAACAAGATACGGATGAGTATCAAAGACTTCTGTATAAGTATGAGTGAGTATTGGTTTGTTGATTGAAGTAAGTGCAAGATACGGACAAGTGCTCGACTTACTGGGGAAAGTATGACACGGACGAGTGTAAAATATAATATATATAAACAGGCATCTGTTTTGAGAACGCAAAGTGTATGCTTTGGCTTTCTGTGGGGATAGGATGACACTGATGGGTGTCGAAATGAGTGTGTTATAAACAAGTATCGTGTTTGCAGAAAGTGTTTTGGCAACCATGCTGGGGGAAGTATGACACAGACGAGTGTCAAAAAGAGCATGTATAGGTATCTGTACTTGAGAGTGAAAAGGGGACGCTTTGGCTTATGTTTGCAGGGGATATGAGTATTATATACTGGTGGAACAATGATGGTAATAGCAGGTGACTGGCTCGAACCTGGCTTGTGATCATGCAAATATTTGATTTTTTCTACAATGCTCCGTATTAGACGGAATGCTACGCTTATTTGGTGACTATGATGTAAATGCTATGATTATGCAAAAGAGGAACCAATTCGGGATTCGGATCCCGCTGGGATAAAGATCTCTGGCTGATCTGTTTGGAGGGATGTCCTGGCTGGGGAAGAGATCATTGGATCTGTCAGGAGATATAGCTCTGCTTAGGGAAATAGATCATTGGTCGATCTACCCGTAAGGAGAACTCAGATGGGGAGAAGGAAACTTTCGTCACTTTGTTGGGTAAGAGTTTCAGGCATTACTCTTCTGGGGAGAGGATGGAAACTTTGTGGGGAGATAGTTCCAGTAGCTCTATTGAGGATGAGAAATCTGGCACTCTGGTGGGGATCCCGGCTAGGGAAGCTCCTGTTGAGTAGACTCATGCTGGGGATGAGGAGGCTTTGACAACTTCGCTGGGGAAAAGTATTTCAGATATTGCTCGGGAGATCCTACTTAGGGAGGAGGTAACTTCCGGGAAGTAGCATGTTGGGGATGCGATGCTTGATATGCCCCATGTCGCGTATTGAATACCTGCAATCCGTTAAGATAAAAGAAACGCACAAGTATCCCGAGATATCCCTTACCGGATTCCGTCATAGGAGTTAGACTTTCCTGAAAGTAATATATTTCCTGCAAGTAATTATTAAAAACGACTCATTTTTTTATGCAAGTACTATATTATGAATATTTGAAATTTTGCAAACGAAACAAAAAATGTACAAAACGAGATGTGACTGAAAATTCTGATTTTATTAATCTAGGTGCCCTGATTTGGCAAATACAGTCAAAGAAACAAATCCCCTGGAATGAGGAGATTGCTATAAATTGAGAAAAGTAAAAGTGTTGGCAATGTTGACGACGCTCCGGTGAGCTTCCCTTGCTATAACATGTATGACCTTGACGTTCTTCTCATCTTGCTTTCTGAAGAATGTTGATTCTGACTGATGCTTTATCCTTACGAAACCTGCCGTGTTGTGAGTGATACAGACAAATTCAGAATGCAGTTGTTCGCTTATTTCCCTGATTTTGCGTGGATCACCCTTTCGGGTTTTCAACCCACCGGGATACCCATTTTTGCCTGAGCTGTCCAATGCGGCTTTTCAACTCAGCGGGTGTACATTTTTTTTTTAATTTTCCCTTATTTTTGCCTGAGTCTTTTATTTTGTTTTTGACTCGCCGTGATGCCCTATTTTTTCCTGAACTTACATTCTGTTTTTATGTCCAACGGGTCATATTATGCGAAGTATTTTTTAACTACATCTGAATTCACAGGGGATAAGAAATCTTCACCATCCATAGTAGTGAGCATCAGTGCCCCACCAGAGAAAACCTTCTTACTATGAATGGAATATCGTAGTTGGGAGTCCACTTGCCCTGTGGTCTGTATGAGGAAGAAGAGGTCTTTTCAGCATAAGATCTCCCACTTGGTATTCCCGAAGCCTGACTTTCTGATCGAAGGCTTTCTTCATCCTCTTTTGATATAACTGCCCATGACAAATTGCAGCTAATCTCTTTTCTTCGATCAGATTTAATTGATTGTACCGAGATCGGACCCATTATACTTCGTCTAGCTTTACATCCATCATTACCCGTAAGGAGGGTAGCTCAACTTCAACAGGTAGGACTGCCTCCATACCATACACAAGCTGATAAGGCGTTGCCCCAATAGATGTTCTAATTGAGGTTCGATACCCATGCAAGGCAAATGGTAGCATTTCATGCCAGTCTTTGTAAGTAACCACCATCTTCTGCACAATCTTCTTGATGTTTTTGTTAGCTGCCTCAACAGCGCCATTCATCTTTGGCCTGTAAGGAGAAGAGTTGTGATGTTGGATTTTGAAGTCCCGACACATTTCTGCCATCATTTTGTTGTTCAAATTGGAACCATTATCAGTAATGATTCATTCGGGAACTCCATATCGACAAATGATGTCTCTTTATAGAAATCTGGCTACCACTTGTCTGGTGACGTTTGCATGCGAAGCTGCTTCAACCCATTTGGTGAAGTAATGAATGGCTACCAGGATGAATCTGTGGCCATTTGAAGCAGTTGGTTCGATCTTTCCAATCATGTCAATGCCCCACATGGCAAAGGGCCAAGGTGAAGACATCACGTTCAAAGGATTTGGAGGCACATGCACTTTATCTGCATAGATTTGGCATTTGTGGAATTTTCTGGCATAGGCACAACAGTATGCATCCATTGTGATCCAGTAGTAACCTGATCTTAACAATTTTTTAGCCATTGCATGTCCTCCAAAATGGGTACCGAAAGATCCTTCATGCACCTCGTGCATCAGCAAGTCTGCTTCTTTCTTATCAACACATCTGAGCAGCACCATGTCAAAGTTTCGCTTGTATAATGAACCATCAACATTAAGGAAGAAACTACCGGCCAGCCTTTTTAATGTCTTCTTATCATTGGATGATGCCCCAAGTGGGTATGTTTGATCCTCCAAGAAGCATTTAATGTCATGGAACCAAGGCTTGTCATCTTTAGCAATGTCCACGGAGAATACGTATGCTGGTCGATCTAGTCTGGATGCCGAAATCCGAGGCACATAATTGGTAGTTTGAACCTTGATCATGGAGGAAATGGTAGCCAAAGCATCTGCAAACTGATTTTCGTCTCGAGGGATATACTCAAGTTTGACTGTTGGGAAGAAAGTCAATAATCTCCTCGTGTAGTCAAGGTATGGGATCAGATGCTCTTGGTGAGTGTACCATTTGTCGTTGGTCTGATTGATCACCAAAGCTGAATCTCCGAATACATTCAAAGTCTTGATCCTGAGGTCAATGGCTTCCTCAAGACCCATGATACATGCTTCGTATTCTGCTTCGTTGTTAGTGCAGGCAAAGGTGAGTTTTGTCGAGAAAGGCATATGAACTCCCTTAGGTGTAATGAGCACTGCACCAACTCCACGACCATTCATATTGACAGCCCCATCAAACATCATAGTCCATTCTTCCTCTGGGTCAGGCCCTTCAGTGTGAACAGGCTCTTCATGATCTTTTGCTTTTAGGTACATGACGTCTTCATCGGGGAAGTCAAATCTCATGGGCTGGTAATCATCAATGGGTTGCTCAGCTAGATAGTTAGACAGTACACTGCCTTTGATGGCCTTTTGAGATGTGTACTGAATGTCATACTCTGTCAGAATCATTTGCCATCTTGCAACCCTTCCGGTAAGTGATGGCTTCTCAAATATGTACTTGACGGGGTCCATTTTTGAAATCAACAAAGTAGTGTGGGTCAACATATACTGCCTCAGTCGGCGAGCAGTCCACGCTAAAGCACAGCATGTTTTCTCGAGCAGTGAATAACGTTGTTCACAGTCGGTAAACTTTTTTCTTAGGTAGTATATTGCATACTCTTTTCTACCAGACTCATCATGTTGGCCCAACACACACCTCATTGATCCTTCCAATACTTTCAGGTACATTATCAGAGGTCTTCCTTCAAACGGAGGCATGAGAATTGGAGGTTCTTATAGGTACTCCTTGATCTTGTCAAATGCCTTTTGACAATCTTCGTTCCACCTGACCGTTTGTTCCTTTCTTAACAATTTGAAAAAGGGCTCACAGGTTGCAGTAAGATGAGATATGAACCTTGATATGTAGTTCAATCTACCTAAGAAACCCCGAACTTCTTTTTCGGTCCTTGGTGCAGGCATCTCCTGAATGGCCTTGACCTTATCAGGATCAACTTCAATTCCCTTTTCACTTACGATAAATCCCAGCAACTTACTGGAACGTACCCCGAATGTGCATTTGTTGGGGTTTAACTTCAATTGGTACTTTCTCAGACGCTTGAACAACTTCAGCAGATTTACCAGATGGTCTTCTTCAGTGAGGGACTTGGCAATCATATCATCCACATAGCACTCAATTTCTTTGTGGATCATATCGTGGAATAACGTTACCATAGCCCGTTGATAAGTCGCACCGGCATTCTTCAGTCCAAAAGGCCTTACCTTGTAACAAAAAGTTCCCCAAGGTGTGATGAAGGTTGTTTTCTCCATGTCTTCGGGTGACATCTTGATCTGATTATACCCGGAAAAACCATCCATAAAAGAAAATACAGAGAACTGAGTTGTGTTGTCGACCAATACATCAATGTGAGGTAATGGGAAATCATCCTTCGGGCTAGCTCTGTTCAGGTCCCGGTAATCCACACACATACGTACTTTGCCATCCTTCTTAGACACTGGTAAAATGTTAGCGACCCACGGCGGGTAACTAGTTACAGCAAGGAAACCGGTGTCTCACTGCTTTTTTACCTCTTCCTTAATCTTCATGGCCATATCTGGACGAGTACGGCGTAGATTTTTCTTCACTAGAGGGCAATCTTCTTTTAAAGGTAGCTTGTGCATAACAATATCCGTATCTAGACCTGGCATGTCTTGATAGGACCAAGCAAAGACGTCGACGTACTCTCGAAGCATGCTGATAAGTTGTTCTTTTACTGAAGCTTGCAGACTGGCCCCAATCTTCACTTCTTTCAAATCCTCTTTGGTACTAAGATTAATTGTTTCAACCTCCTCCTGATGAGGAGTAATCACTTTCTCTTCTTGCCTCAACAACCTGGCTAACTCTTCAGGTAACTCATAGTCTTCTTCAACCCCTTCATCAGCTTGATTAATTGGATTGTCGAAGTCATACAAGGTCATAGTAGTGCTGTTGTCGGTGCAATCTGGAGGATAATCTCTGCAAGGGTTGAGATTTGTTCATTTTTAGTGATCAGTTTTAATCTTGTTTAGAAAAGTGTAAAAATGAAGTTATTTATTTTGAAAACATTGCCATTTTATTGTTTTGTACAAAAGTGAAGAATGAAAAGACAGTGAGCAAAAAAGAGACTTGTTTGGAAAAAGATATCCGATATTCATTGATAATCCATTTGCAAAAAATTACAATATGGCCCTATTACAAAATGAGTCATGACACCTTGGGCAAGATGTAGGACTTGATGCATGCTAAAAAAGGCAGGAAATAATAATTACTATGCAGGAGTAACCCTTATAATTTCCTGGGAAGATCATTTAAGGACTTGGTGACCCGGGATCCTTGGACGTATCCAGCTCTCCAGGTTGAGGTCGCTTTCCGCCTCGTCTTCCACGTTGTTAACAGCATCTGGGGTGAGCATCCCCCCACTGACGAACTTGGGCTCTTTAGAAGCCTCTGCTTGATCTTGCCAGGATGGTTTGTAACCCAAACCGAATTTGTCCTCCTTCTTCTCTACCGGTAGCAGCTTGCCCCAGCCTTGGGCATTTCCATCTTCAACAACCTTCCGGGCTTGCTGATAGGAGACAAATGAAGTACCCATCATATCATCCTACGATGCAGCAAATACTTCAGTCGTCGCCTTAGTGACATTCAGAGCCTCGAACCCCTGGCTCATGGTTTCATGGATTTCACCATCCATCTCAATGTATTTGTACGTAGCCAGATGGCTAACAAAGATATCCTCTTCACCACAAATGGTGATAATCTGTCCTTCCCACTCATATTTCAATTTCTGGTGAAGGGTCGATGTAACTGCGCCAGCAGCGTGAATCCATGATCGACCCAACAAACAGTTGTAGGCCAGCTGAATGTCCATCACATAGAAAGTAGTCTGAAAGACCTGCGGACCGATTATCACAGGCAGCTCCACCTCTCCAAGAACAGACCTCTTGGAGCCATCAAAAGCCCTGACCACCAGATTGCTTGGTCGGAGGGCTATTCCATCATATTCGAGCTTGACAAGAGCCTTTTTTTGCAAGACATTGAGTGAGGACCCAATGTCAACAAGAACATGCGAGAGCACATCCCCTTTACACTCTAGGGTGATGTCTAAAGCTTTGTTGTGGTGACGTCCTTCCGTTTTTAAGTCAGCATTGGTGAAACCTAGCCCATGGCTAGTATTAACATTGGATACTACTGTCTCAAGCCGATTCACTATGATCTCCTCTGGCACGTAGGCAGCATGCAAGACTTTGAGTAGTGCATCCCGATGAGCTTCGGAACACAACCGCAGGGATAATATGGAGATCTTAGAAGGAGTCTGGTGGAGCTGATCCACAACCTTGTAGTCACTTCTTTTAATTATCCTCATAAATTCATCCACATCTTGATCAAAGGATGGTTTATGAGTTTCTTTTGGTGTAGGTTCTTCAGGTGCCACACTTTTCCCTTTGGCTTTGGCAACAGCCTCTGCCTCAGTACTGGTTCTTGGAGCTTGTGACGCGAAGAGGCGTCCGCTTCGGGTGAAGCCTCCGCCTCCCCCGACATTATCCACTTGTGAGTTAGGAATTGAAGAATCAAGAAGGAATTTTTCTCCGTTGCAGTAAGGGTCTGCACCATAATGCCATGGTACATCATTGTCTTTGTCATATGGAATGGGCCCTGGAATTGTGATGGTGACTGGGCTAACTGCGGCAGAGGTTGGAACCGTTATTGTATGTGGATCATAGAAAATGGTGACAGGACTTCTGGTGGATGTTGGTGGTGATGAATTGAAGCTTGGTTGTTGTTGAAACTGTTGCTGAGATTGTTGTTGAAAGTTGCTGGAGCTTAGGACCGTTGTAGGGTCATAATAGATAGTAACTGTGGAAACATCGTTGTTGGTGGTAGCTGTAGTTGTAGAAGGAGATGAGATGGAATTGTTGTTTGTTGAAGTGATGGAAGAAGTGGTTTCTGATTTTGTATACGAGTATGTAGGAACAATTGTCTTTGTAGTTGTAGGAGGATCATTTGTTGCTGAAAAAGGGGTTGTTGGTGTTGTAGAAGCGGTTGTTGTTATTTGCAGGATACCTTCTTTGATCAGGCCATCGATGCCATTCCTCAAGCTTGCACACCCGTTCACGGAAACCTTACAAGATTCACAACAGGCCTCACAACCTGGAAACACTTGGCATTTCAAAAGTTGAGCTTTAACCTCTGCCAGAGGTGTCTGAATACTTGCGGTATCTTCAATCAAATTCATGGGTGAGTCCTCCTCTATTGCATTTATCCTTGGCCCACCATGGCTGGGCATAGGATTTTTCGTGACATTGAGAGGTGTTGCAAAATTCAGGGCTTTTGAATATACAAGATCCTGGACCTTCATGTGCAGAGCTCTGCACTTTTCTGTGGAGTGACCAGGTGCATTAGAATGAAAAGCGCACCTGGCATTGACATCGTAATTTCTCGGAAGGTTTTGAGGATCTGGTGGAGCCAATGTCCTTAACTTGACAAGATTAAGCTTTAGGAGTTGTGGCAGCAATGTGGCATATGGCATTGGTATAGGGTCAATCACCCTGTTGATCTGAGATGGCTGCTGCTGAAAAGGGCGTTGTTGTTGGTTGTTGTTATTGTTGTTATAGGATCTCTGTTGAGGAAACTGTGGCTGTTGAGGAAAGTGTTGTGGTTGTTGAGTATATTGAGGAGGTGGAGTAGGAATAGTGATGGCGGCAACTGATCTTGGAAGATACTGGGGTCTACCTCTTCCCACATGTACAAAATTTTTTTCACCGGATCTGCGGGGCCCTGCAAATGGCTTCCTTGCACTACTTGAACTGGCACCGTTTGCATAAATCTTTCCCATCTTCAGTAAGCTCTCAAATATTTCCCCGGCTATAACCACGTCTGCAAAGCTGGTGGAAGAAAATGCAGCCAACCTATCAATATAAGTCCCCTGGAGAGTGTTCATGAACATATTTGCCATCTCCCTTTCTAACATCGGGGGTTGAACGGAAGCGGCTAATTGCCTCCATCTTTGGGCGTACTCTCTAAAGCTTTCTCGGGAAGACTGTGACATTCCCATCAGAAGGGTTTTGTTTGGAGCCATGTCCAGATTATACTAATATTGACGAATGAAAGCTTCTGCCAAGTCTTTCCAATTCCTTATTATGGCTCTGGTCAAATGAGAATACCATTCCCGGGATGCCCCTATAAAGCTATCCTCAAAGTAAAACATCCACAGCTTATCATCCATGGTGTATACTTTCAATCTCCCCAGGAAAGACTGAAGATGGGTACGTGGGTAGGATGTGCCATTGTATCTTTCAAAACAGGGAGGTTTGAACTTGTGAGGAATTCTAACCCCATCCACTAATCCCATGTCCATGACATCAAAACCCAGAGAGTTTTGGGATTCAAGAGACCTTAGCTTTTCTGCTATTTCCTCCTACCGACGATCGTAAACTTCGTCTCCAGCCCCAACCACAGTAAACTGTTCTTCCTGAGGGTCTTCCTGCAAGGCCCTCCCTCCAGTGTTACCTTGGGTGTTTCTTATAGCATTGATTTCTGGGTTCAAATGAGGTCCAAACTCTGGTGGATTAGTACGAGGTTGTACGTGATCGTTGTTACTGGTACCCCATGTACCTGGATGATTTTCTTCGGGAGTTTGCCGCTCGACTAACTCTCTCAGTCTCTCCTGGCTCTGAGCCAAACCACTCATCACTGCCATGAATTAATTCATTTGGGCCCTCATCTCAGTCCTCTCATTGGCCATTTGGGTCCTTACATCAGTCAAGTCCTGTTGAACCTAATCCATTTGTAATCCCGGAAGGGTTGTTTCTTGTCGGATACCGGTGCACTCTATTGACGGGGAACACTCTTCTACGAGCAATGTTTCCTGAAATCACAACAAAGTGAGAAACAACAAAAACAAAAACCTACAAAACAAAGAGAAAATGTTAGTACGCAATGCAGGATGCCTATTTGTCTTCCAAGGGTATCCGATTTTGTTCTTTGGTTTTGACCTTTCCAGACCTCGAGGGAATGATGATATTGCAGAGAGATAAAACCCACAGAATAATACAAACCATATATTACAAAGAGTGAAGATACATAGTTTGATTACAATAAAGTCCCCATGGTGGGTCAAAATACAACAACAAAATCAAAAGTACAAACAAAAAGAGGTATAAATACAAAGAAATCAAACATCTAGTCCAAAGTCATCCTCTCTGACTTCCTTCAGGAGAGCCTCAGTCACTGGTCCTACTGGGTGCTCTGTAATGGTCCTAATGAGGAAGTTCTTGGTGGCGATGGCACTGGTCAACTTCTTATGCTTATCCTGGCACTTTGATCTCTTCAACCCCTCCCGGAGTTTCAACTTAGAGATCTCCTTCTGTGCTGCTAACAAAGCTGCCTGATTCTTCTTCTCACTAGCCTCCAGTTGCTCTATCCTAGCTTGGGTCCTTTGATCTTCTTGTGTACGAGCCTCAGTGATCCTGATCCACCTAGCCTGTATCTCCTCTAAGTAATGCTCAGCTTTGGCCTTCTGAGTCTTAGCTTCCTTGCAAGCATTCTTCAGCACTAGCTCCCCTGCTCTAGCCTTTCTGATGTAGTCATCCTTCTTCTCAATCTTGGTCAAGTGCTCAATCCGGAGCTTCTCTAACCTTTCATTATCTAGACGGCTGTCATTCCTCTCCCAGAGGGTCTTCTTCAAGGCTTCAGAGAGCTGAGTATTCCTTTCCTTCAATTTCTCAAACTCCTCTAAACTGACAGTAGCTGCAGGCTCCACTGCTGATGGTCCAGGTACATCCTCTAAGGTGAATGGCATCCGGATGATCTGCCCCCTGGTACGAGACCAGTCAAGATACTTAGTAGATGCTATGTTGTTGAACTTGCCAAGAATAGCTGTCCACTTAGTCTGAATATTGTCCCTGGCCCAGGCAGCTTGTTTGACAATGGCAAGGTTGTGTCGGATGTCACAATAGAGGGTTTCTGTCAAATCTTGCCCTCTTGGGGGATTTACCAAGGCATACCCTAATTTCCTCTTGAAAAGCAAAGGGTTGTAGTTGATGAAACCTTTTACTCCTATCAAAGGTACATTGGGATATTGCCCACAACTGGTAATGATATCTTTGCCCTTGGTGCTCTGAGTGCACCATCTGATGTCTTCTGATGTAAGGGCAATCATCATCTTAGCCCAGTTCCTTGGCTGATGAGGATTCAAGAAAGTGTCTGACTTCGGTAAGTTCCTTAACAACCAACAGTAGAAGAGGGATGCACATCATCTGACTAATCTTCCCCTTTGCTTCTCATTCCTTTGATGCACTGAATAATAGAAGTCTCCAAGAAAGGTAGGGACTGGATTCCTCAACAGGAAGAGGTGAATATCACTCTTTCTTACAAAATTAGGTTCGTCTGCAAACAAGATAACTCCATATATGCTAAGGGCTAGGAGAGCACAAACAGTTTCCTACTTCCCTGCTGCAGCATGTAGGGTGGCCTGAGTAACCAAGAAATCCAAGTGAAGGCCTGGGATTCCAGCCTTAGTGGTCAGGCTTTGGTCAATGAGGGTGGGCTCCAGGTGCAAAGCCTTAGCTATATCTTCATTCTTGGAAGCAACCATCTCAGGGTTGAAAGGAATCCCTCTCCTGATCGGGACACCTAACAACATGGAGAACTCTTCCATCAATGGTCCTAGCTGAAAATCTGGGAAAGTGAAGCATCTGAGAGGAGGGTCATAGAACTGGAGACAGGTGTGAATCATGCTCCTCTGGGATGCATCCAAATCCATGATCATGTCCATAATGCCACCATAATGTTCCCTGAATAATGGGACATGATCAGGAGTGATGAGAGACTGAATCTGTCTGATGCCTGTCAAAGTGGGCTCAAAGAAGTGGTAGGTGATGTTACTTTTCCTGGAAGTGTCCATGCTGACAATGGATGCTGGTGAAGAAAACTGAGGAGAAGTAATGATGAAGGTAACTGCTGAAAACTGATGAAGATAACTGGAGAAGGTACTGAAGAAGAGTCTCTGATGAAGACAACTGGTGAAGAGAGCTGTAAGGAATCTCTGATGAAGATAGCTGGTACATATAGCTGAAGGAATCTGAGCAGTAGAACAGGTCAAAACCAAACCAAAAATAGGATGTGGATACCCTGTAAAACAAATAGACAAATGTTAATTGATGCAAAATGATGTAAGCAGAATGATATGCAAAGAGTTTGTGATCAAGTGTTGGATCTGTTATCTGCCTTGATAGGGTCCATGTGTGTTCATAAGTCCGGATGGAGGCTGGGAAAACCAGTAACCAGGTGGGGGACTCAAATAAAGAGTCATAAGTCCAGGGTTTCAAAAGAACAGTCCAAAATGATACAACCTTAACAAAACTAGTAACAAGGTATGATGAGGCCAATGGTTCCTGCAAACCTGTAAACATCCCAACCCTCTCACATGTATTGTTCTAGAACAAGGATCCTCAAACTTGGATCAGTTATGAGAAGTGTAAACACTTCTAACCCGGAGGTACAATGTTTACAATAACCATAAAGGATCCTCCTCTAATTCACCTCAGATGCTGAAGGTCATAAAAGGTCATCCAGACTTAGCAGGTTTCCCAGATAGCCCTAGTACTACAGGAAATTCGTAGCACAGAGTTCTCAAGAAGAAACCCATGTCTGAACCGTGTTTCATATTCCCGCACCAAACCGAAATGGAATGGGAAAGAATATGAATCCACTATATCCTATGTGTCACTCAGGTCCCTGGTATGGAACCTTAATCACTCAAAATCCCTTCCACCAAAGGAAACAACAGATCTAGCACAAATGATGATAATAGTATGAAATGCATAAAATTGTAAATGAAAGCAATAAATAAAGCTGTGTAGAAAGCAATAAATAAAGCAAAAAATAATAGGCACAAGTAGCACATAACACCCTCATAAACACAAATCAAACAAGCGCTAGGAGAAACCCACAAAAAGAACCAAAAGACCTGGTTGCAAGATAGATCTTATCCCCAATAGAGTCGCCAAGTTGTCGCTCCCGAAGATTTGCATCCCGGTACAAGCGCGAACGGTCGGTGAAAGGAGAAAATGAGATGAAGTGAATAGAGTCAGCAGCTAGGCATTTTTATCCCAAAGGAAAGGTAATGGTGCATAAACCTAGAAATATATGGACAAGATGGTTGCGAACCAGAGAAACTAAGAAAGGGGGTTGGTTACAACCTGGGAAGGTATTAGCACCCAGATTGTCCGTCGTACTCGAAGGGATCCACGCTTAAAAGTTTGTGTTTAAAAGGGGTAAGTGTATGTGATGTCTGTGTGCAAGAGCTGGAAAAGAATATACAAGTATGTCGCTCCCGAAGATTTGCATCCCAATACAAGCGCGAATGGTCGGCGAGAGGAGAAATGAAGGGTGAAGTGAAAAGAGTCACCAGCTAGGCATTTTTATCCCGAAGGAAAGGTAATGCTGCATAAACCTAGAAAGAGATGGATAAGACGGTTGCGAACCAGAGAAACTGAGAAAGGGGGTTGGTTACAACCTGGGAAGGTATTAGCACACAGATTGTCCTTCGTACTCGACGGGATCCACTCTTGAAAGTTTGTGTTTAAAGGGGTAGTGTCTGTGCTATGTGTGCAAAAGCTGGAAAAGAATATTCAAGTGTCAGTGCAAAAAGAGAAGTGAAATGCTCAGGAACTGAGGCTTAAAAACAATGCTGAAAGAGGGGGAAAGACACAGAGACTTTTGTTCGATAACAGTTAAGTTATGCCTACGTATCCTCTCGTACAATGAGGAAGTCAGAACACTGTAGTTCGACACAAAGAGACTGGAGATGAAATGACTATGAACTGCTTGCTTGTCTATGCTCAAGTGTATGACTTGTCTAGCTCAAGTGCTAACTGTCTTGCATTAGACGGAAGAAGCAAGTTCTCGTTTGTGAGTGAAGATGATGAGAAAAGAATCCCAGAGGAGACGATTATTGTTTGTTTTTGTGTTTTCAATCTTTTATTTCTTTTTTTGTTTGTCATAAGTTAATGAGCTTAAGCCTAAACCAAGGGTTAGTAAATTCATCATATCTTCCCTTTGATTAGGGATAATGAGAATACCTTAAGAATGAGATAAACATCTCAAACTTAATTACCATGATGATGTAGGATTAAGATCATTAACCTACTTGTGATTATTTAGATGTTTTTTTGAGTTTTTGTTTAGTGTTAAGTAATGAGCTTAAGCCATAATCAAAGATTAGTGAACTCATTACACCATCCTAATTGAAGGATAATAGATGAGCACACTTAAACTGAGGAAGATACCTCAACTTAATCCATGATTATGGATTAACCTCATGACAAAACAAGCCTTTATTAATGTGGATTTTAATTAAGGGTGAGATTAAGAAGTGAGTTTTAGGGTTTGTAAGACAACTTGAGGGGGACTTGTCCATTAACACTAGGGTTAGTCCTTCTTAACCAATAAAGGAAGAATTAGAACCCTAATGCAAGGCCCAAGTTACAAGTTAATGTCTTAATGATTATTAGATGGATTGATTAAGAGGTTTAAACAAATTAAGGGTTTAACACTTAGGATTAAAGTTATACACTCCATCCTAAGAGAAGGATGCAGGCATAACCCTAATAACAAAGTCTTAAAACCTTAAAGGTTTAGTCTCTAATGATGGGGTGAGAAGAGAGACACAAAGAAGACACAAAGGTAAAAGCTAAAGGGGGACTAATCACAACCCTAATTATTGTCATGCTTGGGTGTTCCTATGTTTTGTAAGGCTTGAGAAATATCTTCAGAGAAGCCACCAATGGAAGAAGCAGATGAGAGGAAGAGAAGCAGAAGAAACAAGTCACTTACTTCACTGAAGAAGATAAGTAATTTGGAGAAAGAAAGTGAATGATGAACATGAATGAGCAAACTCACTCTAAAGCAAATGAAAATGCAGCAAGGATGCATAAGAAGAATGAGAAGAGAAATGAAAGGTGAAGGAAAATTCACTTCTCAAACTACTTACCACCTGAAAATGTTAGCATAAGGAAATAAATGAAATTAAATGAAGCAATATACTAAGGTAAAAAACAAAACCAGAAGCAAACACATGATGCAAATGATGCTATGAGATGATGCAAAGGCATACCAAGTGCAATGAATGTTCATACAAAGAGAAAGAATGCAAATTGTAAACACCCAAAATTTGCCCTCACTCATTTCACCATGACTTGTGATTCTTTTCATATGCATAAGTTCAATCATATCATCTCATATTGCATTTTTGCTTCACTCCATAGGTTCCAAGTCATCTGCACCTAGGGTTTGTGATTTGAGCAATCCCTGAGCTATCTGAGCCACTTCAAAGGTCTTCAATCATCTCAAGAGGGTCCATGTATGTTCAAGCATCATATTATATCCTCCCAAGATCAAGGAAGTCAGAAAATCACAAGAACTGAGAAAGGCATGGAAGCAGAGCCAAGCTTAACTGCACAGATGACCTAAAATTAGGGTTTTGGTTTCAGAGGCCATAACTCCAAATTTTTTGGTCATTCTTGTTTCTATTGGTCTCTATATGTTATAAGGATCATACACACCAATTTTCATGAAGCAATTCAATGGGGAAGGCATCTGATCAAAAGATGACTTCTTGAGCAAGTCAGTGCAAAATTAGGGCATCTGAGGCCCCCATTCATCCAACCAAAGGGTTTTCTCCATCATTTTGGATGTTTATGATCTTTATTTGATCTTATAATAAGTTAGAAGTTCACAAAATTGAATAATTTCAAGCCATTTGCAAAGTTGCCATTTTGGGAAAGTGACTTGTAATGTAAACTTGCCATTTTGGGAAAGTTTTCAACCTCCTCTTTTTGATCCAAAAATGCTTCAAATGAAAAATTATTGGTCATGAAAGTTGTAGATTGGATCCTCCCATTTTAAAAAAGTACAATAACTTGATCTAATTCATTCTAGAACTCAAGTTATGGCCTTGCAAAGTTGGGAAAAATCACTTAATTTTCACTTTTGTGCCAAAGAGGAAACTTGCAAAAACACTTGCCAAAGCCAAATGTGACCTCTAATTAACTTCCAACCATCACACATACATCATTCATGGTCCATAATTCAGAATTGCCCAAGGGATTTCTCATTTTTTATGCCTTGAATTACAAGTCACCATAAGGCATTTCTCATGAATCTTCAAAAATGGAATTTTTGCAAAAGGGACTTCTAATGTTTGAATTAGTTGTTAAGTGATCTCAAAACATCATGACAACTTCATGTGGTCCATTTGGATGCAATTTGACCAAGAGTTTATAGGTTTCTTTGCCTTGGTTCACAAAGATTTCCAAAGAGGTAAAAGTTGCAAGAGCCATGCTACCACTTGCCCTAGCCATTACAGCTGCACAAAAACAATCTAAGGGTCTTCCTTGATCCATGTTGAGCCCAGCCATGCCCCTAATCTCCCTCTGACCCGATCCATACCTCAAGTACACAAAGTCATGACTTTTTGCATCTTTTCCCATACCAATCAAACTGTGACATTACCAACCCTCTGCCCAATCAGAACTTAATATGTGGACCTCAAGGACTTGAAACCTACACACATACAAGCCAACATCTTCCCATAAGCAAGGATACACAAAAACTGCAAGTTTCCTTCATCTCTTCGAAACTCTTCCCATAGCCATCACACTCAATTTTCTCTTCACCAACAAGTCACATATCCTCCATAGAACCAAAATCAACCATTAAAACAACCAAAAGCATCACATACACCAACTGTAAAACCTGCTACACCAGAACTCAAACTTCCAAATCAGCCACCCTCAAAGGTTTTGAAGCACTCCATTGATCTCAGGAGGTTCAGAGAATACTTTTTGCATTAAGGAAAGGCCAGAAAAGCTCACTTTGACATTTCATCATCTCAGGTAAGCATAAGAATCAAATTTCTCAGAGCTTGTTTCTTTTGTTACAAATTGAAAATATATGTTATGCTGGTCATGTTGATGCTCTTAGAATTAAAAATGGTGAGGAATTGAGTATTTTGTGGTCCTCTGAAATTTCACCCGTGAAATAATTTTGTTTCGATTCTCTTTGTTCTTGGTTTGTAAATGATGTTTGAGGGATGATTTGAATGGGGTTTGGGTAGAGGATCATTTCTGTGTGTTTAATTTGATGAGGGGTGGCCTGTAGAGTGTTTTAGGGTTTTGGACACGCTGGAGAAAATGACCGGAGCTCCTCTCTGGTCACCTGAAAGTAATTAGGTCCTAACCCTAATTAACTTGCCAGTTTGCTTCGTGGCCATTGGATATGGATTAGGTTAATTTCTGAACGGCCCAGATCAAGTCATTTAGCCCTAATCTGGTTTTATTAATTTAATTAAATACAATTAGGTTAATTAAACTAGAATGAATCTCAGCCTTTAAAAGGCGCGCGCAGTCAACCTTTTCCTCTTCAGTTCAAATCTAGGCCATCAGATCTACTTACTTTCTCTTTTAATTAATTTTATTTTCATTTTTGTTCATTTTTCTTATACAATTTATTTAAAATAGAAAATTACTTCTAAAAAATTTCATTTTTTGCATCATGTCTTAAAATAGTTTTCTCATTCTAAAAATAATTTTTATTTTATTTTTTGCATAATTTTCGTATTTTTAAAATATTTAAATGTTTATTTTAATTAGTTAATGAGAATTAATTAATTAAAATACCATTTAAGTTTCTAAAAATCACCAAAAAAAATCACATTTCATCTTGATACACTTAGAAACATTATCAAACTCTTCAAACAAATTTATTTTTGGTTCTTGACCTATTTTGACATTTTTCTTTGGAATTAGGGTTCTTAAAAGTCAATATGTTTGCCCTAACTTAGAAAAATCCCTTCTACCTAACCATGAGGAGGTTGATGATGGTTCTTTTTGCATTGCATTCCTCATATCATGTAGTTTCTAGGATAAAATTGGTTTGAATTAATATTTCATTTTCAATTTTTTGTGCATTTTCCCTTTTGAAGTGCCCTAAAACCCTAGCCAACTTGAGAAAATCATAACTTCCATTAGGTTAAGATTTAGGTCTCCTCCTTTGGGCAGTGAACTTGTATAGGTTTAGGGTACCTTTGATCCCATTTTCAATTTTTTATCATGCCATTTGCTCTGGTTTTGATTTTTGTATTGCATGTTATGTATAAACCCTAATTTTTTGCCTTCATTTGCATCCATCTTCACATGCTTGCATGCATGAACTTACCATGACATTTTGTGCATTCACATGACTCCTAAGACATATTATGACACATTAGAATCATGATAAGTCATTTCTTCATTCATTAGCCATGTTGTGCATTCATTTCATTTCATAAACTTTCATGAACTTTCATGGTTCAAAACATGCTTCATTTGCATCCTCATCCTTGTATGATCATCCACAACTCTTGACATGTGTTTGCATTATCTCTTAGCATCATTGACATCATGTTTATGCTTCTGATTTTGGTTTGCATCATTGCATTCATTTCATGTTCACTTCATTTCATGTCTTTTGGCTAACTTTTCAGGTGGTAAGTACTTGAGAAGTGAATTTGCCTTCACTTCTCATAATCCTTTCTCATCCCTCTTATGCATTCATTGCTGAATTTTATTTGTGGATTAGAGTGATCTTGCTCATTCATTTTCCCTCCTCACTTTATTTCTTCAAGCAACTTGTCTTCTTAAGTGAAGCAAGTTGACTTGTTCTTTTTGCTTCTCTTGCCTTCATCCTGTTTCTTCCATGGTGGTTTCTTTCTTGAAGATCTTTTGCAATCCTCATAAACCCTAGGAACATCCAAGTATGATCACACTTAGGGCTTGATTAGTCCCCCCCATGAGTTTTACCTTTGTGTCATCTTTGAGTCTTCTCTTCTCATCTCTTAATCAATGACTAAACCTTAAAGGTTTTAAGGCTTTGTGATTAAGCTTATGCCTGCATCCTTCTATTAGGATGGAGTGTATAAATTTATTCCTAAGTGTTAAACCCTTAATGTGTTTAAATCCTTTAATCAATCCACTTAATAATCACTAAGACATCAAGCTTGAAACTTGGGCCTTGCATTAGGGTTCTAATTCTTCCTTAATTGGTTAAGAAGGACTAACCCTAGTGTTAATGGACAAGTCCCCCTCAAGTTGTCTTACAAACCATAAAAGTCCACTTCTTAACCTTGTCATTAACTAAAATCCACTTTAATAAAGTCCTTGTTTTGTCATGAGGTTAATCCATAATCATGGATTAAGCTGAGGAGCCTTTCTCAGCTTAAATGTTCTCATCTATTATCCTTCTATTAGGATGGTGTAATGGGTCCATTAAATCCTTGATTATGGCTTAAACTCATTACTTAACACTAGACAAAACAACAAAAACACCTAAATAATCACAAATGGGTTAATGATCTTAATCCTACATCATGATGATTAAGTGTGAGGTGCTTATTTCATACTTAAGGTATTCTCATTACCCCTAATCAGAGGGAGGATGTGATGAGTCTACTAACCCTTGGTTTAGGCTTAAGCTCATTATCTTATGACAAATACCAAAAAGCAATAAAAGATTGAAAACATCAAAAACAAACAATAATCGTCTCCTCTCGGATTCTTTTCTCACCATCTTCACTTACAAACGGGAACTTGCTTCTTCCGTCTAATGCAAGACAGTTAGCACCTGGGCCAGACATGTCATACACTTGAGCATAGACAAGTAAGCAGTTCACAAGTCAATTTATCTTTCAGTCTCTTTGAGTCAAACTACGGTGTTCTGACTTCCTCATTGCACAAGAGGATACGTAGGCATAACTTAACGGTTATCGAACAAAAGTCTCTGTATCTTCCCCCTCCCTCCAGCATTATTCTTTAAGCCTCATAGTCTTGAGCTTTGGACTCTTTCCTTACACTAACACTCTCTTGTTTCACCTCATACTTTCTTTTACACTGACACTTGCATTCTTTTCCACCTTTTGCACACAAAATAGCACTGACACTACCCCTTTAAACACAAACTTTCAAGCGTGGATCCCGTCAAATACGGCGGACAATCTGGGTGCTAATACCTTCCCAGGTTGTAACCAACCCCCTTTCTCAGTTTCTCTGGTTATCGTCTTATCCATATCTTTCTAGGTTTATGCAGCATTACCTTTCCTTCGGGATAAAAATGCCTAGCTGGTGACTTTATTCATTTCTTCTCTTTCGCCGACTGTTCGCGTCTGTACCCTTCTTGGCCCGGTGTCATTTGGTGGGAGCGACACAAATGAAGCATGTAGGAAACATGAAAATACATGTATGTTTATGGAATGAAATGAATGCAAAGCATAGCAAATGTATGAAGAAATAACCAAGCAATGTTCAAGCAATGTCTTAAGATGTCTATTATGGCATACAAGTGCTTAGAATGTCATGGCAAGTTCACATGTTCATGCAATGCAATGTAAGATGCAAGTATGGATGCAAGATTAGGGTTACATGAAAGGATGAGATGCAAATGTCAAAATCAGAAGCAAATCACATGATAAAAATTTGAAAATGAACTCAAAGGAACCCTAACCCCATATGATATCACACCCCAAAGCAGAAGGTCTAACTCTTAACCTAAAGAAAGTTGTGATTTTTCTAAGTTAACTAGGGTTTTTGGGTACCTTAAGAGGGAAAATGCAAATCAAATGGAAAATGCAAGATAAATTCATGAAAATATTATCCTAGGAACTACATGCTATAAGGAACACAATGCAAAAAGAACCATTGTCAAACCCTTCATGGTTAGGCAGAAAAGAATTTTCAAAGTTAGGCTTCTAAAAAGGGAATTTTATGAACCCTAAATTCAAGAAAAATGTCAAAGTTGGATCAAAACCAAAAAGAAATTTGTATGAATGGTTTGACAATGTTTCTAAATGTCCTAAGATGCAATGTGATTTTTTTTTGGAATTTTTGGAAACCTAAATGATATTTTAATTAATTAATTTCCATTAATTAGTTAAAATAAACATTTAAATATTTTAAAAATGAATTTTTAATGCAAAAAATAAAAATAAAAATGTTTTTGGGTGAAGAAAAATATTTGAAATTAAAATACAGAAGGAAATTTTTTTAGGGTTTTTCTAAGTATTTTAAATGAAATGGTAAAGAAAATAGGATTAAAATTTTATAAAAATGAATTTAGGGGGAAGTCAACTGATCCAATGGATGAGGTTTGAATGGGCTTTGACTGCGCGCGCAGATGGAAGGCCTGGATTGAATCTGGCTTAATTATATAATTAACCTAATTAATTAATAATTAAACTTAAGTGAAGTGATCTGGACCATTCACACGAGCGGGAACTAAGATCCTAGGGATGACATTTAAACATGGCCACTAAACCCTAATTAGGGTTCTAAACATTTTCAGGTGACCGGAGCTAGCTCCGGTCATCTTCACCGACTAGCCAAACATGCTATCTCATTTAATACGCAACCCTAAGCTCTCAAACTCTCCAGAAATGATCCTTACATCACTCTAAACAAGAATCAACCAACAAATTTCATTTATTTCACATGAACAGCATGATTCGAAGCAAAACGAAAAATCAAACAGAAATTTCATAAGCTTGTGAAATGCTCAATACGTAACCATTTTCAATTCTAAACACATCAACATGATCAGTGAATCATAAGGAATCATTTAGGAACTTAAAATTTCATTTCTGGAAAAAACGTTCTTGAGGTTACCTGAGCTTAAGCTTTCTCAATTTGGAGCTTTTGGACCTCCTCTCTTGTGCAAACCCACTCCTCTTGACCTCCTGATGAAGTTGCAATGCTTGGAATGAGCTTAGAATGGCTGGAATGAAGGCTGCAACTCAACTGGCCAGAAATCGTGTTTTTGTTTGGCTGGCTTTCAGGCTTGTTTGAGGGTTAGGAAATGTTCTAATGATGATGGTGAGTTGAATGGTGAAGTTTGTTTGTGGTTTTAGTGGCTGGACAGTGTGTTTCGAAAGCTTTTGCTTGAAGGTGATTTTTTAGAAACTTGGTGTATGGAATGATCTGAGCTTGTGTGTGTTATGGATTGGCTTGCTTTTGATCCACATAACATTGTTTGATAGGTCAGAAAGTGGGTGGTGGCCTCTGGTGATTGTTATGGGAAAGTTGCCAAAATGTCAACATTAGGTGTACTTGAGGTATGGGCTCATGTTACAGCTGTTTTAGGGCATGTCTTGGCTCAGCAAATATCAAGGAGAACCATGGAAAATGTTTTGGGGTGATGCAGCAAGTGTATGCGAAGTTTCATGTCCTTTTGCAAATTTGAAGAAGTTTGGCCCCTTTTGAATTTCTTGATGTTCAAGGCATGAAATGGGATGATTCTTTGGGCAATTTTGGTCACAATGCATTGTAGTATGTTTGTATGATGCTTAGAGAGTGATTAGAGGTCACAAAATGACTTGGTATGTGAAATTGCACAAAATCCTCTTTGGTGTGAAAGTGAAAATTATAGGATTTTTGCCAACTTTTCCAAGCCATAACTTAAGTTCCATAATGAATTAGGACTTGTTCTTGTACTTTTTTAAAAGTGAATGATCCAATCTACAACTTTCATGACCAACAATTTTTCATTTGAAGCATTTTTGGTTGAGAAAGAGGAGGTTGAAAATGAGACTGAAAATGAATTGACTGTGAACTACTTGCTTGTCTATGCTCAAGTGTATGACTCGTCTGGCTCGAGTGCTAACTGTCTTGCATTAGACGGAAGAAGAAAATTCTCGTTTGTGAATGAGTGTGATAAGAAAAGAATCCCAGAGGAGATGTTTATTGTTTGTTTTTGTATTTTCAGTTTTTTATTATTTTTGGTGTTTTGCGTAAGTTAATGAGCTTAAGCCTAAATCAAGGGCTTTGTAAACTCATTAATTACCTTAATGATGTAGGATTAAGATTATTAACTTACTTGTGATTAATTAGATGTTTTTGGGTTTTTGTTTAGTGTTAAGTAATGAGTTTAATCTCTAATCATAGATTAGTGGGCTCATTACACCATCCTAATAGAAGGATAATAGATGAGAACACTTAAGTTGAGGAAGATACCTCAAGTTAATCCATGGTTAGGGACTAAATTCATTATATAACAAAGCCTTTATTAAGTGGATTTTAATTAAAGGGATGAGATTAAGAAGTGGATTTTAAGTTTGTAAGATAACTTGAGGGGGACTTGTCCATTAAACACTAGGGGTAGTCCTTCTTAACCATAAAGGAAGAATTAGAACCCTAATGTAAGGCCCAAGTTACAAGATGAAGTCTTGGTGATTATTAAGATTATTTGATTAAGAGGTTTAAAAAAAATTAAAGGTTTAATACTTAGGATTAAATTTATACACTCCATCCTAAGAGAAGGATGCAGGCATAACCCTAATTCCAAAGTCCTAAAACTCTAAGAGTTTAGTCTCTGATTATTGAGATGAGAAGAGAGACTCAAGGAGACTCAAAGGTAAAAGGCTAAGGGGGACTAATTACAACCCTAATCAATGTCATTCTTGGATATCCTATGGTTTATGAGGCTTAAGAAAGATCTACAAGGAAGCCACCAACGGAAGAAGCAGATGAAAGGAGGATGAGAAAGAAGAATAATTTAGTTACTTCATTGAAGAAGATAAGTAACTTAAAGAAAGAAAGTGAGAGGGATGGAACACAAGTGAACAAGTTCACTTAAAATAAAAACCAAATTCAAATGAAAGAGATAAAGAGAAGTGAGAAGTGAAGGCAAATCCCCTTCTCAAAGTAACTTACCACCTGAAAATGTTAACATGAATGCATAAAGTACAAAGCATAAAGAAATGAAATGAAATGCAATGAGATGAAATGATCAAAGTCAGAAGTTTTTATGCAATGTTAATGTCATGTGAGATGATGCAAAGGCATTCGAAGTGTATATGTATGATCATACAAGAATGAGATGTCATGTAAGCATGCTTTGAAGTTTGAAAACACATGAAAGTTAATGAAATAAAATGAATGCAAATCATGGAAAATAAATGAAGAAATGATCAAGCATGGTTCTAACATGTCCTAGGATGTCTAATATGGCTTATGAATGCAAGAAATGTCATGGCAAGTTCATGTAAGGATGCATATGCAAGGTGAATGCAAGTGAACATGAGAAAATAGGGTTATATGGAAGTATGAGATGCAAATGAACAAACCAGAAGCATATGACATGATAAAAATTTGAAATCAAACTCAAACAAACCCTAATCCCATACTAGGTCACACCCCAAAGGAGAAGGTCAGAAGCCTAACTAAACAAAAGTTATGATTTTCCTAAGTTTTCTAGGGTTTTTGGGTGGTTCAAAGGGAAAAATGCAAATCAAATTGAAAATGCAAGAGAAATTCATGAGGAAAATTTCCTATAAACTACATGCAATATGTAACACAATGCAAAAAGAATCAACTTCAAACGCTTCTTGGTTAGGCATAAATGATTTTGTAAAGTTAGGGTTCAAAAAATGAAATTTAATGACCCTTAATTCAAAGAAAATTCGCAAACTATGATCAAACCTAAAAATAAATTAGTGTGAAGAGTTTGAAAATGTTTCTAAATGCATTGGGATGATTCATGATTTGTTTGGTGATTTTTAGAAACCTAAATGTATTTTTAATTAATTAAAAGACTTTAATTAATTAAAAATAACATTTAAATATTTTAAAAATTCTTTTTTAATGCAAAAAATAAAATAAAAATCATTTTTGGAATGAGAAAAATATTTAAAGTCAGAATGCAAAAGAAAATATTTTTTGGATGCTTTTTGGTATTTTAAATTAATTATGCAAGAAAATACAAAGAAAATGAATTAAAAATGAATTAAAGTGAAAGTAATCTGATCCAGTGGCTGAGATTCAAACCTAGGGGGAGATGTTGACTATGCGCGTTATCCAAGGGTTAGGATAGCTTCTGGGTTAAAAACCTAATTAATTTAATTAATTCAGATTTAGGGTTTAATGAAATGATCTGGGCCACTCGTTCACGCGCTAAACCACATTCAAGGGTTAGAATTCAAACTGGCAACTAAACCCTAATTAATTAACCTAATGACTTTTAGGTGACCGGAGCAAGCTCTGGTCATCTTCTCTGGCGAAGCAAAATTTCAGAAACTCATACAAGCATCAAATCTCCTAATTTCTTGCCCAGAATCACTCCTCTAACATCCAAGAACACGAATCCACAAACAAAAATCATTTATCATGCATAACAAAGCTGAATCGAAGAAAACAAGTTCTAGGTCAAAAATTTCAGAACAACCATACATACTCATTTCTCAATCGTTTTAAAAACAAATCACATCCCGATGATCATTGGAGCATATAGATTCATATTGTAACTAGAAAAACAAGTTCTGGAAAAATTGTTCTTGAGGTATACCTGAGGTTGAGCTTTCTGATTCTGGGCTTTCTGGACCTCTCTTTGGTACAAGTCAACTCCAATGGGCCTCCTGAGGATGCTTTGATGCTTGGAACAAGCTTGCAATGGCTGGTTTGAAGGTTTTGTTTCTGAAGTTGCAGAAATCGTATTTGTGTTTGGCTGTGTTTTAAGCTATGGTGATGGGTGGGAAATGATCCTGGGGTGATGCTGAGTTGATTGGTGGAAGAGTTTGTGATTTTTGTTGGCTGTGTTATGAAATTCGATGAAGGGAAGGTTTCTTGAGGTTTTTGTGATTCTGAGTGTGTGTATGGATTCAGGCCTCAATGTTATATGAAATGAGTTGCTTATTGTCCATATAAACAATGTTGATTGGCCAGAGAGTTGTTGTGGCACAGGCTGATTGGTATGGGAGCTTTTGCAAAAAGTCAATATTTTGTACTTTGAGGTATAGGCACAGGTCAGAGGAGATTTCATGGGGTGTTTGGCCTCAGCTGAGTTCAAAGATGGCCATGGGATTGGTTTTGATGTGCTGGATGGCTTGGATGAAGAGTTATCACATGTTTTGCAAAATTCCCTCTTTGAAGTTTCTTGTATCATAATTCATGGAAACCCTAAGTTCAATGCACAATTATGATCCTTTGAGGTTTGTTTGACATATTGTGAAGTGTTTTTGCATATTTGAAGTCATTAGAATGCTTGAATATGCCACTTTACAAAATCCCTCTTTGACATGAAACTTGAAATTTTAGGATTTTTGCCAACTTTGAAAGGCCATATCTTGAGTTCTAGGATGAATAAATACATGTTCTTGTACTTTTTGAAAAGGGAAAGACCTAATCTACAACTTTCATGGCCAAGAGTTTTTCATTTGAAGCATTTTTGGTTAAGAAAAAGGAGGTTGAAAAACTTTCCCAAAATGGAAAGTTTGCATTTCAAGTCATTTCCATTTTTGGCAAGTTTGCAAATGGCTCAAAATTATTTAATCTTGTGAACTTACAACCTCTTCTAAGATCAAATAAAGATCATAGAACTTCAATTTGATGAAAATACCCCTTTGGTTCCATTGTTGGGGGCCTCAGATGCCCTGATTTTGACTTAACTTGCTCAGGAAGTTACCCAGTGAACAGATGACTTCCACAATGAATTTCTTCATCAAACTTGGTACACATGATCCTTATAACATCATAAGAACATTAAAAACAATAATGACCCAAAAATTTAGAGTTAAGGCCTCTGAAACCAAAACCCTAATTTTGGTCATCTGTGTAGTGAAAACCCTAGCTCTGCTTCCATGCCTTTGCCAGTTCTTGTGACTTCTTGACTTCCATGAACTTTGGGGAATATAATATGATGATAGAACACACATGGACCCTCTTGGAACACTTTGAGGCCTTTGGGATGGCTCAGATGGATCTTTGATTGCTCAGATCACAAACCCTAGATGCAGATGAACTTGAACTTATGCAGTGAAGCAAAAAATGAAATATGAGGTAGTATGCTTATGCTTATGCAAAAAATGAAAGATCACAAGCCATGGTGTGATATGAGTGAGGGGAAATTTGGGGTGTTTACACTCCCTAGTTAGGGGAACTACGTAGACTCTGATCCTCATTTCTTGATGAGGTACGTAGGCAGTGGGGTAGGGCATATTCGAGCACTCTTTTATTTTCCCTACATTTTCTCCCTTACTTTTCTTTTCTTCAGTCCAGTTTCCAGTCTTAGTTTTTGCAGCAGCTTCTTTTTCTTTACCCTTTGAAACAGTTTCTAGCAAGCATGGATCCCGTTGGGTACGAAGGACGATTTAGGGTGCTCATACCTTCCCAGTTCGTAACTGACTCCCAAACCCAGTCTCTTGGGTTCGCAAGACCTTGTTCTTTCCTTTTCTTTAGTTTGTGCAACATTACCATTCCTTTGGGATAAAAATGCCTGGCTGGCGACTCTACCTTCTCCGCGCCACTTTCGCATTTGTACCAGGATGGAAATCCAGGGAGCGACACACTTCATGGTGATATGCAGGTCCTTACTATGGTTACGAGCTTCTGATGTCAAGTCATGATCCGTGAAACCCAACCCGTGGCTGGCGTTAACATTAGAGACTACGTATTCCAATTGACTGACAATATTTTCCTGTGGCACATATGCCATGTTCAACACTTTTAACAATGCTTCCCGGTGTGCATGGGAACACACCAACAGAGATAATATGGAGAATTTTTACGGTGTCTGATTTAACTGGTCCACCACTTTGTAATAACTCTTCTTAATGATCCTCATAAACTCTCTTACTTCTTTTTCAAATGTGTTTTTCTGCAAATCCTCGAGAACAATCTCACCAGCCACAACTTGCTTTCCCTTGGCTTTTGCTGCTGCTTCATTTTCTGCGTTAGTCCTCAGCATTTGCGGCGCAAACAAGCGTCCCATCCTTGTGAATCCACCTAATCCACCAACATTTTCAACACTTGAACCACTTTCCAATGTAGCTTTCTCTTCCTATTTTTTCCCCTAAACATATACGTCTGCACCGTAATACTAAGGGATGCCTCTTTCACTAGTTTAAGGAACGGGTGCAGGTACCATAATAGTAACTGGACTTGCCTTAATAGGTACAACAATGTTAACAGGTGGCGGCCTCGACGACACTTGAATATCCCCAGGGTTATAGTATATGGTCACAGTCGACACGTCCTCTTTTTCTCTGTTCAACTGGTCAAACTATAATCGACCCTCAACCATCAACCTCTGAATTCCAACTTTCAATTGATCACAACCATTACTTTAGCCAGCATACTCAACACACTTCTCATGGCAACCATGGAATACTCGTCCCTTCAACAATCTATTCTTTACCAGCAACAAAGAAGTCTTCACTCGATTCACATAAAATACAAGGTTCAAGCCCTCACTGTCATCCACAACATTCACTCTGGCTCCACTATGGTTAGGCATTGGATTCTGGAGTACATTTGGGGGAGGAGAAAAATTAATGGCCTTCGAATCTATTAAATCCTGGACCTTCCCTTGCAAAGAGCGTTAGCATCATATCCTTGAGGTAAAGGTTCCACTGGAGGTGCCAGTGTTCTCAACTAAATCATATTCAACTCCAACAATCTCTATAACAGAGTAACATATTTCATAGGAATTGGCTCAACAACACAATCAACTTGTTGAGTTTGATGATGCTAATACGGTCTTTTGTTGTTGGTTATCCTGTTGTGGTCACTATTGTTGTTGTTGTTGTTGAGCAGGAGGGGTAGGAATAGTCACAACAGAAACTTGTGAATAATAGTCAGGGCGGCCTCTGCCCCTGCCTCTTACATACACAACATTAGTTTCCCACTCTCTCCACCTCTGAGGACCAATAAAAGGCTTTCTCGCTCTTGAAGAGCTTGCTCCGCTAACATCTTGAATCTTATCCATCTTTAATAAGTTCTAGATCCTCTCACCAGCAAAAAATATATCAGCAAACCCTGTTGACGGATGGACAACTAATTTTTCAAGGTATGCTGATAAGTGCAAACTGTAGGTATTTTTGTATATAGGTTTTGTTGCACTTATCGATACTTTTTGTTAGAATCGTTCGAATAAACCCCGCTTTGTTTGTAAATACGTTTACCTTACATTATAGTGTATATATTACGTTATCTTGTAAATATTATTGAATTTAATTGTTTTCCATTTATTTTTGTAGGTTTTACATCATTGATATTGGAGAATTGTTAAATAGAGCATTGAATAAGATTTCCAACGCTTCGAACCAGGCAAAAATCGGAGTTACGGTTCAAAAGATACGAAGAAAACAATTTTGGAATTTTGAAATACTTGCTAGAATTTTCGTAGAGTGAGCTGGAGCTTGCTGAGCAAGCTGCAAGGAGGTTTAACAGATTTTTTAGGTCTCGCTAAGCAAGCCCTGCGATCATGACAGCTTATATTAAGCGAAAAACAGATTTTTTAGGGTATGGTTTGGGTATTTTTTGCTCCCACTCCATCAAACTTCATTTCTTCATAGATCTAGTGTAGAAAACAACATTGGAGCTTGCATTTGGATGATCCGGAGTCGAATCTCTCGTCGATTGGTGTTGACAAACCATGAAATGTTTGGTTCCTCTTCTTCTCTTCTCTTTGTAAATTCTATTTGTTGAGTGTTTTATGGTTACTATGAACATATTTATCTTTATTGATCATAATAATATATAAATCTGCTTTACAAATCATTATCGATCTCTTCCTTGATCTTTTTGCATCTATGTTTGGATTTGGGTTGTGTTAGAGATAAACAACACAAATCTTGGTTAGGGATGTATATCTATTGTCTAGATGCTAGAGATAAATTTAGATAATAATTTGTTTGGTGTCGGAACTTAATGTCTTCCGTGTTTCGAGGCGTTGTGCACGAGAGTGACGACGAGAGTGATATGGTTGCTCTCTTAGCTCAGTGTGCCAGAGATGGACACTGTTGTGAGCGATGCAGGATGATTTTGATGAGTATTGTAGTAGAGTGAAAATGATCGATGAATTTATGTTTGTGATGAGTCAATTATATAATGCTTGATAAGCTTCTTTTCTCTGAAGAATTTATACTTTTTATGTTCTTATTTAATTTCCCGCATTTACCTTAAAACCATTTTAATCCAAACTCATGAACTTAGACATTTTCGAACGGCAGTTCAATAGAACCGATCTCTATGGATACGATAAATTCCCAGAAAAATACTTCCAAAACTTTTGTTGCTTGCCGTTGTACCGCAATCCAACAAAATGGCACCGTTGTCGGGGATTGGTTTAAATATTGGATCGCATTGCGATAGTTTCGATGTTTTTGAGTTTTGCACATAATGTCTATATTGTTCATACATAATTTATTGTTTTTCTTTGATACATTTATACTTGTCAATATATACTTGTTATGTTTAATGTTTGTTCAAGTGTTTGGTTAGGACACTTGCTTTTGTTTTTCACGGTGAACCATCACCATGTCATGATGGGAGGAAGTTACTAGCTAAGCACAAAAAAGGCGTCGAACTTATGACGTAAGACAATAATGTTTTGTTGTGTTCTTAGTAGTTGTTTTAACGTGTTGAATTTTATGTTTTCCTCAAGCTTGTCGTGTTTAACTTGAGGAAGTTTGTATGTGTAAATATTGTATGTTTTATAATTGAGTTGTGTAGGTGATAGTGGAGGTAGCATGAAATACATTTTGATGACCTATTTTTCTGCTTCTGGTGTAGTTCGCTGAGCGAGCCCTGCTGTACTGAGCCAATGAATTGTTTTAATTGTTCACTTGGTTCTCCCTTCTTCCCACTTCCACCAAGGCCTTATATATTAGTAATTATTAGTAATTTTTCTAATTCTTTTGTTGATTGTTTTGACTCAAACTTTGGCCCAATAACTTGAAGTCGCATTTGGTGATTTTTCAAGTTTGATTGTTTCAACTTGCGAATGTGTGGTAATGATAATGTTTAAAGTTTTGTACACGTTCAAGGTGTGTGTTTATCGCTTTCTAGACTTTAGCATATTCATTATACTTAGACTTTTTACAACTTCCATGTCATTCATTCTTTTGTATACTTGTTCATTTTGTGAATCACTTTAGTTCCCACCCTTTTTGTGAGAAAGCCTTCCATTGTTCATATATGCTTGGAGTACCAACATTCTTGTTTTAACTGGATTTCATTATTTTTAATATTTTGTTTGTGCTGTTTATACAAAAGCATGAAAATGATAAAGGCATTTTTGTTTCATATTGAGCATAACTACCTAGCCAAATAGTCAAATTACCATGTGAGTGTGTGCACATTTGTTAACCCCTTTGAGCTTTGTCAATATTCGTAATTCATGTGAACTTGATGCTTATCTATGAGTGTTAGTTCTCTTTTTGTATGGATTTTGATTCTTTTTTCTTGAACCCTCAACCATGACTTATGGTTTGAATTTTTACCTTGCCTTAGAAAGTAGGGAGTATTCACGCCTTGATGTTGGTTGAATTCAAGTTGGGGAGAGCAATGTTTTCTCACTTATGTTGTTGGTTTCTATGACATTGAAAAAAAAAGTATGAAAAAGAAAAGAAAAAAAAAAGAGAAGAAAGAAAAAGAAAATCCTTGTGAAAGGAAACAAAAAGAGTGCGAATAATTATGATAATAAGTATGCATTTTGGTGTGAAAATTTGGGATGAAAGAAGAGGTTTGATTGGAATTCTCTGTTTGAAACTTTGTAAGTTGATCACTCCATTAGGATCAGGCAAGTTTTTGTTTCGACTAGCTTTAGGAATTATCCCTTGTTTTTTCACCCGACCATATTACTGCCCTGAAAGTCCTTTTGATTCTTGCTTTTGTGTTTTTAATGTGATTTTTGGATGATTGCATAATTTAGTCTTTTGTTTGTAAGCTTGTTGTGTGAGTGAAAAATCCCTCATTTTGTGTTTTTCATATATCGATGATTATTTTTGCTAGGTGTGATTCACGTTTGAACTTGTATTGTTTTAGAATGTTTGGCATGACTTTTGTATTTAGCATTTGTTTCGTGATTATGTTATCGTTGAAGTTTAGTGGTAAGTATTTACTTTGTGTGTATCATTTTCGATTGAACCATTGCATTTGTTTTCCGTTTTCAAAACTTGTTGATTCGTGATTCTTGGATTATATTCTTTTGTTCCCTTAGTGTCTGGCTTTGTTTGAGGACAAACAATTATGTAAGTTGGGGAGAGTTTGATAAGTGCAAATTGTAGTTATTTTTGTATATAAGTTTTGTTGCACTTATCGATACTTTTTATTAGAATCGTTCGAATAAACCCCGCTTTGTTTGTAAATATGTTTACCTTACATTATAGTGTATATATTACGTTATCTTGTAAATATTATTGAATATAATTGTTTTACATTTATTTTAGTAGGTTTTACATCATTTATATTGGAGCAATATTAAATAGAGCATTGAATAAGCTTTCCAACGCTTCGAACCGGGCAAAAATCGGATTTACGGTTCAAAAGATACGAAGAAAACAATTTTGGATTTTTGAAATACTTGCTGGAATTTTTGCTGAGCAAGCTGTAAAGCGGTTTAATAGATTTTTTAGGTCTCGTTGAGCGAGCCCTGCGATCATGACAACTTATATTAAGCGAAAAACAGATTTTTTAGGGTATGGTTTGGGTATTTTTTGCTCACACTCCATCAAAATTCATTTCTTCATAGGTTAGCTTAGAAAACAACATTGGAGCTTGCATTTGGATGATCCGGAGTCGAATCTCTCATCGATTGGTGTTGACAAACCATTAAATGTTTGGTTCCTCTTCTTCTCTTCTCTTTGTAAATTCTTTTTGTTGAGTGTTGTATGGTTACTATGAACATATGTATCTTTGTTGATCATAATAATGTATAAATCTTCTTTACAAATCATTATCGATCTCTTCCTTGATCATTTTGTATCTATGTTTGGATTTGGGTTGTGTTAGAGATAAACAACACAAATCTTGGTTAGGGATGTATATCTATTGTCTAGATGCTAGAGATAGATTTAGATAATAATTTGTTTGGTGTAGGAACTTAATGTCTTCCATCGAGGCAACGTGCGCGAGAGTGACGACGAGAGTGATATGGTTGCTCTCTTAGCTCAGTGTGCCAGAGATGAACATTGTTGTGGGCGATGCTGGATGATTTTGATGAGTATTGTAGTAGAGTGAAAATGATCGATAAATTTATGTTTATGACGAGTCAATTATATACATGCTTGATAAGCTTCTTTTCTCTGAAGAATTTATACTTTTTATGTTCTTATTTACTTTCCCGCATTTACCTTAAAACCATTTTAATCCAAACTCATGAACTTAGATATTATCGAACGGTAGTTCAATAGAACCGATCTCTGTGGATACGATAAATTCCCAGAAAAATATTTCCAAAACTTTTGTTGCTTGCCATTGTACCTAAATCCAACATATGCCCCTTGTATTGTTCCCATGAGCATGTCGTCCATTTCACAGTCTATTAGGGGAGTTTGAACCCTACCATCAAATTGGCGCCAACGTTAGGCATACTCCTTGAAACATTCTTTCACAGACTGTGTCATACTTTGGTGCTGAGTACGATTCGGTGCCATATCCATGTTGTACTGATAGTGTTTCACAAAAGCTTCGGAAAACTCCTTCCATTTTCTCACAGAGGCACTATTCATCTTAATGTATCATTCCTGCGATGCCCTAGTGAGGCTATCTTGGAAATAATAAATCCATAACTTCTCGTCATCTGTGTGGTAACAATTCTTCCCACGTAAGACTACACGTGTGTCTTCGGACAGGTCAAACCATTGTATTTGTCGAAGGTATGTGTCTTAACTTTTGAGGAATCCTTACTACGAGAACCAAACCCAAATCAGACACACCAAAACCAAGGGTGTTTTTAGATTCGATAGATCGAATCCTCTCAACAATCTCATCAAATCTACGATTCACAATAACATTTTGTGCCTCCATGTCTCCATCAACCAAAGTAAATTGGTCCTCTTGACCATCCATATAAGCACCATGACGACCCATGTCTCCGCCAGGAGCACCAATCCCATTAGCAGCAGGGGTAACTACAAGATTACCCTGAGGAGTTGGAATGCCATTGTCTGGATTACCCTCTGGAGTTTCTTGAGTTCTTTCCTCCATCTCGGTCATCAAAGTCATGAATTGATCCATATGTGTCATCAACTCAGCCAACTCTGCCTGCATTTGCTCCATAATCCTTGTTTTGTTTTCTCAGGTCAAATATCGGTGAACTCTCATATCAGCATAGTTCCTGAAATAGAAGAGAAGTCAGAAACCTGAGAATTATACTTGCAAAAATAAGAACAAGGGTGATATGCATGCTATGCAAATGATGAGTCTTTCATTCTCAAGGTCATTTGCGTCCCAGTTCCGATATCCAATAATAATTATAGAAATCCATATGGCTTTTGGAACCCGACTTTTTGAGAAGGAGCATTCACGCAAGGCTCGGATATGGTTAGTATGGATGAGCAAGAAAAAAAAATATAAAATGAGCTCACAGATCTCCCCGAAGGGTTACAAGTTTTTACAACAATAAAATAAACAAAAAGATAAAGCAAATATTCTCACAACAAGCCTGTGGTTAATCCAAGTACGACAAAAGAAACTAAACTCTACGAAACTCCACATCTTTCAGCCTCCAGTTGAACTGCTTGACAGTCTCGAACAGTTGGGCGGCATCTGGATGCCCCGGGTCTTTAATTAGCTTTTGAATAAGCAAGTCTATCTGTCATACCCCAAATTTGTCCTACCTATATATTATTTTAGTTTAGTATAGCCACTATTCAAAAAAATCAAAAAAATATGTTCAAGGTTTGTACAGAAGATCAGGTCATTTGAGATTGTCAGTGTGTGTGAGTGTGTGCATTGTTAAAAATCTATCAGTGTATGTGAGTGTGTGCATTGTTAAAATCGGTGTCGGGTGTAGACCTTTTGTCCAGTTATCATATTTATTTTCCATTAATCATTTTGATCACAAAATTTTAAAAAAATCCATTTATAATTCCTCTTTTATTTTATATTTCTTTCTATCCATAATTACATTTTACTATTTTTTCCATTTATTATTATTATTATTATTATTATTATTATAATTATTATTATTTTCATAACCCCACTTATATTTATTATTATATTGTTTATTATTATTATTATCAATTTTTTTTATTATTTACACAAACATTACTTTTATTTCTATTATTACTATTACTATTATTATTATTATTATCAACTTTTTTTTTCTGTTTTCCATATTTTCTGTTTTTCATATCTACAGCATAGCAGATCACGTGTAGTCCAGTTACCTTTAACAATTTTTTCAAATTAATTTTCAATATAATTTTTTTTATTACCACCAATTTTATCACACAGATACCCTGCCAGCCAACCATTTGTTTTCAATTAACTCACGAAATATTTTCCTCACAATGCATTTCCACCGGCCCCACTTGAACTCCTTTTCAGCAAAAACATTCACAATATCAACACTACACAGAATAACGATATTCCGCACAACATCAACACAAATCTAAAATGATTCCACAAAAATCCACACAATCGTACAATTTCACAACCTAGAAAATAACAAATTCCTTCTCTCAATCTTTCTTCCCAAGCTTGCCTCAAATACCCCCATCACTCTCTATATAATAGCATTTTCATTAACACAATTTTCAAGCTTGGAGCCCATAAATAAAACTCTGCAAAAAAACAATAACCCAAGCTTCAGAAAATACAAAAATCACAGACAAAATAAATTTTTCTCTCTCTCACAACTCACCTGCTACAACCTTTTGAACCTTTAATTTTTTTTTTTCGTTAACCTTTCTCACGGCATTAAACGAACCTTCAAAACTGAACCAATCCATAAATCTTTTCCTTCATAACCTATCCACAAATACCGATCTAAATCCGCAGAGCCAAACACACAAAACTGAAACCGATGAAAACCAAACCTCCACCACCATTCACAATCAAACCCACATACCCAAATTCGAAGAAAAAAAACCCAATCAAACCGAGAAACAAATATGAATCCAAAATTGTGAGAGTTGAAAACAAACAAACCTTGAAAAATCTAAAAATCACACAAACCATCACCACCACCCTTCATTACAACACAACTCCATAATAAACCTTCACTTTTCAAACCTCATAATCCTTCATCGCAGTTACATCCTCTATTACAAACCCTAACACAAAATCTGAAAAATCAGAGAGATGAAGTCAGAATCCAAAAACTCAAAACGCAACAAAAAAAACAACAGAGAATAACCTTGAAACTGAATCACCTTTCACAAACTCATCACCGCAAAGCAACCTTCAAAACCTTCATAATGATAAATATTTTCAAACCATAAACCCAATCAAAACAAATCCTGAGGGAAATACCCGAGAGAATCCGACGCACAAAACCTCAACCACCGCAAAATCTGAAAACGAAACCGAGAGAGAAATCCATGAACGAATCCAACGAAACAAACAGAGAGATCGTGAGAGGCTTCTGTAACTGAGATCGTTGGAGGGTGGGTTCCCTTTTTCCGAAATCGTGCTTTTAGATGAGAGTTTCAAAAACGATGAATCTTCTTTTTGAAAAAATGAAAAACTTTCTCTGAACTGTGTTACCCTTTGCTGATACTTTGTTTTTTTCTGTTATTATTCTATTATTATTGTTTCTTAATATTCCATGGAGATCTTGGGTTTAGGTTAGAAGCCCATGCTGTCATTTTTATACCCACAGAAGCCCATCTCTATTTTTATGCTACTAACACAATCCCAAGACAGTGTTGCACACCACTTTCTTATTTAATTTCTATTATTTTTATTATTATTGTAATGTATGTATAATTTTCCGAATTTTTTAGTTAGTATTGTTTTTTTTAGGGCCGATGATATAACAAACGATTGATTTTGGTCCGATTTCATTAAATCGGCAAGAATCGGTCAATATGAGGCTATGTAGTTTAGTTTATTTTTATTTATCATTTTGTTTCGATTAGTTTTCCTTTCGGTAATTTAATTTAATCGTTTGTTTTATTATATGGTCGATGAACATCTAACTAATCTTGAGATTCCTCGTAAGCCGACTCGACATTTCGATTAATGATGAGACCATTTTATTTTATTTTCGTTAGTTTACTTTATTTTATTTTTTCGCATTTCAATACATAAACGCTCGACTCCTCGTAGAACGGTTCTAAACATTGAATCGGTTATAAGGTAGTTAAAGAGCCACATTTCGACGCATCCAATCAATTCAAAGGTTCAGCGCATCCGAATAGTTTAGGACACTGCACACATAGTTCCTCTCAGGAAAAATACAATGAACCCTTTTATTTCGTGCAATCATGTGTAACTTACATGTATCCCTCTCCCGATTACCTTGTACGCATTTATTTTTCCGCATTTATCGTTTTTTATTCACTCGCGAACCCTTGGTCCAACACTAAGTTGTTTCACTCGCACATTTCATTCGGTTATGGTTTCTTATTACTAGGAGCACCCCTAGGAACTAGGAATCGAATCCACCTAACCAACTCAACAATAAAACTCCATTTTCATCGACTAACCCAAAAAACCAAAACGATATTTTTAGATCCAAACCCTTGATCCAACGTCAAGCGGTCTTAGGTTATCAAAACACCTAATAACTATCAATACAAAGGTGAAAAATAAAAGTGTTGGATCTCCGATGATTTTCTTCAATTGTTTAGATACGAGGCATCTGCTTTGGGTGTGAGAAATTGACGCCTAATAAAATCAACAAACTAACCAACCGTAGAACCACAAACTACGTGGCTCTGACTTTCCCATTGCACGAGGGAATACATAGGCACACAGATCTTACTCCTTGCCGAGCACCCTAGGAACCTAACCACCATTTTCCCCCCTTTAATACTAACCTTAGTTTAGAATCGTATCGCATTTACTTTCCGTTTTTTATTCGAAGAAGATAAATGACATTCGTAGACATTCAATCACAAATCAAACTAATAGGTTCCCTTTGGGTACAACAGACGTAAGGGGTGCTAAGACGTTCCCCTTACGGAATCAACTCACGAACTTAAAATCTGGTTTTAAAGACCAAGCTTTATCCGTTTTCAAAAACGTTTCTCGATATTTTCCTTTTCCTAAACTTTTGGAATAAAATAAGTTCGATGGCGACTCTGTCTGTTGTTTATTTTTTCCCGCGGCCTTTTGATAACGAGAAAACGTATCGATTATATTGCTAGACTTCATTGACGTTTTATCGCATAATCACCGTTTTAACACTCGATTTCTCGAGTTTTTCTCACCATTTTGCAGGTACATCATTATATGGAGCTAAATCATAAATTAAGAGCAAAAGGAACAAAAGAAACCATAAAAAGATGAAGAAATGAAGAAGCCTGCAAAAACTGCATAATTTGTTGCAGTCACGGTCGTCACCAAGGTGTCACGACCGTGACACCCTAAAAGAGGCCATCACGACCGTTACAACATTGTCACGACCGTGACACTTAAAACCACAGGACACGAGCGTGAAGACCTTGTCACGACCGTGACAAGGGTAAAGTAGGTTATTTGACCAGACTTGGTCATAGGCTACGTGCATGTGAAGCTGCTACTTTCCAGATTGACCCTGCATGCCACGTTCCTAGAATTCCTCAACTTCTCCTACGAGGACCATGCAACACAAAAGCCCAATTACTCTCCTATAAATAGCATTAGTTTTATGAAGAAAGGACAGAGCATTTTTTATTCGAATTTCTGCGGAAGCTCTGCCGAATTGTTTTACGACCCTGTTTCTATTTCTGCATTATTTTTCAGCTTTTCAATTTTATTGTATCCGAACCAAACATATAACAATTTCCAACATCAGGAAATTGTTATACATTTACTTGTTTCTAAACCTTCAGAGTTTGCTTTATTTTCGATTTCCGCCAACTCCGAGCTTTCCGGTCTGTGGAAGAAGGAGTCTGCTATAATATTTGTTAACCAGGTTTTTTATAATATTGCAATTTTAATATTTATAATGTTTATTTATTTTTCTGCCATGAGTATTTTATTATTTAATTTTCTGTCTCTGTCTGGTTCAACATCAATGAGTAGCTAATTACCTTAGGGCGGTATGTAGTTAAAACAAACTTAATCGGTAAAATTTAATCATAGGCTTAAAATAATTAGTAACTTAACATTCTGGCTGATACTTTTTAATTTAATTCGACCTTTTCGTTACGAGAGTAAGAAAAGAGTATTAGGTTAGGTCAAGACCACGAGAGTGTGAGATTTTAACCAGATAGCTAAAGTTAGGCATTTAAATTAAACACAGCGAGAGCGCTTTAAAATAAATTAGAATTACTTAGTTTCCAAAAATTATCTCTAAACACTTATGGGCTAGCGAGAGCAGGCATAGGGCTTTAGGGGTAAGATCTGAGATAAGACCACGAGAGTGTGAGTTGAGGATATTTAAACTGGTAACCTCTACCGAATAGATTAAGTAAACACCTTTATAAGCCTAGGTTAGATTTACCCACCTAATTTAGTATAATTACATACCGACCGCCTTAGTATCATTTTATTAAAACTTAAATTTAATTCCGCCTTGAATATCTTAAAATCAACAAAAAATCGTGACAACCATTCGCCTTAGCTAAACTAGAAGTTCATCTAGCACTAAGTAACCATAGAATCCCTGTGGATCGATAATCTTAAATATTACTTCGATAGGCTATGCACTTGCAGTTAAGATACCGCTAGACACATAATTAGACACGTCTTTAGCCCATCAAGTTTTTGGCGCCGTTGCCGGGGATTCCTTAATTTAGTTACTAGTGCATTTAGGTAGCATTGTCTAGACTAAGGTATCAACTATTTAATTTAATTTAATCTCCGAGTGTATGCCAAGTACTCGCTCTAAAAGCGAAGACTTGCAACCTCTAATCCCTGAATCGGAACGCTTCTTACACGTAAGAAGACGTATATTCGATTACGAAAAAAGTTACAGTATTCCAGATCTTCAATTAGATCCGCCTAAACCAGTCGTAACATCAAAGGACGCAGAGATGGCTGAAGAACAGAATCATCCACTCAAGTATTACGCCAGTCCTTCGCAAGCTGAACCACATTCAAGCATTGCAGCACCAGCTATCAACCGAAATGATTTCGAACTAAAACCTTCGTTGATATCAGCCGTGCAACAAAATCAATTCGCCGGAAATCCTACCGAGGATCCGAATCTTCATCTTTCGATCTTTGTGCAATATGCAGATACCGTAAAAGCCAATGGAGTTACCCAAGAAGCTATTAGACTACGTTTATTTCCTTTTTCACTTCGAGACAGAGCAAGAGCTTGGCTTCAATCTCTGCCTTCGAACTCAGTAACTACGTGGGAGGAACTTAAGAGAGTTTTCTTGAATAGATATTTTCCACCTAGCAAGACAGCTATGCTGAGAGCTCAGATCAACGGATTTAAGCAAAGGGAAAGCGAATCATTATTCGAAGCTTGGGAACGCTATAAGGATCTGCTGAGACTTTGTCCACATCACGGATTAATAGAATGGATGGTCATCCATACCTTCTATAATGGACTCTTGTACAATACAAGAATGACAATTGACGCTGCCGCAGGCGGTGCATTGATGGACAAAGAATATAATGATGCTTATGCACTTATCGAAAGTATGGCTCAAAATCATTACCTTTGGGGAAGCGAGAGAGTCGCAACTGAGAAACCAACAAAAGGAGGTATGTACGAAGTGAGTAGTATGGACCAAGTCAATGCGAAGTTTGACCAACTAAGCCAAAAGATCGACAACTTGGCCATAACACCAACAGCCACCGTGGCTGCAGTAACACCTAACTGTGAGTTATGTGGAGTCCCAGGACACGAAGTTTCTGATTGTCAACTATTGACAGGTACTCCCACTGATCAAGTGAATTATGCTCAAGGAAACCCATACTCAAACACATACAACCCAGGTTGGAAAAATCATCCAAACTTCTCCTATAAGAATAACAATGCTTTGTACGCACCAGGTCAAGCACCAGCTACATCACCGGGATATCAAAAGACTGCTCCTAATGTCCCTAGAAAATCGAACCTTGAGTTGATGATGGAGAACTTTATAGCTAACCAATCTCAAACAAACAAGGACTTCTTAAACCAAAACATTCACACTAGTGAGCAGATTAAACAATTAGTGAGCAAGGTAGATGCATTAGCTACACATAACAAAATGCTTGAAACTCAGATTTCACAAGTAGCTCAACAACAAGCACCTACTGCTGCACCAGCTGGAGTATTCCCTGGACAACCTCAACCTAATCCGAAAGGACATGCCAATGCTGTAATATTAAGAAGTGGCAAGGAACTTGACGGACCTACCGATCCAAGACTTGACAATCCAGCCATGTACCAAAAACCGGATAAACCGACTGAAGTGGTGAATGATCCAGAAGAAAAGGAAGATGACAATCAAGAGGTAGTGGAGAAAGAACAACCTTATGTGCCTCCACCACCCTATAAACCACCAATTCCGTACCCTCAAAGATTAACAAATTCCAAGACGACGGGTCAATTTAAGAAATTTGTTGAACTTCTGAAACAGTTGAATATTACTATTCCGTTTACAGAAGCAATCACCCAAATACCCTCGTATGCTAAGTTTTTAAAAGAAATCTTATCCAATAAGAAAAAGATAGAGGATAACGGAACAGTTACACTTACTGCCGAGTGTAGCGCCATAATTCAGAATAAAATGCCTCCTAAGCTAAAAGATCCAGGAAGTTTCTCTATACCCTGTGTAATAGGAAAATTCGTCATTGACAAAGCTCTATGCGATTTAGGAGCCAGTATCAGTGTTATGCCCTTAACGATTTGCAAAAGGCTAGACATGGGAGACCTAAGACCAACTAAAATGTCTGTTCAACTAGCCGATCGCTCTGTTAAATATCCTGTAGGCATACTAGAAAATGTCCCAGTACGTATAGGACAATTCTACATCCCTACTGATTTTATAATCATGGACATCTCTGAAGACTCCACTACACCTATCATACTAGGAAGACCATTCTTAGCTACCGCCGGAGCCATAATAGACGTAAAAAGAGGAAAGCTGACCTTTGAAGTAGGTGAAGAGAAAGTTGAATTTATTTTAACACAATTCTTACAATCACCAGCTATAGAGGATACATGCTATCTATTGGACGTAATTGACGAATGTGTAAGAGAAATGGAACTGAAAGAGACCACTTATTCTGAAATAAAGAAAATTCAAATCCCTCCGATTTTCGAAGATGATAATTGGCGTAAACCATATCAGGATGATAGTCTAAGCGAAAGTTTAGCACTTACATCGGATCCCATGCCAAGTAAAGATAAACCTACATTAGGATTAAAAACTTTACCTCATAACCTAAGATACGAATTCTTAGACGTTGAATGCAAAAGACCAGTTATAATAAATTCCAGTTTAGGAACTATAGAAACGAAGAAACTTTTAGATGTCTTGAAGAAATATCCAACTGCATTAGGATATAACATATCTGATCTCAAAGGAATATGTCCTTCAGTCTGTATGCATCGTATTCTGCTAGAAGAAGATTGCAGAACCTCCAGAGAATCTCAAAGAAGAATTAACCCAATCCTTAGCACTGTAGTAAAAGAAGAAGTTAAAAAACTACTAGATGCCGGAATAATATATCCAATCTCTGATAGTGAATGGGTTAGTCCAATACATGTAGTGCCAAAGAAAGGAGGTATCACTGTTGTGAAAAACGCTCAAGGCGAATCGATATCGCAAAGAGTAGTGACAGGACATAGAGTGTGCATAGATTATCGTAAACTAAACAAAGCCACTCGAAAAGATCATTTCCCGCTACCTTTTATAGATCAAATGTTAGAACGATTAGCCAAGCATTCTTACTTCTGTTATCTTGACGGTTACTCAGGATTTTTCCAAATCCCTATCCATCCAGATGATCAAGAGAAGACTACATTCACATGCCCATATGGAACGTTCGCTTATAGACGAATGCCCTTTGGATTATGCAACGCTCCTGCAACCTTTCAAAGATGTATGATGTCAATCTTCGCAGATTTTATAGACAACATCATGGAAGTGTTCATGGACGACTTCTCTGTATGCGGGCAAAGTTTTGAAGGATGCTTATCAAACTTAGAAATGGTGTTAGAAAGATGTGTAAAAGTAAACCTTGTGCTTAACTGGGAGAAATGTCATTTTATGGTCAAAGAAGGAATCGTATTAGGTCACGTAATATCCGACAAGGGAATTGAAGTTGATAAAGCTAAGATTGAAGTCATAAAAGATCTTCAACCCCCTAAAACCGTTCGAGAAATACGAAGCTTTTTAGGACACGCCGGTTTTTACCGACGATTCATCAAAGATTTCTCGAAAATCACTAAACCTCTTACTGGTTTATTAATGAAAGACGCTGAGTTCATATTCAATGAAGATTGTCTTAAAGCATTCGAAACTCTAAAAACAACCCTCATCACCGCACCAATCATGCAACCCCCTGACTGGAGATTACCTTTCGAAATCATGTGCGATGCGAGTGACTATGCTGTAGGCGCAGTTCTAGGCCAGAGGAAGGAAAAGAAACTTCATGCGATTTACTATGCCAGTAGAACCTTAGATTCTGCCCAGATGAACTACGCCACTACCGAAAAAGAATTGTTAGCAGTTGTCTTTGCGCTTGACAAATTCCGTTCTTACCTAGTAGGAGCGAAAATAATCATTTACACAGACCATGCTGCTATCCGATATTTATTAACTAAGAAAGATGCTAAACCAAGACTCTTGAGATGGATTTTACTCTTACAAGAGTTTGATCTCGAAATAAAAGATAAGAAAGGTACTGAGAACGTCGTAGCGGACCATTTATCTAGAATAGAAGGTATTAAACCCGAACAAGTGCCGATTAACGATGATTTTCCGTATGAACAGCTGATAGCACAAATAGGAAGCGACCTAGCTCAGTTAGACTTAAATGGATCAGAACCCGTGGAAACAATCCAGACAACTGTAGGACTGCCATGGTACGCTGACATTGTCAACTACCTAGCCGCAGGAGCTCTTCCACCCGATCTAACCTATCAGCAGAAAAAGAAATTCTTTCATAATCTAAAACATTACTATTGGGATGAACCATTATTGTTCAAGAGAGGACCCGATGGAATCTTTCGTCGATGTATTCCCGAAGAAGAAATAGAAGATGTCATTGCTCAATGCCATTCATCTCCTTATGGTGGACATGCAAGCACTTCCAAAACTTGTGCAAAAATCTTGCAAGCCGGTTTATTCTGGCCTAATCTATGGAAGGATGTCCACATCGCTGTTATAAATTGCGACCGGTGTCAACGCACTGGCAATATTTCAAGAAGAGATGAAATGCCTCAAAAAGGAATATTATAAGTAGAAATCTTTGACGTCTGGGGAATAGATTTCATGGGACCATTCCCATCATCTTTCGGTAATAATTACATACTCGTAGCTGTTGATTATGTTTCAAAATGGATTGAAGCCATAGTTTCTCCTACAAACGATACACGAGTAGTAATAAAGCTTTTCAAAAATATAATCTTTCCCAGATTTGGTGTGCCTAGACTCGTCATAAGTGACGGAGGCTCGCACTTCATTTCAAAAATCTTTGACAAATTACTATCTAAGTATGGAGTAAGACACCGTGTGGCTACACCATATCACCCACAAACAAGTGGACAAGTCGAAGTCTCAAACAGAGAAATTAAACAAATCTTAGAAAAGACTGTCGCCATATCTCGGAAAGATTGGTCATCTAAACTTAATGAAGCTTTATGGGCTTATAGGACCGCTTACAAGACACCCATAGGTACTACACCTTTCAAACTAGTTTATGGAAAATCTTGTCACCTCCCGGTAGAACTAGAACACAAAGCTTATTGGGCGATTAGAACTCTCAATATAAACTATAATGCTGCAGGAGAAAAGCGAATCCTAGACATTAACAAATTAGAAGAATTAAGGTTAGATGCTTATGAGAATGCTAAGATATATAAAGAAAGAACTAAGCGATGGCATGATAAACGCCTATCTAGGAAAGAATTTAGTGTGGGAGACGTTGTACTCCTCTTTAATTCAAGACTTAGACTCTTTCCTGGAAAATTAAAATCTAGATGGTCAGGACCCTTTGAAATAACTAAAGTATTCCCGAGTGGAGCAATAGAAATTAAGGGTAGGAATAGTGAACCATTCATAGTAAACGGACAACGTTTAAAACATTATCATAAAGTTGAAAATAGAGATTATGCAAATAATCTAAGGCTTTTAGAGTTGTCCATTGATTCCCCTGATTAATCTAAACCTAAGCATTACGTCAGGCTTTTGACGATAAAAACAGCGCTTAGTGGGAGGCAACCCATTTACTCATTTAATTATTTAAACTATTTCATATTGTTATTTATCGTTTTATTATTTATTTAATTGTTTTGTCATTTTATAGTTTTATTTCATATTACTAGTATTGCCTTTAAATTATGCATTTCATTTTCTTATTTTTATCTTAAATCACTTTTTACAGATTTTCTAAAAGTCTTTTCCACTTTCCTTCTCCCCCTGATTTGTTTCCTCCATATTTGCACTGACCATGGCTAACCAACCCATAAACCATATGGAAACCAAATTTAGAGGTAGGAACCAAAGAATGAAGTTTGAAGAGTTATCACAGAGGCAAATGGATTTGACCCTGTACCCGGATGATCAGACTATGGAAACCCTAGGTATACATGATAGCATCCTGTACTTGTTTAACCGACTTGGATGGGAGAATGCATTGATCCAACATAAGTTTGTGACTTACCGCGAGCTCACCCTTGAGTTCCTTAGCTCCTTAGTTTACCTACCTGAGCGCGGTTTTGGATTTAGGAAAGGATTTATCAGTTTCCGCCTGTTTGGAATAGAATATGACTTTAACCATAAAGAACTAGCTGATTTATTAGGATTCCTTAGTGGACCATTTGCTTTTACTACCACACAGGTAGAATTGATGGATATTGAGCTAGATTTCTTTTGGGGAACTTTAACCGGAAACTACCACCCTGAACCAAATAGCATGAATAATGATGAGATCCATAACCCTGCTCTCCATTACTTCCATAAAATCCTTGCCCACACCTTCTTTGGAAAAGAAGAAAATATTACCGGAGTTTCTAAAGATGAGATATTTATTATGTCATGTTTCACTAATGGACAGCCTGTTAATGGTGTACCTTTCATGATGCAAACCTTCACCCGTATCCAAGAAGAACCTGAATTACCTATATTAGTAGGAGGTCTTGTAACCATGATTGCTGATGCCATAGGACTTAGGTACCAACTGCACAGGTGCAACCGTTTAGGTACAATCCGTCCTATGAATCTTAACTTCTGCTTTAATAGACATATCATAAGGAATTTAGGACATCCACCTTTTGAGTACCTAATCCGGAATGAAGTAGTAACCCTGTTCACATTGCCAAACCATGCTAGAGTAAGTGTTCACAATAAGGATAACTGGCTTTATGAGTTAACCCCACCTGATTATCCATCTACTCCTGAAACACCTCAGTCTTACAAGATAAAAGATGATATAATGACCGATGTCGAAACTGACCCTGAGACACCTCCTGGTTACCATGACATTGACCACACTGAAGAAGTAAATGAAACCCCTGAAGTGAATCAAGGAGATTATGCTAACAACTTACAGAATATTATGAACACTCTTGAAGCTTACCAAACTGACATTAATTCATTTAAGGAAGACATTAAAAGCATGCGATTGGATATTATAGGTTTGACTGACATAACCTGCGAACAATTCTATCACTTGAACTCCGCAATCGAAGATTTGAAGAAACGCTTTTGAAAATGCTATAAGTGATTTAGTTTATTTTTCTCATTGTTTTCGTTTCTAGTTAGATTTATTTTTCGCAAACAATTTCGTACCGTATTTTCATTAATGTAATTTCATTTTCAATTAACTTATGCAATGCACTTCTAATTCCAAAATTTCTCCATTTTAATCAATTTATATATTTTTAGTTCTATGTACTGTTATGCTTGCATTTATTCCTATTATATAAAATCTCTCATGCATGCAAGTTAGTCAAGTACTATGTTGAAATTAATTGTTATATGGTGTTTTAATATAATATTGAGTGAGAAGTGAAGAAATAAATTATTATGAAGTGTGTGAAATAATTGAGATAGTGTTTTCTGGAAATTATTCAACGAAGCAAGCTCTCACGGTCGTCACAACCCCCTAACGATCGTGACGTGCTAATTTAGCGTGTCACGACCGTCGCGCCCCTGTCACGACCGTGACAACCCTTATTACAGGATTCGTGAGAAATAGAACTGTTTCTCTTCGTGACCTCTTCTTCTTCTTCCTCCATAACTTCCAAAAACCACCCATTTTCTCCATAACTTCTGTAACCCCCCCATTACCAACTTTAAACTCATTAACCCCCCATTATCACCACACCTATCACATTCTCACCTTCCAATATTTATTCCGATTCATTATTTCTCTCATTTTATCATTTTTTCACAAAACATCAAAAATCTTCATCTTTCACTCTACCTCTTGCATGCAATGGATACCATTCAATTCAGAGAAGGTGATGCTGGAGAAACCCAGAGATAACGATTTATCCGATTCCAGAACCGCGGTGTGCAACCTACACGTTATATCGACACTGTCTGTTTGAGGGAACTCGGAATGCTTGCCAGTGTCCAGAACCTGCTTCAAAAAGTCGGTCTGTGGGATCTTTGCAGTCAGCCTCAGCCCACATTAGAGCTTCTGACACTGGAGTTCTTAAGCTCGTTCAGTTACATCACCGGTTCCGGTTCTCAGAGTCAGCTCACCGGTTTCGCAAAATTCAGATTGCATGGCCAAGAGTTTAACCTTTCGCAAAACAGGATAGCCGAGTTGCTAGGCTTCGATCACGGGACTGAAGCTCATCTCCGCGTGCCCGATAATTTTAGTGAACCCGCTTTCACTTTATGGCACGACATAACCAATACCCGTGCCTCAGCCTTCCAAAGCCTCAATGCTACACACATTCACAACCCGGCAATCCACTATTTCCACCGAGTCATTTGCAACACCATATTCGCTCGACAAAGCAACCATAAGCTCAACTCCAAGGAGCTTCTATTCTTGCACTGCGCTCTAAATGATGAGCCGATCAACGTTGCCCCTTTCATGCTTTATCACATCCAGGCTATTGCGCATAGAGGATCAACCCCATTTTTCATAGGCGGCATTGTCACCTCCCTCGCCATTCAGTTGGGGCTTGGTGACTTGGTCGTAAATCAGCCTTTCAGAGAAGCAGAATTCCTCACCAAGAGTTATTACAGGTCCGCTCACCTGATTGCGCAGCGAGAGGATGGCAGGTATAGCCCTGTTGTCCATGGCACCATTTTCCACCATATCATTCTGCCGTCCCGCGACCGCATCGACCCATCCAGCCGAGCCAACTGGCTCTTTATTTTACCAGATGTTGCCGAACACGTCCCTATTCATGATGATCAGGCAGACCCTCCAGCGGATGAGATGCAGGACGCTATGGATGCAGCTGAGCCTGTCCAGGATATACCAGAGACATCTACCTGACAGCCTCCTGCTCCGGAATTCACTCTTGAGGATGTCCTCCGTGTGATTCATCAGCAGAACCAGATGAACGCCGCACTGGAGCGAAGGCAGAAGGAGCAGTATGATGCTTTGCTCAGCACTATTGCAAGCAACCAGACATCCACTAATGAGAAGCTTGACGAAATCTTCAGCGAGCTAGAAGCCCTCCGCATTGACATCACTGCTGCCACCGGCACCGGTTCTGACCCTGAAGCGACTCCTTCCAGACGCCGCTCCCGCACCAGAAGCCGAGCCCGCGGTCCTCAGCAGCCATAGTTTTAGTTTGCTTATGTTTGTTTTTCGTTTTTGTCGTTTGTACTGTACTTTTACCGCATCTATATCACAACATTGAGGACAATGTCTGATATTGTGTGGGAGAGGTACCTTTCATTTCCGCATTTTCCCTTTTTCGCATTTTTCCATTTCGTTGTATTTTCAATTCCGTTGTATTTCTTTTCGCAAGTTAATGAAGCGAGCAAATCTTTATGCTATTTTCTTTAGTTTCGAATTTTCCCCGTTTATTTAGCCATACCAGAAAAAATCTTTAATTATTCGCATTACCCAACTTACCTACGGAATCGTAATTAGGAAGCCGAGAACGATTAAACAAGACCAATACAATCTTGACACCTTTGACTTCCCACTTAAGCGATTCCATTCCGATTATCATTACGAGTACACTTTAAGTTTCAGTTCAAAAGTAACCCCTAGTAGTTTATACTAGCAGTCAGCACCGTCTGAACACAAACCACGTGGGGAGCCGATGAATATAAGCATTTGATGCCTAATCAATAATGATCCTTCATATCTCGATGCAAAATGAAAAGAAATTGCACCAAAGTACACGGTCGCATACAAGAAACGAGAAATATGAGAAGGAGTCCATTGCGGGTTGGTTCAGAGGTACTGGTTCTGAACTCGGTAGGGCGTGCTACGGCTCGATCCCCCACAACCTCCAAATCGGATAAAATATGTAGGGTTACCGCACTCGTGTACCAGACCCCGTGCTTAAAAAGGATCAAAGTCGCTAACCGGCTACTCCACTATGTGCGTGCTAAGGCAAAGGGCTTAATGTGATTGCGCTAGAATGAAACCGGGCGAAATAAGATCGAAAAACTCTAGGTGAAATCGTAAAGTAATTACCGATCGTTTCGTTTAACGGGAAGTCGACGACATAGCTTGTTGCTTGTGTCATTAGTGTATCGGTAGTGTAATATCAAAGTACCGGTCTATCCGACAAAATGATCCCTCGTATGGTTTGTTATGAGTATGCGTCAATAAAAGCTTGTCCGCCGATTTTCAACCGACTATTTGCTTGAGGACAAGCAAAGGTTTAAGTTTGGGGAAGTTTGATAACGAGAAAACGTATCGATTATATTGCTAGACTTCATTGACGTTTTATCGCATAATCATCGTTTTAACACTCGATTTCTCGAGTTTTTCTCACCATTTTGCAGGTACATCATTATATGGAGCTAAATCATAAAGTAAGATCAAAAGGAACAAAAGAAACCATAAAAAGATGAAGAAATGAAGAAGCCGGCAAAAACTGCATAATTTGTTGCAGTCACGGTCGTCACCAAGGTGTCACGACCGTGACACCCTAAAAGAGGCCATCACGATCGTTACAACATTGTCACGACCGTGACACTTAAAACCACAGGACACGAGCGTGAAGACCTTGTCACGACCGTGACAAGGGTAAAGTAGGTTATTTGACCAGACTTGGTCATAGGCTACGTGCATGTGAAGCTGCTACTTTCCAGATTGACCCTGCATGCCACGTTCCTAGAATTCCTCAACTTCTCCTACGAGGCCCATGCAACACAAAAGCCCAATTACTCTCCTATAAATAGCATTAGTTTTATGAAGAAAGGACAGAGCATTTTTTATTCGAATTTCTGCGGAAGCTCTGCCGAATTGTTTTACGACCCTGTTTCTATTTCTGCATTATTTTTCAGTTTTTCAATTTTATTGTATCCGAACTAAACATATAACAATTTCCAACATCAGGAAATTGTTATACATTTACTTGTTTCTAAACCTTCAGAGTTTGCTTTATTTTCGATTTCCGCCAACTCCGAGCTTTCCGGTCTGTGGAAGAAGGAGTCTGCTATAATATTTGTTAACCAGGTTTTTTATAATATTGCAATTTTAATATTTATAATGTTTATTTATTTTTCTGCCATGAGTATTTTATTATTTAATTTTCTGTCTCTGTCTGGTTCAACATCAATGAGTAGCTAATTACCTTAGGGCGGTATGTAGTTAAAATAAACTTAATCGGTAAAATTTAATCATAGGCTTAAAATAATTAGTAACTTAACATTCTGGCTGATACTTTTTAATTTAATTCGACTTTTTCGTTACGAGAGTAAGAAAAGAGTATTAGGTTAGGTCAAGACCACGAGAGTGTGAGATTTTAACCAGATAGCTAAAGTTAGGCATTTAAATTAAACACAGCGAGAGCGCTTTAAAATAAATTAGAATTACTTAGTTTCCAAAAATTATCTCTAAACACTTATGGGCTAGCGAGAGCAGGCATAGGGCTTTAGGGGTAAGATCTGAGATAAGACCACGAGAGTGTGAGTTGAGGATATTTAAACTGGTAACCTCTACCGAATAGATTAAGTAAACACCTTTATAAGCCTAGGTTAGATTTACCCACCTAAGTTAGTATAATTACATACCGACCGCCTTAGTATCATTTTATTAAAACTTAAATTTAATTCCGCCTTTAATATCTTAAAATCAACAAAAAATCGTGACAACCATTCGCCTTAGCTAAACTAGAAGTTCATCTAGCACTAAGTAACCATAGAATCCCTGTGGATCGATAATCTTAAATATTACTTTGATAGGTTGTGCACTTGCAGTTAAGATACCGCTAGACAAATAATTAGACACGTCTTTAGCCCATCACCTTTTTCATTGCGAGATCGTATTTTTCGAGGTACGACAGATGGCGACTCTGTTGGGGAGTGAGTCAAGCCTAACTTAGTTCGATTTGTGATTAAATGTCAACCTTGACTATTTATCTTCTTCCGTTTGTTTATTTATTTTTTATAATTTATTTACTTATTGTATTGCTACTTGGGTTCTTTGATCATCAGTAATGAGTGAGATAGGCTCACTACCAAGGCCTGGGAAAAACCCATAGGATTAGAAGATGGTTGTGTATTGGAGGACACGGGGAATATTCTCTGTGGGACAAAGCAAAAACCATCGCTTGGAGTAGATTCTCTTGGAAATATTATGATACGATGTTCCTTCATCGTGTTAACAATGTGTCTAAGTTGAATTTCCGACTCCAGGAACCTTTAAACCAATTCATAGTGGTTAGTAGTGACAACCTACGAGATCTATGTGACTCAACAGGTTGATGCGATAACCATAATCAGACTAGATCCCTTGAAGTATTACTATCTGATAATAATATTTTCAATCTCAATCGACGATGTCTGAGAACCCTAAACCAGGGTCGATGTATGTGTAGTAAAAGCTTACGAGGAATCTTCTTCGTAGGCCGATACGAATACCTCACATAGAATTGATCATTTCAAAGATATTATCGTCTGATTAATCTTCGTCATGTCTATAATGTTATTTACAATGATCCATAACTCTGGGCACCTACCCAAAACCTACCTTTGGGGAGATATCGGTTATTTATCCTATTATTGTGGCCGACCTCAGAGCCTATTGAACCTTTGATCCTGGATCTTGCATTGCATCCATACAAATCATGTCATTGTATTGATTATGCATCTTGCATTTCATTAAAAAAAACAAAAAAATCTCTTTCCATCCAACAGAAATCATCAATTTGATTCCTCAACACTTCCACGCTGCTCAGGTCAACGTCAGACGAGCAATGGATCATATTCAACAATCCAATATTGCCGCAAACGGCCCGTTAACAAATGCTTTTGAAGAGGTTGTTGAAGACCGAGCTGAGTAGTCTTCAACTTTGAAGAAGCCATCTAATCAAGAGAATTTTATTCCTCAAATCAAGGCAGTCGTCGCCATTTATTTCGCATTCTTGTTATTTTGTATTGTTTGTTTAAGTATTATTTTCTTTGAACATTGTTATTTTGTATTCGGTATTGTTAATATTATGTTTATGCATGTTTTGAATTAGTTTATTCGCATTCGCACATCATTTTCATTTAACACTAAATCACAAAAAAAAATTCTCCACTTCACTTTCTTATCAAGTTGTTTTAGCAAAGATTTGAGGGAGGATGATGAAAACTAAATACCCATAATTGTTGTGGTATGATTTTGGATAAAACCTCGTCAATGATGTACATGAATTATTTTCAAATCCCCAAACACTGGAGAAATAAGGAGTTAATCCCTAGTCAACCACTTCGAGCCTAAAAGTAGGAGTTCCTTTCGGGTACAAACCCTTACGCTTAACCCGGGGCAGGGTATTTTTTCAGTTAACTTGGCTACACCTTCAAATCGCAAGATGAGACACCCCGTCGGAGGACCGTCAACAAATGACTTGGCAGTCACGATATTCAACAAATTCAAAAAGTAAAATCGCTAAGTCGAGAACCCAAAGGGAGACTTAAGCGAGAAAAAAGAAAAGAGAAAAAAATAAAGTCAAAGAAAACACTAAGTTGAGCACCCAAAGGGAGACTTAGTCAATAAAAAGAAGAATCAAATCAAAAGAGGAGATCAAATCCTCAGCAAAGACAAAACAAAGATCATGTGACCACATCAAGAATCAAAGGGTCACCAACATTCAATCCAACAAAATAAGATGTCTGCCATTTCCAAGCGAAACTTAAAGCTTCATATTCAACGTCAAAACGAGTGCATGTGTAGAGTTAATTGAACATAGGACTAGAGAACATCACGAAGAAGGGCTGGGTACAGATCAAACTTTGAGCCTTATACCTTTGTTTCTTAAACCATAAACCAGGCCACATTACAACTCTCGAAAGACCTAATTGAGGAAAAGTTTATTCTAAAAGCATGCTACCAGAAGGGTTGCGTAAACTGACTCTCATATATTTGCTAATTTTTGATCTTGATAGCATATTCTTCTTGCTGCATTTTTCATTCACTTGCTAAATTAGCACCACGTTTGGGCTAACTGTCCATTCATCACACTATCACTATCATTCAAATAAATTGACTTTTTCAAAACTTGTATGAATGTTGCATTAACATTACCATTTGTGTATGAACAATTTAATTTCAAATTAGTGCTTGACATCAAAGTAATCCCAGTAAGGGGCAATCAAAAGAGGCACTTGAACTTTTGTTGGTGCTGACCTATATCAAGACTACCTCAAAAGCTTATCAATCAGAGGCAATACCCTCAATAGCTAAATCAGGGGAAAAATCACCCTCAACAGCTCGATCAGGGGGAAAATCATCTTCAAATATTAGGGGTAGATGCCTACCAAATTCCAGACACTAGGACAGATCATGTCTTGGTCACTCTCAAAGCTTCACCATCAGAATTCTTTCAAATACCCTACAGACAGGGGCAAGCAAACAAGGAGAAAATCTTCCTATCTCTACTGCCCAGCTGAACAAGCAAGTTTTGTCAGACATTGGCAACCATTCAAAGTAAAACAATCTTCATGTGTCAATCAATTCGCTCCGCTCATCAGCAAGTGGTCATACTTGAAGCATCCAGATCCATCTTCTGACCACACATTGTCGAAGAACGAGTGTCGGGGAATCAAAACCTTCCACCCACCCAAAGTCCAATCATTATTGGAAACTACCAGACCAAAGTCCACTAAGCTGGCATCTTTCATCTTTCATTCCAATCACCTCATATGCATCATTATGCATCATCAACACTCATATGCATCATTATACATCATCTACATCATTTTGCATACATAAATAAATCAAAATTTTCATATCCCCAACATTTACATTTCAACTTACATCTCATTGCATAAACATTTGTATTGTATTTCCATCATTATGGAATACCATTTCAAATAAAACATGCATACCAGCATAAGTCAAGATCCGGGATCAATCAAAGATTCCAGACCCCTCATCAGCAAATCTAGTGGGCATTCCCCATGGAACTTTTTCTCTTTAACTTTTGTTATCGAAACTCCGTTTTTCAGTTATTCAATTTTTTCTCCAAGAAATTTTTTACCAAGTGTTATTCAGTGGTCGTCCCCCATTGGATCATTTTCCTTTGTTAATCATCCCCATGCAATTTTACTCATTTTACCAGTATTTCCCAACCAGATTGTCATACCATCCTTTTGGTGGTAACGATTATTTAATTTTCAGTCACTCGGCATCCTTTTGGTGTGGAGGTTTTCATACCATCCTTTTGTTGGTAACAATTATATAAATTTCAGTCACTCAGTATCCTTTTGGTGGCGGGGTCGTCATACCATCCTTTTGGTGGTAACGATATTTTAATTTTCAGTCACTTGGTAACCTTTTGATGTTGGGGTCGTCATACCATCCTTTTGGTGGTAACAATTATTTAATTTTCAGTCACTCGGTATCCTTTTGGTGGAGGGTTTTTCATACCATCCTTTTGGTAGTAACGATTATTTAATTTTCAGTCACTCGGTATCCTTTTGGTGGCGGGGTCGTCATACCATCCTTTTGGTGGTAACGATTATTTAATTTTCAATCACTCGGTATCCTTTTGGTGGTGGGTTCATCATATCATCCTGTAAAGACCCCAAATTTGCCCTCACTCATATCACACCATGGCTTGTGATATTTCATTAGCATAGGCATACCATCCCATATTGCATTTTTGTTTCACTGCATAAGTTCAAGTTCATCTGCATCTAGGGTTTATGATCTGAGCAATCCAAGGATCCATCTGAGCCATCCCAAAGGCCTCAAAGTATTCCAAGAGGGTCCATGTGTGTTCTACCATCATATTATACTCCCCAAAGTTCATGGAAGTCAAGATATCACAATAACTGGCAAGGCATGGAAGCAGAGCTAGGGTTTTCACTACACAGATGACCAAAATTAGGGTTTTGGTTTCAGAGGCCTTAACTCCAAATATTTGGGTCATTCTTGTTTCTAATATTCTTAAGATGTTATCAGGATTATATGTACCAAGTTTGATGAAGAAATTCATTGTGGAAGTCATTTGTTCACTGGGTAACTTCTTGAGCAAGTTAAGTCAAAATCAGGGCATCCGAGGCCCCCAACAATGGAACCAAAGGGTTATTTTAATCAAATTGAAGTTCTATGATCTTTATTTGATCTTAGAAGAGGTTGGAAGTTCACAAGATTGAAGAATTTTGAGCCATTTGCAAACTTGCCAAAAATGGAAATGACTTGTAATGGAAACTTTCCATTTTGGGAAAGTTTTTCAACCTCATCTTTCTCAACCAGAAATGCTCCAAATGAAAAATTCTTGGTCATGAAAGTTGTAGATTAGGTCTTTCCCTTTTCAAAAATTACAAGAACGTGTCTTGATTCATCCTAGAACTCAAGATATGGCCTTTCAAAGTTGGCAAAAATCCTAAAATTTCAAGTTTCATGTCAAAGAGGGATTTTGCAAAATGGCATGTTCAAGCATTCTAATGACCTCTAATCAACTTCTAAACTTCATAACATGCCTATCTGACTTCTAAACATCAGAATTGGCCCAAGAATTTGGCATTTCCATGACTTAATTCACAAGAAACATCCAAGCCATCCAGTTGTAATCTTTTGATCCAAAGGCCTTCCACAAAGCCAGCTGAGGCCAGACCTGCCTTGGAACCACTCCTGCCATGACCCATGCCCATAGTACAACCAATGTTGACTGTTTGCAAAAACAACCATACCAATCACACTATGCCACCAACAACTCTTTGGCCAATCAGAACATCATATACAAACATTATGGACTCCATTTGATACATCACACAAGCCTGCAAGCATCCATAGACTCAGAATCAAAAAATCCTCCATAACACTTCCCTTCTTCGAATTTCATCATACAGTCACAAAAACTTCAAACTTTTTTCACCATTCAACTCAGCATCACCTAAGGAACAAATCCCAACCATTAAAATGACATGAAACACATCACACAACAAATACGATTTGTCATCCCTCATAATTGAACTTCAAAAGGAGGCCAAATAAACTCACTCCAAGCATCAAAGCATTCTCAGGAAGCTCATTAGGGTTGGTTTGCACCAAAGAAAGGTCCAGAAAGCTCAAGAATTGAAAGCTCAACCTCAGGTAACCTCAAGAACATTTTTTCCAGAACTTGTTTTTTAAGTTACAAATTAATTCTACATGATGTGCTGATCATTCTGATATGTTTAGTTTTGAAAATGATTGAGAAATGGCCATGTATTGACTCTCTAAAATTGTGCCCGTAAAACTTGATTGCTTCGATTCTTGTTGTTGATGTGATATAAATGAATTTCATGCCTGGATTCTTGTTTGTTGTTGTCCATTGATCATTTCTGGAGAGTTTGATGTGTATTGGTGGCGTTTTGAGTGAGATGGCTTGAAGGTGTGGCCGGAGAAGATGACCGAAGCTTAGCTCCGGTCACCTGTGATTAATTAGGGCTAATCTCCCCAGTTTGAATGAGGGTCGTAGGATTAATATTAGGGTTAGTGTGTGTACGGCTAGGATTAGGTCATTAAACCCTAAATGTAATTAATTAATTTAAATCAGATTAATTAGCCAGGAGTGATCTGGACCCTTGTTTCACGCGTGCAGTCAAACTCCTTCCCTTGGATTTGAATCTCAGCCTTAGGATCAGATTACTTTCCCTTTATTTCTTTTTTAATTCATTTTATTGTATTTCTTTTACATAATTTATTTAAAATAGTTAAAAAACTTCAAAAAATATTTCCTTTTGCATTTTTGTTTCAAATATTTTTCTTAATCAGAAAATGATTTTTATTTTATTTTTTGCATATAAAAAGTATTTTTAAAATATTTAAATGTTATTTTTAATTAATTAAAGTCTTTTAATTAATTAAAAATACATTTAGGTTTCTAAAAATCACCAAAAAAATCATGAATCATCCCTTTGCATTTAGAAACATTTTCAAACTCTTCACACAAATTTCTTTTTAGTTTTGATCATAACTTGAGAATTTTATTTGAATTAAGGGACATTAAATTGCATTTTTTTGAACCCTAACTTGAAAAAATCTTTTCTGCCTAACCAAGAAGAGTTTGAAGATGATTCTTTTTGCATTGTTTTGTGAATAGCATGTAGTTTATAGGTCATTTATCTCATGAATTTATCTTGCATTTTTGAATTGATTTGCATTTTCCTTTGAGAATCACCCAAAAAACCCTAGAAACTTAGGAAATTCATAACTTTTGAGTGATAAGGCTTCTGACCTTCTCCTTTGGGGTGTGACCTAGTATGGGATTAGGGTTTGTTTGAGCTTGGTTTCAAATTTTTATCATGTCATATGTTTCTGTTTTGTTCATGTGCATCTCATACTTCCATTTAACCCTAATTTTACATGCTCATTTACATTCATCTTGCATATGCATCCATACATGAACTTGCCATGACATTTCATGAATTCATATGTCACCTTAGACATCTTAGGATATGTTAGAATCATGCTTGATCATTTCTTCATTCATTTTCCATGATTTGCATTCATTTCCTTTCATTAACTTTCATGAATTTTCAAACTTCAAAGCATGCTTACATGACATCTCATCTTTGTATGATCATTCATATGAATTTTGTATGCCTTTGCATCATCCCACATGACATTAGCCTTGCATAAACACTTCTGACTTTGGTCATTTCATCTCATTGCATCTCATTTCATTTCATTTCTTTATGCCTTGAACTTTATGCATTCATGCTAACATTTTCAGGTGGTAAGTTACTTTGAGAAGTGGATTTGCCTTCACTTCTCATTTCCATTTATCTCTTTCACATGCATCTTGATGGTTTCTTTGAAGTGAACTTGTTCACTTGTGTTCATCCTTTCTCACTTACTTTCTTTAAGTTACTTATCTTCTTCAATGAAGTAAGTAACTTATTTCTTCTGCTTCTTCCTCCTTTCATCTGTTTCTTCCATTGGTGGATTCCTTGAAGATCTTTCTTAAGCCTTACAAACCATAGGAACATCCAAGCATGATAATAATTAGGGTTGTAATTAGTCCCCCTTAGTGTCGCTCCCAGGATTTTCATCCTAGTACAAACGCGAAAGTGGCGCGGAAAAGGAAGAGTCGCCAGCCAGGCATTTTTATCCCGAAAGAACAGGAAAGGTAATGTTGCACAAACCTAGGAAGAAGGAAAGGACGAGGCCTTGCGAACCAAAGATCTGGGTTCGGGAGTCGGTTACGACCTGGGAAGGTATTAGCACCCCAGATCGTCCGTCGTACCTGACGGGATCCACACTTGCTTGTTTGTTTCAAAGGGTGAGAAAATAAAGCTACTGCTGAATAAAAAGGCTGACTGAAAGGGAAATGAAAGAAACTGGAAAAGAGAACAAAAAGAAAGAATGGGGAAAATGTAGGGAAAATAAAGAATGTGCTCGAACAGGCTCTACCCCGCTGCCTACGTACCTCATCGAGATAATGAGGATCAGAGTCGACGTAGTTCGCCTAACTAAGGCGGGAACTATTTTTGTATTTTTAGGATGACGTTGCCATAGCTCTAGCTCAGGTGTTACCGGCTCTGACTCGAGGGTGTTTACCGTATCGCTGTTTGAACTATCGAGGCAAGTCGCATTCGTCCGCAAGGATTAGGAGATGAGAAGAAAAGACGCGATGTCTCGGTTTGTTGTCTTTTAGAAGAAGTGTTTTGGACTTATTTGTGAACATTCTCATACTAAGACTTATCCATCGTGGTAGGGACTTACACCTCGCCCCGAAACAGGACGTGTATAAGAACTCCGCAACAAAGTCTCGTGTCGTACAAGAACATTCGGTTTTTATTAAATATTTTCTTATTTTTTTTGTGAGGTGAGAAAGAATGACTCAAGTTGGAAAAAGGACAAAACTAAGGGGGACTAAGACCAACCCTAAGTTACTTATTATGCACAAAAAGGGAGATCCTAATGGTTTATGAGGTTTTCTAATCCTAAAGAGCAAAAGGAAAAGAAAGAAGAAAAAAAGATGCAACTTACTTCCTAAGGAAGGTAAGTTGGTCCTAACAAAGGGGGAAATCCTACCAAACACAAATATGGAAGGAAAAATGAATTTAATGCATAAAAGAAATGCATAAAAAGAAAAGGATAAGGTGAAGGAAACATACCTCAATCTTCCCCTCTACAAAACAAAGATTAGTGTTGCATTTTATTAAAATAATAAGGCAAACACACAACAATTAAATCCTAATGACTCTATCTTAATTCTAGAGAACTAAAAGAATGCTAAAACAAAAATCCAGCACCTATTACAGCCCCTAATACACAAATAGCTATGAAAATAAAGCATAATTCAAAGCAGCTTTTTACAGCCAGCATGCAGTTGTAGCCTCATAATTTCGACACCATGAATTTAAGATATAAAGTCATTTTCTTTGCTAAAAGAGATAGTCATCAGATAGGGGAGAAAAGAAGTAAAGATACTTAGAAGTTATTGATAAGACCAGATGCTCAAGTATTTCAACAGAAGTACAAATAATGTTCTAGCAAACAAAGTTTGGAAACCTTTTTATAGTTTAGCATTTGACAAGATAGGTATGTTTTTCGACACTTCGACAAAAGAGAAGTTTTTTGACAGAAGCATTGGTTTTTAAGGTTTGAAGACTTTCTGTCTTCTTCGACATTTCGACAAACGAAGAGATGCAACACTTCGTCACAAAAAATGAAGAATTCAAATTTAAAAGTTGCAACCTTTGGCAGTTGGACGCGTGGAAGTTTCAGAAAAGAAGATTGCATGCAGGCTGACAATTAACATTTAGTTAGAATTTTCCCGTTCTAGGCAGTTATTTTGTTTTGTATATAAATAGGGTAGTTTGTTGTAGAATGGGGTGTGTGAAAACTTATACAATAATCCTATAAAATACTAAGTACCCAGTGTGAGAGAAATGAGTCTGATATTTGGAACAATGTATGTGTTGAACACCACTTTCTTTCAAGTTATTTAAATTATTAGTTTTGTTTCATCAAATTACTTTACTTTCAGTCTCTTTACTTTCCTGCATATTTTATATCCTTTTTGCCATTTTCTTACTTTTGTTCAACTTTTATTTTACTTTTACATTCAAAACATTCAACACTTTTACATCATTAACCAGACAAACCACAAACGATTAACAACACTAAGAGTAGTTCGACAACCAATTGCACATGTGTCCTAGGACTTGTTTGGTTGGTCCTGCAAGTAACCCAGTTTTCTAAGAGATTGGTTAACCAGAGGTTGTTCGTCAGAAATCACAGCGAACAAATTGGCACGCCCAGTGGGACCAGTGCAATTAACAAATTAATATGAATCCTCTTAGTTAGAAAGTTCCTTGCTGCGTTGTATGATTCTTAGAAGCGGTAAATTAGCCGTAACCGACGTAGAAAGACCAAAAAGAACAAGAGGAAGAAAGATGGATAACCTGCCAAATACTTCAAACAATCCTAACGAAACCATTCCAGTTTCTAATCCTATCCCTTCGTCAGAAGGAGGTGCAGGTTCTGGCCCTGTTTTAGAACAGATTAGGCCTCCATCAGTGGATTTGATACCAGCGGGTTCAGGATCCCAAAATGCACCCGGTTCTTCCACCTTGGGGCACTCAATGCCCATGGGAACGCCTCCTCCTGGAGGAAATACCTTTAGGCCATTTATTAATTATTCCATGCCCATGTCTGGGAGAGAACAACCATATGGAATGCCAACTTCAATGATGGCAAACTTACATAACTCATCACCATTATTTTCTGATGCTATGGTCCAAATGTCTTCACCATTACAAGGGTCAGGATATGGTGGAAATGGGAGTAGATTAAATCAGATTCCACTAGGATTCCAAATGCCAACTATTACGAACCATTCTGCGCAAGTAATTCGTCAACAGATGGATGAAAGTAACCATGATATGGTACAAGCATTGACATAACAAATGGGGGAAGTGTTCAACCCTTTAATACAAAACACTACCCAAACAAACCAGATATTGGCAGAACAAATGGCACGCATTGCTAATTTTTTTGGAGTCCCTCAAACACAACGAAGAATGCTAATGAATCAAAATCCTGCTAATAGGCCTGTCGAAGAAGAACTTGCTATAAACCAAAGGCCATTGAGAAATCCTCAGGAAAATCCTAGGGGCCAAGAGGTAGTAGTCGAACAACCTCATGTAGAAAACCCCGTTCGATAGGAACCTAGGAGAATAATAGTCCAAAGAGACCAAAATGCTGATGAAATATTGCAGCAGAGAATGCGTTGTAACAATTTGCCTGTCGAAAATAACATTGCAACCATGGTCGAGAGAATAATGGCGCAAAATGGAGTAAACGTAGGATTACAGAGGCCTAGTTATACTTCCTCTTTGTCTGAATACGCTTTGCAACAAGAATTACCACCAAGGTGGAAAGTCCCCAAATTCACCAAATTCTCAGGGGATACTAGTGAGTCCACCATAGAACGCATAGCACGTTATTTGATCGAAGCAGGAGAGATTGCTAATAATGAGAACTTAAGAATGAAATATTTTCCAAGTTCTTTGACAAAAAATGCTTTCACTTGGTTTACTTCGTTGCCTGCTACTTCAATATTTACATGGACCCAATTAGAAAGACTGTTCCATGAACAATTTTATATGGGGCAAACTAAGATAAGTTTGAAAGAATTAGCAAGTGTCAAAAGAAAATTCTCTGAACCTATAGATGATTATCTAAATAGGTTTAGATTGTTGAAGGCTAGATGTTTTACACAAGTGCCAGAACAAGAATTAGTCGAAATGGCTGCAGGGGGTCTGGATTATTCCATAAGGAAAAAATTAGACACCCAGTACTTAAGAGACATGGCACAACTAGCAGATAGAGTAAGGCAAATAGAAAGGCTAAAAACTGAGAAATTTAGATCAAATAAAAACAAGAAGGAAAGAGTGGCATATGTAGGGATAGTTCAAGACGAAGATTATGACGAAAACGAATCTGTCATTTTCGACCAGCAAGAAATTGATCTGGCAGAACTAAAACAAGGCCCTCCATATTACTGTAAAGTTTTAGCTCCGTCGAATGGAAAGAATCCAGTCGAAATTGAAAGGAATGATAGGTTCCCTAAAAGAACTTACACATTCGACATCACCAAATGTGATGAAATTTTCGACTTACTAGTTAAAGATGGTCAATTGATAAAACCAGCAGGCACTAAAGAGCCTCCTGTAGACCAACAGAAAAAGAGAGGTTTTTGCAAATACCATAATTTTTTGGGTCATAAAACGTCTCAATGTTACCTTTTCAGGGATCTTGTCCAGAATGCAATCCAAAACGGAAGGTTGAAATTTGGAGACAAAGCTAAGCAACAAATGAGGATTGACTCCAATCCCATGCAGGTTGTGGAGGCCAACTATGCTGAACCAGAAATGGTGAATGTGGTCGAAATGGAAGTAATGTCTGAGGAGAATTTTGAAATGGTAGAAGCTACTGAGGGCTTTGACACCAACTTCACCATGATAGAGGCTGCTGAGGGCTTCGACACCCATGTAAACATGGTGGAGGAGGCTGATGACCTCACTGACCAGGCTGAGGGAGAAGAAGTCAAAGCTATTGAAGGCTTCGACAGAGAAAACGCAGTTGAAGCTACTGAAGGCTTCGACGGAGAGAACATTGTCAAAACTAGTAAAAGTTTCGACAAGAAGAATTACAACAGAGATACTGAGCATGGAGTGGTCTGGGACACTCTAGGGGAGCCCAGTGGAAAGTTTGACTTCATGGTGAAGTATTCTGCACCACCAAGCACTAAAACTGACATCAGCAAAATCAAACCCACGGGATGGGGAGTTTTCTTCAGAAATGATGATGAGGAAGCAGATAACAAAGCCATCATCACCCAAAAAGAGGCCACTGAAGGCCTTAGTCATGACAAGATCAAGGAGATAGAGACTGCTGACAATGTCCACATTGTCGAACCAATAAATAAAAGCATTACCAAGATTAAAGAAGATTCTGCTGAAGGTGTTGTGCAGCCCACCCCTCATGGGATTCTGCGCAGAACAATGGAAGACCCAAAAGAAAAGCCAGTTGCACAATGTTGCAAGTACATCCATAAAGGCTTACACCCTAAAAGCAGTGTGGATCAGTTAAAAGAGAATATCCCTGAGGAAATGATGCTAGTCGAAAAAATGAACAAACTAAAGATTACAAGTGAACAGAATGCAGAGATTCATATGGTAGAAGTCACTCAGAAAATACGACCAGACACCAACAAAAAGAACCATCAAGAGGAGCATCAGAAGTTGGTTTATCCAAAAGAAGATGAAAGTCTTGTCGAATTCATCCAGAGGTGCCAGAAAAAGAATGCAGAGGTCATGCTTTGTCCAAGGTGCAGCGCTGTGTTCGACAGGAAAGCAGCCAACAACTTGGAAGCAGTAGAGAAGGCCAAAAAGAGAGGAAACTGGGGAGCAGTCCCACCAGTCAGAAATGGCAGGTTTGACCCAAGAAGAAGGGAGCATCATAACCAAGGAATGGGAGAAAGGCGTTACAGCACATATAAACCATCCAACAAGCCGAATGATGACAAGTGGGTCCAGCCTATAAGGGATGCCCAAGGTCAGAAGAGGTGGAAAAGTTTTGAAGTAAATAGGGGTACCTCAATAGAAGTAAAGAAGGAAGTAGAAAAAACAAAGCCGAAATACGTCTCTGAAAATTACAAGGGGAAGAACCCCATGTCAAGGTCCCAATGGAGGAGGTTTCAAAGGCAGAAGAGAGCCGAAAAAGAAACTGCAGAACATAACAGGGATGGTAAGAATAAAGCCGAGTCAAGCAAGTGTATGCAGGTAATAAGCAAAGGAGAATCTATGGCAAAAGAAGAGCCTCCTCAGAAAAATAAATCTAGTAACATAACAGAAATGCTGAAAACTAACAACAAAATGCCAGAAGACGAAGAAGTTACTGATGACTTCAAGTCAGAATCTGATGCATCCTTCGACAGAACATGCAATGTGGTTTCGGTATTGCCTAGAGATTACGACAGGACAATGGAAGTGGATGACGAAGAGGATGATATGGCAGATGACAGCATAGGGCTTAAGTCGGTGTGTTACTACATGATGAATAATGGCTGTGTCGAAGAGCAAAATGAGTTCTTTGAAAAGCCAGACGATGAAATGAAGGCCCATTTGAAACCCTTGTTTATAAAAGGGAAAGTAGAGAACATGGGTGTGAACAAGATCCTGATAGATGGAGGAGCAACTGTCAATCTAATCCCTCATTATATGATAAAGAGGATTGGAAAAGATAACTCAGACACCAAACCCCACAACATGGTGTTGTCCAACTATGAAGGTAAGGTAGGAACAACATTGGGGGTGATACAATTGAACCTAACTGTAGGAACCATTACCAGGCCTACAATGTTTATGGTGATAGCATCAAAAGCAAACTACAATCTGCTGCTGGGAAGAGAGTGGATCCATGGAATTGGGGTTGTACCATCATCCATGCATCAGAGGATATCAATTTGGAGGCCATATGGGATCGTCGAAAACATAGAGGCAGACCAAAGTTACTTCATGGCTGACGTGAACAATGTCACTAGTCGTAATTTCGACAAGAACTTGGCTCACATAGCACCTTGCAACCCTGCTGGTTTCGACTTAACAGCCTCCGACAATGCATATTGTTCCATGTATCTCCACCCTACGCATGGATTCCAGTGGGACAAAGAAATAATTGGGGAGACAAATTACACTTGGGGAACCACTCATGTCAATCCAACTGGGTGGGGAAGTGAATTTAGTGAAAATGACTGAAGCATCAACAATAGAAAGGATTACGGCTTATATAGCCGAAAATCAACTCAAAGTGGCCCTTGAGGCTGAAGTAAAAAATATGGCTATTAAAGCCAACGCACAAACTGTCGAAGAACAACATCCTCAAGAAAATATTGGGGAACAATGTGCAAAACAAAGTATTGAAGAAAACTCTAATGGCGAATGGCAGAATCAAAGGCTTGACGCCATTTATGATGACGAACCCCTGGGGTTTGAAAAGGATCCAGCCCCAACCAATATAAAAATGGTGGCACAAGATCCCTTAGAAGAAGTCAATCTAGGACTTGGGGCAGAGAAAAGGCCAACTTACATCAGTGCCAGGATGGATCCTCAGTTCAGAGTCGAAATAATCCAATTGCTGAATGAGTTTAAAGTCTACTTCGCATGGGATTATGACGAAATGCCTGGTTTAGACAGGAACTTGGTCGAATTGAAGTTGCCAATATTGGAGGGAAAAAAGCCAATAAAGCAAACTCCCAGACGCTTCGCACCAGAAATCCTATCGAAAATTAAAGAGGAAGTTGAAAGACTTCTAAAATGCAAGTTCATCCGTACAACGAGGTATGTCGAATGGATTGCTAATATCGTTCCTGTGATTAAGAAAAATGGCAAGCTTAGGGTGTGCATTGATTTTAGAGATTTAAACTCAGCTACCCCTAAGGATGAATATCCTATGCCAGTAGCAGAAATGCTTATAGATTCCGCAGCAGGCCATGAGTATTTGAGCATGCTTGATGGATACTCTGGCTATAACCAGATTTTTATTGCTGAAGAAGATGTTCCAAAGACAGCTTTTCGTTGTCCAGGGGCAATAGGAACATATGAGTGGGTAGTCATGCCCTTTGGTTTAAAGAATGTTGGGGCCACTTACCAAAGGGAAATGAATTCTATTTTTCATGATTTCATTGAAACATTTATGCAAATTTATATAGATGATATTGTGATTAAGTCTGTCTCAGGTTCAAACCATATTGACCATCTTCGACAATCCTTTGAAAGGAGGAGGAAGTTTGGTTTAAAAATGAATCCCCTTAAATGCGCTTTTGGTGTGCAGGCGGGTGATTTCTTAGGTTTTGTGGTCCACAAGAAAGGGATTGAAATTAATGAGAACAAAGCCAAAGCCATAATGGAAGCGAAAGCGCCATCGACAAAGAAGGAATTGCAGTCTCTACTAGGGAAAATTAACTTTCTTAGAAGATTCATCTCCAACCTTAGTGGAAAGACACAGGCTTTCTCGCCTCTACTTCGACTGAAGAAGGAAGATTTCACTTGGGGGCAAAAACAACAAGATGCTTTCAACAAAATCAAAGAGTATCTAGCCAGTCCTCCAGTTCTAATGTCTCCTTGTCGAAAAAGAAGTATGAGGCTTTACATCTCAGTATCTGACAGAACATTGGGAAGCATGCTTTGTCAGGAAGATGAGTATGGCGTCGAAAGGGCCATCTATTATCTCAGCAGAGTCTTAAATGATGCTGAAACTAGATATAGTATGATAGAAAAACTATGTTTATGTGTATATTTCTCTTGTACAAAGTTAAAGCATTATATAAAACCTATTGATATATATATATCCTCTCATTTCGACGTAATAAAATACATGTTGTCTAAATCCATTTTACAAAGTCGAATTGGAAAATGGGCCTTGGCACTAACTGAATATTCTTTAAAGTATATGCCTCTAAAGGCTGTCAAAGGGCAAGTGGTTGCTGATTTTATAGCTGACCACTCCATAATTGAAAGTGAAATAGACTATGTCGAAATAGAACCTTGGAGATTATATTTCGACGGCTCCAGTCACAAGAATTGAACTGGTGTTGGGGTGTTGATCATTTCTCCTGATAAAATTCCAACAAAATTCAAGTACAAAATAGAAGGCTTGTGTTCAAATAATGAAGCAGAATATGAGGCTTTGATTGCTGGACTTGAAACATTATTGGAATTGGGGGCAACAAGTGTCGAAATAATGGGTGACTCTGAGTTGGTAATAAAACAATTGACAAAAGAATACAAATGTGTCAAAGAAAATTTGATCATGTACTTTGTAATAGCCAATAGACTCCTCAAGAAATTTGACAGTGCAACCTTTAATCATATTCCTAGATTAGAAAATCAGGAAGCAAATGACTTGGCTCAATTGGCATCAGGCTACAAAGTGTCGAAAGAAAATCTGGAGAAAGTTGTCGAAGCAAGAGGAAAAGTATTATCCACCAAATTGTCCCCATCAGATTTGGAAACAATAAGACTGGGTTATGGTGACGAAGAAAATTTCGAAATTTTTAATGTAGATGATCCAGAGGTGGGAGATTGGAGAAAACCCATTAAGGATTATTTACAAAACCCAAACCAGACAGTCGAAAGAAAAATAAAGTATAGGGCTTTAAGCTATGTACTTTTTGGAAATGAGTTGTTTAAAAAGACTGCAGAAGGAGTCTTACTAAAATGCTTAGGTGAGACTGAAGCTTATATAGCTCTGTCAAACGTGCATAGTGGTGCATGTGGTGCACACCAGGCAGGTCACAAGATGAAGTGGTTACTGTTTTGACAAGGGTTGTATTGGCCAACAATGTTAAAGGACTGTGTCGAATTTGCAAAAGGGTGTCAAGAATGCCAAATTCATGCAGGCATACCTCATGTGCCTGCAAATGAGTTACACTCTATTATAAAGCCTTGGCCATTCAGAGGTTGGGCTTTAGATTTAGTTGGGGATATTCAACCAGCTTCTTCAAAGGGGCAAAAATACATTTTGGTTGGAGTAGACTATTTCACTAAATGGATTGAAGTTATACCACTGACGAATGTAGATCAGGAGGCAGTTATAGAATTCATCCAGAAACACATAATTTATAGATTTGGAATACCAGAAACCATAACCACTGATCAAGGATCTGTGTTTACTGGAAAAAAACATGCAGGCATTTGCAAAAGAAACAGGCTTTAAGTTATTAACTTCGACACCTTATTATGCTCAAGCAAATGGACAGGTCGAAGCAGCCAATAAGGTTGTGATAAATATGATAAAAATGCATGTGGGTAAAAAACCTAGAAATTGGCACAAGACTCTGGATCAAATTCTTTGGGCTTGTCGAACGTCCCCTAAAGAGGCAACTAATTCTACCCCATTTAAGTTAACCAATGGGCATGATGCAGTATTACCAGTTGAAATCCATTTACAATCAATACGAATTCAAAGGCATCATGAAATTCCATCTGAGACTTATTGGAGTATGATGATGGATGAGTTAGTTGACTTGGATGAGGAGAGGTTGCGTGCTTTAGAGTTGATAAAGAGGCAGAAAGAAAGAGTCGAAAAGTTTTACAATAAGAAAGTAAAATTTAAAGCCTTTTTAGTTGATGATCTGGTTTGGAAAGTGATTTTGCCCATGGACAAGAAAGATAGATTAATGGGAAAATGGTCTCCTAAGTGGGAAGGACCTTTCTAAATCTTAATAGTTTTTTCAAATGGCGCATATGAAGTCGAAGAGATAGGAAAAGATAATAGGATGCTGAAAATAAATGGCAAATATTTGAAAAAATATAAGCCAATATTGCAAGAAATAAAGGTAGAAATGGAGTAAATTCATAAAATTGCAAAAACTTGTCTTCGCCAAACAGATGGCGTGGGTAACATTACATTTAAAAAGCCTTGAAAGGCTGCCAAAGAAGAACAAATAAAAGAAAAACCTATTTCTATTACAAACTACTGTTGAAGAAAAGTTGCCTTGAGTTCGTCAAATTTCTTCTGTTGAAGTTGAATTCGACGTTCACAGAGGCTTTTACTAACAGACAGTTCGTCAATTTCTCTGTTTAGTTTTTGGGCTGTTTCTGCATGTTGAAGCCCCTTCTGAAGCTCTTTGTCAATTTCTTCTTGGTTGGGTTGTTGAAGGCTGGCTTGACGTTCCTTCTCTTGGAGAATCTTCTTCTGGAGTTCGACAATCTGAGCTTGATAAGTCTGGATTTTACTTTCGCATTCAGCAGCAGCTTTGGAGTAGTCTTCAGAAAGTCTGTTTAGCTCTGAGATTCTTTCAGTCGAAGAAGCTACAACATTCCACTCTGAGACTTGTTTTTCAGATTTAGTTGTGATACTCTTAGAAAACTCTTTTTGACGAAGTAAGTCAGCACTCACCGAGTCAATCATAGACATCAAGTCCATTACCAGACGACTTTCCTCAGTAGAAGCCTCCAAGAGATTGGCCTATTTTAGAAGTTTCTTCAGATCATATTGTGCAGAGGGATTTTCGGCCAGAGCTTTAAATAAGTCTACCCCAAGGATTTTGGCCTTAATCTCAGCCATGACAACACTAATTGGTTGAACTTCAGAGGTAGCTCCAGATGTTGTCGAGCTGCTGTGGGAGGAATCTTGAAAGTTGTACCTAGAACTGAGTAGGGCCTTCAGATATTCCAGAAGTTTTCTTACTTTCAGGCTCTCAATTTCTTCATGGGACAAGCTTGTCGAACCCGTGTTCAGAGGAGTTTCTGTTGGAGTAGGAATAGCTTGGGCACTTCCTCCAGGGTGCAAGCTTGTATCTGGATGCTTCGACGAATCTGTTTCTTCTTCGACAGCCTCCTTGTCAGCTTCTGCTGTATCAATTGGTCCTTGTAATTGTGCATCTTGATCTTGAGCAGTTTTTTCTTCCACGGTGAATTCTGGGCGAATAGGGGAATTATTGTCGGAGGATTATGGGTCACTGATGTCGAAGTCACTGAAGGTCTGAGGGCCATAAGCACCAGCATCTGGAGTGGTTTCTTCCAGAAGTCGTTCAGCCAAAGTCTTCTCAGAATTAGAAGGAATAAGCTCTTCCTGGACTTTGGAAGTCTCTCCGACATCAATGTTAACCTGAAGTCAACAGAAAAGGGAAATTAAAAGAAGAAACAATGCAGTCAAAACTACGAATATTTTCAGTCGAAAATAGAAATACCTGAAGAATCTCAGTATGAGTGCCTGAATCCCCACTCTTCTCACTTCTTGAAGGAATCTTAGTGATTGGACGGGTAGGGGGAGTTCTTCTGTTGACAATGGATCTCTGGGATGCCACTGTTTTTATTCTCATGCCTTTGTTCCTTTTGAGAGGTTGTGGCTCAGGAGATTCATCTTCAGATTCTTCGACACTCACCTCTTTCTCTTCTTGTTTTCTTTTGGTGGCTGGTGTGAGAGTTACCTGAGGTGTGCAAAAAGAAATGTGTTCAGTATTAAGAGTATTAAAGTTTATACAAAAGGGAAAGGTGAGATGCCTTTGTGTGTCGAAACCTTTTTAGCAGCTGCAGGTGATTTTTCGACCTGTTTGGAAGAGGTCCCTTCGCCAGGGGTTTTCTTGCTAGTTATTCTAACAGCTGAAAGAAAAGAAAATGAATGAACATGGATATAAGACATATAAAGAGTTAGAAATAAGAAGAGGGTTGTATTTCTTCGACACCTTCAAGAATAGGAGATTCCACGCTAACGTGTTCTATTCCAATATGAAGGTGCCCTGGGAATTGCCCAAATGATACTTCGTCGGAACCACACGTTCAACAAGCTTTTTGCTAGACTCGCGAAGCAGCTTTAAGTCAAACCCACACACAAACCAATCTGGGAATGGAGGGCACAAGGCCACACCAAATTCTGCAGAAGGAAGTGGGGGAAACCTTGGAGGAAATGAGGTGTAAGCAAAATTGTAGCGTGCATGTGATGGAATATATGGAGGCAACTCCAACTTATCCATTTTTTCTGAAAATTTTTGTTTTAAAGTCACTGCTGCTTCGCCTATGGTTTGACGAAGATCGTTTGGCCTATAAATAGTTTCAAAATATTTTTGAAATTTTTGAATTTCTTTGATATGTTTATCCGTACCTTTCTTCTTTTTATCCTACACAAAAGCAAAAGCATTCGTCAGGAGTATGTTGAAAGTTGTTACGTCAAAGAATTTGTTAAGGTAGTACTCTTTCCACCAGATGTCGAAGTCCTCAGTGCACAAGTGGTTTGGTCGAAATATTGCAGGGTGGACCTCCAAGGATGCGTCGAAGAATTTGTGATACAATTCTAAACTTTTTTCGAAATTATGAAAGGAATTGTAGAACAAGATGGAACCCTTCTTGAGATAGATGGGTTTTGTTTTCGTCTAGATTAACCCAAATTGTCTAGCCACCAGGTTAGGTTGATAGACAATAAGGGAAACCTTGGTGTTATTAAGGTTGTGATGGGAAAAGAGATGTCTTGGGATGAGGAATGATTCCCAGATGGATATGTAGGAATCCTCTTCCTTTTGGTTTTCTACGGGGAGCTGTCTAGTGAACTATTTAGGACCCACAGTCCTGTTGGCGAAGGGTGCCATGGATGGTGTGAATTTGTAACGTTTTGCAAACATCATCACATAGCTGGTGAAGGCTTGTCGAAGGCTTATCCCTTCGTCAGTGGGTGTTAGTTGGACTAGCCTAGGCCATTCAACACGCCTGTCTTTTACTTCCTCTTTGTCAACTGGTTTCTTTATGGGGATGCAGGTTTCGAAGGTGGCATTCAGCCACAGTTGTAGAAGCCAGAAAGGGCCTGTTAGGCTGATGGTTCCCTTCTCCTTGATAGTTTTCAGGTTGCTTACGCTCTCACTTAGAGACTCATAAAGGTTTGCCAGAAGCATTTCACTTAGACAAAACGCAACCCCAGCATGAAGTTGGTTGGCAATAGTGATGTAACTTCTGGCAACTTGGAGGGATCTGGTGCAGAAGACAAACTTTGCTAACCACAGGGTGAGGAAAGCTACATGTTCTCTGTCGGAAACCTCTTCAGTATCTTTGCCTTGATGATGTGCAATAAATAAGGAATAACCAGCATGCTTCGTGTCGAATCCTATAGGGTCTTTGTTTAGATGTTCAGGATTGAAGATTTTGCCTATAGGACTAAGGCCTGTAATGGCTGCTATGTCGAAGAGGGTTGGGGTAACCATCCCACAGGGGAGGTGGAAGTTGTTATAAGTGCTGTCCCAAAAGTATAGGGAAGCCAGCAGCATGTTCTGGCAGTAACGTGGGCCTTCTTTTGACAATTGAATCAGGTCATAAATACCTGTTTTCTTCCAGAATTTTCCCTTAGCTTTTTCGACTCTACTAAGCCAGGCTAGATAATCCGTAGGATCTTTTGTTAAGGGAGGGCTCCTAAATATCCTATTTTGATTTAAATACGACAAATCTAAGTCTGTCGAAGCTAAAGGGGTTTCAGGTTTTTTAGAGGATGTTTCAGTGGGTTGAGGGTTCTTACTGGCACCTATTGGTTTAGAGGCAGAATAAGAAGGTTAAAAGTCCTTTAAGCGGTTTTGATCAGCATTAGGGTCAGAAAGTGGACCTAACATTGCTTGGTGAACCCCAGAAATTAAAACAGGAATCAGTACCTGGGATCGGTAGATGCTGGCTTTCTCCCTCTCGTTTGGAGGTTCTGGAATATACTGTTGCTGGTTTACTTGCATTGGCCCAGATAGTGTGTGAGAAGGAGGAAGATCAGTGGTCTTTTTCGCTTTCTTAGCACTGCGATCAGCAACATTCTTTGGGGGTGCCATTGTTAAGTGAAGATCAGAGTTGGAGTAACAGAAGGTTTAATGGGTTTAAAATGGAGATTTTTTGGTAAAGAAGAGTCTGAGAGTGTAAAAGGTGAAAAGATTTGGAAGATGGTATTTATAGGAAGAAGATGATAGAATATAAAAAGTAAATGAAAAAGAAAAAAACGTTTCATTTTGGTCATGGGAAACGTGTCTTCTTGATCAACGGTGATGATCAAAAAGTGACGGTTGGTAGGAACCCATGATTAGCTAGGTTGTAGGGTTATGGAAGGTTGTGTATGAACGTGGGCTAGATGAGACGTTTTTCAGAAAGGTGAAATCATGGTGTTTTCTTGGGACTCAATAAAATCACTTTACAATTAATGAAACTGACATGGTGTCAGAAGTCATTTCGACAACAAAGGATGCTTTCTCTAGAGTTTAGTTTAAACATCTTTGCTGGGGGGCAATTTGTAGCCTCATAATTTCGACACCATGAATTTAAGATATAAAGTCATTTTCTTTGCTAAAAGAGATAGTCATCAGATAGGGGAGAAAAGAAGTAAAGATACTCAGAAGTTATTGATAAGACCAGATGCTCAAGTATTTCGACAGAAGTACAAATAATGTTCCAGCAAACAAAGTTTGGAAACCTTTTTATAGTTTAGCATTTGACAAGATAGGTATGTTTTTCGACACTTCGACAAAAGAGAAGTTTTTTGACAGAAGCATTGGTTTTTAAGGTTTGAAGAGTTTCTGTCTTCTTCGACATTTCGACAAACAAAGAGATGCAACACTTTGTCACAAAAAAGGAAGAATTCAAATTTAAAAGGTTCAACCTTTGGCAGTTGGACGCGTGGAAGTTTCAGAAAAGAAGATTGCATACAGGCTGACAATTGTCATTTAGTTAGAATTTTCTCGTTCTAGGCAGTTATTTTGTTTTGCATATAAATAGGGTAGTTTGTTGTAGAATGGGGTGTGTGAAAACTTATACAATAATCCTATAAAATACTCTAAGTACCCAGTGTGAGAGAAATGAGTCTGATATTTGGAACAATTTATGTGATGAACACCACTTTCTTTCAAGTTATTTAAATTATTAGTTTTGTTTCATCAAATTACTTTACTTTCAGTCTCTTTACTTTCCTGCATATTTTATATCCTTTTTGCCATTTTCTTACTTTTGTTCAACTTTTATTTTACTTTTACATTCAAAACATTCAACACTTTTACATCATTAACCAGACAAACCACAAATGATTAACAACACTAAGAGTAGTTCGACAACCAATTGCACATGTGTCCTAGGACTTGTTTGGTTGGTCCTGCAAGTAACCCAGTTTTCTAAGAGATTGGTTAACCAGAGGTTGTTCGTCAGAAATCACAGCGAACAGTAGCATGAAAAGGTAGGTGTAGAAAGTGACATACATCATACAAACATAATAAACCACATGTATTTTACAACACCTATATTAACAAATAGCTACGAAAACATGGGACAGATTTGATCATTTTTATTTATGTGCACAAAGTGAATGATAAACAACACATCAATGTGAATTAACATGGATCTACATACACCACAAAATGAACTCAAACATGTGAATTTATTTAATTCATTTATTTGATTAAAAATGACAATGATCAATCAAGAACAAACATACTTTTTCATGTTGCACAAATGAGCATTTTATCATGAGATTGAACAAGTATCACTACAAACATCAATTGTTACACATGCATGGCATAAAAATCAGAATTGAACTCATGTTAAGATATGATCAATTAAGCATAAGAAACTTGCATGAACATGTGAAGTATTTAATCACTTTTGGCAAAAATCAACATGGTATTTAATCACTTTATCAATCAAGCAAGCAATGACAATAATCATGAAGCATATGTTGAATTTAAGCAAGCAATTAACATGTGAAACAAATGATTAAAGTGTAGCAAAACAACATCAAGAATCACTTATATCACATTTGCACATTTAACACAAAACATAGAAAAGTGAACGGAATCATGTCGAAACGACTCGAAACAAATGAATTGGCTACTGGAAATAGACTCAAAAATTCCCTAAAATCAATACCTAAACATACATGAACCGTAGAGGCACTAGGAAGCAAGATTGAGCAAGAAAATAAGCTAAAAATCCAAAAATGAACAGCGTTAACCGGTTAACCAAATTGGTTAACCCGTTAACGGACCCTGGACAGCACTAAAAATGGCAAAAAACGCATGCGTTAACCGGTTAACCAAATACGTTAACCGGTTAACGCTGAACAGAAAGTGAAAAAAGCTTTTGAAATAAGTGCTTTTGGCCACAATCTTCCTTCTAAACAACCCTAACCCCCACCTAATCATGCTAACATGAATTTCTACTCAATTAGGGCTTATTAACACATGCTAGAATCTATAACAAACTACAACCTAACTTCTAATCCATCAAAAACCACAAATCGCAAGCAAAAGTTAACGAACACGTATTCAAACATAAGCAATACGAAAAGCACTTAAAGAATGCCGAAATGGCGAGATGAAGAGAATAACTTAAAGGAAAAGTGATTTAGATCACCAACCTACGAAGCGGAGAAGTGCTTCGGTGAATGTTGCAAGAATCGGAGCTTGATCGAAGAGAAAACCAAGAAAACCGTGAAACCGCAAAATAAATGTGTTCTTGATGCTTGAACCTTCGTGTGCTTCCGATAAGTCGAAACCTTCGCCAAAATTCAGTAGCTTCTTCTTCCACAATCCACAAAATCAATGGAGGTTGGGGCTAAGCTTCAAGATCTTCAAGTTTCAATGTAAAACGTGAAGAGCTTATTCAAAAAGCTTTGGTGAAAAAAAAGGAAATGGAGGAAAAGTGAGAGAGACAAAGTGATTGTGAAATGAGAAATTTGGAAAATTGTGGGGGGCCTTTGCATTGAAGTGATTAATGAATATATAGAGGCTAGGCTTGGAGCTAGGTTTGGGAATGGAGTTAGGTTTGGGGCCCAAAATTAGGCTTGGGATCCAAAATTATGGTTTGGTAGTTAGTTAGGGTTAGAGTTGGAGAAGGGAATATTCCTTGGAATATTCCTAGAATATTCCTTGGAATACTCTAGAATGTTGTAGAACATGGTAGAAGCATCCAAGGGAAATGGAGTGGAATTGAAGTGGAAAAATAAGAGGGAAAGGATGAAAGGGAATGTGGAAGGAAAGTGGAAGGAAAAGTGGAAAGAAAAGGGAGGGAAAGGTTAGCTTAGAAGTGGTTTGGATTATTTTTGGCACATCATTTTTCTCTTGAACTCCAATGTTTGGCAAGCCTCGATCAACCACCCACTTCATGAGTATGCAAAGGATGATGATTTATTTATTTTTCAAATGCGATGCAATGATATGCGGAATGATGCAAGAATGAAGCGTAAATCGCTCGAGGTTGATAATAAATAAGAGGGCAAATTTTGGGGTGTTACACTTAGCTTTTTACCTTTGAGTATCCTTGAGTCTCTTTTCTCACCTCAATAATCAGAGACTAAACTCTTAAAGTTTTAGGATTTTGGAATTAGGGTTATGCCTGCATTCTTCTCTTAGGATGGAGTGTATAACTTTAATCATAAGTGTTAAACCTTTAATTTGTTTAAATCTCTTAATCAATTCACTTAATAATCACCAAGACTTCATCTTGTAACTTGGGCCTTACATTAGGGTTCTAATTCTTCCTTTATGGTTAAGAAGGACTAGCCCTAGTGTTTAATGGACAAGGCCCCCTCAAGTTGTCTTACAAACCATAAAATCCATTACTTAATCTCATCCCTTAATTAGAATCCACTTAATAAAGGCTTTGTTATATAATGAATTTAATCCCTAACCATGGATTAAGTTGAGGTATCTTCCTCAGCTTAAGTGTTCTCATCTATTATCCTTCTATTAGGATGGTGTAATGAGCCCACTAATCTGTGATTAGAGATTAAACTCATTACTTAACACTAAACAAAAACCCAAAAACATCTAATTAATCACAAGTAGGTTAATGATCTTAATCCTACATCATCATGGCAATTAAGTTGAGATGCTTATCTCATACTTAAGTATTCTCATTATCCATAATCAGGGAGGATATAATGAGTTTACAAGCCCTTGATTTAGGCTTAAGCTCATTAATCTATGCAAAACACCAAAAACCATAACAAAACTGAAAACACAAAAACAAACAATAATCGTCTCCTTCGGGATTCTCTTCTCATCACCTTCATTCACAAACGAGAACTTTCTTCTTCTGTCTAATGCAAGACAGTTAGCACTCGAGCCAGACGAGTCATACACTTGAGCATGGGCAAGTAAGCAGTTCACAATCAATTTATATTTCAGTCTCTTTGAGTCGAACTACGGTGTTCTGACTTCCTCATTGCACAAGAGGATACGTAGGCATAACTTAACAGTTATCGAACAAAAGTCTTTGTCTCTTCCCCCTCTTTCATCAATCTTTAAAAGCCTCAGATCCTGAGCATTTCCCTTCACTTTTTGCCCAGACACTTGTATATTCTTTTCCAGCTTTTGCATACATATAGCACATACCCTACCCCTTTTAAACACAATCTTTTAAGCGTGGATCCCGTCGAGTACGACGAACAATCTGGGTGATAATACCTTCCCAGGTTGTAACCAACCCCATTTCTCAGTTTCTCTAGTTTGCAACCGTCTTATCCATATCTTTCTAGGTTTATGCGGAATTACCTTTCCTTCTGAATAAAAATTCCTAGCTGGCGACTCTATTCATCTTCATTTCATTTTCTCTCTTCGCCAACCATTCGTGTCTGTACCCTATTTGACCCAGTGTCTTTTCGGGGGAGCGACAACTTGGCGACTCTGTTGGGGATCCTTATATTGCAACCAGGGCTTCTGGTTCTTTTTCTGGGTTCCTCCTAGTGCTTGTTTGATTTATGTTTACGGGGGTGTTATGTGCTACTTGTGCTTATTTATATATTGCTTTCTGTACAGCTTTATTTATTGCTTTCATTTACAGTTTTATGCATTTCATATTGTTACCATCATCTGTGTTGGATCTGTGTTTACCTTGGTGGGAGGGATTTTTTAGCTATTAAGGTTCCATACCGGGAACCTGAGTGACACATAGGATAGAGTGGCTTCATATTCTTTCCCATTCCATTTCAGTCTGGTGCGGGAATATGAAACACGGTTCAGACATGGGTTTCTTCTTGAGAACTTTGTGCTACGGATTTCCTGTAGTACTAGGGCTATCTGGGAAGCCTGCTAAGTCTGGATGACCTTTTATGACCTTCAGCATCTGAGGTGAATTAAAGGAGGATCTTTTATGGTTATTGTAAACACTGTACCCTCGGGTTAGAAGTGTTTACACTTCTCATAACTGATCCAAGTATGAGGATCCTTGTTCTAGAACAATACATGTGAGGGGGTTGGGATGTTTACAAGTTTGCAGGAACCCTTGGCCTCATCATACCTTGTTACTAGATTTGTTAAGGTTGTATTATTTTGGACAGTTCTTGTGAAACCCTGGACTTGTGACTCTTTATTTGAGTCCCCCACCTGGTTACTGGTTTCCTAAGCCTCCATCCGGACTTATGAACACACATGGACCCTATCAAGGCAGATAACAGATCCAGCACTTGATCACAAACCCTTTGCATATCATTCTGCATACATCATTTTGCATCATTTAACATTTGCCTATTTGTTTAACAGGCTATCCACCTTCTTATCTTTGGTTTGGTTTTGACCTGTTCTACTACTCAGATTCCTCCAGTTATCTCCATCAGAGATTCTTCTCCATCACCTTCATCAGTTTGTCTTCATCAGAGACTCTTCTCCAGTTGTCTTCATCAGAGACTCTTCTCCATCATCTGTTTCAGTGACTTTTTTTCAGCAGTTACTCTTAGTCTTCTTCACCAGCATCCAATGTCAGCATGGACACATCCAGAAAGAGCAACATCACATACCATTTCCTTGAGCCCACTCTGACAGATATCAGACAGATACAGTCTCTCATCACTCCTGATCATGTCCTTTTATTCAGGGAACATTATGGAGGCATTATGGACATGATCATGGACCTGGATGCATCCCAGAGTAGCATGATCCACACTTGCTTGCAGTTCTATGATCCTCCTCTCAGATGTTTCACATTCCCTAATTTTCAGTTGGGACCTTTGCTAGAAGAATTTTCCATGTTGTTAGGTGCCCCCATCAGGAGAGGGATTCCTTTCAACCCTGAGATGGTTTCTCCCAAGAATGAAGATATAGCTAAGGCATTGCACTTGGAGCCCACCCTCATTGACCAGAGCATGACCACCAAGGCTGGAATCCCAGGCCTTCACTTGGACTTCTTGATCTCCCAGGCCACCCTGCATGCTGCAGCAGGGAAGTGGGATGTTGTTTGTGCACCTCTAGCCCTCAGCATATATGGAGTTATCTTGTTTTCAGACGAGCCAAAATTTGTAAGCAAGAGTGCTATTCACCTGTTCTTGTTGAGGAATCCAGTCCCCACCCTGCTTGGAGACTTTTACTATTCAGTGCATCAAGGGAATGAGAAGCAAAGAGGAAGATTGGTCAGATGTTGTGCACCCCTCTTCTACTGTTGGCTGTTAAGGCACTTACCGAAGTCAGACACTTTCCTGAATCCTCATCATCCAAGGAACTGGGCTAAGAGATTGATTGCCCTTACATCAGAAGACATCAGATGGTGCACTCAGAGCACCAAGGGCAAAGATATCATTACTAGCTGTGGGCAGTATCCCAATGTACCCTTGATTGGAGTAAAAGGTTGCATCAACTACAACCCTTTGCTTTTCAAGAGTCAATTAGGGTATGCTTTGGTACATCCCCCAAGAGGGCAAGATTTGACAGAGACCCTCTATTGTGACATCTAGCACAACCTTGCCATTGTCAGGCAAGTTGCATGGGCTTGGGACAATATTCAGAATAGGGAGCAGCTATTCTTGGTAAGTGCAACAACATAGCCTCAACTCAGTATCTTGATTGGTCTCGTGTCAGGGGACAGATCACCCGGATGCCATTCACTCTAGAGGATGTACCTGGACCATCATCAGTGGAGCCTGCAGCTACTGTCAGTTTAGAGGAGTTTGAGAAATTGAAGGAAAGGAATACTCAGCTCTCTGAAGCTTTGAAGAAAACCCTTTGGGAGAGGAATGACAGTCGTCTGGATAATGAAAGATTAGAGAAGCTTCGGATTGAGCACTTGACCAAGATTGAGAAGATGGATGACTACATCAGAAAAGCTAGAGCAGGAGAGTTAGTACTGAAGAATGCTTGCAAGGAAGCTAAGACTCAGAAGGCCAGAGCTGAGCATTACTTAGAGGAGAGCCAGGCTAGGTGGATCGGGATCACTGAGGCTCGTGCACAGGAAGATCAGAGAACCCAAGCTAGGATAGAGTAGTTGTAGGCTAGTGAGAAGAAGAATCGGGTAGTCTTGTTAGCAGCACAGAAGGAGATCTCTGAGTTGAAACTCCGGGCGGGGTTAAAGAGGACAAAGGATTAGGATAAGCACAAGAAGTTGACCAGTGCCATTACCACCAGGAACCTCCTCATCAGGACCATCACAGAGCACCCAGTTGGCCCAGTGACTGAGGCTCTCCTGAAGGAAGTCAGGGAGGATGATTATGGAATGGATGTTTGATTTCCTTGCACTTATATTTCCTTTTGTTTGTACTTTTGATTTTGTTGTTGTATTTTAACCCACCATGGGAACTTTGTTGTAATCAAACTATGTATCTTCACTCTTTTGTAATATATGGTTTGTATTATTTTGAGGGCTTAATCTCTCTTCAACATCATCATCCCCTTAAGGTCTAGGAAGGTCAAAACCAAAGAACCAAATTGGATACCCTTGGAAGACAAATAGACATCCTGCATTGCATACTAACATTTTCTCTTTGTTTTGTAGGTTTTTGTTTTGTTATTATTTCTCATTTTGTTGTGGTTTCAGGAAACATTGCTCGCAGAAGAGTGTTCCCTGTCAATAGAGTGCACCGGTATCCGACAAGAAACAACCTTTCGGGATTACAAATGGATCAGGTTCAACACGACTTGACTGAAGTGAAAGCCCAGATGGCCAATGAGAAGACAAAGATGAGGGCCCAAATGAATCAATTTATGACAGTGATGACTGGATTGGCTCAGAGCCAGGAATGACTGAGAGATTTAGTCGAGCGGCAAACTCCCAAGGAAAACCATCCAGGTACTCGAGGTACCAGTAACAATGATCACGTGCAGCCTCGCACTGATCCCCCATAGTTTGGACCTCACCTAAACCCAGACATCAATGCTATAAGGAACACCCAAGGTAACATTGGAGGGAGGGCTTTGCAGGAAGACCCTCAAGAAGAACAGTTTACTGTGGTTGGGGCTGGAGACGAAGTTTACGATCGTCAGTTGGATGAAATTGCAGAGAAGCTAAGGTCTCTTGAATCCCAAAACTCTCTGGGTTTTGATGTTATGGACATGGGATTAGTGGAGGGGGTTAGAATTCCTCACAAGTTTAAACCTCCTTGTTTTGAAAGATACAATGGCACATCCTGTCCACGTACCCATCTTCAGTCTTTCCTGGGGAGATTGAAAGCCTACACCATGGATGAGAAGCTGTGGATGTTTTACTTCGGGATAGCTTGACAGGGGCATCCCGGGAATGGTACTCCCATTTGACCAGAGCCACGGTAAGGAATTGGAAAGACTTAGCAAAACCTTTCATCCGTCAATATCAGTATAATCTGGACATGGCTCCAAACAGAACCCTTCTGATGGGAATGTCACAGTTTTCCCGTGAAAGCTTTAGAGAGTACGCCCAAATGTGGAGGCAACTAGCTGCTTCCGTTTAACCCCCGATGTCAGAAAGGGAGATGGCAAATATGTTCATGAATACTCTCCAAGGTACCTATATTGACAGATTGGCTGCATTTTCTTCTACTAGCTTTGCAGACATGGTGATAGTTGGGGAAAGAATTGAGAGCTTACTGAAGATGGGAAAGATCTCCGACAACGGTGCCAGTTCAAGCAGTGCAAGGAAGCCATTTGTTGGGCCCCGTAGATCTGGTGAAACAAATTTTGTACACATGGGGAGAGGGAGACCCCAATATCTACCCAGATCAGTTGCCGTCGTCACTATTCCTACTCCGCCTCCTCAGTACACTCAACAGCCACAGTTTCCTCAACAGAGATCTTACAACAACAATAACAATAACCAACAACAACGCCCTTTCCAACAGCGGCCATCTCAGATCAACAGGGTGATTGACCCTATACCAATGCCATATGCCACATTGCTGCCACAACTCCTAAAGCTCAATCTTGTTGATTTGAGGACATTGGCTCCACCTGATCCTCAGAACCTTCCAAGAAATTACGATGTCAGCGCTAGGTGTGCTTTTCATTCTAATGCACCTGGTCACTCCACGGAAAAATGCAGGGCTCTGCATATGAAGGTCCAGGATCTGTAGATTCAAAGGCCCTGAACTTTGCACCACCTCCCAATGTCATGAAAAACCCTATGCCAAGTTACAATGGGCCAAGGATTAATGCTATAGAAGAAGGTTCACCCATTATTTCAATTGAAGATGCTGCAAGTATTCAGACACCTCTGGAAGAGGTTAAGGCTCAGCTTTTGAAATGCCAAGTGTTTCCAGGTTGTGAAGCCTGTTGTGAATCTTGCAAGCTTTCCAGAAATGGGTGTGCGAGCATGAGGAATGGCATCAATGGGTTGATTAAATAAGGCATTGTGCAAATAACCACAACAGCTTCTACAACACCAGCAACTCCTTGTACAAAGACAAGTGATTCTCCTACAACTGCAACAACAATTGTTCCTACCGACTCGTCTACAGAATCAGCAACCACTTCTTCCATCACTTCAACAAACAACAATTCATTTGCATCCACTTCTACAACTTCAGCAACCACCAACAATGATGTCTCCACAGTTACTATTTATTATGACCCTACAACGGTCCCAAACTCCAGCAACTTTCAACAACAATCTCAGCAACAGTTTCAGCAACAACCAAGCTTCAATTCATCATCTCCAACATCCACAAGAAGTCCTGTCACCATTTTCTATGATCCGCAAACAATAACGGTTCCAACGTCTGCTGCAGTAAGTCCAGTCAACATCGCGGTGCCAGGGCCATTTCCATATGATAAAGACAACGTTGTACCATGGCATTATGGTGCAGACCTTTACTGAAATGGAGAAAACGTCCTTCTTGATTCCTCAGATCCTACCCCCCAAGTGGATAATGTCGGGGGAGGCGGAGGCTTCACCCGAAGCGGACACCTCTTCGTGTCACAAGCTCCAAAGACCAGTATTGAGGCAGAGGCTACTGCGAAGGCCAAAGGGAAAAGTGTGGCACCTGAAGAACCTGCGCCAAAAGAGATCCATAAATCATCCTTTGATCAGGATGTGGATGAGTTTATGAGGATAATTAAAAGAAGTGACTACAAAGTTGTGGAACAGCTCCACCAGACTCCTTCTAAGATCTCTATCTTATCTCTACTCTTGTGTTCCAAAGCTCATCGGGATGCACTACTCAAAGTTCTGCACGCTGCCTACGTGCCAGAAGAGATCACAGTGAACTAGCTTGAGACAGTGGTGTCTAATGTCAATACTAGCCATGGGCTAGGTTTCACCAATGCTGATTTAACGACAGAAGGACGTCTTCACAACAAGGCTTTGCACATCACCCTGGAGTGCAAAGGAGATATACTCTCTCATGTTCTTGTGGACACTAGGTCTTCACTCAATGTCTTGCCGAAGAAAGCTCTTGTCAAGCTCGAATATGATGGAATAGCTCTCCGACCAAGCAATCTGGTGGTCAGGGCTTTTGATGGCTCCAAGAGGCCTATTCTTTGAGAGGTGGAGCTGCCTGTGATAATCGGTCTATAGGTCTTTCAGACTAATTTCTATGTGATGGACATTCAGCCGGCTTACAGTTGTTTATTGGTTCAACCATGGATTCATGCCGCTGGCACAGTTACGTCGACCTTTCACCAGAAATTGAAATATGAGTGGGAAGGACAGATTATCACCATCTGTGGTGAAGAGGACATATTTGTTAGCCATCTGGCTACCTACAAATACGTTGAGATGGATGGTGAAATCCATGAAACCATGAGCCAAGGGTTCGAGGATCTGAATGTCAATGAGGCAACGACTGAAGTATTTGCTGCATCCCAGGAGGATAGGGTGGGTACTTCAATTGTCTCCTATCAGCAAGCCCGGAAGGTTGTTGAAGATGGAAATGCCCAAGGCTGGGGCAAGCTGCTACCAGTGGAGAAGAAGGAGGACAGATTCAGTTTGGGTTACAAACCATTCCGACAAGATCAATTAGAGGCTGTTAAGGAGCCCAAGTTCATTAGTGGGGGATGCTCACCCCAGATGCTGTTAACAACCTGGAAGATGAGGCGGAAAACGACCTCAACCTGGAAAGCTGGATATGTCCAAGGATCCCGGGTCATCAAGTCCTTAACTGGTCTTCCTAGGAAATTATAAGGGTTACTCCTGCAGAGTAATTATTATTTCCTGCCTTTTTCAGCATGCATCAAGTCCTGCATCTTGCCCAAGGTTCCAGGACTCATTTTTAATAGGGCCATATTGTAATTTTGTGCAAATGAATTATCAATGAATATCGGACATCTTTTGCAAACAAGTCTCTGTTTTTGCTCACTGTCTTTTCATTTTTTACATTTGCACAAAACAATAAAATGGCAATGTTTTCAAAATAATAACTTCATTTTTCACACTTTTCTAAACAAGATTAAAATTGATCACTAAAACGAACAAATTTCAACCCTTGTAGAGATTATCCTCCAGATTGCACCGACAACAACACCGCTATGACCTTGTATGACTTCGACAATCCAATTAATCAAGCTGATGAAGGTGTTGAAGAAGACTATGAGTTACCTGAAGAGTTAGCCAGGTTGTTGAGGCAAGAAGAGAAAGTGATCACTCCTCATCAGGAGGAGGTTGAAACAGTGAATCTTGGTACCGAAGAGGATTTGAAAGAAGTGAAGATTGGGGCCGGTCTGCAAGCTTCAGTAAAAGAACAACTTATCGACATGCTTCGAGAATACGTCGACATCTTTGCTTGGTCCTATCAAGACATGTCAGGTCTAGATACAGATATTGTGATGCACAAGCTGCCATTAAAAGAAGATTGCCCTCTAGTGAATTAAAAGCTACGTCGTACTCGCCCAAATATGGCCATGAAGATTAAGGAAGAAGTACAAAAATAGTGGGACGCCGGTTTCCTGGCTGTAACTAGTTACCCGCCGTGGGTTGCTAATATTGTACCATTGCCTAAGAAGGATGGTAAAGTACGTATGTGTGTGGATTACCGGGACCTGAACCGAGCTAGCCCAAAGGATGACTCCCATTACCTCACATTGATGTATTGGTTGACAACACAGCTCAGTTCTCGGTATTTTCTTTCATGGACGGATTTACTGGGTATAATCAGATCAGGATGTCACCCGAAGGCATGGAGAAAACAACCTTCATCACACCTTGGGGCACATTTTGTTACAACGTAATTCCTTTTGGACTGAAAAATGCCGATGTGACTTATCAACGGGCTATGGTGACATTATTCCACGACATGATCCATAAAGAAATTGAATGCTACGTGGATGACATGATTGCCAAGTCCCTTACTGAAGAAGACCATCTGGTAAATCTACTGAAGTTGTTCAAGCGTTTGAGAAAGTATCATTTGAAGTTAAACCCCAATAAATGCACATTCGGGGTACATTCCGATAAGTTGCTGGGATTTATCGTAAGTGAAAAGGGAATTGAAGTTGATCCTGACAAAGTCAAATCCATTCAGTAGATGCCTGCACCTAGGGCTGAAAAGGAAGTTCGGGGGTTCTTAGGTAGATTGAACTACATATCAAGGTTTATATCTCATCTGACTGCAACCTGTGAGCCCCTGTTCAAATTGTTAAGAAAGCAACAAACGGTTAGGTGGAACGAAGATTGTCATAAGGCTTTTGACAAGTTCAAGGAGTACCTGTAAGAACCTCCGATTCTTATGCCTCCAGTTGAAGGAAGACCTATAATAATGTACTTGACAGTATTAGAAGGATCAATGGGGTGTCTGTTGGGCCAGCATGACGAGTCTGGTCGAAAAGAGTATGCAATATACTACCTAAGCAAAAAGTTTACCGACTGTGAACAACGTTATTCACTGCTCGAGAAAACTTGTTGTGCTTTAGCGTGGGCTACTCGCCGACTAAGACAGTATATGTTGACTCACACTACCTTATTAATCTCAAAAATGGACCCCGTCAAGTACATATTTGAGAAGCCATCACTTACCGGAAGGGTTGCAAGATGGCAAATGATTCTGACAGAGTATGACATTCAGTACACATCTCAAAAGGCCATCAAGGGCAGTGTACTGTCTGACTATCTAGCTGAGCAACCCATTGATGATTACCAGCCCATGAGATTTGACTTCCCTGATAAAGACATCATGTTCCTAAAAGAAAAAGATCATGAAGAGCCTGTTCACACTGAAGGACCTGACCCTAAAGAAGAATGGACTATGATGTTTGACGGGGCTGTCAATATGAATGGTCGTGGAGTTGGTGCAGTGCTCATTACACCTAAAGGAGTTCATATGCCTTTCTCGGCAAAACTCACTTTTGCCTGCACTAACAAAGAATCGGAATACGAAGCATGTATCATGGGTCTTGAGGAAGCCATCGACCTCAGGATCAAGACTTTGAATGTATTCGGAGATTTGGCTTTGGTAGTCAATCAGACCAACGGAAAATGGTACACTCACTAAGAGCATCTGATCCCATACCATGACTACACGAGCAGATTATTGACTTTCTTCACAACAGTCAAACTTGAGTATATCCCTCGAGATGAAAATCAGTTCGCAGATGCTTTAGCTACATTTTCCTCCATGATCAAGGTTCAAACTGCCAATTACGTGCCTCGGATTTCGGTATCCAGACTAGACCGACCAGCATACGTATTCTCCGTGGACATTGCTAAAGATGACAAGCCGTGGTTCCATGGCATTAAATGCTTCTTGGAGGATCAAACATACCCACCGGGGGCATCATCCAATGATAAGAAGACATTAAGAAGGTTGGCCGGTAGTTTCTTCCTTAATGTCGATGGTTCATTATACAAACAAAACTTTGACATGGTTCTTCTCAGATGTGTTGATAAGAAAGAGGCAGACTTGCTGATGCACGAGGTGTATGAAGGTTCATTTGGTACCGATGCTGGAGGACATGCAATGGCTAAGAAATTATTAAGATCAGGTTACTATTGGATCACAATGGATGCAAACTGTTGTGCCTATGCCAGAAAGTGCCACAAATGCCAGATCTACGCAGATAAAGTGCATGTGCCTCTAAATCCTTTGAACGCGATGTCTTCACCTTGGCCCTTTGCCATGTGGAGTATTGACATGATTGGAAAGATCGAATTGACTGCTTCAAATGGCCACAGATTCATCCTAGTCACCATTGATTATTTCACCAAATGGGTTGAAGCAGCTTCGTATGCAAACGTCACCAGACAAGTGGTAGCCAGATTCCTGAAAAGAGACATCATCTGTCGATATGGAGTTCCCGAGCGAATCATTACTGATAATGGTTCCAATTTGAATAACAAAATGATGGCAAAACTGTGTCGGGACTTCAAAATCCAACATCACAACTCTTCTCCTTATAGGCCAAAGATGAATGGCGATGTTGAGGCAGCTAATAAGAACATCAAGAAGATTGTGCAGAAGATGGTGGTTACTTACAAAGACTGGCATGAAATGCTACCATTTGCCTTGCATGGGTATCGAACCTCAATTAGAACATCTACTGGGGCAACACTTTATCAGCTTGTGTATGGTATGGAGGCAGTCCTACCTATTGAAGTTGAGCTACCCTCCTTACGGGTATTGATGGATGTAAAGCATAATGAAGCAGAATGGGTCCAATCTCGGTACAATCAACTGAATCTGATCGAAGAAAAGAGGTTAGCTGCTATCTGTCATGGGCAGTTATATCATAAAAGAATGAAGAAAGCCTTCGATCAGAAAGTCAGGCTTCGGGAATATCAAGTAGGAGATCTTGTGCTAAAAAGACTCCTTCCTCCTCATACAGACCACAAGGGCAAGTGGACTCCAAATTACGATGGATCGTTCATAATAAAGAAGGTTTTCTCTGGTGGAGCGCTGATGCTCACTACTATGGATGGTGAAGATTTCTTATCCCCTGTGAATTCAGATGCAGTTAAAAAATACTTTGAATAAAATGACCCGCTGGACATAAAAACAGAATATAAGTCCAGGAAAAAATAGGGCATCCCGGCGAGTCAAAAACAGAATAAAAGACTCGAGCAAAAATAAGGGAAAAAATGTACACTCGCTGAGTTGAAAAGCCGCATTGGACAGCTCAGGCAAAAATGGGTATCCCGGTGGATTGAAAACCCGAAAGGGCAATCCACGCAAAATCAGGGAATAGGCGAACAACTGCATTCTGAATTCGTCTGTATCATTCACAACACGGCAAGCTTCAAAAGGATAAAGCATCAGTCAGAATCAACCTTCTTCAGAAAGCAAGATGAGAAGAACGTCAAGGTCATACAGGTCATGGCAAAGGAAGTTCACCGGAGCGTCGTCAACATTGCCAGCACTTTTACTTTTCTCAATTTATAGCAATCTCCTCATTCCGGGGAATTTGTTTCTTTGACTGTATTTGCCAATTCAGGGCACCCAGATTAATAAAATCAGAATTTTCAGTCACATCTCTTTTTGTACATTTTCGTTTCGTTTGCAAAATGTCCAATATTCATGATACGGTACTTGCATAATACAAATGAGCCATCTTTAATAAATGCTTGCAGGAAATATATTACTTTCAGGAAAGCCCAACTCCTATGACGGAATCTGGTAAGGGATACCTCGGGATACTTGTGCATTTCTCTTGTCTTAACAGATTGCAGGTATTCAATACGCAACATGGGGCATGCCAAGCATCACTTCCCCAGCATACCTCCTCCCTAAGTAGTATCTGAAATGCTTTTCCCTAGCAAATTTATCAAAGCCTCCTTATCTCCAGCACAAGTCTATTCAATAGCAGCGCCCCCAGCTGAGATCCCCACTAGAGTGTCAGATCTCTCATCCTCAGCAAAGATGGAAAGCACTATCTCCCCACAAAGTTTCCATCCTCTCCCCGGAAGCGCAATGCCTGAAACTGTTACACAACAAAGTGACGAAAGTTTCCTTCTCCCCAGCTGGGTTCTCCTTACAGATAGATCTACCAATGATCTATTTTTCCAAGCAGAGCTATATCTCCTGACAGATCCACCAATGATCTCTACCCCCAGCTGGGTTATCCCTCCAAACAGATCAGCCAGAGATCTTCAGCGAGATCCAAATCCCGAATCGTTTCCTCTTTTGCATAATCATAGAATTTGCATCATATTCACCAAATAAGCATAGCATTCCGTCTAAAACGGAGCATTACGACAAAAATCAAACATTTGCATGATCGCAAGTCAGGTTCAAGCCAGTCACCTGTAATTACCATCAGTATTTCATCAACAATGAATATAAAAACTCACACCCCCTGCAGATAAAAGCCAAAGCGTCCCCTTTGCATTCTCCAACACAAATGCCTGTTCATATGTACCCTTTTCGACACTCGTCCGTGTCATATTATTCCCCGCAGATATAAGCCCAAGCGTCCCCTTTGCATTCTCAAATACAGATACCTATACATGCTCTTTTGACACTCGTCCGTGTCATACACCCCCAGCATGATTTCCAAAACACTTGTTGCCAACCAAGTACTTATTTATAACGCACTCTTTTTTCGACACCCGTTCGTGTCATCCTATCCCCACATGTCGCCAAAACACCTTTTACACTCTCACATACAAATATTTGTTCATAACTTATACATATTTGACACTCGTCCGTGTCATACATTCCCCAGTAAGTTGGACACTCGTCCGTGTCTTGCTCATAATTCAATCAACGAAATAATCCTCACTCATACTTATACAGAATTCTTTGATACTCGTCCGTATCTCGTATATATATCACTCTTCAACAGATTCGACACTCGTCCATGTTCTTTGTTAACCAGTTGGTACTCGTTCGTATCATCATCTCTGAACACGCGTCAGCGTTTGTTTCTATCGATACTCGTCCGTATCATGATCCTAAGGATGCTCGTCCGCATCTTTAATCTATACACAGTGTCAAACATTTATACCTTTTATTTTTGAAAGCGTAACCACTCGTCCGTGTTTACCATTCCCTAGTAAGTCGTCAACAAAACAACTTTTCTTCTATCCGACATTCGTCCTATGTCGTGATACTTTCGACAGCCGTACCCTGCTAGGTGATCGTCCTTCACCTTTGGATGACCGTCCCTCATCCCTTTCCCCAGCGGAGTCTCCATTATTGGAACCCTTTTCTATCCGGCATTCGTCCTATGTCGTGATATTTTCAGCATCCGTCCCCTGCTAGGTGATCGTCCTTCACCTTTTGATGACCGTCCTTCATCATTCTATCTGATGGCCATCCCCATCGTTTATTTGGTTATCCGACATTTGTCCTATGTCGTGATAGACCCCGAGAGAAGCCATACCCTGCTAGGTGATCGTCCTTCACCTCTTGATGATCGTCCTTCATCATGCTTATCCGATGGCCGTCCCTATCGTCGACCTTTTCTATCCGACATTCGTCCTATGTTGTGATAAATAGCAGTCGTCCCCTGCTAGGTGATCGTCCTTCACATTTGATGACCGTCCCTCATCATTATTTCATTTATTTCTTTGAACCGATGGTCGTCCACATCGTTCTTTACTTTAATTTTCAAGCCTGATGGCCGTCCCCATCATTTCCTTTGTTTTAATCGCCAGAGAACCTTGTTTCTTTACCTGATGGTCGTCCCCATCATAATCTCTTTATTTCCCCAGCTTGTCGACTGTCCCCGTCATTTCTTTACTTGCCACTTTATCCCCAGCAGTCGTCCTTTGCTCGATGGTCATCCTTCATCGCCTTCATTTGATAATCATACCTTACTACCTTTTATAATTTATATCCCTTTTCTTCTTCTATCCAGCGAGTGCAAATTTTGGACTGTCTTTGGTATTCAACCACAAGTTATCGTGTTTGGCTGTTAAGCCAGGCGCTCACATCCTGCACAGCTAACTCATGTTTGAGTAGGGGCAGCTGTAAACACCCCAAATTTTCCCTCACTCATATCACACCATGGCTTGTGATCTTTCGTTAGCATAGAGTGCCCTCCAGACTGCACCGACAACAACACTGCTATGACTTCGTATGACTTTGACAATCCAATCAATCAAGCTGATGAAGGGGTTGAAGAAGATTATGAGCTTCCTGAAGAGCTAGCTAGGTTGCTGAGACTAGAGGAGAAGGTTATCACTCCTCATTAGGAGGAGGTTGAAACGGTTAATCTCGGTACGGAAGAATACTTGAAGGAAGTTAAGATCGAGGCCTGCCTGCAAGATTCAGTAAAAGAGCAACTGATTGACATGCTTCGGGAATATGTGGATGTTTTTGCTTGGTCTTATTAGGATATGCCAGGGTTGGACACCGACATTGTTATGCACAAGCTGCCTCTGAAAGAAGACTGTCCGCCAGTAAAACAGAAGTTACGCCGTACTCGCCCAGATATGGCCATGAAGATAAAAGAAGAGGTACAAAAACAGTGGGACACCGGTTTCCTTGCTGTAACTAGCTATCCTCCGTGGGTTGCTAACATTGTACCAGTGCCTAAGAAGGATGGCAAGGTAAAGATGTGTGTGGATTACCGGGACCTGAACAGAGCCAGCCCAAAAGATGACTTCCCTTTACCTCACATTGATGTGTTGGTCGACAATACGGCTCAGTTCTCGGTGTTCTCCTTCATGGATGGATTTTCGGGATATAATCAGATCAAAATGTCACCTGAAGACATGGAGAAGACAACTTTCATCACACCCTGGGGAACATTCTGTTATAAGGTGATGACGTTCGGACTGAAGAATGCTGGTGCCACTTATCAGCGGGCTATGGTAACATTATTCCACGACATGATCCACAAGGAAATTGAATGTTATGTGGATGACATGATTGCCAAGTCCCTTACAGAAGAAGACCACCTGGTGAATCTGTTGAAGCTATTCAAACGTCTAAGGAAGTACCAATTGAAGTTAAACCCCAACAAATGCACATTCGGGGTGCGATCCGGTAAGCTGCTGCGATTTATTGTAAGTGAGAAAGGGATTGAAGTTGACCCTGATAAAGTCAAAGCCATTCAAGAAATGCCTGCACCGAAGACTAAAAAAGAAGTTCGGGGGTTCTTAGGTAGATTGAACTACATCTCACGGTTCATATCTCACCTTACAGCAACCTGTGAGCCTTTGTTCAAGTTGTTAAGAAAAGAACCAACAGTTAGGTGGAATGAAGACTGCCAAAGGGCTTTTGACAAAATCAAGGAATACTTACAAGAGCCTCATATCCTTATGCCTCCAGTTGAAGGAAGACCTCTAATAATGTACTTGACATTATTAGAAGAGTCAATGGGGTGTGTGTTGGGCCAGCATGACGAGTCTGGTCGAAAAGAGTATGCAATATACTACCTAAGCAAAAAGTTTACCGACTGTGAACAACGTTATTCACTGCTCGAGAAAACTTGTTGTGCTTTAGCGTGGGCTGCTCGCCGACTAAGGCAGTATATGTTGACCCACACCACTTTATTGATCTCCAAGATAGACCCAGTTAAGTACATTTTTGAGAAGCCAACACTTACCGGACGGGTTGCAAGATGGCAAATGATCCTCACAGAATATGACATTCAGTACACCTCCCAGAAAGCCATCAAGGGTATTGTGTTGTCTGATTATCTTGCTGAGCAACCCATTGATGATTACCAGCCTATGAGATTTGACTTCCCTGATGAAGACATCATGTTCATAAAAGCAAAAGATCATGAAGAGCCTATTCACACTGAAGGGTCTGACCCAGAAGAAGAATGGACTATGATGTTTGATGGGGCTGTTAATATGAATGGACGTGGTGTTGGTGCAGTACTCATTACACCTAAGGGAGTTCACATGCCTTTCTCGGCAAAACTCACCTTTAACTGCACTAACAACGAAGCTGAATACGAAGCTTGTATTATGCCTGGATTCTTGTTTGTTGTTGTCCATTGATCATTTCTGGAGAGTTTGATGCGTTTTGGTGGCGTTTTGAGTGAGATGGCTTGAAGGTGTGGCCGGAGAAGATGACCGGAGCTTAGCTCCGGTCACCTGAGATTAATTAGGGCTAATCTCTCCAGTTTGAATGAGGGTCGTAGGATTAAGATTAGGGTTAGTGTGTGTACGGCTAGGATTAGGTCATTAAACCCTAAATGTAATTAATTAATTTAAATCAGATTAATTAGCCAGGAGTGATCTGGACCCTTGTTTCACGTGCGCAATCAAACTCCTTCCCTTGGATTTGAATCTCAGCCTTAGGAACAGATTACTTTCCCTTTATTTCTTTTTTTAATTCATTTTATTGTATTTCTTTCATAATTTATTTAAAATAGTTAAAAAAACTTCAAAAAATATTTCCTTTTGCATTTTTGTTTCAAATATTTTTCTTAATCAGAAAATGATTTTTATTTTATTTTTTGCATATAAAAGTATTTTTAAAATATTTAAATGTTATTTTTAATTAATTAAAGTCTTTTAATTAATTAAAAATACATTTAGGTTTCTAAAAATCACCAAAAAAATCATGAATCATCCCTTTGCATTTAGAAACATTTTCAAACTCTTCACACAAATTTCTTTTTAGTTTTGATCATAACTTGTGAATTTTCTTTGAATTAAGGGTCATTAAATTGCATTTTTTTGAACCCTAACTTGAAAAAATCTTTTCTGCCTAACCAAGAAGAGTTTGAAGATGATTCTTTTTGCATTGTTTTGTGCATAGCATGTAGTTTATAGGTCATTTATCTCATGAATTTATCTTGCATTTTTGAATTGATTTGCATTTTCCTTTGAGAATCACCCAAAAAACCCTAGAAACTTAGGAAATTCATAACTTTTGAGTGATAAGGCTTCTGACCTTCTCCTTTGGGGTGTGACCTAGTATGGGATTAGGGTTTGTTTGAACTTGGTTTCAAATTTTTATCATGTCATATGTATTTTTTGTTCATGTGCATCTCATACTTCCATTTAACCCTAATTTTACATGCTCATTTGCATTCATCTTGCATATGCATCCATACATGAACTTTCCATGACATTTCATGCATTCATATGTAACCTTAGACATCTTAAGATATGTTAGAATCATGCTTGATTATTTCTTCATTCATTTGCCATGATTTGCATTCATTTCCTTTCATTAACTTTCATGAACTTTCAAACTTCAAAGCATGCTTACATGACATCTCATCTTTGTATGATCATTCATATGCATTTTGTATGCCTTTGCATCATCCCACATGACATTATCCTTGCATAAACACTTCTGAATTTGGTCATTTCATCTCATTGCATCTCATTTCATTTCATTTCTTTATGCCTTGAACTTTATGCATTCATGCTAACATTTTCAGGTGGTAAGTTACTTTGAGAAGTGGATTTGCCTTAACTTCTCATTTCCCTTTATCTCTTTCACATGCATCTTGCTGGTTTCTTTGAAGTGAACTTGTTCACTTGTGTTCATCCTTTCTCACTTTCTTTCTTTAAGTTACTTATCTTCTTCAATGAAGTAAGTAACTTATTTCTTCTGCTTCTTCATCCTTTCATTTGTTTCTTCCATTGGTGGCTTCCTTGAAGATCTTTCTTAATCCTTACAAACCATAGGAACATCCAAGCATGATAATAATTAGGGTTGTAATTATTCCCCATTAGCTTTTTACCTTTGAGTCTCCTTGAGTCTCTTTTCTCACCTCAATAATCAGAGACTAAACTCTTAAAGTTTTAGGTTTTTGGAATTATGTTTATGCCTGCATCCTTCTCTTAGGATGGAGTGTATAACTTTAATCCTAAGTGTTAAACCTTTAATTTGTTTAAATCTCTTAATCAATTCACTTAATAATCACCAAGACTTCATCTTGTAACTTTGGCCTTACATTAGGGTTCTAATTCTTCCTTTATGGTTAAGAAGGACTAACCCTAGTGTTTAATGGACAAGTCCCCCTCAAGTTGTCTTACAAACCATAAAATCAATTTCTTAATCTCATCCCTTAATTAGAATCTACTTAATAAAGGCTTTGTTATATAATGAATTTAATCCCTAACCATGGATTAAGTTGAGGTATCTTCCTCAGCTTAAGTGTTCTCATCTATTATCCTTCTATTAGGATGGTGTAATGAGCCCACTAATATGTGATTAGAGATTAAACTCATTACTTAACACTAAACAAAAACCCAAAAACATCTAATTAATCACAAGTAGGTTAATGATCTTAATCCTACATCATCATGGCAATTAAGTTGAGATGCTTATCTCATACTTAAGTATTCTCATTATCCCTAATCAGGGAGGATATAATGAGTTTACAAGCCTTTGATTTAGGCTTAAGCTTATTAATTTATGCAAAACACCAAAAACCATAACAAAACTGAAAACACAAAAACAAACAATAATCGTCTCCTTAGGGATTCTCTTCTCATCACCTTCATTCACAAACAAGAACTTACTTCTTCCTTCTAATGCAAGACAGTTAGCACTCGAGCCAGACGAGTCATACACTTGAGCATAGGCAAGTAAGCAGTTCACAGTCAATTTATCTTTCAGTCTCTTTGAGTCGAACTATGGTGTTCTGACTTCCTCATTGCACAAGAGGATACGTAGGCATAACTTAACAGTTATCTAACAAAAGTCTCTGTGTCTTCCCCCTCTTTCAGCATTCTTTAAAAGCCTCAGATCCTGAGCATTTCACTTCACGTTTTTCCCAGACACTTGTATATTCTTTTCCAGCTTTTGCACACAGATAGCACATACCCTACCCCTTTTAAACACAATCTTTTAAGCGTGTATCCCGTCGAGTACGACGGAAAATCTGGGTGCTAATACCTTCCCAGGTTGTAACCAACCCCCTTTCTCAGTTTCTCTGGTTCGCAACCGTCTTATCCATATCTTTCAAGGTTTATGCAGCATTACATTTCCTTCGGGATAAAAATGCCTAGTTGGCGACTCTATTCATCTTCATTTCATTTTCTCTCTTCGTCGACCGTTCGCGTCTGTACCCTATTTGACCCAGTGTCTTTTCGGGGGAGCGACACATCCTTTTGGTGGTAACGATTATTTAATTTTCAGTCACTCGGTATCCTTTTGGTGGTGGGGTCTTCATACCATCCTTTTGGTGGTAATGATTATTTAATTTTCAATCACTCTTTTGGTGGCGGGGTTGACATACCATCCTTTTGGTGGTAACAATTATTTAATTTTCAGTCACTCGGTATCCTTGTGTTGGCGGTGTCATACCCTAAATTTGTCCCATCAACGTATTTACTTTATTTATTCAGAAAATCCAAAAAAATATATGTTTAAGATCTTTCAGCAAAGAATCAGGGTTTCATTTGAGACAGTCTATGCATCCATGTGTGAAATTTCAGTCATCAATTTTAATCAGAGAAGGTTCAAGTGCTCATATGGTCGTGAATCGGTTAAATTGAGAAAAAGTCAATTGTGCAGAGAAAAGTCAACTTTTGATATTTCGGTCAAAATGGTGCCATATGAGTCAAACATAATCAATGGATGAGATATGATCAACAAAAGTCAAGAGAATATTCATAAATCAAGAATTATGGAAAATTACTATTTTTGGAAATTTAGAATTTTAGAACTTTCCATTTTTGGAAAGTTTCTTAAGTTTTTTTTCTCACTTTAAAGGCAATTTTCTCCATGATCCAAGGTTTTTCTCACTTTTTCCTTAGAGATAAAAGTTGTAGACTTTTTTCTAAGCTTTCTTTTGGTACCAATAACACCTCATTTCATTGCTCCTACCTCAAGTTATGTTCACCCAAAGAAGCCTTCATGCACCATTTTTTCATGTCATAAAATGCAAATTTTATAAGTTTTAAACTTGGTCAGCAAGTAACATTTGTGCCAGCTCATAGTGAACGAATTTCACACCTTATCCAACCCTAAACATGTGCACATGGCTTATTTTCCACACCTTCATCCAAACCACCACCATTCATTTGTTCATTTTCATATTTCTCTCCCAAACCTAATTACCAAGCAACAAGCCTCTTGATTCGTTTCCAACCCTCACTCATACCCTAAGAATCATTTCTCTATAAATAGAGACTCATCCCACCTCATTTTGCAAGCTTGGAGAGCAAAAGAAATTCTGTCAAAATATTTCCAAACACCTCTGGTTTTTGATCTCGTGTGAGCTGTACAAATAACCATAATAAGAGTTCTTTGCCCAGATTTCAAGAAGAGACAACAAGGAAGAGATAGCAAAAAGAACCAGATCAAACGAAGCTCTGTGGAGGGAGAACGAAACACATCTTTGGAGCAATTTATCATTACAGGTTCGGTAACTTTTGTGAGCCTTTTCTATTTTTCTTGATGCTATGATGTTTGTCATGCTCTCATGATTCTAGATCTATGTTTATTGTTCATTATCCATGTTAGTGAGTGATGTATTTGTATGATTTAGTTTTGGTGTGTTTCAAGTTTGTGCGAATTTTTAAAAAATTGGTTCAAGATCTTTGAAAACCGGCTGCATATTTGAAATCGTTGCAAAATTTCGGTTGAGATAGTGGTCTTGTTTTGCATTTCTATGATGCTTGTTGGAGCTTGATGTCGTACCCCGAAAAATACGACCTCACGCGATCCGAATGAACGGAGTCACGCGCTGGACTGACCGAAGAGTCGCCACCTAATTCTATTTATTCCCGAAGAGGGAAAGGGGAGATATAGATACAACCCGGGAGGAAAAGGATGAGGACAAAGGTCAACGGAACCATTGCCTGGGTTCGGGAGTCGGTTATGCAGGGGGAAGGTATTAGCACCCCCTACATCCATCGTACTCGATGGGAACCATCTAAGTTATCGCGCGTGAAAGGATGTCTATGCTTAAACGAATTGCTTGCTAGAGGGAAATGAGTTGAATTATAAGTTAGATTGAACCTAGGTGCTCGGCAAGGATTGAGATCCTCGTGCCTACGTACTCCCGCGTGCAATGGGAAAGTCAGAGCCTCGTAGTTCGGCCTACTAAGGGTAATGGTTGTTGATTTTATTACCTTTCGTCGATGAAAGGGTTTAGGAGTTGAAATGCACTAAAGACTATGGATAGTTTATCTCGCCCAACAAGACGAGTGTCCTGCGTCGAAATAATCGGAGCGAGTAACGAAAGCTCGTTATCCCCCTTTCTACCGCTTAAGGCTCGTGGCGTACAAATCTTCTCGTATTATTATAATGTGTTTTATTTCCTAAAGCCGCTTGACGTTGGATCAAGGGTTTGGATCTAATCGAAACATTTTGGTTTTTTGAGGTTAAAAGGGTAAATGCAAGTGGAGTTTATTTTTGTGGTTTTTTTAGCGAGGCACGAATCGCTCGGCTCGCAAAGGTGGAGTGAATCCTAAACGAAAAAGATAACTGAAGAATAAAGTGCAAGTGTGCAAAGTGCAATCGCTTGGCGTTGGACCAAGGATTCAGAATTAAATAAAATGCGGAAATAAAAATGCGTACAAATTAATGGGAGAGGGATACAAAATAAATACAGGGGATTGCGAGAAATAAATGGTCTCGTTGTAATTAGCCCAAGAGAAAGCGTGTGTGCAGTGTGTTTGAACTATTCGAAGGCGTTCGGCCTGTTTATTCGGGACGCAACTATTCGAAGGCGTTGGACCTTTTTTCGAGCGCAACTATTCGAAGGCGTTGGACCTTTTGGGACGCGACGAAATTTTGTTCGTTTACTGCCTTAGAGCCGATTTAATGAAATCGTTCTATGAGGAGTCGAATCGTAATTTTTTTTAAATGCGAAAATGAATAAATAAATTAAATGAATTGAATTGTTAGAAAAAATTAAATAATGAATTAAATGATTAAATGAAATAAATAATATTAAGAATAAAATGAATTAAATTAAAATACATGTTTGTTTTGTCGGAATAAAAAATGAAAAATTAAATACAAGGGGGGCCTCATATTGACCAAAAATCACCGATTAGAATCGGGCGATAAATTGGCCTTTTATGATATCATCGGCCCATTACACAGGAAGAGTACTAAAAGAAAATAACTGATTAAGAAACTAACTAATTAAAAATTAAAACTAACCACCAACTATTAATTAAAATAAGGAAATAACATAATTATGAAATAATAATAAAAATAAATAATAAAAAGAGAAATATTAAACCAATAACAGGGGGTGAGCTTTGGATTTATGGTGGTATTTAAAGTAGATATTCAACATAATGGGTTTAGCACCCATAACATTAAAAAAAGGTGGAAACAAAATAATAAAAATAATAAAATAAATTTAAAAAAAAAAAAGGAAACAAGCTACTGAACCATGAACTAGCGTATGAATATAGTGAACAAATCATATGGGCTTTGGACAAATTCACATCAAATAAAAAACCAATAATAAAAATAAATAATAAAAAACTAATAATAATAAATAGTAATAAAGTGAAAGCAGTACCAATAAAATGAAAAGGATAAACACTTTTATTCAAAACCTTGCTTCAAATTGTTTCAAAAAAGAAGACCACAGTCGCTGTTCACCCTCGCAGATGCATCGCGGCGGCTCTCTCTCTCTCACGATTGCGTTTAGCCTCTCGCACCCTCTCAGTCTCAGATTCTCTCTACGGTGTATGCGGAGATTTGGATGGGTCGGATTTCGCTCACGCTCGCGGGTTCGGATTTAGGACGGTTTCTCATGATTTATGGTTCATCACGTTTTTGGATCTGCGATTTCACGGTGTTTTGCAACTCGGTTTTCACGGCTTCGGAGTTTGTTCGCGGTCTCGTTTTTGTGAGTTTCAGATGGTTTCGAGGTGTTTATGGTTTTCGACGGTGGTTCGGTGGGTGAGATGGTTTTTTTCGATTTTGTTTTTTTTTGTATGAAGGTGGTGTTTAATGGTGGGAGGATATATGGTTTGTGCAGGTCTGTGAAATTGTTTTTTTGTTTTTTCTCATTTTTTGAAGGGTTGAAAGGTTATGAATAAAAAGAAAAAGTATGGTGAGTGTTGTTATTATGAGTTTGTGTTTGAAAGTGAGAAAAAGTTCTACAGAGGTCAATTTTTTTGTGTATTATAGTTTGAAGAAATTTCAAAAGGATAGTTGTAAGAGTTTTAAAGTGGTGAGTTAAAAAGGTGGTAGTTTATTGTTATGGTTATGGTTTATGAGTGGTGAAAAAATTGGTAGAAAATTATATTTGGTTTTGAAGCTTGATTTTGGAATGATTTTTTGCAGAGTTAGTTTATGCTGTCCAAGCTTTGAAATTAAGAGAAGAATGAATGCTGTTATATAGAGATTGCTAAGGATATGGGATAAGAATCTAACAGGCTGTCAATTTGTTATTTGTTATTGTGAGTGGAGCAGCAAAAAGGAATATTATTGAAAAGTTAAAATGCGTGTAGAGGAAAATGTGAAAGAGTTGTTGCTGAGGAGGCACTTTGAGTGGAGTGAGGTCTAGCAAATTGTTATGAGATGCAATGGGACCACATTATTTATTTTGAAAGAAAGAAAAAAAAAACTATGTATATATGTATAACTTTGCTGATAATTAAACAAGAATGAATGTTGCACTAACTTAAAAGATGGACCTATCAATTTAAGAATTTAAACAAAATAACAATAATGATAATAAAAAAAATAAACTATATTAATAATAAAAGTGGGAACAAAAATGATTTAGTAAAACGTAAAAAGATTTTTGAAATAATAATAATAAAAATAGTAACACTAAAATAAGAATAGTGGAATAATAATAAAAGTAAGAGAATAACAAAAATAGTAAAATAATAATAATAAAATAATAATAGTAAGAATAAAAATAGTAATACATGATTTTGTAAAATAGAATGGATAGTGATGATATTACAAAGGATAGCAATAATAAGAAAAATAAAGACAATAAAACAAATAATAATAATAGTGAATAATGGAAATTTTTGTAGTTTTGATCGGAATAATAAAAAAAATGTGATGATAATAAAAATCTAGATTTGAAAAAAAAAGGGAATGGTTTAATGCGATAATTCAAATGGAAGAGTGATTTTTTTTTAGAAGTAAAAATGGGCCTAAAATGAAATTGCATAAAAGAAAATACACTTTTTAAATTTTGGAAATAACAAGGATAAAACAAGAAGTGACATATTTTTTGAATTTTTTTGAATATCAGACAGACGAATAAAATGGTATGTATTTTTTGATTTTTGAAGTATATCGGTAAACAGAAAAATAAAGGTAGGACAAATTTGGGGTATGACAGATGCCCCTATCTAATTGGCTTAGACCGAGTAAAATGAACTGACTCACGTTCAATCTTTCAAGGTATAAGATAATTAGATATTAACAGACTCCAAATTTGTTCGACAAATGAAATAACTGGAAATGATGGGTGACACAGCAAAACAAATTAACAAAATAAATCACTTATCACCAGAGGATGATAAGGCAATAAACAGAAAAATAAACTCACTTATCAACAGAGGATGATAAGGCAATAAACTGAAAACAAACTCACTTATCAACAGAGGATGATAAGGCAACAAACTGAAAACAAACTCACTTATCAACAGAGGATGATAAGGCAACAAACTGAAAATAAATTCACTTATCAACAGAGGAAGATAAGGCAATAAACAGAAAAATAAACTCACTTATCAACAGAGGAAGATAAGGCAATAAACAGAAAAATAAACTCACTTATCAACAGAGGAAGATAAGGCAATAAACTGAAAATAAAATCACTTATCACCAAAGGATGATAAGGCAACAAACTGAAAATAAAATCACTTATCAACAGAGGAAGATAAGGCAATAAACTGAAAACAAACTCACTTATCAACAGAGGATGATAAGGCAATAAACAGAAAACAAATTCACTTATCAACAGAGGATAATAAGGCAACAAACAGAAAAATAAACTCACTTATCAACCGAGGATGATAAGGCAACAAACTGAAAACAAATTCACTTATCAACAGAGGATGATAAGGCAACAAACTGAAAACAAATTCACTTATCAACAGAGGATGATAAGGCAACAAACCGAAAAATAAACTCACTTATCAACAGAGGAAGATAAGGCAATAAACAGAAAAAATAAACTCACTTATCAACAGAGGATGATAAGGCAATAAACAGAAAAATAAAATCACTTATCCCCGGAGGGTGATAAGGCAAATGGACTGAAATTTAAACACGGCTATTGAATCCGCCAAGAGAATGCCTGGAATCTGATTGATGTGATCCTCCGCTGGGGAAAGGACCGGAAACTTGTATGATCCTGGATCCTGAACTATGTATGTATGCTTGATTGTTTTTTGAGATGGTATTCCATAAGGATGGAGATACGATGCAAATGTTTATGCACTGAGATGTAAATTAAAACTGTTGGGGATATGAAAAGATGATTTGTTTAGGTATGCAAATGATGCATATGCTGCAAATGATTGATGTAAATGATGCTTATGACGTTTGATGATGCATAATGATGCATATGAGCGATTGAACGGTGCCAGCTTGGTGGACTTTTGGTTTGGTAGTTGCCAATGGTAATTGGACTTTGGGTGGGTGGAGGGACTGATTTCCCGACACTCGATCTTCGACGATGTATGATCAGAAGATGAATCTGAATGCTCCAAGTTTTGGTCACTTGCTGATGAGCGAAGCGACTTAATTGACACATGAAGACTGATTTTTGCTTTGAACGATTGTCAATGTCTGGCAAGGTCTGCTTGTTCAGCTGGGGAGAAGTGATAGGAAGATTTGCTCCTTGTCTGCTTGCCCCTGCCTGCAAGGTATTTGAAATAAATCGGATGGGGAAGCTTTGACGATGGCCATGGCATGGTCTGCCCCTGATTAAGTCTTTGAAGGTGATTTGCCCTTGACTAGGCTGTTGAGAATGATTTTGCCCTTGATTGGGCCTTTGAAGGTAACTTGCCCCTGATTGGGCTATTGAAGATGCTTTGTCCCTGATTGGACTGATTTTGAAATGAATTGCCCCTGATTGGGGTGCTGAAGTAGTCTTGATTCATGCTGGCAATGAAGTTCAAGTTTCTCTTTTGATTGCCCCTTGTTGGGATTGTACTGATGTCAAGCACTGAATTGCAATTAAATTATTCATCCACAAATGGTAGTGTTAATGTAAAGTTCATGTAAGTTTTGAAAAAGTCAATTTATTTGAATGATTGTGATAGTGTGACGAATGGACCGTTAGCCCAAACGAGGTGCTGATTTAGAAAGTGTGTGAAATATGCAACAAGAATAATGTGCAATCGAGATTTGAAGATTAGCAAATACATGGGAGTCAATTTACGCAACCTTGTTGGTAGCATACTTTCAGAATAAACCGCGCCTCAATTAGGTCTTTTGAGGGTTGTAACGTGGTCTGGTTAATGGTTTTGAGAAACAAAGGTATAAGGCTCAAAGTTTGATTTGTACCCATCCCTTCTTCGTGATATTCTCCAGTCCTATGTTCAGTTAACTTTGCACATGCATTCGTTTTGACTTTGCAAGAGCGAAGATGAAGCTTTAAAATTCGCTTGAGAATGGCAGTCATCATTTTTGTTGTTGGTGACCCTTTGATTTTTGATTTTATGGTCACTGATATTTGTTTTGTTTTTGTTGAGGATTTGAGTTCCTCTTTTAATTTCTTCTTCTTCGACTAAGTCTCCCTTCGGGTGCTCAACTTAGTGGTTCTTTCTTTCTTCTTTTTTTTTGTTTGAATATTGTGACTGCCAAGTCATTTGCTGATGGTCCTTTGACAGGATGTCTCATCTTGCGATTTGAAAGTGTAATTAGTTTAACTGAATAACTACCCTGCCCCGGGTTAAATGTAAGGGTTGTATCCGAAAGAAACTCCTACTTCTAGGCTCGAAGTGGTTGACTAGGGATTAACTCCTTATATCTCCAGTGTTTGTGGATCTGAAAGAATGCCTGTACATCATTGACGTGGTTTTATCCGAAAGCATACCACAACAGTTATGGGTATTTCGTTTTCATCATCCTCCCTCAAATATTTGGTAAAGTGAAGTGAGAGAATCTTTTGTGATTTTTGTGATAAATGATAAATAATGAGCGAATGCGAATAAATTGATTCAGAACATGCATAAACATAACATTAACAAAACCAAGTACAGATAACAATGTTCAAAGCAAATAGTACTTAAACAAACATTACAAAACAACAAGGATGCGGAAATAATAAATGGCGCAGGCTGCCTTGATTTGAGGAATTGAACTTCTCTTGATTGAATGCTTCAAAGTTGGTGATTACTCAGCTTTGGTCTTCGGCAACCCCTTCAAATGTCTTCACTTGTTGGCACCATGCGACGGCATTGGATCGTTCTGGACATTTGGATTTCTCGGAGTGAAGGTAAGATCCTTAGAGTCGATTAGATCTTGGACTTTGTGCTTGAATAACCTGCAGTTGTCAATTGTGTGACCTGGAGCACCCTTGTGATACTCACAACGAGCATTGGCATCATAATCTCGAGCGTTACCAGTTTGAGGTGGCATGTCCTTCAACACAAGAGTCCCTTTTGCCATCAGTCCGTTAAAGATTTCTCCATACGTCATAGGCAAGGGATCAAAGGTTCTTTCAGGCCTTCTTTGCTGATATGGTGGACGCTGTTGAGGAGCGCGATGTTGCTGTTGACCAGGCCGTGGTGGATAAGCCGGTTGCTGGTATGGATTGGGTGCATATTGCGCAGCTGCAACCATAGGAGGTGGAAGTGGTTGATGAGCCATCTGAGGCGGAAATAGATTTTGAAAGGCCTGCTGATAAGGCATTGGAGGAACTGGCTGATATGGCATAGGAACATATTGTGCAGCAGCAACATAGGGATACTGATAGTAGGGAGCTGGAGCAGGTGCATTCTGTTGAAAATTCCCACTTGCAGCAGAGACGGCATTTGTTTCGCCCTTTTTGTACCCGTTGAAAGGTTTCTTGGCATTGTTCTGGCTGCTAGAGCCTCCTTGGATCTTTCCGCTTTTCAGACCCTCTTCAATTCTTTCTCCTACCATCACCATGTCTGAAAATCCAGAAGATACGCTGCTGATCAGCTTCTCGTAATATTGTCCCTGTAGGGTACCCATGAAGATGTCGATCAATTCACGGTCAACCAATGGAGGATGCACTCTGGCGGCTAGCTCTCTCCAGCGTTGGGCGTACTCTTTGAAGGATTCGTTTTCCTTTTGAGACATACTCTGAAGTTGAGTACGGTTAGGAGCTAAGTCAGTGTTGTACTTGTATTGCTTTTTGAATGCATCGGATAGATCAAGCCAAGTACGAACATTGTTGCGCTCGAGCTGCATGTACCATTCTAGAGATGCTCCAGACAGGCTGTCTTGGAAGCAATGGATCATGAGCTTATCATCTTTAGCATGAGCGGCCATTTTCCTGCAGTACATCCTCAAATGAAGCTTAGGACAGCTGAGGCCTTTGTATTTTTCAAACTCCGGCAGTTTGAACTTTAGTAGGGATCACAACATCTGGAACTAAGCACATGTCTGAGGCACTCAGAGAAGTTGAGTTGTGTCCTTCCATAATTCGTAGTTTTTCAGCTAACTCGCGGCACATCTTCATGGCTTCTGACTCTTGAGCAGCTTGAGGATTGGTGATTGGAACAGCTGTTTGCATCTCATACTCAACTTGATGATTCTCCTCAGTTTGAGGAAACTGGACTTGAATTGGAATAGGTTGAGCTTGAGGAATAACACCAACAGTGACACCAGAAGCAGGTATTGGTTGGGAAGTGACCTCTTCAACAGCAGGAGTGAAGCCTGGAGGCAAACCATAAACCAAAGGATTTGGAACGGGAACTGAAGGCATTGCTCGTGAGGTAGATCCTTGCACTTGAGCATTGTTCATTGCGGCAGCAGCTTCGCGACGTTCTTCCATTCTTGCCAAAGATTGCAAAGTCTCATAAATCTGGTCAATCTTGCCCTTGACCGAGTCAATCTCTTCCCTCATGGCAGCTTGTTCTTCTTGAATCACGTCCATCAGTCTTCTAGTGTTGGCTCGAGTTAAGTACGGAAGTCTAGCTCGATACGGGCGTCGGGAAACCAGCTTGATTTACTGAAGATGGAGGAACATGAAAATAAGTTTTCGGTTTTTAGAATGAAATGCAAGATGAATAAATGATGCAAATGTAATGATATGCAATGTCAGAATCCAGGATCACAAGATCAAGGTCTCACGAGTCCAAGGTACAGATGGAAGATACTCTGATCAGGAATTCACTAGGTAGACTCTAAAGTTTAGGGATCCCAAAGTTATCAATTCATATGGTTGTTCATCACACGCGCCATAAGCATGACGGTTGATTGACTCCGCCATATGAATCTATTTTGGGTGAGATCTTCGTATCGACAACCCACGAGAGCAAGTTTTCTCGGGAGTCCATACTACGTGATCATCGACACAAGGTTTAAAACAAAGTCTTGGAGTTATGGAACTTTTCTCAACTGTTTGATGCACGTGTCAATTTCATACATCCTTGACAGTCAATCAACTCCATTGAGTAAGTCTATTCCAAGTGAGGTTTTCGTATCGAGCCACGCGAGGGCGAACCCTGGTGCCCAATACTACGCAACCATCAACCGATGTTTTAACCAAAAGGTTCTAAAGGTCCTCAGAGTCGACGACTTTAATGAAAACAACTGAGCACACACGCCAAGAGCTTGACGGTTGTCAGTATTTCCATTAAAATCTACTCCGAGTGAGGTTTTCGTATCGACAACCCACGAGAGAGGTTCTCTCGGGAGCCCATACTACACAACCTCGCTAACTTAAGTTTGTACTCGAAAGCCCGGGTATAGAGCTTTTCCCTCAAGTTTCTTTGCAAAGTATCGATCCAAATTATAGTACCAAGGAGCCACAAGATATATAAGATGGAATGCGATAAAGAAAGCGATAAAAATAGACAAGCAAGGCATAAAAGCAAACATTCAAACAAACGCGGGAACCTAGACTAGGCTCGACTCACATAGGGGTGAACCATTCCCCAGCAGAGTCGCCAGCTGTCGTACCCCGAAAAATACGACCTCACGCGATCCGAATGAACGGAGTCACGCGCTGGACTGACCGAAGAGTCGCCACCTAATTCTATTTATTCCCGAAGAGGGAAAGGGGAGATATAGATACAACCCGGGAGGAAAAGGATGAGGACAAAGTTCAACGGAACCATTGCCTGGGTTCGGGAGTCGGTTATGCAGGGGGAAGGTATTAGCACCCCCTACATCCATCGTACTCGATGGGAACCATCTAAGTTATCGCGCGTGAAAGGATGTCTATGCTTAAACGAATTGCTTGCTAGAGGGAAATGAGTTGAATTATAAGTTAGATTGAACCTAGGTGCTCGGCAAGGATTGAGATCCTCGTGCCTACGTACTCCCGCGTGCAATGGGAAAGTCAGAGCCTCGTAGTTCGGCCTACTAAGGGTAATGGTTGTTGATTTTATTACCTTTCGTCGATGAAAGGGTTTAGGAGTTGAAATGCACTAAAGACTATGGATAGTTTATCTCGCCCAACAAGACGAGTGTCCTACGTCGAAATAATCGGAGCGAGTAACGAAAGCTCGTTATCCCCCTTTCTACCGCTTAAGGCTCGTGGCGTACAAATCTTCTCGTATTATTAGAATGTGTTTTATTTCCTAAAGCCGCTTGACGTTGGATCAAGGGTTTGGATCTAATCGAAACATTTTGGTTTTTTGAGGTTAAAAGGGTAAATGCAAGTGGAGTTTATTTTTGTGGTTTTTTTAGCGAGGCACGAATCGCTCGGCTCGCAAAGGTGGAGTGAATCCTAAACGAAAAAGATAACTGAAGAATAAAGTGCAAGTGTGCAAAGTGCAATCGCTTGGCGTTGGACCAAGGATTCAGAATTAAATAAAATGCGGAAATAAAAATGCGTACAAATTAATGGGAGAGGGATACAAAATAAATACAGGGGATTGCGAGAAATAAATGGTCTCGTTGTAATTAGCCCAAGAGAAAGCGTGTGTGCAGTGTGTTTGAACTATTCGAAGGCGTTCGGCCTGTTTATTCGGGACGCAACTATTCGAAGGCGTTGGACCTTTTTTCGAGCGCAACTATTCGAAGGCGTTGGACCTTTTGGGACGCGACGAAATTTTGTTCGTTTACTGCCTTAGAGCCGATTTAATGAAATCGTTCTATGAGGAGTCGAATCGTAATTTTTTTTAAATGCGAAAATGAATAAATAAATTAAATGAATTGAATTGTTAGAAAAAATTAAATAATGAATTAAATGATTAAATGAAATAAATAATATTAAGAATAAAATGAATTAAATTAAAATACATGTTTGTTTTGTCGGAATAAAAAATGAAAAATTAAATACAAGGGGGGCCTCATATTGACCAAAAATCACCGATTAGAATTGGGCGATAAATTGGCCTTTTATGATATCATCGGCCCATTACACAGGAAGAGTACTAAAAGAAAATAACTGATTAAGAAACTAACTAATTAAAAATTAAAACTAACCACCAACTATTAATTAAAATAAGGAAATAACATAATTATGAAATAATAATAAAAATAAATAATAAAAAGAGAAATATTAAACCAATAACAGGGGGTGAGCTTTGGATTTATGGTGGTATTTAAAGTAGATATTCAACATAATGGGTTTAGCACCCATAACATTAAAAAAAGGTGGAAACAAAATAATAAAAATAATAAAATAAATTTAAAAAAAAAAGGAAACAAGCTACTGAACCATGAACTAGCGTATGAATATAGTGAACAAATCATATGGGCTTTGGACAAATTCACATCAAATAAAAAACCAATAATAAAAATAAATAATAAAAAACTAATAATAATAAATAGTAATAAAGTGAAAGCAGTACCAATAAAATGAAAAGGATAAACACTTTTATTCAAAACCTTGCTTCAAATTGTTTCAAAAAAGAAGACCACAGTCGCTGTTCACCCTCGCAGATGCATCGCGGCGGCTCTCTCTCTCACGATTGCGTTTAGCCTCTCGCACCCTCTCAGTCTCATATTCTCTCTACGGTGTATGCGGCGATTTGGATGGGTCGGATTTCGCTCACGCTCGCGGGTTCGGATTTAGGACGGTTTCTCATGATTTATGGTTCATCACGTTTTTGGATCTGCGATTTCACGGTGTTTTGCAACTCGGTTTTCACGGCTTCGGAGTTTGTTCGCGGTCTCGTTTTTGTGAGTTTCAGATGGTTTCGAGGTGTTTATGGTTTTCGACGGTGGTTCGGTGGGTGAGATGGTTTTTTTCGATTTTGTTTTTTTTTGTATGAAGGTGGTGTTTAATGGTGGGAGGATATATGGTTTGTGCAGGTCTGTGAAATTGTTTTTTTGTTTTTTCTCATTTTTTGAAGGGTTGAAAGGTTATGAATAAAAAGAAAAAGTATGGTGAGTGTTGTTATTATGAGTTTGTGTTTGAAAGTGAGAAAAAGTTCTACAGAGGTCAATTTTTTTGTGTATTATAGTTTGAAGAAATTTCAAAAGGATAGTTGTAAGAGTTTTAAAGTGGTGAGTTAAAAAGGTGGTAGTTTATTGTTATGGTTATGGTTTATGAGTGGTGAAAAAATTGGTAGAAAATTATATTTGGTTTTGAAGCTTGATTTTGGAATGATTTTTTGCAGAGTTAGTTTATGCTGTCCAAGCTTTGAAATTAAGAGAAGAATGAATGCTGTTATATAGAGATTGCTAAGGATATGGGATAAGAATCTAACAGGCTGTCAATTTGTTATTTGTTATTGTGAGTGGAGCAGCAAAAAGGAATATTATTGAAAAGTTAAAATGCGTGTAGAGGAAAATGTGAAAGAGTTGTTGCTGAGGAGGCACTTTGAGTGGAGTGAGGTCTAGCAAATTGTTATGAGATGCAATGGGACCACATTATTTATTTTGAAAGAAAGAAAAAAAACAACTATGTATATATGTATAACTTTGCTGATAATTAAACAAGAATGAATGTTGCACTAACTTAAAAGATGGACCTATCAATTTAAGAATTTAAACAAAATAACAATAATGATAATAAAAAAAATAAACTATATTAATAATAAAAGTGGGAACAAAAATGATTTAGTAAAACGTAAAAAGATTTTTGAAATAATAATAATAAAAATAGTAACACTAAAATAAGAATAGTGGAATAATAATAAAAGTAAGAGAATAACAAAAATAGTAAAATAATAATAATAAAATAATAATAGTAAGAATAAAAATAGTAATACATGATTTTGTAAAATAGAATGGATAGTGATGATATTACAAAGGATAGCAATAATAAGAAAAATAAAGACAATAAAACAAATAATAATAATAGTGAATAATGGAAATTTTTGTAGTTTTGATCGGAATAATAAAAAAAATGTGATGATAATAAAAATCTAGATTTGAAAAAAAAAGGGAATGGTTTAATGCGATAATTCAAATGGAAGAGTGATTTTTTTTTAGAAGTAAAAATGGGCCTAAAATGAAATTGCATAAAAGAAAATACACTTTTTAAATTTTGGAAATAACAAGGATAAAACAAGAAGCAGGGCCGGCCCAATAAATCCAGAGGCCCCGTTTTATTTTTAAAAATATGCCTAATTTAAAAAAAAAAAAAATTAAAAATGATAGAAAAATATAATTATATATTAATTAAAAATAAATTTAATTATAATTATGTTAACATTTGACACATCTCATTTTTTTATGTACTAAGTTTCATAATATTTTTTACTTTATTGAATTTTTATATAATATTTTTTATATATTTATTAATATTAATGAAAAAAATTGCATCTTTTAAAAAATTTGGACCCTCTATTATTTGGGGCCCTGTGCGGTAGAGCTTGTTGCTCTTGCACAGGGCCGGCCCTGACAAGAAGTGACATATTTTTTGAATTTTTTTGAATATCAGACAGACGAATAAAATGGTATGTATTTTTTGATTTTTGAAGTATATCGGTAAACAGAAAAATAAAGGTAGGACAAATTTGGGGTATGACACTTGATATTTTGCATTTTTCATGGTATGTTGTTGAAAACTTCTTCATGTGTGTGCATGGTGTTTCATTTTCGTTTTTTGTGCTGGTTTTGCTTTGAAATTTTAGTGAAATGTTTTTGGTAGTGTTTGGCTTTAAATATTAGTAGTTTTCTTTATTAAAAAAAAAAAGATGCATGTGTATAACAAATTTCATATCTTAATGTATAATATAAATGGCAATTTATTTCACTTACTTTCATGGAGAAAAAGTGTACTTCATAGTTTTAAAAAAAATAAGTTTTCTTGTTTTTATCATTTCATAAGTGGTAATACTAAGACATATATCATTAAATAATGCTATTCATTTATAATATCACCATCACTAATGTACATCATGCTGGCAGTTTATTTTTACAGTAGTAAAGTGGCATTGGCTTCTGCCTACACGTTTACTTCATATTATTAGTTTTGTTTCAATTAAAATATGGACAATTTCTTTAATCCTGAGTGTATAATGATGTTGAAGCTAGCCACATTGATGTCTGTGCCAACCCTGTTTCCTCCAAAAGCCTGCGCCACTTTCTTGATCATGTACTAGTATATTTTTTCTTTTCTATTTAATATCATGGTACTACTTAGACACTGCATTTTAGTTTTACATATTTAATTGATGTTAGTTCCTTAATTTTTCATGTTGTTTCTAATAGTGTCAGTGTGGTTTTTATGGTGGAGTGAGGGAACCGTGTGACCTTTTGGTTGGGCTTTGTTTGTTTGCTATTTGAACATATAATTTTGCCCTACACCTCTTATTTTATTTCATAACTTTTTTCGATTTTCGATTTTCTTTTTTTCAACTTGTATGATTTTTTATCCTCTTTTACTTTTCAATATCAATGATATAACTATGATTTCTTGATATTCAGTTTTTACCAACGTTATCGAAATTGTTATGAGACCATTATTTTATCTTTAACAATATCTAATTAATTTTTTAGAACTATTGTTATTGGTTTATTATTTATTAACTTTTCCATTTTTCTATTCCTTATTTATTTATCGATTTATCAATTTATTTCTTATTTTCATTTGGTCTAGGATATAAATACGAGTTCTTAATATTCGATTTTGGATCGACGTTATTAAAACCGTTAGGAGACCATTTTTCATTTATATTAATTTCTATTTAATTGTTTAGAGATTTTTAATGGGCCAGTGATATAATTGCAACTTTTCGATATTCGATTTTAAATCGACATTATCAAAGTTGTTATGAGGCCACATTTATTTTTCGCTATTATTTAATCGATTATTCGATTTATTCGGTTAATGATAAAATGTGATATTCGATTATTTAATCGACATTATCCATTAAATTGAGACCGATTTTATTATTTTATTCACTATTGTATTTTATTATTCGGTTAATGAGAAAATGAGATATTCGATTATTTAATCGACGTTATCCATTAAATTGAGACCAATTTCATTATTTTCTCATTATTTTATATTTATTATTTGGGGCCTATGATAAAAATATGGTTTATTGACATTCCACTTAGCGACGTTGTCTAAACCAATTTGAGGCCGACTTTTTCTTCATTTATTATTTTATCAATTTATTGGTTTATTTATATTTTTTATTTGGTCTATGATATTACCGTCTGATTCGCGACATTCAATTTATCGACGTTGTCCGAATCAATATGAGACCATTTTCTTTTTTTTTATAATTTCTAATTCATTATTAGATTCATTTTATCATTGATATTATTATTATTATTTTGGCCGATGAATAAATATTTAAATATTCGATTTCGAATAAATCGACGTTATTTAAATTAAATATGAGGCCAATTCTTTATTTACTATTAATTTTGGACTTTATTTCACTTTTATGGCCAATGATATGATAAACGATTAAATTATTTCCGATATTATAAAATCGGGAAATTTAATCAATATGAAGCCTTCTATTTTATTTATTATGTAATTCAAATTCCATAAAATAAATTTAATTTAACTTTTATTCTATTATATTATTTCAATTATTTAGTACTCTATTAATTTCAATTTAATTTGATTATTCATATCCATTATTCTAATTGTTGCAATTTAATTTAATTCTTATTTTTATCACTTTAATCGAATCGCGAATTAATATAAGTCGAGTGCATCGAGTCTCGCCATCAACTTTTCCAAACTCGACCTTCAAATATTTTCATAATTAAATGACGGAATAACTGAATTCTGGAGTCTCGCATTCCTCGAATTCTTGAATGAACGCTCCTGAGGCTCGCTCCGCGGGATGTGGTTCATTCGACTTTCCGTAATTAAAACCTTTAATATACATATCAAGTAATGAAATAATTGAATACTGGAATCTAGCATTCCTCGAATTCTCGAATAAACTCTCCTGAGGCTCGCCCCTCAGGACGCAGTTTATTTATCCTTTCATTCTAAAAAACACTAACCAGATCAAACATCTTTTAAAAGAGAACTGTTTAAATCCTTTCTATATTTGCAAAACAAGCTAGCGCTTCAGCCTCCTATCGCGAGCATATAAGCCAACGCTTAGCAGTTAGAATGCGGTTCAAACAACTGTTCATTAAAATGAACTAACCAACAAACCTTAGTACCGCGAACTACGAGGCTCTGACTTTCCCATTGCACAAGGGAATACGTAGGCACACAGATCTCAATCCCTGCCGAGCACCTTAGGAATAAAATAACCCATTTCTCTCATTAACTCTAATTTAAAATCTTTCGCATTTATTATTCGAAGAAAACAGAAAGCATAAGTTAACATTAAATCGCAAGTGAAACTAAGAGGTTCCCGTTGAGTATAACGGACGTAAGGCGTGCTAATACCTTCCCCTTATGTAACCAACTCCCGAACTTAGAATTTGGTTTCGATGACCTTGTTCCATCCATCTCTCTCTATTAGGTTTTATCTATATCTTCCTATTCTTTCATTAGAATAAATAGAATTAGGTGGCGACTCTGTTTTTTCCATCTGTTCCGCGGTCTGCGCGAGGATCGTATTTTTCGAGGTACGACAGGCGGGGTCGTCATACCATCCTTTTGGTGGTAACGATTATTTAATTTTTAGTCACTCGGTATCCTTGTGGTGGCGAGGTCGCCATACCATCCATTTAGTGGTAACGATTATTTAATTTTCTATCACTCGGCATCCTTTTGGTGTCGGGGTCGCCTTCTCATCATTTTGGTGATAGTGATTATTTAAATTTCAGTCACTCGTCATCCTTTTGGTGTCGGGGTCGCCTTATCATCCTTTTGGTGATAGCGATTATTTAATTTCCAGTCAACCTACATCCTTTTGGCGTCGGCCATCTTTCAAATTTTAATCGTCATCTCTTGTCATTACCTTTTCTTTCTTTTCGGAAAAATTCAGAGTCTTTTAGTATATAATTGTCTTATACCTTAGAAGTATGAACGAGAGCCAGTTCACCTTACTCGGTCTAAGCAAAATCGATAGGGACAACTGTCATACCCCAAATTTGTCCTACCTATATACTATTTATTTTCATTTAGCCATTATTCAAAAAATCAAAAAAAATATGTTCAGGGTTTGTACAGAAGATCGGGTCATTTGAGATTGTCACTGTGTGCATTGCTAAAAGTCTATCAGTGTGTGTGTGTGAGTGTGTGCATTGCAAAAAGTTGGTGTCGGGTGGAGACCTTTTATCCAGTTATCATATTTATTTTACATTTATCATTTTGATCACAAAATAAATAAATAAAATCCATTTATAATTCCTCTTTTATTTTATATTTCTTTCTATCCATAATTACATTTTACTGTTTTTCCATTTATTATTATTATTATTATTTTCATTATTCAACTTCTATTTATTATGACTTTTATCATTATATTGTTTATTATAATTATTATCTTTTTTTTTTATTATTTCCACTAACATTACTTTTATTTCTATTATTACTATTACTATTATTATTATTTTTATCAACTTTTTTTTCTTTCTGTTTTCCATATCTTCTCTTTTCCATATCTACAGCTCAATAGATCACGTGTAGTCCCGTTACCTTCAACAATTTTTTCAAATTCATTTTCATTATAATTTTTTTTATTACCACCAATTTAATCACACAAATACCCTACCAGCCAACCATTTGTTTTCAATTAACTCACCAACTATTTTCCTCACAATGCATTTCCACCGGCCCCACTTGAATTCCTTTTCAGCAAAAACATTCACAATATCAGTGCTACACAAAATAATGACATTTTGCACATCATCGGCACAAATCCAAAATGATTCAACAAAAATCCACACAATCGTACAATTCCACAGCCTGTAAAATAACAAATTCCTTTTCTCAATCATTCTTCCCAAGTTTGCCTCAAATACCCCCATCACTCTATATAATAGCATCTTCATTAACACAATTTTCAAGCTTGGAGTCCATAAATAAAACTCTGCAAAAAAACAATAACCCAAACTTCAGAAAATACAAAAATCACAGACAAAATAAAAAAAAAATTCTCACAACTCACCTGCTACAACCTTTTGAACCTTTCATTTTTTTTGTTAACCCTTCTCACGGCATTAAACAAACCTTCAAAACAGAACTAATCCTCAATCTTTTCCTTCATAACCCATCCACAAACACTGATCTAAAACCGCAGAGCCAAACACACAAAACTTAAACCGCTGAAAACCAAACCTCCACCACCATTCACAATCAAACCCACATACCCAAATCCGGAAAAAAAAAACCAATTAACCGAGAAACAGATACGAATCCAAAACTCTGAGAGTCGAAAACAAACAAACCTTGAAAAATCTAAAACTCACACAAACCATCACCACCACCCTTCATTACAACACATCTCCATAATAAACCTTCACTTTTCAATCCTCATAACCCTTCATCGCTATTACATCCTCTATTACAAACCCAAACACATAATCTGAAAAATCAGAAAGATGAAGTGAGAAGCCTAAAACTCAAAACGCAAAAAGAAACAAAAAAACAACAGAGAAGAACCTTGAAACCGAATCACCTTTCACAAACTCATCACCGCCAAACAACCTTCAAAACCTTCATAATGACAAATCTTTTCAAACCATAAACCCAATCAAAACAAATCCTGAGTGAAATACCCGAGAGAATCCGGCGCACAAAACCTCAACCACCGCAAAATCTGAAAACGAAACCGAGGGAGAAATCCATGAATGAATCCAACAAAAAAACGGAGAGATCGTGAGAGGCTTTTGTAACTAAGATCATTAGAGGGAGGGTTCTCTTTTTCCGAAATTGTGCTTTTAGATGAGAGTTTCAAAAATGATGAACCTTCTTTTTGAAAAAACGAAAAACTTTCTTTGAACTGTGTTACCCTTTGCTGATACTTTGTTTTTTTTCTGTTATTATTCTATTATTATTGTTTCTGAATATTCCATGGAGATCTTGGGTTTAGGTTAGAAGCCCATGCTGTCTTTTTTCTACCCACAGAAGCATATCTGTATTTTTATGCTACTAACACACTCCCAAGATAGTGTTGCACACCCATTTCTTATTTAATTTCTATTATTTTTATTATTATTGTAATGGTTGTATAATTTGCCGATTTTTGTAGTTATTATTGTTTTTTTAGGGCCGATGATATACCAAACGATTGATTTTGGTCTGATTTCATTAAATCGGCAAGAATCGTTCAATATGAGGCTATATAGTTTAGTTTATTTTTATTTATCATTTTGTTTCGATTAGTTTTTCTTTCGGAAATTTAATTTAATCGTTTATTTTATTATATGGTCGATGAACATCTAACTAATCTTGAGATTCGTCGCAAGCCGACTCGACATTTTGATTAATGATGAGACCATTTTATTTTATTTTATTTAGTTTACTTTATTTTATTTGTTCGCATTTCAATACATAAACGCTCGAATCCTCGTAGAACGGTTCTAAACATTGAATCGGTTCTAAGGTAGTTAAAGAGCCACATTTCGATGCATCCAATCAATTCAAAGGTTCAACGCTTCCGAATTGTTTAGGACACTGCACACACGCTTCCTCTTGGGCAAAATACTATGAACCCTTTTATTTCGTGAAATCTCGTGTAACTTACATGTATCTCTCTCCTGATTACCTTGTACGCATTTATTTTTCCGCATTTATCACTTTTTATTCACTCACGAACCCTTGGTCTAACACCAAGTGGTTTTACTCGCACATTTCATTCGGTTATGGTTTTGTATTACTAGGAGCACCCCTAGGGACTAGGAATTGAATCCACTTAACCAACTCAACAATAAAACTCCATTTGCATCGACTAACCCAAAAAACCAAAATGATATTTTTAGATCCAAACCCTTGATCCAACGTCAAGCGGTCTTAGGTTATCAAAACACCTAATAACTATCGAAACAAAGGTGAAAAAGACAAGTGTTGGATCTTCGATTATTTTCTTCAATTGTTTATACACGAGGCATCTGCTTCGGATGTGAGAAATTGACGCCTAATAAAATCTACAAACTAACCAACCGTAGAACCACAAACTACGAGGCTCTAACTTTCCCATTGCATGAGGAAATACGTAGGCACACGGATCTGACTCCTTGCCAAGCAACCTAGGAACCTAACCACCCTTTCCCCCTTTAATACTAACCTTAGTTTAGAATCGTATCGCATTAACTTTCCTTTTTTTATTCGAAGAAGATAAATGGCATTTGTTGACATTCAATCAAAAATCAAACTAAGAGGTTCCCATTGGGTACAAGGGACGTAAGGGGGTGCTAATACCTTCCCCTTACGGAATCGACTCACGAACTCAAAATCTGGTTTCAAAGACCAATCTTTATCCATTTTGAAAAAGGTTTCTCGATATTTTCCTTTTCCTAAACTTCTGGAATAAAATAAGTTCAATGGCGACTCTATCTGTTGTTTATTTTTTCCCGCGGCCTTTTTTGTCGTGAAGTCGTATTTTTCGAGGTACGACACTGTCTGATCAAAGGAATCATGCAACTCACTGATTTCTTGCAAGAACACCTCTTCATTATCCATACTGGAACCTGGCTACAACCTAGCCTTCTTCGTTTCTGCATAGACTCTGAGTTCTTCTATTTCTTTCTGAGCATCCTCCATTGATTTCGGACTTTGCTCTAGCCTTTGGAAGTAGTCCCTTCGACACTCGCGAGCTTTCTGGAGTTCTTCAGCTTGACTTTTTACCTGTACATGTAAATCTTCAATCTTCATCTGATATCCCTTCTCTATTTCCTTCTGCTTTCTCTGATTTTCCTCCCATTGCTCTTGTCAGAGATTTATGGTCTCGTTTGCCTCATCTAAAGACTTCTTGATCCTTTTGCGCTCACCATCCTTGCTAATCTCAGGCAAGCCTTTCTTCTTGAAGTAAAGCTCCCTGTCTGCAAACTCTTTCTTCTTGTCTTCCATAGCTTTTTGAGCAAGGTGAACTTTTTCCTCCAATGCTTTGTTAGTATGCACCAAATGCTGATACAAACCTTAGTAAACATGAAAATAGTAATATGCGCTCTGATACGTAACACGGGAATGGGGATTTTTGAATTATGTTATTTTATGTTGTTTTTCGAATTTGTTAAGTTACATATTGGGTTAATGAACTAGAGAACTGTTTTGTATTGTTGGATTGTTATACCGTTGGGCACAATTGTTATTGAAAACATATTTCCACTGCTTATGATAAAATGAATCGAATTATTAAACGTTTTTGAAGTGTAATCACTCACTTTGTTAATTGAACTCTGATTTTTGTGGAAATTTATGCTATTTTTGAAAATGGGAAAAGTGGGTGTTACAATTGGTATCAGAGCAGGTCGGTCCAACCATCCAGATGTAGAGTCGAGTCAGCCCTTAGAATATGAGTTGTTGTGTGTCATAACCTGAGATTGTTTGTTGTATCAGTATAGCAGGAAGGAATGATGATGCTCTTGCTGCGGCTATGCAAGCCATGGCGCAGACGGTCGAGAACATCATTCAGGTGGTTCAGGTTGGAGGTGATGCTTAGTCTCGTGCATTGGATCAATTCCAGAGCAACAAGCCGCCTAAATATGAAGGTGGAATCATGGATCTAGAGGCTGCGCAGAAGTGGTTGAAAGCTATTGAGAAGATCTTCAGGATATTGGGGTGCACTGATGATCAGAAGGTGAGGTTTGGCCCTCACATGCTGGAAGGTGAAGCTGAAATCTTGTAGGACAACAGTCGCCAGAGGTTGGAAGTTGCGTGTACTGCAATCACTTGGGTTGTGTTTCGCATAGAGTTCTTAGAGAAGTATTTCCCGGAAGATATTTGTAGTGCTAAAGAGGTAGAGTTCCTGGAACTCAAGCAGGGTAATATGACGGTAACTGAGTGTTCTGCCAAGTTTGAAGAGTTAGTGTAGTATTGTGCATACTACAACACTGAGGAAGATATGACCTCGAAGTGTCTGAAGTATGAGAATGGTTTGTGTCCTGAGATCAAACAGGGCATTGCTTGCCAGAAGATCAGGAACTATCCAGAGCTGGTAAGTAGAAGCAAGATATATGATAATGATAATAGAGCTCAGATTGCGCACTACAAAGCTGTAAATGACAAGAGGGGAAAGCAGAGATATGATGGTACTCCTCATAGTGCTCCAGCTGATAAGGGGAAGCAGAAAGCTAGTAATGAGAAGAAGCCGAGTGGGGGAGGAAGTACTCCCGGTCCACTCAAATGCTACAGATGCCATGGTACGGTACATCGTGCCAATGAATGTCCTAATGAAGTGAAGAAGTACTTCAAGTGTGGGAAGTTGGGTCATGTGATGGTTGATTGTAGGGAGACTGCGCCTACTTGTTATAATTGTGGAAAGCATGGTCATATCAGCACCAAGTGCCAGAAATCGAAGAAGCAGCAGTCGGGTGGAAAAGTATTTGCATTAGTGGGAGCTTTGCCTACTCGTAAGGACCGATTGGTCAAAGGTACTTGCTTTATCAATAATGTTCCTTTATTTGTGATTATTGATACGGGTGCAACACACTCATTTATATTTTTGGAATGTGTAAAGAAGCTAGGATTGGAACCTTCCCAATTGAGTCGAGGAATGGTTATTGACACTCCATCCATAGGTTCTGTGACTACCACCTTGGTGTGCCATAACAGCCATTTAATTATCTTTGGTAAATAGTTTGGATTGGATCTTATATGTCTGCCACTTAGTAATCTTGATGTGATTTTGGGTATGAACTGGTTGGAATTCAACCAAGTTTATATTGATTGTTTTAGGAAGAGATTATTGTTTTTGATTCCGGCGGAAGAGGCTTTGGCCAATTGAATTTCTACGAAGGAATTGAGGACCTTATTGGACGACGAAGCGAAGATGTTTGCAGTGCTCGCTTCGTTATCTGTTGAAGAAACGGTTGTTATTGAAGAGTTTCCAGTAGTTAATGAGTTTCAGGAAGTGTTTCCTAGTGATATTTCAGATTTGTCTCTGACCCGTGAGGTGGAGTTTACTATTGATTTGCTTCCTGGTACGAGGCCTATTTCTATGGCGCCGTTCAGGATGTTTGCAACAGAGTTAGTTGAGTTGAAATCTCAGATTGGTGAATTTCTTGATAAGAAATTTATTAGACCGAGTGTGTTGTCGTGGGGAGTGCCAGTGTTATTGGTTAAGAAGAAGGATGGTAGTATGTGTTTATGCACTGATTACCAACAACTGAATAAAGTGACCATTAAGAATAAATATCCTCTTCCGAGAATTGATGACTTCATGGATCAACTTGTTGGAGCTTGTGTTTTTAGTAAAATTGACTTGAGGTTGGGATATCATCAGATTAGAGTAAAAGAGGAAGATATTCAAAAAACGGCATTTAGAACTCGATATGGTCATTATGAATATGCAGTGATGCCTTTCGAAGTGTCTAATGTGCCAGGAGTGTTTATGGAATATATGAACTGTATATTTCACTCTTACTTGGATCAGTTTATTGTAGTATTCATTGATGATATACTGATATATTCGAAGTCTGAAGAGGATCATGCGAAGCATTTGAGAATTGCATTGCAGGTGTTGAAAGATAACAAATTATTCGCTAAGTTCTCCAAATGTGAATTTTGGTTGAAGATGGTAAGCTTTTTGGGGCATGTGATATCTGGTGAATGTATAGTAGTAGACCCTTCAAAGGTCAGTGTTGTGCTTGAGTGGGAACCTCCGAAGACGGCAACCGAAATTAGAAGTTTTCTTGGTCTAACTGGTTATTACCGAAGATTCATAGAAGGATTTTCTAATTTGGCGTTGCCATTGACTCAATTGACCCGGAAGAGTCAAGCCTTTATTTGGGATGCATCTTGTGAGAAAGGTTTTGAAGAGTTGAAGAAGAAATTAACTTCGGCACCGGTATTGATTTTACCGAATCCGAGTGAAGCTTTTGTGGTTTATTGTGATGCATCTAAAATGGCTTTAGGTGGTGTGTTAATGTAAGTTGGTAAGGTAGTGGCTTATGCTTCAAGACAATTGAGGGTACATGAGAGGAATTATCCTACCCATGATCTAGAATTGGCTATGGTGGTATTTGTATTGAAAATTTGGAGGCATTACCTTTATGGTTCACGGTTTGAGGTCTTTAGTGACCATAAAAGCTTAAAATACTTATTTGATCAGAAGGAACTTAATATGAGGCAGAGGAGGTGGTTAGAATTTTTGAAAGATTATGACTTTAATTTGAGTTACCACCCAGGAAAAGCGAACGTGGTAGTAGATGCTTTGAGTCGGAAGACAATTCATATGTCGACTATGATGATTAAAGAAATGGACTTAATTGAGAAATTTAGAGATTTGAGCATGGTTTATGAAATGACACCGGAAAGTGTCAAGTTGGGTATGTTGCAGATAAATAATGAGTTTCTTGATGTGAAATTGGTGGACTTAATGCCTACCGAAGGAAATGATCAAGGAGGTGATTTTAGTTTTGATAATGATGGTATTTTGAGATTCCGAGGAAGAATTTGTATACCTGACAGTGCTGAGTTAAAGAAAGAAATTTTGGAAGAAAGTCATCGAAGTAGCTTGATTATTCACCCAGGAGCTACGAAGATGTACCATGATTTAAAGAAGTTATTTTGGTGGCATGGTATGAAGAGAGATATTGCGCAGTTTGTTTATGCTTGCTTGGTGTGTCAGAAATCTAAAGTGGAACATCAGAAGCCTTCGGGGCTGATGCAACCATTAGAGATTTCGGAGTGGAAATGGGATAGTATTTTTATGGATTTTGTGACGGGTTTACCGAATACAGCGAGAGGTTTTGATGCTATTTGGGTATTTGTAGACCGGTTGACTAAGTCTGCACATTTTATTCCGATCAACATCAGTTTTCCGTTAACTAATTTGGCGGAGATTTATATTCGGGTTGTTGTGAAATTGCATGGTGTACTGTCAGGTATAGTATCAGATAGAGATCTATGGTTCACTTTTGAATTCTGGAAAAGTTTGCATGAAGCTTTGGGTTCTAAGTTGATATTGAGTCCGACTTACCACCCACAGACTGATGGACAATCCGAGAGGACTATTCAGTCATTGGAAGACTTGTTGAGGACCTGTGTGTTAGAAAAAGGTGGTGCATGAGATGCTCATTTGTCACTAATTGAGTTCACATATAATAATAGTTACCATTCGAGTATTGGAATGGCACCGTTTGAAGCTTTATATGGTAGATGATGTAGGATGCCTCTGTGTTGGTATGAGACGGGCGAAAATGTTATGCTTGGACCTGAGATTATTCAACAAACTACCGAGACTATTCAGATGATCAAAGAGAAAATGAAAGCATCTCAGAGTCGACAGAAAAGCTACCATGATAATAGAAGGAATGACTTAGAGTTCAGTGAGGGTGACCATGTATTCTTGAGGGTCAACCCGATGACCGGTGTGGGACGTGCCTTAAAATCTAAGAAGTTAGATCCTAAGTTTATTGGACCGTATCAGATTATGCAGAGAGTAGGTAAAGTTGCTTACAGAGTGGCGTTACCGCCATAACTTTCGAATCTGCACGAAGTGTTTCATGTGTCGTAGCTCAGGAAGTATGTACTTGATCCATCACATGTTACCCAGAGGGATGAGGTGCAAATTCGTGACAACCTTACGGTGGAAACCTTACCTTTGAGGATTGAGGATCGCAAGATGAAGTGACTACAAGGCAAGGAAATACCTCTTGTGAGAGTAGCTTGGGGAGGAGCTGCTGGTCGAAGTGTTACTTGGTAATTGGAGAGCAAGATGCGGGAATCATATCCAGAATTATTCCATTCAGGTACATTTTCGAGGACGAAAATAAATTAAGCGGGGAAGAGTTGTAACGCCCCAATTTTATAAATTATTTTTATAAAATAAATATTAAGACTATGGTGAGATATTTGGAATTATAGGGGAGAAGGTATTTTATTTAAATAATGATAATATGATGGTGTTTATTATTATTATAATATTATTATTTAATAAAATAAAATAAAAGAGTAAGTTGGAGGTCTAAGGGCTAAGGTGGTAATTTGGTTATATTGTGAAAAAGGGAGAACACAATACATTTCTCATTATCGTGCTTTTTGACAAAGAACAGAGGGCTCTAGAGAAAAGGGAGAAGAGGAGGGAGATCAAGAATCGTAGGATTTGAAGATCAAGATTTCTCCAAGTATCAATTGAATCTGAGGTATGGGGGAAAGGGTTTTATATTGGTGACCTAACATAGAAGGGTAATTGGGAGTTCCTTACTCCCTTAGGGATTTATGAATTTGGATTGAAATTGATGGATTTATTATATGTTTATGAATAATATGATGATTGTTGATATATGTTTGAGGTTGATTGGATTGTTTGTGTATGTATTGTGATATGTGAATTGGGTTATGGTTGTTGATGATGTTAGATGATTGGGGAAGATGAAGAGAACTATGAACCATGATGGGATTGTTTGAGAGTGAAAAATCCATGTAAAAAGAACTGAAATCGGACTGGTATCAAAGATGCAGGAAAAGTGATTTTTGGGTGAAAAAGAAATTCTTGGCGCAGGCTCCTTGACACGGGCCGTGTCACAGGACACGGGTGGTCGTGTCAGGCCACAGGAACATGATATTTGAATGGGTTTTGGGGAAGGGGTCTTTAGGAGGTGTGACACGGGCCGTGTCACACGACACGGGCGACCGTGTCAATCTCTTGTCTTTCATTAAAAGTTGAGTTTTCAGGAGTGCGCTTCAGGCCACCTGAAACGGGCTGTGTCAGGGGACACGGGGGGCCGTGTCAGGCCTATGCATTTGGAAAAAAATTGCGATATTTTGAGTCAGTTTCGTCCCATTCTTCTAGTTAAGGTTCGTACCATTAATTTAAGGCATTGAGGATAATGTTTAGTAGCAACCATAGGACCTGGCAACCACCATTTAGTAAATAAGTTTTAAAGACCATTGACTTGTGTTGATTATGTAAATGTACACTTTGTGTTTATATGATGATTGATGAATGATGAGGATCAAGAGGATCGTGTGAGCATATTTATATCTATGCATGTTGATGATATTGTATGTGTGAATCGAGTTTTGCGCACGTATACATAACAGGGGAATAACCATGTCTCAGACGGAGCGTAAGTGGTTATTCAGATTTATTAGGAATCAATGGGTGGGGGATGATCGTGTCTCAGTAGGAGTGTAAGCGATGCATCCGGTATGAATCGATGGACATTTGTTGAAGTCGGTACCGCATTTTTATTGTGTATAGAGTCACATTGCATATATATATATATATATATATATATATATATATATATATATATATATATATATATATATATATATATATATATATATATATATATATACATATATATATATATACATATATATACATATATATACATATATATATATATATATATATATATATATATATATATATATATATATATATATATATATATATATATATATAATTGAATGTATGATTGGTGTTGTATGTTATGGTTGGCGTGTGATTACTCCTTCAAATATGTTGTTTGCACCGTTATGATATAAAATTGTTTCTCAGCCCTTTGTTTGTGTTGTTGTGTCTGTGCTTCTTCGGAAGTACAGATAACCCAGGTACCTGAGAAGTGCTCTGGTGTTGCTTGTACGAGTCCTGGGGTGCTCTGATACGTAACGCGGGAATGGGGATTTTTGAATTATGTTATTTTACGTTGTTTTTCAACTTTGTTAAGTTACGTATTGGGTTAATGAACTAGAGAACTGTTTTGTATTGTTGGATTGTTATGCCATGGGGCACAATTGTTATTGAAAACATATTTTCGCTGCTTATGATAAAATGAATCGAATTATTAAAAAATTTTAAAGTGTAATCACTCACTTTATTAATTGAACTCTGATTTTCGCGGAAATTTATGTTATTTGGTGTTACACAAAGCATCTTAAATGCTTGCACAAACACAAGTATGAAATATAATAGGGAAAGGAGAGGTTGGAATGTGGAAGCACATCCACACTCCTAAAGCTTACTTAAGCCCCTGAAATGGTTAGCAAATGAAACACAAACTTCCATAAGAAAAGAAAGATAAACCAATAAAACAAAGGAAACAAAAGAAATGGATCCAAAGGTACCAAGACCTTACAAGTCAGAAATTACACATAATAAAACTTTAAAAGTTCAAAGAACTCAATCAAGATCAAACTAAATGCAAAGAAGCACAAAAGAGATGAAGAAGTTCAAAGAAGATGCAAAAGAAAAAGAAAGAAAGAAAATAAGCATAAACATGGATGAATACACATGAGAAACTTCAAAGTCATAGTTCAAACATCATATTAGAATGCCTAATGTTATCCTAAATTAATATACCAAATTGCATGGATTAGTTCATGGTAGAATGAGAGATGAGGAGAGAAAGACACCCACATATTCAAGTAAGAAGAAACAAGTAAGGTGAAGATAAAAGTCAAAGAGGCATGGATGTTATAGGATGATCAAAGTCAGTAGAAAATGCACAAAATGAAATTTTAAATATGCACAAATGATCATGTCAAGCAAACATATCAAACAAGTCCAAACATCTTAGCAAAGATGCATAAGATTGTCACATTAGGCAAAGAATACTTCATACATGAAATGGGAGGCAAGAGATGCAAAATGTCATAAAAGTATGGATGCTTGGGTATAAAGTCATTAGCATATCAAGGATGCAATGAAAGTGGGATGGTGATATGGACATGTTATAGGCACACAAGTAAGCATAATAATCATAAGATGAATGCATGGAAAGAATTAGGTCAAAAGTTCACATAAGATGCATCACACAAACCAAAGGATCAACTCAAACCAAATAGACTCAACAATGATCAACCAAGAATTATAAGAGTCTAAGCACAATAAGCAAACTCATACAAGAGATCTCAAATGGTGGCATAAATGCCTTCAAGAAATTAGGGTTAAGGGATGATAAGTAGTGATCATGCAAAGTTCCTTCAAACACAAGAAATCAAACATATATCAAATGACATTAATAAATTGTAAGAACAGAACTCAAATGACCTAAACCAGGGACCAATCACATGTCTAAAGATCAAACAAAAATTCAAGGTTTAACTACCTCAAACAATTAAGCAAAGGTCAAGTAGGGAACATGGATCAACATGCAAAACACAAGGACTAAAGTACAATTAAAAAAGGTTTTTAAAATGAAACAAAAATGTTTTTATGAAGTTTGGAGTGTCAATGAATGAATGCAAAAATAATGGTTTAAAAATGTTTGATATGCTATGTGAAACAAATTTTTGAAGTTAAGGTATCAAAACAGAAACCATTTGAAAAAGAAATAAAAGAAAAATGTGAAAATAACATGAAAGATGCATGAAATCAGAAATGAAAAATGCACAAAATTATTTTAATGTTAGAACAAGCTTCATGATTTTTTTGTAGGATTTTTAGATGATTTGAATGATTTTAAAAAATATAAATGCAAAAACTATGCAAAAATAAAATAAAAAGAAAAAGAAATGAGCCAGGGGTATGACATTAGTTAAAATTACGTTTAAAAATAAGAATGGGCTCAAACAGGGGGTGGTAGTTGCAACAAAGGTCTAGGTCCAAACAATAGCACATGTCAACACATAACTATGGTCTTCAGTCAAACATTGACTCACACACGCTCCATCAGATGAATCATACGCATGGTAATCTGTCAAATAAAGCAACAAGTATACATGATCAATGGCTCAGATTAATGCGAACACAACAACTAACATGATCAGACACACACACACACACATATTAATATGAGAAATAAAACACATGTGCGCTGCATATGGCATTTTAATGTGCTGTCAATTTTACAACCATCAGATCAAACAATCAAACAGCTAAGACATCATCCTCTTCACCGAAATCTCCGGTGGTCTGAAATAAAATCCGGTGCTGGATCCCTAGCTCAGGTCACCACCTCAGACGAGCATCAATGTAAAAATCTCCAGAAATGAAATCTAAAACCATAGATCGATTTTAAATCACTTCCTAAGTTCAAATATCACATCAAAATCACCATATCATGCTTAGTTTGATCAAAATCGAAGGCACACAGTTTTAGATTTAAAACTTCAGATCCATATTACACACATGATATACATTCAAAATTGATTCTAAACACATCAGCATGATCAATATATCATCATGAACACAAAACACATACAAAATTCAAGATCCAAGAGGTTGAAAATTGCACTAACCTGAGATTTTGCATAACTAAAATTACTCCTAGAAATCCATCTGGAAGTTGCAGATCAAGTCATTTTCACCTCTAATTGCAAAATAAATGCAATTAGAGCTTGAATCTTGTCTAGATCTTAAGATTTGAAGAAGATGCAACCAAATTCGAATCTGACAAATTCCTTCCTATGAGCTCAAACTAATGGTGGATTTGTGTTCTATGGACCTTCTGGATCAAGAATATGCAAATAGTTTTCACTGAAACCCTAGAGAGAGAAAGATAGTTTTGAAGAGAGGAAATTTTTGTGCAATTTCTTGAATCTAAGCAAATGAGAGGGAAAACTTGCTTAACCAGAGGAAAATAGAGCTTATATGTGGTGGATTTTGGGCCTGACCATAGTTAATTGCCCAATGGAAGTGTGGTTAAGAGGATTTGAATGAAAATGAAAATTTGCATGTTATCATGTAACTCATGTTTCACATGTGCATGGAGCTCTTTGTGCATATGAATTTCCTTCCATTGATCCCTTAATCAGAATTGAATTGGGTTTGTAGCTTGCAGTAGCTTGGTTTTCAAGTTTTGGATCAATTTGCAATCTTACATTTTATGGTGAAAGTGAGAAATTCTTCATGCAATGACATATTTCCAAAGCCAATTCTACACTAAATGAAATGAATTTGAAGTTTATGAACTGATTTTGTCAAATGAAATCAATGCAAGTCACTTTTGAAGCCTTTTTTTTGCAAAAGTAGAAACTTTGGTTCACATGAACTTTTGAAAAGGGGAGTGTCGCTCCCGGGATTTTCATCCTAGTACAAACGCGAAAGTGGCGCGGAAAGGTTAGAGTCGCCAGCCAGGCATTTTTATCCCGAAGAAAGGGAATGGTAATGCTGCACAAACCAGAAGGAAGAAAAGGAAGGACACAGGTCCTGCGAACCAAAGAGCTGAGTTCGGGAGTCGGTTACGAATTGAGAAGGTATTAGCACCCCAATCCGTCCGTCGTACCCGAAGGGATCCACGCTTGCTTGCCTGTTTCAAAGGGTGAGGGTATGAAAGCTGCAGCAAAAGAAATGAAACTGGAACTGGAAAAGGACTGAAATAGGAAAACAAAGAAAAAAATGTAGGGAAAATAAAGATTGTGCTCGAACGGGCCCTACCCCGCTGCCTACGTACCTCATCAGGATAATGAGGATCAGAGACGCCGTAGTTCCCCTAACTAGGGGTAACAAGGAAATTGCTTGCGAATTAAAGGCTTGAACTGCCTATGCCATTGCTCAGGTGTTGCAGGCTCGGACGACGAGTGTGTAACCGTCTTGCAAAGTGACAAATAGGAGCAAGTTCGCGGACGGAGCGAATGAGATGAGAAAAGAATTCCCGAAGGAAAGACGCTTATTGTTTGTTTGTGTTTTTTAGAAGCTTTTATGAGTGAAGGTTTGCATAGGTAAGTGTACCTAAGTCTTACTCAATGGGATGTGTACATCTCACATCATCCCGAAATGGAATGCGCAAGAGGCACACCTATCTATGGAGGAAATCCCCAAAGCTAGTCCCACAAGTGAAGGCTCAAGCACACTGGCCTATTACCATTATTAAGTGTTTTTGTGGTTTTTTAGTTAAGAAGTGTTTTTTAGTCTTTCTTCGTGAGATACTCATGCTAAGACCTATCCACCACGAGTGATGACTCACACCTCGCCCCGAAATGGAACGCATGTGAACATCTCATAGCAAAGTCTCATGTCACATGAAAGTACTCAACCTTTATTAAATGAATTAGAATTAAGTTTGGAGATGAGAAGAGAGAGCACCAAAGGATCTCAAAGGAAAAATTCTAAAGGGGGACTAAAATAATCCTAAGTATTCACATGCATGGATATCCTAAAGGTTAGTGAGGTTTCTATCCTAATGAAGAAGGAAGAAGAAGATAGAAGAAGGGATGAGAAAGGCCTAGGCCCAACAAAAGAGAGTTAGTTCACATAAACATAAAAGAAAGAGATAAGAATTAAAGATGTGGAACTCAATTCCCACATCTCACACTTACCATAGCCCCTGCAAGGTTAGCATACACAAATGAATACAAGCACAAAGTTCAAAACCAGAATCAAAATGGTATAAAGAAGGGCCTAAGAGTCCATCAAGATGAAGAGAGAAGTCACACAATATCAAACAATATCAAAATAAAAGCAATGGAACCAAAAGATGGAATTTAAACACTTAAAGAAACAAATGACTTGAATATGAAGCAAACTCAAAAGTTCAGAAGAACCAATATCTATCCTAGGACCAGGAAGGTACCCATACCCTAGAGGAACCCCAAATGAGAAGAAAAAGTTGGCACAAGTGCCCTTCTAAGCCTATAAGAAATCTAATGAACCAAAAGGAGCAAAATGGGACAAGGTAAGAACAAAAATTCACAAATAATCAACCAGCCATCTAAAAATTCTATAACTGAAACCAAATGATCATGAAACAAATTATATCAACTTGCCAAAAGGATTTGCAAGAATTCAGAAAGGAACTAGGTCAAATGGAGGTATAAACACAAGCTAGGACAGAAAACTTACATCACAAGATACCAGATCAAAACTCCAGAAATAATTTCCTAAAAATTCTGAGAAAAATCACATGAAAACTAGAAGATCTTAGGAACACAATGCAAAAAGAATGGGATCAAAACTCCAAATATTGAAGTCTATAGAAAATGGACAAGACAGACTGATCAAGAAATGAAGCAAATGAAGCTATGTACATTGGTGATTTAATTCTGGCACGCTAATTAATGAAAAAAATAAAATAAAAATGCTACAAAATTTTAGAGACACAAAGGAACATCTATGATTTATTTGGGAATTTTTGGATGAATATTTGTATTTTTAATGAATTAAAAGCAAACTGAATAAAAAAAAAAATTAAGTGAAGAAAAGAGAATTAAAAGAAATGAGAGGGAGGTGTATGTATTATGGACTGAAAGTGAATTCGTATGGGCCAGGCAGGGTAGGGGGTGCGAAAATCATTCTAATATGGGCCCAGGTCTGAACACACAAAACAATTTTTTAAACTTCTTATTCTCTAAACATTATCATTATGCTAATTAATCCTAAACAAAACATTCTAAACAATTATTCTAACAATTATACTAATTAAACTCTATTAATTACTAAACAAAATTATCCAAATTAATAAGCATTATTATCCTATTAATCTATTTCTATTTTCTAAACCATTACCATCCTAAACAATTATCTAAACAAATATCAACTAGACTCCATTATAATTTCTAAACAATTTTCTAAACATTTTTATATTATTTCCTAACAGTCTTTTTTTTTAATTACTATATTTTCCTAAAAGAAAAGTTAACTAATTAAACTATTCTATTTTCTAATAGTTTTTTCCTAATTAATCTCAACTAATTAAAATCTTTTTATTTTCTAACAATTATCTAATTAACATTTTTTCTAAGCAAAACATTCTAAACAAATATATTTCTAAACAATATTAAAAGAACTAAACAATACACTAAACAAATATTATACTAATTAAACTATTATTAAATTCCTAACAATTATTAACTAACCTAAACATTTTTTATCTACTTAAACTCTATTATATTTTCTAAGCAAATTTCTAAAACAATTATTCTAATCCTAAAACTATATTATATTTTCTAAACAATATTCAGCTTAACTAAATAACATGATTATTTACTAACATTCTATTAATTAGTTAAACATTATATGACATTTCTAAACAATACTCAAAGAATAAACCATACAGCAACAGCAAGGTTCCTCTCTCCCCAATAATCAGACTTATTAATATTATTATTACATTTTTTATTAAAATAAAGAATGAACCAAGTGCATGTAACTTAATGTCAATCGGTCAAGCTAGTATTAAGTCACTACAAGACGAAATCTCCATACAACCTCTCACAACTCACCACGTCAGCATCTTCATCCTCATGCTCATAGGAGAATTTGAAAAAAACGCAAGAAACAGCCACACTTCAGCATCATCATCAACAATTCATCACACTATAACTCATTCATCTCTCAATGAAAATTAAAAATGTAAAAACAAAAAATGAAGTATGAAACACAAGGATCATGAATATACCAATAGCTTTCACTAACAAGCATCATACAGAGCAACTCGATCGAAACAAGATCATACATCAAAACTGATATTCATGATTTCATTCCATCCAAAACTTCTAAACACTTCACATCATGCATCTTAATCCATAACAACACAAAACAATCTAAAACAACCAAACCGAAGCAATTACTTGAGAAGCACAAACCTGAACTTGAAGCTTCTTGAAAAAGTTGAGAAATCCAGAGATCTCTTTGCTTTCTTGAAGGTTCCTTGGATCTGGTTCAAGCCAAATAAAGGCTAATGGATGAGGATGATGCACACTCAGAGATGTTGTTGAATCTTCAGCTTGTTCGAAGCTCCAAGATCCTTGCTATGGAGGTGCTGTGAGATCCAATTTGAAGATGCAGACCTTGAAGATGAAGAATGAGATGAGAACTTGATCTGGAAGCTTCTCTTTTCTGTTATTCGGTTAGGCTTTCAATGAGAGAGAAGAGAGAAAGATTGCAGAATATACTGATGTGTGAAATGAATACCGAAATCCCCTTGAATGCATGACTTAGCCCTTTATATATCATGCAAGGTGTGTGCTTGAAGTGTGAAGGGTGGCTGCACCAATTAGTTATTTTTTTCTTTTTTGCAAAAAATGCAGCCTGCGTGCGGCTCTCATTTGTTTCTTTTTCAGCTGTTTTTTTTTTTTAAATAAGTCACATGCATGAGAGAGCATGATAGTATGTGAGATTGAGGGAGAGAGAAAAAAAAGAGAAAGTGTGAAGTGAGTGGAGAGAGAAAAAAAAAGTGTGAAAGTGTGCTTGGGAATTATGAGAGGGAGAGAAAAAATGTGAGGAAGACGCACATGATATGCAGGTACTTTTTGATTTTCCTCCTCACAACCAATCACATACACATACATACTATCTTTGTACTATTTTTATTATTTATTTCCCACACAAAAATGAAATGAACAAAAGATGATATGTACCCTTCCTTTGGTCACGTAAATGGTAAACATGTACCATTAAGAAAGTGTAATACCATGACATAAAAAAACGTGACACACTAAAAAAACCCAATGATATTTTGACAAGTGTCTCAAAAAACCAAAAATGCACCTAAACTTCAAAAATTCATATCTTGAGTCCTATACATGCTATGAGGGTGTTCTACGACTTTTCGGAAAGGGAAAATCGCGCTCTACAACTTTCGTGTTCACCGGAAAATCATTCGGAGCTTTTTCGCACATGAAATAATAGCTTGAAGTTTCGGGACGAATAATTTCCAAAAATGGAAATTTCTAAACTTCCAAATTTAGCAACTTTTTGCATACTCCCGATTTTTGACATTTGAGCTCAACTGAATTATTCCTTGACATGATATGACCTCACAAACTGATAATCCTGATTAAAAACCCTGAAATCTTCATGTTGACTTTTTTTTTTTTTGACTGCAAAGTTGACTTTCTTGCTTCACCTTCAAGTAACTAGACTAAATCTTGATTTCTTCAATGAATTTTTCCTAAACTTCATATATAAGCCATGCAGACCAAATGAGATCCTTTTCCCACAAGGAATGGTCAAAGCTAAGAGGATAGTAGGATCTGGATTTCCCTCACCCAGGAGAAAAGTTGTACTCTTGAACTTCTGATGAAATAACTGACTTCCCTAAGGAAATTTCTCACCAAATTTCATCCCTAGGATCCTCTTGTCATATAAGGGACTTTGCCCAGATGAAATGGCCAAAGTCTCAGAGATTTCATGCTTGAAAGTGAAACCCTAATTTGGGACCATGGTGTAGGGGCCTACCCTAGCTTGGGTTCTCTGATACTCTCCCAACCTCTTGAGTTTTTGTGACTGATCTTGAACTTGTGAATGCCATGTAGATTCCTCATGGGACTTGGACAAGTCCACTGGGCCTCTTGTTATAGCTTATAATACCTCAAATCCACCCACAGATGATCATATGTCTAATGCTAGGTCATGAGAATGTTATGCTTCATCTTTCCCTGATATGATGCTGAGGAAATGATATGAGTATGATGAATATGATATGATATGAGGCTTAAAAGGAAGAGGGCAAATTTGGGGTGTTACAGCTGCCCCTATTCAATCACCAGTTAATCTGAAAAGGATGATAGTACGGGCTATCGACCATTCAAGATAAACTGTGATTGAATACCAAGAAGACCTGAAATTTGCACTCTGACGAAGAATGCAACACTGGGAAGTAAACCCGACCAAATGATGCTTTGGTGACGGAAGGGAAGACAAAGCAGACGAGCTTCTTCCAAGTTGAACTGATATCTAGAATAAGAACAAGTTGACAGACGAGTCTTCAACCAATCCTGTGACGCCAGGAGCTGGACATACGAGTCCTCAACATATTGCAATACAACAATCTGAGACAGACGAGTCTTCAAACAACCCTGTGACGCCAGGGGCTGGACGTACGAGTCCTCAAACACTGCATATAGCATGAGACAGACGAGTCTCCCTCGGATTTACCTGTTACGCCAGGACCGGTAATGCACTTAAGTCTGTGGGATAGACATGCAATCAAGGTAGACGAACCTTCTTCATATATTATCCGCGGATATATGGTATAAGACAGACGAGTCTTCTTAACAAACCTGTTACGCCAGGTGCAGCAACAACAATAATTGGTGCCTGAGACAGACGAGCCTCCTTCGGATTTACCTGTTACGCCAGGACCGGTAACCATTTCGACATTTAATTCCCACTGTCAGGATTCGAAACCTCTTCAATACAGACGAGTATTGGATGATCATCAAAATAACACAGACGAGTGTAATAAGTCAATGATACAGACGAGTATCAGACGATGATCTGAGAAACACAGACGAGTGCTTCAGGCAATGATACAGACGAGTATCAGCCACTGGTATAGACGAATACCAGAAGTTCAAACACAGACGAGCATTTGAAGTAGTCACAGAAATATCAGGATAAACAACAAATCTTCACATTCAGGTGCAAGCTAGCACAGACGAGTGCTGAGGACGATACAGACGAGTATCCAGGCAAAGCAGACGAGCTTCAAACAAACACATACGAGTACTGGACAGTTGCAGACGAGCAACAATAGAGAACACATATCAAGGCACAGACGAGTACAGCGAAGGATCCCATACCAAACACAGACGAGTGCTGGGAGGTTGCAGACGAGCAATCAACAAATATCATCGGAACACGGACGAGTGTTGAGGAGTTGCGGACGAGCAACAACATAACCAAACACAGACGAGTGTTGGAAATTGCGGACGAGCAATAACAGAGGTATCGCAACACAGACGAGTGTTGAGAATCTACAGCAAAATAATATCTCAAAGCACAGACGAGTCCTGGAATTTGCAGACGAGCAATCAACAACTGATATAATCAAACACAGACGAGTGTTTGAAATTGCAGGCAAGCAGAATCAAAGTAATCATAAACCACCATTGGGGAAAGCAAACGAGCGATACCACTGAGCTAACACAGACGAGTGTTGAAAGATGCAGACGATTGGCAATAAAGCAGTAACATGTCCCTGCTGGGGAAAACTTTGCTTAGGGATAACTCATACGAGTGTTGAAGATTGCAGACGAGCAACAAACGAATGCCTGATCGACAACAAGAGATACAACTCTATAGGGGAGAGCAAGTCAAGAGGTCTGGATACCCGTTCTGACTGAGGTGATGAATACCTGGCTGTATCATCAAATAAACCAACAATATGGAAACTTTGCTGGGAAATATTTCACGGACGGAGGTGAAAATCAAATATGAACTCTGTGGGGACAGATCATCTTCAGACTTGGCTGGGGAAGCTTCTTGGGCAAATACTCTGGCTGTGGAGAGCGTCTGATGATTCAAGACTCTGAGAGGATATCAGGCCTTCAAGTACCTGATAGGTAAGGACTCTTGCTGGGGATAGAATACTGTTAATTCCATCTCTGATGACGTCAGGCTTTCAGGCACCTGCTGGCTATACTCCACTGGGGAAGAATGGACTGCTACTTCACTGGGGAAGAAGAACCTGCTTGGGCTGCCGCCCAGACTTAGCTGGATAAAATCTCTGTCAGAGATTCCAGGCTTCAGATACCTGTTGGAGAAGAAATCTCTGCTTGGGGAAATACTCTACTGGGGAAGAGTACATTGCTTGAGAGAATGTGACGCCATCCTGCAACCTGCAACAACAGAAAACACACGTGTGTCCCGGGGATTTTCATGGCATGATCTATTCATCCATCATCACCCGACACTCAAAGAGGGTTACAGTTTCCCTGCATGTCAGTTTTCTTTTCAAGATTATCACCATGTTTAGATGCAATGCTATTTTTGCCAAAAACTCAGGACATTTTGCAAACAAAAATAAACACACACAGCTTTTTGACTGAATATTATTTTTATTGGATGGCCTCTGAATAGGCAAAGATTTACATCAGGAAGCAACCACCTGGAAAGAGGTAGCCACTATAAAAATTGAGAAAAGAAACTATCCTAATGGCAATGTACAGGGCATTCCAAGGAGTTCCATTTCTGCTATGACCTGCATGTCTTCGATACTCTCCATTCTGCTTTGGCTTTCTGAGAGGACGAGGGGACTGTTTCCTATCCTTCCGACATTGTCAAGCCGTACGAAACGATGATGTGGTTCAGATAACTCGGATCACAGTTGTTCGCTTATTCCCTTATTTTGCGTGGATCGCCCTCTCGGGTTTTCAATCCACCGGGATACCCTTTTTTGCCTGAGCTGTCCAATGTGGCTTTTCAACTCAGCGGGTGTACACATTTTTTATATTTATTTCCCTAATTTTTGCCCGAGCTTTTTATTCTGTTTTTAGCTCGCCGGGATGCCCTTTTCTTGCCTGGACTTACATTCTGTTTTTGTGTCCAGCGGGTCTCTTTATGCGAAGTATTTTTTAACTGCGTCCGAGTTAACAGGGGATGGGAAGTCCTCTCCATCCATAGTGGTGAGCATCAGTGCCCCTCCTGAGAATACTTTCTTCACTATGAATGGTCCTTCGTAATTTGGGGTCCATTTGCCCCTGTTATCTGAACTTGGAGGAACGATTCTCTTCAATACAAGCTCTCCCACTCGATACTCTCGAGTACGTACTCGTTGATCGAATGCCCGCTTCATTCTCCTCTGATAAAGCTGACCATGACAGATAGCCGCTAATCTTTTTTCCTCAATTAGACATAGTTGATTGTAACGAGCACGCACCCATTCAGCCTCATCCAGTTTGACGTCCATCATCACACGCAGTGAAGGAATCTCTACTTCAACAGGCAGGACTGCTTCCATGCCATACACTAGAGAGAAGGGAGTTGCCCCTGTTGACGTCCTGACCGACGTTCGGTACCCATGCAAAGCAAACGGTAACATCTCATGCCAATCCTTGTAGGTGACGACCATTTTCTGCACAATCTTCTTGATATTCTTGTTAGCTGCCTCTACCGCACCATTCATCTTTGGTCGGTAAGGAGAAGAATTGTGATGTTGTATTTTGAAGTCCCGACATAAGTCTGCCATCATCTTGTTGTTGAGATTAGAACCATTATCAGTAATGATCCTTTCGGGAACTCCATATCTGCATATGATATCTCTTTTCAGAAATCTTGCCACCACTTGACGAGTGACATTGGCATAAGACGCTGATTCTACCCACTTGGTAAAGTAGTCAATCGCGACCAGGATGAAGCGATGACCGTTCGAAGCAGTTGGCTCAATCTTCCCGATCATGTCAATGCCCCACATAGAGAAAGGCCAAGGAGATGACATGACATTGAGTGGGTTAGGAGGAACATGCACTTTATCTGCATATATTTGGCACTTGTGGCATTTTCGAGCGAATGAACAACAGTCTGCATCCATTGTCATCCAGTAATACCCTGATCTTAGCAGTTTCTTTGCCATAGCATGCCCTCCTGCATGGGTACCAAAAGATCCTTCATGGACTTCCTGCATCAACAGGCTTGCTTCGTGTCTATCCACGCATCTGAGCAAGACCATGTCGAAGTTCCTCTTGTACAAAACCCCGTCTGTGTTCAAGAAGAAACTAGCAGCAAGTCGTCTCAAGGTCTTTTTGTCTTTGGAAGATGCCCCCGTTGGGTATTCTTGCTTCTCCAGGAATAACTTGATATCAAAATACCAAGGTTTCTCGTCAGACACGGCGTCTACAGAGAAAGCATAAGCTGGATAGTCAAGCCTAGAGATGTCAATTCTGGGCACAAAATTCCAACACAGGACTTTAATCGACGAAGAGAGAGTGGCCAAAGCATCGGCAAATTGATTTTCGTCACGTGGTATGTATTTGAGCTCAACTGTCGTGAAGAATGTCAACAGTTTTCTAGCATAATCCCGGTACGGAACTAGATGCTCTTGATGTGTATACCACTTGCCGGTAATTTGGTTAATGACGAGGGCTGAATCTCCGAATATATCGAGGTTCTTAATCCTAAGATCAATTGCCTCCTCTATTCCCATTATACACGCCTCGTATTCCGCTTCATTGTTGGTGCAGCCAAAAGTAATTCTGGCAGCGAAGGGTAAGTGGACACCTTCAGGAGTAATAAGTACGGCACCAACTCCACGACCATTGATATTGACAGCCCCATCAAACATCAACTTCCATTTGGATTCAGGGTCAGGCCCCTCCTTCGGAAGTGGTTCCTCATAATCATTTGTTTTGAGGTACATGATGTCCTCATCAGGGAAATCAAATCTCATCGGCTGATAGTCATCCTCAAGAGGTTGCTAAGCAAGGTATTCTGACAATACACTTCCTTTGATGGCTTTCTGAGAAGTGTACTGGATGTCGTATTCAGTTAAAATCATCTGCCATCTAGCAACCCTTCCGGTCAATGCTGGTTTCTCAAAGATGTACTTGACAGGATCCATCTTGGAAATGAGAAGTGTAGTATGGGTCAACATGTACTGCCTCAGTCGGAGAGCAGCCCATACCAAAGCGCAGCAAGTTTTCTCGAGCAGTGAGTATCGGGATTCACAGTCGGTAAACTTTTTGCTAAGGTAATAAATGGCATACTCTTTTCGACCAGACTCGTCATGTTGGCCAAGCACACACCCCATCGACCCTTCTAGCACGGTCAAGTACATGATTAATGGTCTCCCCTCCACCGGAGGCATCAGAATTGGAGGCTCCTGCAAGTATTCCTTTATTTTGTCGAAAGCTCTTTGGCAATCATCGTTCCACCTGACCGTCTGCTCTTTTCTTAGCAGTTTGAATATTGGTTCGCACGTGGCAGTTAGGTGAGATATGAACCGATAAATGTAGTTCAATCTACCTAAGAAACCACGCACTTCCTTTTCTGTCTTTGGTGCAGGCATATCTTGAATAGCTTTCACTTTAGCAGGATCTACCTCGATTCCTCTTTGACTTACAATGAAACCCAGCAATTCTCCGGACCGCACTCCGAAAGTGAACTTGTTAGGATTCAACCTCAACCTGTATTTAATCAACCTATCAAATAGCTTCTTCAAGTTAACCAAATGCTCCTCTTCGTCTTTGGACTTTGCAATCATATCATCCACATAACATTCGATCTTCTTGTGGATCATGTCATGGAACAATGTGACCATCGCCCGTTGATAAGTTGCCCCGGCGTTCTTCAAACCGAAGGGCATGACCTTATAGCAGAATGTTCCCCACGGGGTAATGAACGTTGTCTTCTCCATGTCTTCTGGCGCCATTTTTATCTGATTATACCCGGAGAATCCATCCATGAAGGAGAACACTGAAAATTGAGCAGTATTGTCGACCAACACGTCAATGAGTGGCAACGGAAAATCATCCTTTGGGCTTGCTCTGTTCAAATCTCGATAGTCAACGCACATCCGGACCTTGCCGTCCTTCTTAGGTACTGGTACGATGTTAGCTACCCAAGGTGGGTAACTAGTCACGGCAAGGAACCCGGCATCCCACTGCTTCTGTACCTCCTCTTTGATCTTCATCGCCATATCCGGGCGAGTTCTTCTCAATTTTTGCTTTACAGGAGGACAGTCTTCTCTCAAGGGTAGCTTATGCATCACGATGTCGGTATCTAAACCTGGCATATCTTGATATGACCAAGCAAAGATATCCACATACTCTCTCAGCATATTGATCAGCTCTTGTTTGACGTCGGCCTGCAGATTGGCCCCTATCTTGATTTCTTTCTTTGCGTCTTCACTGCCAATGTTGATGGTCTCAATCTCTTCTTGATGAGGCTGAATAACTCGTTCCTCTTGTTTCAACAATCTGACCAACTCTTCAGGGAGGTCACAGTCTTCCTCAACCCCTTCATCAGCTTGGTAGACTGGATTATCAAAGTCATGCATAGTCATAGCAGGAACGTTATCCGTGGAATCCGGATGATCAACACTGCACAAATGATGTGCTTATTCAGAATCTGCTTATTTTGAAAAAGAGACGCTAACACAAAACAAAAAGGAAAACACATTGCCATTTTTATATATTGTTTTGTGAAAAAGTTTAAAAACAAAGACAGAGAACACAGTTTGTCTGAAAATGTCCTTTTATTTCATAGCAAAATAACAATGCGATACAAAACATGGTGGCCCAATACAATGGATCCAAGCATCTTGGGCAGAATGCTGGATTTGACAATGCAGTATGCTAATAAAAGGAAACAAACAATTACTTTGAGAGCCAGGTGACTTGAACAATGTCTTCAGCAGACCAATTTCCTAGCTCCTCGCTGGGTGCACACGGGCGGATCCAATTGTTGTCCCAATCTCTGTCACTATCCCCGTCTTGGCTTGCCATACAGATTTGATCGCGGTCGAGCAACCCAGCACTTGTGAATGTGATAGCTTTACCACTCTGAGTAGATCCCCCAGGCTGATACCCTAGGCCAAATTTGTCATCCTTCTTTTCCATCTCCAACAGCTTGCCCCAGCCCTGAGCATTGCCTGATTGGACGACCTCTTTTGCTTCCTGGTAGGAATGAATCGATGTGCCTTCGTTGTTTTTCTTCACCGGAGTCAAGATACTAACATCTGCCTCAAAAGCCTGGCACAAAGTTTCGTGGATTTCCCCGTCCATTTCCACATATTTAAACGTCGACAGATGGCTGACAAATATATCTTCTTCCCTGCAAACTGTGATGACCTGGCCGTCCACCACATATTTAAGCTTCTGGTGCAGGGTTGAGGTGACGGCTCCAGCTGCATGTATCCACGGTCTTCCCAACAAGCAACTATACGCAGGCTGGATGTCCATGACATAGAAGACACTCTTGAAGACTTGAGAGCCTATCTTAACAGGCAACTCAACCTCTCCGAAAACTGATCTTCTTGAACCATCAAAAGCTTTAACCACCAGATCACTCGGCGTCAGAACAATCCCATCAATGTCAAGCTTCATCAACGCCTTTTTCGGAAGCACATTCAAAGAAGAGCCTGTGTCTACAAGAACATGAGACAACACAGCGCCCTTGCATTCCATCGTGATATGCAGTGCTTTATTGTGATTTCTTCCCTCCGAAGTGAGGTCTCGGTCAGTGAAGCCTAAGCCATGGCTAGCATTGACACTCCCAACAACAGCCTCGAGTTGGTTGACCGTGATCTCCTGAGGAACGTAGGCCATTTGAAGTACCTTCAATAATGCTTCTCGGTGTGCGGGAGAGCACATCAGCAGTGACAAGATAGAAATCTTTGAAGGCGTCTGATTCAGTTGATCAACCACCTTATAGTCACTCCTCTTGATGATCCTCATGAACTCCTCTACTTCCTTTTCAAACGTCCCCTGCCCAGCCACAGGATTAGTTGACCCGTCATTCGCAGTCTGCTTTCCTTTATCTTTGGACGAAGCCTCGGCCTCAGGATCCTTTCTCAGTGCAGGGGGAGCAAACAAACGACCACTTCGAGTAAGACCCCCAACACCTCCTACATTCTTAATAGTCAGGTCAGCAACAGGTCTATGTCGCTCCCGATAAGTGACACAGGGTCAGATAAAGGTACAGACACGAACGGTCGGCGAGAGGGACAATGAGAACACACAGCCGTGAACTCACTGGAGATGAATAGAGTCGCCAGCTAGGCATTTTTATCCCGGAGGAAAGGCAATGCTGCATAGACCTAGAAAGATACGGATAAGACGGTTTGCGAACCAGAGAGACTGAGAAAGGGGGTTGGTTACAACCTGGGAAGGTATTAGCACCCAGATTGTCCGTCGTATTCGACGGGATCCACGCTTAAAAGATTTGTGTTTTAAAGGGGTAGTGTCAGTGCAATCTGTGTATAAAATAACTGGAAAAGGATGTACAGGTGTCAGTGTAAAAGAAATGTGAAGTGTATAAATGATGTGTCAGTGTAGGAATAAAGATAAAATGCTCAAGGTCATGAGGCTTAAAGAATGATACTGGAAAGAGGGGGGATATACAGAGACTTTTGTTCGATAACCGTTAAGTTATGCCTACGTATCCTCTCGTGCAATGAGGAAGTCAGAACACCGTAGTTCGACCCAAAGAGACTGAAAGATGAATTGACTTGTGAACTGCTTACTTGCCTATGCTCAAGTGTATGATCTGTCTGGCACAGATGCAAACTGTCTTGCATTAGACAGAAGAAGCAAGTTCTCGTTTGTGAGTGAAGGTGATGAGAAAAGAATCCCGGAGGAGACGATTATTGTTTGTTTTTGTGTTTTCAGTCTTTTATTGCTTTTGAAAGTTTGTCATAAGTTAATGAGCTTAAGCCTAAACTAATGGGTTAGTAAACTCATCACATCTTCCCTCTGATTAGGGGTAATGAGAATACCTTAAGTGTGAAGTCAGATTCTCACACTTAATCACCTTTGATGCAGGATTAAGATCATTAACCTACTTGTGATTATTTAGATGTTTTTGGTGTTTTTGTTTAGTGTTGAGTAATGAGGTTAAGCCGTAATCAGGGATCAAACAGACTCATTACACCGTCCTAAAAGAAGGATGATAGATGAGAATGTTTAAGCTGAGGAAAGCTCCTCAACTTAATCCATGATTAGGGATTAAACTCATGACAAAACAAGCCTTTGATTAAGTGGATTTTATTTAATGATATGGTGATGAAGTGATTTTTATGATTTGTAAGACAACTTGAGGGGGACTTGTCCATTAACACTAGGGTTAGTCCTTCTTAACCACTTAAGGAAGAATTAGAACCCTAATGTAAGGCCCAAGTTACAAGTGTGATGTCTTGATATTTATTAAGTGAATTGGTTAAGAGATTTAAACACATTAAGGGTTCAAGGCTTAGGATTAAAGTTATACACTCCATCCTAAGAGAAGGATGCAGGCATAAGCTTAATCACAAAGTCTTAAAGCCTTTAGGGTTTAGTCCCTGATTATGAGATGAGAAGAGAAAACTCAAAAGAGACACAAAGGTAAAACTAAGAGGGGAGACTAATCAAAACCCTAATCATTGTCATGTTTGGTTGTTCCTGAGGTTTGTGAGGTTTTCAAGAGAAGTCTTCAAAGGAGCCACCAGGAAGCAGATGAATAAGATCAAGAGAAGCAAAGTGACTTGCTTCATTCAAGAAGTCAAGTCACTTGAAGAAAGAAAGTAGGAAGAAGAAGAATGAGCAGGCTCAAACTCATACACAAATAGAAATGCAGCAATGGATGCAAGAGAGATGAAAAGAAAAGTTATGAGAAGTGAAGGCAAATTCACTTCCCAAGTTTACTTACCACCTGAAATGTTAGAAAGAAATGCAATGCAATGCAAGATGAGATGAAATGGTATGATGCAAAGCAAAACCAGAAGCATGTTGATGATGATTATGATGTTATGAAGTGCTGCAAACATGAGGCAAGACATGGAGATGTTCATACAAGATCATGGATGCAAATGATGCAAGTTAAGGAGCATGAACAAGCATGAAAAGTTATGAAGCATACAAGGCAAATAACATGGCAAATATGTAATACAATGATCAAACATGCTTTCTATATGTCTTAAGATGTCAAATGAATCACAAAAATGCACAAAATGCAAAGACAAGTCATGTTATGCAAGAGTATGCAAGAAGGATGCAAGAGAAAGCCCAAATTAGGGTTCATGGATCAAACATCAAACAAAAACCTAAAACAGAAGCAAACCCTAAGATAAAAAATGGAAAATGCCAACCAAAGAAAACCCTAAACCTATAATGAACCACTGCCCAAAGGGGGACTCTCAACTCCTAACCAATCTCAAGATATGAATTTTCTAAGTTATTAGGGTTTTCTAGGGTTCTTAACAAAAGAAATGCCAAACAAATTGAAATTGAGGAAACAAAACAAGGCCATTTTATCTTAGAAACTATATGCTAAACACAAAACAATGCAAAAAGAATCAATGTCCCAACCTTCTCCAATAGGCAGAAATGAATTTTTGAACTTAGGATCAAATTAATGCATAAAAAATGATTTAATTCAATGAAAAATTCTTAAAATGCATCAAGATCAAAAAAGAAATTTGGTTTGAAGGTTGGACAATGTTTCTAAATGTCTTAGAACATTTCATGAATTTTTTTGTAATTTTTAAATACCTAAAAGTATTTTTAATTAATTAATTTCCATTAATCAATTAAAAATAATCTTTTAAATATTTAAAAATACTTTTTTAATGATAAAAAATAAAATAAAAATATTTTTGGGTCTTAAAAATTAATGAAACTTTTAGGAAAAAGTTTCATAATTTTTAAGAATTTTTAACTATTTTAAAATAATTATGCAAGTTATTTGAAATAAAATGAATAAAAATTAAATTAAAATGAAAGGTAAACAGAACGGATGGATGAGATGCGTCCTGGATTCAAATTGGTTGACCAGCGCCAGATCTTGTGGCCAGGATTGCATCTGAGTTAATTACAATTAATTAAAACTAATAAAAGAATTAGGGCTAATCAAAGTGATCTGAGCCCTTCCCTCACGCGCGAAGTCAACAAGTCAACCCCATCCAACGCCCAAGATTCAAACTGGCTTAATGACTGTAATTAGGGCAAAACAGATTCAGGCGACCGGAGGGGAGCTCCGGTCGTCTTCCCCGGCGACCCCAAAACCCTAAAACAAGATTCAGACCACCCCAAGCCAAATTAAACGCCCAGAATCAATCCCCACACTTCTAGCAACTCAAATCAATAGTCAAACATCATTTTACTAACAAGAACAAGCTGAATCGAAACAAAATAAAAATGGGGCCAAACTTTCAGACACTCACAAAATGTTCATTTCTCCACCATTTTAGATTCTAAACACATCACAATGATCCTCAGAGTATGCACTTTCAGTTTATAACAAAAAATCAAAGCTTTGAAAAGCTTGAAGTTTGGAGTTACCTGAGGTGAAGAACTGTGAATATGAGCTCTCCTGGCCTTGCTTTGATGCAGAACAACTTCCCTGAACCCCTTGAAGCCAATGGAAAGCCTGGAATGAGCTTAGGCAAGCTGCTTTGAGAGATTCACTTCTGGTGTAGCAGGAAATGCACTTTGTGTACAGGCTGTTTCAGTTCAAAGTAAAGGGTGGTTTTGACTCCTTGTGGTATGCTTGACTTGTTGGTGAAGAAAGATGAGGTGTTTGATGGCTGGATGGTGAGATTCGAAGAGAACTGGTTCTGAGGGTGGGGAATGGTGAAGCTCAGGTCAGGCTTGTTTCAGGCTTGAGCTTTGGTGGTTTGAGGCCTATGGAGTGTGGTGAGTTGAATGGTGAAGATAGTTTTAGTGTTTGCAAGCTGTGGAAGCAGATTCGAAGACAAATGCAATGTGGTGTGTTTTTGTGAATGTGTGGAATGAGGATGTTTCAGCCTTGCCTTGTGTTATGTCTAGCTTGCAAATTGTCCACATAACTCTCTCTCATTGGTCAGTTGACAAGACATGCCCTTTATTGATTGGTAAGTTACCTTTTGCAAAAAGTCAAATAATGTGTAAGAGAGGTATGGCTCATGATCTAGGCAAGTACATGGGCTGGTTCTGGTGCAGCAAGGTGAGGTGAGAGGCTAGCAAAGCTCAGCATCCAAGGCTGCAAGTAGGAGGAAGCATGATCATGAGTTTTGCAACTTGTGACTTTTTGTTCACATGTGACCTTTTTTGTCCAACCAAACATAAAACCATGGGCATTCTTAGTTCATTTCTGATTTTTAGGACTTAGAGAAAGTTTATGTGCTGGTTTGAAATGAATTAGAGGCTGCAATATGCATTGGTCCAAGATTTTGCAAAATTCTCACTTAGGGCATGCCTTGAAAATCAATGATTTTAGCCAACTTTGCATTGCCATAACTTTTGATTCAAGAAGAGTTTGATCATGTTCTTGTACTTTTTGAAAAGGGAAAGATGAGATCTACAACTTTCATGACCAAAGTTTTTCCATTTGAAGCCTTTTTGGATCAAGAATCAAAGCTTGAAAAATGACCTAAAATGATGCATTCTTGAAAAGTCAACTATGCCCAAAAAGTCAACATTTGCAAAAACCCTAAATTCCTGATTTTTATGAACTTCAATCTTCTTCCATGATCAAATAAAGATCATATACACTCAAAATGATGAAGATCAACCATTGGTTGGGTCATTGGGGGCCTCAGATGCCCTGATTTTACACTGACTTGTCTGAAAAGTCAACCCTTGATCAGATGACTTCCCCATGGAATTTCTTCATGAAAATTGATATGCATACTCCCTATACCATATAGAGACCAATGGAAACAAGAATGACCAAAAAATTTGGAATTATGGCCTCTGAAACCAAAACCCTAATTTTAGGTCAACTGTGCAGTTCATCCTGGCTCTGCATCCACTCAAACCCTAGTTCTTGTGATTCCTCTGCAATTTTGACTTTGAGGAGATGGAATATGATACAAGAACACACATGGACCCCTTTGAGTTGATTGGTGGCCTTTGGAATGGCTCAAGATGCTTTTGGGATTGCTCAGATCACAAACCCTAGGTGCAGATGCCTTAGAAACTATGCAGTGAACCAAAATGAGATATGAGATGATATGATTGTATTTATGCATATGAGATGATCATAAGCCATGGAGTGAATGGGTGAGGGCAAATTTGGGGTGTTTACAGCTGCCCCTATTCAAACATGAGTTAGCTGTGCAGGTTGTAAGCGACGGCTTAACAGGCAAACAAGATAACTTGTGGTTGAATACCAAAGACAGTCCAAAATTTGCACTCACGGAATGAAGAAGAAAAGGGATATAGATTGTAAAAGGAAAACAAAGTATATTGTAAAGTGGGCGACGGAGGACGACCGTCGAGCAGAGGACGACTGCTGGGTAAAAAGCAATGACGGGGACGGCCGACATGCTGGGGATAAAAGGTAAAGCCAAGACGGGGATGGCCGACTAGCTGGGGAAAATAAAATCGTGATGGAGACGGCCATCGGGATAAAGCTGTAAAATTCTCTGGAAATTAATGAAACATGACGGGGACGGCCATCAAGTTCATAAAGGTAAAGTAACCAACGATGGGGACGGCCATCGGGCTAAAAGGAAAAGGGACCACGACGGGGACGGCCATCGGGTTAAAGAATAAATGAAATAAACAGATGATGGGGTACGGCCATCAAAGGTGAAGGACGATCACCTAGCAGGGGACGGCTGCTCTGTTGGGGATAAAAGGAATATGATGGGGACGGCCATCAAAGGTGGAGGACGACCACCTGGCAGGGTACGGCTGCCGAAAATATCAACGATGGGGACGGCCATCGGATAGAAAAGGTCAACGATGGGGACGGCCATCGGACGAGCATGATGGAGGACGACCATCAAGAAGTGGAGGACGACCACTCAGCAGGGGACGGCTGCTCTCAAGGTTTATCACAACACAGGACGAGTGTCGGATAACCAAAAATCAACAATGGGGACGGCCATTAGATAAAGTGATGAAGGACGATCATCAAGAGGTGGAGGACGACCACCTAGCAGGGGACGGCTGCTAAAATATCAACGATGGGGACGGCCATCGGATGAGCATGATGGAGGACGACCATCAAGAAGTGGAGGACGACCACTCAGCAGGGTACGGCTGCTCTCAAAGTTATCATAACACAGGATGAGTGTTAGATAAAAAGGAAATTTGCTTTGTTGGCGATCTACTGGGGATATAGTAAACACTGACGAGCGTTCACAACCAAGAGAAGAAAGTATAAGCGTTTGGTATTGTATAGATTAAAGATGCGGACGAGCATCCTTAAGGCTATGATACGGACGGGTATCATGTAGAAACAACTGACACATGTTCAGAGATGATGATACGGACGAGTATCAACGGGTTAACAAAGAACACGGACGAGTGTTGAATCTGAAGGGACTCTTCTGGGGAATAGTAGACATGGACGAGTGTCTATGTTCAAGAAGACACAAGTGTTTGACACAGTGTATGGATTAAAGATGCGGACGAGCATCCTTAAGACTTATGATACGGACGAGCATCATGTAGAAACAAACATTAGACGCAATGTTCTGAGATGATGATACGGACGAGTACCAACTGGTTAACAAAGAACAAGGACTATTGTTGAATCTGTGGGGTTGTGAGTGGTGTATACAAGATACGGATGAGTATCTGTATAAGTGAGTAGTAAGAGTATATATAGATGAGTGTTCAACTGCTGGGGAGACTGACACGGACGAGTATCAAAAGGAGAAAAGTGTAGTATGAACAAGTATCTGCTATACGAAGTCTAAGCGACTGCGCTGGGGATATGACACGGACGGGTGTCAGGAAAGTGTATATATAGATATGTGTGGGTGCAAAGAGGATGTCTTTGGCTTTCTGCTGGTAATATGACACGGACGGGTGTCATGAAGTATCTGTAATACTGGTGATTTGGTTATACAGGGTGTTCAGACGACTTTACTGGGGAGTGATGATACGGACGGGTATCAAAGGGTGTATATGGTAGTGTTTGTGATTTGAGAGGCAATTGCTTTGGCTGGGACTCTGGTGGGGATTTCTGTACAATGATGATGAACGGTTATTATTCACAAGTGTTACTTCAGAACATGGCTTATGATTATGCTATGCGTTTGATTTTTTTGCCGTAATGCTCCGTATTAGACGGAATGCTACGCTCTGAGGGGATATTATGATGCAAATGCCATGATTATGCAAAGATACCACACTGGGATTCGGAGCCCGTCACTGCGAAGATCTCTGGTCGATCTGTTGGAAATGGACCTCCCAGCTGGGGATGAGATCATTGGTAGATCCAATAAGAGGATATTTGCTTGGGGATATAGGTCACTGGTTGACATCCTTATAATACGGGACCCAGCTGGGGTTTGTAGAAGCTTTCCTCACTCTGTTGTGATCTTCTATGCGCTGCTCTTCTGGATAGAGGCTGAAGATTCTGTGGGGAGATGATTTCCTGACTCCCGTACTCAGCTGAGGACGAAATGGCAGCTCGGCTGGGGAATTATGAGAGGCAACTCAGCTGGGGAGAGCAACAAGAGGCCACTCGGCTGGGGATAGAGCATTTCGGATGCCGAGATTGAGTGTATGTTGATTTGGCAACTTTGCTGGGGAAGTGGGCACTCTCCAGTGCCACGTGGAAGATAGACCGAGTTGATAATGATTCGCCTGCTTGCTGAAACGTAACTTGCATTCCCCAGGTTGCGTTCTGGATACCTGCAATCCTGCAAAGATAAGGAAACGCACAAAAGGTCCCGAGGTATCCTTCACTGCATTCCGTCAAAGGAGTTAAGCATTCTCACGAGTAAGTATATTCCCTGCAAGCATGTGTTTCATTTTCTTTCTTTTTAGTGAAAAACATCTGTACTTATGCAATTGTATTTTCAGAGATATCAGACAATTCTTTGCAAAACATAAATGTAAAAAACAAAACATGACTGAAAATCTGATTTTATTAATTCATGTGCCCTGAATTGGCAAGATACAGTCAAAGAAACATATCTCCTGAAATGAGGAGATTGTTACAAATTGAGAAATAAAGTGTTGGCGATGCTGATGACGCTTTCAAGGAGCTTCCTCTTCTGCTATGACTCGTATGACAATGACGTTCTTCTCGTCTTGCTTTCTGGAGAGAGTTGATTCTGATTGAAGCTTGATCCTTTGGAGCTTACCAAGTTGTAGGTGATGCAGACGAATTCAGAATACAGTTGTTCGCTTATTCCCTTATTTTGCATGGATCGCCCTTTCGGGTTTTCAATCCATCGGGATACCCATTTTTGCCTGAGTTGTCCAATGCGGCTTTTCAACTCAGCGGGTGTACATTTTTTTGTTTATTTCCCTTATTTTTGCCCGAGTCTTTTATTCTGTTTTTGACTCGCCGGGATGCCCTATTTTTGCCTGGACTTACATTCTGTTTTTATGTCCAGCGGGTCTTTTTATGCGAAGTATTTTTTAACTGCATCTGAATTCACAGGGGACGGGAAATCTTTACCATCCATGGTGCTGAGCATCAGTGCTCCACCGGAAAAAACTTTCTTTACCACAAATGGTCCTTCATAATTTGGAGTCCATTTGCCCCTGTGGTCTGTATGAGGAGGGAGGATTCTTTTCAACACAAGATCCCCTACTTGGTACTCTCGGCGCCTGACTTTCTGATCGAAGGCCTTCTTCATTCTCTTCTGATATAACTGCCCATGACAGATTGCAGCCAATCTTTTCTCTTCGATCAGACTCAGTTGTTCGTATCGGGCCCGAACCCATTCTGCTTCACTCAGTTTAACATCCATTAGTACCCGCAGAGAGGGTAATTCAACTTCAACAGGTAGGACTGCTTCCATACCATACACAAGCTGATACGGTGTTGCCCCAGTGGATGTTCTGATTGACGTGCGGTACCCATGCAAGGCAAATGGTAGCATTTCATGCCAATCTTTGTAAGTGACTACCATCTTCTGCACAATCTTCTTGATATTCTTATTTGCTGCCTCAACAACACCGTTCATCTTTGGCCTGTAAGGAGAAGAATTGTGATGTTGGATCTTGAAGTCCCGGCACAGCTCTGCCATCATTTTGTTGTTTAGATTGGAACCATTATCAGTAATGATTCGCTCGGGCACTCCATATCGACAGATGATATCTCTTTTCAGAAATCGGGCTACCACTTGCCTTGTGACGTTTGCATATGAGGCTGCTTCGACCCACTTAGTGAAATAGTCAATGGCGACCAGGATGAATCTGTGACCATTTGAAGCAGTCGGCTCAATCTTGCCAATCATATCAATGCCCCACATGGCAAAGGGCCACGGTGAAGACATTATGTTCAAAGGATTGGGAGGCACATGCACCTTATCTGCGTAGATCTGGCATTTGTGGCACTTTCTGGCGTAGGCACAACAGTCTGCATCCATTGTGATCCAGTAATAACCTGATCTTAACAATTTCTTAGCCATGGCATGCCCTCCTGCATGGGTACCAAAGGACCCTTCGTGCACTTCATGCATCAACAAATCTGCTTCCATCCTGTCAACACATCTGAGGAGTACCATATCAAAGTTCCTTTTGTATAAAGACCCATCAGTGTTCAGAAAGAAACTACCAGCAAGCCTTCTCAAAGTCTTCTTATCATTGGAAGATGCCCCAGGTGGGTATGTCTGATTCTCCAGGAAGCATTTAATGTCGTGGAACCAAGGCTTATCATCCTTGACGACATCTGCTGCAAATACATATGCTGGTCTATCAAGTCTGGACACTGAAATCTGAGGTACAAAGTTGGCAGCTTGAACTTTGATCATGGACGAAATGGTAGCAAGAGCATCTGCAAACTGATTCTCGTCCCGTGGGATATACTCAAGCTTGACTGTTGTGAAGAAAGTCAGTAACTTTCTTGTATAATCCCTGTAAGGCATCAGATGATCCTGGTGTGTATACCATTTCCCGTTGGTCTGATTGATTACCAAAGCTGAATCCCCGAATACGGTCAATGTCTTGATCCTGAGGTCAATGGCTTCCTCGAGACCCATAATGCAAGCTTCGTATTCAGCTTCGTTGTTAGTGCAGTTGAAAGTGAGTTTTGCCGAGAAAGGCATGTGAACTCCTTTAGGTGTAATGAGTACTGCACCAACACCACGGCCATTCATGTTAACAGCCCCATCAAACATCATAGTCCATTCTTCCTCCGGGTCAGGCCCTTCAGTGTGGATAGGCTCTTCGTGATCTTTTGCCTTAATGAACATGATGTCCTCATCGGGGAAGTCAAACCTCATAGGCTGGTAGTCATCAATGGGTTGCTCAACAAGATATTCAGATAGTACACTGCCCTTGATGGCTTTCTGAGATGTGTACTGTATGTCGTATTCTGTGAGAATCATCTGCCATCTTGCAACCCGTCCGGTAAGAGCTGGCTTCTCGAAAATGTACTTAACTGGATCCATTTTTGAGATTAATAAGGTAGTGTGGGTCAACATATACTGTCTCAGTCGGCGAGCAGCCCACGCTAAAGCACAGCAAGTTTTCTCGAGCAGAGAATAACGTTGTTCACAGTCGGTAAACTTTTTGCTTAGGTAGTATATTGCATACTCTTTTCGACCAGACTCGTCATGCTGACCTAGTACACACCCCATTGACTCTTCTAATACTGTCAAGTACATAATCAGAGGTCTTCCTTCAACTGGCGGCATGAGGATTGGAGGTTCTTGTAGATATTCCTTGATCTTGTCAAAAGCTTTCTGGCAATCTTCGTTCCACTTGACCGTTTGTTCCTTTCTTAACAGCTTGAACAAGGGTTCACAGGTTGCCGTAAGGTGAGATATGAACCGCGAAATGTAGTTCAATCGACCTAAGAACCCTCGGACTTCTTTCTCTGTTTTAGGTGCAGGCATTTCTTGAATAGCTTTGACTTTATCAGGGTCCACTTCAATCCCTTTCTCGCTTACAATAAAGCCCAGCAGCTTACCGGATCGCACCCCGAACGTACATTTGTTGGGGTTCAGCTTCAATTGGTACTTCCTCAGACGCTTGAACAACTTCAGCAGATTCACCAGGTGATCTTCCTCTGTAAGGGACTTGGCGATCATATCATCCACATAACATTCTATTTCCTTGTGGATCATATCGTGGAACAATGTCACCATAGCCCGTTGATATGTGGCACCAGCATTCTTCAGTCCGAATGGCATCACTTTGTAACAGAACGTGCCCCAAGGTGTAATGAATGTTGTCTTCTCCATGTCTTCAGGTGACATCTTGATCTGATTATATCCCGAAAATCCGTCCATGAAGGAGAATACCGAGAACTGAGCCGTGTTATCCACCAATACGTCAATGTGAGGTAATGGGAAATCATCTTTCGGGCTGGCTCTGTTCAGATCCCGGTAGTCAACACACATCCTTACTTTGCCGTCTTTCTTAGGCACAGGTACTATGTAAGCAACCCACGGCGGATAGCTAGTTACAGCAAGGAACCCGGCGTCCCACTGCTTTTGTACCTCTTCTTTGATTTTCATAGCCATGTCTGGGCGAGTTCGGCGCAGCTTCTGTTTAACTGGTGGGCATTCTTCCCTCAAAGGCAGCTTGTGCATAACAATGTCGGTATCCAACCCTGGCATGTCTTGATACGACCAAGCAAACACATCAACATACTCTTGAAGCAGATCTATCAGTTGTCTCTTCACTGAGTCTTGCAGGCAGGCCCCGATTTTAACCTCTTTCACGTCGTCCTCCGTACCAAGGTTAATCACTTCAATCTCCTCCTGGTGAGGAGTAATAACCTTTTCCTCCTGTCTCAACAACCTGGCTAGCTCTTCAGGAAGCTCATACTCTTCATCAACCCCTTCATCAGCTTGATTGATTGGATTGTCAAAGTCATACGATGTCATAGCCGTGCTGTTGTCGGTGCTGTCTGGAAGGCACTCTCTGCAAGGGTTAAGTTCGTTCATTTTAGTGATTGATTTTAATCTTGCTTTAGAAAAAGTGAAATGAAGTTGTCATTTTGAAAACACCGCCATTTATTTTTGTACAAAAAAGAAAAATGGAAAAACAGTGAGCAGAAAAGAAAAAGACTCGTTTGCAAAAAGATGTCTGATATTTCATTAATTTAATCTTGTTTGCACAAAAGTACAGATGGCCCTGATTACAAAATGAGTCTTGTCATCTTGGGCAAGATGCAAGACTTGGATGCATGCTATAAAAATACAGGAAATAATAATTACTCTGCATGAGTAACTCTTATAATTTCCTGGGAAGACCAGTTTGAGACACTGCTCCCCGGGATCTTTGGACGAATCCAATTCTCCAAATTGCGCTCCTCTTCCAGCTCGTCTTCCAGACAGTTGATAGCATCAGGGGTAAGCATTCCCCCACTGACAAAACCTGGCTCTGCGGCAGCCTTTGCTTGATGTTGAGTTGGTCTGTAACCCAACCCAAACTTGTCCTTCTTTTCCTCCACAGCTAAGACCTTGCCCCAGCCTAGGGCAGTTCCTTCCTCAACAACCTTCCGGGCTTGTTGGTAAGACGACATGGAGATCCCTGACACAGTAGATGCTTCATTGACATTCAAGGCTTCAAAACCTTGGCTCATTGTTTCATGGATCTCCCCATCCATCTCAATGTATTTATACGTAGCCAGATGGCTAACGAAAATATCCTCTTCCCCACAGATTGTGACAACTTGACCTTCCCATTCAAATTTTAACTTTTGGTGAAGGGTAGACGTTATTGCGCCGGCGGCGTGAATCCAGGGTCTACCCAACAAACAGCTGTAGGCGGGCTGAATGTCCATCACATAAAAGATAGTTTTAAAGGTTTGCGGGCCAATTGTCACGGGCAGCTCAATCTCTCCCAGAACCGATCTCTTCGAACCATCAAAGGCTCTCACCACCAGGTTGCTGGGTCTCAATGCCAATCCATCATATTCTAACTTCACCAGAGCCTTCTTTGGTAAGACATTCAGGGAAGAACCTGTGTCCACCAGCACATGAGAAAGGACAGCTCCTTTGCATTCCATGGTTATGTGCAAGGCTTTGTTGTGATTGCGGCCATCCACCGTCAGGTCAGAATTGGTAAACCCTAGCCCATTGCTAGCAGTAACGTTTCCAACTACGGTTTCCAACTGGTTGACAGTAATCTCCTCAGGCACGTAAGCTGCGTGCAAGACTTTAAGTAGTGCATTCCGATGGGCTTCGGAGCACATAAGCAGTGAGAGGATAGAGATTTTGGATGGCGTCTGGTGAAGCTGATCCACAACTTTATAATCACTCTTTTTGATGATTCGCATAAACTCATCAACTTCCTGATCAAATGGAGTCTTCAGGGTTTCTTTGGCAGCCTGATCTTCCTGCACCGGGCCTTTTCCCTTTGCCTTGGCAGCAGCTTCTGCTTCGGCAGTAGGTCTTTGAACTTGTGAAGCGAAGAGACGTCCGCTTCGAGTGAAGCCTCCGCCTCCCCCCACATTATCTACTTGTGGTGCAGGTGTTGATGTTTCAAGAGTGATTCTTTTCCCTTCACAGTACACGTCAGAGCCATAGTGCCAAGGGATGGCCCTATTGCTTTCATATGGTACTGGTCCAGGCACCGTGACAGTGACTGGACTGATTGCTGCTGCTGAAGGGACTGTAATTGTTTGTGGATCATAAAAGATTGTAACTGGTGCTCTGGCGGGAGCAGCACCTTCCGAATGGTAGGCGGAGTTATTTTCAGGATCGTAGAATATGGTAACAGTAGAGACATCTTCATGATTGATTGCTGGTGTTGTAGGAGGTGTTGTTGGAAGGACTGATGTTGTTGTTGATGGAGATTCGAAATGGAATGAAGCTGAAGTTGTAGCAGGAGAAACTGTTGAAAACTGATCATTTGGGAGGACAGACGAAGTACTTGTTGATGTTGCTGGTGAATTGTCGGGAACAATAGTTGCTGCATTTGTAGGAGGTTCTGGAACCGTTGCTGATGAAGTTGTTGGGTTTGTCGGGAATGATGTAGTGATCTGTAGCAGGCCACTCTGAATAAGGCTGTCAATGCCATTCCTCAGGTCCTCACACCCGTTCCATGAAATATTGCAATAGGGACACCCCAGTTCACACCCCGGAAATATTTGGTTTTCGCGGAGTTGAGCTTTGATTTCCACCAATGGTGTCCTGATCTGATCCACACTGGTTATTAAATAAGACGGTCTGTCTTCTTCAATAGCGTTAATTCGAGGACCACCATGGTTTGGCATTGGGTTTTTATTGACATTGGGCGGCGGTGCAAAATTCAGAGCCTTGGAGTCTACCAAGTCTTGTACCTTCATATGCAGAGCCCTGCATTTTTCTGTACTGTGACCAGGTGCGTTCGAATGAAAAGCACACCTAGCATTGGAGTCATAGTTCCTTGGTAGACTGTTGGGATCCGGAGGTGCCAACGTTCTTAGCTCAACTAGGTTGAGTTTCAGAAGTTGTGGCAGCAAGGCAGCATACGGCATTGGGATCGGGTCGATCACTCTGTTAGCTTGGGATGGCCTCTGCTGGAATGGCCTTTGTTGATTGTTGTTGGTGTTGTTATTGTTGCTGTTGTTGTAATTCCTTGGAGGATACTGATTTTGCTGATGGTACTGAGGTTGTTGTTGATAGCTTTGCTGAGGAGGTTGATAGACAGGCTGTGGATGAGCCGGAGCAGGGATAGTGACTGCTGCTATTGTCCTTTGAACATATTGGGGCCTACCCCTGTTTGAATGGATGGCATTGGTCTCGCCAGTTCTTCTCGGGCCTGCAAAAGGCTTTCTTGTACCACTGGACGAGCTAGCACCATTATCAGAGATCTTACCCATTTTTAACAGGCTTTCAATTCTCTCCCCAGCTATGACAACATCTGCGAAGCTAGTGGAAGAGAAAGCAGCCAACCTGTCAATATATGTTCCCTGAAGGGTGTTCATAAACATGTCTGCCATTTCTCTCTCAGACATTGGTGGTTGAACGGCAGCAGCCAATTGCCTCCATCTCTGGGCATATTCTCGGAAACTTTCCCTTGACGACTGTGACATTCCCATTAGGAGAGTCCTGTTGGGCGCCATGTCTAAGTTGTATTGATACTGTCGGATGAAGGCCTCTGCCAGGTCCTTCCAGCACCTAATTGTTGCTCTTGTCAGATGGGAATACCACTCCCTCGAAGCTCCAGTCAAGCTATCTTCAAAATAGAACATCCACAATTTCTCATCCATTGTATAGGCCTTCAGCCTTCCCAGAAATGATTGTAGATGAGTCCGGGGGCATGAAGTCCCATTATACTTTTCGAAACAAGGTGGCTTAAACTTATGGGGGATCCTGACCCCGTCTACCAAACCCATGTCCATAACGTCGAAGCCCAAAGAGTTTTGAGATTCTAAGGACCTCAACTTCTCAGCTATTTCATCCAATCTTCTATCATAAGCCTCTTCCCCAGCACCCATTACGGTGAACTGGTCTTCTTGAGGGTCTTCTTGAAGTACCCTGGCTGCTGTGGCTGTCCCCTGAACGTTTGCAGGAATATTAATCTCAGGATGTAGATGTGGGCCAAACACAGGAGGGTTAACATGGGGTTGCACCCGTTCATTGTTACTTGTGCCAGCAGTCCCCACATGGGGCTCATCTTGATTCCTCCCTTCTACCAAAGCTCTGAGCCTCTCCTGGCTTTGAGCTAAGTTGTTCATCACTTCCATGAACTGTGTTATCTGGGTTCTCATCTCCAGTCTTTCGTTTGCCATCTGGTTTCTGACCTCTGTAAGGTCCTGCTGCATCTGATCCATCTGAATTCCCGGAAGGTTGTTTCTAGTTGGGTACCTGTGTGGCCTGTTGAGGGGAAATACCCGGCGGCGAGCAATAATTCCTGAACATCACAACAGAGGTTAGCAACAACAAAACAAAAACCTACAAAACAAACAAAGGGGTTAGTATGCAATGCAGTTATGCTTATTTGCTCTCAAGGTATCCGGTTTGGTCTTCAGTTTTGACCCTTCCAGACCTTTGAAGATGATGCTGTTGAAGTTGCTTTTGAAGTAACCCAGATGGAAACTAACACAAATATATTACAAAAGGTGAAGTAATACAATTTGTTCTTTTTTACAACACAAGCCCTCAAAGGGGTCAAAATACATCACAACAAGCAAAAGTACATGAAAAGGAATAACAACAAGCAAATGATCAAACCCCAAGGCCAAACTCATCCTCACGAACTTCCTTAAGAAGTGCTTCGGTCACAGGATCAGCCGGACGCTCCGTGAGACCTCTGATGAGAAGGTTTCTTGTTGCAACAGCTGCAGTCAACTTCTTGTTCTGACTTTGGTCCTTAGACCTCTTCACTCCAGCTCTGATTTCTAACTCTGATATTTCCTTCTGGGCTGCTGCCAGGGCTTTTTCCATCTGCTCCATCTTGTCCTGAACTCTCTTGTCTTCTAGAGTACGGGCCTCAGTGATCCGGACCCACCTGGCCTGACTCTCTTTCAGGTACAAGTCTGTTCTTGCTCTTTGGAACTGGGCTTCTTTACAAGCATTCTTCAGAATCTGCTCACCAGCCTTAGACTTGTTGATATAATCTCCAGACTTCTCAATCTTAGTCAAGTGTTCCACTCTCAACTTCTCCAGTCTCTCAATCTCCCTCACACCTTCACTCCTCTCCCGGAGGGTCTTCTGCAAAGCCTGGGTTAGCTTCTCATTTCTTTCCTTCAAGCTCTCAAACTCCTCCAGACTGATAGTGGCAGGGGGTGGTGCTGAAGATGACTCAGGCATGTCTTCTATGATGAAGGGCATTCCAGAGAATTGGGCCCTGGCATGGGACCACTCATAATATTGTGCTGATGCCACATTATAGCACTTCCCCAGAATGGTGACTCCCTTGGTTTGAACATTATCCCAGGCCCAGGCAGCCTGCCTAACAACAGCCAAACTAATCTTGTTCTCACAGTAGAGGGTCTCAACCAGGTCCTGTGCCTTAGGAGCATGGACCAATGCATAGCCCAGCTTCCTTCTGAACAGCAGAGGGTTGTAATTGATGCTTCCCTTAACTCCTATTAAGGGCACATTGGGGAAGTGCCCACAGCTGGTGATTATATCTCTGCCCTTGGTGCTTTGAGTACACCATCTGATGTCTGCTGAAGTGAGAGTAGTGAGCCTCTTGGCCCAGTTGCTTTGCTGATGAGGATTTAGAAATGCATCTGTCCTGGGTAGATGCCTGAGAAGCCAAGCATGGAATAATGGAGCACAACACCTCACTAGCCTTCCCCTCTGCTTCTCATTCTTCTGATGTACTGAGTAATAGAGATCTCCTAGCAAAGTTGGCACTGGGTTCTTCAGGATGAACAAATGGATTGCATTCTTGCTGATGAATCGAGGCTCATCTGCAAACAACACAATTCCATATACACTTAAGGCCAACAAAGCACAAACAGCTCTCCACTCCCCCAGGGAGGCCTTCAGACTAGCTTGGGAAATCAGGAAGTCAAGATGAAAACCAGGGATCCCAGCTTTAGAGGTCATATGCTGCTCAATCAAAGCAGGTTCCAGGTGCAGAGCTTTTGCCAACTCTCCATTGCTGGGAAAGACCATTTCAGGGTTGAAAGGGATTTCCCTCTTGATAGGCAAACCAACTAATGAGGAGTACTCTTCCAATAAGGGGCCTAACTGAAAGTCTTGAAAAGTAAAACATCTCAGTGGAGGATCATAAAACTGAATGCAGGTGTGGATGAGGCTCCTCTGTGAAGGGTCCAGATCCATAACCATGTCCAGTATATCTCCATAACTCTCCCTGAACAAGGGTATGTGATCTGGAGTGATCAGTGTTTGGATCCTCCTGATGTCTGATAAGTCTGGTTGGAAGAAATGATAGGTGATGTTGCTTTTCTTTGGAGCCATGATGCTGAAGACTGAGTAGAGTGCTGATGAAGATGCTGAGGAGTGGGCCACTGGCTGGCTAGTGCAAGTATTTGAAGTATATGGCTGACAAGCTGAAGCTAGTAATGCAGATGGGGTCAAAACCAAAACCAGATGAAAATGGATACCCTGAAACACAAATAAGCAAATGTTAATATGATGCGATGAGTATGTATGCAAATGAAATGCAAGGGTTTGTGACTGAGCTGGATCTGATCAAAATGCCCTGATATAAGTCCATGTGTGTTCAAGAATCCCAGATGGAGGTCTAAAAATCCAGTAACCAGGGTGGGGGACTCAAATAAAGAGCCACAAGTCCAAGGTCTTAGAATCACAAGAACTGTCCAACATGGAGTATTCTTAACAAAGTCAAAGTAACAGGGTATTCTGAGGTCAAGGTACCTGCAAACCTGTAAACAGCCCAACCCCCTCACAGGTGATGATCTAGAACAAGGATCCTCAGACTTGGATCAGTTATGAGAAGTGTAAACACTTCTAACCCGGAGGTACAGTGTTTACAATAACCATAACAAATCCTCCTCTAATTCACCTCAGTTTCTGAAGGTCAATACTAAAAGGTCATCCAGACTTAGCAGGCTTCCCAGATAGCCCTAGCATTGCAGGAAATCTGCAACACAGAGTTCTCAAGAAGAAACCCATATCTGAACCGTGTTTCATATTCCCGCACCAGACCGAAATGGAATGGGAAAGAATATGATTCACTCTAGCCTAGGTGTCACTCAGGTCCCAGGTATAGGACCTTAACTCTCAATGAATCACCCACCCACCAAGGCAAACAACCAGATCCAGCCAGCAGCAATGACAGTATGATATAAATAAATGCAATAAAGAAAGCAGTAAAGTAACTGTACATAAAGCAATAAACAAAAATAAATACAAGCACATAACACCCCAGTAAACACAAATCAAACAAGCGCTAGGAGGAACCCACAAAAAGAACCAGAAGCCCTGGTTGCAGTATAAGGTTCCCCAGCAGAGTCGCCAAGCTGTCGCTCCCGATAAGTGACACAGGGTCAGATAAAGGTACAGACGCGAACGGTCGGCGAGAGGGACAATGAGAACACACAGCCGTGAACTCACTGGAGATGAATAGAGTCGCCAGCTAGGCATTTTTATCCCGGAGGAAAGGCAATGCTGCATAGACCTAGAAAGATACGGATAAGACGGTTTGCGAACCAGAGAGACTGAGAAAGGGGGTTGGTTACAACCTGGGAAGGTATTAGCACCCAGATTGTCCGTCGTATTCGACGGGATCCACGCTTAAAAGATTTGTGTTTTAAAGGGGTAGTGTCAGTGCAATCTGTGTATAAAATAACTGGAAAAGGATGTACAGGTGTCAGTGTAAAAGAAATGTGAAGTGTATAAATGATGTGTCAGTGTAGGAATAAAGATAAAATGCTCAAGGTCATGAGGCTTAAAGAATGATACTGGAAAGAGGGGGGATATACAGAGACTTTTGTTCGATAACCGTTAAGTTATGCCTACGTATCCTCTCGTGCAATGAGGAAGTCAGAACACCGTAGTTCGACCCAAAGAGACTGAAAGATGAATTGACTTGTGAACTGCTTACTTGCCTATGCTCAAGTGTATGATCTGTCTGGCACAGATGCAAACTGTCTTGCATTAGACAGAAGAAGCAAGTTCTCGTTTGTGAGTGAAGGTGATGAGAAAAGAATCCCGGAGGAGACGATTATTGTTTGTTTTTGTGTTTTCAGTCTTTTATTGCTTTTGAAAGTTTGTCATAAGTTAATGAGCTTAAGCCTAAACCAATGGGTTAGTAAACTCATCACATCTTCCCTCTGATTAGGGGTAATGAGAATACCTTAAGTGTGAAGTCAGATTCTCACACTTAATCACCTTTGATGCAGGATTAAGATCATTAACCTACTTGTGATTATTTAGATGTTTTTGGTGTTTTTGTTTAGTGTTGAGTAATGAGGTTAAGCCGTAATCAGGGATCAAACAGACTCATTACACCGTCCTAAAAGAAGGATGATAGATGAGAATGTTTAAGCTGAGGAAAGCTCCTCAACTTAATCCATGATTAGGGATTAAACTCATGACAAAACAAGCCTTTGATTAAGTGGATTTTATTTAATGATATGGTGATGAAGTGATTTTTATGATTTGTAAGACAACTTGAGGGGGACTTGTCCATTAACACTAGGGTTAGTCCTTCTTAACCACTTAAGGAAGAATTAGAACCCTAATGCAAGGCCCAAGTTACAAGTGTGATGTCTTGATATTTATTAAGTGAATTGGTTAAGAGATTTAAACACATTAAGGGTTCAAGGCTTAGGATTAAAGTTATACACTCCATCCTAAGAGAAGGATGCAGGCATAAGCTTAATCACAAAGTCTTAAAGCCTTTAGGGTTTAGTCCCTGATTATGAGATGAGAAGAGAAAACTCAAAAGAGACACAAAGGTAAAACTAAGAGGGGAGACTAATCAAAACCCTAATCATTGTCATGCTTGGTTGTTCCTGAGGTTTGTGAGGTTTTCAAGAGAAGTCTTCAAAGGAGCCACCAGGAAGCAGATGAATAAGATCAAGAGAAGCAAAGTGACTTGCTTCATTCAAGAAGTCAAGTCACTTGAAGAAAGAAAGTAGGAAGAAGAAGAATGAGCAGGCTCAAACTCATACACAAATAGAAATGCAGCAATGGATGCAAGAGAGATGAAAAGAAAAGTTATGAGAAGTGAAGGCAAATTCACTTCCCAAGTTTACTTACCACCTGAAATGTTAGAAAGAAATGCAATGCAATGCAAGATGAGATGAAATGGTATGATGCAAAGCAAAACCAGAAGCATGTTGATGATGATTATGATGTTATGAAGTGCTGCAAACATGAGGCAAGACATGGAGATGTTCATACAAGATCATGGATGCAAATGATGCAAGTTAAGGAGCATGAACAAGCATGAAAAGTTATGAAGCATACAAGGCAAATAACATGGCAAATATGTAATACAATGATCAAACATGCTTTCTATATGTCTTAAGATGTCAAATGAATCACAAAAATGCACAAAATGCAAAGACAAGTCATGTTATGCAAGAGTATGCAAGAAGGATGCAAGAGAAAGCCCAAATTAGGGTTCATGGATCAAACATCAAACAAAAACCTAAAACAGAAGCAAACCCTAAGATAAAAAATGGAAAATGCCAACCAAAGAAAACCCTAAACCTATAATGAACCACTGCCCAAAGGGGGACTCTCAACTCCTAACCAATCTCAAGATATGAATTTTCTAAGTTATTAGGGTTTTCTAGGGTTCTTAACAAAAGAAATGCCAAACAAATTGAAATTGAGGAAACAAAACAAGGCCATTTTATCTTAGAAACTATATGCTAAACACAAAACAATGCAAAAAGAATCAATGTCCCAACCTTCTCCAATAGGCAGAAATGAATTTTTGAACTTAGGATCAAATTAATGCATAAAAAATGATTTAATTCAATGAAAAATTCTTAAAATGCATCAAGATCAAAAAAGAAATTTGGTTTGAAGGTTGGACAATGTTTCTAAGTGTCTTAGAACATTTCATGAATTTTTTTGTAATTTTTAAATACCTAAAAGTATTTTTAATTAATTAATTTCCATTAATCAATTAAAAATAATCTTTTAAATATTTAAAAATACTTTTTTAATGATAAAAAATAAAATAAAAATATTTTTGGGTCTTAAAAATTAATGAAACTTTTAGGAAAAAGTTTCATAATTTTTAAGAATTTTTAACTATTTTAAAATAATTATGCAAGTTATTTGAAATAAAATGAATAAAAATTAAATTAAAATGAAAGGTAAACAGAACGGATGGATGAGATGCGTCCTGGATTCAAATTGGTTGACCAGCGCCAGATCTTGTGGCCAGGATTGCATCTGAGTTAATTACAATTAATTAAAACTAATAAAAGAATTAGGGCTAATCAAAGTGATCTGAGCCCTTCCCTCACGCGCGAAGTCAACAAGTCAACCCCATCCAACGCCCAAGATTCAAACTGGCTTAATGACTGTAATTAGGGCAAAACAGATTCAGGAGACCGGAGGGGAGCTCCGGTCGTCTTCCCCGGCGACCCCAAAACCCTAAAACAAGATTCAGACCACCCCAAGCCAAATTAAACGCCCAGAATCAATCCCCACACTTCTAGCAACTCAAATCAATAGTCAAACATCATTTTACTAACAAGAACAAGCTGAATCGAAACAAAATAAAAATGGGGCCAAACTTTCAGACACTCACAAAATGTTCATTTCTCCACCATTTTAGATTCTAAACACATCACAATGATCCTCAGAGTATGCACTTTCAGTTTATAACAAAAAATCAAAGCTTTGAAAAGCTTGAAGTTTGGAGTTACCTGAGGTGAAGAACTGTGAATATGAGCTCTCCTGGCCTTGCTTTGATGCAGAACAACTTCCCTGAACCCCTTGAAGCCAATGGAAAGCCTGGAATGAGCTTAGGCAAGCTGCTTTGAGAGATTCACTTCTGGTGTAGCAGGAAATGCACTTTGTGTACAGGCTGTTTCAGTTCAAAGTAAAGGGTGGTTTTGACTCCTTGTGGTATGCTTGACTTGTTGGTGAAGAAAGATGAGGTGTTTGATGGCTGGATGGTGAGATTCGAAGAGAACTGGTTCTGAGGGTGGGGAATGGTGAAGCTCAGGTCAGGCTTGTTTCAGGCTTGAGCTTTGGTGGTTTGAGGCCTATGGAGTGTGGTGAGTTGAATGGTGAAGATAGTTTTAGTGTTTGCAAGCTGTGGAAGCAGATTCGAAGACAAATGCAATGTGGTGTGTTTTTGTGAATGTGTGGAATGAGGATGTTTCAGCCTTGCCTTGTGTTATGTCTAGCTTGCAAATTGTCCACATAACTCTCTCTCATTGGTCAGTTGACAAGACATGCCCTTTATTGATTGGTAAGTTACCTTTTGCAAAAAGTCAAATAATGTGTAAGAGAGGTATGGCTCATGATCTAGGCAAGTACATGGGCTGGTTCTGGTGCAGCAAGGTGAGGTGAGAGGCTAGCAAAGCTCAGCATCCAAGGCTGCAAGTAGGAGGAAGCATGATCATGAGTTTTGCAACTTGTGACTTTTTGTTCACATGTGACCTTTTTTGTCCAACCAAACATAAAACCATGGGCATTCTTAGTTCATTTCTGATTTTTAGGACTTAGAGAAAGTTTATGTGCTGGTTTGAAATGAATTAGAGGCTGCAATATGCATTGGTCCAAGATTTTGCAAAATTCTCACTTAGGGCATGCCTTGAAAATCAATGATTTTAGCCAACTTTGCATTGCCATAACTTTTGATTCAAGAAGAGTTTGATCATGTTCTTGTACTTTTTGAAAAGGGAAAGATGAGATCTACAACTTTCATGACCAAAGTTTTTCCATTTGAAGCCTTTTTGGATCAAGAATCAAAGCTTGAAAAATGACCTAAAATGATGCATTCTTGAAAAGTCAACTATGCCCAAAAAGTCAACATTTGCAAAAACCCTAAATTCCTGATTTTTATGAACTTCAATCTTCTTCCATGATCAAATAAAGATCATATACACTCAAAATGATGAAGATCAACCATTGGTTGGGTCATTGGGGGCCTCAGATGCCCTGATTTTACACTGACTTGTCTGAAAAGTCAACCCTTGATCAGATGACTTCCCCATGGAATTTCTTCATGAAAATTGATATGCATACTCCCTATACCATATAGAGACCAATGGAAACAAGAATGACCAAAAAATTTGGAATTATGGCCTCTGAAACCAAAACCCTAATTTTAGGTCAACTGTGCAGTTCATCCTGGCTCTGCATCCACTCAAACCCTAGTTCTTGTGATTCCTCTGCAATTTTGACTTTGAGGAGATGGAATATGATACAAGAACACACATGGACCCCTTTGAGTTGATTGGTGGCCTTTGGAATGGCTCAAGATGCTTTTGGGATTGCTCAGATCACAAACCCTAGGTGCAGATGCCTTAGAAACTATGCAGTGAACCAAAATGAGATATGAGATGATATGATTGTATTTATGCATATGAGATGATCACAAGCCATGGAGTGAATGGGTGAGGGCAAATTTGGGGTGTTTACAGTCTACTCTCCATCTTCTGTCCCGCCACATAGACATCGGAACCATAATGCCACGGAATGGCCCTATCATTGGTGTACGGCACCGGCCCAGGTACAGTTATAGTCACAGGACTAATTTGAGGAGCGTAAATGGTAACTGACTCTTGTCTGACGGGCATGTCAGCCTCATCGTAGAATATAGTAATGGTTGACACATCATCAGCCTCTTCATTACTAATCTTGCTAAATTGCAAAGACCCATCATCGATTAACCCTTGCAAACCCATCTTCAATTTCTCGCAGCCATTCACAGCACTTATACAATCTTCGCAATCGAGACAGCAACCAGGAAATACTTGACCCTTCAACAGTCTCTCTTTCACCACCCTCAAAGGTGTCTTGACTTCATCAATACTCAGCACCAAACTCAACTTGTCGTCACCCTCAATAGCATTAACTCTTGCCCCGCCATGATGAGGCATGGGGTTCGAGTTGACATTCGGTGGCGGCGCAAAGTTGATTGCCTTAGAATCTACAAGATCCTGAACTTTGTGATGCAACGCCCTGCACTTCTCGGTTGAGTGCCCGGGTGCTCCTGAGTGAAAGGCGCATCGCGCGTTGACATCATAACCAGCTGGAAGCTCTCCAGGGGGTGGTGGTGCCAAAGTCCTCAATTGAATAAGGTTCAGATATAGTAGTCTCGGCAGCAAGGCAGCGTACGTCATCGGAATAGCTTCAATCACCCTGTTAGCTGGGCGAGTCTGCCTCGGCTGATATGGTATTTGCTGGTAGTTGGTTCGAGGTTGTTGTTGTTGCTGGTGTTGTTGTGGTGGAGGTAGCATCTGTTGTACAGGAGCCGCGGGAATGGTGACAGCAGCCATATGCTCATAGGGCCTTCTGTAACCACGACCCTGGCTTCGGCCGAATACAGCATTGGTCTCGCCTTCTCTCCTTCTCAGAGGTCCGCTAAAAGCTTTCCTCGCTCCATTTGAGCTACTAGCACCGGGGTCTTGTATCTTCCCCATTTTCAACAGCGTTTCAACCCTTTCTCCCACAATGACAATATCGTTGAACTTTGTGGCAGAACTCGACGCCAGTCTTTCAAGAAATACCCCCTGGAGGGTAACCATAAACATATCGGCCATTTCATTCTCTAACAAGGGTGGTTGCACCCTGGCAGCTAGCTGACGCCACCTCTGGGCGTATTCTTTGAAGCCTTCTTTTGCTGTCTGAGCCATATGCTGCAACTGCGTGCGATTCGGAGCCATATCCATGTTATATTGGTACTGCTTCACGAAGGCCTCAGCGAGATCTTTCCAGCTCTTGACATTGACCCTGCTGAGTTTCATATACCACTCAAGAGAAGCTCCCACCAAGTTGTCCTGAAAGTAATACATCCACAGTTTTTCGTCGTCTGTATGAGCGGCAATTCTCCCAACATATGATTGCAGATGGGTTTTTGGGCAAGCAGTGCCGTTATACTTCTCGAAAGTTGGAACCTTGAACTTATACGGAATCCTGACTCCAGGAACCAAGCCCAAGTCTGTTATATCGAATCCCAAAGAGCTCTGGGACTGGATAGCCTTGATTTGCTCGGCCATCTCTTCAAACCTCTTGTTCATTTCTACCCCTTGACCCTCGGCTTCATCAAGCAGAGTGAACTGATCCTCATGGTTGTCCATTTGAAGGTGTTGCAACCCGTCGTTGTTTATATTCACTCCTGGTTGTGTAACTGGAGTTCCACCCTGACGTGCACCCGCACCGGTATGATTATCAGCATTTGCAGCAACAGCAGCGTTCCGGTTCTGATTCTCAACCATCTCTCGCAGACGCTCTTGATTCTGCCCCATGCCGGCCATTAACGTCATGAAGTTGTCCATTCTCTGCCTTAGATCTGCCAAATCTGCCTGCATTTGATCCATGGCTCGCTCTCTGTTAGTCTTGGTTGGGTATCTGTGCACTGCTGGTTGTTCTCGGACTTTACGAGGAGCTATAGTGCCTGTTATCACAAAACACATTAGTAACTGATGCAACACCTGCAAAACAACAAACAAGTTATATGGATGCAATGCAGTTGTTTATGTTTCCAATCACAGGTCATTTATGCCCCGGTTCCGATATTTAGCAAAGAAAACCAGATGGGCACTGATCCTCGACTTTCAGAAACCTTTGCGGGAAACCACATTCAAACCATAATAGCAAGCAAACCAAGAAATGGTGAGAAACATCATAACATAAATCAGCCCATTAGGCACAATAAAACAGAATTCCTCATAGGGTACGAGTTCTTACAGAGGATAAACAAACAGCTAGGACTCCTACAACATGCCTGTAGGTAATCCAAATACAAAGAAAACAAACTAAGAAGCACAACCACCGCCTGAGGATCCTGAAACTCCATCGTCATACCTGACCTTCTTGACTCCTGCCATCAACTTGAGGTCTTCAATCTCTTTGAGTGCTGCTTCGAGGGCTTGTTGACTGTCTGCGAACTGTTGGGTCTTCTCTCTGCGAATCCTGTGGGCCTGCTCCACCTCTTCTTTTTTGTAAGCCATCTGAAATTCAAAGAACTCCTCTTTTTCTTTATATTGCTTCAGCTCTTGCTCTCTTTGTCCCTTCAACCAGACAATAGACTGACGAGCATCTCTGAGGGTCTTTGACTTCTTCTTGCGCTCAACTTCTCTTTGGGCTTCCATCATCCCCAACCTGCGGAAATGCGCTTCTTTTCCTGCAAAGTCCTTCTCCTTAGCCTCCAAAGTCGTCTGTATCTTCAGCAACTTCTCCTCAGCTTCCTTCTTGGCCCTGTTAGCTTGGTGATACAAGCTTACCATCTCAGTATTTTCAACACTAACCGCATGTAGCTGGGCTTCCAACTTCTTGAATTCCTCTAGAGGCACAGTATCAATGGACTCAGCAACTGGGGGAACTGGTGCTGAAAATGGTAACAAAACTCTTCTGGCTCTGTCTTTCAACCAAGCTTCGTACTCTGGGAATGTCTGATTGTTGCACTTCCCGAAACTAGCTATTCCTTCTCCTTTGATGCTCTTCCAAGCTCCCGCAACCTTCCTCACTAAGGGCATATTATCTTTCACTGAGAAGTAGAAAATAGGGGTCAACTTCAAATCTTCAGGCACATCTCTCAGAGCGTATCCTAATTGTCTTCTTAACAAGATTGGATTGTAATTAATCCCTCCAGTTATTCCCAACAAAGGCACACTATGATAACTCCCGCAGCTGGTGATGAAACGTGCACCTTGCAGCCTTTGAGTGAACCATCTAACATCCTTGGCCAACAACTTTTCCAGCTTCTGAGCCCATATCAGACTATGGTCACTAAACACTCCCGTACTAGGCAAATGCCTCATGAACCACATGTGAAATAACGGAGCACAGCAACGGACCAAACCTCCCCTCTTCTTCTCAGTCTTGTAATGAACTGAGTAATACAAATCCCCGAGTAAGGTAGGCACAGGATTCTTCAGCAAAAAGAGATGTATGGCATTTATATCTACGAACTTCTCCATATCAGCAAACAATATGATGCCATAGATAGAAAGAGCCAAGATAGCACAGACAGCATCCCATTCCTCTTCAACAGCCAATTCTTCCACCTTCTTTACCAGAACCTCCAAAGAAAACCCAGACACACCTCCTTTAATAATCATCAAAGACTTCACAGTAGAAGGGCTCAAATAAAGAGCCTCCGCAATAGCCTCAGGTGCAGGCCTACTCATCTCAGAATTGAAAGGAACTTGGTCTCGAACCGGCACACCCAGGATCAAAGCATACTCCTCCAGCATAGGGCCCAACTGGAAATCAGGAAAGGTGAAGCAACGGAGCTGAGAATCATAATACTGAAGCAATGTATGAATGGCACTCCTCTCTGAAGAATCTAACTCTATCACCACATCAAGAATACTCCCGTAAGCTTTTCTGAATCTCTCTACCTGGTTGGGTGTAATCAGTTTTACCATCTTTTTCAACAAACCAACCTTGATATCAAAGAACTTGAAATGAATATTCTGCTTGCGAGGATCTTCCATCTTTGAAGAGAATACCGGAACCGGAAGCAGAGATATGAACCTGTGAATGAAAACAAAAAACAATGATTAATGATGCAATGATGCAATGCAGATGCAAATGCAAGGACATATGGTCATCTGAGGTTGTCTGGAGTCTGGCCACTGACAAGGTCCCTCTGAATAACTGACAAACCAAAAGTCCACTGAGTCACACTCTCTGATAATCACAATCCTCTGAAGAGATCCTCTGGACCACAATATCAAGAATACCAGAACCAGAAAACCAGAACTCCGGAACCAAAGTAACTGTATCATAACATGAACTGTACTGGTAACAAGGGTATGATGTGGTCAAGGGTTCCTGCAAACCTGTAAACCCATCCCCAATCTCACAGGTGTGCTCTGGGTCAAACATCACGGACTCTCAAAGCCGAATAGCAATAATACTTTCACCATTTCCGAGAAATGGCTCATGAACAAATCAGGGAATCGGTTAGGCATTATGTACTACGCAGGGAGGCCTCAGCTGAGTCCGGGGGAAACAAGCATCCCTTATAGGTTCCCAGCTTCAAGCGCTGAAATCGAGAAACAATAATACATTCAGCCCGTAGGATACAGTACTAATGTCATACGACCAGATGCTTTGACTGAGTTCCTATAAGAGAACCAGGCCATCCTATGCGAGTCCCCAGTGGACCCTCGGGTGCGAATGGGTTTGCCACAAAATGTGGTCTGCCGCTGTCACCACTGGAGAGGGTTGTTTCCACAAAGGTTCTCAATGATCGGTCCCCAGATGCACATAACTATCAAGGTCCTATCCCGAAGTGGAGGAAATCCCCACACAAGATATTTCCAAAACAGTCGCAATCTGGGCGTGAAACACATCGCCACTCATCATGCCACATGCGAGTACAATATGTCCACTCTAATCCTAGGGTGCACTCAAGCCGGGTACTTGGCTTATCTCTCAGAAACAATATCACCCAAACCCACCAAACAGAAAACCAGTCCAGACAGTCCAGTATGATATATATGATGCGGAAAAATAAATACTGAAAATTGTAAATAAAGCTGTAAATAAAGCAGTAAACAAACAACAATACAATACAACAAGCCACATCAAACAAGCATCACCCAATGAAACAGAAACAAACAAGCGCTAGGAGAGACTCACAGGGGAACCAGAGATCATCTGGTGTGCATTCCCCAGCAGAGTCGCCAGCTGTCGCTCCCGGGATTTTCATCCTAGTACAAACGCGAAAGTGGCGCAGAAAGGTTAGAGTCGCCAGCCAGGCATTTTTATCCCGAAGAAAGGGAATGGTAATGCTGCACAAACCAGAAGGAAGAAAAGGAAGGACACAGGTCCTGCGAACCAAAGAGCTGAGTTCGGGAGTCGGTTACGAATTGAGAAGGTATTAGCACCCCAATCCGTCCGTCGTACCCGACGGGATCCACGCTTGCTTGCCTGTTTCAAAGGGTGAGGGTATGAAAGCTGTAGCAAAAGAAATGAAACTGGAACTGGAAAAGGACTGAAATAGGAAAACAAAGAAAAAAATGTAGGGAAAATAAAGATTGTGCTCGAACGGGCCCTACCCCGCTGCCTACGTACCTCATCAGGATAATGAGGATCAGAGACGCCGTAGTTCCCCTAACTAGGGGTAACAAGGAAATTGCTTGCGAATTAAAGGCTTGAACTGCCTATGCCATTGCTCAGGTGTTGCAGGCTCGGACGACAAGTGCGTAACCGTCTTGCAAAGTGACAAATAGGAGCAAGTTCGCGGACGGAGCGAATGAGATGAGAAAAGAATTCCCGAAGGAAAGACGCTTATTGTTTGTTTGTGTTTTTTAGAAGCTTTTATGAGTGAAGGTTTGCATAGGTAAGTGTACCTAAGTCTTACTCAATGGGATGTGTACATCTCACATCATCCCGAAATGGAATGCGCAAGAGGCACACCTATCTATGGAGGAAATCCCCAAAGCTAGTCCCACAAGTGAAGGCTCAAGCACACTGGCCTATTACCATTATTAAGTGTTTTTGTGGTTTTTTAGTTAAGAAGTGTTTTTTAGTCTTTCTTCGTGAGATACTCATGCTAAGACCTATCCACCACGAGTGATGACTCACACCTCGCCCCGAAATGGAACGCATGTGAACATCTCATAGCAAAGTCTCATGTCACATGAAAGTACTCAACCTTTATTAAATGAATTAGAATTAAGTTTGGAGATGAGAAGAGAGAGCACCAAAGGATCTCAAAGGAAAAATTCTAAAGGGGGACTAAAATAATCCTAAGTATTCACATGCATGGATATCCTAAAGGTTAGTGAGGTTTCTATCCTAATGAAGAAGGAAGAAGAAGATAGAAGAAGGGATGAGAAAGGCCTAGGCCCAACAAAAGAGAGTTATTTCACATAAACATAAAAGAAAGAGATAAGAATTAGAGATGTGGAACTCAATTCCCACATCTCACACTTACCATAGCCCCTGCAAGGTTAGCATACACAAATGAATACAAGCACAAAGTTCAAAACCAGAATCAAAATGGTATAAAGAAGGGCCTAAGAGTCCAGCAAGATGAAGAGAGAAGTCACACAATACCAAACAATATCAAAATAAAAGCAATGGAACCAAAAGATGGAATTTAAACACTTAAAGAAACAAATGACTTGAATATGAAGCAAACTCAAAAGTTCAGAAGAACCAAGACCTATCCTAGGACCAGGAAGGTACCCATACCCTATAGGAACCCCAAATGAGAAGAAAAAGTTGGCATAAGTGCCCTTCTAAGCCTATAAGAAATCTAATGAACCAAAAGGAGCAAAATGGGACAAGGTAAGAACAAAAATTCACAAATAATCAACCAGCCATCTAAAAATTCTATAACTTAAACCAAATGATCATGAAACACATTATATCAACTTGCCAAAAGTATTTGCAAGAATTCAGAAAGGAACTAGGTCAAATGGAGGTATAAACACAAGCTAGGACAGAAAACTTACATCACAAGATACCAGATCAAAACTCCAGAAATAATTTCCTAAAAATTCTGAGAAAAATCACATGAAAACTAGAAGATCTTAGGAACACAATGCAAAAAGAATGGGATCAAAACTCCAAATATTGAAGTCTATAGAAAATGGACAAGACAGACTGATCAAGAAATGAAGCAAATGAAGCTATGTACATTGGTGATTTAATTCTGGCACGCTAATTAATGAAAAAAATAAAATAAAAATGCTACAAAATTTTAGAGACACAAAGGAACATCTATGATTTATTTGGGAATTTTTGGATGAATATTTGTATTTTTAATGAATTAAAAGCAAACTGAATAAAAAAAGAAATTAAGTGAAGAAAAGAGAATTAAAAGAAATGAGAGGGAGGTGTATGTATTATGGACTGAAAGTGAATTCGTATGGGCCAGGCAGGGTAGGGGGTGCGAAAATCATTCTAATATGGGCCCAGGTCTGAACACACAAAACAATTTTTTAAACTTCTTATTCTCTAAACATTATCATTATGCTAATTAATCCTAAACAAAACATTCTAAACAATTATTCTAACAATTATACTAATTAAACTCTATTAATTACTAAACAAAATTATCCAAATTAATAAGCATTATTATCCTATTAATCTATTTCTATTTTCTAAACCATTACCATCCTAAACAATTATCTAAACAAATATCAACTAGACTCCATTATAATTTCTAAACAATTTTCTAAACATTTTTATATTATTTCCTAACAGTCTTTTTTTTTAATTACTATATTTTCCTAAAAGAAAAGTTAACTAATTAAACTATTCTATTTTCTAATAGTTTTTTCCTAATTAATCTCAACTAATTAAAATCTTTTTATTTTCTAACAATTATCTAATTAACATTTTTTCTAAGCAAAACATTCTAAACAATTATATTTCTAAACAATATTAAAAGAACTAAACAATACACTAAACAAATATTATACTAATTAAATTATTATTAAATTCCTAACAATTATTAACTAACCTAAACATTTTTTATCTACTTAAACTCTATTATATTTTCTAAACAAATTTCTAAAACAATTATTCTAATCCTAAAACTATATTATATTTTCTAAACAATATTCAACTTAACTAAATAACATGATTATTTACTAACATTCTATTAATTAGTTAAACATTATATGACATTTCTAAACAATACTCAAAGAATAAACCATACCGTAACAGCAAGGTTCCTCTCTCCCCAATAATCAGACTTATTAATATTATTATTACATTTTTTATTAAAATAAAGAATGAACCAAGTGCATGTAACTTAATGTCAATCGGTCAAGCTAGTATTAAGTCACTACAAGACGAAATCTCCATACAACCTCTCACAACTCACCACGTCAGCATCTTCATCCTCATGCTCATAGGAGAATTTGAAAAAAACGCAGGAAACAGCCACACTTCAGCATCATCATCAACAATTCATCACACTATAACTCATTCATCTCTCAATGAAAATTAAAAATGTAAAAACAAAAAATGAAGTATGAAACACAAGGATCATGAATATACCAATAGCTTTCACTAACAAGCATCATACAGAGCAACTCGATCGAAACAAGATCATACATCAAAACTGATATTCATGATTTCATTCCATCCAAAACTTCTAAACACTTCACATCATGCATCTTAATCCATAACAACACAAAACAATCTAAAACAACCAAACCGAAGCAATTACTTGAGAAGCACAAACCTGAACTTGAAGCTTCTTGAAAAAGTTGAGAAATCCAGAGATCTCTTTGCTTTCTTGAAGGTTCCTTGGATCTGGTTCAAGCCAAATAAAGGCTAATGGATGAGGATGATGCACACTCAGAGATGTTGTTGAATCTTCAGCTTGTTCGAAGCTCCAAGATCCTTGCTATGGAGGTGCTGTGAGATCCAATTTGAAGATGCAGACCTTGAAGATGAAGAATGAGATGAGAACTTGATCTGGAAGCTTCTCTTTTCTGTTATTCGGTTAGGCTTTCAATGAGAGAGAAGAGAGAAAGATTGCAGAATATACTGATGTGTGAAATGAATACCGAAATCCCCTTGAATGCATGACTTAGCCCTTTATATATCATGCAAGGTGTGTGCTTGAAGTGTGAAGGGTGGCTGCACCAATTAGTTATTTTTTTCTTTTTTGCAAAAAATGCAGCCTGCGTGCGGCTCTCATTTGTTTCTTTTTCAGCTGTTTTTTTTTTTTAAATAAGTCACATGCATGAGAGAGCATGATAGTATGTGAGATTGAGGGAGAGAGAAAAAAAAGAGAAAGTGTGAAGTGAGTGGAGAGAGAAAAAAAAAGTGTGAAAGTGTGCTTGGGAATTATGAGAGGGAGAGAAAAAATGTGAGGAAGACGCACATGATATGCAGGTACTTTTTGATTTTCCTCCTCACAACCAATCACATACACATACATACTATCTTTGTACTATTTTTATTATTTATTTCCCACACAAAAATGAAATGAACAAAAGATGATATGTACCCTTCCTTTGGTCACGTAAATGGTAAACATGTACCATTAAGAAAGTGTAATACCATGACATAAAAAAACGTGACACACTAAAAAAACCCAATGATATTTTGACAAGTGTCTCAAAAAACCAAAAATGCACCTAAACTTCAAAAATTCATATCTTGAGTCCTATACATGCTATGAGGGTGTTCTACGACTTTTCGGAAAGGGAAAATCGCGCTCTACAACTTTCGTGTTCACCGGAAAATCATTCGGAGCTTTTTCGCACATGAAATAATAGCTTGAAGTTTCGGGACGAATAATTTCCAAAAATGGAAATTTCTAAACTTCCAAATTTAGCAACTTTTTGCATACTCCCGATTTTTGACATTTGAGCTCAACTGAATTATTCCTTGACATGATATGACCTCACAAACTGATAATCCTGATTAAAAACCCTGAAATCTTCATGTTGACTTTTTTTTTTTTACTGCAAAGTTGACTTTCTTGCTTCACCTTTAAGTAACTAGACTAAATCTTGATTTCTTCAATGAATTTTTCCTCAACTTCATATATAAGCCATGCAGACCAAATGAGATCCTTTGCCCACAAGGAATGGTCAAAGCTAAGAGGATAGTAGGATATGGATTTCCCTCACCCAGGAGAAAAGTTGTACTCTTGAACTTCTGATGAAATAACTGACTTCCCTAAGGAAATTTCTCACCAAATTTCATCCCTAGGATCCTCTTGTCATATAAGGGACTTTGCCCAGATGAAATGGCCAAAGTCTCAGAGATTTCATGCTTGAAAGTGAAACCCTAATTTGGGACCATGGTGTAGGGGCCTACCCTAGCTTGGGTTCTCTGATACTCTCCCAACCTCTTGAGTTTTTGTGACTGATCTTGAACTTGTGAATGCCATGTAGATTCCTCATGGGACTTGGACAAGTCCACTGGGCCTCTTGTTATAGCTTATAATACCTCAAATCCACCCACAGATGATCATATGTCTAATGCTAGGTCATGAGAATGTTATGCTTCATCTTTCCCTGATATGATGCTGAGGAAATGATATGAGTATGATGAATATGATATGATATGAGGCTTAAAAGGAAGAGGGCAAATTTGGGGTGTTACAGGGAGAGAATGATTTTTAACTTTCATGTTTGGAAGAATTTCATTTGAAGCATTTTCGATGAGGAAAAGTCAAGTTGAATGTGACTTAAAAAGATTTCAAAAATGGAAATTTCAAATTACAAGTCATTTCTATTTTTAGTAACTTTTGCCATGAACCTTGATTTCTTGATGAATAATGTAAATATTGATATTTTAGGACCATATGAGGATATGAGACCTTGAAAATCATGATTCAAACCTCAAAAAGTCATAGTTGACTTTTCTTCTTTCACAGTTGACTTTTGCTTAAATCACAAGTAATTACATGCTCGAAGACGTTCCTCAATGAACCAATGCACCAAAATCCATCCATGGATACTTGACATCACATAGAAGACCATGATAACAAGTTAGAACCAAAAACCTTCAAGAAACTCCCTTGACACTAGAACCTTAGTTTGGGCAATTTGCATAGGAAGTGAAACCCTGAGCCAGATTCTTGAGCAATTCCAATCTTCCATGGAATTGGGACATCATTTGAGCTTGTGTGGGAAGCAAGTAGACCTTTGAACCTTGTTGAGAGACACTTGACCCTGGTCTTTGGCTTTGGATGATCACACATTTGCAAGTCACTGACCTCATGCCTTATGCCTCAAGTTACGGATATTATTCTTCATCTTTATATGCTAAGGAATGCAATGTTATGTATGTAAATGATATGCTAAATACTATGAGAATGAAAGGGAAAATTTTTGCAGTGTTACGGGTGCATGCAAACCTAATTCTATAAATAGGGAGTATCCCTCTTGTAATCAAATAACATCACAATATTATTACACTCACAAATCTGCAGTTGTAGAGTGAGTAATAATAGAAAGAAAAATCTCACTGTTGTGGTACAAACTTTATCTCTCCCAAATTTTCTTCGTTGTTATTGTTGTTGCGCAATAACCCTTCTTGCTCATAAAGAAAGGTTCAGAATTCCCATAGAGTTTGGATTAATTCATATATATATATATATATATATATATATATATATATATATATATATATATATATATATATATATATATATATATATATATATATATATAAGTGATGATCAACTTACTCCATATCCTAGCATTTAAATTAGATTCAATCGAATGGTTATAAATATAAGTGTTAATTTAATCATTGATTGAATCTAATTTAAAGGCTAAGATTATGGAGTAAGATAAAAAGATTTATTCTTGAAGTAAGTTATATATATATATATATATATATATATATATATATATATATATATATATATATATAAAAAAGAAAAACAAATTAGAGAAACTGAATTTAAAAAAGACATGAAAATAGTAATATGCGAAGTACGTGCATCGTGGTGGCACGTATACAACCCTTGGAAGGTCAAGGTTAGAGCAACACTAGCTTTAACTTATATATGATAGAAAACAATCGATTTTCCCGGGTAACGCATAAACATGCACCCTTTGTCCAAAACCTGATTATTTTCATTTGGAAGAAGTTAGAACAACACATTTTTTTGTTGTTCTTCTTCCTCTTTCCGATTCCAATTCATTTCATTTTTTTTATATATTCATTCTTGCATTCACAAACAGATCATAGGTAATCAATCACAATATCCTTGGTTTATGTTTTTCTTTTTCCTTGTTTTATGTCCTTTTAACGTTTTGTATTAAGGTTGCATGTGTTTTGTCTAGAATGCAATTTCTCCATCTTTTACATTATTTTTTCAATGCAAATGATATTTGATAAGTTTTCTTGATAAATTCTCTTAGGGACCTTTTGTTCTGTCTAATTCTCGTAGAGAACGATTAGGGTTCATATACAACTACTTGCTGTTGTTCTCGACACTCTCGTATAAGAGGTAATTGATACACTCAATATTTAAGATTTTCAATGAATATGTAGTGTCCATATCTTTTTAAATCTTTAGCTTGTTGCTACTACATTTTCAAGTGTTTATGTACATTTCCTAACACAAACTTTATGGTAAAAATATTTGAGTTTTGCAACATTTTCGAGTTATTAATCAAATATTGTTCAATTTTAATGTGTTTATTTAGGGTAGTGATTCGACTAGACAATTTTGAGCTATGTTGTGCTGTGGAGGTGCAGAAGAGGATTTTAACGGTTTAGCTGCAAACCATTATAGTGCAGCAGCAATCGGGGCTAACGCGTATGGTGCTGGTGGTGGTGGTGGAGGTAAGAAATTGCATTCGTTTTGATATTATAGATAATAATCGTGATCAAATGCTTGATAATATACTAGGATAATTGCGTTATGAACCTCAATATCACAATATCGGTCGTGAACCTTCTTTTGATGTATCTTGAGAAGTAATTTACTATGTTTGAATGCAGGTGGTGATAGAGGAGAGCCAAGGAGCAATATTGTGAAGAGTGGTGGTCCTCAGAAAGCATTAGAAATCGAGATACCCGAATTTAAGTTGAACGAGTTAAAGCGGTTAACAGAGAACTTTGGAACAAAAGCACTTATTGGGGAAGGTTCCTATGGAAGGGTTTTCCGTGCAAAGATGAGCGACGGTGTTGAGGCTGCAATTAAGAAGCTCGATACGAGTTCTTCACCAGAAGTTGACTCCGATTTTGAATCGCAGGTAGTTTTTTTCTTATATTTGAGGTTGATAATTTATTGACAAAATGTTTAGTCTCGTTGGATTGGATTCTCGTAGTCTGAATTATAAATCACTATCGAATCTATGCAGTTAGCAATTGTTTCGAGATTGAAGAATGAACATTTCGTCGCGTTGATGGGATATTGTACTGAGGCAAATAACAGAATTTTGGTTTATGAATATGCAAGTCTTGGTTCTTTGCACGACACATTACACGGTACGCGTTGCAATATAACTAACTACTGATATTTAGAGACATAGCTAGTATTATGAAAATAGCTATTGTGCTTTAATATGTTGAACACTGCTATCTGAGTTTTTGGAGGTCCTGTGTAGATTAATTACGATTCATTGAGGCCTGTGCGATAGTCTGTCTTGCAAGCCTTTAAAGATGGCCCTGACTACTACGGTTTTGATGTTGCAGGAAGGAAAGGAGTTCAAGGGGCAGAACCTGGTCCAGTTTTAAATTGGAACGAAAGAGTAAAAATTGCGTTTGGTGCAGCAAAAGGACTTGAGTTTCTTCATGAGAAAGTTCAACCTTCTATAGTTCATAGAGATGTAAGATCCAGCAATGTATTGTTGTTCAAGGATTATGAGGCTAAGGTTGCAGATTTCAACTTGACAAATCAGTCTTCCGACACCGCAGCCCGGCTACATTCAACAAGAGTCTTGGGAACATTTGGCTATCATGCTCCAGAGTATGTATGCTCGAACTCTACCTCACTCTTAATTTCATTGTAGACATAGTTATGCAAACGGTTCAGATTTCTTCTTTGAAAAATGTCAAAGTTAATGTAGTCACACAATCTCGGCTATCAGATTGAGATCAGACAACTCATGTTTCAACTTCTGTAATCAACTTTAAGATTTAATCACATAATGTAAGTTGTCTATTCGAGATCGAATGATCAAGATTGCGTGATGTCAATTGTGTCAGACTTTGAGAGGAGTACACTCTCAGGTCCCAAACCTTCACCAAGATACCAATCCTTCAAGGATGTTGATTTGTTCAAATTATACTATGATGTAGTGCTAGTTAAGGGAATTCCATCTTTTGTAATGTAATGGTTATCGAAACGATTACTTTCGTTTTCAGGTATGCGATGACAGGACAAATAACCCAAAAAAGCGACGTATACAGTTTCGGTGTAGTGCTTTTAGAACTCTTGACAGGAAGAAAGCCAGTGGATCATACAATGCCTAAAGGGCAACAAAGTCTTGTAACTTGGGTATGTCTTTTCGATTAAATTCTCATTATTCGTTACTTTGCTTTCGAATACGATTTCTGATAATTACTCTATAGGCAACTCCAAGACTAAGTGAAGATAAAGTGAAACAATGTGTTGATCCTAAACTAAACAATGAGTATCCGCCGAAAGCAATCGCTAAGGTTCGCTTCTTTATTTCTCTTATATTAATCTTAGAAGAAAGTGTTTTGTAATCGGTGTTCGATGTGAATATGCAGTTGGCAGCAGTTGCAGCACTTTGTGTTCAGTATGAAGCAGATTTCAGGCCAAACATGACAATTGTTGTTAAAGCTCTTCAGCCACTTCTCAATTCAAAACCGGCTGGACCTAACTCTAATGCTTGACATAGTGACCAAGTTTTTGTGCAATTAATTTGTAACACAATGAACTTGTTCCTAATTTTTTTGTTTTAGAAATTGTACTAAACCAAGTTGATTCAGGAATCTTGATCTACTGTTTAACTGGGATAATATTGTGTGCATAATTTATGAATTAGATCATAATTTTTGTATTTAAAAAATGAAAAAATCAAAGGTATATATAAATATAAGCAAAAGAGCAATCAAAATTGTTAGACAATTTTTTAGTATGATTTATGTTGTTTTTATCATTTTCCTTATTCTTTGATCGGAAGAATGTGATGAGCTAGTCGTTCACATTGAAATTTTCGGTTTAAATTTCTAACCTTAGGATTAGGGGTCTTGGTTTCATTAGAGTTCCTGTTCTCTTTGTTTTGGTGTCTCCCTTGTTCTTTAGCTTTTGAGGTGTGTTCACGTTTTGGTTTTCTATGCTCTCGATGGGTGTCTTCTCTTTCGTTTCTGATGGAGTGGAACGTTGTTAAGAAGAAGTCGTTTAGAGGTTTTGGTAATAGGTGGGACATCTTCCCGGTAGGCAGAAGTCGGAACGAAGGTGGGGATGTGGTTCTATCTTCCATCTTCTTCTCTGAGTTTCCCGACAGAGTGAAAGCGGTCGACATTTTCGAACTCTTCAGTTGCGTGGGCGATATTGTCGAGGTGGTGATCCCAGGTAGCATGTAATACCCATATATAAAAGACATGCATCAAAGCATATTTTTCATATATAAATTCAAGTTTGGTACTGAAATACAATAAGTTCTTAGTAACACATTGCATAAGTATAGCCACTACAACATAAGGTACTAAAACAAAAGGCTATAACATTATACAAGATGTTCAAAAAGTAAAAATCTAAGAACTAGATCCGATGATCTCAAAAGTCCACAGCGGAAGAAATGTCATCAAACAAGTAAGGATAATCAAACTGTCTTATCCTTACCCTTTGCGAAACCTGAAGTACCTGAAATAATAACAACAACATGAGGTGAGATAAAACATCTCAGTGAGTTCCCTATATTAGAGTTCTCTCGGCTCTAAAGGTTCGAATCTAACCACTACTCAAGTCGGGGGAAAACCTAGACTTCGAGTTCACATAACAACTAGAGACACAAGGTAAGAAAAACGGAGCACAATGTGCTTTAAGACATCTTTCCCCGGCCAACCAAACAGGGCAATGCGACGCTGGTCACTCGATCCTTAACGTGTAAATAACTTTCCCCGCTCAGCCACATCGTGGCACACAAGCACGGGTCACTCATTACCTACCAAAGGTACTTTCCCCGCCCAGCCACACCAGGGAACTTCAGCACGGGTCACGGTACCTTACCACAAAGTAACTTTCCCCGGCCACCCCACACACGGAGATCTCAACACGAGTCACTCGTTACTTATCCTAATGGATACTTTCCCCGTCCAGTCACACCAGGGCACTTCAGCACGGGCCACATTCATCCATTAAGGGATTCAAATCCACAAATTAATTTTGTTTCCCCGACCGTCCCGCCACATGGGACCTCGACACGAGCTAAACATAATTAAATTAGGATTTAACGCGATGGGAACATAACCTCCATCCGATCACAACTACTTAACACAAGGATATTATTCGAATATCAACATCTAAGCATTGTTACGTCTCTAAATTAGTTTTGTATCAACCTAGGGTAATCTTAACTACCTCACAAATTATACCTTTTTTATTTCCAATAGCTCACAATTAAATTAAACAATTAAACTTACGGTTTATCAGAAAAGTCGGATAAAAATAATATTTCTCGGGATCATAAGGTAGTACATATATTTAGCTTTGAATCGATATAAAGAACGCATAAATCAGATAAAGGATGAAGAAGTTATGAATTTTTAAAAGAGGTTCAAATTAATATTTTTCTATCCATAACAGTGGTAACGGTTACTTACCAGGTGGTAATCGGTTACATGTGTAAGAAATGTTGTCTGTATTCTGATTTTCAACAGGTAACTGGTTACTTACCAGGCGGTAACCAGTTACTCGCAGTTAGTAGTCAAAAATATTGCATTTTACAAATGCAAAATTTCCATATTTCATACCCAATCAACCCCAAACACCAAAAAGATTTCAAACATGTGTTTCTATGCATACTAGCAACATACTCAAGCATTTTTATCGTTTTTTAACCGTTTAAACTTTCGATTCTAAGATTTTCCTAAAAAAACCCTAAAACTCATAAACTCAAAACTCAACCAAAAACTAAAATAAAAATTTCTATCTAAGAACCCACCTCAAGAGATGAACATTGACGAAGAAATTGAGTCGATTCGACGGACGGATGATGAAGAATAGTGGATTTAAGCTCTAGGGCATTCAATTCTCTTCTCTTCCTCTTCTTTTCCTCTCTCTTTCTTTTCTCTCTTCTCTTACCAACTTTCTCACAAAATGAGAAAATAAATGTTATATTTATGATATAACAAAATATCTATCCAATGGGTCCAAATAGAGGGTATCCAAAAATGTCTCTTAATCCAAAATTTTATAAAACATCTGAGTCAGATAATATTAGTTAATATTAATTAATTCACTGATTGCTCCAATTATATTTGTTAAAATATTTTAGATTAATCGGGAACCTATTGATATCAATTAATATTATTCAGAGCATTAAAATAATTTAAGGGGTATTACATAGCAGAAATAAGTTAGGCAAGCGTGATGGATTTACGATATTCAAAGAAGTGGAGGATGTTAGGTCGTTAGCGATTAAATTGGATAATATAATGATCGAGGGACAAAAGATACATGTCAACCCACCAAGGTTCGAAAGGAGAGGGGATTTTTGGCAAAAATGATAATCATGTAGGTGGTTTTCAGAGACCTCATGTTTGCTCGGATTCTTAGAAACAAGACTGTAATACCCCATATTTAATTAATTGCTCTGGATAATATTTATTTAAGTTTAATTGGATTCTGGTGTACTCTGAGAGTTTTCAGTTAAATAATTAGAGCAACCGACGAACTTAAATTAATTAATTAAGTATTATCTGACACAGAGGCTTTATTAAATATTCGACTCAGAGACATTTTTGGATACTCTCAAATTGGATCAGTTAGTGTTACTAACTAATGAATAGTAATTATTTTATAAAAAGAGAAAATAATGGTTTATAAGAAGAAAGAGAAAGAAAGTTGGTAAGGGAAAGAAAAAGAGAAAGAAGGAAAAAAAGGAAAGAAAGAAAGAAAGGGGGAAGAGAAGAATAGGAAGAAAACCTAAGAAGAGGGAAAGCTTGGATCTTCACCATTTCTTCATCAAATCTTCATCTTCACCAACATCGTCTTCATTGGCAACGTGGGTTCTTAGTTAGAAACTTTTCTTTTGAGTTTTGGTTGAGATATTGAGTTTTAGGGTTTTGTAGAAAATCTTAGAAATTGAAAGATTAAACGGTTAAAACTCGATTAAATGAAAGTATAATGACTAATATTTGATGGTATTCATGTTTAGTGTTTGGTTCCTCTATTTTGATGATATTTTGGTTGAGTTTGGCATGGAAATGGATGTTTCCCGTAAGCCTGAGTTTTCTGGAAATCGCATAGCTCGCTCGGCGAGTTAGGCTCGCTAAGCGAGCAGTGGAAATTCTGCACATTGGAGATCGATCGAGTGAAGGCCTTAGGACAAGGTGGTTCCTTGCAAGGGAGTAGCGCGGGAAGATGAATTGTGTTCGAGAATCTTGGGTTTTCAACAATTTGCGAACTTGGTACAATCATTGGATTGGTGACTCGTTGTTGGTTACTTGATCTAGATTTGATAAAGGGTTTTTGGGGATTGCATTCTTCATCTCTTGTATAAACATGTTTTGCAAAGAAAAGGTCAATAAAAATTATCTTAATTCGATTTTGGATTGAGCGCATACGTACCCATAACGAGGCCGATTGGGGAACTGTCTAAACAAATCTTGGTCTCTCTCTCTTTTACTTTATTGATTTTATTGTCGTTTTTGCAATTTATCGAGTTCATCATCGTTTGTTCATTTTGATTGAAAATTGTTTTTCAATTATATTCTAAAAGTGTTGTTGTTGATATAATCATAATCTTTTTTATTGTGATTGGCTTTTAACATCAACAAAACAAATTAAATTTCCAATTGATATCGATTGCACGCCAAGTGTTTGATAAATTGTTTGTGCGTGTTTTAATTGTGTTTTGGTTCATTGGATACACAAGTTACGAATACCATTGCATTTAATTGATTTGTAGCTTGAGTGTTGTTGGACATTTATGTTCATTATCATTCTGTTTGGTTTGCGATACATATATTGCTTTTCGATAGTAGGTTCAGATAAACGACTCGATTCAGGTAGTTTTCGGTTGCACTACTTTTTGAAAATAGATCTTTAGCCAAACTTTTTGGTTGTAAAATTTGTGATCTAATCACCCCCTCTAGATCGAATCCTATCGTCTAACTCATTGAAGACTTTTTTCTATTTTGCAACTCAGCCCAAAGAATGATGCTTAGGGAAACTTCATATTAGTAAGAATTAGGGTAAAATTTGTTTAACAAGTGTTTTTATAGTAAAATCTTATTATTTTATGCCTCAGTTAAATAGAAAATTGAAGAGTTAAATCATTTTGTTTACTCTTATAAACAAATAAAATTATAAATTGTGATAGCTAGGAATCAAATCTTGTACTGATTATCTTTTCACCTCGACTTTATGAAATATTCGAGGAAATTTATGTTTTTTTTTAATAATAAATATTAGTGCATTGCATACACAAGTGTTTGATAAATTGTTTGTGCGTGTTTTAATTGTGTTTTGGTTTATTGGATGCATAAGTTACGAATAACATTGCATTTAATTGATTTGTAACTTGATAATTGTTGAACATTTATGTTCATTATCATTCTGTTTAGTTTGCGATACATATATTGCTTTTATATAGTAAGTTCAAATAGACTACTCGATTCAAGTAGTTTTCGGCTGCACTACTTTTTGAAAATAGATTTTAAGCCAAACTTTTTGGTTGTAAAATTTGTTATCTATTCACCCCATCTAGATCGAAGCTTATCGTCTAACACATTGGAGATTTTTTCTGTTTTGCAACTCATCCCAAAGAATGATGCTTGACCCAACTTCATATTTGTACGAATTAGAGTAAAATTTGTTTAACAAGTGCTTTTATAGTAAAATCTTATTATTCTATATTTCTGTTAAAAAGAAAACCTAAGAGTTAGATTATTTGGTTACACTTATAAGCAAATAGAATCATAAACTGCGATAGTTGGGAATCGAAGTTTGTACTGAATTGTCTTTTCACCCTGACTTTATGGAAAAATCGAGGGAATTTATGTTTCTTTTAAATAATAAAAAATAATGCATTTTGTCTTTATACCTCAGTTTTCTATTATCTGAGGTGAAACCTTCGTCATGAAAAGTGTTATTTATTGTAGTGAACGTCAACATCGATATATCTTAAATTATTTTCAAGTTTTTAAATTTTGATATATTTTGAGTATGAATCATTCTATCAATTATAAATCCTTATATCCATATATACTTCCGAATTAATATTCTTCATCACGCGACTCGTAGTCACACGAGTCATTTACTAGTGTTATTGAAAGTATCCACATAATTAAAACATTATCAAACTAAGAGACTGGTTTATTAGTCAAAATATGATAGAGATATTATATAATAAGAATTTGAATAACTATATTATAGAATATATATTAAATAAATAAATAACTAAATTTTAAATTAAGTTAAATTATATTATTATATAATCAAATATTTTAATTTATAAAATATAATATAAATTCTTGTATTGATATCTTTTTAATTAATATATATATATATATATATATATATTTTTAATATATATATATATATATATATATATTTAATTAATATATATATATATATATATATATATATATATATATATATATATATATATATATATATATATATATATATATATATATATATATATATATATATATATATATATATATATATATATATATATATATATGAGTGGGGTTATGCTTACTCCAAGAGTAAGTTTATTAAACTTACTTCACATCATGACCATTAGATCATTTTTAATCAATGACATAAAATAAGTGGTAATTATTCTTTCTTCATATTTAATTATTAATTATTTTCAACCATTGATTAAAAAAGATCTAATGGTCATGATGTTGAGTAAGTTTTATAAACTTACTTTTGGAATAATAATATCTCCACCCATATTATATATATATATATATATATATATATATATGTAAGTTTTTAACTTATATAACCAATATAAAAATTCATTTTTTTGTTTAGTATTGTCAATTATTATTTTTAAAATAATTAAAATAATTTTTTTATTATGTTTTGTAAATATATTTAAATATTTATTTTAAAATTAAGTAATTGTTTCATAAGGATAATTTTATAATTTAAATTTAATATTTTTTATCATGAGAAAATCAAATATATATCAAACACATGAAATAATAAAATAATAAAATCATATTTTTTATTACATATGTACCAGACACATTATATGGTGAATATTAATTATTTAACTATCATATCTTATTTGGATATAATTATAGTTTTTTTATTTTATTTTAATTTTAGTCTATTCTTGAAATTAGTCTCTTTATTTTCGATTCAAATAATTTTGGTTCTCACATTTTTTCACTTAAAATTGACTAGTGTCCATTTTAAAATGATGTGTTATCTTTTAAATGTGATAAATTATTATATCGAAATTTTTATAGATACAAAATTTAAGTTAAAAACATAAACAACTCGTAGATTTTCAATACAAAGAAGTAATTGAATATTAAAATTGTTTGAAATTAAAATATGAGAGATTAATTTTGTGAATTACTATAATTAAACCTTATCGCTAATTATCCCATGTACCACTATCATCCTTAAATATAAAATCCTTATATTTGATTATTAAAGTTTTTTTTTTGGGATTTGGAAGGGAGGAAGATGGATGATTTCGAAAAATAATATTTTTATAAAAATATAAAGATATCTTTAAATTTTTTTATAAAAATATTTTATTAAAAACTATAAAATAATGCTTATCATTAATATATTTTTAATATTAAAAATATTAATTTTTTGAAATAAAAATTTTATTTAAACAATTTATCTAAATCCTACTAAACTCTTTTTAATACAATTTTTTAGTTCCTCTAAATTAAGAGAGTTTGAGTGTTAGGAATAAAGAAACCCTCCAAAATCCTTATAATTAAATTTTTTCTATTCTTTTCACTCAATATTTCCTATTTTTTTAAAGTCCTCTCATCCTCTTCCTTCCAAACGCTCAAACATATTAAAAATGAAAAAAATTAATATATTTGAGTAAAAGTAATAGAGACATGTTGGCAAATTAATTAATATATTTTAAAGTTAAAGAGAATTTTATTTAAAGATAAGATATTTATCCCACTCATCAAATTATCTTAAAAATATTATATTTTATAACAGTTTTTCTTTGAACTATGGGTAACTTTATCTTAAAAAATAGATTTTTCTTTTTAATTATTAAAAATGGATTTTATAAAATCAGTTTTTAAAATATTATAATTTATTTTATATTCATTTTTCTAAATTAAAAGATTAATTTTGATATTTTATAACATAAGCATACAATATTAATATTGAAGATCAAAACATAATCAAAATTATAGTTTTAAAAACTTGTATCTTACAATAATTTTTATGAAAAAATATTTAAAAAAAGCTTCAATTTAAGTGGTCTTTTAAAATATAAATATTAAAAAAGATTTCAATAAAATGTTAAAATATCTAAAATAATATTTTATAAATAATTATTCAAACCAAATTTTTATTTGAAATTTTTAAAAAATTTCTGTATCAGTTTCTATAAAAGTCATTTATATAAAATTTTGATATATATATATATATATATATATATATATATATATATATATATATATATATATATATATATATATATATATATATATATATATATATATATATATATATATATATATATATATATATATATATATATATATAACTCTCTGCACGATATTGTTGTGCATATTTTTTAAATGTAGAAATATAATTTGATATAGAACTTTTCATAAATATCACCTAAATGATAATAAAAAAAGAAAGAAATTCAGCTTTTTTAGTAAAAAAATGTATTTTTTTTTACTTTAATCCTAACAGTGTTTTGGATTTTACATATTTACAATTATTTATATAATATTATTCATATAATTGCATTAGGTGAGAAATTATATTGATATGCATTTATGTAACTCACAAATTCAAGACCTTTTTTATTTTCTCCATCCAATGAAGATGCATTGTATTCATCATTCTCTTTTTGATTTCAAATACTTGATATGAATTAGTGAATATTTACTATATGATACTTAACATAATAATTTAGTGCTAAATAATGCTGCATCCAACCTTTTCAAATTTTAACTAAAGTATTAATATGTTAGTATTATAAGCATATATTTCCCATATTTTTAATTAATATTTTAATCTTATCCATTTAATTTAAATTTATTTATTTTTTTACTATCAAGTCCAACAAAACATTAATTTATCCGATATCACACAAAATTAAGGTGATTTTTGAAAGTGTACGAAACAAACTATCACACATGATTTCAACTTTCTTTAAAGTTAAACTATAATTAAATAGAATCTCATAAATATTTTTCGGATTGAATTATGGTTAAATAAAATCTCTATTTATTTCTGTTGGAACAAACATAAACAACAAAACAGAATTTGAAATTTGAAGGTGTAAAAATGGTGGAAAATCAATTTGGGGAAGAAGATGAAATTGAGAGAGAAAGAGAATTTGAGAAGAGAGAATAATTGGGATGAATTCAATTTGGCATTAACATTCAATTGGAATTTACAAACAGTATATATTGGATACAATGAATACACTTGAGAGAACAAAAAAAATGTAAAAACTACAACTAAAGTGTTATGCTGTTAAATTCAGTTATTTTTCTGTTTTTGGCAGTGGTAACCGGTTACTCACCAGAGGGTAACCGGTTACTGCTGTTGCAGAATGAAAAATACTGCAATTTAACAGCACTTTCAACACACCACCTCACTTTAGTTGATCCAAGTCCAGCATGTTCAAGCTCTTCACCAGTCTCTTGAACACCTCATTTGTCACACCCTTCGTCAACAAATCCGCAACTTGGTCTTCGCTTCGGCAATAGCTCAATCTAAGCTTTCCGTCACCGACTAATTCTCTCAAGTAATGAAACCGCATCTCGATGTGCTTGCTCCTTCCGTGTGCAATCGGATTCTTCGCAAGATTAATCGCGGAAACATTATCCACAAACAATGTAGTAACATCATCTCCACATCCCAATTCCTTCATTAGATTCATAAGCCACATAGCTTGGCACGCACTCAACAAAGCCGCAATGTACTCCGCCTCACAAGAAGAGAGTGCTACAACCGGTTCCTTCTTGGAGCACCAAGAGATTGGTGTTTTACCGAACATAAAGATGTAGCCCGCCGTTGATTTTCGATCATCTTTATCTCCGCACCAATTGGAATCGGTGTAGCCTAGTAAAGTACATTTGCGTCCCATATCCGATGCGGGAAATAGAATTCCGCAACCAAGAGTACCTTTCACGTATCTAAGGATCCTCTTAACCGCTGCCAAGTGTGATACCTTAGGTCTCTCCATGAATCTACTAGCAATACCGACACTAAAAGCCAAATCCGGTCGCGTATTGCACAAGTACCTCAACGATCCAATCAAACTCCGGTAAAGTGTTGGATCTACATCATCCTCATCCTCACTTTTGGACAGCTGCACTCTTGCTTCACACGGTGTATTAGAAGCGTTGCAATGCTCCATTTCACATTTTTTCAAGATATCAAGTGCATACCTCCTTTGATGCATAAGCAGCCCCGCTTTTGACTTGTGGAACTCTATGCCAAGGAAGTAACTCATCACACCAAGATCCGTCATCTCAAACTCACTCATGAGCTCTCCTTTGAACCTTGAAATGCACTTGTCATTGCTGCCCGTAATCAAGAGATCATCAACATACAAGCAAAGTATGATAACACCATCAATCGTATCCGACCTCACATAAACACCATGTTCGGATACACATCGCTTGAAGCCGATGTCAATAAGAAAGCCGTCAATGCGTTTGTTCCAAGCTCTTGGAGCTTGTTTCAAACCATACAACGCCTTATGTAGCTTGTAATACTTCCTCTCTTGATCTTTAATCAGGAAACCGGGTGGCTGCCCCACATAAACTTCCTCATCAAGAGGACCATTCAAAAACGCCGACTTCACATCCATTTGGTAGATCACCCAATTGTTGCTATGTGCCATCCCAACAACCAAACGAATAGTCTCTAGTCTAGCCACCGGTGCGAATACCTCTTCGTAGTCTATGCCTTCACGTTGCAAGAACCCTTTGGCCACTAATCGAGCTTTATGCTTGATCACTTCACCCTTAGGATTTGCTTTGACTTTATAGACCCAACGCACACCAATCGGTTTCTTTCCAAGCGGTAAATCGACCAACTCCCAAGTACCATTCTTCTCAATAGATTCCAGCTCCTCCTTCATTGCACATATCCATTTAGGATCACTTAAGGCTTCCTCCTCATTTACCGGTTCAGATTCGGCCATAAGTGCGAAATGAACAAAATCACCATCGTTATTCACTTCGGTATCTAGGAACCTTTCATAGTCTCAGAGTCTTTGAGGCATAGCTCTTTGCCTCACAGGTTTACCTTCATGAACAACATTGTTTTCAGCTGCTGTAGGTGCAGGTACAGCGGAATCGGACGTCTCCGGATCAGACAATTCAAAAAACTGATGTTGCTGATTTTTCTGCAGTAACCGGTTACTCACCGGTTGGTAACCGGTTACTGCTGTTGCTGCAGAATTTTTCACTTCATCAAACAGCACGTCCCGGCTTATCACGATCTTCCGATTCTTCTCATCAAACAGCTTGTATCCCCCAGTAGAATGATATCCAACAAGTATCAACCTTTCACCTTTATCGTCCAACTTCTTTCTAAGTTGATCCGGTATGTGACGATACGCAATCGATCCAAAAACGCGCAAATGATCCACACTAGGTTTGAAACCACTCCAAGCCTCTTCGGGTGTGATATTCTGTAGCTTCTTAGTAGGACACCTATTCAACAAGTAGGTAGCCGTAGATACGGCCTCACCCCACAATTCCTTAGGTAACTTCTTCCCACAAAGCATGCTACGCACCATGTTCATTATTGTACGATTTTTCCTCTCGGCAGCCCCGTTTTGTTGAGGCGTATATGGAGGCACCACCTCACGCACAATACCCTCAAGGTCACAAAAATTCCCAAACTCACTAGAGGTATACTCACCTCCACCATCCGTTTTGAGAACTTTGAACTTTCGGCCGCTTTGACGCTCCACCAAGGATTTGAAACTCTTGAACACACCAAACACCTCATCCTTTCTCTTGATAAGATAGGTCCAAAGTTTCCTACTAAAATCGTCAATGAACGTAACAAAGTATCGATTGCCGCCATAAGTCTCTACTTGCATCGGTCCACAAACGTCGGAATACACCACCTCAAGTAGGCCTTTAGCTCTCCGACCCGCATCCTTGCTAAACACATTCTTGTGTTGCTTGGATGTCACACATTCTTCACACAATTCTGTCGGAATACTAATAAGTGGCAGCCCCGTTACCATACCACTTTGTTGCAACATCTTAAGATCCCTAAAATTAAGGTGACCAAGACGGTAATGCCATAGCCACTCCTCTCTACTTGCCGCGGTAGCCAAACAACGATGCTCCATAACCCTTAACTCAACTTTAAAGGTTCTATTGGCAGCCATCGGCGCTTTTAGAATCAACACACCTTTTGAATCTAAAACACGCATCATCTTGTTTTCCATCCGAATTAAGTACCCTCTTTCAAGCAATTGGCCAATACTTAAAAGATTGCACCTAATTCCCGGTATGTACAAGACATCTTTGATCCTTGAAAAGCCTCCACTCTTCCTTCCGATCAAAACATCTCCAACCCCTTCCGCGCTTAAAGTAGTGTCGTCGGCAAACTTGACTTTGCTCTTTGTCGCTTGATTGATTTGCACAAACCAATCCTTACGACCCGTCATATGTGTTGAACAACCGGAATCCAAGTACCATTCATCTTTATCTTGAACTCCATCACGTACGGTAACCAATGCATCTCGATCCGAGCACATTTTTTTACCACTTTCCGAAACGGTACAGCTGCTGTCCCGCGAACTGTCATGACAGTAGCTGCTGTCCGGAACATCCACAATGCCACTTTTCTCCTCCGTGATCATCACTAGAACGGTGTCTTCATCCTCCACCTCTTCTCTAGCAACCTTGGCTTCATCATCGCGAGTCTTGTTCAATTTTGCATAACATTTCGATTGAACATGTCCAAGCTTTTTGCATCTAAAGCATTGAACCTTACTCCAATCCTTTTTGAAACCGCTACTACGATCACTCTCCTTGGAGCTGCTCTCACCCTTTTCATACATCGAACCCTTCGAATTTTGAGAATTGTTTGCACCAAAATTCTGAAAATTTGGCTTACCTCTAGCTACAAATTTTCCTTTCGACCTCTTGCTCTTCTCATTCAAACGTGCTTGTAAAGCGATCTCCGCTTTCGCTTCGACACATCTCTCATCCATCCTTTGCTCATGCGCCTCCAACGAACTTTGCAACTCATCCTTGCTCATAGTCGTTAGATCCTTTGATTCTTCAATAGCAACCACAATGTTATCGAACCGCGATGTTAACGAACGCAACACCTTCGATACAACATTCTGCTCTACGATCGTTTCGCCACAAGACTTGATTTGATTGACTAACCGAGTAATGCGCGTAATGTAGTCGTTGATCGTTTCTTTGTCTTCCATCTTCGTTAGCTCAAATTGACGCTTGTAAGTTTGTAACCTTACCACCTTCGCTTTCGCGGCACCGGCATAAGCTTTCTCCAAGATTTCCCACGCTTGCTTCGCGGATTCACAATCACCAACCTTCTCGAAGTTGTCGTTATCCACACAAGAGTGAATCAAGAATAGGGCTTTGTAATCCCTCTTCTTTTCTTCTTTGTGTGTAGCCCTAATCGTGTCGGTAGCTTGTTCCCCCAATGGTGTGACTCCATTGATGACAATCTCAAGCACCTCTTGATAACCAAATAGAACCTTCATTTGTTTCGCCCATTTGTCGTAATTTTTCGAATCAAGAATTGGAAGATTTGTGGGAATTCGATCATTGGAAATGGTAGCCATTGTTGCAGCGGAATCGGATCAATAACCGAAGCTCTGATACCAAATGTTGGAACAAACATAAACAACAAAACAGAATTTGAAATTTGAAGGTGTAAAAATGGTGGAAAATCAATTTGGGGAAGAAGATGAAATTGAGAGAGAAAGAGAATTTGAGAAGAGAGAATAATTGGGATGAATTCAATTTGGCATTAACATTCAATTGGAATTTACAAACAGTATATATTGGATACAATGAATACACTTGAGAGAACAAAAAAAATGTAAAAACTACAACTAAAGTGTTATGCTGTTAAATTCAGTTATTTTTCTGTTTTTGGCAGTGATAACCGGTTACTCACCAGAGGGTAACCGGTTACTGCTGTTGCAGAATGAAAAATACTGCAATTTAACAGCACTTTCAACAATTTCACCCTTGTTAAATTGTGAATAACCTATTCATGCTCTCTAAAAATTTGAGAGAACTCAACACAAAATATAAATGTACAATGTATTTTCATCTGTATCTAATTTATTTTTTATGCATTCATCAAATTAAGCTTTACCATTAAAAGGTAATGTAATGAGTGTAAAAATGTTATACTGACATTCAATAAAAGTATATCATTTTATCATATTATATAAGTAATTTTTATTTTTTAATTTGATTTAGCAAAATACATGATCATCGTATATCATTTTTATTTTAAATATTTATATTTAATAACTAATGTAACAATGTCAACATTATTATTCAATAAAAAATGTCATTCTAGATAAAAAAATAAAATAAAAAGTTCATATAAATTGAATTTTCTAAATTCACTAGAATCTCAATATATATTGAGTGTCTCTCTCTCCTCTCTCTCTCTCTCTCTACAACTATATATACACATATATGTATATGTGAATGTGTACATGATGACATGACACATTACACAAACACACGCAGTCTCACATAACACCAAATCTCATCTTCATCCCAATCGACCACACCACACCCCTCTTCTCTTCTCTCTACTTTCTCTCTCTAAATCTCTCCCAATTCTCGATCTGTGAATTATTATTCTAGATTTTGTCAATTCTCTATTGATTCTTTCCCATCGAATTGAAATTCAACAAAGTTCGATCCTTATACAAAGGAATGAAAGCATTGGTGTATCGTTATTGAATCAATAATATGCCAGGATTACCCCAATTCAGTAATGGCTCATCACCTGCCATGAACTCTATCTCTGCCAATGGATTTTGGTCTAAGAATCGTGACGACGTTGGATACAATCAGCTCCATAAGGTATATATATTCGATCCAATTTTTATTTTCTATTTTTATTTTTTTTATAAAATAGATTTTTTTATTAGTTCTTAGATTTATTTATTTGTTTTTTATTATTTGGGATTATTTGGGATGATGTTAGATCGTTATTTTGATTGGTTTTTGTGTTGTTAATAATTGGTTGTTGATTTAGCTTTATTTGGATCTAACACTGGTGTAAGAATTTTTTTTGGGAGAGGGTTAGTATGTAGTTTTATTGGATGCAATAGTGATATTTGATTGTTTAACATGTTTTATAAATGGTTGTGTTGTAATGATGTGAAATACTGAAAGATAGGAAATTGATTGTTTGATCAATGATTTTCTTGTGTGATATAGTTTTGGAGTGAGCTGTCGCCACAAGCGCGGCAGGAACTCTTGAGAATAGACAAGCAGACCCTTTTTGAGCAAGCTCGGAAAAACATGTACTGCTCGAGATGCAACGGATTGCTTCTTGAAGGCTTTTTGCAGATTGTTATGTATGGAAAGTCTTTGCAGCCAGATGGAGCTGGTGTTCAGTTTCCTTGTGGCAGACCCGGGGGTATGCAAAATCAGAGTTACGGTGGATCGTCTGTTTCCTACGGGGTTCAAGATGAAATTCGAGATCCATCGGTTCATCCTTGGGGAGGTTTGACGACGACGCGTGAGGGTTCACTTACACTTATGGACTGCTACTTGTATTCAAAGTCTTTGAAAGGATTGCAAATTGTAAGTGTAGCGGAATTGTATTGGGTTCTCCTGATGCAATAATTTTCCCTGCTTGGTTGCTTATCTTTTTTATTTTATTAGGTATTTGACGGTGCGCGTGCTAGAGAGCGGGAAAGAGAACTTCTTTATCCTGATGCCTGTGGTGGCGGAGGCCGTGGTTGGATAAGCCAAGGTATAGTGAGTTATGGTAGAGGGCATGGGACGCGGGAAACCTGTGCCCTGCATACTGCGAGACTTTCATGTGATACGCTGGTGGATTTTTGGTCAGCATTAGGCGAGGAGACAAGACAATCTCTTCTAAGAATGAAGGAAGAAGATTTTATTGAGAGACTCATGTTCAGGTGAGTAATTTATTCGAGCACTCTCCATAGTGTGTTAATCTTAGATAATGCCGGGCCTTAGCAGCCACTTTGGTCCCACTTGACGACAATAACTTGTAGTAATAGTAGTATCAAGTATTTTATTACCTATTTTACTTTATTGCCTTGAGTATATTTTCCTTAGTTGCAGCGCGATGTGGTACCTCTAGTTGACTTTTATATGCTTACATCAAATGCATTCCAATTTTGTTAAATAGCCGCTATAGCGCCGATAAACAGCTATTGCCTTGAGTATATTTTCCTTAGTTGCAGCGTGTTATGGTACTTCTAGTTGACTTTTATATGCTTACATCAAATGCATTCCAATTTTGTTAAATAGTCGCTATAGCGCCGATATACAGCTTTTGCCTTGAGTATATTTTCCATAGTTATAGCGTGTTATGGTACTTCTAGTTGACTTTTATATGCTTACATCAAATGCATTCCAATTTTGTTAAATAGTCGCTATAGCGCCGATATACAGCTGTTGCCTTGAGTATATTTTCCAAAGTTGCAGCGTGTTATGGTACTTCTAGTTGACTTTTATATGCTTATATCAAATGCATTCCAATTTTGTTAAATAGCCGCTATAGCGCCTATATACCGCCATAGGAAAGTGGGATTTAGAAAAACCGCTACTGCTTTGCGATATGCTATTTAATACAAAATATTGTCAAATAGTCTATATGTGGCGATATAGCACTATAGCATAGCGGAATTTTAACAATTCACAATTTTCCATAATTGTTAAGCTGATTCATTTTGGAAAGATACAAAAACACATTTCATGCATGAATGAATGATGACTGTCATATCATATCTGTTCATTCCACAATACTAAATAATTAAACTTTTATTTATTGATTCTTATGGATAAAATAATTAATATTTTAATGGCTACTTTATTGCCTATTGTTGGAATTTCCGCCTTTATTGCGGTCTGCCCCTAGTCACCTTAATTGTGGCACTATGGCTTGCCTTTTTTTTAGCCCCCAACGCCTTTATTGTGTTGGGTTTGAAGGGGTGAGTTTAGTCTCACATTGCTTAGATATATGGCGGTCTGTGTTGTGTTTATAAGTGGGGGTAATCCTCACCTTACAAGTCGATTGTTTAGGATGTGTTAGGCCCAACCCAAACTCTAACACCTATATATATTAGAAAATTTTAACATTTTTGCATTCAAATTGTTTTGCTCTTTTTCTTTCCCGCTTCCCGCATTCTTTTTAAGTGAGCTTTTAAGGGAGATAATATATATCAAACTATTGCAGTTGATCTGTTGTCTGTTGATGGGATCAACGTATCATTTTCTTCATTTCCAATTTCTCTTATTTTATTCCTTTTTGTTCATGTTTTGCAAACATGTATTTTATTTAAAATTTTCATTGCTATCTTTTTATTTTATTTATATACTTTATAGCAATGTGAAATATCAGAGAAAGTATGAGTCTTGTTTTGACAAATTAAAGAAGTAAAGATTTAAAAACTAGTTCAATCTCAATGTCGTGCTCATTTACATCATATAAAGTCTCTAATGATGTCACCCGAGTTATGAAATCGTGATAGAACAATCACCTATCTTGGAATTCCATCTAGAGCATTTAGTACAATTGTATCACATGTAGTCCAGTAAGTGCTTATATCTTTAATGTAAAGGATGTTTTAGAATGTAGGTATGGACAATATGGTACGAAGGATGATGTTATTTATGTATTGTTATCATGTATATATGGAGAATATAAATTAATTGATCAGCTGTTCCATTCTAGTGATGATTACTGTTTCTTATTGAGTGTTTAGGAAACTATGTAGTTAATGCAATTATGTGTCCACTCCTCTTATGAGGGGCATTGTGATGTTTTTGAATGGAGTGTTAGGATACCACGTCAACTAAGGAATATGCCCTAGGTAATCATCATTGTAGTAAATTAAGCTAGCTTTACGGGTTGAGCTAGGCCAAGTTTATTATCAATTTTAATATGCTATTGGAGTCCACTCTATTTAGAATATATGTAATTTTCATTTGATTTTTAGCATGATGTGGTTTATATTGTTGTAACTAAATGAAGCCGTGCTTGAGGGCTGTGTTTGTGTGTATATTAAATTGTATATTTTTATTTTACTAAAAGTTTACATTTTATCTACAGGTTTGATAGCAAGAGGTTTTGCAGAGACTGTAGAAGAAATGTTATTCGAGAATTCAAGGAGCTAAAAGAACTTAAGCGCATGCGTAGAGAACCTCGTTGCACTAGTTGGTTTTGTGTTGCTGATACTGCCTTTCAGTATGAGGTTTGACTTCCATATTTCTATCTGCGAATCTGTTGTGATTCAGATTTCAATGGAAGAGTCTGTTGTAACATTTGTATGAAATTGATTGTTTATCTTGCTACATGTTGGGACCAAATTAGATATTGTTCTTAACTCAATACTTCTGCTTTTTCAGGTATCAGATGACTCGATTCAAGCTGATTGGCGCCAAACATTTGCGGATACTGTGGGATCGTATCATCACTTTGAGTGGGCTGTGGGGACAACTGAAGGAAAATCAGACATTTTGGAATTTGAAAATGTTGGAACAAGTGGATGTGTTCAAGCTAGTGGCTTAGATCTTGGTGGCTTGAGTGCATGCTTCATTACCCTCCGAGCTTGGAAACTAGATGGACGGTGTACTGAGTTTTGTGTTAAAGCTCATGCATTGAAAGGTCAAGAGTGCGTACATTGCAGGCTAATTGTAGGGGATGGTTATGTTACAATCACTAAAGGAGAAAGTATAAAAAGATTCTTTGAGCATGCTGAAGAGGCGGAAGAAGAAGAGGTACTTCACATTAAGGAAATTGGATTCCCTTCTATTGTCCAAAGTTCATGGAATTTTATAAATTGTTTATGAGGAATGTCGTCTAAGTTTCATCCGTTAATTATACATTGCTTACTTCTAGGATGATGATTTGATGGACAAAGATGGGAATGAACTTGATGGAGAATGCACCCGTCCGCAAAAGCATGCAAAGAGCCCTGAACTTGCTCGAGAGTTTCTTCTTGATGCTGCTACGGTTATATTCAAAGAACAGGCATGCTTTGCTTTGATTAATCATCTTTTTATTCCACCTTCTATGAGTATCATTACATTATATTTTGAATTTTGATGTTTTATCTTTACATTATCTTTTGGCCATGGTTGTTGTGTGGATAGGCATCTTATTAAACTGCTAACTGTATATATTTACAGGTAGAAAAGGCTTTTAGAGAAGGAACAGCACGTCAAAATGCGCATAGCATATTCGTTTGTCTAGCACTAAAACTGCTGGAGGAACGAGTTCATGTTGCATGCAAGGAAATCGTTACATTAGAAAAGCAGGTCTTAATTACTATCCTTTTATTAGGAACAGACTTTTGAAAATATAATGAAAAAACCTAGATCTTGTTTGTGTCTTGTGCTCCGAATTCGTAAATATATGATGTATTTGCAGACAAAACTTCTTGAAGAGGAGGAAAAGGAAAAACGTGAAGAAGAAGAGCGCAAGGAGAGGAAAAGAACAAAAGAAAGGGAGAAAAAGCTTAGGAGAAAGGAAAGACTAAAAGGAAAGGATAAGAATAAAGAAAGAAATTGTTCCGAGTCAATTGATGTTCCTAGCTCTCCTGAAGGCTCGAAGGAAGAAGAACTGTCTGCACCGGTTGATTCAGAGCAAAATAATGCTATAACATGCGTGAATTCAGGTAATGCAACTGATGAGGCTAATTTATCACAGTGTGATTACCCAAACATCCAAGATGACGACTTCTCAAGTGAGTCTAGTACTCTCAGAGCACAAGACTGTGCTTATGGTGACTATGATGGAGACGACATAGCAAATGCACATGACAGGAATGATACTTTTACAGCTGAGCAGCCAAAGTTTTATAATCAAAGACTTAGATATAGGAAAGATTTTCAACCTGATATGTCTTCAAAGTGGTCCGAGAGATCTGAGCCAAGACACTATGGAGATAATTTTGGAACATCTTCTAGAGGAATCAATGTATTGAACCGACAATCAAAAATAAATGTTCCAAAAACCAGCGGTCGTAACATTGGTCATAAGTGTAACGAAAAACCCTATAGTTCCAACTACCGGATGAGTGAAAAATATGATTTCCATTCATGCAGCTGTAACTTGAACAATAGAATGACCAGAAGTAGTTGGGAGATGAAAGCTGCTAGTAAGTCTGAATCTACTGTAGATACATCTAAACAGTTTTATCGTGGTAGTAAGTACAATCAGGTAGACTCAATGCATGAGAGTAGCGGAAGACCCAAAAGCAGAGTCTTCTCGGGGAACTATTTTCAATCAAAGAAAGTTTGGGAACCTACGGAATCTGTAAACAAGTATGCTCGTAGTAATTCAGACTCCGATGTTACATTGAGGTCCACAGGTAAGGTATTTGAGTTTGATTTGGTCAGGTCGCCTGTTGACGAAGTTGATGATTCAGGTGAAATTGACAATGATAGTAGTGATTTGAAGAGAAGTGGAATGACCGAAGGCTGTCAGAATGATCTTGATGCAGAAGCCGAAGGATCTTTCAGCTCCATTGGAACAAGGAGATCTACCATAAATATTTCTTCTGATCACAGTCAAGGTAGCATTTCTAGTTCTGATAACTGCTCATCGTGCCTCAGTGAGGGTGATAATAATACGACCTCTTCAAACCGTGAAAATACAGAATCTTCAAATTCAGATTCTGAAGATGCTAGCCAGATATACGAGGTAAGAGATAATTCAGTCCGCGACGACAATGATTTGTCTGGCTGTTATGAACCTGAGATCAAGAATACTCATAACACAAATGGTGATGGTTTGTCGAACAAGTCCCAATCTGTTCCATCCTTAGATGTAGCAGAAAGTGAATCGTTAGGGAATCCTGTGTTAGAAACTGTCCAAAGTTTTGAAAATGGAAGTTTCCAAAATTTTGAAAATGGCAGTGTCCAAAATTTTGAAAATGGTTTTTCTTCCACCAGTGTACGTTCTCATCCTGAAAGCATGCTTCCTCCAATGGCAAACCGTAACATACAATTTCCCGTGTTTCAAACTCCCCCGACAATGAGTTATTACCATCAAAATCCAGCTTCATGGCCGCCAGTTGCTCCCACAAATGGGTTGATGCCCATTCTACACCCAAATCAGTATATGTATGCAGGCCCTCTTGGATATAACTTAAACGAAGATCCACGCTACTGCTTGCAGTATGGTTCCTTGCAACATTCGACACCACAGTTCAATCATGCTGCTATTCCAGTTTATCACCCAGTTGCGAGAGCTAAGGGCTTAAATGGAGAGGAACTGAATCAAACTTCTAAGCCATCATCTATGCAAGATCATTTGCATGAATCTGTTGCAGAAAGGTTCGTTCCATATGCAGCCAAATCCAGAAAAGCAGTACTGAGCGGGGAAGACCGACATGGACATGGCAATTCTGCCAAGTCACAAGATAGTAACAATGACTTTTCATTGTTTCATTTTGGCGGGCCAGTAGCCTTTTCAAATCAATGCAAAGGAGCTGCTGCATCTTCAGACTATGTTGGAGATTTTAACTCAAAAAGTTTTCCAGATCAAGCTGATAAAGATCATGGTTGCAATAAGAAAGAGAATGCTTTCATAGAGGAGTACAATTTGTTTGCGGCGAGTAATACCTGGTTCACAATTTTCTAAAAGAGCGGAAGAATAAAGTGACTTCAGTCCCCATCTTCATGTGGCTGGTGGTTCGAGGTATCTTGTAATTTGGAAAACAATAAGCGTCTTCAGCAGTTTCTAATTTTCTTCTATAGATTTATTAGTTGATTGCTACTCAATATGTCTCTTTGTTTTGATGTAGAAAAAGACTGTGAGTGCTGGTATTTTAAAGGTTTTATTATTTTCTTTTTGAGATTACAATTGTAAGATTAAGGGAAGGCATTTGTTTGTGCCAATTTTTTTTTTCTGTCATATTGCAAACCAAAGCTTCTTCATTGGGGAAACTAAATGGGAGATTTTGAATGAACATTATCAAAGTGATTAAAGTGTTATATTTGTTTGATTTTACCTGATGTTTTTTCACATAGTAATTTTATTCAGAATCATATCTGTGTTAAACAAGTGATTCGACTCGGTAATTAATGAGTTACACTTAAAAGATAAGTTGTTCTATGAGATACTTACAATTTGAGTTTTGCAGTCACAGAACTCTTTTTTATGTATTCTGTCTTACTGCATGAATTGTGTAGGTTTCAATTAGTACAGACCTATCTTCATAGGAAGGCATATTGGTGTATGGTTCTGGAGTCTGAGTCCGTAAACAACATGATCGTTATCTAAGGTTTTTCACACAGTTATTATCGTAAGATGGTACATTTTTACTAAATTAATCTTATTAACATTATTAATATATTGAAAATAGTGCAAAGAGTAGTAATTAGAGAACATAATTTGAAAAGTAACAATTATTTTTATATGAAAAAATAAAAATGACAATAATTATAAAACAAATTTTATTTGTTAAAACGATAGTTATTTTAAAACAGAGGGAGAGGGAGTGAGTTAAGGGGATTATTTATGAATACACTAAAAACTCGAATTTGTTCTTCTACCTTTCAGAAATATATTTTTTGACGTATGTATATTACATATATATATATATATATATATCTGCATTTTGTGAATAAACCATCCCATTTTTCTCAAATTTGAATCTCTAGAATATTTCGGAGATTTCGGAGATGTAGTTTTGTAACTAATATTATAGTTTGATTTCAATTTTTTTTCATAATGGTTATAATGTTGGTAGAAAATAGTTTGTTTTTGTTTGTTCAAATTAGAGTTCTTTATATTGGTATTAACTAATTTGACTCTGGTGTCTTGAGAGTACAATTGTATTTTTTTACTAAAAATATATTGAATTGATAACTTGTTTATGTTTTTTTTATTAATATTTAATGCAAATTATGTTCTTATTGTTAATTTTTATTATTAAATATTAATTAAATTTGTTTGAAGTGATATAATAGTTAAACATAAAAAGATTGATATGCATTATTTAATAGAAAAACCATGACAAAAATTAAAAAAATTATATGTAACATTTATGGATTTTAATTTCTTAAATATTTGTGGCTCCGCTTGATATTTTGAAATGTTAATGTGTTCGAGGAAAGAAAATAATAGATGATGAATTGGATTAAAAAAATGAAGGTTGCAAACATGTATTTTGAAATATTTCAGAAATATATTTATAAACTAAGTTTGAATAAAATGAGTTGATTTATTGATAAAGTATTGATGTATGTATTATGTATTTTATATGTGATGTATTTTACATGTATTTGGGATATATTTTTAAAATTTAAAAATATTTTTAATTTTTCACCGTAATAAACTATCATTTTATGGAATGGAAAAAGTAATCGTAAAATAATTCACTCCCCAAGAATACACTTCACTTAATCACTTTGAAGGAGTCACAGGACCGGCCCAAGGGTTAGGCAGAAGTGTTAGGCGGATTAGGCCGTTGCCTTGGGTTTCATAAAAAAATAATTTTTCTAAAGGTGTTTAGGCCTCAAAAAATATTTTATAGTATATTTCGAGAATAACGAAATTTCCATCAAATTGTTTATTTGCCATAATTGGTTATTGAATAGTTCTTTGTTTAAGAGTGTCTGGAGCTCAAATCTGATTATGGCATGAATGAAAAAAATCTTTGTTTTAATATTCGTTTTGAACCTCCGATTAAGTTGAACAGACCCTGGTAACCCATTATTAATAATATGACACATACTTTCTTAGATACCACGTCAATTTTAAAATAACTAATTTATAAAAAAAATGACTTTTTAACTTTTAATTTATCAATTATTTATTTATTTATACCATATAATTACATATTACTCGATCACTTCTAGTTTAATACTATCTTTTATTTCGTATAAATGATAAAGGAGAATATATAAATATTTGATAGGATGCATCACTTAAGATATTGTGAATTGATCAAATGAGTCAATTATTTTGAAATAAAATAATGAATAATTTATATTAATCATTTTAGAATTATATGGTACATTTTAGCATGATGAATTTTAATAAGGTGGTTCTTAAAACTCACTTCATTGAATCAACTTTTTCATATTATCAATTTAAAAGTTAAATATATTTTTTTTATTATTTAATGTTTTTTTACTATTTTGTTAAAACATTTAAAATTATTATTTATAAATATCAACAATTTATTTAAAATATGTGTCATCTTTCTTATTTTTATTTATTTTTCTTTTGAAAATATTAATATAGTTTTATTTATTATTTACTTCTACTAATTTATTATTTATTTTATTTAATTCATGTAACTACTATACTATTTATTATTAATAAGATGATTAGTTTTGTAAATAATATTCATTTTATCAGTTAAATCAATGTAATTAATAATTATCTTGTGAAAATGTCATAGAAGATCTAAAATGAAACGAATAAAATCCTTTGTTAATCAAATTTATCATCTACCATATAAAAAATTGAGGTTGTGGAAAAACCCATTATGCCCTACACTATTCTTCTATCACCTCGCCAATATAAGGTTATTTGTTGTCCTAAATTTACTTTTTATAACTAATGATGTCATTTGGTTGTGTTTCAAGTACATGGTTTGCTATTTTAGTCTTTGATCTTTATATTGTAATGATTTGATGATATCATTTGGTTCAAATTAAATCAATTATGTTATTTTTCACTTCTTTCTATGTACCCTTATTCAAATTTCAAACAAAACCATGAACAAAACTTTCTCTCTCTCCTCTATTTTCGATTTTCTTTCTCTCTCTTTCCTCTTTCTCTCTGACTATTGTTTCTCTCTCACGGTGATGAACCAAAATCATCCTCATTCTCAGACATGTTTCTCTATCATAGTGGTGGATCAAATGGAGTTTATCTTCGTCTTCCTCAATGTTGGTGTATACCCGTTCTTCGTCTTCCTTAATGTTCCTCAACATTGTCTAAGTAAGGGTTTTTTCTGGATTTCTCTTTCATGTATCCTTCGTGATTCAATAGTAAGGATTCATAGCATAAAAAAAGTTAGGGTTTCATGTTAAAATGGATTTCAAAACACGATTCGGGAAAGTTAGGGTTTTTCACATATTACTAAACTTAGAATTTTGACAGGTGAACGTGATGGTGGTGAGATAAGCGGTGTCAACATTGTGTTTCCGACAGATGAACATGCTGGTGGTGACATTGGGTTTAATTTTTGCTATTAGGTTACCTTCCATTAAACTTTTAGTTTAGTTTGATTTATCGTTTTCAGCATTTGCTATGTTTTTTTAGTTATTTTGTTTTAACGATGAGTGTGGTGGTTGTAGAAACAGGTTTTCGGCGATGATTTTGGAAAGGATTTGGATGACCTCTTTTCGCTACTGCTTTTCTCTTAGCAGAATCCTCTACATTTCTTTTTTAACATTGCTCTATTTTGGTTGTTAGGATTCGCTTTCCACGGCTTTGTTGGTCTCAAAATGAGCAAACATGCATTGGCTACAACACGAATTTGATAAGTTAGGGTTTACTGAGTTTTGTCATGGAGCAATTTGATTTCAAATGTTTACTGAGTTTTTCCTATTATAATGTTGAATTTGTATTACCAGGTTTATGAACCAGTTGAAGAAGGACTTTGTTTAGCCAGTTTTAGATTTGGATAGTCGCAGTAGTGGTGTTTTGTGCAAATAATCAGGTTTTGGTGTGGTTTGGCCTTTCTACTGACTTGCTATTTTGGAGAATCTTTAGGTGATAAGTTATTATCACTGCATGTCTTAGTGGTGTTTGTGTTCTGCAATTTATGAGTTTGACAAACACACCTTTTTTTTTTGCTTTTTCAGTTTCTAAAGTACAACATGGATGCATTGATTGTCTACCACAAATGATACGCGTTGAACTACAACCTGACGAATATATCACTGTCTCTACATCAAAGAGAATTAGAGTTACTGGAAAGAAAGATATGAACCAGTTGTATGAGTACGAGTTGTATGAACTATATGCTGATTTTTCTTATGTGGTAGATTTTTCCTATTATAATATTGATTATGTATTACCAGGTTTATGAACCAGTTGGAGAACGGGCGTACAAAACGGTGTGCCACTGCCTCAAGTGCTAATACCATCAACATAACTAATAAAGGTAAGGAGAAGTTAAGTTTTGTATCCCACTAGTTTTTTAATAAATTAAGATTGAGATTTTTTATTTTATTAGAATGAGTGTCGTGGTTGAGCTTTGTTAGTCAAATTTAGAATTAAATGATCACTCAAGATTGAGACTTTTAATTTTATTGAAGTGAGTGCCATGAAAACATTGGAAGAAGTTCAAATGATTTAGAAATTGAAAAATGCACTTAGGATACTATTATTAGAGCTTTCAAAATAGCTTATCTGGTTCTGGCGGATATGAACTTTTTAAGCTTCATAAAAAAATTATATTGTAATACGAGTTCGAAAATTATTACTCGAGTACGACTTTAGTCCGAGTTTAGATAGGTTTCAGGCTATCCATCCCAAATCAAACTTTTTTTAAAATAAATTAAAAATCATATAATTTTAAACATAATTAACTACTAAATTCTCTTTTATAAATATTAAAATGTATTTTTAAATATAAATTGTATAAAATAATATTCAAATATTTAATATAAGAGAAACTAATAAAATATGAGTAAAAAGTAAGATTATATTAATGTATAAGATTTAAAAGAGAAAGATTGAATAAAACAGAGATAAAATTTAGTGAGGTGAGAAAAATCAATTTGTTATTTCGGAGTAAAACAATATAAGTATTAATATATATTCTTAATTTTTTATAGCTATGTGAGTCTAATGGGCTATTCGCGACCCATATGAGTTAGCTATAATGGGTAGCAGGTATTGTAGGGTTGAGCAAAAAAAGCCCTGAAAAATATGGACTTTAATTTTAGAGAATATCTTAATGCACCCTGATCCGCGTGTCGTGCATGGATAAAAAACGAGCAATTTTTGAAAACGTAATATAGCGACAATGACTCGAATCGTCTCACAAGGATTCTTGTATTGTTATTAACCAACCAATTGGAACAATGGGGGGTTTGAGTTTCAATTAACATAAAAAAATTCAATTAAGTGATTATCAAAATAAGCTGAAACGGTTAATCAGCTGTTTTGATTTCCCAACTTATCATCGACCCAAATAATTCTCAATTCCTAAGCGGACTCTATTTCCTTTTCGATTATAATAACAATCAAACTAGCGTAATTGATATTATACAATAAATATTCCTAATTTTCGAATTAAGCAAACAAATGAAATATATCAATCATGAATTAAGCAAACACGATAAACATACGCGAATTAAGCAAACGCGATTAAAGTATAGGAACATGCAATCATTGAAATAAATCAATCTAACCTTAGATAAATCGAAATAAGCAAACAATATATCAAGATCAAAATTGAAAGGAAATAGATTAATTGGAAAATATAAGAACCTCAAAGTGTCGGCAAAAACCGATTACAGCAGATTAATCCTTGGAATTAGTTCTCCATAATTCGTCTCTTCGAGCGTAACAAATTAAAATCGTAAAAAGTGTATTGTGAACAGTTTCGGCTGCTAGGTTATATGGAAAAACCAAAAAAACCCGTTTACAACCCAACTGGGTCAAATACATAACTCATGGCCAATTCTAAATGACCCGAAACTAAATAAAACTAATGCAGGAGCTTCAAACAAAATTCTGGAAAATATGACTCCGAATCTGACTTTGTCTCCAACATGAAAGTTGTAGCTCTCTCTCTTAGCTTTCCGTCGACTGGTAGAACGCCTCAATCAGATTCTTGGAACTCGGGTTATGATCATTTCCGTAAAAGCTGTTAAAGTTGAAAATTAAGTACGAAAATCAAATTAAGCCAAAAATAAAATAAAATAGAAAAAAAAATTAAAATATAAAAATAAAAAAATAAAATCAAAGAAATGCTTAAGTGCAAACATGATAGAATATACATTAAAATTCACTGATCAACCCCATAAGTTTCTTAGGCACCATGCACGATTTCAAAAAGCCCCCCCCCCACCCCAGTTTCTAGAGATATATATTCGGACGCACCATTTTTCATTTGGTTTTGATTTGTTCTGGAGACACCTCTCCGGAACATTGTCTTAGTTATATTTCCAAAACAAAATCAAAGACAAATTTAACACAAAATGAACTCTGCAAATATAAAATGAGCATTACAATGATAATTTAAACAAAAAATTAAATACTACATTTCAATATCCCCGTGGACGTTTTCATTTCTCCAAGATATCTTCGACTGTTCTTCGTAGTGTGGCTTCTAGTTTAAGCATAACTTTCTCTTCGAAACTGAAAAACTTTCGCACAACATCCGCTCGATTATTGAGCTCAAATTTTCTAAACACAATGTTCCCTTTGTTGTTAATTGAAGGTGAACGGTACTCGAGCTTCACAACCCTTCGTTTATCTCCTTAAGGAAGGAGATATTGATTTTCATCGAGAATATATTCAAGGGGGTGAGATCAGTAAGTTTGAACTTCCTTCTAGGTGTTTTTTTTATCGGAGTAGGGGGCACTTGCGACCTTCCAACGAATGTTAATTTCACACATTTGAGACATTTTGAGTGAAGTATAACACAAGAACATCCTAATTTATACAAGACCTAGTTCAATATGAACCACTCAATTATTGTCATTAAAATTCCAGATATATATCTACGGAATGACACCATATCTGCTTTCAGAGATGCATCTCCGAAACTTTCTCTGAACTAGTCAAATTTTAGAACCTTTTGGAAATGTATCTATGGAACTTTTCATGATACAATTTTAAAACAGAACTGTAACATACATTCTACAAACAAAATTACAAAATTTCATAAACACGAAATATGAATAAAAAGCGAGAATAGATAATAATCAATTATTTATCCAATTACACAAGAAAATCAAAACGAATCAAAATAAATATCGCCAGCTAAATTTATAGGTGGTACCCCATTGAAATTTTTTGCACTCGTTTCCTGCTGAATGTTGTTCAATCTTTCAAATTCTTGCATCCTTTCCATAAAATGATCCGGCCACGTCTCGACATTTGTGGTTGAATGAGTCATTAATTTCGGTGATGTTAGTGATATGGGGCATCCCAGTTTCAAGTATACTTGAACAAAATGACTTGATTTGAAAGCTATCCAATTCACATGATGCAATCATTTGGATTTTGGTGAGGTGTGGTGCGAAGTAGAGAAAAGGTTTCCGAAAAATCGTAGCGTGTCATGTCAATGCACACTCTATCATATGCACATGTAATAAGGTGACCCATATTAGGGAAGGTCATCCATTTTGACTCCGGTGCCAGGCCACTCAAACAAGGAACAAAATACTCATAAACCACATTGAATTTTTCTGTACTTTCGTACAAGCACGTGTATGATTCTTTATGCGTCTTCAACTCTTGGATAAGTTGATCACAAACTAGTGCATGACTATTCTCTCCTTTACTAAGCAAAATCGAAACGGCTTGGTAACCACAATTACCGTCTCCCTTAGCGTTGATGATACGATCAATAACTTATGCATAAAAACCGACATCTCATCGTTGGAGATTTGGAGTGAAAATGGGATTGCGAATGTAGGTTTTTAGGGGAGAGGGTTAGAGTCAGGGAGATCTCGGAGGGTGTTCAGGAGGAAGGGTGGCATAAGCACCAAATTTTTAGGCGTACCAATTTTTATTTTATTTTACTATATATACATTTATACATAAATTTATTTTTTACTAATACATTTACAAGAACACGAAAATAATCTTAGAAGTGATTTAAGGGATGAATTGTTAAAAAATTGTCCTAAAAGAGACATGTCAATTGTGAATGGTCCTACAGATATCCTTAGTAGGCACTTTTCATCCTCACATTACATTCATTATTGTGCTAATGGAGAAAACTAAGATAGGAGTTGGCTTGTTTATTCAAAAGAATTAGATAAAGTTTTTTGTTTCTGTTGTTAGATGTTTTGTATAAGTCCTAAAAGAAATCACTTAGCTCAAGAAGGTTTCAATGATTGGTCTCATCTTACAATTAGTCTTAAAGAACGTGAATCAAGCGGTGCACACATGGATTTTATCAATGAATAGATTGACTTACAAATCATATTTAAAAAAATATAACAATTGATAAACATATTGAAGAACTTGTAAGAAATTAAAAAGAACATTGGAAGAATGTTTTGGTTATGATAATTTCTATTTTTAGATATCTTTCTAAACAAAACTTAGATTTTCATGGAACAAATAACAAAATCAATATACAAAATAATGGATTTTTTTTCTCTTGTTGAGATGATCGCCGAATGGGATCCTGTTATGCAAAGCCACCTTGATCGCATCAAGAATAATGAAATTAATTTCAATTATCAATAATATGGTTTTGCAAAGGCTAATGCTAGTACTGAAATAATTGCAAATGAAATGGACATTATATGTGTGTTTACTCAAAAACGTCAAATTCATAGAAAGAAATACTATGATGAGAATACTGCACATAATCAAATATTAAGTATGTTGAGGAGTCTTTTAAGATTCATTATTTTTATACATTGTAGATTAAGCAATTGACTCACTTAATAGAAGATTTGAGCAATATAGAACATATGGGAATATTTTTGGATTTTTGTTTAATATTGAAAGACTTAAGTCATTTTCTGAAGAGAAATTGAAATTGTCTTGCATAAATATTGAAACTTATTTGAAACATGACGATTCTTATGATCTTGATGGTGAAATTTTATATGAAGTATTAAAAGTCATTAGAGAGATTTTAATAGTTGAATCAAAATCTAGTTTTATGATATTGTGTTCTCTTAACACATTCAATTATTTTCCTAATGCATGCATAACTTATAGAATGATATTAACTATATATGTTACTATTGCATTAGCTGAGAGAAGTTTTTCAAGATTAAAATTGCTAAAATCTTATTTGTGATCGACAATATCGTAAATTAAATTAAACAATCTTGCTTTGATTTCACTTGAAGATGATTTTTTTAAAGAATCTTGATTTTGATTAGATTATTGATGATTTTGCAGCAAAAAATACTATGAGGATGATATTTAAAGATTTAATAGTTAGAGGTTGCAACTAGTTTTGAAATTGAAATGCTACTAATTCATGTTCGGATTGATCAATACATTATAACTATTTTTGTCATGATTTTATTATGGTTTTGACTTGGTGCAAACTTTTCAATATTAATGTAATTTTTTTTACTTCTTTTAAAATTATATGATTTATAAATCTGATAAACAAAATTATTAAGAAAAAAGACACCAAATTCATAATTTCGACAGGACACTCAAAATCTCGGGGATAACCCTGGTTAGAGTTGAGAAGAGGAATGACAACAATGAGGAGTGATCATGCAGATTGAAAATATATCAGAAACTTCTGAAGATATATCTCTGGAACAATCTGACATGCAAAAGTGACATAAAAAATCAAATTGCAGCTCAGATGTTCCGGAAATGTATCTTCAAAAATTTCTCTGAACTTATTAATTTTGATGTTGTTCCCAAATTGTTCCGGAGATATATCTCTGAAACTAGTCAAAACCAAACACATGGGGAACCTTTTAGTTTGGGGTGAATAAATGGTGCTTCTGAAGATATCTATGAAACCAGGTACTATTTACGGAAATATGCATGTTGGCTAAGAAGCTTATGAGGTGCATTAAGATATTCTCTAATTTTAAGACCTAAGGCCTATAACTTTTTGGGTCGGGCAAACCAACCCATATGAACTAGTCCATTTTGACAACTCTAATTACTGCTACTTTCATTTACAATTCCAATTTGTATTTTCCTGTTATTTTCATTGTTCAGTTACATTGTATATTCCTTTGGATTATATTTTTCATCAGAAATGCACTCATTAGTACATTCATTAATACAAAAAAGATTAAGAGGACATTCCCTTGAAGAATTTTTTTTCTTTCACTCTAGTGTGTGGTTCATACCTCTAAGAAATCAAAATTGTCTTTAGGTGTTTGCATATTCGACGTACTTTAAATCGCCTCATTTTTTGTAAGGTTGATTCAGAGATACATCTCCGAAAACACACTGACCCCATTTACTACATTGTTTTCATTAAATTTGACGCTATTTCCGGAGATTTTATGTCAATTTTAACAAATATTAGAATCATGGAAATTGTATCCTCACATTTTGACCCTTATGATTTTTGCATTTCTGTCCTATAGGCAACCTAGTGTAAAAAAATCATTTTTTATTTTGGAAAATTCACTCTGACTCGAAATTTTACCATGCTGTTTTATTAGAAAAAAGTTATGGATCAAAGTCCCTTATTTTTCTATGATTTATTTTCTGTTTTTATATTTTTGAAAAAATAAATCCGAAAAAATTTGTAGACTCTTAATTTTGATTTGATTTGATTTTTAGTAGTATTTTCAGATTTTTATAATTTTATTTTAATCATTTTTCTATTTTTCATGTGTTTTTCTCAATAGGGATATTGTTAGTATTTACATATTTGTTACATTGCCGATGCACGACTATTAGATCTGTCTATCCAAAAACACTCCATACTAAATAAATAAAAAACATAACAAAACACTTTATGGATATACATATTCGAAAACACAATATTTTATATAAAAAATATGCTGTATCTGGACATACATATCCAAAATTAAGTATAATAAAGATGTCTCACTCGTTTCCGTTCAATTTTATAGAAAATATATGTATTGAGATATACATCTCCAAATTTTAGAGATATTTTTGAATTTTCACAAAAATTGTGAGAAGGTTTAAGTCCAAATACCAACTTCTTAGTTTTAATACTTTCAGTCCATTCAACTTCTTCAAGTTTTAAGTTCTGATGAAAAAATACTTGTTTTTACTATCGTATTATAGTTAGAGTTTTAAAACACGATCTAGTCACGTTGTGTCTGCTATAAATTTTTGGATTCTGGTTAGTACATGTGTCGTGACATTAATTACAATCATTACAGAGTAGATTAACCATGATTCATTCTTTGACATAAAAATAATAATATCATATGTGATACTATTTTGTCACGGCGTTTACGTTTTTTAAACCCTTAGTGTAAACTATTGCTGCCCAAAATGTTATTGAATTAAATTCATCAACAGCTTATTAATTAAGGATTGAAAGCTACCGGCAATAATCAACGAAAAATTAAAACAACCCATCACAATATTTTCACTTTCCTTTCTCATAAACTAGTAAATTTTTTTTATGTAAGATTCACAAAACATATTCTTAGCCTAACTTTAATTTATTACAAGGGATTTGACATGCATTCAATCTACGCATGCTACAATCAAACCACAAAGAATCATAAATGGTAACACTGATTAAATTATAGAGTAAATGCACAATCTTTTATGCAGACATGCATGTTAACTTCACAAAAAGCACATGCAATTTAATATTTATGTTATAATTTTAAAGCAATTTAAATCACGAATCATATTTAATTTTATCTATGTAAGTATTATCTTTTTTATTTGAAGGCAAGTATTATCTTGTAAGTAAAATTAACTAAAAATGAGGCGAATATCAAAATACAAAAACCTCTTATTTTCTTTCAAGTTTTGTGTCCAAATCTCCCACTTTTTCTTGTTATTGTGTCTTCTATAATAAAAACACCGTTGAATTTTTCGAATTATAATAGTTTCATCATACAACTTTACTTATTAACTCCAATCATGTGTCAATTTTAATTGAAATTTTTTCATCTCATCATATGGATCTCTTACGTACCATGTATTTTTTCAATTATATTCTCTCAAATTTCACTAATATACCTTTGAAGATACATTTTTTTAATTTTTAATTTTATATTTAAATCTTACGTAGATATATCTACGGAATTAGTGAATTTCAGTTAAACATTTTTTTTAATTAAGACAAATTCGTTAGTTGTAGACATAAATATAATATTATAAAGACTAATAACGTATGCTACACAATATCATTTGTTTACTTTGTGTCCATTCTACCATCTGTATTGGATAATAGTAAAATTTTATTTTTTTAATGTTATCCAAGACAAATAATGACTTCTAAAATTAAATGAAAACATTAATAATTTAAAAGACATTATTTAAGAAAAAGTAAACAAATTATATTGTTACGTGTATCATAAGTTATTTGTCAAACTCTGTAGTTAATCTGCAGTGAATCTATTTCAATCATATAATATATTCAACGAAGATTAATGGTTACACCAAAACAACACATTGAAGAGATACAAATAACAAAGTTTTCTATTGGCGGGAAACTTAATCCATCGGCTCAAGATCTTCATTATGTTTACTTTAAGTATATGTTTTTAGTCTCTATAACATTATATATACGTCTCCGACTATTTAGTTTGACTTAATTAAAAATATATTTTTCACTAGTTCCGCAGATATATCTGCGAAAGATTTCACGTAAAACAAAAAAATGGTGCGACCGGAAGTGTATCAGCGGAACCAAGAAACATAATTTGAAGTGCAGCAGGTGACTAAGAGATACATGAGGTGAATTGAAAACTTCACTTTTTTTTAGTAAGTAAGTGATATATTGAAATAAGTACAAACGGTACTCCATCTGATTAGAAAAAAGAGATCGATGTATCACACCGCCAAAACAAAAAAAATTACAAATCAAATACGACCACGACAAGTGAAACAAGTGAAACAAAAGATCCTTATCAAATTCGTATAAACTGCACTTGGGACGAGAAATTCACTTTTAATTTATGAATTTTACTCTTTTTTATAAGCAATAATTTTGATCTGCTAGTTCATATTTTATAATGTCTTGTGTGACTTAGCATGTGTATTTATGTTGTTTAATTTTATTATTTTATTGTAATCTGATTATAATTAATCATCGATTTTTGAATTGTATCAATTGAGTTATGTCTTTGTGTTTTATTATATATTGAAAGAGTATAAAAAATACTCAATCGAATATAAGAATAGAGGAAGTATCAAACATCCAAAACAATATTAACCTACAATCGCATATCTAATACACAATAAAGAACTGTTAAGCCAATCTAACAGGTTAGAATGAATGAAACATTTACAAATATGTCTACTCAAAACAACCGAAAACCAAATTTGCATTCTAAACTCCTTGATAATTCTTCTTGAAAGCAAAATTTCAAAGTTGGATAATTGATCTAGAATTGAAGATGAAGTCGGGAAACCTTCAATACCCAACCAAGCCAGCGCCACAGTCCAAACACAAAGAACCCACAGAACTCACATTTGCTTTCGATGCAGACACAGTAGCTTCATAAAAAATGTGAGAAAATTTCCAAAATAATAATAATTGGATAATCGTATTATTTTAATTAATAATATAAGTATTGTATCCAAATTTTTTATCTCTCATTTAGATAGTCTATTATCATTATTGTTAGTATAATGTGTCATGTCATTGATTATTTTTATGAACGGTTGCAACTTATAAATAAATCATTGCTATTTTATATGAAATATTGTTTCTTTTTATATGTGGTAATCAAAAGAGTGAAATCATTTTTCTTATGAGATATGTCTGTTCCAAACAGATATCAACCTCATTATAAATAAGAGGTCTTGGCATAATGAAAATACATGACAAACTAGTCTCAAATATTTTCTCATACTAAATTATCTTTCTTTTCTCTAATGCATGAGAGCAAGTAAAAAAAATATTCTTCTCTAAAATACTATCAAAGATACGCTTAGAGAGATTGTGCAGTTCTCTTTAAGGATTCCAAAGCATCCTGCAGGAAATCCGCCAATAAACCAGTTTGCATTCAACATACAAAGATTGGTGGAGACGAATTGTTCCTTAAGCTTAGTGTGGAAACATACGCTTTTGAATTTTATCAAGCAAATTTATTTATCTATTTTCTTCTCCATCATTTCTTAGTTTTGTAGCAGCCCCAAGACAAAATATCTAACAATCTTAAGGAACGATCTTTTATCTTATTCAATGGGTACTTCACTAAAAGAGAGGACTTCTGACTTTGTGAAATTAGAGATGTTCGATGGTGGAAATTTTATTCGTAGGTAGAAAAAAAATTAAATTCCTTCTAACAACATTGAAAGTGGTGCATGTTGTAACACCCGTTTATTTAATTAATTATTTAATTAAATATACTTGTATTATGTTGTGTTGATTTACGTTGATTTATGTATTTGTGTTGATTTACCTTGGCTTGTATTGTTTATGATGATTTAAGTTGATTTCCGAAATATCAGAATATTACGTTGATGTTTCTAAGTTGGTTCAAATTAAATTGATTAAATAAGTTGCTTTAAGTTGTGGAAAATAATATTTAATATTTTCCGCTTATGGTTGAATATGTTGATTTGGTGGTTTGGACGATTTATTTGATAGTTGGTAATTAATCAATTTAGTCGGGAGAAATAATATTAAAATTAATATTATGGAATTATAAGAGTATTGTATTTAAGTGGGCTTAATTATTGTGTTAGTAGCAAAATTGGGTGTGTTGATTAGTAAGCCTAATAGATATTATAATTATAATAATAGTTATAATAAAAGAATAAAAAGAAATGGAAACTAGGTTTGTGAAATCAATAGAAGTTGAGAAAGAGGAACAAAGTGTGAGAAAGCGGTTACGAGGGAGAAATTGCCATCGGAGCCAATTCCGGGAAAAGTCGATTGGATATTCGAGCGACCATCAATTTAAGGTAAGGGTGAGGTTCAAACCTTATAAACGAAAATGTGATGATTAATATGTGGGATCGGGGTTATATAATTCCTACTGTATGTTGTTGATTTGATGTGGTTGGTTGTGATGAAATATTTGTTTTTGGGTGATTTTTTTCGATAATCGATTTTGTGAATTTATTAACGATTGATCAGTTCTGGAAAGTTGGATTGGGACGGAACCCTGTAGGGAGGATGACGAGTACCACCTGTTAATATTAGGTGGCCGGTGCCACAGTTGTGTGAGAGGGATGTGGCATACGCCATTTTTGCTAGATTCATATTACTATTATTAATTTTTGTGGGGGTGGTGATGTAAAATGTGGTTTGCGCCACCCCAGAGAGGGATTTAATGTGGCTTGCGCCACATGAGGTTGGGGAAGGGGTGGCCAGCGCCACATGGTGGTGGCCTACGCCACCTGTCAATTAGTGATACCTATGTGATATTTATTTTTATGAAAACTAGCTTACAAGTTTCTAAATTCTTTTGTCTGAAACAAAATTTGAGAACTCATTGCTATATTTAATTTCATTGTAGATTTAGTTAAAAACGACCATTATGTTAATATTGAATCAGTAAGTGGATTAATTGAATTAAATATTGGAGAGGCATAGAAATTATATAGCAGACTTCAGACATATCAGTAGTAGTGTTTTAACAAGATTTAGCAAAAATAGGAGGATAACAGGCATTATGTATCAGAGCTGAGTTTGATGACAATAATACTTGATAGCATAACAATGTTGGTTGTATTAAATTAATTTAACTGAATCGATACGATTAATTAATATTAATCGTAGAATGTTGAAACAATACGGTTTTAGCCGATTTAAGCGGAAAAGTTAGTTGTCCGGAATTAGTCGAAAATTGTCGAGGTGGTTCATAATAATTAGTAGGTGATTTCAGTTAGTTTATTTTGTTGAATTCGTATCGATTGCGTGGATTTTTGGATATAGTTGATGTATGTTGTTTTGTTATGATTTATGGATGTTTTAAGTTGTAGGTCAAATGACCAATGTTGATTATTTAAGTTGTAGGTCGAATGACCAATGTTGATATTAAAGTTGTAGGTCGTATGACCAATGTAGATGTATATAAGTTGTAGGCCTATGACCAAAGTTGAATCGTGTTGAATTAAATTTGCTATGTTGTTTGTTGAATGTTGTTCTGAGTTGGTTGTTGTTATGTGTTGAGTCGTTATAATCATGCCATACATTGCATTTTCTAAGTTGGAGCGGATGCTCACCACGTTGGCCTAGATTGACAAAATTACTAAGTTGAAGGCTTATGCCTTGCAGATACCTCGATAAATTAGTTGGGAGTTTTACTCTGATGGTACCACATGCATATGCATAGTTGAGTTGCATCTGTGTTGCATTCTTTATGTTGAAGAAGTTGCTTGGGTTGATTAAGTTAATGAAGTTGTTTATGTTGCTTAAGTTGAAGAAGATGTTTGTGTCGATTAAGTCCAGGAAGTTATCTATGTTGATTAAGTTGATTAAGTCATTCATGTTGATTAAGTTGATGAAGTTGTTTATGTTGATTAGGTTGTTTATGTGAGTTATGTCGATAAAGTTGATTATGTTTCTTAAGTGGATTATATGTTATGTTGACTATGTCGTGAAGTAGATTAAGTTGATTATGTGATCATGTTGATGAATTTGCTTATATGATTAGGTTGGTTTAAGTTGATTATATGATTATGTTGATGAAGTTGCTTATATGATTATGTTTGATGAAACTGTTGGAGTTGATTATGTTTGTTGAAGTTGTTGAAGTTGATTACGTTGACTATGATGATTTTGATTTGTTTATTATTTGGTATATGTTGATAGGTGTAATAAGTTGATAAAACATGTTTATAAAATGTGGGTGATTGTTAAGTTGTTGGATAGTAATGAAATTGTATGATTCTATCTAACGTATTAATTATCATACTCTTGTTTATATTGTTTAGATATCTCACCCCTTCTGTTTGAATGTTACCCATATGATGGTAACGTGCAGGTTAGTTTGAAGGAAGATTGTATCTTCATTAGTTCGAGTCAGTGTTGATGCTCTGATATGTAACACTCTAGAGGATGAACACTTAGTTGCTTTAATGTTGTATTCGATCTAGTCGTTGTTGTTTCAAGTTGTTTGCATTAGAAGCATGTTGTTACTAAGTTGTCTAAGTTGAAAAATATGTTGTACAATGTTTAATTGAATAATTGAAAATCCGCTACTTATTAAGTGAAAGTTATTTGTTTCATAGATTGTATAAAAGTTGTTGTTACAGTTTCATCCGAATTAAAAGTGTTACGTATCAATATGTTATTATTTGATTAAATGAATAAGTGTTTTTGAAAGTTGTAAATGTGGCATCCTATTTGTTTACTTGTTGGTTAAATTTTACTACTCTGATTTTCAATATATTTGTCGGGTAAAAATGGGGTGTTATATTAGTGGTATAAAAGCTGGTCGGTTCGTCCAACCAATGTTGTCTAATGTCGTTTATTTCTTACTGCGCGACATGTGTGTGAAACACCATCGATACTAGCTTGTTAGTTTCTAATCTTTGTCTGCAGGTATTGGTTTGGATTAAGTGGGGTAAAAGCTCTTCTCCCGGACGTGTTGTTGGTATGTAGAAGTTGGTTCAAGGTGATGTTGATTACGAAAGTGAAAATATTGTTGAAGCTATGTTGTTGCGGAACGACGAGAGTTTAGACTCATGAATTCATATCGGTTGAGTTTGAGAAGTGCGTAAAATATGGATGAGGAATTGATTGAGATTAAGGAATTATTCTAAAGGAAAATGATAAGTTGATGGATCAAGTTGGTAGATTAATATGCCTTAAGTATAGTTGGATTAAAGTCGAGTATATTTAGAGTTGGATGAAAAGAAAGGATTATTGGTAGATATTGGAAGCAAGAGAGAGAGTGAGTGAGAGAGAGAGAGAGAGAGAGCGAGAGAGAGAGAGTTGGAACTTATGTTCATCAATCTCAAATTCTGATTTTTGTACTCTTGGAGCATCTTTCAGTAAAAGAGGCATAACTTTTTTCTAGTGATACTGATTGAAGCGATTCTAATATTTTTAGAAAGCTTACAAAATTCCCTACAATTTTCATATAAGATTTGCCTTCAAGAAGTTTGTGAAGAAGGAGAAAAGTGCGTTATAATATTTGGGTATGATGTTGATTTTTGGAAAATTCTGCATAAGGAAATTCTAAACCAGTTCCGTAGTAAGGATGGTAACTTTTTACTCGTAAATCATATTTAAGCGATTCTTGGAGTTCTGGAATCCAAACGAAATTCTATTCATTTTGGAATATGATTTTATGTTTGAGAGGTCTGTATTGGAAGAGATAAATGTGTTCGAAGTTGAGCGACTATTGCTGGAAACTGAGAAAGATGAAGACCAATGCAAAATATTGATAAGGAATTAAATGTTGGTATTAGAGAGGATTTGACAGTATTGGAGAATGCATAGAGATTCAATTTATGTTGAATGATAATGATTATAGTAATGATGTTGTGTGGTGATAATAGTAAAAGAAGAACGAATCAAGAAAGACAAATGTTGATTAGTGTTGTAAAAAATTTTAAATTGGATGAAAGTTTTGGAGTGAGCCGAATTGGATTATACTCAATGTTGTAGCGACTCCGGTGTTAGAAGGATATTTAGAGTTGTGTTGTGCTACGAGCGTGTATAAGAGATTTTGTATTAGATTTTGGACATTTTGGTATAATTGATGAAGTCGGAATTAAGGAGACTAAGAAGATGTTGGTAAGCCTTAGAGAGTTGGCGGAGCATTATGCTTACGAACTTTAGGCACAAGTTGAAGTACGCTATTGTAGTTGGGTGGTGATGATTTATGCCTCCATTATGGTTGTCGGCTGTCTATTGACAAATTGAGGAACTGATCACCCTTAATCTCTTGTTGATAGTAGACGGAATCATAATTGATGGCTAGATGTGTCATGCCAACTAGTATAGTATGTCCGCCAAATTGGTTGAAGTCAAGCCAAGTGGTTGTGGATTGTTTGATTTGTCGATGCAGATTCATATATAAGAATATTAGTTGGATTTAAGGATGATAACATGAAGTTACGTTTGGATTGAATAGTAATATGGAAACTCATAGTTGAACTCTGGATAATTGGAGTGTTATTTTGTGATGAATTAAGTGGCATGAGACTTGAAGCTTTCTTGAGATGATTTGAGGGGAAAGTAAATGGAAATGTAAGACCATGATTTAACAAGAATATCGGATAGAGTTGAGTTGCAAGTATTAGAAGAAGTGAAGTTATAAGTTAGTTTATTAAAGTGCGATTTTTTGGTTAGAAAAAGAAGAGTTACTTGGTTGTGTTGATTCAGATAAGAATTTATGAAGCACTGTGTTAATATAAGTAGGAATCGATGATTAGGTATGTTGAGTTAGCTGGAAGTGAAAAGGATAAGTTATCTTATTGGAATTAGTTGGACCCATGTACCATATGTGGCTGTAATGTTGTTACGTGTTTAAGAAATTTTTGGAGAATGTGTTAATAAAAGATGTGTTAATAAAAGATCGAACCTAGAATCTCTGGTTTCCCCTTTGAGAGTCAATCCTAGCGCTTGTCTGTTTTTATTTCTTTGGGTGTTTATATGTTTGTTGTTATGTGTTTAGTTTACTGCTTTTATTTACATCTTTACTTTACAGCTTTATTTATCGCTTTCAATATTTTATTTTCCATGCATCATATATATACTAGTTTGTCTGGACTGTGCTGGTTTTCTTTGGTGGGATGGGGTTACTATGCATTGAGCTTATAACTGGTGCTCGAATGCCCCCTAGGACTTATAATGGATAGACATTTTACTTCCATGGTATCTCACCATGATGAGTGGTGATGTGTTCCACACCCAGACTGCGACCGTCTTTGAACTATCCTGTGTGGGGATTTTCTCCACTTTAGGGTACGACCTTGATAGTTATGTGCATCTGGGGACCGATCATTGAGGACCTTAGTGGAAACAACCCTCTCCAGGGATGATAGTGGCAGATCATATTTGTTGGAAAACCCACTCATATCCGAGGGCCCACTGGGAACTCGCATAGGATGGTCTGGTTCTATCATAGGAACTCAATTAAAGCAAGCTGTTCGTATGACGATAGTACTGTATCCCAAGGGCTGAATGTACTATTGTTTCTCGATTCAGTGCTTGAAGCTGGAAAATTATGAGGGATGCTTGTTTTTACCGGACCCAGCTGAGACCTCCCTGAGTAGTACATAATGCTAAACCGATTCCTTGATTTGGTCATGAGCTATTTCTCGGAAATGGTGAACGTATTATTGCTATTACGTTGATGTTTCTAAGTTGGTTCAAATTAAATTGATTAAATAAGTTGCTTTAACTTGTGGAAAATAATATTTAATATTTTCCGCTTATGGTTGAATATGTTGATTTGGTGGTTTAGACGATTTATTTGATAGTTGGTAATTAATCGATTTAGTCGGGAGAAATAATATTAGAATTAATATTATGGAATTATAAGAGTATTGTATTTAAGTAGGCTTAATTGTTGTGTTAGTAGCAAAATTGGGTGTGTTGATTAGTAAGCCTAATAGATATTATAATTATAATAATAGTTATAATAAAAGAATAAAAAGAAATGGAAACTAGGTTTGTGAAATCAATAGAAGTTGAGAAAGAGGAACAAATTGTGAGAAAGCGGTTACGAGGGAGAAATTGCCATCGGAGCCAATTTCGGGAAAAGTCGATTGGAGATTCGAGCGACCATCAATTTAAGGTAAGGGTGAGGTTCAAACCTTATAACCGAAAATGTGATGATTAATATGTGGGATCGGGGTTATATAATTCCTACTGTTTGTTGTTGATTTGATGTGGTTGGTTGTGATGAAATATTTGTTTTTGGGTGATTTTTTTCGATAATCGATTTTGTGAATTTATTAACGATTGATCAGTTCTGGAAAGTTGGATTGGGACAGAACCCTGTAGGGAGGATGGCGAGTACCACCCGTTAATATTAGGTAGCCGGTGCCACAGTTGTGTGAGAGGGATGTGGCATACGCCATTTTTGGTAGATTCATATTACTATTATTAATTTTTGTGGGGGTGGTGATGTAAAATGTGGTTTGCGCCACCCCAGAGAGGGATTTAATGTGGCTTGTGCCACATGAGGTTGGGGAAGGGGTGGCCAGCGCCACATGGTGGTGGCCTACGCTACCTGTCAATTAGTGATACCTATGTGATATTTATTTTTATGAAAACTAGCTTACAAGTTTCTAAATTCTTTTGTCTGAAACAAAATTTGAGAACTCATTGCTATATTTAATTTCATTGTAGATTTAGTTAAAAACGACCATTATGTTAATATTGAATCAGTAAGTGGATTAATTGAATTAAATATTGGAGAGGCATAGAAATTATATAGCAGACTTCAGACATATCAGTAGTAGTGTTTTAACAAGATTTAGCAAAAATAGGAGGATAACAGGCATTCTGTATCAGAGCTGAGTTTGATGACAATAATACTTGATAGCATAACAGTGTTGGTTGTATTAAATTAATTTAACTGAATCGATACGATTAATTAATATTAATCGTAGAATGTTGAAACAATACGGTTTTAGCCGATTTAAGCGGAAAAGTTAGTTGTCCGGAATTAGTCGAAAATTGTCGAGGTGGTTCATAATAATTTGTAGGTGATTTCAGTCAGTTTATTTTGTTGAATTCGTATCGATTGCATGGATTTTTGGATATAGTTGATGTATGTTGTTTTTTTATGATTTATGGATGTTTTAAGTTGTAGGTCAAATGACCAATGTTGATTATTTAAGTTGTAGGTCGAATGACCAATGTTGATATTAAAGTTGTAGGTCATATGACCAATGTAGATGTATATAAGTTGTAGGCCTATGACCAAAGTTGAATCGTGTTGAATTAAATTTGCTATGTTGTTTGTTGAATGTTGTTCTGAGTTGGTTGTTGTTATGTGCTGAGTCGTTATAATCATGACATACATTGCATTTTCTAAGTTGGAGCGGATGCTCACCACGTTGGCCTAGATTGACAAAATTACTAAGTTGAAGGCTTATGCCTTACAGATACCTCGATAAACTAGTTGGGAGTTTTACTCTGATGGTACCACATGCATATGCATAGTTGAGTTGCATCTGTGTTGCATTCTTTATGTTGAAGAAGTTGCTTGGGTTGATTAAGTTGATGAAGTTGTTTATGTTGCTTAAGTTGAAGAAGATGTTTGTGTCGATTAAGTCTAGGAAGTTATCTATGTTGATTAATTTGATTAAGTCATTCATGTTGATTAAGTTGATGAAGTTGTTTATGTTGATTAGGTTGTTTATGTGAGTTATGTCGATAAAGTTGATTATGTTTCTTAAGTGGATTATATGTTATGTTGACTATGTCGTGAAGTAGATTAAGTTGATTATGTGATCATGTTGATGAATTTGCTTATATGATTAGGTTGGTTTAAGTTGATTATATGATTATGTTGATGAAGTTGCTTATATGATTATGTTTGATGAAACTGTTGGAGTTGATTATGTTTGTTGAAGTTGTTGAAGTTGATTACGTTGACTATGATGATTTTGATTTGTTTATTATGTGGTATATGTTGATAGGTGTAATAAGTTGATAAAACATGTTTATAAAATGTGGGTGATTGTTAAGTTGTTGGATAGTAATGAAATTGTATGATTCTATCTAACCTATTAATTATCATACTCTTGTTTATATTGTTTCGATATCTCACCCCTTCTGTTTGAATGTTACCCATATGATGGTAACGTGCAGGTTAGTTTGAAGGAAGATTGTATCTTCATTAGTTCGAGTCAGTGTCGATGCTATGATATGTAACACTCTAGAGGATGAATGCTTAGTTGCTTTAATGTTGTATTCGATCTAGTCGTTGTTGTTTCAAGTTGTTTGCATTAGAAGCATGTTGTTACTAAGTTGTCTAAGTTGAAAAATATGTTGTACAATGTTTAATTGAATAATTGAAAATCCGCTACTTATTAAGTGAAAGTTATTTGTTTCATAGATTGAATAAAAGTTGTTGTTACAGTTTCATCCGAATTAAAAGTGTTACGTATCAATATGTTATTATTTGATTAAATGAATAAGTGTTTTTGAAAGTTGTAAATGTGGCATCCTATTTGTTTACTTGTTGGTTAAATTTTACTACTCTGATTTTCAATATATTTGTCGGGTAAAAATGGGGTGTTATATTAGTGGTATAAAAGCTGGTCGGTTCGTCCAACCAATGTTGTCTAATGTCGTTTATTTCTTACTACGTGACATGTGTGTGAAACACCATCGATACTAGCTTGTTAGTTTCTAATCTTTATCTGCAGGTATTGGTTTGGATTAAGTGGGGTAAAAGCTCTTCTCCCGGACGTGTTGTTGGTATGTAGAAGTTGGTTCAAGGTGATGTTGATTACGAAAGTGAAAATGTTGTTGAAGCTATGTTGTTGCGGACCGACGAGAGTTTAGACTCATGAATTCATATCGGTTGAGTTTGAGAAGTGCGTAAAATATGGATGAGGAATTGATTGAGATTAAGGAATTATTCTAAAGGAAAATGATAAGTTGATGGATCAAGTTGGTAGATTAATATGCCTTAAGTATAGTTGGATTAAAGTCGAGTATATTTAGAGTTGGATGAAAAGAAAGGATTGTTGGTAGATATTGGAAGCAAAAGAGAGAGAGAGAGAGAGAGAGAGAGAGAGAGAGAGAGAGAGAGAGTTGGAACTTATGTTCATCAATCTCAAATTCTGATTTTTGTACTTTTGGAGCAACTGTCAGTAAAAGAGGCATAACGTTTTTCTAGTGACATTGATTGAAGCGATTCTGATATTTTTAGAAATCTTACAAAATTCCCTACAATTTTCATATAAGATTTGCCTTCAAGTTTGTGAAGAAGGAGAAAAGTGCGTTATAATATTTGGGTATGATGCTGATTTTTGGAAAATTCCGCATAAGGAAATTCTGAACCAGTTCCGTTGTAAGGATGGTAACTTTTTACTCGTAAATCATATTTAAGCGATTCTTGGAGTTATGGAATCTAAACGAAATTCTATTCATTTTGGAATATGATTTTATGTTTGAGAGGTCTGTATTGGAAGAGATAAATGTGTTCGAAGTTGAGCGACTATTGCTGGAAACTGAGAAAGATGAAGACCAATGCAAAATATTGATAAGGAATTAAATGTTGGTATTAGAGAGGATTTGACAATATTGGAGAATGCATAGAGATTCAATTTATGTTGAATGATAATGATTATAGTAATTATGTTGTGTGGCGATAATAGTAAAAGAAGAACGAATCAAGAAAGACAAATGTTGATTAGTGTTGTAAAAAATTTTAAATTGGATGAAAGTTTTGGAGTGAGCCGAATTGGATTATACTCAATGTTGTAGCGACTCCAGTGTTAGAAGGATATTTAGAGTTGTGTTGTGCTGTGAGCGTTTATAAGAGATTTTGTATTAGATTTTGGATGTTTTGGTATAATTGATGAAGTCGGAATTAAGGAGACTAAAAAGATGTTGGTAAGCCTTAGAGAGTTGGCGGAGCATTATGCTTACGAACTTTGGGCACAAGTTGAAGTACGCTATTGTAGTTGGGTAGTGAGGATTTATGCCTCCTTTATGGTTGTCGGCTATCTATTGACAAATTGAGGAACTGATCACCCTTAATCTCTTGTTGATAGTAGACGGAATCATAATTGATGGCTAGATGTGTCATGCTAACTAGTATAGTATGTCCGCCAAATTTGGTTAAGTCAAGCCAAGTGGTTGTGGATTGTTTTATTTATCGATGCAGATTCATATATAAGAATATTAGTTGGATTTAAGGATGATAACATGAAGTTAAGTTTGGATTGAATAGTAATATGGAAACTCATAGTTGAACTCTGGATAATTGAAGTGTTATTTTGTGATGTATTAAGTGGAATGAGACTTGAAGCTTTCTTGAGATGATTCGAGGGGAAAGTAGATGGAAATGTAAGACCATGATTTGACAAGAATATCAGATAGAGTTGAGTTGCAAGTATTAGAAGAAGTGAAGTTATAAGTTAGTTTATTAATGTGCGATTTTTTGGTTAGAAAAAGACGAGTTACTTGGGTGTGTTGATTCAGATAAGAATTTATGAAGCACTGTGTCAATATAAGTAGGAATTGATGATTAGGTATGTTGAGTTAGCTGGAAGTGAAATGGATAAGTTATCTTATTGGAATTAGTTGGACCCATGTACCATATGTGGCAGTAATGTTGTTACGTGTTTAAGAAATTTTTGGAGAATGTGTTAATAAAAGATCGAACCTAGAATCTCTGGTTTCCCCTTTGAGAGTCAATCCTAGCGCTTGTCTATTTTTCTTTCTTTGGGTGTTTATATGTTTGTTGTTGTGTGTTTAATTTACTGCTTTTATTTACAGCTTTACTTTACAGCTTTATTTATCGCTTTCAGTATTTTATTTTCCATGCATCATATATATACTAGTTTGTATGGACTGTGCTAGTTTTCTTTGGTGGGATGGGGTTACTGTGAGTTGATCTTGTAACTGGGGCTCGAATGCCCCCTAGGACTTAGAGTGGATATACATTTTACTTCCATGGTATCTCACCATGATGAGTGGTGGTGTGTACCACACCCAGACTGCGACCATCTTGGAACTATCCTGTGTGGGGATTTTCTCCACTTCAGGGTACGACCTTGATAGTTATGTGCATCTGGGGACCAATCATTGAGGACCTTAGTGGAAACAACCCTCTCCAGTGATGATAGTGGCAGATCATATTTGTTGGCAAACTCACTCATATCCGAGGGCCCACTGGGAACTCGCATAGGATGGTCTGGTTCTCTCATAGGAACTTAGTTAAAGCAAGCTGTTCGTATGACGATAGTACTGTATCCCAAGGGCTGAATGTACTATTGTTTCTCGATTTAGTGCTTGAAGCTGGAAAATTATGAGGGATGCTTGTTTTTACCGGACTCAGCTGAGACCTCCCTGAGTAGTACATAATGCTAAACCGATTCCTTGATTTGGTCATGAGCTATTTCTCGGAAATGGTGAACGTATTATTGCTATTCAGCTTTGAGAGTCCGTGATATCGACCCGGAGTACACCCGTGAGATGGGAGGGATGTTTATAGGTTTACAGGAACCCTAAACTTTCAACATACCCGCTTTGCCAGTGTTATTTTGTGATATGATATGGTCCTTTGGTCCGGAATTCTGGGATTTCTACACATAAATACTGATATTGTGAATCTTCATAGACACTTGATTACATGATCAACACCAACACAAACACGTCACTGATCACATGCCTTGCCTTGCATAACATCATCACATCATTAATCATTTGTGTTTTTTTTCATTCTTAGGGTATATATTGTTCCCAGTTCCGGCCGCGCTTCTTACTCAAAGATGGAGGACTTTAGAAAAAAGAATATTCATTACAAATTCTTCGACACTAAGGTGGACATGATAAATAAGATGGTGTCTCTCATTACCCCAGAGCATGTTGGATACTTCAAAGAGAGTTATGGAGATATTCTAGACATGATGGTAAACTTGTAGTTCTGAGAGGAGTGCCATTCATACCTTATTGCAATATTATGATCCTCGACTCAGATGATTTGCGTTTCATGATTTCCAGCCGGGTCCGTTGCTTGAAGAGTATGCTTTGATTTTGGAGGTGCCGTTTCAAGATCAGGTTCCGTTCAATCCAGAAATGACAAGGCCCACTCATGCTGACATAGAAAAAGCTTTTTATTTTAGCCCATCTGAGGTGACTGCAAACTTAGGTACTACCAAAGCTGGGGTACTTGGGTTTTCTTTGGATTTCCTGGTTAAAAAGGCTGAAGAACTTGCTGCTGCTGCTCAATGGGATTCTATTTGTGCTATCCTGGCCTTATCTATCTATGGGATCATTTTGTTTGCAGATATGGACAAATTTTTAGACATAGATGCCATCCATTTTTTTGTGCTGAAGAATCCGGTACCCACTCTTTTGGGAGACCTTTACTACTCAATACAGTATAAGAATGAGAAGAAATGAGGAGGTTTAGTATGGTGTTGCGCTCCTTTATTTTACAGGTGGTTCATGAGGCACCTTCTAAATAGTGAAGCTTTCAAAGACCCTAGCCTGATCTGGGCCCAAAAGTTGAGCATGTTATCTGCCAAAGACATCAAATGGTTTACCATGGCTGAAAGGGAAAGACTTTATCTCCAGCTGGGGTAGTTATCCCAATGTGACACTCGTAGGAGTAACAAGGGGCATCAATTATAACCCCATCCTCTTGAGAAGGCAATTGGGTGTATACACACATTTTCGACACCATGGGTTTGATAAAGGAGAGCCTTAGTAGCTGATGGATTTGTCAACTATGTTCCCTACACGTCACCATTGTTTGACATGGCAGTTTCTCAACACTCCTCATCTCATTATACTTTGCATAAATGACGTACGTGGCATTGAAGATATTCAACAAGATAGGATCACTCTTTCTTCCAAACATGTCCAGAATCTTGAGAAGGTTTGTGATGATATGGTTCATGATATGACGAACGATTGTCTGTCGAAAGAGTGGACGAGTTGTCATTTAGGAAGTTCTTCACATCACTAATAGGAAATCCTCTCGTGTTTTCGATAAGAGATATGAAGGTAAGGATTCGACGGAGGAGACGTTGGGACTATTTTAATTTCAAATGAACTCGACATGATGAGAAGATACGTCATTTCTCCAGTTAACGAGCAGTTGTTAACAACCTTGCTTGGTAGAAGTTACGTGGAGGAATCTTAGAAGTTATTGACATGCAAAGCACCAAGTGGCGAGTTCTTAGGAATTGGCCGTTATTCGACGATTATTTTATTTGTATATAAATATGATAGTTGGCTTTGTGTAAAGTGTGTGAAATTTTGTACAACATTTATGTGAAAATTACACTAATACTCGTGTGTAAGAGAAATGAGAATTGTCTGGAAAATGTACGTGTAAACACCATTTATCTTTTAGTTATAAAAGTTAGATTTATCCTTCATTCCTTGTTTAAGTTTATGCTTTATATTTACTTTTAAGCAATTTACTCTTAAGCAACTTACTTTTAAGCAAGTTTATGTTCCAAAAATATTTTAATGCAAACTCTAAGTTTTTCTTTTAGTTTATTATACGCACAAATCTATATTCCAATACAAACAAGAACAACTTCGTTAGGAACTGTTCCACAGAACATACAAGGAAACATATAAGACTCATACATTAAGAAACTAACCCTAAGAATTTAGCACATGTGTCCTAAGACTTGTGTGGTTGGTCTTGCAAGTAACCCATTTCCAAGGATTTGGTAAACCAGAGGTTGTTCGCCAAAAACACCAGCGAACAAATTGGCACGCCCAGTGGGACAGTGCTAAACTATTAAAAAGGGATTCTTGATCCAAAAGAGTTTTATTACATTGTATGATTTTACGAAGTGGTAAATTAGCCGCGACTGACATAGAAAGAACTAGGCGAACTAGAGTAAGAAAAATGGCTATCCCACCAGGGAATACTGACGAAATTCTAGTTTCCAACGCTATTCCTTCGATAGGGGGAAATATGGAGACACTCCATGTTTTAGAAGGGGGAAATCCCTCATCATCTGGATCGATACCAGCGGTGTCTTTTTCTCAAAACGGACCCAGTTCCTCCAACATAGGGCATTCGATACCCATGGGAACCCCTCCCCCTGGAGGAAATAACTTTAGGCCGTATCAAGCAAAATTTTCACACCTATGTTTGGAAGAGAAAAACCTTATGGAATGCCAACTTCAGTGTTGGCTAGTTTGCATAACGCAACACCCTTGTATTCTGATGCCGTGGCCCACATGTCTTCACCATTACAAGGATCAGGTTATGGTGGGAACGTTAGTAGACCAAACCATCCCACACCAGGATTCCAAATGCCAGCAATTACAACTAATTCTGCGCAGGAAATACGTCAACAAATGGACGAAAGTAATCATGAAATGGTCCATAGGTTGACTCAACAAAGGGGGGAAGTGTTTAACCCTTTAATACAAAGCACTACTCAAACAAATAAAATATTGGCAGCACAAATGGTGCGTATTGCTGAGTTCTTTGGAGTTCCCCAATTTCGACAGAGAGAACCTGTGATTCAGAATCCAGTAATCAATGTCGAAGAAGAACCAACAATAAATCAAAGACCTTTAAACAACCCTCAAGCAAACCTAAGACTCCAAGAGGAGGTTGTCAAACATCCGCGTGTCGAAGTCCCCATCCAACAAGAGCCTAGGAGGTTGTTAGTGCAGAGTGGTCAAGACGCAGATGACATTTTACAACAGAGAATGCATTACAATAATCCACCTGTCGAAAAAAATTTGGCAGTCATGGTCGAGAGAATAATGGCGCAGAATGGAGCAAACATGGGATTTCATAGGCCCAATTACGCTTCCCCACTCTCTGAATATGTTCTACAACATGAACTACCCCCAAGGTTGAAAATACCCAAGTTCACAAAATATTCAGGGGATACTAGTGAATCCACCATAGAGCACATAACGCGTTACTTGATCGAAGCAGGAAAAATAACACGTAATGAAAATCTAAAGATGAAATATTTCCCAAGCTCTTTAACAAAAAACACATTTAATTGGTTTACATCTCTACCAGCAGGTTCTATACATACATGGACTCAGTTGGATAGATTGTTCCATGAGCAATTCTACATGGGACAAACTAAAATAAGCTTGAAAGAATTAGAAAGCGTTAAAAGAAAATTCTCAGAGCCTATAGATGACTACCTTAATAGATTCAGACTGCTAAAAGCAAGATGTTTCACGCAAGTTCTAGAACAAGAACTGGTCGAAATGGCTGCAGGAGGTCTAGACTATTCCATAAGGAAGAAACTAGATACTCAATACTTAAACGATATATCACAGTTAGCAGATAGGGTAAGGTAGATCGAAAGGCTAAAAGCTGAGAAGTTTAGGGCTAACAAAGGTAAAAAAGAAAGAGTGGCTTATGTAGGAATGTGCCAAGAAGATGACCGTGACGAAGACAAAACAATCGTTTTCGACGATCAAGAAATTGACCTAGTAGAATTAAAGCAAGGTCCACCATATTCTTGCAAAATGTTAACTCCGTTGAATAGAAAGAATCCAGTCGAACCGGAGAAGAACAATAAATTCCCTAAAAGAACATATACGTTCGACGTCACCAAGTGTGACGAAATCTTTGATTTGTTGGTAAAGGATGGTCAACTAATAAAACCACCAGGTGTTAAAGAACCCCCTATTGACCAACAGAAAAGAGAGGTTTTTGTAAGTACCATAATTTCTTGGGCCATAAAACTTCTCAATGTTTTCTTTTCAGGGATCTAGTGCAAAATGAAATCCAGGATAGAAGGTTGAGGTTTGGAGACAAGCCAAAACAACAAATGAGGATTGACACCAATCCTATGCAGATCCTGGAAGCCAATTATGTTGAACCATTCGACATGAACATGGTCGAAATGGAGAAGATGTCTGATGATAGCTTCGAGATGATTGAAGCCACTGAAGGCTTCGACACCTACATTAACATGGTGGGGATTAATGAAGATCTCCCTGTCCATACCAACGTGGAAGAAGTGTCCGAAGACGAATTAACCATGCCTGTATTGATCAAGGTTACTGATGACCATGAGGTAAAGAACAATGTCAAGACCACTGAGGGTTTCGACGCTCCAAAACAGGTTGGGACTACTGAGGGTCTCAGCAATGCCACCAACGTTGAGATTACTGAAGATTTCAACAACCAGAACAAAGTTGAGGCCACTGAGGGTTTTGACCATCAAGACAAAACCAGGGTTACTGAAAGCTCTGAGGGTATGAAGAAAGAAGCTACTGAAGGCTTCGACAAGAGAAACAACAACTTGGATGAAGAAAGAATAATATGGGACACCTTGGGAGAGCCTAGCGGAAAGTTTGACTACCTGGTGTAATACACCGCTCCCGCCAGTGCCCATGTTGACATCAACAAAATCCAGCCAACAGGTTGGGGAGAGATTTTTGAGAACACTGAGGAAAAATCTGATGTTTCCCTCAACGTTGAGAAAAAGGCTCCTGAAGGCCTCAACAACAAAGACAAAACTGATGAAGATGTTGCTCCTAAACAAGCAAAAGAAGAGGATACCAAGGAATTCACCAAGGCTATCAAAACTGCAAACGAGAGCACTACGAAAGTCAGGATGGGAACTGTCGAAGAAGCCCTCATTGAAAATATGGATAAGCTGAGCATTGTTGGAGGGAAGAAAATAGATATCAATATGGTGGAAGCCTCTCAGAAGAGTAAAGAGAAGGGTGAAAAGGAATGCCGTCAAGAGGAATACCAAAGGACAACCTACCCAAAAGAAGATGAGAACTTGGCAGATTTCATCCAAAGGTGTCAAAAGAAAAAGACTGAAGTAATGCTATGCCCAAGATGCAGCGCCGTCTTCGACAAAAAAGCAGCATCAAACTTGGAGGCTATGGAGAAGACTAAAATAAGGGGAAACTAGGGGCCAAGGCCAACGATCGAAACATGTAGATGTGATCCAAGAAAAGGTCAGTATCACTTTCAGAACACCGGAGGCAGATACTACAACACTTACAAACCATCTGGCAAGGTACCTGATGATAAATGGGTGTAACCCATTAGAGAGGCCCAATAACTAAGAAGATGGAAGAATTTCGAAGTCCAGAGAGGATCTCTAGTCGAAGTAAAGAAAGAAACTGGGAAACAGAAGCCAAGATCATATCCCTCAGAGAACTATAAAGAAAAAGCCCCATGTCAAAGTCTCAATGGAGGAGATTCTAGAGGCATAAAAGGGCTGAGAGGGACGCAGCAGAGGGGCTCAACACCAAGATGAAAAATGCTGACGAAGATAAAACAGAGTCCAGTAGAAACACTCAGGAAGAGAAGGACAAACCTCCCAAAAGGAACAACACCAACAACATGTTGCAACTGTCAAAACTCACCAACATAATATCAGAAGGTGACGAAGCAACTGACAACTTTGAGTCTGACGAAGAAGGGTCATTCGACGTAATATGCAATGTGGTTTTAGTCCTCCCTAGAGACTATGACAGAGTAATGGAAATCGAAGACGAAGAAGAAAACATGATAGATAGTACTGTAGGACCAAGGCCTGTGTGTTATTACATCATGAACAATGGCTGTGTTGAAGAACAGAATGCCTTCTTTGAGAAGCCAGACAAATCAATGAGGGGGCATTTGAAACCTTTATTCATAAAAGGAAAGGTCGAAAATGTAGGCGTCAACAAAATATTAGTGGATGGGGGAGCTGCAGTGAACCTAATGCCCCATTACATGCTAAGAAAGATTGGAAAAGATGACTATGATGCAAAACCACACAACATGGTCCTGTCGAACTATGAAGGGAAATTGGGCTCAACTATGGGCGTTATTCAAGTGGATTTGATAGTTGGCACTATCACCAGGCCAACAATGTTTATAGTCATAGCTTCCAGAGCCAACTACAATTTGTTGTTGGGAAGAGAATGGATCCATGGAGTAGGAGCTGTCCCTTAGTCCATGCATCATCACATAGTCATCTGGCGCCCTGACGACATCGTCGAAAACATCGAAGCAGACCAAAGCTACTTCATGACTGAAGTGAATAATGTTAACAATCGAACCTTCGACAGAAATCTGGCTCACATAGCTCCTTGCAATCTAGCTGAGTTTGATCTGAAAGCATCAAACAATGCCTATTTCTCCATGTACCTACACCCAACACATGGTTTTCAATGGGACAAGGAGGTAATTGGTGAAACGAGCCATGTATGGGGAACCTCTAATATAGAGCCAACTGGCTGGGGTAGCGAGTTTGACGACGATGATGAGTGAAACATCAACATTGAATAGACTGACAGTCTACATGGCCGAAAATAAACTAAAAGCGGCTCTAGAGGCCGAAATAAAATATATGGTTGTCGAAGCCAATGAAAGGAATCCAGACCCACCATGCCCTCTCCAGGGCACTGATGGAGAAGATAAAGACAACATAATAGACAAATGGCAGGATCAAAAGCTTGATGCCATCTACGATGACGAACCTTTGGGGTTTGGAAAAGACCCAATATCAACTAGCTTGAAGATGGTGGCATAAGACCCTTTGGAAGAAATCAATCTAGGACTGGGAGCAGAGAAAAGACCAACATATATAAGTGCTAATATGGACCCCCAGTTCAGAGTCAAATTAGTCCAGTTGCTGAAAGAGTTTAAAGACTGCTTCGCATGGGACTATGACGAAATGCCTGGCCTCGATAAAAGCTTGGTCGAACTAAATCTTCCTATTATAGAAGGAAATAAACCTATAAAGCAGACTCCAAGGCGGTTCGCACCAGAGGTCCTGTCGAAAATAAAAGAAGAGATCGAAATACTTCTCAGATGCAAATTCATTCGCCCAACCAGGTATGTCGAATGGATTGCAAATATTGTACCTATGATAAAGAAAAATGGCACATTGAGGGTGTGCATTGATTTTCGAGATTTGAATTCAGCCACCCCTAAGGATGAATATCCTATGCCAATAGAAGAAATACTAGTAGACTCTGAAGCAGACCATGAGTACATGAGCATGCTAGATGGATACTCTGGATACAATCAAATCTTCATTGCAGAGGAAGATGTTGCCAAAATAGCCTTTCGTTGTCCTGGAGCAATAGGGGCTTACGAATGGGTAGTTATGCCCTTTGGTTTAAAAAATGCTGGAGCTACATACCAAAGGGCCATGAATTCTATTTTTCATGATTTCATTGAAACATTCATGCAAGTATATATTGATGACATTGTAATAAAGTCTGTTTCAGGAAAACATCATTTAGACCATCTTCGACAATCCTTTGAAAGGATGAGAAAATTTGGTTTAAAGATGAATCCCCTCAAATGTGCGTTTGGTGTGCAGGCTGGAGATTTCCTAGGTTTTGTGGTCCACAAAAAGGGATATGAAATAAACGCCACAAAGCTAAAGCAATAATGGAGGCGAAAACGCCATCAACAAAGAAAGGATTGCAATCACTGCTGGGGAAAATCAATTTTCTAAGAAGATTCATTTCAAACCTCAGTGGGAAAGCGCAAGCTTTTTCTCCTCTACTTCGACTTAAAAAAGAAGACTTCGCATGGGGGCAAGAGCAACAAGACACTTTCGACAAGATCAAGGGATATCTGGCCAGTCCCCCAGTCTTGATGTCTCCTAGTAGAAAAAGAAGCACGAGGTTGTACATATCAGCATACGACAAGACCTTAAGAAGCATGTTGTGCCAAGAGGATGAAAATGGCGTCGAAAGAGCCATTTACTATCTCAGCAGAGTCTTAAACGATGCTGAAACTAGATATAGTGTAATAGAAAAATTATGTTTATGTGTGTATTTTTCTTGTACTAAATTGAAGCACTATATAAAACCAGTTGATGTATTTGTATCATCTCATTTCGACATAACAAAATATATGTTGTCTAAATCCATTTTACATAGTCGAATTGGGAAGTGGGCTCTAGCATTAACTGAGTACTCCTTGAAATACCTGCCTTTGAAGGATGTAAAAGGACAAGTGGTGGCTGACTTTATAGCTGACCACTCCATAGACGAAAATGAAATAAAATACGTCGAATTACAGCCATGGAGACTATATTTTGATGGTTCCAGCCACAAAAATGGTGTAGGTATTAGAATATTAATTATTTCTCCTGATAAAATTCCAACAAAATTCAAGTATAGGGTCGAAAACCCATGTTTAAACAATGAAGCCGAATATGAAGCTTTAATTGCTGGACTTGAAGTGTTGTTGGAATTGGGGGCAACAAGATTCGAAATAATGGGCGACTCAAAACTAGTAATAAAACAATTGGCCAAAGAATACAGATGTGTCAAAGAAAATCTGATTATGTACTTCGTTATAGCCAATATACTCCTCAAAACATTCAACACTGTGGTTTTTAAACATATTCCTAGAATAAAAAATCAAGAGGCCAATGGAATGGCTCAAATTGCATCAGGTTACAAAGTGTCAAAAGAAAAAATGGAGAGTGCTATTGAAGTAAGGGGAAGGGTTGTATCGACCAAATTATCCCCATCAGATTTGGAAACGATAAAACTCGGTTATGGGGATGATGAAAGCTTTGAAATCTTTAACATGGATAATTCAGAGAAAGAAGATTGGAGAAAACCCTTCAAAGAGTATCTCCATGACCCAAACCAAAAGGTGGAAAGAAAAGTAAGATACATAGCTCTAAGCTATGTACTCTTTGGAAATGTATTATTCAAAAAGACTGCATAGGGAGTTTTGGTAAGATGTTTAGGCGAAGAAGAAGCCTAAATAGCTTTGTCGAATGTACATAGTGGTACATGTGGTTAACACCAAGCAGGGCATAAGATGAAATGGCTGTTATTCAGACAAGGTTTATATTGGCCAACCATGCTAAAAGATTGTGTCGAATTTGTAAAGGGTTGCCAAGAATGTCAAGTCCATGCAGGCATACCACATGTCCCCGCGAGCGAATTGCATTCGATCATAAAACCTTGGCCATTCAGAGGTTGGGCTTTGGATTTAATTGGAGAAACTCGACCAGCTTCGTCGAAAGGACAAAAATACATCTTAGTAGAAGTTGATTACTTTACTAAATGGATTGAAGCCATACCATTGGTGAATGTGGATCAGGAGGAAGTCATATAATTTATCCAAAAATATATAATTTATAGATTTGGAATACCAGAGACAATAACCATTGACCAAGGGTCTGTGTTTACTGGTAGAATCATGCAAGCTTTTTCAAAAGAAATGGGGTTTAAGTTATTAACCTCTACACCCTATTATGCCCAGGCCAATGGACAAGTAGATGCAGCTAAAAAGGTGATCATAAATTTGATCAAAAAGCATGTGGGTAAAAAGCCTAGAAATTGGCATAAAACCTTAGATAAGAATTTATGGGCTTGTCGAACGTCACCCAAAGAAGCCACTAACTCTACTCCATTCAAATTGACATACAGACATGATGTGGTGCTTCTAGTCGAAATCTATTTACAATCCATACGGGTTCAAAGACATCATGGGATTCCCTCAAAAATATATTGGAGCATGATGATGGACAAATTAGTGGATTTGGACGAAGAAATACTACGCGCGTTGGACTTGATAAGGAGACAAAAAGAAAGAGTTGAAAAATCTTAGAATAAGAGAGTAAAATCAAAAGTCCTTTGTGTGGGTGATTTAGTTTGGAAGGTAATACTTCCAATGGATCGAAAAGACAGATTAATGGGAAAATGGTCACCCAAGTGGGAAGGGCCTTTCAAAATTTTAAGTGTTTTTTCAAATGGTGTTTATGAAGTTAAGGAAATAGGCAAAGACAAAAAAATATTAAAAATAAATGGAAAATACTTGAAAAAATATAAACCAATTCTGCAAGAAGTAAAAATAAAAGTAGAATAATTGTATTAGATGGTTTTCCAGATAAGCTTCGAAGTCATTACAAAGGGATCTTCTAGGGGTGCTAAACAAAAAAGAAAATACATAACCTATTTTCTATTATAAAGTTTGGTTCTAAAGGAAAGACTCCTTGAGCTCTATGAATTTTCTTTTCTGGACGGAGATTCGACAATCACACAGACTTTTGTTATAAGACATTTCGTCAATCTCTTTGCCCAATTGTTGAGCCCTGTCTGCATGATGAAGCCCTACTTTGATATCCTCTTCGATTTCGTCTTTCTTAGGCTGTTGAAGATCCGCCTTACGCTTCTGTTCTTGAGCAATTTTGGCTTCAAGTTGGGATATTTGTTCCTTAAAGTTTTGAATGTTTTTATCACATTCTGCCACTTCTTGGGAATAAGCCTCAGAAAGTTTTGACAACTCTGAAACCTTCACAGTCGAAGCTTCCACAACATCCCACTCATCAGCCTGGGTCTCTTTCTTGTTGGAGATCATTTGGATGTATTCCTTTCGACGACTGAGGTCCCCACTAGCTACATCAATTATCTGAGCGAGGTCCATTACCAGACGAGTTTCTTCAGCACTGGCCTCCAAGACATTCACTTGTTTGAGAAGCTTTTTGAGTTCAATTTGCTGAGTAGGATCCTCCTCCAAAAGTTTGAATAAATCGACACCAAGCACTTGGGCCTTAACTTCAGCCATGATGGAACTGAGTTGACCTTAGAGGTGGCCTCAAAAGTAGTCGAACTGCTAGAAGAATCTTGAAATTTGTTACGATTGCTGAGCATAGCCCTCAAATATTCCAAGGGTTTCCTTGTCTTCAGGTTCTCAAGATCCTCACTAGAGAAGATAGTCGAACCAGAAGATGGAAGGTTGCTTGGTATTGGGTCAAGATTGATGTGAGAGCTATGCACAACCTCCTCTTTTGATTGACCTTTTCCTTCAGTGATCTTGGCATTAAGGTTTCCTTAACCAACGTCTTGGGATTTATGTTGTTCTTCCTCTTCTTGGACGTTGGACCCAACATCATCCTTTTTGCCTTTGTCGTCTTTGGGGGGACTTTCTTTGTTGGAAGTAGACTTTGGCTGATCAGGAGAGTTGTCTGTAGAACCTTCCTCCATGGTGATGTCGAATTCAGCCATGGTTTGGGGTTCCAACATACCACTCTTGGATGTATTCTCTTCTTGGGCCTTTTCGATTCCGCCAAGAGGGGAGTCTTGCAGATTGATGGGATGCTCCTCAGTATGGATTTGAACCTGAAACAAAATAAAAGTTCAAAAGATGAAGAGTATACAAAGGTCAAAGTCAAATTTTTGTCGAAAGCAAATTACCCGAGGGATTATGGTGTGGAAACTAGAATTCCCACTCTCTGCGTCTTGTGCAAGTTTTTTTGTTGGGCTTGCAGGAGGGGTTTTCTTCAACGTCACCAGTGATATTTGGGAGGCGACCGTCTTTATTTTGGTAGGCTTCTTCCTTTTCAATGGTTGAAGGTCTGGAGATTCGTCACCAGAATCTTCAAAAGGCACATTCATTTCCTCTACCTTTCTTTTTTGAGGAGTGGGTGGCTTTCGACTCATCTAAAAAATCAAAGAAAGTTAAATAAACCTAAGACTAAAATAATTACATAGTTGAGACAGTCTCTTTGCAAAAGGGTAGAAAAGAACCTTTTTTGAAGTGGAGGTAGATTTCTTGGTGGACTTGCCAGGTTTGTCTTTGACAACACTCTTGTTACCAGTGATCTTAACACCTGAAAAAAGAGAGAAGTTAGAAAAAAAGAAGAAACTAAAACATAGATATTGAATACAAAGATGAAGTCGAAATCATGGTTACACCTTCAAGAATGGTAGATTCCACGCGAACGTGTTCTATTCCAATATGAAGGTGCACTGGGTAATTATCCAGATGATATTTGGTTGGAACCACACGCTCAACAAGTTTTTTCGTGACTCTTGAAGCAATTTTAAGTCGGAGCCACATACGAACCAATCTGGAAAAGGTGGACTCAGAGCCAAACCAAAATCAGTAGATGGTAGAGGTGGAAACTTTGGTGGATAACTAGTATACACAAAGTTATAACACGCCTCTAGGGGGATGTATGAGGGCAATTCCAACTTCTCCAATTTTTCTGTAAATTTATGCTTCAGAGTCACAACTGCTTCGCCTATAGTTCGCCTAAAATCATATGGCCTATAAATTGTTTCAAAATATTTTTGAAATTTTTGAATCTCTTTAATATGTTGTTGGGTACCTTTCTTGGTTCGATCCTGAACGAAAGCAAAGGAATTGGTCAGAAGAGTGTTGAAGTCAGATGCATCATAAAACCCGGTGAGATAATACTCTTTCCACCAAACGTCAAACTCCTGAGTGCAGAGGAAGATTGGTCGAAAGACCACTGGCTGAATCTCCAAAGCAGCGTCATTTAATTTTTCTGAAAGCTCTATACTCTTCGACTTGGTGGAGCATGAATTGTAGAAGAGAATATATCCTTTCTTAGGGTAGATGGATCTTGGCTTTAGTTGTATCAACCCAAATTGTCGAGCCACTAAATTTGGCTGATAAACTATTAGGGCCACCTTGGAATTGGACATAGTGGGGTAAGAGGGCAGGAGCATGGGCGTAAGAAACAATTTCCATATGGCTAGAAAATTGCCTTCTTCCTTTTTGTGTTCCACAGGGAGTTGTCTAGTGAACCACTTAGGTCCGACAGTCCTATTGGCGAAAGGTGCCATGCTTTCCTTGAAGTTGTAGCTTTTGGCAAACATGTTCTTATAGTTCGTGAAGGATCGTCGAAGACCCAATCCCTCTTCAGAAGGAGTCAGATACGCCAGTCTTGCCCATTCGACATGTCTGTCCTGGACATATTCTTCATCCACTAGACCTTTGTCAGGAAGAACAGATTCGAAAGTGGCGTTGAGCCATAGTTGAAGAAGCCAGAATGGGCCTGCCAGACTGAGGTTGCTCTTGTCTTCGATCTGCTTGATAGATTCGACGCTCTCACTTATGGACTCATAGAGATTATCCAGAATCAATTCACTGAGGTGCAGGTTCATACCAGCATGGAGCTGATTGGCTAGGGTGAGGTATTTCTTGACCACTTGGAGAGACCTTGTGCAGAACACGAACTTTGACAGCCAGAGGGTGAGAAAAGCTATGTGTTCTACATCTGACTCATCAGCAGTATCCTTCTTATGATAACGAGTAATAAAGGGGGAGTATGAATCAAAACTGGTTTCGAAAACTATGGTGTTTTCGTCCAGCACAGTTGGGTCGAAAGTTGCCCCTAATGGACTAAGGCCTACTATGGCGCCTAGGTCGAAGAGAGTAGGGGTTACCATTCCACAGGGAAGGTGAAAGGTATTGTAGGTGTTATCCCAAAAGTATAGGGAAGCAAGAATCATGTTAGTACAGTAGCCAGGTCCTTCTTTCGACAACTGGATTAAGTCATAAACCAATTTTCTTCCAGTTTTTAACCTTAACCTTTTCGATTTTGTCTACCCATTCTACATATTCAGAGGGGTCTTTCGACAAAGGAAAACTCCTAAAAATCCTAGGCTGATTCAAGTATGTTAAATTTAAAGTAGCCAATTCAGGGTTTGGTTCAGCAGGTTCTGGTGATTTATCACTAGATTTGAGTGTTTTTCCTGCACCTTTGGGCTTTGTACGAGAATAAGTAGGAAAAAAATCTTTAAGACGAGTTTGGTCAGTGTTAGGGTTAGGAAGAGGGCCTAAAATAGCGTGGCACTTTCCATATATTAAAAGAGGAATGAGTACCTGGAAATAGTAGATGCTGGCTTTCTCCCTCTCATTTGGGGGTTTTAGGACGTATTGTTGGTTGCCCACAAACTGGTCTTCCTGGCGATCTTCCACAGGGACAAGAGTAGGGGTGCCAGTTTCTTGAACCGGAGGTCCATCTCCTCTATTGTTGTTGGATGGATTTCCCTGGGCATCTAGAGTAACCACCGGAGGGTCGGTTTGGGGAGGAGTAAGCCTCTGCATAACATTTCTTAGCTCCAGCTTCCCTAGGGCCATGCCCTGCATCATTGCCATAAACTCTCCCATTCGGGTGCGGAGTTCGTTGAGCTCTATCTGTACAGTATCCATGACGTTTCGTTGATTGTTGTGGGTAGCGTACCAGTGAGAAATACCTTGTGGGACATGGCATGAATTTTAATGTGTCAAAAACTTGGCATGATTGAAAGTATGAGTGGTTCTCAAAGAAAAAGAAAGAAATGGCATTTTTGGGAGAATGAACTGAATGAGCCGACTCAAATTCCACAATGAGCCAACTCATTCAATGTGGTTGGTGCCCAAAACACGCGGGTCCCAACAGGCTGCCTGAGGCAAAATTTTGGCCGACTCATTGGTATGGATGAGCCGGCTCAAACTCCTTCATGAGCCGACTCATCAAAGTGTTTTCCTTCTTAAAATGTGCGGGTCTTAACAGGCTGACTCTCTGTTAATATTGGCCGACTCACCAAGCAATTTGAGTCGGCTCATTTTGTGATTTGAGCTAGCACATTCCTGTACTGTCTAATTTTTTCATTTAATTTTCCTTTCTATTTTTATGACATTTACTAACCAATATAAATAGCTGGTTTCATTTCATTTGAGAGGTTAACAAGAAAAGTGAAAGATATACACACTTCTCTCTTCATCTTCTTCCTTCTTGCATCCATCAACAATCACACACAACAATCTTTCTTGATTAAGGTGCTTGCTTCGAAGATAACGTTCAATCGTGAATTAGTGTTTTAGATTGGGTCTAGAGAGTGTGGGTTTTTCTTGGAAAAATCTGAAGGGTTTTCTCCTCCAATATCATAGAAGATTTGGGGGTTTTGCACACAACTATCATTCGTAGATTCAGCCAAGTGAGGTAGATTGAAGATCAAGTGGATCGTTCTTTTATATCACGGTAGATGGAGGATTGCGAAGATCTTTGTGGGTTCACAAGTGTTGAAGAAACTCAGTCGTGCTCAAAGTTTGGAGGATCGTAAATCCTTGCAAGAAGAGAGCAATTAATCAAAGGCTTTCTCGACACGCGTGGAAGACTTGATTCTACTTTGAATCAAGGGACAAAAAGAAGATTTGACAGCATATTCAACACGGTTTGGTTTGTTGATTCATCTATTTTTCTTCTTGTAAAAAAATTGCAATTTAATAAAATTTCCCAATTCGATTGTGAATTGGGGGCAGAGTACTTCGAGCGAGGACGACGAAGGAACTGCCTAAACAAATTCCTTGTGTTCTTTACTATTCTCGCTTTTTACATTTGATCATTTTGATTTTGTGTGCTCTAAAATTCTGGTGTATCTAAGTAGTGCACTCAAGGTGTTTGACAAATTGTCATACTCAAAAGTGATAACAACATTGTGTAAAATTCTGCACTACTTGATACAACAAAGTTACACTTTGTTTTTTGCACACCAATTGTTTGTCAAAAAGTCAAATCACACAAAATCAATTTGCTTGTGCTTATTTTCTTATTCTATATCATTGTTAAGAATATTTTTTATCAAGTGTGGTATTATCAAGTGAATCATTTGTGAAGTATTAATTCTTCTTGTCATCATTCTATTTCCATTTGGTTAAAGCGTATATCCGATCTTCGTTGACTTCAATTTTAATTAGACGATTTTCCGGGAAACTTCTGCAATACATTTTCAATTAATTTTTGAAAAGTAATTTTTGAAAAAGGGATCTATTCAACCCCCTTCTAGATCCGCGCTATCGTCTAACAAGTGGTATGAAGATCACCGGTTCATCTAGTGCTTCACATACAACTTATTGGAAAATGAACAACGATCATACATGGGCGTAAAATAGAGCTCCGGTTTTTACCATAGAAAATTATAGTCACTGGAAGGATTGTATGCGCATTCATATCAACTCTATTGATAGATAAATTTGGAAAGTTATTCAAGACGACATTTTTTCAAATAACTATGGCCGGTCTGGATAATGTCCAAATTAAAAAACCGGAAGCACAATGGGATGAGAATGATGAAAAGAAATATAGATATGATTGGAAAGCTCGAAATATGCTTATAGCTTCTTTGGGAGCGGATGAATATTTTCGAGTTTCTCATCACACCTCGGCTAAGGCTATGTGCGAAGCTTTACAAGTTGCCCAGGAGGGAACCAATGATGTAAAGCTTGCTCGAATTAATACTCTACAACAAGAGTTCAATAAATTTCACATGAGCCAAGGGGAAACCATTGGTGAAATGGGAAAAAGATTTTCTCACTTGACAAATCGATTAAACGCTCTTGGTAAAACTACTCCTAACGAGGTAGCTACTAACAAAATTTTGAGATGTCTTACTAGGGAATGGTTTCCAAAAGTTACGGCAATCAAAGAAGCCAATGATGTAAGAACCTTGGATTTAACTACACTCATTTGAAAGCTACAAGAGCATGAACAAGAGCTCTTAAATTTACATGAGCATGAAGACAATGAAAAGAAAGAAAAGAACAAGAAGAATAAAGATCATGAGAAGAAGAAGAAGTCTATTGCATAAAAGGCTTCTTCCTCAAAATCCTCCACCAATAAAGATAGTGAGAGTGATTAAAGTGATGATGAAGATGAATCAAACAAAGATATGGGTTTGTTTGTAAGAAGATACAATCGGTATCTTAAAAAGAATGAAATATCTCATTCGGACAAGCGTATCATCAACTATCGAAGAAAATCTAATCCTTCCAAGCAAGAGTTTATTAAAAGTACTAAAGTTAAGGGATCTTGTTACAACTGTGGAAAATCGGGTCATTACAAACCGAATTGTCCTATGCTAAAGAAAGACAAAGCAAAAGATAAACATCAAAGAAAAGGTAACAAGACTAGAAGAGCATATATTGCTTGGGAAAGTGATAGTGATTCGTCTAGCAAAGATAGCTCAAGCAATGAGGAAGAGAAAGTAAACCTTTGCCTCATGGCTCATAAGAAAGGCAAGACAGAGGTAGGACATGCTAAATATGATAATGCTGAAAAATTGTCTTATAATGATATACTTAGTACGTTTAATGTTCTCCATCAAGAGGCTAAGGAAGCTTTCAAGCGCATTGCATCCGACAAAAGAATTTTTACATATTTAGAAAAAAAGGTTTCGGATAATCAAAATGCAATGAAAGCTCTTAAGACATCGATGGTAGAATCTATGGTAGAAGACAAACGAGAATGGCATAACTTTCATAGTTGTGAAACATGTTGCATTTGGAAAAAAGAAGTCAAAACTATTCAAGCCAAACTAGACAAGTTGTCACAACCAAAGATGACCTTTACTATTGATCGTTCAAACTTTAGAGAATCAATGAACAATCCATATCAAAAATATACTTATGTTGTGAAGGATCAAAATAGTAAATGCAAGTCTAAACCATTCTTGAAATGTCACTATTGTTGCAAGGAAGGTCATACAATTGCCAAATGTCGGTTTAGGAGATACTTAGTCCCTATAGGCATTTTTCAATGATTTCCCAAAAGCAACAAAATTTTCACTCACACTCTAGGACCCAATGAAAATTGGGTACCTTTCTCTCTTGTCTAATCATGTAGGTGGAGTGTCTTGAGACTATAGAGAAACGTTGGTTTCTTGATAGTGGATGCTCAAGACATATGACAAGTGACATTTCCTTATTCTATGATTTCGTGGCTAAGAAGAAGGGTTTTGTTACCTATAGTGATAACAATAAGGGAGCTATACTCGACAAAGGTAGTGTAGGTAATCCCTCCTCTACATCTATCTCTAATGTCCTCTTAGTTGAAGGTATTAAGCATAATCTTGTTAGCATTAGTCAATTGTGTGACAAGGGATATAAAGTCTCATTCTCTAAAGAAGGTTGCATAATTGAACATAATGAAAACAAAGAGGATATGTTTAAAGGCCTGAGGGTTAATAATGTATATATGCTTGATTTGAATTTGATGACCATGAGTGATCCTAAATGTCTAATTTCCAAAAGTGAAGAGTCTTGGATTTGGCATAGAAATTTAGCTCATATCAACTTTGACTTTCTAAATAAGGTTGTTTCCAAAAACTTAGTAGTCGGTTTGCCAAACATAAAGTTCACTAGAGACCATCTTTGTGATGCTTGCCAAATGGGAAAGCAAACAAAGATATCTTTTAAATAAAAAAATTTAGTCTCTACTTCTAGACCTCTTGAACTTCTACACATGGATCTTTTTGGTCCTTCTAGAATCAAAAGTATAGGAAGGAACTATTATGGTTTTGTTATTGTTGACGACTACTCTCGATTTTGTTGGACAATCTTCTTAGCTAGTAAAAGTGATACCTTTTCAGCTTTTGAAACTTTTGCCAAATCATCTCAAAATAAACTTGGCACAAACATTGTAACCATTAAAAGTGACCATGGAGGTGAGTTTGAAAATCATCTCTTTGAATTTTTTTGTGAAAACCATGGCATTGATCATAATTTTTCCGCTCCTAGAACTCCACAACAAAATGGTGTTGTGGAACGTAAAAATCGTGTGTTAGAGGAATTGGGAAGAACTATGATAAATGATAGCGGTCTTCCTAAATATTTTTTGGCCAATGATATTAGCACCGCGTGCTATGTCTAAAATAGGATCACTATTCGGCCTATTCTAAACAAAATTCCCTATGAACTTTTTAAAGGAAGAAAGCCAAATGTGTCACATCTTCATGTCTTTGGTTGCAAATGTTTTGTGCTAAATAATGGAAAAGAAAAACTTGGTAAATTTGATTCAAAGGTGGATGAGGGCATCTTTCTTGGATACTTTAACTCAAGCAAAGCTTATAGAATATACAATAAAAGTTTGCTTATTGTTGAAGAATCTGTACATGTATCTTTTGATGAATCTTATCCGAATGTTGTCGGAAAAGGTAGTGTTGTTATTGGTGCAGGTGCCTCTTCAAATGAGATTGTTAAAGAACTTGATATGTATCGTGTGGAACCCCTTCCGGATATTGTTAATAAGGAGCCGATTGATGTGTCTAGTCTCAAAGATGAAGGTCAAGCATCCTCCCAAAATGATCTACCATTGGAATGTAAAACATCAAAATACCATCCCATCGATAACATCATTGGAGATATCTCAAAAGGTGTCATTACTAGATCAAGGATAAGTAACTTCTGTTTTTATCATGCTTTCATCTCTCAAATTGAGCCTAAAAATGCCAAATAGGCCTTACTTGATGAACATTGGTTTCTAGCCATGCAAGAGGAACTAAACCAGTTTAAAAGAAATGAGGTTTGGGACCTTGTTCCACCTCCGCGAGATCATTGAGTGATTGACACCAAATGGGTTTTTAGCAAAAAATTGGATGAAAACGGTATTATTGTTTGTAACAAGGCCCATCTTGTTGCTCAAGGGTATAACCAAGAGGAAGGCATAGACTATGAGGAAACTTATGCTCCTGTTGCCCGCCTTGAGGCTATATGCCTTTTACTTGCATTTGCTTGTTCACAAAATTTCAAATTATATCAAATGGATGTTAAGAGTGCCTTCCTTAACGGATATATTAATGAAGATGTATATGTGTCGCTCCCGATAAATGGGAGATGGCCCAGATAAAGGTACAGACGCGAACGGTCGGCGAAAAGAGGATGTGAGACCACACAGGAGTGAACTCACGGGGAATGAATAGAGTCGCCAGCTAGGCATTTTTATCTCGGAGGAAAGGTAATGATGCATAGACCTAGAAAGATACGGATAAGACGGCTGCGAACCAGAGAGACTGAGAAAGGGGGTTGGTTACAACCTGGGAAGGTATTAGCACCCAGATTGTCCGTCGTACTCGACGGGATCCACGCTTAAAAGATTTGTATTTTAAAGGGGTAGTGTCAGTGTAATTTGTGCATAAAGAGCTGGAAAAGAATGTACAGGTGTCAGTGTAAAAGAAAGTGAAGTGTGATATATATAGTGTCAGTGTAAGAACTGGAATATAATGCTCAAGATCATGAGGCTAAAGGAATAATTCTAGAAGAAAGGGGAATATACAGAGACTTTTGTTCGATAACTGTTAAGTTATGCCTACGTATCCTCTCGTGCAATGAGGAAGTCAGAACACCGTAGTTCGACCCAAAGAGACTGAATGATAAATTGACAGTGAACTGCTTGCTTGTCTATGCTCAAGTGTATGACCTGTCTGGCTCAGGTGCAAACTGTCTTGCATTAGACGGAAGAAGCAAGTTCTCGTTTATGAGTGAATGAGATAAGAAAAGAATCCCGGAGGAGACGATTATTGTTTGTTTTTGAGTTTTCAGTCTTTTATTGCTTTTGGATGTTTGTCATAAGATAATGAGCTTAAGCCTAAACCAATGGTTTTAGTAAACTCATCACATCTTCCCTCTGATTAGGGGTAATGAGAATACCTTAAGTGTGAAGTCAGCTTCTCACACTTAATCACCTTTGGTGTAGGATTAAGATCATTAACCTATTTGTGATTATTTAGATGTTTTTGGTGTTTTTGTTTAGTGTTAAGTAATGAGGTTAAGCCATAATCAGGGATTAAACAGACTCATTACACCATCCTAATAGAAGGATAATAGATGAGAATGTTTAAGCTGAGGAAAGCTCCTCAACTTAATCCATGATTAGGGATTAAACTCATGACAAAACAAGCCTTTGGTTAAGTGGATTTTATTTAATGGTATGATGATGAAGTGATTTTTAGGGTTTGTAAGACAACTTGAGGGGGACTTGTCCATTAACACTAGGGTTAGTCCTTCTTAACCAACTAAGGAAGAATTAGAACCCTAATGCAAGGCCCAAGTTACAAGTATGATGTCTTGATGGTTATTATGTGAATTGATTAAGAGATTTAAACACATTAAGGATTTAACACTTAGGATTAAAGTTATACACTCCATCCTAATAGAAGGATGCAGGCATAAGCTTAATCACAAAGCCTTAAAGCCTTTAGGGTTTAGTCCCTGATTATGAGATGAGAAGAGAAGACTCAAAGAGACACAAAGATAAAAGCTAAGTGGGGAACTAATCAAAACCCTAATCATTGTCATGCTTGGTTGTTCCTAAGGTTTGTGAGGTTACAAGAGAAATCTTCAATGGAACCACCAGGAAGCAGATGAAAGGATCAGGAGAAGCAATGTAACTTGCTTCATTGAAGAAGACAAGTCACTTGAGGAAAGAAAGTAAGAAGAAAAAGAATGAGCAAGCTCAATCTCAAACTCATAACAAAATGCAGCATGGATGCATAAGAGAGATGAAAAGAAGTTGTGAGAAGTGAAGGCAAATTCACTTCTCAAGATAACTTACCACCTGAAAAATTAGTGAAAGAAATGCAATGCAATGCAAAATGAGATGAAATGGCATGATGAAAATCAAAACCAGAAGCACATTCATGATGATAATGATGCTATGGGATGATGCAAACATGAAACAAGGCATGGTGATGATCATACAAGCTTATGGATGCAGATGAAGCAAGTTTGGAACCATGATCATACATGACAAGTTATGAAATGCATATGGCATACAACATGGCAAATGCAAGATGCAATGATCAAACATGCTTTCAATATGTCTTAAGATGTCAAATGAATCAAATGGATGCACAAAATGTCATGGCAAGTCAAGGTATGAATGCAAATGCAAGATGGATGCATATGGAAGCCCAAATTAGGGTTTATGATCAAAGCATCAAACATAACCCAAAATCAGAAGCAAACATCAATATAAAAAATTGAAAATGCACTCAAAGGATCCCTAAACCTATATTAACTCACTGCCCAAAGGAGAAGTTCCAACTCTTAACCTAATAAAAGTTATGAATTTCCTAAAATTTCTAGGGTTTTAGGGTTCCTTAACAAGAAAAATGTCAAAAAAATGGAAAATGAAAGATCAAATCATGCCCATTTAATCTTACAAACTACATGCTAAACACAATGCAATGCAAAAAGAATCAAGGTCCAACTCTCACTGGTTAGGCAGAAATGATTTTTGGAAGTTTGGATCAAAATAATGCTTTGAAAATGAATTAATTCCATGGAAAATTCTCAAAATGCATCAAGATCAAAAAAGAAATTTGGTTTGAGGGTTGGACAATGTTTCTAAATGGTTTTGAATGTTTCATGAATTTTTTGGTGATTTTTAAATACCTAAAAGTATTTTTAATTAATTAATTCTCATTAATTAATTAAAAATAAACTTTTAAATATTTAAAAATATTTTTTAAATGCAAAAAATAAAAATAAAAATGTTTTTGGTTTCTGAAAATTAATAAAAGTTTATACAAAAAATTTCAGAATTTTTAAGATTGTTTTGCTATTTTTAATAAATTGGACAAATTAAATGAAATAAAGTGTAAAATAATATGAATTTAATCTGAAAAATGGAAAGTAATCAAATCTAAGGGTCCAGATTCAGCTAAAACACGCGCGCGTTTGACCTGGCGCCATATCCAACGGCTGGAATTCAAATTTCACTAATTAATGATTAAGCCCTAATCCAGCCCTAATTATTTTCAGATGACCGGAACAGTGGTTCCGGTCATCTTCTCCGGCGAGTCCAAAACACTAAATCACTCTACACGCAATGAAAATGAAAACTAACTGCCCAGAACTCTTCCCCACCCAAAAACGAATTAAACCCCTCAATCAAACAACATTTATCATTCAGAAACAGGGAGAATCGAATCAAACATGTTTTAGGGCAAAAATTTCAGACGAAGCATACATCCTGGTTTTTCAACCATTTTCGAAAATAATCACATATTCATGATCAGGGGAATGCATAGAAGCTATTAAGAACTTAAAATCATGCTTCTGGAAAAAAAGTTCATGAAGCTACCTGAGTTTGAAGCTTTTCAGTTTGTAACTTTCTGACCTCTTCTCTTTGTGCAATCCACTCCTTTTAGGCCCCTGATGAAGTCTTGATGCTTAGAGAGAGTTTGTGATGGCTGGTTTGAGAGTTTGCAGCAGTTCTGTTCAAGGTGGTGTGAGAATCGTGTTTTTGATTCTTTGAGTTTCAGGTTGTTTTGAAGGGTGCTTTGTGACCAGGGAGATGTTGAGTTGGTTTATGAAGTTAGTTTTTGTGTTTGTGAGTTGTGTGATGAGTTTCGAAAGAAAATGCAAGTTGGAGAGATTTTGTGAATGCTGAGTTGTGGTGTGTTTCAGGCTTGCTTCTTGTTATGTTTAGCTTGCATTTGATCCACATAAACAATTCCCATTGGTCAGATGAGGTGACATGTGCTTTATTGATTGGTATGGGTGCTTTTGCAAAAATGTCAACTTTGTGTAAGAGAAGCATGGGTCACTTTCTAGCCAAGTACAAGGAGGGTGTGCTGCGCAGCATGATGTGAGGAAGGGCCTAGGATTGATCAGCCACCTAGCCAGCAAGTGGATGAGATGCTATCATGAGTTTTGCAACTTGCCTTGCCTTTGGTTCTTATGAAAGAAACTTGATCCATAAGCCATGAAACATGTGATTCCTTGGGTGCATTCTGAACTTTAGATGTTGTGTGATCATGTTTTATGGATTAGAAGCCCATTTGATGACTTAATTGGCCTTGAGAAGTGAATTTGCAACTTTGCCTCTTTGGTGCATGACTTGAAATTTAGTGATTTTTGCCAACTTTGACAAGCCATAACTTTTGATCAAAAATGAATTAGGTCATGTTCTTGTACTTTTTGAAAAGGGAAAGATCTATTCTACAACTTTCATGACCAAAGTTTTTTCATTTGAAGCTTTCTTGAATCAAAAAGTAAGGGTTGAAAAAGTTGCCTAAAATGACATTTTCATTAAAAGTCAAACTTGCCCAAAAAGTCAACTTTGCAAAAGACTTGAAATTCTTCAATTTTGTGAACTTCCAACCTCTTATATGATCAAATAAAGATCATATACAATCAAAATGATGAATAACACCCTTTGGTTGGGTCATTGGGGGCCTCAGATGCCCTGATTTTGCACTGACTTGCTTGAAAAGTCAACTCTTGATCAGATGACTTCCCCATGGAATTTCTTCATGAAAATTGATATGCATACTCCCTATACCACATGGAGACCAATAGAAACAAGAATGACCAAAAATTTTGGAGTTATGGCCTCTGAAACCAAAACCCTAATTCTAGGTCATCTGTGTAGTCAAGCCTGGCTCTGCTTCCATACCATCCTCAGTTCTTGTGATTCTTTGGCATTCTTGACTTTAAGAGGATATAATATGATACTTGAACACACATGGACCCCTTTGAAGTGATTGATGGCCTTTGGAGTGGCTCAAGAAGCTCTTGGATTGCTCAGATCACAAACCCTAGATGCAGATGACTTAGAATCTATGCAGTGGATCAAATATGGGATATGAGATATTATGATTGAGTTTATGCATATGACATGATCACAAGTCATGGTGTGAATGGGTGAGGGCAAATTTGGGGTGTTTATAATATGCGTGTCAACCTCCTGGATTTGAAAACTATGAAAAACCAAATCATGTGTACAAGCTAAAACGTGCTTTGTATGGTCTCAAACAAGCTCCTAGAGCTTGGTATAAGCGCCTAAGTAAATTTTTTATCAATCAAGGTTTTTCAAGAGGAAAAGTTGACACTACACTCTTTATTAAACGAGAAGGAAATCATTATATATTAGTTCAAGTATATGTAGATGCTATTATTTTGGATCTACTAACATGAAGTTAGTCAAAGAATTTTCAAGTTCTATGCAAGGTGAATTTGAGATGAGTATGATGGGGGAGCTTAACTTCTTCCTCGGAATTCAAATTAGACAACTTGAAGATGGAACTTTCATAAGTCAAACTAAGTATTGCAATGAGTTGCTCAAAAGGTTTGATATGAAAAATTCAAAGCCTATTGATACAACAATGCCTACTGCTGCTAGTCTTGATCGTGATGAAAATGGTAAGGATGTGGATATAAAAAGGTATTGAGGTATGATTGGATCCCTTCTTTATCTTACCGCATCGCGTCCAGATATTATGTTTAGTGTATGTATGTGTGCTAGGTTTCAATCGTGTCCTAAGGAATCACACTTAAAATCAGTTAAATGCATACTTAGGTACCTTTGTGGTACGTCTATGTTTGGCATGTGGTATCCTAAGTTTAGTGATTGCTCTTTGGTAGGTTTTTCCGACTCCGACTTTGCCGGTTGCAAAGTGGATAGGAAAAGCTCTAGTGGAACTTGTCATTTCTTTTCAAACTCTCTTGTTAGTCGGCATAACAAAAAGCAAGTTTCTGTTGCTTTATCAACTGCGGAGGTGGAGTATATTGCAGCCGGAAATTGTTGTGCCCAAATCTTATGGCTAAAACAACAATTACTTGACTTCAATATATCTCTTAAACAAATTCCAATTTTGTGTGACAACACTAGTGCAATTAATCTTACCAAAAACCCTATTCTTCAATCACGCACTAAGCATATTGAAATAAGGCATCACTTCCTTAGGGATCATGTAGAGAAAGGTGATGTGGTGTTTGAGCACGTTGATAGTTCGAGTCAACTAGCCGACATTTTTACAAAACCACTTGCTTCCGATCCTTTCTTTTATATCCGTAGGGAACTTGGTGTTCTTGACATCTCGGATAGATCTTGATAATTATTGCTTTGTCTTATATTATTGTTTGGTTCAACTCGTCTTGTCACTAACTTCATTTTTAGCATAGTGTTATCTTACTTCTCTTTCACATATAATCGAAGTAATATCCTTCTAAACTTAGTTATCTCTATTCATCCATGATATCTAATATAATTGTGTGGCTTTGCTTATGTTTGTGTCTTTATCTATTTCTTCTCTTCTTTTGGGTTATAATTGGTTGTTTGTCAAATGATCAGCATAAAAGATGATATTATCATGATTTGATGTGGTTTAAGTGCATTTTAGTGAAAATTTTCATTCAAAATTGCCGGGTCCCAACAGGCCGACTCATGAGTCGGCTCATGGAACCTCATGAGTCGACCTCTTTGCTATTCTGAGCCGACTCATTTCAAATTTAAATTGAGCCGACTCATTTTAAATTTTGAGCCAGCTCATTGTCGTATCACATGATATTTGGCTGTCTTGAAAAGATGCGCCGACTGCTTTTACTCTTCCCTAGGTCGGCACATCAAATGCTTTATATCATTATTTGACTTTCAATTAATTGTGTTTATGGATTCTTATCATCAAACTCATTAAAATTTCATTTTCTTATCATAATCATCTCATATTCTCTCAAGTTTATCACATAACCCTAAACCCCCAAATTTTCTCTCAAAGCTTCAAAGTTCTTCATTCTCAACAATGGCTTCAAGAGCTACAGGTAAAAGGTCACGGGGTTCTACTTCACAATCATCTCTACTGGTAAACGCTTTGTCTCTTCTTCCATCTGATTTGGTTGAGGTTTATAATAAACAGTTCAGGAATAGGAAAATTGTTCCTCAATATGTGTATTCAAGAACAAGTGCAAATCAGATGCACATTCCTCACATTGTTGAACTAATGGATTTTCATGGTATCAATCCTTTTCTCTCCTGTCATGAAGATTATAATGAGGAGTTGGTAAGAACGTTCTATGCTGGTCTGGTTGGGACATTTAAAGGTTTTGAATTTAATTTTCGTATGGGCACTAGAATGTTTGCCGTTAATGCTCAAGTTTGGAAACACTTGTTTCGCATTGATCCTGAGGAAGCTAGTATTTTGATGAATGATACATCTCAAGTGGAGAACTACACATTTCGCTCGAAACTAAATGGTATGCTTAAAGAACCCTTCTCTGACTCCATTGTAAATTCTGAATTGTTTCCAAATTTAACTACCATTGAAAAAGTTAAGTCGTTGGATCGTATCCTTCATTGGATTGTGGCACACAATTTACGACCAAAGAAAGGAGGATTTTCTCGTATCGATATGAGTGAAGTTCATCTGATATACATTCTTCAAAACAAGGTCAAAGTTAACTGGCCACATTATTTTGCTAGTCGTATCTTTTCCCTAAACGAAAAGAAAGGAGTTGCTCTTTCATATCCTTCCATCATTCAGAAGATTATCAACAAAGCGGAAATTGTTGGTAGCGACTTACCAATGGTATCCGTGTCTGACACAAATTGGTTTCAACAAAAGACCCTAAGTCTGATGGGTCACATATGGGATTCTAAAGAAAAACGATATCGGTTTCTATTAAGAGGTGATTTTAATCAAGAGTTGGAAGAAAATTCTGAAGGGGATGATCTTGAGGATCAAAATGAACCAAATGCTCCAAATGAAGAATTACCCACTGACAATGAAGAATGGAATGACATTCTATCTACTGATTCTGCCTCCTATGAAAATCAAGGATGAGGTGAGTGGCAATACACCAGCTGGACAAACACTGCAACTCGTTTTGCTCCTCCATCTCCTCCCCTGTCTCAAACGCATCAAGATGATCCGTCCAGCATACTGGCTCTGCTTCAAAATATGCAACTTCAACAGAAAGCCTACTACACAACTCAAACTGAAAGATACTCGAAATTAGAACGGCGTTTAAAAAAAAGAGCAAGACACCGCTTTTGCCAATTATGTGTCCGTTCAAGACACTCGGTATACCGCACTACAAGATCATTTGGCTGCTCAAGACATTGCGTTCAACTCTCTCAATAGCAGTTTTCTTCAATTTACCAAAACCGATATGGATGACTCACAACCTATCACTTACCATCGTCGTTATCCATCCACTCGGGATCGCAATCTCCAAGCTTGAGAGACTCATTGCATCATTTTTTTTTTGATTTTATTTATGAGTGCACTTATGCATAATGTTGTTTATGGTTTGCTTATGTATGAATTCATATTTCCTTTGGTTGATTATTATTTTTTTATTGTCGAATTTTCTTCACGTTCTTCCCAATTGTGTGTTTGTGAATACGTGTGCTTATTGCAATTGGTATCTCATATTGAAATTATGTTTCACATGCTATTTCCATTGGTTGTTAACTCATAAGTATCCTCTTCTTTTTGATGTTTTCAAAGAGGGAGATGATATTGATAGCATATTAGATCGTGTCATACAATCATGGGGAGCTTAGAAACATATGGCGATTGATTCATCAAGTTTTTTCCATCATCAAAAAGGGGGAGTTTGTGAGACATGGCATGAATTTTAATGTGTCAAAAATTTGGCATGATTGCAAGTATGAATGGTTCTCAAAGAAAAAGAAAGAAATGGCATTTTTGGGAGAATGAACTGAATGAGCCGACTCAAATTCCACAATGAGCCGACTAATTCAGTGTGGTTAGTGCCTAAAACACGCGGGTCCCAACAGACTGCCTGAGGCAAAATTTTGGCCAGCTCATTGGTATGGATGAGCCGGCTCAAACACCTTCATGAGCCGACTCATCAAAGTGTTTTCCTTCTTAAAATGTGCGGGTCTCAACAGGCTGACTTTCTGTTAATTTTGGCCGACTCACCAAGCAATTTGAGCTGGCTCATTTTGTGATTTGAGCCGGTGCATTCCTGTGCTGTCTAATTTTTTCATTTAATTTTCCTTTCTATTTTAATGACATTTACTAACCAATATAAATAGCTGGTTTCATTTCATTTGAGAGGTTCACAAGAAAAGTGAAAGATATACACACTTCTCTCTTCATCTTCTTCCTTCTTGCATCCATCAACAATCACACACAATAATCTTTGTTGATTAAGGTGCTTGCTTCGAAGATAACGTTCAATCATGAATTAGTGTTTCAGATTGGGTCTAGAGAGTGTGGCTTTTTCTTGGAAAAATCTGAAGGGTTTTCTCCTCCAAGATCATAGAATATTTGGGGATTTTGCACACAACTATCGTTCGTAGATTCAACCAAGTGAGGTAGATTGAAGATCAAGTGGATCGTTCTTTCATATCACGGTAGACGGAGGATTGTGAAGATCTTTGTGGGTTCACAAGTGTTGAAGAAACTCAGCCGTGCTCAAAGTTTGGAGGATCGTAAATCCTTGCAAGAAGGGAGAAATTAATCAAAGGCTTTCTCGATACGTGTGGAAGACTTGATTCTACTTTGAATGAAGGGACAAGAAGAAGATTTGATAGCATATTCAACACAGTTTGGTTTGTTGACTCATGTATTTTTCTTCTTGTAAAACAATTTCAATTTAATAAAATTGCCCAATTCGATTGTGAATTGGGGGCAGAGTACTTCGAGCGAGGACGACGAAGGAATTACCTAAAAAAATTCCTTGTGTTCTTTACTATTCACACTTTTTACGTTTGATCATTTTGATTTTGTGTGCTCTAAAATTCTGGTGTATCTAAGTAGTGCACTCTAGGTGTTAACAAATTGTCATACTCAAAAGTGATAACAACATTGTGTAAAATTCTTCACTACTTGATACAACAAAGTTACACTTTGTTTTTTGCACACCAAGTGTTTGTCAAAAAGTCAAATCACACAAAATCATTTTGCTTGTGATTATTTTCTTATTCTATATCACTGTTAAGAATAGTTTTAGCAAGTGTGGTATTATCAAGTGAATCATTTGTGAAGTATTAATTCTTCTTGTCATCATTCTATTTCCATTTGGTTAAAGCGTATATCTGATCTTCAGTGACTTCAATTTTAATTAGACGATTTTCCGGGAAACTTCCGCAATACATTTTCAATTAATTTTTGAAAAGTAATTTTTGAAAAAGGGATCTATTCAACCTCCTTCTAGATCTGTGCTATCGTCTAACATACCTTGTCGAGGATGATGGGTTTTGGCTGCTCTCGCAATTTTTCCCTGAAAATGCATAAGTTAAGTAACCTGAATAACCTGCAAAAAGAAAGAAAATGCAAATGATATGAATATATGCAATTCTGTGTTCCTTTTATCCTCAAGGGTTTTGTTTTTACTTTTCCCGTTCCAGTATTAAGAGAATAGCCTTTGGAAGAAGACCCCGTATGATATTCGGATGTGGAGAATCGACGCTTATTACCCCGTGTCCGTGAAAAAGATAACAACCAAAGATTCAAGACGAGTCAATTATATAAACTGAAGTATGAAACAAAAAATTCCCTGAAGGGTACCAATTCATACATCAGAAAAGAAACAGAGTACATCAATAAAAAGGAATCCCACAACAGGCCTGTGGGTAATCCATATATGAGAGCACAAGACTAAACCCTAGGAAGTTCTACATCTTGCAACCTCCAGCTAAGGCACTTGTAACACCCATATAATATATATTTAGAATAATATCATATAGAGTTAATTTTTGGTACTGACACCATCATAAATTCCTAATAGCATAATTCACATTCTTGACCAACTATAAAAATCTATACAACAATGGTGCAAGACATGGGAATTATACTAAAACAAAAGCTAAGATCCATACAATATCCATTATTGTACAAAGATAAAGAAATACACAGCGGAATACTAAACTAAGCTTCACTTGAAACATCTCGAGCATAGCTCCACTTGTAAATCAAACCTACAAAAAGGAACCTGAAAAACAACAACAATAGTGGGGGTGAGATAACAACATCTCAGTGGGTTCCCTATCTTAGAGTTCCCTCGGCTCTAAAAGGTTCGATTCCTAGAATCTCAGATACTCACCGTTTCCTCACTCACGAAACGGAACCAAGTGGAACCAAAGTCCACATGTACTACCACAATAGATATAGAGAATGAAACATCTACCTCAAGTCCTTACGGATGCTTCCCGTGGGACTCAATGTAATACCCACCTCAAGAATTACTCAAGACCTTACGGAGGATTCGACGTAACACTCTCTTCGATCCTTACGGATGCTCTTGCGAAACACAAAGTAACCACAAAGAGACTTACTCAAGATCGTCGCATAGATAATGTAGCTCTCACCTCAAGTCCTTACGGGTACTTCAAATGGGACTAAGAACAACCCATCTCAAGATTTATCCAAGACCTTATGGAGGATTCGATGCCTACATATCTCGATTCAACACTCACGTCGAAATAACCGGTTCCTCAAGTCCTTACGGATGCTCTTGCGGAACACAAAGTAACCACAAGAGACTTACTCAAGTCTTCCCGCGTAAACCAGTGTAGTACTCACCTCAAACCCTTACGGATGCTTCCCGTGGGACTAAGAATAACCCACCTAAAGACTTACTCAAGGCCTTACGGAGGATCCGTAATATACACACCTCAATTCCTTACGGATGCTTCACGTGGGACTCAACATTACCCACCTCAAGGCTTACTCAAGACTTTACGGAGGACCCGTGCAATACACCCCTCTAGCCCTTACGGATGCTTCACGTGGGACTCAACATTACCCACCTCAAGACTTACACAAGACTATTACGGAGGATCTAGTGTATAGCACGCTAGTGGTTCATACAATCTAGGGTGAACCTAGCCATTCACACGAGTTACGTCATCTAACAAGTCGAGTTACAAACTAGACCACACTATTGGTTTATGGTAAGATTTCCAATCTCTTTCTCCATTCTTAATACTTTCAATTTTTATAGTTCCCGAACATATAATTCTAACATTTTAGTTTAATCATTACTATTAAACAATCCTCACCATAAACTCATTGTCTTTTCTTCCGTTTGATTCTCACAATGATCTCACGCCTCAATTCTCAATCGAGCCTCAAAGGCTAATACCCAAATTCCTCAATTTTACATAATTACGATTTATCGGAAATGTCGGGTAAAAGTCGGGTATAATTAACATTTTTCGGCTTTATTAGTTAGAAAATGTTTTTCAGCTTTACAACGATATGCGAAACGCAATAATCGGACCGACAGATCATAACTTATGAATTAAACACCAAAAACTCAACCTACAGGTCTCGCTGAGCGAAAATCTTCCTGGAACTCTCGCTGAGCGAGCTATACCAGTTCAGGAAATTCCAGCTTACGCGAAAATCCATTCTTCATACCAACCCATTCAAAAATCAACAATTCCAGCAAAACATAATCAAACATGTTTATATTCATAGTGTGGGTGTTTTAGTCGAGTTTTAATCGAGTTTTAACCGTTTAATCTTTCAATTTCCAAGATTTCTACAAAACCCTAAAACTCAATATTTCTACCAAAATTCAAAAGAAAAGTTTCTAACTAAGAACCCACCTTGCAATCGACGAGGAGGTTGGTGAAGATGAAGATTTGACGAAGAAATGGCGATGATCCGAGCATTTTCCTCTCTTAGGGTTTCTTCCTCTTCTCTTCTCTTATCCCTTTCTTTCTCTTCTTTTTCCATCTTTCTCTTTTCTTTTCCTTACCAAGTTTCTTTCCTTTCTTTTTATAATACATAACTTGTTTCTCTTTCTCTTAAAAACCAAACAATGTATATTATACCAATACACGATAGTTAGTATACTAACGGGTCCAATTTGAGAATACCCATAAAATATATCCGAGTCAGATAATACTTAATTAATCCTAATTAATATTACCCAGGGCGTTTAATTAAATACGGGGTATTACATCCACCCCTCCTTGAATTGAAATTCGTCCTCGAATTTCCTTTACTCATCCACAACGACAGCTCACATCACTGTCTTAGATCCATTATTATCCTTAATTCTCTCACACATCATGATATACCCATATTCCAATTTGATTCCGCGACTCAAGACCTCATTTCAAAACAAAATCAAACCTCACGTCCTTACTCGTACACTCGTTTCCAATATCAGGTTAAATTTCAACTTACTATTTCCGCAACTTATCCGTTGCTTCATACCAAACACTTAGTCTCATTTCTTACTCAGAGAAACATACCATGCTATTCTTCTCATTGAATCATAACACAAAACACAACACTCCGGATTACCTCGACAAGGTTCCATAAGGTATCTTGGCGAGATCCTTTCCTTATACAATTTCCCAACAAAAGCATCCTATTAAGATCCTCCAATCACTAACACTTATGACAAAAGTTGTCAAAGACTCCTTTACCAATTTCCCCCTAGTCTCACGCCTAAACAGTAACCATTCGCATCAGGCATTTCATTCCTTCAGTATCTTGCCACCGACAACTCACTTACAGTAAGATCTCCTTACTTTGACACTTAAGGAAGATTCTCTTCAAATTCTCATTCGTAGGAATTCTCACCAACCAAAAGAATAAGGACTTGCAACATGCAACGGTAGAACAATTTCACTTGTCAACTACAAGATCATAACATTGGTCCACACTCCCCAATGACAGAGATATCGGGGTTGTACTACTGCAATCACAACCAATGCAATACCCAGTTTCCTTCTAACTCGGAACGATTTATCCAATTTAGCTTAACGGCTGAAGCCATGATCATTATATTCCCTACCAGTTATCTTCACAGGATTTCATTCGGTCAAGGTTTCGGTTAATACAAAGCCTCCAGTAGTAACAACGCAAATACGCCATAGAACTAACAATAACCAGTGAGTCACTAATGCCAAACCTAAATTATTCTTAGTACACTTGCGGGTTTCCATAACTTGATGTTAAGAGTTCACGATTCAATAATTGAATAATTCCCCACCTCTTATCTATATAATAATTATCTATATAATAATTCAAGTACCAAAACATTTTTGGAGAGATCAGCACTTCACGGTCCTTATATAACTTCACAACTTAATTCTTCAATAGTCGCAATGATGACACACCAATCATCCAAATTGTTTACTTCCCACTAAGACATACTGAAGGGAAATTCAACCCTTAATCCACTGATACTTCGGACAGAAACCAAAACGGACTTACAACTCAGAAAGTATGATTCTCTAATGTTCCCACCAAGATCATGTGTCTACCGATTAACTATTCAAGGCTAAACGATCAAACACAACTAAACTTGTTTTTCTTGTTAGCAAACAATCCAGCTCGAATTTACCAATCCGTCGCTCCCCCGAAAAGACACCGGGTCAGATAGGGTACAGACGCGAACGACCGGAGAAAGGAGAAAATGAAATGAACTGAATAGAGTCGCCAGCTAGGCATTTTTATCCCGAAGGAAAGGTAATGCTGCATAAACCTAGAAAAAGATGGATAAGACGGTTGCGAACCAGAGAAACTGAGAAAGGGGGTTGGTTACAACCTGGGAAGGTATTTGCACCCAGATTGTCCGTCGTACTCGACGGGATCCACGCTTGAAAGTTTGTGTTTAGAAGGGGTAGGGTTATGTGCTATCTGTGTGCAAAAGCTAAAAAAAGAATATACAAGTGTCAGTGCAAAAGGGAATGAAATGCTCAGGAACTGAGGCTTAGAAAATAGTGCTGAAAGAGGGGGAAGACACAGAGACTTTTGTTCGATAACTGTTAAGTTATGCCTACGTATCCTCGCGTGCAATGAGGAAGTCAGAACACCGTAGTTCGACTCAAAGAGACTGAAAGATGAATTCACTGTGAACTGCTTGCTTGTTTATGCTCAAGTGTATGACTCGTCTGGCTCGAGTGCTAACTGTCTTGCATTAGACGGAAGAAGCAAGTTCTCGCTTGTGAATGAATGTGATGAGAAAAGAATCCCGAAGGAGGCGATTATTGTTTGTTTTTGTGTTTTCTGTTTTGTTATTGTTTTTGGTGTTTTGCATAAGTTAATGAGCTTAAGCCTAAATCAAGGGGCTTGTAAACTCATTATATCCTCCCTGATTAGGGATAATGAAAATACTTTAGTATGAGATAAGCATCTCAACTTAATTACCATGATGATGTAGGATTAATATCATTAACCTACTTGTGATTAATTAGATATTTTTGATTTTTGTTTAGTGTTAAGTAATGAGTTTAATCTCTAATCACAGATTAGTGGGCTCATTACACCATCCTAATAGAAGGATAATAGATGAGAACACTTAAGCTGAGGAAGATACCTCAACTTAATCCATGGTAAGGGATTAAATTCATTAGATAACAAGCCTTTATTAAATGGATTTTAATTAAGAGATGAGATTAAGAAATGGATTTTATGGTTTGTAAGACAACTTGAGGGGGACTTGTCCATTAAACACTAGGGTTAGTCCTTCTTAACCATAAAGGAAGAATTAGAACCCTAATGTAAGGCCCAAGTTACAAGATGATGTCTTAGTGATTATTAGGATGATTTTATTAAGAGGTTTAAACAAATTAAAGGTTTAACACTTAGGATTAAAGTTATACACTCCATCCTAATTGAAGGATGCATGCATAACCCTAATTCCAAAGTCCTAAAACTTTAAGAGTTTAGTCTCTGATTAAGAAGAGGGGAAGAGAGACACAAATAGACTCAAAGGTAAAAAAAAACTAAAGGGGAACTATATACAACCCTAAAGTTATCATGCTTGGTTATCCTATGTTTTGTGAGGCTCAAGAGAAGTCTTTAAGGAATCCACCAATGGAAGAAGCAGATGAAAAGAGAAAGAAGCAGAAGAATAAGTTGCTTAATTCATTGAAGAAGATAAGTAACTTAAAGAAAGAAATTTAGAAAATAATAACACAAGTGAACAAGTTCACTTCAAAACCAGCAAGATGCAAATGAAAGAGATAAAGAAGAATGAGAAGTGAAAGCAAAGATACAAAGCATAAAGAAATGAAATGAAATGAGATGAGATGAGATGAAATGACCAAAGTTAGAAGTGTTTATGCAATGTTAATGTCATGTGAGATGATGCAAAGGCATACAAAGTGCATATGTATGTTCATACAAAGATGAGATGTCATGTAAGCAGGCTTTGAAGTTTGAAAGTTCATGAAAGTTAATGAAATGAAATGAATGCAAACCATGGAAAATGAATGAAGAAATGATCAAGCATGATTCTAACATGTCCTAAGATGTCTAAGATGACATATGAATGCAAGAGATGTCATGGCAAGTTCATGTATGGATGCATATGCAAGATGAATTCAAATGGACATGTGAAATTAGGGTTTTAGGGACACATGAGATGCAAATGACATAGACAGAAGCAAATGACATTATAAAAAATTGAAAATGCACTCAAAGGAACCCTAAACCAATACTAGGTTGCCATCCAAAGGGGGAGGTCAGAAACTAAACCTAGAAGAAGTTATGAATTTTCTAAGTTTCTAGGGTTTTTTGGGTGATCTTCAATGTAAAATTCCAAATAATTTGAAAATGCAAGATAAAAATGAAAAAAAAATGTTTTTAGAAACTAGAGGCCAAGTATAAAACAATGCAAAAAGAACCATTCACAAACTCAACTTGGTTTAGAAGTTATGAAATTTTGAAGTTAGGGTTAGAAAATAGGTCATTTTAGGAACCCTAATTCAATGAAAAATGTCTAAGTGTGATCAAAACCAAAAAGAAATTTGCATGATGAGTTTGTAAATGTTTCTAAATGTCTAAGGATGCTCTCTGATTTTTTTGTTGATTTTTAAATACTTAAATGTATTTTTAATTAATTAAAATAAATAAATTAATTAAATTAAACATTTAAATGATTTAAAAATATTGTTTATATGCAAAAAATAAAAATAAAAATATTTTTGGTTTTCTGAAAATTAATAAAAGACTAGGTAAAATTTTTTAGATTTTTTTAATGGTTTTTGCTATTTTTAATAAATATATGAAATAAAATACGAAGAAAATGAAATAAAAATATAATAAAGGGAAAGTATGTCAATCTGAGGGCTGAGATTTAAATTGGAGAAAAGGGAGTTGACTAGCGCGTTATCCAACGGCTGGGACTTAAACTGGCTAATTAATTTTATTTAGTTTTAATTAATTAGGATTAGGTCTAATGAAAAGATCTGAGCCATTGAAACACGCGCGTGAAGCAGGATCTGAGGGCTCACATTCAAACTTCACTAATTACACTGATTAAATCCTAATCACTTTCTGATGACCGGAACAGTGCTCCGGTCATCTTCTCCGGTGAATCAAAATCCTAAAATCTCCTACAAGCCTCTATACTCCTAATTTCTTGCCCAGAAATGATCCCCATTCATCACTGAACCTAAATCCCCAAACAAAATTCATTTATCACGCATCAAAAGGGAAAATCGAAACAAAACATTCTTTGGTCAAAAAATTTCAGAGAACTCATACATGCTTAATACTCAATCATTTTGCAAAATAAACACATCAGGATCATCAACACATCATGAAGATTCATCTAATAACTTAAAAAAGCATTTCTGGAAAAAATGTTCTTGAGGTATACCTGAGATGAAGCTTTGCTATCTGGAGCTTTCTGGCCACCTCCTTGGTGCTTTTCCACTCCAATGAACCCCTTGATGCTTCTGGCAAGCTTGAAACAAGTTTATGTTGGCTGTTTTGAAGGTTTCAGTTCAGAGGAAGCTGAAATCGTGTTTTTGTTTGAGATGGTTTCAGGCTAATGTGAGGGGTGGGAAATGATCCTGGGGTTATGCGGAGATGATTGGTGAAAGAATTTTTTATTTTTGTTGAGTGAGTTGAGAGATTCAAAGAGATGAAGTTTGAGAGGGATTTTGTGTAATCTGAGCTTGGGTGTGTTTCAGGCTTGTGTGTTATGTGAAATGTCTTCCATAATGTTTGTATATGCAGTCGTGATTGGTCAGAGGAGTTGGTGTGGCATAGTGTGATTGGTATGGGGTGATTTGTAAAAAAAGTCAAGAATGTGTACTTGAGGTATGGGCATGGTGCAGGCCTGAGTTTATGGGGTGTCTGGCCTCAGCATGGATCAAGGAGGGCCATAGGATTGAAAGATTGCAGCTGGAACACTTGCAGCTAGGGTTTCTATGTGTTTTGCAAATTTTCCCTCTTTGTTGTTTCTTGATTCACAAGCCATAAAAACCCTAGGTCAAGGGCCCAATTCTGATGATTTGAAGTTGTTTGATCATGTTATGTCACATTTGGGCACATTAGAAGTCATTTGAAGCCTTGTCAAGTGGTTTTGCAAAAATCCCTCTTTGGTGCATTCTTGAAAATTATAGGATTTTTGCCAACTTTGAAGGATCATAACTTGAGTTCTATAATGAATAAGAACATGTTCTTGTACTTTTTGAAAAGGGAAAGACCTAATCTAAAACTTTCATGACCAATAATTTTTCATTTGAAGCATTTTTGATTAAGAAAGAGGAGGTTGAAAATCTTTCCCAAAATGGAAAGTTTCCATTACAAGTCATTTCCATTTTTGGCAACTTTTCAAATGGCTCAAAATTCTTCAATCTTGTGAACTTCCAACCTCTTCTAAGATCAAATAAAGACCATAGAACTTCATTTTGATGAAAATACCCCTTTGGTTCCATTGTTGGGGGCCTCAGATGCCCTGATTTTGACTTAACTTGCTCAAGAAGTTACCCAGTGAACAGATGACTTCCACAATGAATTTCTTCATCAAACTTGGTACACATGATCCTTATAACATCTTAAAAACATTAGAAACAAGAATGGCCCAAAAATTTGGAGTTGAGGCCTCTGAAACCAAAACCCTAATTTTGGTCATATGTGTAGTGAAAACCCTAGCTCTGCTTCCATGCCTTTCCAGTTCTTGTGATTTCTTGACTTATATGAACTTTGAGGGACACAACATGATGAAAGAATACACATGGACCCTCTTGGTAAGCTTTGAGACATTTGGGATGGCTCAGATGGAATCTTGGATTGCTCAGATCACAAACCCTAGATGCAGATGAACTTGAACTTATGCAGATGAAACAAAAATGCAATGTGAAGTGGTATGCTTATGCTTATGAAAATGAGAGATCACAAGTCATGGTGTGAAATAAGTGAGGGAAAATTTGGGGTGTTTACATCTGCCCCTATTCAAACATGAGTTAGCTGTGCAGGATGTAAGCGCCTGGCTTAACAGACAAACAAGATAACTTGTGGTTGAATACCAAAGACAGTCCAAAATTTGCACTCGCTGAATTGAAGAAGAAAACGGATATAAATTGTAAAAGGTAGTATAGCATGATTATCAAATGTGGGCGACGGAGGACGACCATCGAGCAGAGGATGACTGCTGGGGATAAAGCGGTAAGTAAAGCAATGACGGGGACAACCAACAAGCTGGGTAAATAAAAATACCCTGATGGGGACGACCATCGGGTAAAGAAATAAGAATCTCTGGGGATTATTGTAAAGGAAATGATGGGGAAGGTCATCCGGTTTGAAAAGTAACGTAAACAACGATGGGGACGACCATCGGTTTAAAGAATAAATGAAATAAATGATGAGAGACGGTCATCAAAGGTGCAGGACGATCACCTAACAGGGGACGGTTGCTCTTTATCACGACATAGGACGAATGTCGGATAGAAAAGGCCGACGATGGCGACGGCCATCGGATAAGCACGATGAAGGACGATCATCAAGAGGTGAAGGACGATCACCTAGCAGGGTACGGCTGCTCTCGGGGTTTATCCCGACATAGGACGAATGTCGGATAGAAAAGGTCGACGATGGGGACGACCATCAGATAAGCACGATGAAGGACGATCATCAAGAGGTGAAGGACGATCACCTAACAGGGTACGACTGCTCTTTATCACGACATAGGACGAATGTCGGATAGAAAAGTTCCAATAATGGAGATTCCACTGGGGAAAGGGATGAAGGACGGTCTTCAAAAGGTGAAGGACGATCACTTGGCAGGGGACGACTGCCGAAAATACCACGACATAGGACGAATGTCGGATAGAAGAAAAGTTGCTTTGGTGGTAACTTACTGGGGAACGCTAAACACGGACGAGTGCTTACGCTCAAGAATAAAAGGAATAATTGTTTGACGCTGTGTATAGATTAAAGATGCGGACGAGCATCCTTAGGACCATGATATGGACGAGTATCGTTAGAAACAAACGTTGACGCGTGTTCAGAGATGATGATACAAACGAGTACCAACTGGTTAACAAAGAACACAGACGAGTGTCGGATCTGTTGAGGAGTGATATATAAACAAGATACGGACGAGTATCGAAGACTTCTGTACAAGTATGGTTGAATATTGGTTTGGAGAAGTATGAGCAAGACACGGACGAGTGTTCAACTTGCTGAGGAATGTATGACACGGATGGGTGTCAAAAGAGAATATGTATAAGTTATGAAAGAATATTTGTATGTGGAAGTGTAAAAAAGTGTTCTGGCGACCTGTGGGGATGGGACGACACGGACGGGTGTCAAAAAAGAGTGTGTTATAAACAAGCATTTTTTGAAATCATCCTGGAGAAGGATGACACGAACGAGTGTTAAATGAGTTTGTACAGGTATCTGTATTCGAGAGTGCAAAGGGGATGCTTTGGCTTATACCTGCGAGGAATAATGTGACACGGACGAGTGTCGAAAAGGGTATATATGAACAAACATTGGTGTGGGAGAGTGAAAAGGGGATGCTTTGGCTTTCATTTGCAGGGGATGTGAGTCTTTATATACATTGCTGATGAAATACTGATGGTATTTGCAGGTGATTGGCTTGAACCTGACTTGTGATCGTGCGAATGAATGATTTTTGTCGTAATGCTCCGTATTAGACGGAATGCTACACTTATTTTGGTGAGCATGATGCAAATGCTATGATTATGCAAAAAAGGAACCGATTCGAGATTCGGATCCTGCCAAAGATCTCTAGCTGATCTGCTTGGAGGGATGTCCCAGCTAGGGAAGAGATCATTGGTAGATCTGTTAGTGGATATAGCTTTGCTTGGGGAAATAGATCGTTGATAGACCTATCCGTAAGGAGAACTCAGCTGGGTAGAAGGAAACTTTCGTCACTTTGTTGTGCAAGAGTTTCAGGCATTGCTCTTCTGGGGAGAGGATGGAAACTCTATAGGGAGATAGTTCTTTTATCTTTGAGAGACCTGACACTCTGGTGGGGATCTCAGTTGGGGATGCTCCTGTTGAATTGACTTATGCTGGGAATGAGGAGGCTTTGACAACTTCACTGGGGAAAAGCATTCCAGATACTGCTTGGGGAGGAAGTATGTTGGGGAATAGTGCTCGGAATGCCCCATGCTGCGTATTGAATACCTGCAACCTGCTAAGACAAAAGAAACGCACAAGTATCCCGAGGTATCCCTTTCCGGATTCCGTCATAGGAGTTAGGCTTTCCTGGAAGTAATATATATCCTGCATGTATTTATTAAAGATGGCTCATTTGTCTTTATGCAAATATTATATTATGAATACTGGACACTTTGCAAACAAAACAAAAATGTACAAAGTGAGGTGTGACTAAAAATTCTGATTTTATTAATCTGGGTGCCCTGAATTGGAAAATACAGTCAAAGACACAAATCCCCTGAAATGAGGAGATTGTTATAAACTGAGAAAATAAAAGTGTTGGTAATGTTGACGATGCTTCAGTGAGCTTCCTTTGCTATAACCTGTATGACCTTGACGTTCTTCTCATCTTGCTTTCTGAAGAAGGCTGATTCTGACCGATGCTTTATCCTTTGGAAGTTTGCCGTGAATGATACAGACGAATTCAGAATGCAGTTGTTCGCTTATCCCTGATTTTGCGTGGATCGCCCTTTCGGGTTTTCAATCCACCAGGATACCCATTTTTTCCTGAGCTGTCCAATGCGGCTTTCAACTCAGTGGGTGTACATTTTTTCAATTTTCCCTTATTTTTGCCCGAGTCTTTTATTCTGTTTTTGACTCGCCGGGGTGCCCTATTTTTTCCTGGACTTATATTCTGTTTTTATGTCCAGTGGGTCGTTTTATGCGAAGTATTTTTTAACTGCATCTGAATTCATAAGGGATAAGAAATCTTCACCATCCATAGTAGTAAGCATCAGTGCTCCACCCGAGAAAACCTTCTTTACTATGAATGGACCATCGTAATTAGGAGTCCACTTGCCCTTGTGGTCTGTATGAGGAGGAAGGAGTCTTTTTAGCACAAGATCTCCTACTTGGTATTCCCGAAGCCTGACTTTTTGATCGAAAGCTTTCTTCATTCTTTTCTGATATAACTGCCCATGACAGATTGCAGCTAATTTCTTCTCTTCGATCAGATTCAGTTGATTATACCGAGATCGGACCCATTCTGCTTTGTCCAGCTTCACATCCATCATAACCCGTAAGGAGGGTAACTCAACTTCAACAGGTAGGACTGCCTCCATACCATACACAAGCTGATAAGGTGTTGCCCCCGTGGACGTTCTCATTGAGGTTCGATACCCATGCAAGGTAAATGGTAGCATCTCATGCCAGTCTTTGTAAGTAACCACCATCTTCTGCACAATCTTCTTGATGTTCTTGTTAGCTGCCTCAACAACGCCATTCATCTTTGGCCTGTAAGGAGAAGAGTTGTGGTGTTGGATTTTGAAGTCCCGAGATAGTTCTGCCATCATTTTGTTGTTCAAATTGGAACCATTATCAGTAATGATTCGCTCGGGAACTCTGTATCGACATATGATGTCTCTTTTCAGAAATCTGGCTACCACTTGTCTGGTGACATTTGCATACGAAGCTGCTTCAACCCACTTGGTGAAGTAATCAATGGCTACCAGGATGAATCTGTGGCCATTCGAAGCAGTCGGTTCGATCTTTCCAATCATGTCAATACCCCACATGGCAAAGGGCCAAGGTGAAGACATCACATTCAAAGGATTTGGAGGCACATGCACTTTATCTGCGTAGATCTGGCATTTGTGACATTTCCTGGAATAGGCACAACAATCTGTATCCATTGTGATCCAGTAGTAACCTGATCTTAATAATTTCTTAGCCATCGCATGTCCTCTAGCATGGGTACCGAAAGATCCTTCATGCACCTCGTGCATCAGCAAGTCTGCTTCTTTCTTATCAACACATCTGAGCAGAACCATGTCAAAGTTTCACTTGTAAAATGAACCATCAGCATTAAGGAAGAAACTACTGAACAGCCTTCTTAATGTCTTCTTATCATTAGATGATGCCCCAGGTGGGTATGTTTGATCCTCTAAGAAGCATTTGATGTCATGGAACCAAGGCTTGTCATCTTTAGCAATGTCCACAGAGAATACGTATGCTGGTCGGTCTAGTCTGGATACCGAAATTCGAGGCACATAATTTGCAGTTTGAACCTTGATCATGGAGGAAATGGTAGCTAAAGCATCTGCGAATTGATTCTCATCTCGAGGGATGTACTCAAGTTTGACTGTTGTGAAGAAAGTCAATAATCTCCTCGTGTAGTCACGGTATGGGATCAGATGCTCTTGGTGAGTATACCATTTTCCGTTGGTTTGATTGATTACCAAAGCTGAATCCTCGAATACAGTTAAAGTCTTGATCCTGAGGTCAATGGCTTCCTCAAGACCCATGATATATGCTTCGTATTCAGCTTCACTGTTAGTGCAGGCAAAGGTGAGTTTTGTCGAGAAAGGCATATGAACTCCTTTAGGTGTAATGAGCACTGCACCAACTCGACGTCCATTCATATTGACAGCCCCATCAAACATCATTGTCCATTCTTCTTCCGGGTCAGGACCTTCAGTGTGAACTGGCTCTTCATGATCTTTTGCTTTTAGGTACATGATGTCTTCATCAGGGTAGTCAAATCTCATTGGCTGATAATCATCAATGGGTTGCTCAGCTAGATAGTCAGACAGTACACTGACCTTGATGGCCTTTTGAGATGTGTACTGAATGTCATATTGTGTTAGAATCATTTGCCATCTTGCAACCCTTCCGGTAAGTGCTGGCTTCTCAAATATGTACTTGACGGGGTCCATCTTTGAGATCAACAAGGTAGTGTGAGTCAACATATAATATCTTAGTCGGCGAGCAGCCCACGCTAAAGCACATCAAGTTTTCTCGAGCAGTGAATAACGTTGTTCACAGTCGATAAAAGTTTTGCTTAGGTAGTATATTGCATACTCTTTTCGACCAGACTCGTCATGCTGGCCCAACACACACCCCATTGATCCTTCTAATACTGTCAGGTACATTATTAGAGGTCTTCCTTCAACTGGAGGCATAAGAATTGGAGGTTCTTGTAGGTACTCCTTGATCTTGTCAAAAGCCTTCTGACAATCTTTGTTCCACTTGACCGTTTGTTCCTTTCTTAACAACTTGAACAGGGGTTCACATTTTATAGTGAAATGAGGTATGAACCTTGAAATGTAGTTCAATCTACCTAGGAACCCCCGAACTTCTTTTTCAGTCCTAGGTGCAGGCATCTCTTGAATGGCTTTGACTTTGTCAGGATCAACTTCAATTCCTTTCTCACTTACGATAAATCCCAGCAGTTTACCGGAACGTACCCCGAATGTGCATTTGTTGGGGTTTAGCTTCAGCTGATACTTTCTCAGACGCTTGAACAACTTCAGCAGATTTACCAGATGATCTTCTTCAGTGAGGGACTTGGCAATCATGTCATCCACATAGCATTCAATTTCTTTGTGGATCATGTCGTGAAATAACGTTACCATAGCCCGTTGATAAGTCGCACCAGCATTCTTCAATCCAAATGGCATTACCTTGTAACAAAATGTGCCCCAAGGTGTAATGAAGGTTGTTTTCTCCATGTCTTCGGGTGACATCCTGATCTGATTATACCTAGAAAAACCATCCATGAAAGAAAATACCGAGAACTGAGCTGTGTTGTCGACCAATACATCAATGTGAGGTAATGGGAAATCATCCTTCAGGCTAGCTCTGTTCAGGTCCCAGTAATCCACACACATACATACTTTGCCATCCTTCTTATGCACTGGTACAATGTTAGGAACCCACGGCGGGTAACTAGTTACAGCAAGGAAACTGGAGTCCCACTGTTTTTGTACTTCTTCCTTAATCTTCATGGCCATATCTGGGCGAGTACGGCGTAGCTTTTGCTTCACTGGAGGGCAATCTTCTTTTAATGGCAGCTTGTGCATAACAATATCCATATCTAGACCTGGCATGTCTTGGTAGGACCAAGCAAAGACGTCAACGTACTCTCGAAGCATGCTGATAAGCTGTTTTTTTACTGAAGCTTGCAGACTGGCCCCAATCTTCACTTCTTTCAAATCCTCTTCGGTACCAAGATTAACTGTTTCAACCTCCTCCTGATGAGGAGTGATCACTTTCTCTTCTTGCCTCAACAACCTGGCTAACTCTTCAGGTAACTCGTAGTCCTCTTCAATCCCTTCATCAGCTTGATTAATTGGATTGTCAAAGTCATACAAGGTCATAGCAGTGCTGTTGTCGGTGCAATATGGAGGATAATCTCTGCAAGGGTTGAGATTTGTTCATTTTAGTGATCAATTTTAATCTTGTTTAGAAAAGTGTAAATGAAGTTATTTATTTTGAAAATATTTCCATTTTATTGTTTTGTACAAAAGTAAAAAATGAAAAGACAGTGAGCGAAAAAGAGACTTGTTTGCAAAAGATGTCTGATATTCATTGATAATCCATTTGCACAAAATTATAATACGGCCCTATTACAAAATGAATCATGACACCTTGGGCAAGATGCAGGACTTGATGCATGCTAAAAAAAAGGCAGGAAATAATAATTACTCTGCAGGAGTAACCCTTATAATTTCCTGGGAAGACCAGTTAAGAACTTGGTGACCCGAGATCCTTGGACGTATCCAGCTCTCCAGGTTGAGGTCGCTTTCTACCTCGTCTGTCACGTTGTTAACAACATCTGGGGTGAGCATCCCCCCACTGATGAACTTGGGCTCCTTAGCATCCTCTGATTGATCTTGTCGGAATGGTTTGTAACACAAACCGAATCTGTCCTCCTTCTTCTCCACCGGTAGCAGCTTGCCCCAACCTAGGGCATTTCCATCTTCAACAACCTTCCGGGCTTGTTGATAGGAGACAATTGAAGTACCCATCCTATCCTCCTGGGATGCAGCAAATACTTCAGTTGTCGCCTCATTGACATTCAGAGCCTCGAACCCCTGGCTCATGGTTTCATGGATTTCACCATCCATTTCAATGTATTTGTACGTAGCCAAATGGCTAACAAAAATGTCCTCTTCACCACAGATGGTGATAATCTGTCCTTCCCACTCATATTTCAATTTCTGGTGAAGGGTCGACGTAACAACCCAACATCGTGAATCCATGGTCGACACAACAAATAGCTGTAGGCCGGCTGAATGTCCATCACATAGAAAATAGTCTTAAAGATCCGCGGACCGATTATCACAGGCAGCTCCACCTCTCCAAGGACAGACCTCTTGGAGCCGTCAAAAGCCCTGACCACCATATTGCTTGGCCGGAGAGCTATTCCATCATATTCGAGCTTGACTAGAGCCTTCTTCGGCAAGACATTGAGTGAGGACCCAGTTTCTACAAGAACATGAGATAGTACAGCTCCTTTGCACTCCAGGGTTATGTGCAAAGCTTTGTTGTGGTGACGTCCTTCTGTTGTCAAATCAGCATCAGTGAAACCTAGCCCATGGCTAGTGTTGACATTAGACACCACTGTCTCAAGCTAATTCACTGTGATCTCTTCTGGCACGTAGGCAGCATGCAGAACTTTGAGTAGTGCATCCCGATGAGCTTCGGAACACAATAGCAGGGATAATATAGAGATCTTAGAAGGAGTTTAGTGGAGCTGATCCACAATTTTTTTGTCACTTCTTTCAATTTTTTTGTCACTTCTTGGAAGTGATGAATTGAAGCTAGATTGTTGCTGAAACTGTTGCTGAGATTGTTGTTGGAAGTTGCTGGAGTTTGGGACCATTGTAGGGTCATAATAAATAGTAATTGTGGAGACATCATTGTTGGTGGTTACTGAAGTTGTAGAAGGAGATGAAATGGAAATTTTGTTTGTTGAAGTGATGGAAGAAGTGGTTGCTGATGTTGTAGATGAATTAGTAGGAACAATTGTTGTTGCCGTTGTAGAAGAATCACTTGTTGTTGACAAAGGAGTTGCTGGTGTTGTAGAAGCTGTTGTGGTTATTTGCAGAATGCCTTCTTTAATCAATTCATTGATGCCATTCCTCAAGCTTTCACACCCATTCACGGAAATCTTGCGAGATTCACAACAAGCCTCACAACCTGGAAACACTTGGCATTTCAAAAGCTGAGCTTTAACCTCTACCAGAGGTGTCTAAATACTTGCAATATCTTTTATTAAACTCATGGGTGAACCTTCTTCTATAGCATTAATCCTTGGCCCACTGTGGATTGGCATAGTATTTTTCATGACATTGGGAGGTGGTGCAAAGTTCAGGGCCTTTGAATCTACCAGATCCCGAACCTTCATATACAGAGCCCTGCATTTTTCTGTGGAGTGACCAGGTGCATTAGAATGAAAAGCACACCTAGTGTTGACATCGTAGTTTCTTGGAAGGTTCTGAGGATCAGGTGGAGCCAATGTCCTCAACTCAACCAGATTGAGCTTCAGGAGTTGTGGCAGCAAGGTGGCATATGGCATTGGAATATGGTCAATCACCCTGTTGATCTGAGATGGCCACTGTTGAAAAGGGCGTTGTTGTTGATTGTTGTTATTGTTGTTGTAGGATCTCTGTTGAGGAAACTGTGGCTGTTGAGGAAAGTGTTGTGGTTGTTGAGTATACTGAGGAGGTGGAGCAGGAATAGTGACGACAACAACTGATCTGGGCAGATATTGGGGTCTTCCTCTTCCCACATGTACATAATTTGTTTCACCAGATCTACGGGGTCCAGCAAATGGCTTCCTTGTACTGCTCGAACTGGCACCATTGTCGGAGATCTTTCCCATCTTCAGTAAGCTCTCAATTCTCTCCCTAGCTATCACCACATCTGCAAAGCTGGTGGAAGAAAATGCAGCCAATCTGTCAATATAAGTACCCTGGAGAGTATTCGTGAACATATCTGCCATCTTTTTTTCTGACATCGGGGGTTGTACGGCAGCAACTAGTTGCCTCCACCTTTGGGCATACTCTCTAAAGCTTTCATGGGAAGACTATGACATTCCCATCAGAAGTGTCCTGTTTGGAGCCATGTCCATATTATACTGATATTGACGGATGAAAGCTTCTGCTAATTCTTTCCAATTCCTTACTGTGGCTCTGGTCAAATGGGAGTACCATTCTCGGGATGCCCCTGTCAAGCTATCCTCGAAGTAAAACATCCACAGTTTCTCATCCATAGTGTAGGCTTTCAATCTCCCCAGGAAAGACTGAAGATGGGTACATGGGCAGGATGTGCCATTGTATCTTTCAAAACAAGGGGGTTTGAATTTGTGAGGAATTCTAACCCCTTCCACCAATCCCATGTCCATGACATCAAAGCCCAGAGAGTTTTGGGATTCAAGAGACCTTAGCTTCTCTGCAATTTCATCCAACCGACGGTCGTAAACTTCGTCTCCAGCCCCAACCACAGTAAACTGTTCTTCTTGAGGGTCTTCCTGCAAAGCCCTTCCTCCAGTGGTGTTACCTTGGGTGTTTCTTATGGCATTGATGTCTGGGTTCAGATGAGGTCCAAACTCTGGAGGATCAGTGCGAGGCTGCACGTGATCGTTGTTACTGGTACTCCCTGTACCTGGGTGGTTTTCCTCGGGAGTTTGCCGCTCGACTAACTCTCTCAGTCTCTCCTGGCTCTGAGCTAAACCAGTCATCACTGTCATAAATTGATTCATTTGGGCCCTCATCTTTGTCCTCTCATTGGCCATTTGGGCTCTCACTTCAATCAAGTCTTGTTGAACCTGATCCATTTGTAATCCCGGAAGGTTGTTTCTTGTCGGATATCAGTGCACTCTATTGATGGGGAACACTCTTCTGCGAGCAATGTTTCCTGAAATCACAACAAAGTGAGAAACAAGCAAAAACAAAAACCTACAAAACAAAGAAATGATTGTTAGTATGCAATGCAGGATGCCTATTTGTCTTCCAAGGGTATCCGATTTGGTTTTCTAGTTTTGACCTTTCCAGACCTCGAGGAAATGATGATGTAGAAGAGAGATTAAGCCCATATAAATAATACAAACCATACATTACAAAAATGCAAAGATACATAGTTTGATTACAATAAAGTTCCCATGGTGGGTCAAAATACTTCAACAAAATCAAAAGTACAGACAAAAGGAAATACAAATACAAGGAAATCAAACATCCAGTCCAAAGTCATCCTCTCTGACTTCCTTCAAGAGAGCCTTAGTCACTGGACCTACTAGGTGCTCTTTAATGGTCCTGATGAGGAGGTTCCTGGTAGCAATGGCATTGGTCAACTTCTTGTGCTTATCCTGATCCTTTGACCTCTTTAACCCCGCCCGGAGTTTCAACTCAGATATCTCCTTCTGTGCCGCTAGCAAAGCTACCTGATTCGTCTTCTCACTAGCCTCCAACTGCTCCATCTTAGCTTGAGTTCTCTGATCTTCTTGTGCACGAGCCTCAGTGATCCTGATCCACCTAGCCTGGCTCTCTTCTAAGTAATGATCAGCTCTGGCCTTCTGAGTCTTAGCTTCCTTGCAAGCATTCTTCAGCACTAACTCCCCTGCTCTAGCCTTTCTGATGTAGTCATCCGTCTTTTCAATCTTGGTCAAGTGCTCAATCCAGAGCTTTTCTAACCTCCCATTATCTAGACGGCTGTCATTCCTCTCCTAGAGGGTCTTCTTCAAGGCTTCAGAGAGTTGAGTATTCCTTTCCTTCAGTTTCTGAAACTCTTCCAAACTAACAGTAGCTGCAGGCTCTACTGCTGAAGGACCAGGTACATCCTCTAAGGTGAATGGCATCCGGGTGATCTGTCCCCTGACACAAGACCAATCAAGATACTGAGCTGAAGCAATGTTGTTGCACTTGCCAAGGATAGTTGTCCCCTGAGTCTGAATGTTGTCCCAAGCCCAGGCAGCTTATCTGACAATAGCTGAGTTGTGCTGGATGTCACAATAGAGGGTCTCTGTCAAGTCTAGCCCTCTTGGGGGATGAACCAAAGCATACCTTAATTGTCTCTTGAAAAGCAAAGGGTTGTAGTTGAGGTAACCTTTTACTCCAATCAAAGGTACATTGGGATACTGCCCACAACTAGTAATGATATCTTTTCCCTTGGTGCTCTGAGTGCACCATCTGATGTCTTTTGATGTAAGGGCGATCAATCTCTTGGCCCAGTTCCTTGGCTTATGAGGATTCAGGAAAGTGTCTGACTTTGGCAAGTGCCTTAACAGCCAACAGTAGAAGAGGGGTGCACATCATCTGACCAATCTTCCTCTTTGCTTCTCATTCCTTTGGTGTACTGAGTAGTAGAAGTCTCCAAGCAAGGTAGGAACTGGGTTCCTCAATAAGAACAGATGAATGGCATTCTTGCTTACAAACTTTGGCTCGTCTGCAAACAAGATAACTCCATATATGCCGAGGGCTAGGAGTGCACAAACAACATCTCACTTCCCTGCTGCAGCATGCAGGGTGGCCTGGGAGATCAAGAAATCTAAGTGAAGGCCTGGGATTCCAGCCTTGGTGGTAATGCTCTGATCAATGAGGGTAGGCTCCAAGTGCAAGGCCTTAGCTATATCTTCATTCTTGGGAGCAACCATCTCAGGGTTGAAAGGAATCCCCCTCCTGATGGGGACACCTAACAACATGGAAAATTCTTCTAGCAGAGGTCCTAACTGAAAGTCAGGGAATGTAAAACATCTTAGAGGAGGATCATAAAACTGCAAACAAGTGTGGATCATGCTCCTCTGGGATGCAACCAGGTCCATGATCATGTCCAATATGCCTTCATAATGATCCCTGAATAATGGGACATGATTAGGAATGATGAGAGACTGGATCTGTCTGATGCCTATCAGAGTAGGCTCAAAGAAATGGTATGTGATGTTGCTCTTCCTGGAAGTGTCCATGCTGATAATGGATGCTGGTGAAGAAAACTGAGGAGAAGCCCTGATGAAGGTAACTGCTGAAAAACTGATGAATATAAATGGAGAAGGTGCTGAAGAAGAGTATCTGATGAATACAACTGGAGAAGATTCTCTGATGAAGACAAACTGATGAAGGTCCTGGTGCAGATAACTGAGGAAGTCTGAGCAGCAGAACAGGTCAAAACCAAACCAAAGATAAGAAGGTGGATACCATGTAAAACAAATAGGCAAATGTTAAATGATGCAAAATGATGTATGCAAAATGATATGCAAAGGGTTTTTGATCAAATGCTGGATCTGTTATCTGCCTTGATAGGGTCCATGTGTGTTCATAAGTCCGGATGGAGGCTTAAAAAACCAGTAACCAGGTGGGGGACTCAAATAAAGAGTCACAAATCCAGGGTTTCACAAGAACTGTCCAAAATAATACAACCTTAACAAATCTAGTAACAAGGTATGATGAGGCCAAGGGTTCCTGCAAACCTGTAAACATCCCAACCCCCTTACATGTATTGTTCTAGAACAAGGATCCTCAGGCTTGGATCAGTTATGAGAATTGTAAACACTTCTAACCCGGAGGTACATTGTTTACAATAATCATAAAGGATCCTCCTCTAATTCACCTCAGATGCTGAAGGTCATAAAAGGGTCATCTAGACTTAGCAGGTTTCCCAGATAGCCCTAGTACTACATGAAATCCGTAGCACAGAGTTCTCAAGAAGAAACACACGTCTGAACTGTGTTTCATATTCCCGCACCAGAACGAAATGGAATGGGAAAGAATATGAAGCCACTCTAGCCTATGTGTCACTCAGGTCCCCGGTATGGAAATTTAACCACTCAAAAATCCCTCCCACCAAGGTAAACACAGATCCAGCATAAATGAGTTTAATAACAGTATGAAAATGTATAAAACTGTAAATGAAAGCAATAAATAAAGCTGTACAAAAAGAAATAAAGCAATAAACAAATAAGCACAAGTAGCACATAACACCCCTGTAAACACAAATCAATCAAGCGCTAGGAGGAACCCACAAAAAGAACCAGAAGCCCTGGTTGCAATATAAGGTTCCCCAGCAGAGTCGCCAAGCTATCGCTCCCCCGAAAAGACACCGGGTCAGATAAGGTAAAAACGCGAACGGTCGGTGAAAGGAGAAAATGAAATGAACTGAATAGAGTCGCCAACTAGGCATTTTTATCCCGAAGGAAAGGTAATGCCGCATAAACCTAGAAAAAGATGGATAAGACGGTTGCGAACCAGAGAAACTGAGAAAGGGGGTTGGTTACAACCTGGGAAGGTATTAGCACCAGATTGTCCGTCGTACTCGATGGGATCCACGCTTGAAAGTTTGTGTTTAGAAGGGGTAGGGGTATGTGCTATCTGTGTGGAAAAGCTAAGAAAAGAATATACAAGTGTCAGTGCAAAAGGGAATGAAATGCTCAGGAACTGAGGCTTAGAAAATAGTGCTGAAAGAGGGGGAAGACACAAAGACTTTTGTTCGATAACTGTTAAGTTATGCCTATGTATCCTCGCGTGCAATGAGGAAGTCAGAACACCGTAGTTCGACTCAAGGATACTGAAAGATAAATTGACTATGAACTGCTTGCTTGTCTATGCTCAAGTGTATGACTCGTCTGGCTCGAATGCTAACTGGCTTGCATTAGACGGAAGAAGCAAGTTCTCGCTTGTGAATTACTGTGATGAGAAAAGAATCCCGAAGGAGGCGATTATTGTTTGTTTTTGTGTTTTCAGTTTTGTTATTGTTTTTGGTGTTTTGCATAAGTTAATAAGCTTAAGCCTAAATCAAGGGGCTTGTAAACTCATTATATCCTTCCTGATTAGGGATAATGAGAATACTTAAGTATGAGATAAGCATCTCAACTTAATTACCATGATGATGTAGGATTAAGATCATTAACCTACTTGTGATTAATTAGATATTTTTGGATTTTTGTTTAGTGTTAAGTAATGAGTTTAATCTCTAATCACAGATTAGTAGGCTCATTACACCATCCTAATAGAAGGATAATAGATGAAAACACTTAAGCTAAGGAAGAAACCTCAACTTAATCCATGGTAAGGGATTAATTTCATTAGATAACAAGCCTTTATTAAGTGGATTTTAATTAAGAGATGAGATTAAGAAATGGATTTTATGGTTTGTAAGACAATTTGAGGGGGACTTATCCATTAAACACTAGGGTTAGTCCTTCTTAACCATAAAGGAAGAATTAGAACCCTAATGTAAGGCCCAAGTTACAAGATTATGTCTTAGTGATTATTAGGATGATTTGATTAAGAGGTTTAAACAAATTAAAGGTTTAACACTTAGGATTAAAGTTATACACTCCATCCTAATAGAAGGATGCAGGCATAACCCTAATTCCAAAGTCCTAAAACTTTAAGAGTTTAGTCTCTGATTATGAAGAGGGGAAGAGAGACTCAAAGAGACTCAAAGGTAAAAAAAAAACTAAAGTGGAACTATATACAACCCTAAAGTTATCATGCTTGGTTATCCTATGTTTTGTGAGGCTTAAGAGAAGTCTTCAAGGAAGCCACCAATGAAAGAAGCAGATGAAAAGAGAAAGAAGCAGAAGAATAAGTTGCTTACTTCATTGAAGAAGATAAGTAACTTAAAGAAAGAAAGTGAGAAAAGAAGAACACAAGTGAACAAGTTCACTTCAAAACCAGCAAGATGCAAATGAAAGAGATAAAGAAGAATGAGAAGTGAAGGCAAATCCACTTCTCAAAGTAACTTACCACCTGTAAATGTTAGCATGAATGCATAAGATACAAAGCATAAAGAAATGAAATGAAATGAGATGAGATGAGATGAAATGACCAAAGTCAGAAGTGTTTATGCAATGTTAATGTCATGTGAGATGATGCAAAGGCATACAAAGTGCATATGTATGTTCATACAAAGATGAGATGTCATGTAAGCAGGCTTTGAAGTTTGAAAGTTCATGAAAGTTAATGAAATGAAATGAATGCAAACCATGGAAAATGAATGAATAAATGATCAAGAATGATTCTAACATGTCCTAAGATGTCTAATATGACATATGAATGCAAGAGATGTCATGGCAAGTGCATGTATGGATGCATATGCAAGATGAATGCAAATGGACATGTGAAATTAGGGATTTAGGGACACATGAGATGCAAATGACATAGACAGAAGCAAATGACATTATAAAAAATTGAAAATGCACTCAAAGGAACCCTAAACCTATACTAGGTTGCCATCCAAAGGGGGAGGTCAGAAACTAAATCTAGAAGAAGTTATGAATTTTCTAAGTTTCTAGGGTTTTTTGGGTGATCTTCAATGTAAAATGCCAAATAATTTGAAAATGCAAGATAAAAATGTAACAAAAATGTTTTTAGAAACTAGAGGCCATGTATGAAACAATTCAAAAAGAACCATTCACAAACTCAACTTGGTTTATAAGTTATGAATTTTTGAAGTTAGGGTTACAAAATAGGTCATTTTAGGAACCCTAATTCAATGAAAAATGTCAAAGTGTGATCAAAACCAAAACGAAATTTGCATGATGAGTTTGTAAATGTTTCTAAATGTCTAAGGATGCTCTCTGATTTTTTTGGTGAATTTTAAATACTTAAATGTAGTTTTAAATAATTAAAATCAATCAATTAATTAAATAAAACATTTAAATGATTTAAAAATATTTTTTATATGCAAAAAATAAAAATAAAAATATTTTTGGTTTCTGAAAATTAATAAAAGACTTGGTAAAAATTTTCAGAATTTTTTAATGGTTTTTGCTATTTTTAATAAATATATGAAATAAAATACAAAGAAAATGAAATAAAAATAAAATAAAGGGAAAGTATATCAATCTGAGGGCTGAGATTTAAACTGGAGAAAAGGGAGTTGACTAGCGCGTTATCCAACGGCTGGGACTTAAATTGGCTAATTAATTTTATTTAGTTTTAATTAATTAGGATTAGGGCTAATGAAAAGATCTGAGCCATTGAAACACGCACGGGAAGCAGGATCTGAGGGCTCACATTCAAACTTCACTAATTACACTGATTAAACCCTAATCACTTTCTGATGACCGGAACAGTGCTCCGGTCATCTTCTCCAGTGAATCAAAATCCTAAAATCTCCTACAAGCCTCTATACTCCTAATTTCTTGCCCATAAATGATCCCCATTCATCACTGAACCTAAATCCCCAAACAAAATTCATTTATCACGCATCGAAAGGGCAAATCGAAACAAAACATTCTTAGGTAAAAAACTTTCAGAGAACTCATACATGCTTAATACTCAATCATTTTGCAAAATAAACACATCAGGATCATCAGCAAATCTTGAAGATTCATCTAAGAACATAAAAAAGCATTTCTGGAAAAACTGTTCTTGAGGTATACCTGAGATGAAGCTTTGCTATCTGGAGCTTTCTGGCCACCTCCTTGGTGCTTTTCCACTCTAATGAACCCCTTGATGCTTCTGGCAAGCTTGAAAAAAGTTTATGTTGGCTGTTTTAAAGGTTTCAGTTCAGAGGAAGCTGAAATCGTGTTTTTGTTTGAGATGGTTTCAGGCTAATGTGAGGGGTGGGAAATGATCTTGGGGTTATGTGGAGATGATTGGTGAAAGAATTTTTTATTTTTGTTGAGTGAGTTGAGAGATTCGAAGAGATGAAGTTTGAGAGGGATTTTGTGTAATCTGAGCTTGGGTGTGTTTCAGGCTTGTGTGTTATGTGAAATGTCTTCCATAATGTTTGTATATGCAGCTGTGATTGGTCAGAGGAGTTGGTGTGACATAGTGTGATTGGTATGGGGTTGAAATTCTGGTATGACAGACTCAGATGTCTAATATGATGTTGAGACATCTTATCTGTTACTTATAAGCATGGTAAGGCATACATATCAGTACTTAAATAATTCTGATATATCAGAGTCAAACATGCTTCAGGATGTTGGGACATCTGATAGGACATTCAGTTCAGGTACTGCATAAAACATAAAAGATGTAAAGAACACAGAAGTTTGTTAACCCAGTTCAGTGTATAACCACACTTACATCTGGAGGCTACCAAGCCAGGAGGAAATCCACTATTAGTAATATTAATTCTAGACTTAAACCACCCTGTTTAATCTATCACTTAATACTTACCCAATGCAATTTCTACCTAAGACACACCTTAGATATGAGTACCCTACTCACTCCCCCTCAATCACACAGTGATTTTGTTTACATCTTTAATTAAATTGAAGTCACACTTCAAAACAAAAAACAGCTTGATCTTACTTCACAGTTTCAATCAAGTCACAAAACTTCTCTTGCTTACAAGCTTCGAGAATCACAAGTGAAACAGCCACAATAGAGTTCCTTGTTACTCACGGCTGCCACAAGAACACAACCCTAATAATGTTTACATTTTCGGTTGATTGGGTTGATTCTAAACTAGGTTACAAGGTTTCTTTTATAACCTATTCCCAACTGGATTTGGGCCTAAACAATCACAACAATAGCTGTTACAAATATGCAGAAATATCTGCTACAAATATGCAGAAATATCTGCTACAAATATTCCAAAAGATCTTCAACTCCTAAAATATCTCTAAATATAGAAACCTATATTTTTCAATATTTGTCTTCAATTTAAATTGAGTCTTTAAGATCTTCTAGATCAGCACCACATATGATTGCATAATATCTCCAGAATATTCTGCATAATTCAGATCTGAAAAATCCAATGTGATCACCTTGAATTAGGGTTTGTTACTTCCTAAATTCTAGGTGATTTTGTTCTTCTGATTAATCTGAATCTTCATAACAAAACTCCCTACAGATGCGCCTTGTTCTGTTTTTATCCATCCATAATTAATTCCAGATAACTCTCCTTAAATATCTCAAATCAGTTAGTCATTAATTAATTCTGGTAGCAGGTCTGAGATGTCTCAACATCTGTTGGGACATCCTGAAAAACTGAACTTACTTCATTTACTGATACAATGTCCTAACATCTGGTGTGACATCCTGATATCTTGACTTAAGTTCATTAACTGTTACTCTGTTTGACAGTGTCACAACATCTGGTGTGACATCCTGAACTAAGTTCCACACTTCTTGTTTGATATCTATATGTAACATATGACAGTAATGTTGTCATGACAGTTGCAGATGTTTCAACATTCTCTTTGACATCTGTCATGACATTTGCAGATGTTTCAACATCTTCTTTGACATCTGTCTGTAGCATATGACAGTAATTCTGTCATGACATTTGCAGATGTTTCAACATCTTCTTTGACATCTGTCTGTAACATATGACAGTAATTCTGTCATGACATTTGCAGATGTTTCAACATCTTCTTTGACAGTTGACTGTAACATATGACACCATCTGTTGGGACATCCTGAATTAGTTCTTCTACTCTGTTTGCTAATGTCCCAACATCTGATAGGACATTCTGAACTGAATTTAACATTTCTTGTTTGGTCAAAAATTCTGCCAATTCTTAAACATCTACAAACTCCCCCTTTGGCTAATTTTTGGCTAACATCTTTTCTGGTTTTCAGAGTGCAGCAGAAGTTCTTTTTATCAGAGTATAGCATTACTTTTCTGTTGATTCTTATTTGAGATTACTCCCCCTCAAACATATATGTATCCAATTTTGTTGCAACAGAAGAAAAACTCCCTAATCAGTTCAGAAGCAAACACACAGATATTTCATTCATACTAAAACAACACTTACATTTGATGTTGTCCACATTTATCTCTGACATGTTCTTCCAGAGTCTATACTATGTTAATATGGAACTTTTTATTCAACATTTTCCAGCCATATTAGTTTTACCAAACATAATGCCAATCATAAAATAATAGCATTAACAATCTCCCCCTTTGGCTTATTTTGGCTAAAACTAATTTACATACAGGTGTAGTAGTACCTTATGTAGAAGTTCCTTAACATCAACATCTTCATATCAGACCTCACACTATTACTTCTCCCCCTTTTTAGCCATAAAAAGACAAAGGTGTATAATCTCCATAAGCTTGAAACAAACACAAGCTTCACAATTCCTCAAGAATCAAACATAAACTGCAGAGAGCAGCTTTATATAGTATAGCCTTCTAGACTCTTAGGATTCTCCTTATCTGGTTAAGGTATTACTCCCCCTTAACACCACAAAATCAAGTGCACATACTTGTAACACACTCCCCCTGTCTAGGATACTCCATGCGTCTCTGTACATTGATGAAAGGAAAACATAAGACGCATCTTCATGTCTTCAAGAGCTCACTCTCTGTTCAATTCCCAATCGAACACATTCACTTCTTGTACCAAAGCATACCTGATTCCTTTCTGGGTTTGTAGTTACCACAGACTACACAAGATGAACATCTTCTAGCACACAGGTTATTGACACTAAGCCTTTACACACCAAAGGCCATACAATCCAGATAAAACACATCCAAACTAATTATGAAATTAGAATGAATGTTCACAAACAAACTTCCAAGCAATCAATACCTGATATACTTCTGGTGGATCAACAGAGATGTGCTCTTCAGTTGAGGCCTTGTGCTGGTCCTCAGATGTTTCAACATCTATTGGGACATCCTGTTGAGCAGGAGTGTCCTTTGCAGCCTGAGTTTGTTGATCTTCTTGTGGGGCTGGCATAATGTTCAGAGGGAAAGATATGCCACTTACCATTCTTTGCTCAGATAGAATCTTGGTTACCAACTCCTTTATGGAATCATCCACAAATTCAGAAGCTTTTGGAGTGTTGTACAATGGTGAAGGTATGCCTTTGGTCTTGCTGAAAACTTGATCTTTTTGGAGTTCTTGGCTTTTTAGCATGAGGAACACTTCCAGTCTCTTCTACATGTTTCTTCCAATATAGATCATCATCATTCTCCCATATAATTAGGTAGTCTAATAATAGAAACCATGTAGATAAACACCCCATATAATGTACTAACACTTAGTTAGAACATTTTTCATACACCAAGACCTTATCACCATGATCCTAGATGTGCTCCACCAACTGGACTTACTATAGCATAGTAATCCATGAACTGAAAATCTTCAACCACACTGTGCCACCAGTTAGAATCAGAAATCCAGAAAGAGTGATAAACTCTCATCCACCTTCAAGAAGAATAAATCCTCTTGAGTCTTCAACTCATCACTCCTCTGCCCAGGAGCAATTTGTTCCAAGACAATCCTCAAGAACAACCAGCTGCCACACTCTGATTATCTTGATTCTTCGAATCCACTTTAAAGATCAACCAATTACCACATATTGATAACCTCCTTTATGAATCCTCATATGAAAAAACCAATTGCCACTTTTGTCTTCTTCACGTTTATAGAACAAGAGTTCCATGCTCTCATAGACTTGATTTATCCACCAAGTTTGAGTAAACAACCTCCATTCTATTGGTTTTGCAGAAGTTTTTACCAATAACACATATTGATGAGAAACTTCCAATGTTTCTCCAAAGTCTTCAAACCTGCCACTGTCTGATTATTCAGAAGGAATAGTTAAGAACTGCACCTCATAACTATACCAAGGATCCCACCTTTCATTGAGAAAGACAGTCTTAACAAATTTATGATATCCCCACCTATCTTAGCTCCATGATGAGCATTCTGGACTACACCTAGATCAGAAATAAACCAATCCAAGTGGTCATTATGATATGTTCATGGTCTTTCATCTCCATCTTCAATAATGTCCAGACTAGTTCTTGCCAAGAAACTTTCCAGAAATACATAACTCCTGTCACACAAGACTGAAGCCAATACTACATCTTATGCAATACCTCACCCATGATTCTGCACAAACTCTGATGATAAGATGTTCCAACATCTGTTTGAACATCACCAATCTTGAATCACAAGGATAATCAATCAAATATTTATGAACTCCACAAACAACAATTGATCTTAAATCCTTGTATAATACCTTATCAGATAGTTCTACATAATCTGATCTTTTAATTTTGAAGGATTTTAAGGTTAGCTCCAGATAAGATTAGCAAGATCTCCTCATGTCATGGATAACCAATACTCCAGCTGAGCATAAACTCCATTAATTCTCAATTTCACACCCCTGATGAACATACAAAGAGCACAACTGATAAATATCCATACTTGATTTTATATCCCAAAACAGATGCTCTTAGTTTGCTTGCTACAAAGGGTTCATACTGCCACTATCCATGACTAGTAGTGGAAGAGACAACCATTCTGATCAGACTTCTCAATCTGATATTCTTCCCTTTCTTCTAGCAATTATTGGTCACATTGCTAGCTTTAATCATGACCAAAGTCATGCATTTATCACCCACATTTGTAAATACATTTAGAAGCTTTTTCATCTTCAGATTCATCATCAGATTCATTAGTATTCTGAGCAACCTCTTCCAGCTCCAGCCTTTGAATTACTTCCTCAAGCTTTTTCTTCCTAGCGTCCAGCTTTTTGCAAGTGTTTTACAGATCTGCAATCAAGACAGCTTTGGATATGGGAGTCTTTGCTTTTGAAGGTCCAGCAGATGTCCTAGTGGAAGCTCCAACATCAGCAACATTGCATACTTCCTTGTCAGCAAGCTAACAGAAAGTTTCCCCTTGACTGGCCAAGCTTTGAATTGATTAGCAGTGATTACTTTGCACACCTGTTTATTTGTCTTTCCCAGCTCATTAGGTCCATCAGATTCTCTTCCTAGATAGTGGTTGATAACCCTAGGATAGAATTCCACACATCTCCCTCTTACATACACCTTTCTAAAGTCATCTGATTTACCATTAGCACAGTCCTCTTGAAGGTTGACAATGAATTCCTTGACTAGCAGCTCATAGCAAGGTGAAAAGTTTGATACTGTTTTGAATAAACCAGCAGAAGAAATTAGGTTGATTACCTTAGTGCACTCAAGTGTATTGCTGCCTAGCTCTCTTTCAAGTGCTACCCTTCTTTGGTATACAAATTTCCATCTGCTCACACTTGACACATGATGGAATGAAACATTGTCCAGAGGAGCTTCTGGAACAGCAGAGGTGGACCTTGATGGTGCTGGTTTCTTCTTTGGTTGGGATGTTGGGACATCCTCTTCAACATCTGAATCTGGTGGAGTTACAGCTTTCCTCTTTTGGGTATTCACCTTGTCTTTCTTTGGAGTAGGCTGCTTCTTTTCAGGAGTTGAATGTCCTGCAGTCTTCTTTTCCTTTCTAGCCCTAAGCCTTTTGGCTATGCTAGGGTCCACAGAAGCAATGATCTCTGTGACAGAGTCATTATCTAAGTCTTCAACATGTAGCATAGATGCCTCCTCTTCCAGGTTAGGAGTAGGTTCCAAACATATGTGATCATCACACATTTGTCTAGCACCCAAAGCATCCATCATGTTAGCAGGATTTCACACCAGTTTCCTTCTTCTGGAACACAAAACTAAGCTTGGTTCTGAAACATTGTTGCTTTCAAGATTACTATCTTTTCTTCAATCAGCTCCAACTGAAGTGCTATAACATTATGAAAGATACTTTGCACACATACAATAGACAGTAGCATCTTAAGGAGTATTCAGCTTCATAGCTTCAGAGAAAAAAAAACAATCTTTTAGGTCTTTGATTCAACATTTACCATATACTGTTGATGTGTAGTGTGGTGTCAAACCATTAGGATTGACATATCAATTCAGCTTCTTTCTTGATGAAACTTCCTTCAGTTCATGATTTAGACAATCATAAACATGTATCTTCACAAGAGAGATTTTCTCCAGCTATACCTAAACAACATAGGACACCATAACCAGGAAGAATATCCTCATTAGGTTACCATAAATAAGCTTAAGAGATAACTTATCAAGATTTTCACTCCCGCATGAAAGATTTGATAATTATACTCTTTTGTTTTGGCTCCAACCTCTTCTTTCATCAAGAACCACACTATTCTGAACTAAGTTTCTTCCAGTTCTGTAATCACATGATAGAACATCAAACTTGACATTATGAACTGAAGCTTTGCAACAACCTTTGTATGAAGTATTGGGGAACCACTATCAGACATAGCACATCATAAATAATAGAGCAATTCCTTGGAGATAAATAACTTTTCCACAGTAAGATCCTCCAAAAGATATTGAACCACAATGTCAAGACATCTTATCTGACATCAGCAACCCTATGTGAATACAACACCATTATATCATATGATGAATAGTCCATCCTCCACTTCTAGGGACCATTCAAACACCAATATGAATCTCTCAAGTTCCAACAGCTCTTCATTAAATCATCCTTCTTCCTTTACCATGAACCAGAAAGTATCTCCCTTAGATCTCATCCAGAAACAGACCAGAATGCCTGCTCTGATACCAATTGAAATTCTGGTATGACAGACTCAGATGTCTAATATGATGTTGAGACATCTTATCTGTTACTTATAAGCATGGTAAGGCATACATATCAGTACTTAAATAATTCTGATATATCAGAGTCAAACATGCTTCAGGATGTTGGGACATCTGATAGGACATTCAGTTCAGGTACTGCATAAAACATAAAAGATGTAAAGAACACAGAAGTTTGTTAACCCAGTTCAGTGTATAACCACACTTACATCTGGAGGCTACCAAGCCAGGAGGAAATCCACTATTAGTAATATTAATTCTAGACTTAAACCACCCTGTTTAATCTATCACTTAATACTTACCCAATGCAATTTCTACCTAAGACACACCTTAGATATGAGTACCCTACTCACTCCCCCTCAATCACACAGTGATTTTGTTTACATCTTTAATTAAATTGAAGTCACACTTCAAAACAAAAAACAGCTTGATCTTACTTCACAGTTTCAATCAAGTCACAAAACTTCTCTTGCTTACAAGCTTCGAGAATCACAAGTGAAACAGCCACAATAGAGTTCCTTGTTACTCACGGCTGCCACAAGAACACAACCCTAATAATGTTTACATTTTCGGTTGATTGGGTTGATTCTAAACTAGGTTACAAGGTTTCTTTTATAACCTATTCCCAACTGGATTTGGGCCTAAACAATCACAACAATAGCTGCTACAAATATGCAGAAATATCTGCTACAAATATGCAGAAATATCTGCTACAAATATTCCAAAAGATCTTCAACTCCTAAAATATCTCTAAATATAGAAACCTATATTTTTCAATATTTGTCTTCAATTTAAATTGAGTCTTTAAGATCTTCTAGATCAGCACCACATATGATTGCATAATATCTCCAGAATATTCTGCATAATTCAGATCTGAAAAATCCAATGTGATCACCTTGAATTAGGGTTTGTTACTTCCTAAATTCTAGGTGATTTTGTTCTTCTGATTAATCTGAATCTTCATAACAAAACTCCCTACAGATGCGCCTTGTTCTGTTTTTATCCATCCATAATTAATTCCAGATAACTCTCCTTAAATATCTCAAATCAGTTAGTCATTAATTAATTATGGTAGCAGGTCTGAGATGTCTCAACATCTGTTGGGACATCCTGAAAAACTGAACTTACTTCATTTACTGATACAATGTCCTAACATCTGGTGTGACATCCTGATATCTTGACTTAAGTTCATTAACTGTTACTCTGTTTGACAGTGTCACAACATCTGGTGTGACATCCTGAACTAAGTTCCACACTTCTTGTTTGATATCTATATGTAACATATGACAGTAATGTTGTCATGACAGTTGCAGATGTTTCAACATTCTCTTTGACATCTGTCATGACATTTGCAGATGTTTCAACATCTTCTTTGACATCTGTCTGTAGCATATGACAGTAATTCTGTCATGACATTTGCAGATGTTTCAACATCTTCTTTGACATCTGTCTGTAACATATGACAGTAATTCTGTCATGACATTTGCAGATGTTTCAACATCTTCTTTGACAGTTGACTGTAACATATGACACCATCTGTTGGGACATCCTGAATTAGTTCTTCTACTCTGTTTGCTAATGTCCCAACATCTGATAGGACATTCTGAACTGAATTTAACATTTCTTGTTTGGTCAAAAATTCTGCCAATTCTTAAACATCTACAGGGGTGATTTGCAAAAAAGTCAAGAATGTGTACTTGAGGTATGTGCATGGTGCAGGCCTGAGTTTATGGGGTGTCTGGCCTCAACATGGATCAAGAAGGGCCATAGAATTGAGAGATTGCAGCTGGAACACTTGCAGCTAGGGTTTCTATGTGTTTTGCAAATTTTCCCTCTTTGTTGTTTCTTGATTCACAAGCCATAAAAACCCTAGGTCAAGGGCCCAATTCTGATTCTTTGAAGTTGTTTGATCATGTTATATCACATTTGGGCACATTAGAAGTCATTTGAAGCCTTGGCAAGTGGTTTTGCAAAAATCCCTCTTTGGTGCATTCTTGAAAATTATAGGATTTTTGCCAACTTTGAAGGATCATAACTTGAGTTCTATAATGAATCATAACATGTTCTTGTACTTTTTGAAAATGGAAAGACCTAATCTACAACTTTCATGACCAATAATTTTTCATTTGAAGCATTTTTGATTAAGAAAGAGGAGGTTGAAAATCTTTCCCAAAATGGAAAGTTTCCATTACAAGTCATTTCCATTTTTGGCAACTTTTCAAATGGATCAAAATTCTTCAATCTTGTGAAATTCAAACCTCTTCTAAGATCAAATAAATACCATAGAACTTCATTTTGATGAAAATACCCCTTTGGTTCCATTGTTGGGGGCCTCAGATGCCCTGATTTTGACTTAACTTGCTCAAGAAGTTACCCAGTGAACAAATGACTTCCACAATGAATTTCTTCATCAAACTTGGTACACATGATCCTTATAACATCTTAAGAACATTAGAAACAAGAATGGCCCAAAAATTTGGATTTGAGGCCTCTGAAACCAAAACCCTAATTTTGGTCATCTATGTAGTGAAAACCCTGGCTCTGCTTCCATGCCTTGCCAGTTCTTGTGATTTCTTGACTTCTATGAACTTTGAGGGACACAACATGATGAGAGAATACACATGGACCCTCTTGGTAAGATTTGAGACCCTTGGGATGGCTCATATGGAATCTTGGATAGCTCAGATCACAAACCCTAGATGTAGATGAACTTGAACTTATGCAGATGAAACAAAAATGCAATGTGAAGTGGTATGCTTATGCTTATGAAAATGAGAGATCACAAGTCATGGTATGAAATGAGTGAGGGAAAATTTGGGGTGTTTACACAATCCAACCACACTAATTTGCAATATGATCTCCACTCTCGACGTCCAGTCATGAGAACAAACGCTCGCTGTTCACAATTCGAGGTAACACAGAATGGGAACAATATAGAGATCACAACTCCGACAATAGTGAAGTATAACTATCATTCCATTACTGTCACATCACGAATAATCAACGGAATAATCCGATCCCAATCTTACAAGGACATTAATAGGGAAACGACAAGGACAACATCAAAGGTTTTAGCTACAAGCTAATGCTTGGTTCGTCCATAAACAAAACCAACGCATAATCTTTATCGGATAAAACAAAGCAAAATAAAGGACGTCTTATCTCCAGTATACAACCTTGTCCTCTCTCTCTCTCTCTCTAATTCCTTGCGAGGATTAGCATCAACAACAACGTTCATAGTCTCACCGGCATAATCCCAATACTTTAATTATTCCTTATACTTGGAAACTGAGGTAATGCACTCCTCTAAAGGACCTTACTATCTACGCTTTCATATTACTCAAGGTTCTCTAACCCACTGCTAAATCATTGCATAAGATGTTTCCACAGCTCCCCATTGATACCAAGAACGCTTCGATCGGCCACTCGAGTCCAAAAGTATGCATCTTAGAAAGATCCAATTTCTCCAAAATATAACAACGATAACCGGTCACTACCAGGAGGTAGCTGATCGCTCAGTACGACCTTACGACTCTAGTAGCTGAAAGAGATTTAGAAACACAATTCTGTAACCGGGTACTATCCAGAGAACAATCTGATTACTCAATGCAGAAGCAACCTTCTGGTCTTCATTGTTACTTAAGTTTCCCAATTGACTCCAGTCGCAGCCAAAGGTCACAACCATCACCAACATATGATTCCAACCGACTGATGCTAAAAGAAAGACAATGATGAGTTGTGGTTAGCGGGTCTCGTCTTCCTCAATCCAAGCAATAGGTTTCTACAAACCAGATTACAAATTCATTTGATACATGAGAAAAAGTCCAGTGCAAGGTGATGACCATTCGACTCGACCTCCACAACTGCTTTCTTACATCAAAATCTTTCTCAACCAAGTCAATAACATCCCTAGGAAATCCCTTCCATTCACCATTCTCGTAGACCAACAAACTCGTTCAGGACGTTCACCTCTTCTAAAAATTCACATAATCCCGAATTAACGACTGCCCAAAACAAGTCTCTGAACTCGTAGGGATGCCTTATACTTATTCAATCTCATTCGTTGACAATCCTGTCCTTGATGATACAGGTGATGACTATAGAGGTAACACTGATCACAAAGTTCTATTCATACATGTAGCATTATCTAGAAGCATGCTTTCGCTTCAGTTGAACTCAGACTCCATTTAATGCCTTCTCATACCGTATTAACTTTACGCTTTGCAGTAACTTTTCACATTTTCAAACGTAATCCATCTTACCAGAGATTCTTCCAAATTCCACGTGCTTATTCTGTTGCTTATCACACTTCATCAAGTTCATACTTCATACACCTCGCATCACTAATTAGAGCCTATTCTTCCTCCGATATCATACTTTATATTGTTCCTTGGGTCACTACACGATTCCAAATTAATCCCTTACAAAAATATAACACCTTGATGCATTACTCTAGACTTTGTCTCCTTGATCATAATCGAACACATAATCACAATCTTCTACCCATCTGTGAGGTATTATACGAATATACTCCTTGAAGTACACTCGCTCATCCAAGATGTCACTACGACCTTAGAACTGAGACACTAATAATCAAATCATTCCCTAACTTACGTCACACGTTCCATAAAGCATCTTCTCCCTTTTTGGAATGAAACCTTTCAACACTTTTGTCCATACCAGTGACCAATATTGATCCACCAGTGGCTTTACTTATTTCGTGGGACACTGACCACTCATCCTGTAGATACTGGTATCCCTCGAGCACTATCCATTCCAAAGGATTTTTCAAATAACATACTACTCTGCAACTCCATGTTACAGGAAGTAGAACTCTTATGAAGGCTCCAACTGAGCTGACAAAAGCTCCTCTACTAACTTTTGGCTTGAGCCCACCCTTACAGCGAAAGTTGCAACAACACTTCGGAGTCCTCATGGTCACACAACCATGATCCTACCTACCACATACATAGTACTAGGCTGATCAGACCCATTACTATGTTTCTTCAAAAGTAAGACTATCCCTATTATTAAGGAATAAATAGTCATTACTTTGGTTTTGTTTAAGGGACAGGCGTAGGGTCATCGTATGGTTAATGAAGGCAACTTAAGGGGTGTCTTTAGCAATTCGTAGGGACTATCATCATTTATTCGAAGAGACAAGATCATTATTCCGTAGGCAACCTCGAAGGGACTTGATCTTTTAAATCTGTAGGGACTTGATGATTTATACGTGAATGGAATTTGCGTAAGACACCCCTATATTCGAGGGACTTGACCATATTAAAAGGCAACCAAAAGGGATACCCTAGGAAGTGCTGACGGCAATCTTAGATCGACTTACATGTGTGAGTGTACATTTTTAAATATTTATCTTTTTTAAATTAAATTATCTAAGTCAAATTAATCACAAATATGTTTTCACACCCTATTCACTAACCACGCAGTTAAATATTTACAAAAAAAATAAAGACGGAAAAATAAATCTATAAGCTATTACAAGGCTTTGGCAGATACATAATAATCGGATAAAAAAGAATTATAAAGCAATAATAATAGATATAATAAAATAATAAATAAACAATAGTAATAGAGCAATAATAATAATAATAAAGTAATAATAAAAAATAAACAAGATTAGAAATTTAATTAGAGGAATAATTTATGGTTAATTAAAAGTTATTAGAATTAGTGAAAAAAAAATTAGATTTAGAATAAAAAAGAGTAAACAATTAAATATTTTTTAAGAAAATACAACTTTAATTAATTTTAATTATTTACATTAATTAATTTATAAAAATAACTAATTATTTACAACATTAAGATTTTTTAATAAAATTATTAATTAAGTTTCTTTTTATTATTTACGGAAAAAAAAGATTATGAAAAACATTAAATTATTAAGTTAATAGGTTTATTTAAAAATTAATTATACAAGATTTTAGAATTATTATTATTTAGAAAAAAAAGGATCAATTAGACTTTATTTACAAATATATAAATATAATAGAAATTATATACCAAATAAATCTGATTTTAGAAAACATGGAAAAAATATTTATTTGGTTTTGATTCTTATTTAGAAAAAGGTTTAAGTTAATAAACTAATTTATATATATTAGTAATAATAATTATAATAAAAGAAAATGATTTAAAAAAGTTATAATTGGATAAATATCAAAAAAATACTCACATGAAGGAGCCTGGGGTCGAACCTAGGTCTCGAGCTTCCTCCCACACGCCTCTGACCAGCTGGGCTACCAACGTTTTGTGTGTATAAATTGGGCAATGATCATTATATTTTAAACCTACTAAAATAAATGATTAACAAAAAAAATTTGGCCTCAGCCGGATTCGAACACAGGTCCATCTCTCTTCAAAGCCAAGTTTTTACCATTAAGCCACATGGGGCGCGTCTGTTAATATAATAGCAACAAATCATAATATATAAAATATGTTGAATATACAGAAAAATAATAAAAGGATGGAACTCACAAAGGTTCGAACTCAGGTCCTCCATAATGCACACCCAATGCCTTTTCCAACTGAACCACTACGCGTGTGATATGATTTATTGAGAACGATTACATTATAAGAGATACCAAATATTTGAATTTCAGAACCGCGCCAATTTCATCATCTTCTTCCTCAGAATTCGCAGGTTTTCCTGCGAATTTCATATCTCACAAAATACTTACAATTTCATCAAATTGATTTCACAAACATGATTTATATTATGTCTTTGATTGATTTACGGTCTTGGATGGTATTTATAGTGATTAAATCAAGAAACCCTAATTCGAACAAGATGAACCCTAGAATGGTATCTAACGAATTGGCCACGAGTTCTCCAATGTTTTTGCCAAGAATTCATCATTAACTTCATCTAAACATGAATCAACAAGAAAATTTGGTTAGTAATGCTTAAACAATCAAGAACGAAAAAAAAATCAAAATATCAGAAAGGGAGAATCAGTTTCTTCAATATGAGGTGTTATAGATGAATGTGATCATGCAAATTCGCTCTATGGATGTCCAAGAACAATTTGCCACCTTTGTTTTGTTTTGAAAATGCCTCCAGGGTTGAAACCGAATCAAGCTTTTTTTGAAGAATTTTTGAATTTGTCTTTGACTTGTGGCTGCTGCAAAACCTCCTCTTGTGTTTGTCTTAACTTGTATACTTATAGAGGAGTGAGATTAGGTCAAAAATCTGATGGTTTGTATGGGCTTTTGGGTAGCTTGAGTGTGAAGAAATCCCTCTCATAATTTTGTCCAAAAATCAAATGATACCCTTCCTAATTGGTGGTGCACAAAATTGGATGAGATCAAATCAATTTGAATGTCATTTAAGAGTTTCTAGAAGAAGAATCAAATCAAATATTTGTATTTTCATATTTTATTTTGATTTAAAATGAATTTTAATGAATAAAATTCAAATAAATAATAAATAAATTATAAAAATCAGAAATTATTTGAATTGGGTCGTGCTTGATGTTATCATGAAGATTGGGTTGTAAAATGATAGGCCCATTTGGAAATATTTGGTATTAACACCTTATTTTCTTCATACACCCCTTGAAAATCTCCCAACTTTGACAAGGCATAAATCCTCAATTTTAAGGCTATGAAGGTGTTCTTGAACATTTTGGAAAGCTTAAAGAGTCCTCTAACAAACCTCTTTGGTCTCATGTCCATATCTTTTACCATTTTCAAATTATGCTCTTTGGAAGATGTTGACTTTTTGTTGACTTTTGAAATGACCTGTAATGTTTTAGCTCATACCTTCCAAATGAAGCATTTCTAGGCTTGTCTTTGAGACACAAAGTTGTAGAGAATTCAATTTCCTTCAAAATGAGCTTTGGATGGGAAATTTTTGATGAAGCATGTGAAAGTTATGGCTGGTCAAAGTTCAGTTAACTTTTCTTAAGAAAACCCTAATTTAGAAACTCTTGATTCTTGATGATATGAAACTTTCTTGATGGATCATGATCAATTATTGATCAAATGATGAATTTTACTTCATAAACTTGATGTTGGCAAAATATCCTGAATTTTGACTTTAATTTGACCACAGTTGACCTCAGTTTGACTTTTTAACTACTTTGACTGATTTTTGCATATCTGATCATCTGACTGGTCAAACTTATTGGGAAAGCCTTGAAACTTGACATGGGGATTATTGAATACATGTGGGATATTATGAAGCTCACTTGAAGCCTTGAAAGTCATTTTAACCTGAGGAAACTCAAAACCCTGGTTTTGGACATTGTGCTTAGGAGGGGGCATTGTCTGGGGAAACTTCCACACTTCTTGATCAATTGGGAGTCTTGAGGACCTTATGATCATTTAGAAGTCTTGAGAGATATTGTCTTGATTGTGGGAGGGAAAATTTTGGGGTATAACAATGACTATCTCTTCAGCCTGGTGAACTATTTCTTCTAACTTCTGATTCTGAGTCATCAACTTTTGGCATGAATTGTTGGCCTCTTGATTTTCCATTCTAAGCTGTTTAACCAAGGCCTCCAATTTCTGGTAATCTTTGAGAGGTACTGAATTCAGGGGTAACATTTCCTTAGGGTATATAGGGGATTCCATAGAGAACGAGAGAAGTAAGACCTCTACAAGAGCTTTCAACCATGTAGCAAAAGGATCATATGTTTTTGGGTCCACCTTCCCAAAATCTTTATTTCCTTTCCTTATCCTGACCTCCTAAGCTGGTCTACCTGTACACACAACTCCGACTTGTCTTCTATCGAGAAATACAATGACTCAATTACCTCTTCTACCGATGGTGGAACCTTCAGAGGGTAACCAAATTGTTTCCTGGACAACAAAGGATTATAGTTTATTCCTCCTTTCCTTCCTGGCAAGGGTACATTGGGGAAAGTGCCATAACTAGCAATAATCTCTTTGCCTATCAGGTCTCTATTGCACCCCCAAGATATGTTTTCTGAGGTTAGGCCCATCAATCTTTTGGACCACTTCCAATCTTGTTTCAAGTCTTGGAAAGGTCCTGATTTTGGGAGTTGCCTTACAAACCAGTCAGCAAACAAAGGAGCACAACAATTCACATACCCTTTTCTCTTCTCGTTCCTATAATGGACCCCATAATAAAAATCATCTAACATCTTAGGCATTAGGTTTCTCTTGACAAAGATGGTAATTGCCTCCATGCTGATCAACCCTTTCTCTCCTGGGAACAAACGTATCCCATATATCATCATAGCTAGAAGTGGCCTGAATTCTACCCACTTGTTTCCCAATGCCATAACATGAGCTTTTGTGACGAGAAAATCCAAGAAATTCCCCTTACCCTTGTTAGCTTCTAGCCCCATCTTGACTCTGAGTATACTTAAGTGACAGGCACCAGCTATGTCTTCATAGGGAGGGACCCTCTCTGAAGCATAATAAGGCATACCTTCTCTGATAGGAACCTTCATGATGATGGAGACCTCTTCCAAGGTAGGTGCCAAGACATAATCTGGAAACACAAAGACTCGCAACTGAGGGTCGTAGAACTGTATCAAGGAGTGGAGGTCGTCCCTCTGATCAACCATAAGCTTGTTCACATAACCCATAATCCTCCCATACTCTCTCCTGAAATTATCTAGAACCTTATCGTTCATCAAACCAATTAGCTCTTGAATACTCTCAGTTTTTGGTTGTGGGAAAGTGTAATGGACATTCTTCTTCCTTGGAGTCTCCATCTTGAAGTAGCGATGCAACCACAAATCGAGAGTAATATGAACCCTGAGAATAAAAAGAACACATATGATTAATGATGTCATGATGCTTATGCAAGGAAAGGCATGTGATCGGTGATGTGTCTGTGTAGTGTCAATCATATAGCCAAGTGTCTGTGCAAGGTCGCAATAACAGTCACAGTAACGATTCCTCTGAACAAACATCCCAGATCAAAGAACCATAGAACCAGATCATAACACTGAACAAATTGGCGAAGTGGGTATGTTGAAAGTTTAGGGTTCCTGCAAACCTGTAAAACCCCTCCCAATCTCACGGGTGTGCTACTCGGGTCAACATCACGGACTCTCAAAGCCGAATAGAAATAATACGTTCACCATTTCCGAGAAATGGCTTATGACCAAATCAGGGAATCGGTTTTGCATTATGTACTACTCAGGGAGGTCTCGGCTGAGTCCAAGGAAACAAGCATCCCTCATAAGTCCCCAGCTTCAAGCACTGAATCGAGAAATAATAGTACGTTCAGACATTGGGATATAGTAATATCGTCAAACGAATAGTTTGCTTTAACTGAGTTCCCATGAGAGAACCAGACTATCCTATGTGAGTTCCCAGTGGGCCCTTAGATGCGAGTGAGTTTGCCAACTGTCGCACCCCGAAAAATACGACCTTACGCGATCTAAAAGAGAAGAGCCGCGCGCTGGACAGAATGAAGAGTCGCCACCTAATTCTATTTATTCCTAAAGAGGGAAAGGGTAGATATAGATATAACCCAGGAAGATAGATATAAGGACAAAGGTCTCGCAACCATTGCCTGGGTTCGGAAGTCGGTTATGCAGGGGGAAGGTATTAGCACCCCCTACATCCATCGTACTCGATGGGAACCATCTAAGTTATCACACGCGAAAGGATGTCTATGCTTAATGAATTACTTGCTAGAGGGAAATGAGTTTGATTATAAGTTAGATTGATCCTTGGTGCTCGACAAGGATTGAGATCCTTGTGCCTACGTACTTCCGCGTGCAATGGGAAAGTCAGAGCCTCGTAGTTCGGTCAACTACGGTTGATGGTTGTTGATTTTATTACCTTTCTTTGATGAAAGAGTTTATGAGTCGAATTGCACTAAAGACTATGGATAGTTTATTCCGTCCAACAAGACGAGCGTCTTGCATCAAAATAATCGGAGCGAGTAACGAGAGCTTGTTATCCTCCTTTATACCGCTTAAGGCTCGTGGTGTACAATTTTCCTCGTGTTTATTAAAGTGTATTATTACCTAATGACCGCTTGACGTTGGATCAAGGGTTTGGATCTAATCGAAACATTTTGGTTTTTGAGGTTTGGGGTGAATGCAAGTGGAGGTTTATTTTGTGGTTGGTTAGAGAGGCACAATGCGCTCGGCTCGCAAGGTGAAGTGGATCCTAATAAATGATAACTGAAAAATAAAGTGCGAGTGTGCGAGTGCAACCACTTGGCGTTGGACCAAGGATTCGCGAACTAAACTAAATCGATAAAATACGAAAAATAAAATGCGTACATAAAATAGGAGAGGGATACAAAATAAATTACAGGGGATTGCATGAAATAAAAGGTCTCGTTGTAATTCGCCCAAGAGAAAGCATGTGTGCAGTGTTTTTTGAACTGTTCGGAGGCGTTCGGCCTTTTTATTCGGAGACAACTATTCGAAGGCGTTGGACCTTTTTGTCGGGTGCGTCGAAATATGGTTCGTTTACTTCCTTAGAGCCGGTTAAAATTTGGAACCGTTCTATGAGGAGTCGAATCGTTTATTTAAAATGCTATAAAAAAAAACCAAATTAAATAGAATTATGGAAATTAAATAATAACTAATAACTAATAAATAATATGAAATGAATATTTAATAATAACACAATAACTAAATTTAATGGGAAAAAATAAAAATAAATGATAAACAAAATAAATCTACCTACTTTGGCCTCATATTGATCAATTTTTGCCGATTTAATGAAATCGGGCTAAAATTGACCGTTTAACATATCATTGGCCCTAAAATAATAAGATAAAAATAAATCACATGAACATTAAAATATATTTTTTATATATTTCTTTTTAAAAGATAACAAAATTACAATAAGATTAAGAAAACTGTTTAAACCAAATAACAAAATTTAAGTAAAAATCATATTAAGACAAGTAGATTAAAAAAAATAATAGAAGCATATTGTGTGTACGAGTCATAAAGAAATAATTGGGCTAAGCCCAGCTGAACACATGAAGATAAAAATATAAAAAAAAATAGGTCAGTAATAATAATAAATAAATAATAAAAAAAAAGAAAAAAAAAAGGGTTAATTAAATGGTGCAGCATACGATGTTGTCTCCATCTTTTCAAAACAATTGTTTTTTTTAGAAAATTACTTCTCAAAAAGATTCAGAAAACAACCCACCCACATGACGGCGGTGGCCTCCCTCTCAAACGGTGCAAACTCATCACTCTTTCGGATATCTCGCTGCTTCTCACCCGACGGTCTCACTCAGATTTCGGTTTCCGTTTGGTCTCTCTCAATGTTCGCTCAGGTTTCACGATCGATTTTCTCGCGGATTTGCGGTTTTGAGTTCGCGATGGTGTTTCTTGTTGGGGTTCGTGTGCGGTTTGCGTTTGGATGGTGGGCCGGCGGCTTTGGGAGGTGGTCGGCGGTTGTTTTGCTCACAGGATCCATTCGAAATTCGCCGGAAAAGAAAAAAAACTCACGGCTTCGGCTCTCTCTCTCTCAGCGCTAAGTTCAAGGCCTACGGTATCATCTTGTCTGTTTTCGCTTTGATTCTGTTTTAGCGTTTAGAGTTGTGTTTGGGTTTCAGATGCGTTTCGAGGAATGGTGGTGTTGGTGAAGTATTGATGGTTATGGTTTTGAAATGGATTTGTGTGATTTTTTTGGCTGTGTATTGAAGGTTACAAACTCTGTTTATGCAGGTGGTTAATATTTATGAAGAGTTTTTGTTTTTTTTCTTCTTTTCGGATCCCCCCTTGTTGCATTGCGGATTGAGTTTTAATATGAAATTCAATTTGCATTGTTTGGCTTGTGTAGTGGTAGTATGTACGGAAGATTCGTTTTTCAAAAGTTTTGTTTTAGTGCGGCGAAGGATTGTGAGTGTGTGCACTGTTGCGTTGAGTGGAGTAGCAAGGGTCGTACAAGCTGGTGGGGTGTCATATGAAATTGTGGTGTGAATGGAATTATGTTGTGCACATACCAAGAAAATGCCTTTTTTGTGTGACTGTGAAATTGCAGATAGAGAAATATCTGTTTAGCATGCCTTCTCATTCTATTATTTTTCAGGTTTGTTAATGAAATAAAAAAGAGAAAGTTAAACTAATAATAGTAAAAATAATAAAAAAAAGATATAATAATAATAATAATAATAAAAAATAATAAGAATAATAATAGTAATAATAATAGTGATAATAATAACTAATAATAATAATAAAAATGATTGTGAAAATAATAATGATAAAAAGTGAATAAAAATAATAATATAATAACAATAATAGTAATAGAAGTAAAGATGGAAAATAATAATAATCATAATAAATACTAATAAAATAATAATAACAAAAATAGAAAAAATAAAATAAAAGGAAAATTAATAATAATAATGAAAAGGAGTACAATAATAGTACTGTACGATAATGATAATAATAATAATGATAAGAATTAATAATAAATCAAATACTAATAATAATAATAGAAAAAATAATAACGATGATGATAATAAAATAATAATAATAGATGATAAGGAATAGATTTTTTGTAATTTTTTGATAATGAATTTAAACAAAAATAAAACTTATAATGAAAAGAGAATAAAAATGCCTTTTTGGATTTTTTCGACTATCAGACAGAAAGATAAAAACGGTAAATACTTTGGATTTTTTTGAATAATGGTACATATTTTTGAAATTTTGAAGTATATTGGTAAACAGAAAATAAAAAGAGTACGGGTAGGACAAATTTGGGGTATGACAGTTGCCCCTATCGAATTGGCTTAGACCGAGTAAGATGAACTGGCTTGCGTTCGAACTTTCAAGGTATAAGATAATTAGATACTAACAGACTCCGAATTTGTCCGAAAAGAAAAATGCGTAATGATAAAAGCTAGTGATTTAAAACTAGAAAAAGCAGGTGACACAACGAAGAAATAAGTTGACAAAATAAATCACTTATCACTGGCGGATGATAAAGCGAATAACTAAAAACAAAAATCACTTATCAACAAAGGATGATGAGGCGAATGACTGAAAATAAAATCACTTATCACTGAAGGATGATAAGGCAAGTGACTGAAAATAAAATCACTTATCACCGAAGGATGATAAGGCGAATGACTGAAAATAAAATCACTTATCACCGAAGAGTGATAAGGCGATCCCGACATCAAAAGGATGTTGAGTAACAGAAAATTAAATAATCACTATCAACAGAGGATGACAGGCGAACTCGGCACTCGAACTAGGTCGATATGGATGCCGACAGACAGAAAATAAAATAATCATTATCAACAGAGGATGATAGGCGAACTCAACACTCGAACTAGGTCGATATGGATGCCGAAAGACAGAAAAATAAAATAATCACTATCAACAGAGGATGATAGGCGAACGACTGAAAATAAAATCACTTATCACCGAAGAATGATAAGGCAAATAACTGAAAATAAAATCACTTATCACTAAAGGATGATAATGCGGGTGAAATTTAAAAACGAATCTTGTCACTAAAGGGAAAACCGAGTGATTGAAAATTAAACAAGTTGAAGAGAAAAGATTCAATGGGGGACGACCACTGAATCCGCCGAGGAGATGCCTGGAATCTTCGATTGATCCTGGATCCTGACTTATGCACGCATGCTTGATTTTTTTTGAAATGGTGTTCCATAATGATGGAAGTACGATTCAAGTGCTTATGCATCGAGATATAAGTCAAAACTGTTGGGGAATATATAGAAAAAAAATCTGATTTATTTATGTATGCAAATGATGCACATGTTGTAAATGATTGATGTAAATGATGCTTATGACGTTGATGATGCATAATGATGCATATGAGCGATTGAAAGATGCCAACTTGGTGGACTTTTGGTTTGGTAGTTTCCAATAATGATTGGACTTTGGGTAGGTGGAGGGCTTGATTCCCCGACACTCGATCTTCGACGATGTATGGTTAGAATATAGATCTGAATGCTCCAAGTTCGGTCACTTGTGGATGAGCAGAGCGACTTAATTGACACGTGAAAATTGCTTTGCTTTGAAAAACTGACAACGTCTGGCAAGATCTGCATTTTGAACTGGGGAAAAGAGAGGAAAATTTGCTCTTTGTTTGCTTGCCCCTGTCTGTAGGGTATTAGAGAGAATTCTGGTGGGGAAACTTTGAGAGTGATCATGACATGACCTGCCCCAGTGTCTGGATTTGGTAGGAGTCTGTCCCTGGTTGAGTGGTTTGAAGATGATTTTCCCCTGATTGAGCTGATTTTGAGGATGACTTGGTTCGATGAAGTTCAAGTTCCTCTTTTGATTGCCCCTTGTTGGGATTGCACTGATATCAAGCACTGAATTGCAATTATATTGTTCATACACAAATGGTAGTGTTAATGCAACGTTCATGTAAGTTTTGAAAAAGTCAATTATTTGAATGATTGTGAAAATGTGACGAATGAACCGTTAGTCCAAACGAGGTGCTGATTTAGAAAGTGCGTGAAAGATGCAGCAAGAATAATGTGCAATCGAGATTGGATATTAGCAAATATATGGGAGTCATTTTACGCAACCTTGTTGGTAGCATGCTTTCAGAATAAACTCTGCCTCAATTAGGACTTTTGAGGGTTGTAATGTGGTCTGGTTAATGGTTTGAGAAATAAATGATATAAGGCTCAAAGTTTGATTTGTACCCAACCCTTCTTCGTGATGTTCTCCAGTCCTACGTTCAGTTAACTCTACATATGCATCTGTTTTCAATGTTGCAAGAGTGAAAATGAAGCTTCAAAGTTTGCTTGAAAATGGAAGTCATCTTATTTTGCTGGTGACCATTTGATTCTTGATTTGGTGGTCACTGATATTTGTTTTGTTTTTGCTGAGGATTTGAATTCCTCTTTTTGATTTGTTCTTTCTTTTGTTTCATTTTTCGACTAAGTCTCCCTTTGGGTGCTCAACTTAGCGGTTTTTTCTTTTCTATATTTTTTTGTATTTTGTTGAATGATGTGATTGCCAAATCATTTGTTGATGGTCCTCCAATGGGATGTCTCATCTTGTAATTTGAAAGTGTAGTCAGGTTAACTGAACAACTACCCTGCCCCGGGTTAAATGTAAGAGTTGTATCTGAAAGAAACTCCTACTTCTAGGCTCAAAGGGGTTGACTAGGGATTCACTCCTTATCTCTTTAGTGTTTGGGGATTTGAAAGAATGCCTGTACATCATTGACGAGGTTTTATCTGAAAGCATACTACAACAATTATGGGTATTTTGTTTTAATCATCTTCCCTCAAATATTTGCTAAAATGAAGTGAGAGAATATTTTTGTGATTTTGTGATAAATGATAAATGATGAGCGAATGCGAATAGATTGATTCAAAACATGCATAAACATAACATTAACAAAACCAAGTACAAACGAAAATGTTTAAAGCAAATAGTACTTAACAAACAGGACATAATAACAAAGATGTGAAAATGATAAATGGTGATGACTGCCTTGATTTGAGGAATGAACTTCTCTTGATTGAATACTTCAAAGTTGGTGACTACTCAGCTTGGTCTTCAACAACCCCTTCAAAGGATTTCACTTGCTGGCACCGTGCGGCGGCATTGGATTGTTCTGGACATTTGGATTTCTCGGAGTGAAGGTGAGATCCTTAAAGTTGACCATATCTTGAACTTTGTGCTTGAAGGCATGACAGTTCTCGATTGTGTGACCTGGAGAGCCTTTGTGATACTCACAGCGAGCATTAGCATCAAAGTTCCAAGCGTTACCAGCCTGAGGTGGCATATCTTTCAAAGTAAGAGATCCTTTTGCCATCAGCCCATTAAAGATTTCGGAATATGACATAGGCAGGGGGATCAATGTGTCTATCATATCCTCTTTGTTGATATGGTGGGCGCTGTTGAGGAGCGTGTTGTTGTTGTTGACCAGGACATTGTGGGTAGGCCGGTTGCTGGTACGGATTGGGCGCATACTGCGCAGCTGCAATCATAGGATATTGACGTGGTTGATAAGCCATCTGAGGTGGAAATGAAGATTGAATAACTGGCTGATAAGGCATTGGAGGAATTGGCTGATAAGGCATAGGAGCATATTGTGCAGCAGCAACATAAGTATACTGGTAGTAGGGAATTGGAGTAGGTGCACTCTGTTGCGGATTCCCACTTGCAGCAGAAATGGCATTTGTTTTGCCTTTTTTGTATCCGTTGAAAGGCTTCTTGGCTCCAATATGGCTGCTAGAACCTCCTTGAATCTTTCCACTCTTCAGACCTTCTTCAATTCTTTCTCCGACGATCACCATGTCTGAAAATCCCGAAGATACGCTGCTGATCAGCTTTTCGTAGTATTGCCCCTGCAAGGTACCCATGAAGATGTCAATCAATTCACAGTCAACCAATGGCGGATGCACTCTGGCAGCTAACTCCCTCCAGCGTTGGGCGTACTCCTTAAAGGATTCGTTCTCCTTTTGAGTCATACTCTGAAGTTGAGTACGGTTAGGAGATAAGTCGGTGTTATACTTGTATTGCTTTTTGAATGCATCAGATAGATCAAGCCAAGTACGAACATTGTTGCGTTCAAGTTGCATGTACCATTCTAGAGACGCTCCAGACAGGCGGTCTTGGAAACAATGGATCATGAGTCTGTCGTCTTTGGCATGAGCGGCCATTTTTTTGCAATACATCCTCAAATGGAGTTCAGGACAACTGAGGCCTTTGTATTTTTCGAATTCCGGAAGTTTGAACTTAGCAGGGATCACAACATCCAGAACTAGGCACATGTCAGAAGCACTCAGGGAGGTTGAGTTGTGTCCTTCCATGATTCAGAGTTTTTAAGCTAACTCACGACACATCTTCATTGCTTCAGATTCTTAAACAGCATGGGGATTGGTGATTGGAACAGCAGTATGCATCTCATACTCAACTTGATGATCCTCTTCAACATGAGGCATGTGAACCCGAGTAACGACAGGTTGAGCTTGAGGAATAGCACCAACAGTAACACCAGAGGTAGGTATTGGTTGGGAAGTGACCTCCTCAACATCAGGAGTGAAGCCTGGAGGCAAACCATAGACAAAAGGATTTGGAACTAGAACTGAAGGCATTGCATGCGAGGCAGATCCTTGCACTAGAGCATTGTTTATTGTGGCAGCAGCTTCGCGACGTTCTTCCATCCTAGCCAAAGCTTGTATGGTCTCATAAATCTGGTTGATCTTGTTCTTGACCGAGTCAATCTCTTCCCTCATAGCAGCTTGCTCTTATTGAATCACGTCCATTAGTCTTCTAGTGTTGGCTCGAGTTAGGTACGGGCGTCGGGAAACCAGCTTGATTTACTGAAGATGGAGGAACATGAAATGAGTTCTCGGCTTTGGAATGAAATGCAATATGAATAATTCATGCAAATGAAATGATATGCAATGTCAGAATTCAGGATCACAAGATCAGGGTTTCATGAGTCCAAGGTACAGATGGATGATACTCTGATCAAGAACTCACTAGGTAGACTCTAAGGTTTTAGGGATCCCAAAGTTATCAATTCATATGGCTGTTCATCACACACGCCATAAGCATGAAGGTTGACTGACTCCCCCATATGAATCTATTTTGGGTGAGATCTTCGTATCGACAACCCACGAGAGTAAATTTTCTCGGGAGCCCATACTACGCGATCATTGACACGAGGTTTAAACAAAGGCCTCAGAGTTATGGACTTTGCTCAAATGTTTGATGCACATGTCAGCTCTTGATAGTCAATCAACTACATTGAGAATGTCTATTCTGAGTGAGGTCTTCGTATCGACAACCCACGAGAGCAAATTTCTTGGGAGTCCATACTACGCGACCATCAATCGATGTTTTAACCAAAGGCTCTAAAGGTCCTCAGAGTCGACGACCCTGATGAAAACAATTGAGCACACACGCCAAGAGCTTGACGGTCGTTAGTATTCTCATTAGAATCTACTCTAAGTGAGGTTTTCGTATCGACAACCTACGAGAGTGGTTCCCTCGGGAGCCCATACTACACAACCTTGGTAACTTATGTTTGTACTCGTAAGCCCGGGTATAGAGCCTTTCCCTCAAGTTTCTTTTGCGATCAAAGCATCGATCCAAATTATAGTACCAAGGAGCCACAAGATATATAATATGTAATGCGATAAAGAAAGAGATAAAATAACAAGTAAGACATAAAAGCAAACATCCAAACAAGCGTGGAAACCTAGATTAGGCTTGACTCGCATAGGGGTGAACCAGTCCCCAGCAGAGTCGCCAGCTGTCGTACCCCGAAAAATACGACCTTACGTGATCTAAAAGAGAAGAGCCGCGCGCTGGACAGACTGAAGAGTCGCCACCTAATTCTATTTATTCCCGAAGAGGGAAAGGGAAGATATAGATATAACCCAGGAAGATAGAGATAAGGACAAAGGTCTCGCAACCATTGCCTGGGTTCCGAAGTCGGTTATGTAGGGGGAAGGTATTAGCACCCCCTACATCCATCGTACTCGATGGGAACCATCTAAGTTATCACGCGCGAAAGGATGTCTATGCTTAATGAATTACTTGATAGAGGGAAATGAGTTTGATTATAAGTTAGATTGATCCTAGGTGCTTGGCAAGGATTGAGATCCTTGTGCCTACATACTCCCGCGTGTAATGGGAAAGTCAGAGCCTCGTAGTTCGGTCAACTACGGTTGATGGTTGTTGATTTTATTACCTTTCTTTGATGAAAGAGTTTAGGAGTCGAATTGCACTAAAGACTATGGATAGTTTATTCCGTCCAACAAGACGAGCGTCTTGCGTCGAAATAATCGGAGCGAGTAACGAGATCTCGTTATCCTCCTTTCTACCGCTTAAGGCTCGTGGCGTACAATTTTCCTCGTGTTTATTAAAGTGTATTATTACCTAATGACCGCTTGACGTTGGATCAAGGGTTTGGAACTAATCGAAACATTTTGGTTTTTGAGGTTTGGGGTGAATGCAAGTGGAGGTTTATTTTGTGGTTGGTTAGCGAGGCACAATGCGCTCGGCTCACAAGGTGAAGTGGATCCTAATAAACATAACTGAAAAATAAAGTGCGAGTGTGCGAGTGCAACCACTTGGCGTTGGACCAAGGATTCGCGAACTAAACTAAATCGATAAAATACGAAAAATAAAATAAGTACATAAAATGGGAGAGGGATACAAAATAAATTACAGGGGATTGCATGAAATAAAAGGTCTCGTTGTAATTCGCCCAAAAGAAAGCATGTTTGCAGTGTTTTTTGAACTGTTCGGAGGCGTTCGGACTTTTTATTCGGAGACAACTATTCGAAGTCGTTGGACCTTTTTGTCGGGTGCGTCAAAATATGGTTCGTTTACTTCCTTAGAGCCGGTTAAAATTTGGAACTGTTCTATAAGGAGTCGAATCGTTTATTTAAAATGCTATAAAATAAATAAACCAAATTAAATAGAATTGTGGAAATTAAATAATAACTAATAAATAATAAATAATAAATAATAAATAAAATGAAATGAATATTTAATAATAACACAATAACTAAATTTAATGGGAAAAAATAAAAATAAATGATAAACAAAATAAATCTAACTACTTTGGCCTCATATTGATCAATTTTTGCCGATTTAATGAAATCGGGCTAAAATTGACCGTTTAAAATATCATTGGCCCTAAAATAATAAGATAAAAATAAATCACATGAACATTAAAATATATATTTTTATATATTTCTTTTTAAAAGATAACAAAATTACAATAAGATTAAGAAAACTGTTTAAACCAAATAACAAAATTTAAGTAAAAATCATATTAAGACAAGTAGATTAAAAAAAATAATAGAAGCATATTGTGTGTATGAGTTATAAAGAAATAATTGGGCTAAGCCCAGCTGAACACATGAAGATCAAAATATAAAAAAAAAGGTCAGTAATAATAATAAATAAATAATAAAAAAAAAAGAAAAAAGAAAGGATTAATTAATTGGTGCAGCATACGATGCTGTCTCCATCTTTTCAAAACAATTGTTTTTTTAGAAAATCACTTCTCAAAAAGATTCAGAAAACAAAAGTGAAGAAACAACCCACCCACATGACGGCGGCGACCTCCCTCTCAAACGGTGCAAACTCATCACTCTCTCGGATATCTCGCTGCTTCTCACCCGACGATCTCACTCAATTTCGGTTTCCGTTCGGTCTCTCTCAACGTTCGCTCAGGTTTCACGTTCGGTTTTCTCGTGGATTTGCGGTTTTGAGTTCGCGATGGTGTTTCTGGTTGGGGTTCGTGTGCGGTTTGCATTTGGATGGTGGGCCGGCGGCTTTGGGAGGTGGTCCGCAGTGGTTTTGCTCACGGGATCCATTCGAAATTCGCCCGAAAAGAAAAAAAACTCACGGCTTCGGCTCTCTCTCTCTCTCTCTCTCTCTCTCTCTCAGCGCTAAGTTCAAGGCCTACGGTATCAGCTTGTTGGTTTTCGCTTTGATTTTGTTTTAGCGTTTAGAGCTGTGTTTGGGTTTCAGATGCGTTTCGAGGAATGATGGTGTTGGTGAAGTATTGATGGTTATGGCTTTCAAATGGATTTGTGTGATTTTTTTCTTTTCCGGATCCCCCCTTGTTGCATTGCGGATTGAGTTTTAATATGAAATTCAATTTGCATTGTTTGGCTTGTGTAGTGGTAGTATGTACGGAAGATTCGTTTTTCGAAAGTTTTGTTTTAGTGCGGCGAAGGATTGTGAGTGTTTGCACTGCTGCATTGAGTGGAGTAGCAAGGGCCGTACAAGCTGGTGGGGTCTCCTATGAAATTGTGGTGTGAATGGAATTATGTTGTGCACATACCAAGAAAATGCTTTTTTTTGTGTGACTGTGAAATTGCAGATAGAGAAATATCTGTACAACATGCCTTCTCATTCTATTATTTTTCAGGTTTGTTAATGAAATAAAAAAAGAGAAAGTTAAACTAATAATAGTAAAAATAATTAAAAAAAGATATAATAATAATAATAATAAAAGATAATAAGAATAATAATAGTAATAATAATAGTGATAATAATAACTAATAATGATAATAAAAATGATTGTGAAAATAATAATAATAAAAAGTGAATTAAAATAATAATATAATAACAATAATAGTAATAGAAGTAAATATGGAAAATAATAATAATCATAATAAAGACTAATAAAATAATAATAACAAAAATAGAAAAAAGAAAATAAAAGGAAAATTAATAATAATAATGAAAAGGAGTACAATAATAGTACTGTACGATAATGATAATAATAATAATGATAAGAATTAATAATAAATCAAATACTAATAATAATAATAGAAAAAATAATAACGATGATGATAATAATAATAATAATAGATGATAAGGAATAGATTTTTTGTAATTTTTTGATAATGAATTTAAACAAAAATAAAACTTATAATGAAAAGAGAATAAAAATGCCTTTTTGGATTTTTTCGATTATCAGACAGAAAGATTAAAACGGTAAATATTTTGGATTTTTTTGAATAATGGTACATATTTTTGAATTTTTGAAGTATATTGGTAAACAGAAAATAAAAAGAGTACGTGTAGGAAAAATTTGGGGTATGACACCAACAAATGTGGTCTTCCACTATCATCACTGGAGAGGGATTCCACAAAGGTCCTCAATGATCGGTACCCAGCTGCACATAACTATCGAGGTCGTGTAATGATCCAAGAAAGATTCCTGCATCAAAATACTTCCAAGACGGTCGCAAGACTGGGTGTGGAACTCACTACTACCAACATAGAAAAATTCCATGAAGCCAAAGTGAAAGTCTACTCTAAGCCCTAGGGTGCACTCGAGCCCCGGTTACGAGCTCATCTCATAGTAACCCCATCCCACAGAAAAAAGTCAAACCAGACAGTCCAGTATTTTTTATGCGCTGGAACTGCGTATGTGTATGCTCAGGTGTTGCAGGCTCGCCTGGAATGAATGTGTTTACCGTCTTGCAAATAAGACACATCGTCGCGAGTTCGCGTTTAGAGTGAGTGAGGTGAGAAAATAAGTTCCCTAAGGGAAAGGCAATTTTTGTTTGTTTTTTCTTTTAGAGAAATGTTTTGATTGTTTTTGTTTGTGAAAATAGCCTCATGATTAGACTTGTACATCATGCTAGACAAGCCCATACTATTCCAAGAAGGAATGAATATGAGTGCCCCATGGAATAAGTCTCTGTATCTAAGACTACTTCAGCCTTTATTAAAGTGTTTTTTAGCTTTTCTTTATGAGATGAGAAAGAGAAAGAAAAGCGAACAAAGGCAAAAAGTCTAAGGGGAAAACTATAATCCTAGTGTTATCATACATGGATGAACCTATGTTAGTGTGGTTTCTATCCTAAGGAGAAGGAAAAGAGAAACAAAACAAATAGAATACAATTTACTTCTTAATGAAGTTAAGTTGACTCTAACAAGGGATTAACATGAAGTTATAAGAACCTAACAAACACAAGTATGAAAGGTAAAGAAAAAAGCAAATAAATGCATAAAGAAGTAAAAGGAATAAGTTGTGAAAAACTTACCTTAACCTCCCTACAAAACAAAGGTTAGTGTTGCATATTATTAAAAATAATAAAACAAAGATCAATTAAATCCTAATGATTCTAGGACCTAAAACTAGACTCGATCTTAAGTCTAAAGGTGCTAAAAACAAGGCAATACAAAAATCCAGCAGCTACTACATCATTCATGACACAAACAGCTACTAAAACAATGCAACAATGCAAGACAACTTTTTACAGCCAACATTCAGCATGCAAAACAAGTGTGAAAAAAAGTCACAAACAACATGCAAACGTCTACATTTTACAGCTACTGTATTGAAAAACAGATGCGAAAAACATGGCAGATTTTATTGTTTTCATTTTTATGCACAAAATGAATGACAAATAGTGTAAATGCATCACAAAACATTATTTACAAACATCACAAGTATGGTGCAAACATGTGAGGATTGATTAACGTATGAACATGATTATTTTTGTGGATGCATACAAACAAAAATGCACACCAAAAGTAACAACAACAATTATGTATTTTGAGTTTCATTCTCATAGACATATGAACATGAATTACATAATGTAAAAACAAATATCAACAATTAAACATGCAATTGATGCAAAACAGAATTAACATATTATTGAATCATAAGCAAAGATGCAAACAAAATGCAAAAGTATGCACACTTGTGTTTATGCACTTTCAAGAACTCATGGCATCGCATTTACACAATTTGGAAGCATGCATAGATCATGAACATGATGCAAAACAGAATATGAACATTCATTTATGCTAATGGATGCATTTAAACATGGCACAACAATGTACAAAAGGCACCACATGCATTAATGGACAATTAAGCACCCCATATGCAAAAGTAACGAAACGCTTGTCGAAACGACTAAATCACATACTGAAAATCGACCTAAAAATTCCCTAAAATCAATGCTTAAACATGTATGAAGATTAAAGGAACAAAGAAACATGAATAAGCCATCAAACAAGCTGAAATTCCATATTCAAACAGCGTTAATCGGTTAACAGTATAAGTTAACCGGTTAACAAACTCAAAACAGCAGCAAATTGTGGCCAAACACATGTGTTAACCGGTTAACCAAATACGTTAACTGGTTAACACTGATCAGAATGTAAAAAATTGTTTTGAAATAAGTGCTTTTGGCCACAAACTCACTTCTAATAATCCCTAACACACATGTGAACATGTTAACACGAATTTCTACCTAGAGGGAGCATTTTAACACTTATTAGGACCTAGATTATGCTTCGGATCTAGCTTATAACAATCAAAATACACACATCGCAAACAAAGAGGATTTGAACGGTAAAACGCAATCGAAACGATAAACATGTGAAGAATGCCGTTACAGCGAGATGAAGAGAATAAGTTAAATAATAAATGGTTATGGATCACCAACCTACGAAGCGGAGAATTGCTTCGGTGAGTGCTGCGATGAATCAGAGTGCAATTGAAGAAGAAAACCCGAAGATCCGCGAATGCAAAATAAATGTGATTCGTTCTTGACGCTTCTTGATTAATCACTTCCAATGCTCCAAGATTAATCCAAAAACTAGTAGCAATTCTTCCACAATTCACAAATCAATGGAGGATAAAGATTAAGCTTCAAGATCTTCAAGTTACAAGGTGAAACTTGAAGAGCTTTTCTTTAAAGTTTTGGTGAGTTTTGAGGAAATGGGAGAATTGAGAGAAAAATGAGAGATTGAAGATGAAAATGGTGAAAATGAATTGCCAACCCTTTTCTTTGGGATGATTAGGGATTATATAGGGGCTAGGCTTGGAGCTAGGTTTGGGAAAGAAGTTTGGTTTTGGTTTGGGATTAGGGTAGGAGTTAGTTAAAAGTGGTTAGGACTAGAGAATATTCCTTGGAATATTCCTTAGAATAATCTAGAAGGTGGTAGAATATGGTAGAAACATCCAAGGGAAATGAGGTGGTATTGAAGTGGAAAAATGAGAGGAAAAAGAATGGAAGGAAATGTGGAAGGAAATGATGAACACAACTACTTTTTAAATGATTTTCCCAAAATTCACACCTGTTAACCAGTTAACCAAATACGTTAACCGGTTAACGGCCTCAGAATTTCAATTCTTCATTTTTTTTATGAATATCCCATGGAATGGCTTTGAATTTATTTTTGGTGTGATTTCCCTTCTTTGAGCTCCAAGGTTGTCAAGCCTAGCCCAATCACATGCCTCATGCATATGCAAATGATTTATGCTTTACTCTTTTTTGTTATTTTTTGAATGCGATGCTATGCTTGGATGATCATGCGAGACGAAGCATAAGCCACTTGAAGTTGACAATAAATTAAGAGGACAAAATTTTAGGGTATTACAGATTCCTACCCTTCTGAGATTGCAAGGTTAAATGAAACGACGATGTGGTACAGATTACCCAGATCGCAGTCATTCCCTTATTCCTTTATTCTTTGCGTGGACCTCACTTTCTGATTTTCAATCCACCAAGATACCCTTTTTTACCTGAGCTTTCCAATGCGGCTTTTCAGCTTACCAGGCATACAATTTTTTTATTATGTCCCTAACTTTTGCCTGAGCTTTTTATTCTGTTTTAGCTCGCCGGGATGCCCCCTTTTTGCCTGGACTTTATTCTGTTTTTGTCCAGCGGGTCTTTTTATGCGAAGTATTTTTTGTCTGTGTTTGAGTTAACAGGGGATTGTAAATCTTCGTCATCCATAGTAGTGAGCATCAGTGCTCCAGCAGAGAAAACTTTCTTTACTATGAATGGGCCTTCATAGTTCGGGGTCTACTCGCTCCTATGATCTTAGTCTGGAGGAATGATTCTTTTGAGTACAAGCTCACCAACTTGATACTCTCGAGTGTGTACTCGCTGATCGAATGACCGCTTCATTTTCCTCTAATAAAGCTGGCCATGGTAAACAACTGCTAATATCTTTTCGTCAATTAAGCATAATTGATTATATCGGGCACGCACCCATTCAGCCTTGTCGAGCTTGACATCCATCATTACACGCAAAGAAGGAATCTCAACTTCAACAGGTAAGACTTCCTCCATGCCATATACCAGGGAAAATGACTTTCCCCAGTAGACATCCTGACAGACGTTCGGTACCCCTGCAAGGCAAACGATAACATCTCATGCCAATCTTTATAGGTGACGACCACTTTCTGCAAAATCTTCTTGATATTCTTGTTTGTCGCCTCGACCGCACCATTCATCTTTGGCCGGTAAGGAGAAGAATTGTGATGTTGGATTTTGAAGTCCCGACACAGTTCGACCATCATTTTGTTGTTCATATTGGAACCATTATCAATAATGATTCGCCCGGGAACTCCATATCTGCAAATAATTTCTTTCTTCAGAAACCTGGCCATCACCTGTCTGGCGACGTTGGCATAAGACGTTGCTTCGACCCATTTGGTGAAGTAATCGATTGCGACCAATATGAAACGATGGCCGTTCGAAGAAGTAGGCTCAATTTCTTCGATCATGCCAATGCCCCACATGGAAAAGGGCCAAGGAGATGACATGACATTGAGAGGGCTTGGAGGTACATGCACTTTGTCTGCATATATCTGGCACTTATGGAATTTGTGGGCGTATGAACAACAATTTGCATCCATTGTTAACCAGTAATACCCCGATCTCAATAACTTCTTTTCCATTGCATGCTCTCCTGTATGGGTACCAAAAGATCCCTCGTGGACTACCTGCATTAACATGTCCGCTTCGTGTGTATCCATGCATCTGAGCAGGACCATGTCAAAGTTTCTCTTGTACAGAATGCCATCCACGTTTAAGAAGAAACTAGAAGCAAGTTGCCTTAAGGTCTTTTTGTCATTGGAAGATGCCCCTGATGGATACTCTTTATTTTTCAAGAAGTGCTTGATGTCATAATACCAAGGCTTATCATCAGATACCGCATCAACAGAGAACATACAAGCCGGTATATCAAGCCTGGAGATGTCTATCCTGGGGACATAATTCCAACTCATTACTTTGATAGACGAAGAAAGCATAGCCAGTGCATCGGAAAACTGATTTTCATCTTGTGGTATATGTTGAAGCTTTACTGGTTTGAAGAACGTCAACAGTCTTCTGGCATATTCCCTGTAAGGAATTAAATGATCTTGGTGTGTATACCACTTGTCGGTAATTTGATTAATCACAAGGTCTGAGTCTCCAAATATATCGAGGGTCTTAATCCTAAGATTAATAGCCTCCTCTATTCCCATTATGCACGCCTCGTATTCCGTTTTATTGTTGGTGCAGCCAAAAGTAATTCTGGAGGCAAAGGGAAAATAAATAACTTTAGGAGTAATTAGAACAGCACCAACTCCGCGCCCATTAATTTTGACAGCCCCATCAAACATCAATATCCATTTGGATTCAGGGTCTGGCCCCTCATCTGGGAGTGGTTCCTCGCAGTCCTTTGCTTTGAGGTGCATGATTTCCTCATCAGGGAAGTCAAATCTCATGGGTTGATAATCATCCTTAAGAGGTTGTTGTACAAGATAGTTTGAGAGCATGCTTCCTTTGATGGATTTATGTGAAGTGTATTGAATGTCGTACTTTGTCAGCACCATTTTCCATCGTGCAACCCTTCCGGTTAATGCAGGTTTCTCAAAAATGTATTTGACAGGATCCATTTTTGAAATTAATAGGGTAGTGTGGGTCAACATGTACTGTCTCAGTCGGCGAGCAGCCCATGCCAAAGCGCAACAAGTTTTCTCGAAGAGTGAGTATCGGGATTCACAATCGGTAAACTTTTTGCTAAGGTAGTATATTGCATGATCTTTTCGACCAGACTCATCATGTTGGCCTAAAACACACCCCATTGATCCTTCTGATACAGTCAAATACATGATGAGTGGCCTCCCCGGGACCGGAGGCATCATGATTGAAGGTTCCTGCAAGTAATCTTTAATCTTTTCAAAAGCCCTTTGACAATCTTCATTCCACCTGATCGCCTGCTCTTTTCTTAGCAATTTGAATATTGGTTCACATGTAGCTGTGAGGTGAGATATGAACTGTGCAATGTAGTTCAATTTATCCAGGAAGCCACACACTTCTTTTTTTGTTCGGGGTGTAGGCATATCTTGTATGGCTTTAACATTTTCAGGATCTACCTCAATCCCTCTGTGACTTACAATGCAACCCAACAGTTTTCTGGAACGCACCCCAAAGGTGCACTTGTTAGGATTTAACCTCAGACGATACTTTCTCAGTCGTTCAAATAGCTTCTTGAGGTTAACCAAATGATCTTCTTTGTCTCGGGACTTGGAGATCATGTCGTCCACATAACATTCAATCTCTTTGTGGATCATATCATGAAATAATGTCACCATTGCCCGCTGATAGGTTGCCCCTGCATTCTTCATACCAAAAGGCATGACCTTGTAGAAAAACTTACCCCAAGGGGTAATGAACGTTGTCTTCTCCATGTCCTCCGACGCCATTTTAATCTAGTTGTAGCCGGAGAAACCATTCATGAAGGAGAATACCGAGAATTGAGCCGTATTATCAAGCAATACTTCAATGTGAGGTAATTGGAAATCATATTTTGGGCTTGCTCTGTTTAAATCCCGGTAATCGACGCACATCTGGACCTTGTCTTCCTTCTTTGGTACTGGAACAATATTAGCTACCCAGGGTGGATAACTAGTCACGGAAAGGAACCCGACGTCCCACTGCTTCTGAACCTCTTCTTTAATCTTCATCTCCATGTCAGGACGGGCTCTTCGAAGCTTTTGCTTAACAGGAGGGCAGTCTTCCCTTAGTAGTAGCTTATGCATCACAATGTCTGTATCCAAACCCGACATATGTTGATATGACCAAGCAAAGATGTCTACATAATCTCGAAGCATGCCAACTAACCCTTGTTTTACTCCGGCATGCAGACTAGCCCCAATTTTAATTTCCTTCTTTGCATCTTTTGTTCTGATGTTGATAACCTCAATCTCTTCTTGATGAGGCTGAATCACTCTTTCCTCCTTCTTCAACAACCTAGCCAATTCTTCAGGGAGTTCACAATCTTCCTCAACCCCTTCATCATCTTGGTAGATTGGATTATCGAAATCATACTTAGTCATAGTAGAAGAGTTATCAAAGAAATCAAAATGATTGGTTCTGCACAATTGATGTGCTTATTTCAAAATTTGTTTTTATGATGAAAACAAACAAAACAAAAGAAAAACATTGCCATTTTTATTGTTTTTTTGTTGTGAAAAATTTTAAAAAAGAAAGAAAGGGAACACAGTTTGAATGAAAAATGTCCTTTATTCGTGATAAAATAAATTGCATAGCATGCAAGGTGGCCCTACAATGGATCCATACACCTTAGGCATAGTGCAAGATTTTGACATGCGTATGATAATGAGAAAATAAAGAAAATTACTCTGGCAGGCAAGTGACTTGAATGAAGCCTTCTGCAAACCAATTCTTTAGCTTTTCCCCTGGAATACATGGGCGCACCCAGTTATTGAGATCACAATCACTATCAGCATCATCTTCAATAGCATAGACTTGATTTGGGTCAATCACTCCCCCGCTTGAGAAACTGATTGCCCTGCTTGGAGTTCCTGTTGCTTGTCCTGGGATGTAGCCTATCCCAAACTTGTCTTCCTTTTTGTCCACCTGGACTAGCTTGCCCCAGCCTTGGGCATTTCTAGCTTCAACCACTTCTCTGGCCTGCTTGTAGGAAGATATAGAAGTTCATACTCTTTCGTTGCCCTTAGTGGCAGAATTGGGAGCAACAATATTGACATTCACAACTTCAAAGTCTTGGCATAATGTTTCATGGATCTCCCCATCCATTTCAACGTATTTGAATGTAGACAAATGGCTGACGAAGATATCCTCCTCCCCGCACACAGTAATCACTCGACCACCAACAACATATTTCAAGTTTTGATGCAAGGTTGAAGTCACTGCGCCTGCAGCGTAAATCCACAGACGTCCCAGAAGGAAGTTGTAAGCTGGCTGGATATCCATGACGTAGAATGTGATTTTGAAGACCTGCGATCCTATCTTCACTGGAATTCAACCTCACCAAATACCAATCTTCTAGAACCATCAAATGCTTTTACCACTAGGTAACTTGGTCTAAGAATTAGTCTGTCTATCTTCAACTTCATCAAAGCTTTCTTCGGAAGTACGTTCAAAGAAGAGCCAGTGTTGACTAGAACGTGAGATAACATAGCACCCTTGCACTCCATAGTGATGTGCAATGCCTTGTTATGATTTCTCCCTTCCGTTGTCAAGTCTTTGTCTGTAAAACCCAGTCCATGACTGGCATTGACATTTGCAATCACAGTTTAAAGTTGCTTCACAGTTATCTCTTGCGGAACATAAGCCATCTGTAGAACCTTCAACAATGCCTCACGGTGTGCTGGAGAGCACATAAGTAGAGACAATATCGAAATCTTTGAGGGTGTTTGGTTTATCTGATCAACCACTTTGTAATCTCTCTTCTTGATGATCCACATAAATTCTTCGACCTCTTTCTCAAAGGTACTTTGCTCTTTTGATGGAATCACCACTTCTTCTGTAGCTACATGTTTCCCTTTAGCCCGTGCGGCAGCCTCAACTTCGTTGTTTGTTCGGAGAGTTTGTGGAGCGAAGAGCCGTCCACTCCTGGTGAACCCCCCTACTCCACCAACATTTACAACAATTGGATCAATAACAACAGGAGACTTGTCTTCAACCTTCCGTCCTTGAACATACACATCTGAGCCATAATGCCAAGGCACTGCTCTTTGACTTTCGTAGGTGACCGGTCCAGGAATCGTGATGGTTATAGGGCTTGTTGTAATAGGCCTTACCTCCTGTGGTACGTAGATAATAACTGGTGCTAGGTGAGAAGTCATTTCTTCTGGAGTAAAATGTATAGTGATAGTAGACACATCGTCTCTTTGATTGTTTACCATATCAAACTGCAGCGTGCCTTCATCGATTAAAGCTTGGATACCCATTTTCAACTTATCACACCCGTTCTCAGAAGTCTTAGAACCTTCACAGTCTTTGCTATATCCAGGAACCACCTAGCCTTTCAACAATCTTTCTTTTACAACAGCCAATGGGGTCTTAACTTCACTAACTTTCAGTATCAGATTCAGGATTTTTCCTTCTTCAATAACGTTAACCTTTTCCCCTCCATGATTGGGCATAGGGTTAGTATTAACATTTGGCGGTGGTGAAAAGTTGATGGTTTTTGTGTCAATCAAATCTTGGACTTTCAGCTGTAAAGCCCTGCACTTCTCAGTTGTGTGCTCCAGGGCACCTGAATGAAAAGCACATCTGGCGTTGGCATCGTAGCCCGGTGGTAGAAAATATCCAGTGATGGGTTGCAGTGTCCTTAACTGAATCATGTTCATATCCAATAATCTTTTTAGCAGTGTAGTATATGTCATTGGAATGGGCACAATGACACAATCAGATTGGCTGAACGTTGTTGGTAAGGTCTATGTTGACGCTGATTCTGTTGCTGTGGTTGTTGTTGAACAAGCCCTGATGGGATGGTAACTGCAGCCACCTGACCATGGTAATTATGATGACCTTGGCCACAACATCTGTTGTAAACAATATTAGTTTCACCTTCCCTCTTCCTCTAGGGACCGACAAAGGGTTTTCTTGCTCCAGATGAGCTACTGGCACCGGTATCTTGTATCTTCCCCATCTATAACAAATTTTCTACTCTTTCACCAGCAATGACAAGATCAGTAAATTTGGTGGTTGCACAGGAATCTAGACGGTAGATAAACACCCCTTGTAGAGTACGCATGAACATATTCACCATTTATTTCTCTAGCAACGGAGGTTGTAATTGGTGCCACCTTTGGGAATACTCTTTGAAACTTTCTATAGCATTCTGCGACATGCTCTAAAGCCGTGTACGATTTGGAGCCATGTCCAGATTATACTGATAATGCTTGACAAAGGCTTCATCCAATTCATTCCAGCTCCTGATAGAAACCTTACTTAGCTTTATGTACCATTCTTGGGATGCCCCGACGAGACTATCCTGGAAATAGTACATCCACAACTTTTCATCATCGGTATGAGAGCAATTCTACCGAAAAAAGACTGGAGATGGGTCCTTGGGTAGGAAGTACTGTAAACACCCCAAATTTTCCCTCACTAAGTTCACACCCTGGCTTGTGATCTTTCATCTTTGCATAAGTTAAAGCATATCATCTCATATTGCATTTTTGTTTCATTGCATTAGTTCAACTTCATCCGTATCTAGGGTTTGTGATATGAGCAATCCAAGGATCCATCTGAGCCACTCCTAAGTTCTCCAATCATTCCAAGAGGGTCCTTGTGTGTTCCATCATCATATTATATCCCTCAAAGATTAAGGAAGTCAAAAAATCACAAGAACTGGCAAAGCATGGAAGCAGAGCTAGGGTTTCACTACACAGATGACCTGAAATTAGGGTTTTGGATTCAGAGGCCATAACTCCAAATTTTTTGGTCATTCTTGTTTCTAATAGTCTCAATATGTTATAAGGATCATGTGTACCAAGTTTGATGAAGAAATTCATTGTGGAAGTCATCTGTTCACTGGGTAACTTCTTGAGCAAGTCAGAGCAAAATCAGGGCATCTGAGGCCCCCACCAATGGAACCAAAGTGATATTTTCATCAAATTGAAGTTATATGATCTTTATTTGATCATGTAACTGCTTGGAGGTTCACAAAAATGAAGGAATTTGAGCTAAACTAAAAGTTGCCAAAAATGGAAATGACTTGTAATGGAAACTTTCCATTTTGGGAAAGTTTTTCAACCTCCTCTTTCTCAACCAAAAATGCTTCAAATGAAAAATTGTTGGTCATGAAAGTTGTAGATTGGATCATTCCCTTTTCAAAAAGTACAAGAACATGTTCTAATTCATTATGGAACTCAAGTTATGGCCTTACAAAGTTGGGAAAAATCCTATAATTTTCACTTTCACACCAAAGAGGATTTTTTGCAATTGCACATACCAAGTCATTTTGTGACCTCTAATCACTCTCTAAGCATCATACAAACATAATAAATTGCATTGTGACCAAAATTTCCCAAAGAATCACAAATTTCTATGGCTTGCATCACAAGTTTTCTCAAAGGGGGAAAATCACATAACATTTGCAAAACCTATGAGATATTTCCCTCCAAGCCATCCAGCTGCATAATCTCAATCCCATGGCTTTCCTTTATCAATGCTGAGCCAGAACATGCCATAGAACAGCTGCTACATGAGCCCATACCTCAAGTACATAATTTGTTGACTTTTTGCAAATGAACCCATACCAATCAGCTGCAGCCACAACCACTCTCTGGCCAATAGGGTTATGTTATGTGGACCAAAAGCAAGCCATAACACAACACACACAAGCCTGAATCATCAGATACACCAAGTTTCACAAAATCACCTTCAAGCTTCAAACTTTCGAAATACTCTGTCCAGCCACTCAAACTTCAAATAAACTTCACCATTCAACTCACCATCATCAATAGAACATTTCCCAACCCTCAAACAAGCCTGAAACCCCAAAAACACAAAACACGATTTCAGACCAGTTGAGGTGCAACCACTCAATCCAGCCATTTTAAACTCTATCAAAGCATTACAACATCATCAGGGGGTCAAGTGAAGGGGATTTGCACAGGAGAGGAGGTCCAAAAGCTCCAGAGGTGAAAGCTTCAGCTCAGGTAGCCACCTTCAAACATTTTTCCAGAACTTGTGTTTTATATTATAGAAATGATCTATATGCTTCACTGATCACACTGCACTTGTTAGTTTTGAAAATGATTGAGTATTGAGCTTGTAACATGTTTCTGAAAGTTTTGCCATTTTTGAGTTTTGATTCGTATCTTGTTCATGAGCCATTAGAAATTAGTTTTGAGGTTGGATTCAGGTTTAGGAAGGTGTGGGGGAGTGATCTGGAGCTTTAGAGCTCTGGAAATGGCCTAGGGAAGAAGTTGATGTTGGGGTCTCGCCGGAGAAGATGACCAGAACACAGTTCCGATCATCTGAAGGTGATTAGGGTTTAATTAGGGTTTTAGTGTGAGTTTGAATGAGGAGCGTTGGATTAGGATTCCCGCGCGTGTTTGGAGGGCCAGGATGTGTCCATTTAGTTATAATTGTGATTAATTAATTAATTAGGATTAAGCCAGATTGAATCTGGGCCTTTGATTTGCGCGCTGGTCAATGCATTTCCCCCCAGTTTGAATCTGGTCCACTGGATTGGATTACTTTCATTAAAATTCATTTTATTTTCATTTAAATTGCATTTTCTTTACCATTTTATTTAAAAATACCTAGAAATATCATAAAAATATTTCCTTCTGCATTTTTATTCCAAATATTTTTCTTCACCCAAAAAAAAATTTATTTTTATTTTTTGCATTAAAAAATAATTTAAAAAAATATTTAAATGTTTATTTTAATTAATTAATGGAAATTAATTAATTAAAATACCATTTAGGTTTCTAAAAATTCCAAAAAAAATTCACATTGCATCTTAGGACATTTAGAAACATTGTCAAACCATTCATACAAATTTCTTTTTGGTTTTGATCCAAGTTTGACATTTTTCTTGAATTTAGGGTTCATAAAATTCCTTTTTTGGAACCCTAACTTTGAAAATTCTTTTCTGCCTAACCATGAAGGGTTTGACAATGATTCGTTTTGAATTGTTTTCCATATAGCATGTAGTTTCTAGGATATTTTTTCCATGAATTTATCTTTCATTTTCAAATTGATTTGCATTTTTTCTCTTAAGGTACCCAAAAACCCTAGTTAACTTAGAAAAATCATAACTTCTTTTAGGTTAAGAGTTAGACCTTCTCCCTTGGGGTATGATATCATATGGAGTTAGGGTTCCTTTGAGTTCATTTGCAAATTTATATGATGTGATTTGTTTCTGTTTTGGTCATTTGCCTCTCATCCTTTCATGTAACCCTAATTTTGCATCCATACTTGCATCTTACATTGCATTTCATGAACATATGAACTTGCCATGACATTCTAAGCACTTTTATGCCATGTTAGACATCTTAAGACACTGCTTGAACATTTCTTGGTCATTTCTTCATACATTTGCTATGCCTTGCATCCATTTCATTTCATAAACATCCATGTGTTTTTATGTTTCCCATTTTCTTCATTTTCATCCATTCTCTTTGTATGAAAATTCATAGCACTTGGTATGCCTTTGCATCATCTCATAGCATCATTTTCATCATGTGATTGCTTCTGGTTTTGTTTCTTTGCCATTTCATATGCTTCATTTCACTCCATTTCTTTCTTTATGCTAACATTTTCAGGTGGTAAGTTAACTTGAGAAGTGAATTTGCCTTCACTTCTCATTTCTCTTCATCTTCTTCATATGCATATTTGTTGCATTTTCTATTGTCTTAGAGTGAACTTTCTCATTCATGTTCATCTCTCACTTTCTTTCTCTAAGTCACTTATCTTCTTCAGTGAAGTAAGTAACTTATTCATCTGTTTCTTCCTCCTTTCATCTGCTTCATCCCTTGGTGGCCTCTTTGAAGATCTTTCTCAAGCCTTACAAACCATAGGAACATCCAAGCATGATAATAATTAGGGTTGTGATTAGTCCCCCTTAGTTTTCACCTTTGTGTCTTCTTTGTGTCTCTCTTCTCACCTCATCATTAGAGACTAAACCTTTATGGCTTTAGGACTTTGGAATTAGGGTTATGCCTGCATCCTTCTCTTAGGATGGAGTGTATAACTTTAATCCTAAGTGTTAAACCCTTAATTTGTTTAAACCTCTTAATCAATTCATCTTAGTAATCACTAAGACATTAACTTGTAACTTGGGCCTTACATTAGGGTTCTAATTCTTCCTTTATTGGTTAAGAAGGACTAACCCTAGTGTTTAATGGACAAGTCCCCCTCAAGTTGTCTTACAAACCATAAAATTCACTTCTTAATCTCACCCTTAACTAAAATCCACTTTAATAAAGGCTTGTTTTGTCATGAGGTTAATCCCTAATCATGGATTAAGTTGAGGTATCTTCCTCAGCTTAAGTGTGCTCATCTATTATCCTTCTATTAGGATGGTGTAATGAGCTCACTAATCCTTGATTATGGCTTAAACTCATTACTTAACACCAAACAAAAACCCAAAAACATCTAAATAATCACAAGTAGGTTAATGATCTTAATCCTACATCATCATGGTAATTAAATTGAGATGTTTATCTCATACTTAAAGTATTCTCATTATCCCTAATCTAAGGGATGATATAATGAGTTTACTAACCCTTGGTTTACGCTTAAGCTCATTAACTTATGACAAACACAAAAAAACAATAACAAGACTGAAAACACAAAAACAAACAATAATCATCTCCTTCGGGATTCTTTTCTCATCATTCTCATTCACAAACAAGAACTTGCTTCTTCCGTCTAATGCAAGAAAATTAGCACTCGAGCCAGACGAGTCATACACTTGAGCATAGGCAAGCAAGCAGTTCATAGTCAATTTATCTTTCAGTCTCTTTGAGTCGAACTACGGTGTTCTGACTTCCTCATTGCATGAGAGGATACGTAGGCATAACTTAACAGTTATCGAACAAAAGTCTCTGTGTCTTCCCACTCTTTCAGCATTCTTCTTAAGCCTCATTCCCGAGCATTTCACCTCACTTTATTGCACTGACACTTGTACATTCTTTTCCAGCTTTTGCACACAGATAACACAAACACTACCCCTTTAAACACAATCTTTTAAACGTGGATCCCGTCAAGTACGACGAACAATCTGGGTGCTAATACCTTCCCAGGTTGTAACCAACCCCCTTTCTCAGTTTCTCTGGTTCGCAACCGTCTTATCAATATATTTCTAGGTTTATGCAGCATTACCTTTCCTTCGGGATAAAAATGCCTAGCTGGAGACTCTATTCAGTTCATTTTCTTCTCCTTTTTCGCCGACCGTTCGCGCTTGTACCGGGATGCGAATCTTCGGAAGCGACAGCTTGGCGACTCTGCTGGGGACCCTTATATTGCAACCAGGGCTTCTGGTTCTTTTTGTGGGTTCCTCCTAGCGCTTGTTTGATTTGTGTTTATGGGGGTGTTATGTGCTACTTGTGCTTATTTATTTGCTTTATTTATTTATTTCTGTACAACTTTATTTATCGCTTTCATTTTATGCATTTCATACTGTCATTATCATGTGCTGGATCTGCTGTTTCTTTGGTGGGTGGGTATCATTGAGTGATTAAGGTCCTATACCTGGGACCTGAGTGACACATAGGCTAGAGTGGCTTCATATTCTTTCCCATTCCATTTCGGTCTGGTGTGGGAATATGAAACACAGTTCAGACATGGGTTTCTTCTTGAGAACTCAGTGCTACAGATTTCATGTAGTACTAGGGCTATCTGGGAAGCCTACTAAGTCTGGATGACCTTTTTATGACCTTCAACATCTGAGGTGAATTAGAGGAGGATCTTTTATGGTTATTGTAAACACTGTACCTCCGGGTTAGAAGTGTTTACACTTCTCATAACTGATCCAAGTCTGAGGATCCTTGTTCTAGAACATTACATGTGAGTGGGTTGGGATGTTTACAGGTTTGCAGGAACCCTTGGCCTCATCATACCCTTTGTTACTAGATTTGTTAAGGTTGTAATATTTGGACAGTTCTTGTGATTACCCTGGACTTGTGACTCTTTATTTGAGTCCCCCACCTGGTTACTGGATTTCTAAGCCTCCATCTGGACTTATGAACATACATGGACTTTTACCGAGGCAGATAAACAGATCCAACACTTAATCACAAACCCTTTGCATATCATTTTGCATACATCATTTTCGCATCATTTAACATTTTCTTATTTGTTTTACAGGGTATCCATCTCATTATCTTTGGTTTGGTTTTGACCCCTTCTACTGCTCAAACTTCTCCAGACATCTTCTCCTGCACCTTCATCAGTTTGTCAGTGATTCTTCTCCAGCTATCTTCATCAGAGACTCATCTCCAACGTCTCATTCAGTGACCTTCATCAGTAGTTGCTATTAGTCTCCTTCACCAGAATCCATTATTAGCATGGACACCTCCAGAAAGAGCAACATCACATACCACTTCTTTGAGCCCACCCTGACTGGCATCAGGCAGATCCAGTCCCTCATTACCCCTGGTCATGTCCCACTATTCAGAGAACACTATGGAGGCATATTGGACATGATCATGGACCTGGATGCATCCCAGAGGAGCATGATCCATACTTGTTTGCAGTTTTATGATCCACCACTCAGATGCTTCACTTTTCCTGATTTCCAGTTGGGACCTCTTTTAGAAGAATTTTCCATGTTGTTAGGAGTTCCTATCAGGAGAGGGATTCCTTTAAACCCTGAGACGGTTGCTCCCAAAAATGAAGACATAGCCAGGGCATTGCATTTGGAGCCTACCCTCATTGACCAGAGCATGACCACCAAGGCTGGAGTTCCAGGCCTTCACCTAGACTTCCTTATCTCCCAGGCCACCCTGCATGCTGCAGTAGGGGAATGGAAGGCTGTCTGTGCACTTCTAGCCCTTAATATATATGGGGCTATTTTGTTTGCAGATGAGCCAAAGTTTGTGAGCAAGAATTCCATTCACGTGTTCTTATTGAGGAACCCAGTTCCTACCTTGCTTGGGGACTTCTACTACTCAGTACACCAGAGGAATGAGAAGCAAAAAGGAAGACTGGTCAGATGATGTGCTCCTCTTTATTACTCTTGGCTGCTAAGGCACCTGCCAAAGTCAAATACTTTCCTGAACCCCCATCAACAGAAGAACTGGGCCAAGAGATTTATAGCATTGACATCAGAAGACATCAGATGGTGCACTCAGAGTACCAAGGGCAAAGACATCATTACTAGTTGTGGGAAATATCCTAATGTTCCTTTGATAGGAGTGAAAGGTTGCATCAACTACAACCCTTTACTGTTTAAAAGACAATTAGGGTATGCTTTGATTCATCCTCCCAGAGGGCAAGATTTGACCGAGACCCTCTACTGTGAAATCCAGCCCAACTCTGCTGTTGTCAGACAAGCTACCTGGGCTTGGGATAAACATTCAGACTAAGGGAACATCCATCCTTGGCAAGTTCAACAACATTGCTTCAGCACAGTATTCTGATTGGTCTCGTACCAGAGCTCAGATCACCCAGATGCCGTTCACCTTAGAAGATATACCTGGACCTTCAGCAGTGCAACCTGCAGCCACTATCAGTTTGGAAGAGTTTGAGAAGCTAAAAGAAAGGAATACTCAGCTCTCCAAAGCCTTGAAGAAGACTCTCTGGGAGAGAAATGACAATCGTCTAGATAATGAGAGATTGGAAAGGCTCAGGATTGAGCACCTGACCAAGATCGAGAATATGGATGACTACATCAGGAAGGCTAGAGCAGGGGAGTTAGTACTGACGAATGCTTGCAAGGAAGCAAAGACTCAGAAGGCTAGGGCAGAGCATTATCTAGAGGAGAGCCAGGCTAGGTGGATCAGGATCACTAAAGCCCTTACACAGGAAGATCAAAGGACTTAGGCTATGATAGAGCAGTTGGAGGCTAGTGAGAAGAGGCATCAGGAGGCATTATTAGCAGCTCAGAAGGAGATATCTGAATTGAAACTCCGAGCGGGGTTGAAGAGGTCAAAGGATCAGGACAAGCATAAGAAGTTAACCAATGCCATTGCTACCAAGAACCTCCTCATCAGGACTATCACAGAGCACCCCGTAGGTCCAGTGACTGAGGCCCTCCTGAAGGAAGTCAGAGAGGATGACTTTGGATTAGATGTTTGACTCTTTTGCTTGTACTTTCCTTTTATTGTACTTTTGGTTTTGTAGTTGTATTTTGACCCACCATGGGAATTTTATTGTAATCAAACTATGTATCTTCACTATTTGTAATATATATGGTTTTTATTTTTTGGTGGGCTTTATCTCTCTTCACAACATCATCAGCATTTCCTCGAGGACTGGAAAGGTCAAAACCAAAGAACCAAACCGGATACCCTTGGAAGAAAAATAGGCATCCTGCATTGCATACTAACATTTTCTTTGTTTTGTAGGTTTTTTTATTGTTGTTTTCACTTTGTTGTGGTTTCAGGAAACATTGCTCGCAGAAGAGTGTTCCATGTCAACAGAATACACCGGTACCCGACAAGAAACAACCTTCCAGGACTCCAGAATGATCAAGTTTAGCAAGACTTGAATGAAGTAAGGACCCAAATGGCCAATGAGAGGGTTGAGATGAGGAATTAGATGACCCAATTCATGACTGTAATGACTGGTTTAGCTCAGAGCCAAGAAAGACTGAGGGAGTTAGTTGAGAGACAAACTCCTGAAGAACACCATCCAGGTACAGGGGGTACCAGTAACAATGATCACGTGCAACCTCGCATTGATCCACCAGAGTTTGGGCCTCATCTGAACCCATAAATCAATGCCATATGGAATACTCAGGGTAACACTGCTGGAGGAAGGGTCTTGCAAGAGGATCCTCAAGAGGAGCAGTTCACTGTGGTTGGGGCTGGAGACGAGGTTTACGACCGTCAGTTAGATGAAATTGCAGAGAAACTGAGGTCTCTTGAATCCCAGAATTCCCTAGGCTTTGATGTCATGGACATGGGATTGGTGGAAGGGGTGAGAATTCCTCACAAGTTCAAACCCCCGTGTTTTGAAAGGTATAATGGCACATCCTGCCCATGCACCCACCTTCAATCATTCTTGGGAAGATTAAAAGCATACACCATGGACGAAAAGCTGTGGATGTTTTACTTTGAGGATAGTCTAACAGGGGCATCCCGGGAATGGTACTCCCACTTGACCAGAGCCACAATCAGAAACTGGAAAGACTTGACTGAAGCTTTCATCCGACAGTATCAATATAACTTGGACATGGCTCCAAACAGGACCCTTCTGATGGGAATGTCTTAATCTTCCCATGAAAGCTTCAGAGAATATGCCCAAAGGTGGAGGCAACTTGCTGCTGCAGTTCAACCCCCCATGTCTGAAAGGGAGATGGCAGACATGTTCATGAATACTCTCCAAGGAACCTACATTGACAGATTGGCTGCATTTTCTTCTACCAGCTTTGCAGATGTGGTGATAGCCGGGGAAAGAATAGAGAGCCTACTGAAGATGGGAAAGATCTCCGATACCGGTGCTAGTTCAAGCAGTACAAGAAAACCATTTGTTGGGCCCCGTAGATCTGGTGAGACAAACTCTGTGCACATGGGAAGAGGGAGACCCCAATACTTGCCCAGAACAATTGCTGCTGTTACTATCCCTGCTCCACCTCCTCAGTATACTCAACAACCACAACACTTTCCGCAACAACAACAGTTTCCACAACAAAGATCATACAACAATAATCAACAACAACGCCTTTTTCAACAGCGGCCGTCTCAGATCAACAGGGTAATTGACCCTATTCCAATGCCATATGCTACACTGCTGCCACAACTCCTAAAGCTCAATCTTGTTGAGTTAAGGACGTTTGCTCCACCTGATCCTCAAAACCTTCCAAGAAACTACGATGTCAACACTAGATGTGCTTTTCATTCTAATGCACCTGGCCACTCTACGGAAAAATGCAGGGCTCTGCATATGAAGGTTCAGGATCTGGTAGATTCAAGAGCCCTGAACTTTGCACCTCCTCCCAATGTAATGAAAAATCCTATGCCAAGCCACAGTGGGCCAAGGATTAATGTTGTAGAAGATGGCTCACCCATGAGTTTAGTAGAAGACATTGCATGTATTCAGACACCTCTGGAAGAGGTTAAAGCCCGACTTTTGAAATGCCAAGTGTTTTCAAGTTGTGAGGCCTGTTGTGAATTATGCAAACTTTCTGAGAATGGGTGTACTAGCTTGAGGAGTGGAATTAATGGCTTGATCAGAGAGGGCATTCTGCAAATTACAAGCACAGCTTCTACAACACCTACATCTCTTTTGTCAACACCAAGTGAATCTTCTTCAAATTCAACAACCATCTTTCCTACTGGTTCTTCTACAACTGCAGCAACCACTGTTCCAACTGATTCAGCTACAACTTCAGCAATCATTTCATCTGTCACTTCAACACACAACAATTCATTCGCACCGGCTACTACAACTTTAGCAACCACCAACAATGATGTTTCCACTGTCACAATTTATTATGACCCGACAACGGTCCCTAACACCAGCAACTTTCAACAATCTCAACAACAGTTTCAACCAAGCTTCAATTCACCATCACCAACATCCACCAGAGGTCCTGTTACTATTTTCTATGATCCACAGACGATTACGATTCCAACATCTGCTGCAGTGAGCCTAGTCACCATCACGGTGCCCGGGCTAATCCCATATGATAAAGACAGTGCTATACCATGGCATTATGGTGCTGATCTGTACTGCAACGGAGAGAAAGTCCTTCTTGATTCTCCAGTTCTCACTCCCCAAGTGGATAATGTTGGGGGAGGCAGAGGCTTCACTCGAAGCGGACGTCTCTTCGCATCACAAGTCCCTAGAACCAACACTGAGGCAGAGGCTACTGCCAAAGCCAAAGGGAAGAGTGTGATACCTGAAGAATCTGCACCAAAAGAGACTCATAAATCATCCTTCGATCAAGATGTGGATGGGTTTATGAGAATTATTAAAAGAAGTGACTATAAAGTTGTGGACAAGCTCCACTAGACTCCTTCAAAGATCTCAATCTTATCTCTGTTGTTATGTTCCGAAGCCCATCGGGATGCACTACTCAAAGTTATGCACGCTGCCTACGTTCCAGAAGAGATCACGATAAATCAGCTGGAAATGGTGGTGTCAAATGTTAACACTAGCCATGGGCTAGGTTTCACGGATGCTGATTTAACGACCGAAGGACGTCACCACAACAAAGCTTTGCACATAACCCTGGAGTGCAAAGGAGCTGTACTATCTCATGTTCTTGTAGACACAGGGTCCTCACTCAATGTCTTACCCAAGAAAGCCCTTGTCAAGCTCGAATATGATGGGATAGCTCTCCGGCCAAGTGACCTTGTGGTCAGGGCTTTTGACGGCTCCAAAAGATCTGTTCTTGGAGAGGTGGAGTTGCTAGTGATAATCGGTCCACAAGTCTTTAAGACCACTTTCTATGTGATGGACATACAGTCTGCTTACACTTGTTTGTTAGGTCGACCCTGGATTCACGCCGCAGGCGCAGTAATGTCGACCCTTCACCAGAAGCTGAAATATGAGTGGGAAGGACAGATTATCACCATCTGTGGTGAGGAGGACATATTTGTTAGCCATCTGGCCACATACAAGTATATTGAAATGGACGGTGAAATCCATGAGACAATGAGCCAAGGGTTCGAGGCCCTGAATGTCAATGAGGCGACTGAAGTATTTGCTGCATCCCAGGAAGACAGGATGGGTACTTCAATTGTCTCCTATCAGCAAGCCCGGAAGGTTGTTGAAGACGGCAATGCCCAAGGCTGGGGCAAGCTGCTGCCAGTGGAGAAAAAGGAAGATAGATTCGGTTTGGGTTACAGACCATTCCAACAAGATCAATCCAAGGCTGCAAAGGAGCCCAAGTTCGTCAGTGGGAGGATGCTCACCCCAGATGCTGTTAACAACCTGGAAGACAAGGTGGAAAGCGACCGCAACCTGGAGAGCTGGATACGTCCAAGGAACCCGGGAAACTAAGTCCTTAACTGGTCTTCCCAGGAAATTATAAGGGTTACTCCTGCAGAGTAATTATTATTTCCTGTCTTTTTTAGCATGCATCAAGTCATGCATCTTTCCCAAGATGTCAGGACTCATTTTGTAATAGGGCCATATTGTAATTTTGTGCAAATGGATTAATCAATGAATATAAGACATCTATTGCAAACAAGTCTCTTTTCCGCTCACTGTCTTTTCATTTTTCGCTTTTGTACAAAACAATAAAATGGCAATGTTTTCAAAATAAATAAATTCATGTTCACTTTTTCTAAACAAGATTAAAACTGATCACTAAAACGAACCAATCTCAACCCTTGCAGAGAGTATCCTCCAGATTGCACCGACAACAGTACTGCTATGACCTTTTATGACTTCGACAATCCAATTAATCAAGCTGATAAAGGGGTTGAAGAAGACTATGAGTTACCTGAAGAGTTAGCCAGGTTGTTGAGGCAAGAAGAGAAGGTGATCACTCCTCATCGGGAGGAGGTTGAAACAGTTAATCTTGGTACCGAAGAGGATTTGAAAGAAAAGAAGATTGGGTCCGGTCTGCAAGCTTCAGTAAAAGGACAACTCATTGACATGATTCGAGATTACGTCGACGTCTTTGCTTGGTCCTATCAAGACATGCCAGGTCTAGATACGGACATTGTTATGCATAAGCTACCTTTGAAAGAAGATTGTCCTCCAGTGAAACAGAAGCTACGCCGTACTCGTCCAGATATGGCTATGAAGATTAGGAGGAAGTACAAAAACAGTGGGACGCCGGTTTCCTTGCTGTGACTAGTTACCCGCCCTGGGTTGCTAATATTGTACTAGTGCCTAAGAAGGATGGAAAAGTACGAATGTGTGTGGATTACTGGGATCTGAACAAAGCTATCCCGAAGGATGATTTCCCTCTACCTCACATCGATGTATTGGTCGATAACACAGCTCAGTTCTCGGTGTTTTCCTTCATGGATGGATTTTCCGGGTATAATCAGATCAGAATGTCACCCGAAGACATGGAGAAGACCACCTTCATCACACCTTGGGGCACATTTTTTTATAAGGTAATGCCTTTCGGGTTAAAGAATGTCGGGGCAACTTATCAACAGGCTATGGTGACATTATTCCACGACATGATCCACAAAGAAATTGAATGCTACATGGATGACATGATTGCCAAATCCATCACAGAAGAAGATCATCTGGTAAATCTGATGAAGTTGTTCAAACGTCTGAGAAAATATCAGCTGAAGTTAAACCCCAACAAGTGCACATTCGGGGTACGGTCCGGTAAGCTGTTGGAATTTATAGTAAGTGAAAAGGGAATTGAAGTTGATCATGACAAAGTCAAAGCCATTCAGGAGATGCCTGCACCTAGGACTGAAAAGGAAGTTAGGGGGTTCTTAGGTAGATTGAACTACATATCAAGGTTCATATCTCACCTTACTGCAACCTGTGAGCCCCTGTTCAAATTGTTAAGAAAGGAACAAACGGTCAGGTGGAATGAAGATTGTCAGAAGGCTTTTGACAAAATCAAGGAGTACTTACAAGAACCTCCAATTCATATGCCTCCAGTTGAAGGAAGACCTCTAATAATGTACCTGACAGTATTAGAAGGATCAATGGGGTGTGTGTTGGGCCAGCATGACGAGTCTGGTCGAAAAGAGTATGCAATATACTACCTAAGCAAAATGTTTACCGACTGTGAACAGGGTTATTCACTGCTCGAGAAAACTTATTGTGCTTTAGCGTGGGCTGCTCGCCGACTAAGACAGTATATGCTGACTCACACTACCTTATTGATCTCAAAAATGGATCCAGTCAAGTATATATTTGAGAAGCCAGCACTTACCGGAAAGGTTGCAAGATGGAAAATGATTCTGATAGAGTACGACATTCAGTACACATCTCAAAAGGCCATCAAAGGCAGTGTACTGTCTGACTATCTAGCCGAGCAACCCATTGATGATTACCAGCCAATGAGATTTGACATCCCTGATGAAGACATCATGTTCCTGAAAGCAAAAGATCATGAAGAGCCTATTCACACTGAAGGGCCTGACCCAGAAGAAGAATGGACAATGATGTTTGACGGGGTTGTTAACATGAATGGTCGTAGAGTTGGTGCAGTGCTCATTACACCTAAAGGAGTTCATATGCCTTTCTCGGAAAAACTAACCTTTGCATGCACTAACAACGAAGCTGAATACGAAGCCTGTATCATGGGTCTTAAGGAAGCCATTGACCTCAGGATCAAGACTTTAAACGTATTTGGAGATTCAACTTTGGTAATCAATCAGACCAACGGAAAATGGTACACTCACCAGGAGCATCTGATTCCATACCGCGACTATACAAGGAGATTATTGAATTTCTTCACGACAGTTAAACTTGAGTACATCCCTCGAGACGAAAATCAGTTTGTAGATGCTTTAGCTACCATTTCCTCCATTATCAAGGTTCAGACTGCCAATTATGTGCCTCGGATTTCGGTATCCCGACTTGACCGACCAACATATGTATTCTCCGTGGACATTGCTAAAGATGACAAACCTTGGTTCCACGACATCAAATGCTTCTTAGAGAATCAAACATACCCACCTGAGGCATCATCCAATGATAAGAAGACATTAAGAAGGCTGGCTGGTAGTTTCTTCCTTAATGTCGATGGTTCACTATACAAGCGAAACTTTGATATAGTTCTTCTCAGATGTGTTGATAAGAAAGAAGCAGACTTGCTGATGCACGAGGTGCATGAAGGATATTTCGGTACCCATGCTAGAGGACATGCAATGGCTAAGAAGTTATTACGACCAGGTTACTACTGGATCACAATGGATGCAGACTATTGTGCCTATGCCAGGAAGTGTCATAAATGCCAGATCTACGCAGATAAAGTGCATGTACCTCCAAATCCTTTGAACGTGATGTCTTCACCTTGGCCCCTTGCCATGTGGGGGCATTGACATGATTGGAAAGATCAAACCAACTGCTTTAAACGGTCACAGAATCATCTTGGTAGCCATTGATTACTTCACCAAATGGGTTGAAGCAGCTTCGTATGCGAACGTCACCAGACAAGTGGTAGCTAGATTCCTGAAAAGAGACATCATCTGTCGATATGAAGTGCCCGAGCGAATCATTACTGATAATGGTTCTAATTTGAACAAAAAGAGGATGGCAAAACTATGCCAGGACTTCAAAATCCAACATCACAACTCTTCTCCTTACATGCCAAAGATGAATGGCGCTATTGAGGCAGCTAACAAAAACATCAAGAAGATTGTGCAGAAGATGGTGGTTACTTACAAAGACTGGCATGAAATGCTACCATTTGCCTTGCATGGGTATCGAACCTCCATCAGAACATCCACTGGGAAACACCTTATCAACTTGTGTACGGTATGGAGGCAGTCCTACCTGTTGAAGTTGAGCTACCCTCCTTACGGGTACTGGTGGATGTAAAGCTGAATGAAGCAGAATGGGTCCGATCTCGGTACAATCAGTTGAATTTGATCGAAGAAAAGAGATTAGCTGCAATCTATCATGGGTAGTTATATCAGAAAAGAATGAAGAAAGCCTTCGATCAGAAAGTCAGGCTTCGGGAATACCAAGTAGGAGATCTTGTGCTGAAAAGACTTTTTCCTCCTCATACAGACCATAGGGGCAAGTGGACTCCAAATTACGATGGTCCATTAATAGTAAAGAAGGTTTTCTCTGGTGGAGCACTGATGCTCACTACTATGGATGGTGAAGATTTCTTATCCCCTGTGAATTCAGATGCAGTTAAAAAATACTTCGCATAAAACGACCCGCTGGACATAAAAACAGAATGTAAGTCTAGGCAAAAATAGGGCATCCCAGCGAGTCAAAAACAGAATAAAAGACTCGGGCAAAAATAAGGGAAAATTGAAAAAAATGTACACCCGCTGAGTTGAAAAGCCGCATTGGACAGCTCAGGCAAAAATGGGTATCCCGGTGGATTGAAAACCCGAAAGGGCGATCTATGAAAAATCAGGGAATAAGCGAACAACTGCATTCTGAATTCGTCTGTATCGCTTATGACATGACGAGCTTCGAAAGGATAAAGCATCGGTCAGAATCAACCTTATTTAGAAAGCAAGATGAGAAGAATGTCAAGGTCATACGGGTCATAGCAAAGGAAACTCACCGGAACGTCGTCAACATTGCCAACACTTTTACTTTTTCAATTTGTAACAATCTCCTCATTCCAGGGGATTTGTTTCTTTGACTGTATTTGCCAATTCAGGGCACCCAGATTAATAAAATCAGATTTTTCAATCACACCTCGTTTCGTACATTTTTGTTTCGTTTGCAAAATGTCCAATATCCTTGATATAATATTTGCATAAAACAAATGAGCCATTTTTAATAAATGCTTGCAGGAAATGTGTTTACTCTCAGGAATATCTAACTCCTATGACGGAATCCGGTAAGGGATACCTCGGGATACTTGTGCGTCTTTCTTGTCTTAACAGGTTGCAGGTATTCAATGCGCAACATGGGGCATGCCAAGCACACTTCTCTAGCATACCTCCTCCCCAGGCGATATCTGAAATGCTTTTCCCCAGCGGAGTTGTTAAAGTGTCCTCATCCTAAGCATAAGTCTATTCAATGGGAGCTTCCCCGGCCAGGATCCCCACAAAGTTCTCTAGGAAGATTGTTCAATGATCTTTTCTTCCCCAAACAGAGTGCCAGGTCTCTCAAAGATAAAAGAACCATCTCCCCTCAGAGTTCCAACCTCTCCCTAGAAGAGCAATGCCTAATACTCTCAAGCAACAAAGTGACGAAACTTTCCTTCTCCCCAGCTGGGTTTCTCCTTACAGGATAGGTCTATCAATAATCTAGTTCCCCAAGCAAAGCCATATATCTTATCAGATCAGCCAGAGATCTTCACAACAACGGGATCCGAGTCCCGGATCGGTTTTCTCTTTTGCATAATCATAGCATTCGCATCATTTTTCCCCACATAGCGTAGCATTCCGTCTAATATGGAGCATTACAGGAAAAATCAAACATTTGCATGATCACAAGCCAGGTTCGAGCCAGTCACCTGAAAATACCCTCAGTATCTCATTAGCAATGTATATAAAAGCTCACATCCCTTACGAATAAAAGCCAAAGCGTCCCCTTTGCACTCCAACACAAATGCCTGTTCATATATACCTTTTCGACACTCGTCCGTGTCATATTATTCCCCTGCAGATGTAAGCCACAAACATCCTTTTTTAATACAAATATCTATACATTCTCTTTTGACACTCGTCTGTGTCACCCTTCCCCATCACAGTTGCCAAAACACTTGTTATAAACCAATTACTTGTTTATAATATACTCCTTTCGGCACTCGTCCATGCCATCCTATCCCCACAGGTAGCCAGAACACCTTTTGCACTCCCATATACATATAAGTTCATAACTTATACACTTTCTCTTCTGACGCCCGTCCGTGTCACTCTTCCCCCAGCAAGTTGAACAATCGTCCGTGTCTTGGTCATACTTCATAATACTGGTTTATAATTATACAGATACTCGTCCGTATCTTGTATATACACTCATTCCCCACAAATTTGACACTCGTCCGCGTTCTTTGTTAACCAGTTGGTACTCGTCCGTACCATCATCTCTAAACATGCGTCAGCGTTTGTTTCTACCGGTACTCGTCCGTATCATGGTCTTAAGGATGCTCATCTGCATCTTTTAATCTATACACAACACCAAAACACTTATACCTTTTTATTCTTGAGCATAAGCACTCGCCCGTGTTTACCGTTCCCCAGTAAGTCGCCAGCAAATCACCTTTTTCTTCTATCCGGCATTCGTCCTATGTCGTGATATTGGCAGCCGTACCCTTCCAGGTGATCGTCCTTCACCTTCGGATGACCGTCCCTCATCCCTTTCCCCAGCGGAGTCTCCATTATTGGAACCCTTTTCTATCCGACATTCGTCCTATATCGTGATATTTAGCAGCCGTCCCCTGCTAAGTGATCGTCCTTCACCCTTTTGATGATCGTCCTTCATCATTTTATCCGATGGTTGTCCCCATCGTTGATCTTGTTATCTGACATTCGTCCTATGTCATGATAAACCCCGAGAGCAGCCGTACCCTGCTAGGTGATCGTCCTTCACCTCTTGATGATCGTCCTTCATCATACTTATCTGATGGCCGTCCCCAACGTCGACCTTTTTCTATCTGACATTCGTCCTATATCGTGGTAAAGAGCAGTCGTCCCCTGCTAGGTGATCGTCCTTCACCTTTGATGACCGTCCTTCATCATTTACTTCATTTATTCTTTGAACTGAAGGCCGTCCCCATCGTTACTTACTTTACTTTGCAAACATGATGGCCGTCCCCATCATTGCCATTACTTTAATCCCCAGAGAATCTTGTTCACTTTACTTTCCAAGCTTGATGGCCGTCCCCATCATGGTATCTTACTTCCCCAGCTTGTCGGCCATCCCCGTCATTGTTTTCCCCCCAGCAGTCATCCTCTACTCGATGGTCGTCCTCCATCGCCCGCATTTCAATAATCATACTATACTACCTTTTACAATTTATATCCCTTTTCTTCTTCTCCCCAGTGAGTGCAAATTCTGGACTGTCTTTGGTATTCAACCACAAGTTATCTTGTTTGTCTGTTAAGCCAGGCGCTTACATCCTGCACAACTAACTCATGTTTGAATAGGGGCAGCTATAAACACCCCAAATTTTCCCTCACTAAGTTCACACCCTGGCTTGTGATCTTTCATCTTTGCATAAGTTAAAGCATATCATCTCATATTGCATTTTTGTTTCACTGCATTAGTTCAACTTCATTTGCATCTAGGGTTTGTTATTTGAGCAATCCAAGGATCCATCTGAGCCACTCCAAAGGTCTCCAATCATTCAAAGAGGGTCCATGAGTTTTCCATCATCATATTATATCCCTCAAAGATCAAGGAAGTAAAAAAATCACAAGAACTGGCAAAGCATGGAAGCAAAGCTAGGGTTTCACTACACAGATGACCTGAAATTAGGGTTTTGGATTCAGAGGCCATAACTCCAAATTTTTTGTTCATTCTTCTTTCTAATAGTCTCAATATGTTATAAGGATCATGTGTACCAAGTTTGATGAAGAAATTCATTGTGGAAGTCATCTGTTCACTGGATAACTTCTTGAGCAAGTCAGAGCAAAATCAGGGCATCTGAGGCCCCCATCAATGGAACCAAAGTGATATTTTCATCAAATTGAAGTTATATGATCTTTATTTGATCATTTAAGTGCTTGGAGGTTCACAAAAATGAAGGAATTTGAGCTAAACTAAAAGTTGCCAAAAATGGAAATGACTTGTAATGGAAACTTTCCATTTTGGGAATGTTTTTCAACCTCCTCTTTCTCAACCAAAAATGCTTCAAATGAAAAATTGTTGGTCATGAAAGTTGTAGATTGGATCATTCCCTTTTCAAAAAGTACAATAACATGTTCTAATTCATTATGGAACTCAAGTTATGGCCTTGAAAAGTTGGGAAAAATCCTATAATTTTCACTTTCACACCAAAGAGGATTTTTTGCAATTGCACATACCAAGTCATTTTGTGACCTCTAATCACTCTCTAAGCATCATACAAACATAATACATTGCATTGTGACCAAAATTGCCCAAAGAATCGCAAGTTTCTATGGCTTGCATCACAAGTTTTCTCAAAGGGGGAAAATCACATAACATTTGCAAAACCTATGAGATCTTTCCCTCCAAGCCATCCAGCTGCATAATCTCAATCCCATGGCTCTCCTTAATAAATGTTGAGCCAGGACATGCCATAGAACAGTTGCTACATGAGCCCATACCTCATGTACACAATTTGTTTACTTTTTGCAAATGGACCCATACCAATCAGCTGCAGCCACAACAACTCTCTGGCCAATAGGGTTATGTTATGTGGACCAAAAGCAAGCCATAACATAACACACACAAGCCTGAATCATCAGATACACCAAGTTTCACAAAATCACCTTCAAGCTTCAAACTTTCGAAACACTCTGTCCAGCCACTCAAACTTCAAATAAACTTCACCATTCAACTCACCATCATCAATAGAACATTTCCCAACCCTCAAACAAGCCTGAAACCCCACAAACACAAAACACGATTTCAGACCAGTTGAGGTGCAACCACTCAATCCAGTCATTCTAAACTCTATCAAAGCATTGCAACATCATCAGGGGGTCAAGTGAAGGGGATTTGCATAGGAGAGGAGGTCCAAAAGCTCTAGAGGTGAAAGCTTCAGCTCAGGTAGCCACCTTCAAACATTTTTCCAGAACTTGTTTTTTATATTATAGAAATGATCTATATGATTCACTGATCACACTGCACTTGTTGGTTTTGAAAATGATTGAGTATTGAGCCTGTAGCGTGTTTCTGAAAGTTTTGCCATTTTTGAGTTTTGATTCGTATCTTGTTCATGAGCCATTAGAAATTAGTTTTGAGGTTGGATTTATGTTTAGGAAGGTGTGGGGGAGTGATCTGGAGCTTTAGAGCCCTGGAAATGGCCTAGGGAAGAAGTTGATGTTGGGGTCTCGCCGGAGAAGATGACCGGAACATTGTTCCGGTCATCTGAAGGTGATTAGGGTTTAATTAGGGTTTTAGTGTGAGTTTGAATGAGGAGCGTTGGATTAGGATTCCCGCGCGTGTTTGGAGGGCCAGGATGTGTCCATTTAGTTATAATTGTGATTAATTAATTAATTAGGATTAAGCCAGATTGAATCTGGGCCTTTGATTTGCGCGCTGGTCAATGCATTTCCCCCCAATTTGAATTTGGTCCACTGGATTGAATTACTTTCATTAAAATTCATTTTATTTTCATTTAAATTGCATTTTCTTTACCATTTTATTTAAAAATACCTAGAAAAATCATAAAAATATTTCCTTCTGCATTTTTATTCCAAATATTTTTCTTCACTCAAAAATAATTTTATTTTTATTTTTTGCATTAAAAAATCAATTTAAAATTATTTAAATGTTTATTTTAATTAATTAATGGAAATTAATTAATTAAAATACCATTTATGTTTCTAAAAATTCCAAAAAAATTCACATTGCATCTTAGGACATTTAGAAACATTGTCAAACCATTAAACAAATTTCTTTTTGGTTTTTGATCCAAGTTTGACATTTTTCTTGAATTTAGGGTTCATAAAATTCCTTTGTTGGAACCCTAACTTTGAAAATTCTTTTCTGCCTAACCATGAAGGGTTTGACAATGATTCTTTTTGCATTGTTTTCCATATAGCATATAGTTTCTAGGATATTTTTGCGATTAATTTATCTTTCATTTTCAAATTGATTTTCATTTTTTCTCTTAAGGTACCCAAAAACCCTAGTTAACTTAGAAAAATCATAACTTATTTTAGGTTAAGAGTTAGACCTTCTCCTTTGGGGTATGATATCATATGGGGTTAGGGTTCCTTTGAGTTCATTTGCAAATTTATATCATTTGATTTGTTTTTGTTTTGGTCATTTGCCTCTCATCCTTTCATGTAACCCTAATTTTGCATCCATACTTGCATCTTACATTGCATTGCATGAACATATGAACTTGCCATGACATTCTAAGCACTTTTATGCCATCTTAGACATCTTAATAGATTTCTTGAACATTGCTTGGTCATTTCTTCATACATTTGCTATGCCTTGCATCCATTTCATTTCATAAACAACCATGTATTTCATGTTTCCCATTTGCTTCATTTGCATCCATTCTCTTTGTATGAACATTCATAGCACTTGGTATGCCTTTGCATCATCTCATAGCATCATTTGAATCATGTAATTGCTTCTGGTTTTGTTTCTTTGCCATTTCATATGCTTCATTTCACTTCATTTCTTTCTTTATGCTAATATTTTCAGGTGGTAAGTTAACTTGAGAAGTGAATTTGCCTTCACTTCTCATTTCTCTTCATCTTCTTCATATGCATCCTTGCTGCATTTTCTATTGTCTTAGAGTGAGCTTGCTCATTCATGTTCATCTCTCACTTTCTTTCTCTAAGTCACTTATCTTCTTCAGTGAATTAAGTAACTTATTCATCTGTTTCTTCCTCCTTTCATCTGCTTCTTCCCTTGGTGGCCTTTTTGAAGATCTTTCTCAAGCCTTACAAACCATAGGAACATCCAAGCATGATAATAATTAGGGTTGTGATTAGTCCCCCTTAGTTTTCACCTTTGTGTCTTCTTTGTGTCTCTCTTCTCATCTCATCATTAAAGACTAAACCTTTAAGGCTTTAGGACTTTGGAATTAGGGTTATGTCTGCATCCTTCTCTTAGGATGGAGTGTATAACTTTAATCCTAAGTGTTAAACCCTTAATTTGTTTAAACCTCTTAATCAATTCATCTTAATAATCACTAAGACATTAACTTGTAACTTGGGCCTTACATTAGGGTTCTAATTCTTCCTTTATTGGTTAAGAAGGACTAACCCTAGTGTTTAATGGACAAGTCCCCCTCAAGTTGTCTTACAAACCATAAAATTCACTTCTTAATCTCACACTTAATTAAAATCCACTTTAATAAAGGCTTGTTTTGTCATGAGGTTAATCCTTAATCATGGATTAAGTTGAGGTATCTTCCTCAGCTTAAGTGTGCTCATCTATTATCCTTCTATTAGGATGGTGTAATGAGTTCACTAATCCTTGATTATGGCTTAAACTCATTACTTAACACCAAACAAAAACCCAAAAACATCTAAATAATCACAAGTAGGTTAATGATCTTAATCCTACATCATCATGGTAATTAAGTTGAGATGTTTATCTCATACTTAAAGTATTCTCATTATCCCTAATCTAAGGGATGATATAATGAGTTTACTAACCCTTGGTTTAGGCTTAAGCTCATTAACTTATGACAAACACAAAAAAACAATAACAATACTGAAAACACAACAACAAACAATAACCGTCTCCTTCGGGATTCTTTTCTCATCATTCTCATTCACAAACGAGAACTTGCATCTTCCGTCTAATGCAAGACAATTAGCACTCGAGCCAGACGAGTCATACACTTGAGCATAGGCAAGCAAGCAATTCACAATAAATTTATCTTTCAGTCTCTTTGAGTAGAACTACGGTGTTCTGACTTCCTCATTGCACGAGAGGATACGTAGGCATAACTTAACAATTATCGAACAAAATTCTCTGTGTCTTCTCCCTCTTTCAGCATTCTTCTTAAGCCTCATTCCTGAGCATTTCACCTCACTTTCTTGCACTGACACTTGTACATTCTTTTCCAGCTTTTTCACACAGATAGCACAGACACTACCCCTTTAAATACAATATTTTAAGCGTGGATCCCGTCGAGTACGACGGACAATCTGGGTGCTAATACCTTCCCAGGTTGTAACCAAACCCCTTTCTTAGTTTCTCTGGTTTGCAACCGTCTTATCCATATCTTTCTAGGTTTATGCAGCATTACCTTTCCTTCGGGATAAAAATGCCTAGCTGGAGACTCTATTCAGTTCATTTTCTTCTCCTTTTTCGTCGACCGTTCGCGCTTGTACCGGGATGCAAATCTTCGAGAGTGACAAGTACCATTGTACTTGTCAAATGTGGGAGCTTTAAACTTGTGGGGAATTCTAACCCTTGTAACAAGGCCCAAGTCAGTGATATCGAATCCCAAAGAGTTTTGAGATTGGATAGAACGAATTTTCTCTGCTATTTCCTCGTAATGGTGATGACCTCAACACCATGTCCTTCCATATCCTCCAATATAGTGAACTGATCATCTTGATTATCTACTTGAGGAATAAGAACGTGTTCGGGACCTCCACCAGCATTAACAATAACCTTAGGTTGAGGGCCACCGTTACTGCCCAGAGTACCCGTACCTCTAGGACCTCCCCCATTGTTGTCGTGGCCATCCCGATTTCTATCAATCATCTCCCAGAGACACTCTTGGTTCTGATTTATGCCAGTTACCAAAGTCATGAACTGGTCCATATGATTGTGCAACTCCGTCAATTCAACTTGCATCTGATCCATGATTCTGACTCTGTTATGTTTAGTAGGATGCCTGTGTACCTTCTTTGTAGCAATAATTCCTGAAACAGAAGAGATGTTAGAAATCTAGGAATGTAACTATAAAATAGAGAAATAGGGTGATATGCATGCAATGCAATTGTTTATGCTTTCAATCTCAAGGTCATTTATGCCCCGGTTCCGGTATTTAATAAAGAAATCCATATGGCTTTCGACCCTCGACCTTATAGAAGTCAAATTCAGATGATTTTAATGGCTTAAGTGTCAGTGCACATAGGAAATAGAGAACTGAATAAAGGTTGTGTAACATAGATCAACCCATAAGGCAAGAACATCAAAATTCCTCGTATGGTATGAGTATTACAAGAGGGAAGGATAAAACAAAGCCAATATTCCTACAACATGTCTGTAGATAATCCAAATACAGAGGAAACAATCTAGAAAACGAGGCTACTGCTTGAAGATTCAGATCCCTCCCGGCTCAGACCTAACCCTCTTAATTCCAACCATCAACTTGAGATCTTCTATCTCCTGGAGTGCCACTTCAAGTGCCTTCTGACTCTGCTCCAACTCTTCCTTCTTGGATATCATCTGCAATTCATAGAACTCTTCCCTTTCCCTCTGCTTCTTCTGATCTTGCAACCAAGTGAGGGATTGTTTGGCTTCCCTGAGAGTATTCTTAGTCTTTCTGAATTCTTCCTCTCTTTTAGTATCCATCAGACCCCTTCTCTGAAAGTAGGCTTCTCTTTCTGCAAACTCTTTCTCCTTAGTCTCCTGAGCTATATGCATTTTCTGCAGCTTCTCTTCTAGGATTGACTTAAAATGAGCCATTTGATGGTACATGCTAGTAATATCTACATTTTCGACCTTCGACTCTTGCAGCTGGGCTTCCAACTTCCTGTAGTCTTCTAAGAGAATAATGGTCTTAGGCTCGGTCACTGGAGGAACTGGAGGGGAGAATGACAACAATAATGCTTGAGCTCTATTCTTCAGCCATACCTCATACTCTGGGAAAGTATGATTGTTACACTTGCCAAAGCTAGCCACCCCTTCTCTTTTGATGCACTTCCAAGCTCCAGCAACATTCCTCACTGTAAACACCCCAAATTTTCCCTCACCCATTCACACCATGGCTTGTGATCTCCTCATATGCATAAATCCAATCATAGCATCTCATACCACATTTTTGATTCATTGCATTGGTTCTAAATCATCTACATCTAGGGTTTGTGATTTGAGCAATCCAAGGGGCTTCTTGAGCCACTCAAAAGGTCATCAATCACTTCAAAGGGGTCCATGTATGTTCAAACATCATATTATATCCTCTCAAAGTCAAGAATGTCAAAGAATCACAAGAACTGAAAATGGCATGGAAGCAGAGCCAGGTTTGACTGCACAGATGACCTAGAATTAGGGTTTTGGTTTCAGAGGCCATAACTCCAATTTTTTTGGTCATTCTTGTTTCTATTGGTCTCTATATGGTATAGGGAGTATGCATATCAATTTTCATGAAGAAATTCAATGTGGAAGTCATCTGATCAAGAGTTGACTTTTCAAGCAAGTCAGTGCAAAATCAGGGCATCTGAGGCCCCCAGTGACCCAACCAAAGGGTGTTCTTCATCACTTTGATTGTGTATGATCTTTATTTGATCATAGAAGAAGTTGGAAGTTCACAAAATTGAAGAATTTCAAGTCTTTTGCAAAGTTGACTTTTTGGGAAAGTTTGACTTTTAATGAAATTGCCATTTTAGGAAACTTTTTCAACCCTTACTTTTTGATTCAAAAAAGCTTCAAATGGAAAAACTTTGGTCATGAAAGTTGTAGAATGGATCATTCCCTTTTCAAAAAGTACAAAAACATGACCTAATTCATTTTGGATCAAAAGTTATGGCTTTGCAAAGTTGGGAAAAATCATTGAATTTTCACTTTTTGCACAAGAGGGAAAGTTGCAAAACCTCATGCCAAGGCCAAAGATGACTTCAAAGTGACTTCTAATATTCATACAAACACAATGCAATGCCTAAAATTCAGATTGGACCAAGAAATTTCTCATTTTTCATGCCTTGATGTCCAAGTATCATAAGCCTTTCTTCATGAAAATCACAAAGAGGGAAAACTTGCAAGAAGGTTTCCTTTGGTTTTGTTTGATCTCTAATCAATATCAAAGTGTCATAGCAGCATTATATGGTGCATTTTGCTGCATATTACCCAAGAGATGTCACATGTTCATGGCCAAAAGTCACAAAATGTCACAAGTTGCCAAAATGCAAAACACATGCTATCTTGCAATCCCAATGTTGCATTCCTTCACAAACCATCCAAGGGTCCTCCCTAAAGCTGGCTGAGGCAATCCAAACACAGAGATCTCCTCTGCCATGGCCCATACCCCCAAGTACAACTTACTTGACATTTTGGCAACTTGAGCCATACCAATCACATCAGTCCACATCAACTCCTCTAACCTATCACACTTGTTTATACAAACCAAAAAGCAAGCCATTTGAAAAAAAAACACAGGCCTGAAAATACACAATCTAACTTGCACAAGTTCTGTCCCAAACTGCTTCTCTGAGTTTTTCTTCACACAGCCAAGAAACCTCAACTTTTCCTTTCACCAACAAGTCACAAATCACCCTTAGAACAAGAATCATCCCCTGAAACAACTTGAAACATCTCACAAAAGGCCCACCATTTCTGCTACACCAGAGCAAAACAGCCATAACCAGTCATTCTCAAAGCTATCCAAGCTTCATTTCATCATCAAGGTGCTAAAAGGAGAGGGATTGCACCAAGTTCGAGGCCAGAAAGTTCCACAGTTCAAAGCTCTAGTTCAGGTATCATCAAGAACATTTTTTAAAGAAATGTAATCTCTTGTTATAGAATGATAAAATTTGTTTCACTCATCATGTTAAGCTTTGAAATACTGAAAATGTTTGAGAAATGAGTGTTTATGCATGTTTTGAAGTTTTTGCAGTGTTCTTGATTTGGCTCAAATCTTGTTGTTGATGCATTATAAATGTGATCTTATGATTGATTCATGTTTGGGGTGGGTAGAGGATGAAATATGGAGACTTAGAGCACTTAACACAGCCTAAGGAATGAGTTTGCTTCTGAATTTTTGAAAAAAACAGCAGAATGAATCGATTCATTCTAGCATGAATCAATTCAAAACAGCATAATGAATCGATTCATTCCAGCATGAATCAATTCAAAACAGCATAATGAATCGATTCATCCCATTATGAATCGATTCATCCTGTAGAAAAGTTCCTGGATTTCGCATAATGAATCGATTCATCCCATTATGAATCGATTCATTCTCCTGTTAACCAAAATTAATTCATTTTGTTTGTATTTTATTTGCATGAATTTTTAAAAAGAGCAAAACACTTTGAAAAATTCTGAAATTTTTCGTCAAACATTTCATTAATTTTCAGAACCCAAAAATATTTTTATTTTTATTTTTTGCATTAAAATTTATTTTTAAATAATTTAAATGTTTATTTTTAATTAGTTAATGAAAATTAATTAATTAAAAATACATTTAGGTATTTAAAAATTACAAAAAAATTCACATTGCATATTAAAACATTTAGAAACATTATCAAACTCTCAAAACAAATTTATTTTTGGTTCTTGACCTATTTTGACAATTTTCATTGGAATTAAATTTGTTTAAAAGCAATATTTTGATTCAAACTTGGAAAAATCCATTCTGCCTAACCATTGAGAATTTGATGATGGTTCTTCTTGCATTGCATCCTCCATAGCATGTAGTTTATAGGATAAATTTGGTTTGAATTGATCTTGCATTTTCAATTTGTTTGGTATTTTTCTTTGTGAGGCATCCCAAAACCCTAGTAATCTTAGAAAAATCACAACTCTCACTAGGTTAAGAGTTAGATCCCCTCCTTTGGGCAGTGAACTTATATAGGTTTAGGGTATCTTTGATCCCATTTTCAATTTTTTATATCATGTCTTGCTTCTGATTTTGAATTTTGCATCTCATGTTGTACATAAACCCTAATTTGCATCTTCCTTTTGCATCCATCTTGCATTTGCATTCATACTTTGACTTGCCATAGCATGTTGTGCATCCATTGGGTTCATTAAACATCTTAAGACATGTTAGAAGCATGTTTGATCATTGCATCTTGCATTTGCCATGTTGTATGCCATTTGCATTTCATAACTTTTCATGTATGTTCATGGTCCTTAACTTGTTTCATTTGCATCCATAAGTTTGTATGATCATCCTCATGCCTTGTTTCATGTTTGCATCATCTCATAGCATCATTATCTTCACTCACATGCTTCTGGTTTTGGTTTGCATCATGTCATTTCACTTCATTTTGCATTGCATTTCTTTCACTAACTTTTCAGGTGGTAAGTAACTTTGAGAAGTGAATTTGCCTTCACTTCTCACATTTTCTTTTCATCTCTCTTATGCATCATTGCTGCATTTTACTTTGTGTTTGAGATTGAGCTTGCTCATTCTTCTTCATCCTACTTTCTTTCCTCAAGTGACTTGTCTTCTTAAATGAAGCAAGTTACTTTGCTTCTCTTTGCTCCTTTCATCTGCTTCCTGGTGGTTCCTCTGAGGATCTTTCTTATTAAACCTCACAAACCTTAGGAACAACCAAGCATGACAATGATTAGGGTTTTGATTAGTCCCCCACTTAGATTTTACTTTTGTGTCTCATTGAGTCTTCTCTTCTCACCTCATAATCAAGGACTAAACCCTAAAGGCTTTAAGGCTTTGTGATTAAGCTTATGCCTGCATCCTTCTATTAGGATGGAGTGTATAACTTTAATCCTAAGTGTTAAACCCTTAATGTGTTTAACTCCTTTAATCAATCCACTTAATAATCATCAAGACATCAAACTTGTAACTTGGGTCTTGCATTAGGGTTCTAATTCTTCCTTAATTGGTTGAGAAGGACTAACCCTAGTGTTAATGGACAAGTCCCCCTCAAGTTGTCTTACAAATCATAAATTTCACTTCATCATCTTACCATTAACTAAAACCCATCTAATAAAGGCTTTGTTTTGTCATAAGGTTAATCCCTAATCATGGATTAAGTTGAGGAGCTTTCCTCAGCTTAAACATTCTCATCTATTATCCTTCTATTAGGATGGTGTAATGAGTCTGTTTAATCCCTGATTATGGCTTAATCTCATTACTTAACACTAAACAAAAACACCAAAAAAACATCTAAATAATCACAAGTAGTTTAATGATCTTAATCCTACATCATGGTGATTAAGTGTGAGATGTTGACTTCACACTTAAGGTATTCTCATTACCCCTAATCAGAGGGAAGATGTGATGAGTTTACTAAATCCATTGGTTTAGGCTTAAGCTCATTAACTTATGACAAACTTTCAAAAGCAATAAAAGACTGAAAACTCAAAAACAAACAATAATCGTCTCCCTCGGGATTCTTTTCTCATCACCTTCACTCACAACCGAGAACTCGCTTCTTCCGTCTAATGCAAGACAGTTTGCATCTGTGCCAGACAGATCATACACTTGAGCATAGGCAAGTAAGCAGTTCACAAGTCAATTCACCTTTCAGTCTCTTTGGGTCGAACTACGGTGTTCTGACTTCCTCATTGCACGAGAGGATACGTAGGCATAACTTAACAGTTATCGAACAAAAGTCTCTGTATATTCCCCCTTCTTCTAGCCTTACTTTCTTAGCCTCATTATCATGAGCATTTCACTCCTGTTCTTACACTGACACTGTATATATCACACTTCACACTTCTTCTACACTGACACCTGTACATTCTTTTCCAGCTCTTTATACACAGATTGCACTGACACTACCCCTTTAAAACACAAATTTTTTAAGCGTGGATCCCGTCGAGTACGACGGACAATCTGGGTGCTAATACCTTCCCAGGTTGTAACCAACCCCCTTTCTCAGTCTCTCTGGTTCGCAACCGTCTTATCCATATCTTTCTAGGTCTATGCAGCATTACCTTTCCTCCGGGATAAAAATGCCTAGCTGGCGACTCTTTTCTTCTCCAGTGAGTTCACGGCTGTGTGTTGTCATTGTCCCTTTCGCCGACCGTTCGCGTCTGTACCTTTATCTGGGCCATTTCCCATTTATCGGGAGCGACAGCTTGGCGACTCTGCTGGGGATGCTTATACTGTAACCAGGGCTTCTGGTTCTTTTTGTGGGTTCCTCCTAGCGCTTGTTTGATTTGTGTTTACTGGGGTGTTATGTTCTAATTGTGTTTGTATATTTGTTTTTATTTTTGCTTTATGTACAGTTTGTTTACTGCTTTCTTTACAGCTTTACATATATCATACTGTCATACTGTTCTGGCTGGATCTGGTTTTGTTGCTTTGGTGGGTGGGGTTCTATTGAGAGTTAAGGTCCTATACCTAGGACCTGAGTGACACCTAGGCTAGAGTGGTTCATATTCTTTCCCATTCCATCTCGGTCTGGTGCGGGAATATGAAATACGGTTCAGATATGGGTTTCTTCTTGAGAACTCTGTGTTGCAGATTTCCTGCAGTACTAGGGCTATCTGGGAAGCCTGCTAAGTCTGGATGACCTTTAGTATTGACCTTCAGAAACTGAGGTGAATTAGAGGAGGATTTTTTATGGTTATTGTAAACATTGTACCTCCGGGTTAGAAGTGTTTACACTTCTCATAACTGATCCAAGTCCGAGGATCCTTGTTTTAGAACATCACCTGTGAGGGGGTTGGGCTGTTTACAGGTTTGCAGGTACCCTTGACCTCAGCATACCCTGTTACTTTGTTTGATTAAGGGTACTCCACTTTGGAACAGTTCTTGTGATTTTTAACCCAGGACATGTGGCTCTTTATTTGAGTCCCCCACCTTGGTTACTGGACTTATGAACCTCCATCTGGATTTCTTGAACATACTTGGACTCATATCAGAGCAGTTAATCAGATCCAGCTCAGTCACAAACCCTTGCATATCATTTGCATACACCCTCATTGCATCATTTTGACATGTGTTTATTTATTTTTTAGGGTATCCATCCTATCCTTTTGGCTTGGTTTTGACCCCTTCTTCAGCTTAGACCTGTCTTCATCAGCACTTGCTTCAGCTATCAGCCACTTGCTTCAGGCACCTGCACCCTCAGTCTCAGCCTATCAGTGGCCCATCTTCAGTGTTATTCTCAGTCATCATCATCAGTACCCATTCTTCAGCAACATGGCACCTAAGAAAAGTAACATCTCCTATCACTTCTTTGAGCCTGAGCTAGCTAGCATCAGGAGGATTCAGACCCTGATTACTCCAGACCATATACCATATTTCAGAGAACATTATGGAGGAATCCTTGATGTGGTATTGGATTTGGACCCTTCACAGAGGAGCTTGATACATACTTGCCTGCAGTTCTATGATCCCCCTCTGAGGTGCTTCACATTTCAGAATTTTCAGTTGGGACCCTTGTTGGAGGAGTATTCATCATTGGTTGGTGTACCAATCAGGGGTGGAGTCCCCTTCAACCCTGAGATGGCTTTCCCAAGTAATGAGGAGATAGCCAAAGCATTACATCTAGAACCAGTTTTGATTGGGAAGAATTTGGCATCTAAGGCTGGAATCTCTGGTTTTCATCTGGATTTCTTGACTTCTCAGGCTAGTCTGAAGGCCTCCTTGGGGGAGTGGAAGGCAGTCTGTGCTCTGTTGGCCCTTAGCATATATGGGATCATACTTTTTGCAGATGAGCCTAGGTTTGTTAGCAAGAATGCAATCCATCTTTTCATCCTGAGGAATCCGGTACCTACCTTACTGGGGGATCTTTACTACTCAGTTCATCAAAGGAATGAAAAGCAAAGGGGGAGATTAGTGAGATGCTGTGCACCTTTGTTCCATACTTGGCTGCTCAAGCATTTGCCAAAGACTGATGCATTCTTGAACCCTCACCAGCAGAAGAACTGGGCTAGAAGGCTTGTTGCTCTAACCTCAGATGACATCAGGTGGTGTACTCAGAGCACCAAGGGCAGAGACATCATTACAAGTTGTGGGCAATTTCCCAATGTGCCTCTGATTGGAGTGAAGGGTTGCATCAATTATAACCCTCTGCTATTCAAAAGACAACTAGGCTATGCATTAGTCCATCCTCCTAGGGCACAGGATCTGACTGAGACCCTCTATTGTGAAATTAAGCCTAATCTGGCTATTGTCAGGCAAGCATCCTGGGCCTGGGACAATGTGCAGACTAAGGGGGTAACAATCCTTGGGAGATGCAACAATGTAGCCTCAGCTCAGTACTATGAATGGTCTCATGCCAGGGCTCAAATTACTGGAATGCCCTTCACTATTGAAGATGTACCTGGACCCTCCACAACACCACCTCCAGCAACTGTCAGCTTAGAGGAGTTTGAGATATTGAAAGAGAGAAATGAGAAGTTGACTCAGGCTTTACAGAAGACCCTTTGGGAGAGGAGTGATGGAAGGTTGGATATTGAAAGGCTAGAAAAGTTGAAAGTGGAGCACCTGGCTAGAATTGAGAAGTCTGAGGATTACATTAAGAAGTCTAGGGCTGGAGAGCAGATCTTGAAGAATGCCTGCAAAGAAGCCCAATTCCAGAAAGCTAGGACTGATTTGTATCTGAAGGAAAGTCAGGCAAGGTGGGTCAGGATCACCGAAGCCCGTACTCAGGAGGACAAAAGGACTCAGGATAAGATTGAGCAGATGGAAGCTAGTGCAAAAGAGCAACAGGAAGCCCTGGCAGCAGCCCAGAGGGAGATCTCGGAGTTGAAGATCAGAGCTGGTGTAAAGAGGTCAAAGGACCAAAGTCAACACAAGAAGCTAACTACAGCTGTTGCTACAAGGAATCTCCTTATCAGGAATCTTACAGAGCGTCCAGCTGATCCTGTGACTGAAGCACTTCTCAAGGAAGTTCGGGAGGATGAGTTTGGTCTTGGTGTTTGACTTTTGCTTGTTGTTGCTTTCATTTCATGTACTTTTTCTTTATGTTGTATTTTTGACCCCTCAGAGGGCATATGTTGTAAGGAAAAACAAACTATGTATCGCTTAGCTTTTGTAATATATGTGTTGGTTTGTTTTATCTAAGTTCTTTCAAAGCAACATCAAAAGCATCTTCCTCAAGGGTCTGGAAAGGTCAAAACCAAGTGCCAAGCCGGATACCTTGGATACAAATAGACATACTGCATTGCATACTAACCCTTTTGTTTTGTTTTGTAGGTTTTTGTTTATTGTTACTAACTCTGTTGTGAACTCAGGAACTATTGCTCGACGTCGAGGGTTTCCACTCAACCGTCCACACAGATACCCCACCCGCAACAATCTTCCGGGCATACTGATGGATCAAATGCAGCAGGACCTTACAGAGGTCAGGAATCAAATGATCAACGAGAGGTTGGAAATGAGGAATCAGATGACACAATTTATGGAAGTGATGAACAACATGGCTCAAAGCCAAGAGAGGTTAAGAGCACTGGTAGAGGGGAGAAACCAGGAAGACCATCATCCAGGGACTGCTGGGACAAGCAACAATGAAAGAGTCCAACCTCATGTCAATCCCCCAGTCTTTGGACCCCACCAGCATCCAGAGATCAACATCCCTGTCAATGTGCAAGGGACTGCCACAGCAGGTAGAGTACTGCAAGAAGACCCCCAGGAAGATCAGTTCACAGTGATGGGAGTTGGGGAAGAAGCCTATGACAGAAGGCTGGAAGAGATTGCTGAGAAACTAAGGTCTTTGGAGTCCCAGAATTCTTTGGGATTTGATGTTATGGACATGGGCTTGGTAGACGGGGTCAGGATTCCCCACAAATTTAAACCACCATGCTTTGAGAAGTATAATGGGACTTCCTGTCCCCGGACCCATCTACAATCCTTTCTGGGGAGGCTGAAGGCCTATACCATGGACGAAAAGCTATGGATGTGTTATTTTGAGGATAGCTTAACTGAAGCATCGAGGGAATGGTACTCCCACTTGACAAGAGCAACCATTATATGCTGGAAGGACCTGGCAGAGGCCTTTATCAGACAGTATCAGTACAACCTGGATATGGCTCCCAACAGGACCCTCCTGATGGGGATGTCTCAATCATCCAGGGAAAGCTTCCGTGAGTACGCTCAAAGGTGGAGGCAGCTTGCTGCTGCTGTCCAGCCACCTATGTCAGAGAGGGAGATGGCGGATATGTTTATGAACACCCTTCAGGGGACTTACTTTGATAGGCTAGTTGCCTTCTCATCTACCAGCTTTGCAGATGTAGTCATAGCCGGGGAGAGAATTGAAAGCCTATTGAAGATGGGTAAGATCTCAGACAACGGTGCAAGCTCATCCGGCAACTCAAGAAAGCCTTTTGTAGGCCCAAGAAGAACTGGTGAAACCAATGCTATCCACACCAACAGGGGCAGGCCCCAATATGTTCATAGGTCTGTGGCGGCAGTCACCATTCCCGCTCCAATTCATCCTCAACCAGCTTATCAACCTCAGCAACAAAATTATCAGCAACAAACTCAGTTTCCTCCTCAAAGAAATTACAACAACAGCAACACCAACAACAACAATCAGCAAAGACCATTCCAACAGAGGCCCTCTCAGGCCAATAGGGTGATCGATCTGATCCCTATGCCCTATGCCACGTTACTGCCACAACTCTTGAAACTCAACCTGGTTGAGCTAAGGACATTGGCCCCTCCAGATCCTAACAGTCTGCCCAGAAATTACGACGCCAGCGCCAGATGTGCCTTTCACTCAAATGCACCTGGTCATAGTACGAAAAAGTGTAGGGCTTTGCACATGAAAGTGCAGGATCTAGTGGATTCCAAGGCTTTAAACTTTGCACCACCACCAAATGTCAACAAGAACCCTATGCCACACCATGGTGGTCCCCGAATCAATGCTATTGAAGAAGACAAGCCGTCTTACTTGATAACCAGTGTGGGTCAGATTCGGACACCCTTGGTGGAGATTAAAGCTCAACTCTTGGAATGTCAAATGTTCCCAGGATGTGAGTTAGGGTGTGCTTATTGCAACATTTCAGTGAATGGTTGTGATAACCTGAGAGATGGCATAGATGGCCTCATCCAGAGTGGCCTGCTCCAAATCACCACATCAGTACCTACCAACCCAGCAATCTCATTAACAACAATTCCAGAGTCTACTACAACTGCAACAACCATTGTTCCAAACAACTCTTCAGCTTCATCAACAAATGTTTCATCTGTCATTTCAACTGACCAGATATCAACGAACATTCCTTCTACAACTTCAGCACCACTTCATTTTGAATCTCCTACAACAACAACACCCATCCTTCCAACAATGTCTCCTACAACATCAGCAGCAAACCATGAAGATGTCTCAACAGTTACGATTTATTATGATCCTGAAAATGATTCTGCCTACAACTCACAAAGTGCTACTCCTATCAGAGCACCAGTCACAATATATTATGATCCACAGACTATCACGGTTCCTTCCGCAGCTGCCATCAGTCCAGTCACTGTCACAGTGCCTGGACCAGTACCTTATGAAAGCAGTAATGCCATCCCCTGGCATTACGGCTCCGACCTATACTGCGAAGGACAGAAAATCACTCTCGAATCATCAACTTCTTCACCACAAATAGACAATGTGGGGGGAGGCGGAGGCTTCACTCGAAGCGGACGTCTCTTTGCCCCGCAAATTCAAAGACCCACTACCGAAGCAGAAGCTGCTGCCAAGGCAAAAGGGAAGAGCATGGTGCAGGAAGAACAGGTTGTTAAAGAAGCTTTGAAAACACCCTTTGATCAAGAAGTTGATGAATTCATGAGAATCATCAAGAAAAGTGATTACAAGATAGTGGACCAGCTTCACCAGACGCCTTCCAAGATCTCCATTCTATCATTGCTTATGTGCTCCGAGGCTCACCGGAACGCACTACTCAAAGTCTTGCACGCAGCTTATGTGCCAGAAGAGATCACCGTCAATCAGTTGGAAGCTGTGGTTGGAAATGTTAATGCTAGTAATGGACTAGGATTTACTGACACTGATTTGACTACGGAAGGCCGCAATCATAACAAGGCTTTGCACATTACCATGGAATGTAAAGGTGCAGTTCTTTCCCATGTGCTGGTAGACACAGGATCATCCCTCAATGTCTTACCTAAAAAAGCCCTTGTGAAGCTAGAGTATGAAGGATTGGCATTACGCCCAAGTAACTTGGTAGTGAGAGCCTTTGACGGTTCTAAGAGATCAGTTCTGGGAGAGATTGAGTTGCCTATAATGATTGGCCCACAGACTTTCAAAACGACCTTCTTTGTGATGGATATACAGCCTGCCTACAGCTGTTTGTTGGGTAGACCATGGATTCATTCCGCTGGCGCAGTAACGTCTACCCTTCACCAGAAGTTAAAATTTGAGTGGGAGGGCCAAGTCGTTACTATTTGTGGAGAGGAGGATATTTTTGTTAGCCATCTGGCTACATACAAATATATTGAGATGGATGGGGAGATCCACAAGACGATGAGTCAAGGGTTTGAGGCCCTGAATATTAATGAAACCTCTGCTGTACTTGGGACTTCCATGACATCCTACCAACAGGCCCGGAAGGTGGTGGAAGAAGGAAACGCTCGAGGCTGGGGCAAATTGTTGCCTGTGGAGAAGAAAGAAGATAGATTTGGGTTGGGTTACAAACCAACTCAAGAAGATCAAACAGAGGCTGCTAGGAAGCCCAACTTTGTTAGTGGGGGGATGCTTACCCCCGATGCTGTCAACAACTTGGAAGATGAGTCGGAAGATGAACGCAACCTGGAAAGCTGGATTCGTCCAAAGATCCCGGGGAGCAGTATCTCAAACTGGTCTTCCCAGGAAATTATAAGAGTTACTCCTGCAAAGTAATTATTATTTCCTGTATATTTTAAGCATGCATCAAGTCTTGCATCTTGCCCAAGATGACAAGACTCATTTTGTAATCGGGCCATCTGTAATTTTTGTGCAACAAGATTAATCAATGAAATATCAGACATCTTTTGCAAACGAGTCTTTTTTTCCTTTCCGCTCACTGTTTTTTCCATTTTTCTTTTTGTACAAAAAATAAATGGCAATGTTTTCAAAATGACAATTTTCATTTCACTTTTCTAAACAAGATTAAAATCAATCACTAAAACGAACAAACTGAACCCTTGTAGAGAGTGCCTTCCAGACAGCACCGACAACAGCACGGCTATGACTTCGTATGACTTTGACAATCCAATCAATCGAGCTGATGAAGGGGTTGAAGAAGATTATGAGCTTCCTGAAGAGCTAGCCAGATTGTTAAGACAAGAGGAGAAGGTTATCACTCCTCATCAGGAGGAGGTCGAAACGATTAATCTTGGTACAGATGAAGACGTGAAAGAAGTTAAAATCGGGGCCGGCTTACAAGACTCAGTGAAGAGACAACTGATTGACCTGCTTCAGGAATATGTGGATGTGTTTGCTTGGTCTTATCAAGATATGCCAGGGTTGGACACCGACATTGTTATGCACAAGCTGCCTTTAAGAGAAGAATACCCACCGGTTAAACAGAAACTGCGCCGTACACGCCCAAACATGGCAATGAAAATCAAAGAAGAAGTACAAAAGTAGTGGGACGCTGGTTTCCTTGCTGTAACTAGTTATCCTCCGTGGGTTGCTAACATTGTGCCTGTTCCAAAGAAAGATGGCAAAGTAAGAATGTGTGTTGACTACCGGGACCTGAACAGAGCCAGCCCGAAAGATGATTTCCCATTACCTCACATTGATGTATTGGTTGATAATACGGCTCAGTTCTCGGTATTCTCCTTCATGGACGGATTTTCAGGATACAATCAGATCAAGATGTCACCTGAAGACATGGAGAAGACAACCTTCATCACACCCTGGGGCACGTTCTGTTACAAAGTGATGCCATTCGGATTGAAGAATGCTGGTGCAACATATCAACGGGCTATGGTAACATTATTCCACGATATGATCCATAAAGAAATCGAGTGTTATGTGGATGACATGATTGCCAAGTCCCTCACAGAAGAAGACCACCTGGTGAATCTGCTGAAGCTATTCAAGCGTCTGAGGAAGTACCAACTGAAGCTGAACCCCAACAAATGCACATTCGGGGTGCGATCTGGTAAGCTGTTGGGTTTTATTGTAAGCGAGAAAGGGATTGAAGTTGACCCTGATAAAGTCAAGGCTATTCAAGAAATGCCTGCACCGAAAACTGAGAAAGAAGTTCGAGGGTTCTTAGGTCGATTGAACTACATTTCACGGTTCATATCTCACCTTAGAGCAACCTGTGAGCCTCTGTTCAAATTGTTGAGAAAGGAACAAACGGTCAGGTGGAACGAAGACTGTCAGAGGGCTTTTGACAAGATCAAGAAATACTTACAAGAGCCTCCAATCCTTATGCCTCCAGTTGAAGGAAGACCTCTAATCATGTATTTTACTGTATTAGAAGAGTCGATGGGGTGTGTGTTGGGCCAGCATGACGAGTCTGGTCGAAAAGAGTATGCAATATACTACCTGAGCAAAAAGTTTAGCGACTGTGAACAACGTTATTCACTGCTCGAGAAAACTTGTTGTGCTTTAGCGTGGGCTGCTCGCCGACTGAGACAGTATATGTTGACCCACACCACTCTGTTAATATCAAAGATGGACCCAGTTAAGTACATATTTGAGAAGCCAGCTCTTACCGGACGGGTTGCAAGATGGCAAATGATTCTCACAGAATATGACATTCAGTACACCTCTCAGAAAGCCATCAAAGGCAGTGTACTATCTGAATATCTTGCTGAGCAACCTATTGATGACTACCAGCCTATGAGATTTGACTTCCCTGATGAAGACATCATGTTCATAAAAGCGAAAGATCATGAAGAGCCTGTTCATACTGAAGGGCCCGACCCGGAGGAAGAATGGACTATGATGTTTGATGGGGCTGTTAATATGAATGGTCGTGGCGTTGGTGCAGTACTCATTACGCCTAAGGCAGTTCACATGCCTTTCTCGGCAAAACTCACTTTCAACTGCACTAACAACGAAGCTGAATACGAAGCTTGCATCATGGGTCTTGAGGAAGCCATTGACCTCGGGATCAAGACGTTGACTGTATTCGGAGATTCAGCTCTGGTAGTTAATCAAACCAATGGCAAATGGTACACACACCAGGATCATCTGATACCTTACAGGGATTATACGAGGAGGTTACTGACTTTCTTTACAACGGTCAAGCTGGAGTATATCCCTCGAGACGAAAATCAGTTTGCAGATGCTCTGGCTACCATTTCATCAATGATCAAAGTTCAAGCTTCCAACTTTGTACCTCAAATTTCAGTATCCAGACTCGACAGACCAGCATATGTGTTCGCAGCAGATGTTGTCAAAGATGATAAGCCTTGGTTCCATGACATTAAGTGCTTCTTGGAGGATCAAACATACCCACCTGGGGCATCTTCCAATGATAAGAAGACTTTAAGAAGGCTTGATGGTAGTTTCTTTCTGAACACTGATGGCTCCCTGTACAAGAGAAACTTTGATATGGTACTCCTCAGATGCGTTGATAGGACAGAAGCAGACTTGTTGATGCACGAAGTGCACGAAGGATCCTTTGGTACCCATGCTGGAGGGCATGCAATGGCTAAGAAATTGCTAAGATCAGGTTATTACTGGATCATAATGGATGCCGACTGTTGTGCTTACGCCAGAAAATGCCATAAATGCCAAATTTATGCGGATAAGGTGCATGTGCCTCCCAACCCTTTGAATATAATGTCTTCACCCTGTCCCTTTTCCATGTGGGGCATTGATATGATCGGCAAGATTGAACCGACTGCTTCAAATGGCCACAGATTCATCCTGGTCGCCATTGATTATTTCACCAAGTGGGTTGAAGCAGCCTCATATGCAAATGTTACAAGGCAAGTGGTAGCCAGATTTCTGAAGAGAGATATCATCTGTCAATACGGAGTTCCCGAGCGAATCATTACTGATAATGGTTCCAATCTAAACAACAAGATGATGGCTGAGTTATGCCGGGACTTCAAGATCCAACACCACAATTCTTCTCCTTACAGGCCAAAGATGAACGGCGCTGTTGAGGCGGCTAATAAGAATATCAAGAAGATTGTGCAGAAGATGGTAGTCACTTACAAAGACTGGCATGAGATGCTACCATTTGCCTTGCATGGGTACCGCACGTCAATCAGAACATCCACTGGGGCAACACTGTATCAACTTGTGTATGGTATGGAGGCAGTCCTACCAGTTGAAGTTGAATTACCCTCCCTACGGGTACTAATGGATGTTAAGCTGAACGAAGCAGAATGGGTCCGATCCCGATACGAGCAACTTGGCCTGATTGAAGAGAAAAGATTGGCTGCAATCTGTCACGGGCAGTTATATCAGAAAAGAATGAAGAGAGCCATCGATCAGAAAGTCAGGCACCGAGAGTACCAAGTAGGAGATCTTGTGTTGAAGAGAATCCTCCCTCCTCATACAGACCACAGGGGCAAATGGACTCCGAACTATGAAGGACCATTCGTGGTAAAGAAAGTTTTCTCTGGTGGAGCACTGATGCTCAGCACCATGGATGGTGAAGATTTCCCGTCCCCTGTGAATTCAGATGCAGTTAAAAAATACTTCGCGTAAAAAATGACCCGCTGGACATAAAAACAGAATGTAAGTCCAGGCAAAAATAGGGCATCCCGGCGAGTCAAAAACAGAATAAAAGACTCGGGCAAAAATAAGGGAAAATAAGCAAAAAATGTACACCCGCTGAGTTGAAAAGCCGCATTGGACAGCTCAGGCAAAAATGGGTATCCCGATGGATTGAAAACCCGAAAGGGCGATCCATGCAAAACAAGGGAATAAGCGAACAATTGCATCCTGAATTCGTCTGTATCGTTTACAACTTGGTAAGCTTCGAGGGATCAAGCTTCTTTCAGAATCAGCCTTCTTCAGAAAGCAAGACGAGAAGAACGTCAGCAGTCATACGAGTCATAGCAAGAGGGAAGCTCCTTCAAAGCGTCGTCAACATTGCCAGTATTTCGTTTCTCAATTTGTAACAATCTCCTCATTTCAGGAGATATGTTTCCTTGACTGTATCTTGCCAATTCAGGGCACATGAATTAATAAAATCAGATTTTTCAGTCATGTTTTGTCTTGAACATTTTTATTTTGCAAAAATGTCTGATGTCTTAAAGAAAAATGATTGCATGAATACAGATGCTTATCTTCAAAAAATAAAAACTACGTGCTTGCAGGAAATATACTTACCCTCAGAAGTGTCTAACTCCTATGACGGAATCCGGTAAGGGATACCTCGGGATTACTTGCGCGTTTCGTGTCTTTGCAGGATTGCAGGTATCCGAAGCGCAACATGGGGCATGAAAGCTTCATCCCAGCAAGCTGGCAAATCAACACTCACTCAATCTTAACACGCAAGGTGTTTTCTCCCCAGTTGAGTTGCCACTTGCTGCTTCTCCCAGCCAAGTTGCCAATAACTCCTCCTCGTCTAAGTACAAAAGGCAAGGGAATTGCTTCCCCACAGAGCCTCAGCCTCTATCCAGAAGAGCAACGCATGAAGGAATCACAACAGAGCAACGAAAGCTTCTACAAACCCCAGCTGGGTCCCTCATTGCCAAGAATAGGTCTATCATTGACCCATTTCCCCAAGCAGAATTATCTCATCAGATCTACCAATGATCTCATCCCCAGCTGGGATGTTCACTCCAAACAGATCAGCCAGAGATCGTCGCAGCAACGGGATCCGAGTCCCGGTTTGGTATCTTTGCATAATCATAGCATTCGCATCATATTCACCAAACAAAGCGTAGCGTTCCATCTTAATACGGAGCATTACGACAAAAATCAAACATATTTGCATTATCATAAGTCATTGGTCTGAATTAAACACTGGTGAATATTATCAACTCATCAACAATATGCAGAATCCCTCCTGGATTCCCCAGCAAAGGCAGTTGCCTCCCATTCACCGATACAAATACACACTCCTTGTGGCACCCGTCCGTGTCATATCCCCAGCAGAAAGCCAAAGCGTCCCCTTTGCACTCACAAGATACATATACATACCTTTTCTGGACATCCGTCCATGTCATTTTTCCCAACACAATAACAGAAACATTCTGTATACCAGATATTTGTTATACTACACTCTTCTCCTTTTGACACTCATCCGTGTCACCCTCCCCAGCAGTTACATCACTCATACCTTCTACTCATACTTATACAGATACTCGTCCGTATCTTGTATGTACCATTTACATCCCCACAGATTCGACACTAGTCCGTGTTCTTTGTTAACCCGTTGGTACTCGTCCGTACCATCATCTCAGAGCATGCGTCAAGCGTTTGTTTCTACTTGATACTCGTCCGTATCATAAGGATGCTCGTCCGCATCTTTAATCCTTACACTGTGTCTTCTTGAATATAGATACTCATCTGTGTCTACTATTCCTCAGAAGAGTCCCTTCAGATTCAACACTCGTCCGTGTTCCTTGATAACCAGTTGATACTCGTCCGTATCATCATCTCTGAACATGTGTCAGTACTTGTTTCTACCTGATACTCGTCTGTATCATAGTCTTGAGGATGCTCGTCCGCATCTTTAATCTATACACAATACCAAACACTTATACCTTTTATTTCCTGAATGTAAACACTCGTCCGTGTTTACTATTCCCCAGTAAAACAATTTTCTTTTTATCTGACATTCGTCCTATGTCATGATAAACCCTGAGAGCAGCCGTACCCTGCTAGGTGGTCGTCCTCCACCTCTTGATGGTCGTCCTCCATCATGCTCGTCCGATGGCCGTCCCCATCGTCGACTCTTCTATCCGACATTCGTCCTATGTCGTGATATTTAGAAGTCGTACCCTGCTAGGTGGTCGTCCTCCACCTCTTGATGATCGTCCTTCATCATGCTCATCCGATGGCCGTCCCCATCGTTGATTTTCTATCCTACATTCGTCCTATGTCGTGATATTTAGCAGCCGTACCCTGCTAGGTGGTCGTCCTCCACCTCTTGATGATCGTCCTTCATCATGCTCATCCGATGGCCGTCCCCATCGTTGATTTTCTATCCGACATTCGTCTTATGTCGTGATATTTAGCAGCCGTCCCCTGCTAGGTGGTCATCCTCCCCCTTTTGATGATCGTCCTTCATCATTCTATCCAATGGCCGTCCCCATTGTTGATTTTGGTTATCTGGCATTCGTCCTATGTCATGACAAACCTTGAGAGCAGCCGTCCCCTGCTAGGTGGTCGTCCTCCACCTCTTGATGATCGTCCTTCATCATGCTCGTCCGATGGCCGTCCCCATCGTTGACCTTTTATCCGGCATTCGTCCTATGTCGCGATATTTTCGGCAGCCGTACCCTGCCAGGTGATCGTCCTTCACCTTAGATGACCGTCCGTGTCATATCCCCAACAGAGCAGCCGTCCCCTGCTAGGTGATCGTCCTTCACCTTTGATGACCGTACCTCATCATCTGTTTATTTCATTTATTCTTTAACCCGATGGCCGTCCCCGTCGTGGTCCCTTTTCCTTTTCCTGATGATCGTCCTTCATCAGTTTAGCCCGATGGCCGTCCCCATCGTTGGTTACATTACTTTATGAACTTGATGGCCGTCCCCATCACTTTTCATTAATCCCCAGAGAATCTTATAGCTTTATTTGATGGTCGTCCCCATCATAATCCTTTTTATCCCCAGCATGTCGGCCGTCCCCGTCATTGCTTTATTTTCCGCACTTTTCCCAGCATGTCGGCCGTCCCCGTCATTGCTCTTTACCCAGCAGTCGTCCTCTGCTCGACGGTCGTCCTCCGTCGCCCATACTTTATAATATACTTTATTTTCTTTTACAATCTATATCCCTTTTCTTCTTCATTCTGTGAGTGCAAATTTTGGACTGTCTTTGATATTCAACCACGAGTTATCTTGTTTGCCTGATAAGCCGTTGCTTACATCCTGCACAGCTAACTCATGTTTGAATAGGGGCAGCTGTAAACACCCCAAATTTGCCCTCACCCATTCACACCATGGCTTGTGATCTCCTCATATGCATAAATCCAATCATAGCATCTCATACCACATTTTTGATTCATTGCATTGGTTCTAAATCATCTACATCTAGGGTTTGTGATCTGAGCAATCCAAGGGGCTTCTTGAGCCACTCCAAAGGTCATAAATCACTTCAAAGGGGTCCATGTATGTTCAAACATCATATTATATCCTCTCAAAGTCAAGAATGTCAAAGAATCACAAGAACTGAAAATGGCATGGAAGCAGAGCCAGGTTTGACTGCACAGATGACCTAGAATTAGGGTTTTGGTTTCAGAGGCCATAACTCCAATTTTTTTGGTCATTCTTGTTTCTATTGGTCTCTATATGGTATAGGGAGTATGCATATCAATTTTCATGAAGAAATTCAATGTGGAAGTCATCTGATCAAGAGTTGACTTTTCAAGCAAGTCAGTGCAAAATCAGGGCATCTGAGGCCTCCAGTGACCCAACCAAAGGGTGTTCTTCATCATTTTGATTGTGTATGATCTTTATTTGATCATAGAAGAAGTTGGAAGTTCACAAAATTGAAGAATTTCAAGTCTTTTGCAAAGTTGACTTTTTGGGAAAGTTTGACTTTTAATGAAATTGCCATTTTAGGAAACTTTTTCAACCCTTACTTTTTGATTCAAAAAAGCTTCAAATGGAAAAACTTTGGTCATGAAAGTTGTAGAATGGATCATTCCCTTTTCAAAAAGTACAAAAACATGACCTAATTCATTTTGGATCAAAAGTTATGGCTTTGCAAAGTTGGGAAAAATCATTGAATTTTCACTTTTTGCACAAGAGGGAAAGTTGCAAAACCTCATGCCAAGGCCAAAGATGACTTCAAAGTGACTTCTAATATTCATACAAACACAATGCAATGCCTAAAATTCAGATTGGCCCAAGAAATTTCTCATTTTTCATGCCTTGATGTCCAAGTATCATAAGCCTTTCTTCATGAAAATCACAAAGAGGGAAAACTTGCAAGAAGGTTTCCTTTGGTTTTGTTTGATCTCTAATCAATATCAAAGTGTCATAGCAGCATTATATAGTGCATTTTGCTGCATATTACCCAAGAGATGTCACATGTTCATGGCCAAAAGTCACAAAATGTCACAAGTTGCCAAAATGCAAAACACATGCTATCTTGCAATCCCAATGTTGCAGTCCTTCACAAACCATCCAAGGGTCCTCCCTAAAGCTGGCTGAGGCAATCCAAACACAGAGATCTCCTCTGCCATGGCCCATACCCCCAAGTACAACTTACTTGACATTTTGGCAACTTGAGCCATACCAATCACATCAGTCCACATCAACTCCTCTAACCTATCACACTTGTTTATACAAACCAAAAAGCAAGCCATTTGAAAAAAAAACACAGGCCTGAAAATACACAATCTAACTTGCACAAGTTCTGTCCCAAACTGCTTCTCTGAGTTTTTCTTCACACAGCCAAGAAACCTCAACTTTTCCTTTCACCAACAAGTCACAAATCACCCTTAGAACAAGAATCATCCCCTGAAACAACTTGAAACATCTCACAAAAGGCCCACCATTTCTGCTACACCAGAGCAAAACAGCCATAACCAGTCATTCTCAAAGCTATCCAAGCTTCATTTCATCATCAAGGTGCTCAAAGGAGAGGGATTGCACCAAGTTCGAGGCCAGAAAGTTCCACAGTTCAAAGCTCCAGTTCAGGTATCATCAAGAACATTTTTTAAAGAAATGTAATCTCTTGTTATAGAATGATAGAATTTGTTTCACTCATCATGTTAAGCTTTGAAATACTGAAAATGTTTGAGAAATGAGTGTTTATGCATGTTTTGAAGTTTTTGCAGTGTTCTTGATTTTGCTCAAATCTTGTTGTTGATGCATTATAAATGTGATCTTATGATTGATTCATGTTTGGGGTGGGTAGAGGATGAAATATGGAGACTTAGAGCACTTAACACAGCCTAAGGAATGAGTTTGCTTCTGAATTTTTGAAAAAAACAGCAGAATGAATCGATTCATTCCAGCATGAATCAATTCAAAACAGCATAATGAATCGATTCATTCCAGCATGAATCAATTCAAAACAGCATAATGAATCGATTCATCCCATTATGAATCGATTCATCCTGTAGAAAAGTTCCTGGATTTCGCATAATGAATCGATTCATCCCATTATGAATCGATTCATTCTCCTGTTAACCAAAATTAATTCATTTTGTTTGTATTTTATTTGCATGAATTTTTAAAAATAGCAAAACACTTTGAAAAATTCTGAAATTTTTTGTCAAACATTTCATTAATTTTCAGAACCCAAAAATATTTTTATTTTTATTTTTTGCATTAAAATTTATTTTTAAATAATTTAAATGTTTATTTTTAATTAGTTAATGAAAATTAATTAATTAAAAATACATTTAGGTATTTAAAAATTACAAAAAAATTCACATTGCATTTTAAAACATTTAGAAACATTATCAAACTCTCAAAACAAATTTATTTTTGGTTCTTGACCTATTTTGACAATTTTCATTGGAATTAAATTTGTTTAAAAGCAATATTTTGATTCAAACTTGGAAAAATACATTCTGCCTAACCATTGAGAATTTGATGATGGTTCTTCTTGCATTGCATCCTCCATAGCATGTAGTTTATAGGATAAATTTGGTTTGAATTGATCTTGCATTTTAAATTTGTTTGGTATTTTTCTTTGTGAGGCATCCCAAAACCCTAGTAATCTTAGAAAAATCACAACTCTCACTAGGTTAAGAGTTAGATCCCCTCCTTTGGGCAGTGAACTTATATAGGTTTAGGGTATCTTTGATCCCATTTTCAATTTTTTATATCATGTCTTGCTTCTGATTTTGAATTTTGCATCTCATGTTGTACATAAACCCTAATTTGCATCTTCCTTTTGCATCCATCTTGCATTTGCATTCATACTTTGACTTGCCATAGCATGTTGTGCATCCATTGGGTTCATTAAACATCTTAAGACATGTTAGAAGCATGTTTGATCATTGCATCTTGCATTTGCCATGTTGTATGCCATTTGCATTTCATAACTTTTCATGTATGTTCATGGTCCTTAACTTGTTTCATTTGCATCCATAAGTTTGTATGATCATCCTCATGCCTTGTTTCATGTTTGCATCATCTCATAGCATCATTATCTTCACTCACATGCTTCTGGTTTTGGTTTGCATCATGTCATTTCACTTCATTTTGCATTGCATTTCTTTCACTAACTTTTCAGGTGGTAAGTAACTTTGAGAAGTGAATTTGCCTTCACTTCTCACATTTTCTTTTCATCTCTCTTATGCATCATTGCTGCATTTTACTTTGTGTTTGAGATTGAGCTTGCTCATTCTTCTTCATCCTACTTTCTTTCCTCAAGTGACTTGTCTTCTTAAATGAAGCAAGTTACTTTGCTTCTCTTTGCTCCTTTCATCTGCTTCCTGGTGGTTCCTCTGAGGATCTTTCTTGTTAAACCTCACAAACCTTAGGAACAACCAAGCATGACAATGATTAGGGTTTTGATTAGTCCCCCACTTAGATTTTACTTTTGTGTCTCATTGAGTCTTCTCTTCTCACCTCATAATCAAGGACTAAACCCTAAAGGCTTTAAGGCTTTGTGATTAAGCTTATGCCTGCATCCTTCTATTAGGATGGAGTGTATAACTTTAATCCTAAGTGTTAAACCCTTAATGTGTTTAACTCCTTTAATCAATCCACTTAATAATCATCAAGACATCAAACTTGTAACTTGGGCCTTGCATTAGGGTTCTAATTCTTCCTTAATTGGTTGAGAAGGACTAACCCTAGTGTTAATGGACAAGTCCCCCTCAAGTTGTCTTACAAATCATAAAATTCACTTCATCATCTTACCATTAACTAAAACCCATCTAATAAAGGCTTTGTTTTGTCATAAGGTTAATCCCTAATCATGGATTAAGTTGAGGAGCTTTCCTCAACTTAAACATTCTCATCTATTATCCTTCTATTAGGATGGTGTAATGAGTCTGTTTAATCCCTGATTATGGCTTAATCTCATTACTTAACACTAAACAAAAACACCAAAAAAACATCTAAATAATCACAAGTAGTTTAATGATCTTAATCCTACATCATGGTGATTAAGTGTGAGATGCTGACTTCACACTTAAGGTATTCTCATTACCCCTAATCAGAGGGAAGATGTGATGAGTTTACTAAATCCATTGGTTTAGGCTTAAGCTCATTAACTTATGACAAACTTTCAAAAGCAATAAAAGACTGAAAACTCAAAAACAAACAATAATCGTCTCCCTCGGGATTCTTTTCTCATCACCTTCACTCACAAACGAGAACTCGCTTCTTCCGTCTAATGCAAGACAGTTTGCATCTGTGCCAGACAGATCATACACTTGAGCATAGGCAAGTAAGCAGTTCACAAGTCAATTCACCTTTCAGTCTCTTTGGGTCGAACTACGGTGTTCTGACTTCCTCATTGCACGAGAGGATACGTAGGCATAACTTAACAGTTATCGAACAAAAGTCTCTGTATATTCCCCCTCCTTCTAGCCTTACTTTCTTAGCCTCATTATCATGAGCATTTCACTCCTGTTCTTACACTGACACTGTATATATCACACTTCACACTTCTTCTACACTGACACCTGTACATTCTTTTCCAGCTCTTTATACACAGATTGCACTGACACTACCCCTTTAAAACACAAATTTTTTAAGCGTGGATCCCGTCGAGTACGACGGACAATCTGGGTGCTAATACCTTCCCAGGTTGTAACCAACCCCCTTTCTCAGTCTCTCTGGTTCGCAACCGTCTTATCCATATCTTTCTAGGTCTATGCAGCATTACCTTTCCTCCGGGATAAAAATGCCTAGCTGGCGACTCTTTTCTTCTCCAGTGAGTTCACGGCTGTGTGTTCTCATTGTCCCTTTCGCCGACCGTTCGCGTCTGTACCTTTATCTGGGCCATTTCCCATTTATCGGGAGCGACACTCACCAAGGGCATATTGTCTTTCACCAGGAAGTAAAATGTAGGAGCCAATTTTAATTCTTCTGGGACATCTCTTAAAGCATACCCCAATTGTCTCCTCAATAAGATTGAGTTGTAGTTGATTCCCCCAGTAACTCCTAGCAAAGGTACACTGAGGTAACTCCCACAACTGGTGATAAAACGTGTACCCGCAACATCTGAGTAATCCATCTGACATCTCTAGCAAACAACTTCTCCAGCTTCTGAGCCCAAACCAAAGTATGATCACTGAACACCCCGGTACTAGGAAAGTTCCTTATGAACCACATATAGAGCAAATGAGCGCAATATCAAACTAAACCTCTTCGTTTCCTTTCAGTCTTGTAGTGCACTAAGTAATACAAATCTACTAGTAGTGTAGGCACATGGTTCTTCAGCAAGAAAAGATGTATGGCATTCATGTCTATGAACTTCTCCAGATCTGCGAACATAATGATTCCATAAATAGAGAGAGCCAAAATGGCATACACAGAATCCCACTGTGCTTCAATAGCATGCTCTTTAGCCTTCACTAAAACTTCCAAATAGAAACCTGGCATACCCCCTTTAGTAATAGTCAGAGAAATCACCACATAAAGGCTCAAATAAAGAGCCTTGGCGATCACTTCGGGTCCGGGCCTAACCATTTCAGCATTGAATGGGATCTGGTCTTGAATCGAAACTCCCAAGATCAAATCATATTCCTCCAGCAAAGGACCTAACTGAAAATCGAGAAATGTGAACCATCGAAACTGAGGATCATAGTATTGGAGCAGAGTGTGAATGACACTTCTCTTAGAGGGATCTAACTCTACACCACATCCAGAATATTACCTTAAGCTTTCCTTAACTATCCTACATGATTGGGCATAATCAGATCTATCATTTTCTTTAACAAGCCAACCTTAATGTCAAAAAACTTGAAACAAATGTTCAACTTGCGAGGGTCTTCCATCTCTGAACAGTATACCGGAACCGAAGACATTAAGTTAAACCTTAGAATGAAAACAAAAAATGATTAATGATGGGATGATGTAATGCAAATGCAAGGACATACAATCAAACCGGAACTGTCTGGAAACTGAATATCAGAACCAAGTGATCAGAAAACCCCAAAATCCTCTGGATAACGGCCCATATAAAACTTAGGTAGTCATAGATAAATCCAAATCAAGGAACAGATAAACTAAAGAACTCCTGAATCAAAAGTAACCGGATCAACACATAAAACTGCACTGGTGACAAGGTATGATGAGGTCAATGGTTCCTGCAAGCCTGTAAACCCCTCCCAAACTCACGGGTGTGCTCTGGGTCAAGCATCACGACTCTCAAAGCCGAATAGCAATAATATGTTCACTACTTCCGAGAAATGGCTTATGACCAGATCAGGGAATCAATTAGGCATTATATACTACTCAGGGAGGTCTCAGTTGGAGTCCGGGAAAACACACATCCCTCATAAGTCTCCAGTTTCAAGAACTGAATCGAGAGATAATAGTACATTCAACCCTTAGGATACAATACTATCGTCATATGAACAATTTGCTTTAACTAAGTTCCCGTGAGAGAACCAGGCCATCCTATGCGAGTTCCCAGTGGGCCCTCGGATGCGAGTGGGTTTGCCAACAAATATGGTCTGCCACTGTCACCACTGGAGAGGGTTGTTTCCACTAAGGTTCTCAATGATCGGTCCCCAGATGCACATAACTATCAAGGTCCTATCCCGAAGTGGAGGAAATCCCCACACAAGATATTTCCAAGACGGTCGCAGTCTGGGTGTGAAACAGATCGCCACTCATCATGCCAAATGCGAGTACAATGTGTTCACGCTAATCCTAGGGTGCACTCAAGTCGGGTATTTGGCTTATCTCACTGTAACCCCATCCCACCAAAAGAAAACCAGCACAGTCCATACAATCCAGTATAATATATGATGCATGAAAATAAATACTGAAAACAGTAAATAAAGCTGTAAATAAAACTGTAAATAAACAACAGTAAAATAAACACACAACAGCAAACATCAAACATGTAACACCCTGATTTCATAAATTATTTAATAAAATAATTATGTGAATATAGAGGTGTAATTGGAATGATAAAGTAAAAAGGTTATTTTATTTAAATAATAAAAATATGATAATGAGGTGGTTTGTTAGAATATTGTTATTAAAAATAAATAAAATAATAAGTTGGAGGTCTAAGGGGCAAGTTTGTAAATTGGCTATGATATGAAAAGAGGGGAACGAGCTTATTCCCTCATATCGTGCTTTTGACGCAGAAACAGTTTTCTCTGGCGAAAAGGGAGAAGAGAAGGAAGATCAAGAATCGTAGAATTTAAAGATCAAGATTTTTCCAAGGATCAATTGAATTGAGGTAAGGGGGAGAAATGGTTTTATATTGGTGATCTAACATAGGAGGGTAATTGGGAGTCCCTTACTCTCTTAGGAATTATATGAAATTTGTTTGATTTTGATAAATTTGTAATATAATATGAATGTTATGATGATTGATTATGTTGTGTGAAGCTTGATGTTGATTTGTATGATGTGGGTGAGATATGAAAATTTGCTCATGAATGTTATGATTGATGAAGCCATTAGAGGAGATGAAGAAAACCTATAATTTTAACCATTTGATTAATAATTGTTAGTTTAAGGAGTTATATGATGTTAGAGGTATAAAAGAGTAATAAGAATAAAAATTGGATTATTTTAAGTGCTAAGAATGAAATAAGATATACTGAATTCAGAATGGTGTGAGAATCTATAACAGGGTGGAGTTTAGCGCAGAGAGCGATTAGACAAATCGCAGTGCTCGCTCAGCGAGCGAGGGAAAGTGGGAATCTCGAGAGCTGTTCGCTCAGCGAGCAGAGAGCTCGCTCAGTGAGACCTGGAGCGGGAGAATGTTCATTCCTTTAGTTTGAAGATAGTAATTAGGAATAATTTGGTTAAAAAGAATCTAATGAGATTGTGTTAATTATGTGTAATGACCTTTATCTGGGAATTATGAATTATGTTGACTGTGTGGTTGATAATTGGTGAAGATCAGAGGATCGTGTTGTGAATGAGTTTATTCATGCTTATGTATGTTGATGTATGTATAATCGAGTCTTGCATACACATGCATGTTAGTGGAATAATCATGTCTCGGATGAAGCATAATTGATTATTCAGATTCATTGCGAATCAAGAGGTGAGGATGATCGTGACTCAGTAGGAGTGTAAACAATACATCCGGTCTGAATCGATGGAAATTTGTTGAAGTCGGTATCGCATTTGCATCGTGTTGTGGAGTCACATTGCATATACTTGAATGAATGGGTTGTGTTACATGTTACATGTTAATGGAATTGTTTTATGTTAATGGAATTGTTTTATGTTAATGGAATTGTTTTATGTTGTTGAAATGTTTTAAATTGAATATTTGGTTTCGTTTGAAGTGTAGCAACTCACTTTAGTTTTTAAACTCTGATTTTATGAAGATTTATGTTATATTTTTGGAAATGGGAAAAGTGGGTGTTACGAAACAACCAAAGAAACAGAAACAAACAGGCGCTAGGATTGACTCTCAAGGGAAACCAGAGATTCTGGGTTCGATCCCCAGCAGAGTCGCCAGCTGTCACTCCCGAGATTTTCATCCTAGTACAAACGCGAAAGTGGCGCGGAAAAGGTAGAGTTGCCAGCCAGACATTTTTATCCCAAATGAATGGGAAAGGTAATGCTGCACAAACCGAAGAGAGAAGAAAAAGACGAGGTCCTGCGAACCAAAGATCTAGGTTCGGGAGTCGGTTATAACCTGGGAAGGTATCACTACCCAGATCGTCCTCCGTACCTGAATGGATCCAAGCTTGTTTGTCTGTTTCAAAGGGTGAGAAATAAAACTATTGCTGAAGAAAAACCGCTACTGGAATTGGAACTGAAATGATAAAGGGAACTGTAAAAGAAAAGGGGAAATATAGGGAAAATAAAGAATGTGTTCGAATGGGCCCTACCCTGCTGCCTACGTACCTCATCGGGAAAATGAGGATCAAAGTCGATGTAGTTCGCCTAACTAAGGCGAGAACTATTTATTTGTGTTTTTTAGAGCTGAACTGCTTATGTCTATGCTCAGGTGTTGCAGACTCGTCTGATACGAGTGCGTTACCATCTTGCAAATGAGACAAATCGTCGCTAGTTCGCGTTGAGAGTGAATGAAGTGAGAAAAGAATTCCCGAAGGAAAAGACGAGTGTTATTTGTTTACTATCTTTTAGAAGAAGTGTTTTCTGAGATTGTTTTTTGTGAACCTTCTCATACTAAGACTTGTTCATCGTGGTAGATGCCTTACACCTTGCCCCGAAATAGGACGTGTATAGGTAACCCACGGCAAAGTCTCACGGCGTACAAGAAGATCAACCTTTATTAGGTGTTTTTTACTTTTCTTTTGAGATGAGGGAAAAAGCAAAACGAACCAAAGGTAAAAGTCTAATGGGAGACTAAGATCCTAGGTGTTGTCATGCATGTATGAACATAGGTTAGTGCGGTTTTCTAATCCTAATGAGAAAAAGGAAAGAAGAGGTAATTAGAAATCAACTTACTTCCTAAGGAAGCTAAGTCATTTCTAAAGGGGATTAACATGAAGTTATACAAATCAAGTACAAAATGCTAAAGCAAAGACACTTTGAAAGCGTAAATGATTTTAAAAGGAAAAGGTTGTGAAAACTTACCTCCACCTCCATACAAACCAAAGGTTAGTAGCATAAACATGATAAAAGGAATGAGGTAAACAAGTACCAAACAAATCCTAATACAACCAGGACCTTATCTAGACTCAATCCTAAGTCTAAGGGACCTAAAAGTTATGCAAAGCAAAAATCCAGCAGCTATTACAACTCCTATAGCATAAACAGCTACTAAATGCAATGCAAAATGAAACCAGCCTATTACAGCTAACATTCAGCATGCAAAATAGGTGTAAAAAGTTAAAACAGAATAAATGCAACATGTTTTTACATCTCTTGTTTCAAAATACAGCTATGAAAACAAGGCAGATTTCAATTAATTTTCAAATGCGCAAAACATGAATTTTAATGCAAATCAAGTAATGCAAAATTTATGCAAGTTAATACAATTACATGCAATGGATTATTTACAATATGACGCAACATCAATATGCAATCTAAATGATGCAAACTAAATGATTTATTTGGAGTTTTTTTACATTATGCAATTTTCAATATGCACATGATTGAACCAAAATGTGTATGGCTGTTGTACCCCAAAATTTGCCCTCACTCAATCAAAGCAATGTGTCTCAAGAGTTATCTCAAAGTTCACAAGATTTCTCTCAAGGTTCACAAGGTTCACAGGGTTCACAATTGGTCAAAAGGATTGAAGACAAAACCTCCTCCTGAACAATGGATCCAGAACTAGGGTTTTGAACTTCACCAAGCTAAATGGACTTACAAGGCCTCAAGTGAGCTTCATAACATCCCACATGTCTTCAAGAATCCCCATGTCAAGTTTCAGAGCTTTCCCAATAAGTTTGACTAGTCAGATGTTAAAGTATTCAAATATCAGTCAACTTGGTAAAAAAGTCAAACTGAAGTCAACTGTGGTCAACTCAAAGTCAAACTTCAATATTTTTTTGTTAATATCAATATTATGAGATTAAATTCATCATTTGATCAAGAGTTGATCGTTATTCAGCAAGGATATCTCAGATCATCAAGAATCAAGAAGTTTCTAAATTAGGGTTTTCATAGTAAAAGTCAACTAAACTTTGACCAGCCATTACTCTCACATACTTCATCAAATATTTCCCATCCAAATCTCATTTTGAAGGAAATTTAATTCTCTACAACTTTGTGTCTCACAAGCCAAGGCCAGAAATGCTTCATTTGAAAGGTATGAGCTAAAACATTATAGGTCCTTTTGAAAGTCAACAAAAAGTCAACTTTTTCCAAAGCTCATAATTTGAAAATGGTAAAAGATATGGACATGGGATGAAAAAGGTTGGTTAGATGACTCTCTAAGCTTTCTAAAAAGTCCAAGAACAACTTCATAGCCATAAAATTGATGGAGTTGTGCCTTGTAAAATTTGGGAAAATTTTAAGGGGTGTATGAAGTAAAAAAGGTCTTAACTTCAAATGTTTCCAAATGGGCCCATGAAATCTCAACACAATCTCAAAGATAAAGTCATGCACGACCCAATGACCATTTATTATGATTTTATATATTTTATTTTATATTTATTTGGATTTTATTTATTAAAATTATATTTTAAAGAAAATAAAATATGAAAAATAAAATAATAAATCAAATATTGGTTCTAGAATGATTTACACAACATTTAAAGATGATTGAGGCCATCCAATTTCGTGCAAGCTTGTTATGGTAATGATATATTTGATTTTTTTGACAAAAATAGAAGTGGGATTTCTTCAAGCTCAAGTAACCAAAATCCTTGATCCAAAGCCCAACTTTTAACCTAATCTCATTCATTACATATACACTAACAAGACTACTGCATTGGAGGACGAAATTTGCAAAACAGAGGCATATTCAAAACTCAAATTTTTTCAATAAAAAAAATTTTCAATTTACATATTCTAGGGTGTTTTCAAAGATTTCAAAGGTTCCTACATATTCCTAAGACCTCTTAGAACGTATTTCCAGCTTCAACATCATCGAAACATCACAAATTCATGGCAACCGAATTCATATTTCCATCCATATTTTAAATTTTCGATTTCTATTATGCATACATTATACATCGAATTTAATATCACATTATTGATTGTGATAATGACTGAAAGCTTTCTGGATGGTTTAATTCGGTTTTAGGTGCAAGAATGATGATTCGCCATAGTTAGGGTTCAAAACTTCAAATTAGGGTCTTTCGATTTATGCAATATAAATTATGTTTGATGCTGGATTAAGTCTTTATAGGTTATGAGCAATCAATTGGCACAAATAATTTGGACAAATCGTACCTATATGCGTTGTATGTGTCGACCTAGGTATACTTGCAAAAATAAATTCGCAGGGAAATTCGTATCAAATTTTGTAGGTGTTTTTGCAGGAAAAAGGAGGAGGAGAAGTCTGAAGACACCAAAACCCTGAATTTAAAAAACATTTTTATTTTATATATATTTGTTTCTGTTATAATTCTCAAATGGTGCAGATGGCATGGTGGTGGAGAAGTACGCGTGGGAACCAAAAGACCTGGGTTCGATCCCCAGGTTCTGACTCTTTTTATAGCGTTTCTTTTTTTTTACAGGTTTATTATTAATTGAATTATGTTCATACAAATATCACCACGGGCGCGCAACCCTGTTGGTCAGCATATGAGTCTGGTAATGGGGAGGTCCTGGGTTCAAATCCAGGCCACCCCCATTTATTTTTTATGCTTTTCTTTCTTTTCTTTTTTTGTTTAATTTATTATATTCTTAATTAGTTTTCTTATTTAACTTAATCATTTTAATGTTTTTTTATAAAAAGGAAATACGTTTCATAAATAACTTTTAATTATTTTTATTAAATAATATTTTTATAAACCTTAGTTTTAGGTTTTTTATTAATTAATGATTAATTTAGTAATTAGGTTAAAGTTAATTTTAATCAACCCTAATTTTTTCTAAAATTTTTCTAAACCCTAAATTTTTTCATAAAACCTAAAATATTTTTTTAAACCTTAAACCTTTTCCTCTTTTTTAAGTTATTCATATAACCTGCATTGTTACTGTTGTTCTAATATTTTTCTTCTTCGCCATTATAATTATGTAAATGTTTCTCACCTGTAAATTTTTAATAATTTTATTTTTTGCCTCATAATTATGTAACTGCCTCGAAGCATTGTAATAGTTTAGGAATTTCTTGTTTTTGCCTTTAATATTCTGCCATTTATTCTTATATCTGTGTGGTTAGTAAATAGGGAGTGGCAAAACTTAATTGAAATTAATATGAATTTAGACAATTTAATTAAAAAGATTAAATATGTGAATATAATCACTCACACACGTAAGTCGATCTATGATCGTTGTCTGCACCTCCTAGGGTTACCCTTCTTAAAGTTGCCTTAATATGGTCAAGTCCATCGAAAGTAGGGTGTCTTAACACTACACCAAACAAGACAGTGCTTTCTAAACCTGTGCTGCTAAAGGTTTAGACAATGCTATTTTAAATCTGAAAAGTGTTGTCTATGGTACCATTAGACAACGCTTTTTGACATTTTAAGTTATACCTTAGACAACGCTTCTGGTAAAAGCGCTGTCTAAGACCCACCATTAGACAACGCTTTTTGGACATTTTTAGGTATACCTTAGACAACGCTTTTTGTTTAAGGCGTTGTCTAAGGTATACGAATTTTTCTATATAATTTTCTTAAAACCACAATTTATACCAGGTTTTTCAACCAGAATTTTGACCTGTTTTTAAACCAATTTTTTTCCAGAAAAATATCACAATTTGGATATTCAAAACAATCCAATTTGGCCTATTTAAATGTACCAATTTATGCACCAAAATTATATATCCAAATGGATTGGAAATTCAAACATATATACTTACAAATGTACATATTACTTATACTACTTTTGCTATAAATGTATCAATTCAAACATATTACAAATCATTACTTATACTACTTTTGCATCCAACCAAAACATTGCTTCAAATCTACATAGGTCCTGATACAACACAAAGATTGTAATTCAATTAAAAGAATACAATATTATAGTTACAAAGTTACTAACATTTAAATTAGAATGAAAGCAATTGAAAATGAAAAATAAAGAAACCAAGGATATCAAATATAATTTACCTCTTTCACTAACATCTCTTTCTTTTCTTTGTTGGAATATTAATGACTTGTTTCTTAGCAATGCAGACATATGAATTGATCCAAATTCCCTCGTTATGATAATTTCTGATATATGACTCATCCGCTATAAGATCCTCATCTTGACTTCTATTCAACTCATTCCGTCTAATGCATGACTCATTCTCAACATCAATATCACATTGATCGACACCGCTATCATCTACCACTTTGTTAGAGAAAAGCACTATAGACCATTTTGTACTCGTTGGGTCATTCACATAGAACACTTATTTAGCTTGAGATGCTAGAATAAAAGGTTCATCTTTGTACCCCACCCTAGTAAGATCAACTTGCAAAAATCCAGACTTATCCATTCGTATGCCACTACTATTTACCCACTTGCAACCAAAGATATGAATCTGAAACTTCTCGTAATCAAACACCCAAATGTGCTCAATAAATCTAAAATAAGACAAATTTGCATATTTGGGGTTTAAGTCCTTCATACTTGATATATGCATTGCTTCAGCTAGCACGGTGACACCACTATTTTGCATAGTACTCTTATCATCTTATTCTTTGGTATAAAATGTGTATCAATTAATTATGTATGCGCTATGAGAAAACACATGCAAACTTGGACCATATGCCAAACATCTCAACCTTTCTATTACCGAAGCAGGATCTGAAGAGCGCTTCGAATAAAAATGATCCTTTAACCATTGTATGAAACTTTGATTGTGCTCTCGTACTATCCAATTTTCATTTCTGTTCGGATTTAACCTTCAGAGTACTTCCTTGTGCATTTCAACATATGGCTCAACTTCATTATCATTATGCAGAATATACAAATGCACTTGATCCCATTCATCCCTTGATACTGTCACAATTTTATTTCCAATTAATTATTTACCTTCCTTTTTTTCGAAAATCTGAGCTTTGGGGAGTCCAATCGATTGAACGTTGGACAAATATTCAATACAAAACTCTACAGATTCTTCAACAATGTATCGTTCAACAATACAACCATATGGTCGACTTTGGGATTTCACGTACCCTTTTAATATTTTCATATACCGTTCAGCAGGGTACATCCATCTCATATAAGCTGGTCCACATAATTGTGTCTCTTTCACAAGATGAACAACTAGATGAACCATTATGTCAAAAAAAGAGGGAGGAAAATACATTTCAAGCTCACATAAGGTAATTACAATATCTTTTTGTAGTGTTGGTAAGATCCCGGGATCGATCACCTTACTACAGATTGACCTAAAGAAAAAACACAATTTAGTTATGGCACTTCTTACTTTTTCTGGCAAAATAGAATGTATACCTATTGGTAGAAAATGTTCCATTATAACATGGAAATCATGTGTCTTCAAACTCTTCAACTTGAGGTCTTTTATAGACACAAGTCTTCTAATATCTGATGAGTATCCTTCTGGAACCTTAACTTCACTCAGAAACTTACATAATTTTTTTTCTCCTTTCTAGATAAAGTAAACGCAGTAGGTGGTAGATATGTTTGTCTTCCTTTCTTCACAAGTGCTAATTCAATTCTCATTCCCATTTTTAACATGTTCTCCCTTCCTTTAAGGCCATCCTTAGTCTTTCCTTTTATATTGAGTAACGTACCAATAACACTTTCAAATACATTTTTTTCAATATGCATAACATCGAGAAAATGTCTCACGTACAAAGACTTCCAATATGGAAATTCAAAAAATATCGACCTCTTCTTCCACCCACCTTTGGCAACCTTATGTGCAAAAGGCTTGCCAAACTCAATACGCACATCTTTCACCTTTTCAAAAACTTGGTCACCTGACAATGCGGGTGGAGCTTTACGCTGTTCGGTGTCTCCATTGAATGCTTTTTTCCACCCACGGTAGTGATGTTTAGAATGTAAGAATATATGATGACCGAGAAACACATTCTTCTGACAAAGTTCCAATCGAATCGTATCAGTTTCGTCTTCACAAACAAGACACGCACGTTGACCTTTAATGCTATACCCAAATAGATTCTCGTATGCTGGAAACTCATTAATTATGCCAAACAAAATCGCCCTCAAATTGAAACTTTCTTTCCTATATCCATCATAAACCTCCACACCGTTCTCCCAACAAATCTTTAAATCTTCGATCAAAGGTGTCAAGTATACATCTATGTCATTCCCTGGTTGTTTAGGCCCAGAGATTAACATAGATAACATCATGTACTTACACTTCATACATAGTCATGGAGGTAGGTTATAAATCATAAGAATCACAGGCCATGTGGTATGTGAGATACTTTGAAGACCATGCGGGTTCATTCCACCAGTAGATAATGCCAAGCGAAGGTTTCTTGCTTCTTCTCCAAAATCAAGATAATCATTATCAATCTTCGACCACTATGGTGAATCATCCGGATGCAGATACTTTCCATCAATAATTCTTTCATCTGCATGCCAAGTCAGGTGTCTTGCATCGGTTTCACTACGAAACATGCGCCTAAATCTCATAATTATAGGAAAATACCATAATACTTTTGCTGGAGACAATCTTTTCTTATATCGAGACAAACCACATTTAGGGCACTCGGTTAATGATGCATATTCGTTACGAAACAAAACGCAATCGTTAGGACAAACATGTATCTTATCATAGCTCATGCCAATAGAGCAAAACATTTTTTTTGCCTCATATGTTCGATTAGGAAGAACATTATCCTCCGGTAGCCTTTCTCTCAGTGGAGAAAAATATTTGAATTAAAAATGCAGAAGGAAAATATTTTTGGAAATTTTTAGGTATTTTAAATAAATTATGCAAAACAAATAGGGAGAAAATAAAATTAAATGAATTAAAATGAAAAGTAAGCTGATCCAAAGGCCATGATTCAAACTCAAGGGGGGGGAGGGTTGACTGGCGCGTGAATGGGTGGCTGAGATCCACTCTGATTAAATTATCCTAATTAAACCTATTTAAATTAATTAATTAAAGGATTAATTACTAAAGGAGCATCTGGGCTGTCCACACGCGCGGGAAACATGATCTAATAGCCCAGATTTAAACTAACCTAATTAATCAGAAATTATGCCCTAATGACCTTCCGGCGGCCGGAGAAGACCTCCGGTCATCTTCTCCGGCCAGACTCCCTCCCTGAACCTCTTAAAACCACACAAAACTCACCATAAGCTCCAGAAATGATCCTTAACCATCAATAAACTCAAATCCAGCAACAAAAACAATTAATCATGCGTGAATGAAGAGAATCGAAGAAGAACAAAAATTAGGTCAAAGTTTCAGAGGTTCAGTTCATGCTTATTTCTTGCTCATTTTCGAAAATAAACACATCCCCATGATCAGGGCAACATATAGAACAACATTTTAACAAGAAAACAAGGTTCTGGATAAAATGTTCATCATGTTACCTGAGGTTGAGCTTTCAAATTCTGGGCTTTCTGGCCTCCTCCTTCGTGCAAGTCAGCTTCAATGAACCCCCTGAGGCTAATGGAATGCTTCAAAAGCTTTGATGATGGCTAGATTGAAGGTTTCTGTTCTGGTGTAGCAGAAAATGAGGTTTGTGTTTATGATGTTTCAGGCCATTCCAATGGTTGGTTTGTATTCTTTGGATGATTTCTGAATGGATGGTGAAAGAATTTCTGAAGTTTGATGGATAGTTTGAGAGAATCGAAGAAGGGAAGGTTTTTGCAAGTTTTGTGTAATCTGATGGTATGTGTCTTCTGAGCTTGTGTGATGCTTGGTTTATGATCCTTATGCAATCCCTAAACTATTGGAATGAGTCAGAAGATTTGATATGCACTATGGGAATGGTATGGAGCAATTGGCCAAAAAGTCAATAGTTGGTGTACTTCAAGCATGGGCCATGGAAGAAGCTGTTTTAGGGTTGCTCTGAGTTCAGCTATCTTCAAGGATAGCCATGGGATGATTTAGAGTGATCAGAAGTGAATGGATGGTGAGATGGCACGTGTTTTGCATTTTCACAACTTGTTGCACTTTGAGATATTTGGTCATGGAAATGTCTCATTCAATGTTGAATTTTGGTCATGAAGTGTTACATGATGTTGTTTTGATGCTTTGAGACAATTTAGAAGTCATACCAATCCTTAGAAATCATTTTTGCAAGAATCCCTCTTTTGAGAATTTTGTGAAAAATGGCTTATGGAAACTTGTGATCCAAGGCATGATTTTGGGCTTGCAATGTTGCATTGTCATGTAATGAAGTTCAGAAGTGAATTAGAGGTCACTTGAATGCTTGAAATGTGAAATTGCAAAAAATCTCTTTGGTGTGAAACATGAAATTTTAAGATTTTTGCCAACTTTGGAAGGCCATAACTTGAGTTCCATAATGAATTAGGACTTTTTCTTGTACTTTTTGAAAAAGGAATGATCCAATCTACAACTTTCATGACCAACAATTTTCCATTTGAAGCATTTTTGGTTGAGAAATAGGAGGTTGAAAAACTTTCCCAAAATGGAAAGTTTACATTACAAGTCATTTCCATTTTTGGCAACTTTTGGTTTAGGCCAATTTTTTTCAATTTTGTGAACTTCCAAGCACTTCAATGATCAAATAAAGATCATATAACTTCAATTTGATGAAAAACCCACTTTGGTTCCATTGTTGGGGGCCTCAGATGCCCTGATTTTGCTCTGACTTGCTCAAGAAGTTACCCAGTGAACAGATGACTTCCACAATGAATTTCTTCATCAAACTTGGTATACATGATCCTTATAACATATTGAGACTATTAGAAACAAGAATGACCACAAAATTTGGAGTTATGGCTTCTGAAACCAAAACCCTAATTTCAGGTCATCTATGTAGTGAAACCCTAGCTCTGCTTCCATGCTTTCCAAGTTCTTGTGATTCTTTGACTTTCTTGATCTTTGAGGGGTATAAAATGATAGTAGAACATACATGGACCCTCTTGGAATGATTTAAGACCTTTGGAGTGGCTCAGATGGATCCTTGGATTGCTCAGATCACAAACCCTAGATGCAGATGAACTTGAACTAATGTAGTGAAACAAAAATGCAATATGATATGATATGCTTGAACTAATGCAAATATGAAAGATCACAAGCCATTGTGTGAACTTAGTGAAGGCAAATTTGGGGTGTTTACAATGAGCTATGATGCTTTTGAGGAGATCTTAGCCTTATTAATCTATGGCTTAGTGTTATTCCCTAATCCAGACCAGTTCATAGACGTACACGCCATCAACATATTTCTAACTCACAATCTTGTGCCTACCTTACTTGGAGACATCTTTCACTCTCTTCACACTCGTACTATGAAAGCGAGAGGAACTCTAATGTGTTGCATACATCTACTGTCTAGGTGGTTTATTTCTCACCTTCTTTGATCTGTGATGAAGAATGAACAAGGGTTGAGGTGGTATAAAAGGATGATGTCACTCTCTCATTCAGATATTCACTGGTGTTCTCGATCTATGGAAAATGTCACTATCATTGACTGTTGTGGGGAGTTCCCTAATGTTCCACTCCTTGGCATAAGAGGGGGAATTACTTACAACCCTTATTTAGCTTTACGCCAGTTTGGTTATGCTCAGAGTAATGGTCCTCATGACATGCTTATTCAATGGATTGTATTTGATTACAACAACGATCTTTAGGGTTATCGTCAAAGGTTCATACGAGCATGGAACAAGGTGAGAAAATTTGATAGCAAGACTCTGGAACCAAAGTACTCCATTCTTATGGAACCTTACCTCAGGTGGGTGCGGTCTCATGCTCAGACTCTTATGATGACATATCCTACTGTCCTGCCAGTTACTATGGAGCCTATTGTTAAAGAAGATGTTCCTTACACCATTCTCCATCCTGATATGCCCACTGATCTAGACGAGATGCATAAGTCTTGGATCCAACTGAAGGAGCAAAGGGATACTTTTGAGACTCAATTCAGAGCTAACCAAACAAAAGTTTTAGAGCTAACAAAGCAACTTCACGAGGAGCGGAACCTCAACACATACCTCCACACAAAGAGGAAGCGTCCATGGGAGACTTAAAACCCCATATATCTATTTTTGTACTTTATTCTTATTTCCTTTCATTGTAAGCCCAAGGGGCAAATTATTTTAACGCTTACTAATAAAAGTTTTGTTTTGTTTAAACAAACTTAAATCCTATATGGTCCTTGAAAAAATTGCATATGCATCTACATACCATATCATTGCATAACAGGTTGTCACTAAAGGTTTCTCATCTTCTCGCTGTTTATTTAGGAAGAAATGGATCTCAAACAATTGTCAAAGATCTCCAAGCCCAGATTGCTCAATTTCAAGGGGTGATCCTGAATTTTTCTAAGGGGCAAGAAAAGTCGAAAGCCCTCTTCACTAAGGACATGAAAAAGAAGAATCCTGAAGACAACAAGGGTGATCAGTTGGAACAACTACAAACTGAGATAGCAGAGATGAGAATACAGATGAATGGCCAAGTGGCTCTTATCCAGAGTTTAGCCCAGGGGCAAGAAGAGCTGAGAATTTTTGTCCATAAACTTCAAGGTAACAGAGTCATGAATCTAATCATCAGTCAACCTCCGATGAAACAAGTTGACTTTGTTGAAAGGAAGATAAGGATAAGATAAGGAAAGAGACATGTTACTATTTATAGTTCTTCAATTGAAGAAAGAAGGTCTTGTAAGGTTAATCCACCTCGACACAAGGAAGGTAGAAGACAATTCATCCAATTCAGCATGCCAATGTCACAAATTTTGCAATGCTTGCTGGAGATGGAGCTAATTTCCTTGGAAAATTCTCCTAAGAAACCCAATACTTCCTCCCCTCACTATAATCCCAATGCTAGGTATGTGTATCACTCCAACTGTCCTGGACATGACACTGATAACTGTTGGGCATTGAGGAATAAGATTCAAGATCTGATTGATGAAAGAATCCTCGAGGTTACGTCAGAAGATCAAATTGAATTCTCCTATCGTCCATCAAACATAGAAGCTGCAAGCCAAATCACCCGAGGGAGCCAGAAATAAAGCTCACCAACCCCTGTTGAAGTTTGGGACACCTTGGGACAATCCAGTGGTAAATTTGATTTCATGGTAAACTATACTGCTCCTAAAAGTTCACAGATTGCGATAAAAAACATTCAGCCAACTGGATGGGACATCATTTGATTTATTTAGTTGTAATTTATTTTGTTTGCTCAAGAACTTACTATTAAGTCGAACTTTGTTTTACATTGATGCATTCTGTATGTTTGTCTTGAATTAATCCATTTGTTTCACTAAATTTAAAATATGCTTCTTACTTCTCTTTTGTGATATTCAACTCTTGATAAAGTTGTAAGCCTTTAGAAGGAGGATGGCGAAAACAATTCCATAATCTTATGCAGTATGCTTTTGAACAGACTATGTTGACGATGTACATGCATTTTTTCAATTCCTAAACAGTGAAGATATAAGTAAGTTAATCCCTAGTCAACCCTTTTGAGCCTATGAAGTAGGAGTTTTTCTTCTAACTCAAATTAAAACCCTTAATCATAACCTGGGGCAGGGTAGTTACTCGATTAACTCAATTATGCCAGTTGTCCTTTTGTACACAACTAATGATGGTTCCCTGTAATCACTAAGTCGGACAGTCAATATCTCGCAAAAGAAAAGCTCACTAAGTCAAAACCTATGAAGGAGACTTAGTAAAAAATTGAGACATCCCGCTGACTGTAATCTTGAAATAAATAGTTCAGGCAAAAGGAAGGGATAACAAAGTAAAAAAAATAGAGGTCACTACAAATCCTCAAAAAAAAAAATGATGAATGGTTTTTCAAATAAATTTATGTCAGTGTTACAATTCCAAACTCTTTTGGAGCCTCAATGTTTAAGTTAACCGAACATAGGACTGAAGAACACCACGAAGAATGAGTTGGGTACAAATAAATTTGAGCCTTTATCCTTTGTTTCTTAAACCTTGAACCAGGTCACGTTACAACCCTTTAAAAGTCCTAACTGAAGCATGGTTAGTTCGAAAGTGTTCTGTTACAAAAATATATCCTAACTCCTTTAGGGCTTATTATAAATATTGAGTTAATATCATAGTTCTCATAAACATTGTCTTACTAAAATAACTCTTTTTCAAAATATCAAGACAAACATAAGCATTGCATTTTGAATATCATTGTTTGCATATAACTAAGTGTTTAACAGCAGAGAAACTTACAGGATAAACCAAAAGTCCTCCCGACAGACAAAGTTGCTTTCTGGATATACAAAGAGGCATAGTCACTATCTTCTAATCAAGGGGGTATGCCATGTTACTTGGGGCAATCAACTCAAGATTCAACTATGCTTAATAGCCAGGGCAAGTCTCATCTATCTGAAGCACCACAGGAAACATTACCAAGTTCATGATGCCAGTGGCATATTATTGTGGGGCATTTTGTTTGTTTCCATTGAGGAAGCTTTTTCAAACACTGCCATTTTGGAACAAGTCATCTTCAGTTATGGCCAACGCTCTCTTTTCAAACCTAATTATATCAAATTCAGTTGCAAGCTCCTTAACCATTGACTAGGATGTACACGATCCACTGCAGTCTGAAAACATATTCCTCTCAAAAATAGATTGTTTGGGCCAATAATATCAGATGATGTCAGTATCATGTCTTCAGATCCAGCAATGAGCATTTCTAGGAAATTATTCAGGAAAGTTAAGAACGTCAGAAGCTCTAAATCCAATTGGTTATACCCTTTCAAAGTTGAAATGATCCTATTTTTGAAAGTTTACTTTTCCCTTTTTACTTAGGAGGAAACGTCCGTCGATTATGCCTGAATATATATATATATATATATATATATATATATATATATATATATATATATATATATATATATATGCTTTTGAATATGATTGATGTTTACCATAAATGCATAAAATACAATAATAGTATTTACCAAGGATGATCGGAGATAGGAATCCAACGAATCTTCGCCGGTTCATCCCCACAAGAGTAATCTTTACGGATATTCTTATGGAATACTTCAAGTAGTATCTTGTACTTCCACCTCTACGAAGTCTTTCGAAGAATTGATACTTGACGGATAAGTCTCCCAGAGCAATGTCCATCTCTTTTATCCTCAGTCATGATATTTAGGAACTTAATCCTTCAATTAGAAGTACGACGAACAAAAATGGGAGGTTCTAAGTACGATATTCCAAAACAAAACGGGAACGAAGTCTTCATATTCCTCAACAACAAATCGGGATTTATTTTCCCCAGCCAACAATTGTTCTACAACGCTATTCATGCGCTTCAACTACATCATCATCATATCATATCATATCATATCATATCATATCATATCATATCATATCATATCATATCATATCATATCATATCATATCATATCATATCATATCATATCATATCATATCATATCATATCATATCATATCATATCATATCATATCATATCATATCATATCATATCATATCATATCATATCATATCATATCATACGCATACAACATTCTTATGAGATATCATCTTGCAAAGTATTATATACCTCATGATATTTGCATAGAATTAATCTTGTTTTTCAGGTTAATTCTCCAGCAGATAAACGTCATCAATATCACAATACCTTGGGATGCTTTATCCTCCCAAAAGCTATATCACAATACCTTGGGATGCTTTATCCTCCCAAAAGCTATATCACAATACCTTGGGATGCTTTATCCTCCCAAAAGCTATATCACAATACCTTGGGCTGCTTTATCCTCCCAAAAGCTATATCACAATACCTTGGGCTGCTTTATCCTCCTAAAAGCTATATCACCATACCTTGGGCTGCTTTATCATCCCAAAAGCCATATCACAATACCTTGGGCTGCTTTATCCTCCCAAAATCTATATCACAATATCTTAGACTTCTCTACCCTCCAGGGGCACATCAAACAACCTTTTGGACGGTTACATCCCCCCAAGATTGCATCAATATACTCTTTGGACAAATTTATCCTCCAAGAAGTATATCTGAAGAACATTTTCTCCTAATGGCATCTTTAAGCCCATTCAAGCAATACAATCAATCAACAATATTACTCTATGCACCGACGAGTGCAAATTTTTGGGCTTTTGTGTTCAATCCCCTTCAACCTTCAAGTCACGAATGGCGTGCATGCCAATCTAACTCCTCATGTTTCAGAAAATTGAACAGGGCAGCTGTTGTACCCAAAAATTTTCCCTTCCACAATCAAATAAATGTGTCTCAATAGTTCTCTCAAGTTTCACAAGATTTCTCTCAAGGTTCACAAGGTTCATAGGGTTCACAATTGGTCAAAAGGATTGAAGACAAAACCTCCTCCTCAACAATGGATCCAGAACTAGGGTTTTGAACTTCACCAAACTAAATGGACTTCCAAGGCCTCTAGTGAGCTTCATAACATCCCACATGTCTTCAAGAATCCCCATGTCAAGTTTCAGAGTTTTCCCAATAAGTTTGACTAGTCAGATGTTCAAGTATTCAAAAATCAGTCAACTTGGTAAAAAAGTCAAACTGAGGTCAACTGTGGTCAACTCAAAGTCAAACTTCAAGATTTTTTGTCAATATCAAGATCATGAGATAAAATTCATCATTTTATCAAGATTTGATCATGATTCATCAAGGAAATCTCAGATCATCAAGAATCAAGAAGTTTCTTAATTAGGGTTTTCATAGTAAAAGTTAACTAAACTTTGACCAGCCATAACTTTCACATACTTAATCAAAAATTTCACATCCAAAGCAAATTTTGAAGGAAATTGAATTCTCTACAACTTTGTGTCTCACAAGCCAAGGCCAGAAATGCTTCATTTGGAAGGTATGAGCTAAAACATTATAGGTCCTTTTGAAAGTCAACAAAAAGTCAACTTTTTCCAAAGCTCATAATTTGAAAATGGTAAATGATATGGACATGGGACCAAAAGGGTTGGTTATAATACTCTATAAGCTTTCTAAAAAGTCCAAGAACACCTTCATAGCCTTAAAATTGATAGAGTTGTGCCTTGTCAAAGTTGGGAAAATTTCAAGGGGTGTATGAAGCAAAATAGGTCTTAACTTCAAATTTTTCCAAATGGGCCCATGAAATCTCAACCCAATCTCAAAGATAAAGTCATGCACGATCCAATCACCATTTATTCGGATTTTTATATTTTATTTTATATTATTTTGGATTTTATTTATTAAAATTCAATTTGAATGAAAATAAAATATGAAAAATCAAATATTGGTTCTAGAATGATTTACACAACATTTAAAGATGATTTAGGAAATCCAATTTCGTGCAAGCTTGTTATGGTAATGATATATTTGATTTTTTTGACAAAAATAGAAGTGGGATTTCTTCAAGCTCAAGTAACCAAAATCACTGATCCAAAGCCCAACTTTTAACCTAACATCATTCATTACATATACACTAACAAGACTAGTGCATTGGAGGATGAAATTTGCTAAAGAGAGGCATATTAAAAACTCAAAATTTTTCAATAAAAACAATTTCCATTTTACATATTCTAGGGTGTTTTCAAAGATTTCAAAGGTTCCTACATATTCCTAAGACCTCTTAGAGCGTATTTACAACTTCAACATCATCGAAACATTACGAATTCATGGCAACCGAATTCATATTTCCATCCACATTTTAAATTTTTGATTTCTATTATGAATACATTATACATCGAATTTAATATCATATTATTGATTGTGATAATGATTGAAAGCTTTATGGATGGTTTAATTCGGTTTTAGGTGCAGGAATGATGATTCTCCATAGTTAGGGTTCAAACCTTCAAATTAGGTTCTTTCGATTTATGCAATATAAATTCTGTTTGATGCTGGATTAAGTCTTTGCAGGTTATGAGCAATCAATTGGCACAAATAATTTTGACAAATCGTACCTATATGTGTTGTATGTGTAGACCTAGGTATAACTGCAAAAATAAATTCGCAGGAAAATTTGTTTCAAATTTCGCAGGTGTTTTTGCAGGAAAAAGGAGGAAGACGAAGTCTGAAGGCGCCAAAACCCTGAATTTAAAAAACGTTTTTATTTTATATATATTTGTTTCTGTTATAATTCTCAAATGGTGCAGATGGCGTGGTGGTGGAGAAGTACGTGTGGGAACCAAAAGACCTGGGTTCGATCCCCAGGTTCTGACTCTTTTTTTAGCGTTTTTTTACAGGTTTATTATTAATTTAATTATGTTCATAAAAATATCACCACGTGCGTGCAGCCCTTTTGGTCAGCATATGAGTCTGGTAATGGGGAGGTCATGGGTTCAAATCCAGGCCTCCCCCATTTATTTTTATGCTTTTCTTTCTTTTCTTTTTTTGTTTAATTTATTATATTCTTAATTAGTTTTCTTATTTAACTTAATCATTTTAATGTTTTTTTTAAAAGGAAATAAGTTTCAAAAATAACTTTTAATTATTTTTATTAAATAATATTTTTTATAAACCTTAGTTTTAGGTTTTTTTATTAATTCAGGATTAATTTAGTAATTAGGTTAAAGTTAATTTTAATCAACCCTAATTTTTTCTAAAATTTTTCTAAACCCTAAATTTTTTCATAAAACCTAAAATATTTTTTTAAACCTGAAACCTTTTCCTCTTTTTTATGTTATTCATATAACTTGCCTTGTTACTGTTGTTCTGATATTTTTATTCTTCGCCATTATAATTATGTAAATGTTTCTCACCTGTAAATTTTTTTATATTTATATTTTTTGCCTCATAATTAATTATGTAACTGCCCCGAAGCATTGTAATAGTTTAGGAATTTCTTGTTTTTACCTTTAATTTTCTGCCATTTATTCTTATATTTGTGTGGTTAGTAAATATGGAGTGGCAAAACCTAATTGAAATTAATATGAATTTAGACAATTTAATTAAAAAGATTAAATATGTGAATATAATCACTCACATACATAAGTCGATCTATGATCGTTGTCTGCACCTCCTAGGGTTACCCTTCTTAAAGTTGTCTTAATATGGTCAAGTCCCTCGAAAGTAGGGTGTCTTAAGCAAAGTCTCTCCATAAAATAAATCATCTAGTCCATCCCAGATTCTAAAAGATCAAGTCCATACGAGTTTTCCTACCATAAATGATCTTGTCCCTTCGGTAAAAGATGATAGTCTCTCCCAATTGCTTAAGACACCTCTTAAGTTGCCTTAGTTGACCATACGATGACCCTACGCCCATCCCTTAATAAAATCCAAGGTAATGACTACCTATTCCTTAATAATATGGACAATATTATCCTTGAAAGATTATAAAAGAACATGAATGACTTAGTCTAGGGTAGGAACTCAAAGTTACTGGCTCACACCCTTTAAAATAATTTTCAAACCTCACAATTTTCAAACATTTTCAAAACAAAGGCTTTGTATACATCCATACGGGGATCATTACAAAGTACTTAGAAAATTTTCTAATCACACACTTCACATTTTCAAAACAACTAAGTGAGCTAAGTAACTAAGAGCCCATGGATAACCATGGATATAAAGGGTGCTAATACCTTCCCTTTATATAACCTACCCCTCAAACTCAAGTCTTTTAAAAAATAGGTATTTCCTGTTCTTTTATGTCCTTTCCTTATGGATAAAATAAAAGTCGGTGGCGACTCTTGCTATCCGCAACATTTATAGAAAGTGAGTTCTCCCACCGTGTTACAATGGCTTCATAATACAATGCAAAAACAGCGGAACGTACATTTATTGACATGCTATGAAGTGATGTCAAGCTATACAAACAATGATCACAAAGTGTTATGCACACATTATGCAACATTTATGCATAAAAATGGAAACTAACGAAACACATGTTGAAAGCTACCTAAACTACATAATCATGCACCTAAAGTGATCCTAAAAATTCACTAAAATCATGATCTATCAAGCTATGGTGATTAAAGGAGGAGATATGCACAAACTTGCCATGAAACATAGAACTTTTTCAAAATGGAACAGCGTTAACCGGTTAACGCCCTGGGTTAAACGGTTAACAACTTTAAAAACTCAAATCCAGGGGTAAAAATCAATGTGTTAACCGGTTAACCCAGGGAGTTAACCGGTTAACACTGAACAGAATGCTGAAAATCAATTAGAAAAAGCACTTTCTAGCTAGCAACTTAATTCTAAAAGCTCCTAATGTATCCATGAACACGCTAGCACGAAATTTCTACTTAAACCTAGTCCTCTAACACCTATTAGCGCCAGGAACTAGCTATGATTCTAGCTACTAACAAGTAAATCGAACAAATCGCAAGCAAATTGTAAAATGATCAAAACGCAAGTAACGATTAAACGATCAAATAATTCCATACGGCGAGATGAAGTGAATAAATTAAAAGCGACAAGCAGTTTCGAATTCACCAACCTACAAAGCGGAGGCTTGCTTTGGTTATTGTTTCAAGTTGATCGATGTACAAATGAAGAGAATACCAGAGGCTTCAAACTTCGACCCACAAGAATGCAAAATAAATGCAATCAATCCGAAACGCTTCCGATTGGTGAAATAAACATCGTAATTGTGTCAAATCTTCGATTAGCCACTAAATTGGTGAAGATGATGGAGGCTAAGCTTCCGATCTATCAAGTTTTAATGTGAAACTTGAAGGATCGTGATGAAGATGAAGTTTTGGTGAATGATTGAAGATGAGAGAAATTTGGGAGCAAAAATGAGAGTGATGAAGTGTAATTTGGAAAATGAAGTTGAAGTTTTTTGAGAAAAATGATGGAACTTCTTTGGGTTGGGATGAGGTGAACTTATATAGAGGTTATGATTGGAGTTAGGCTTAGGTATGGAGTGAGCTTAGGTTCTAGGTTTGGAAAAGGTGGTTATGACTTAGGCTTGGAGTTAGTTAAACTTAGTTAGGGTTTCTAGAATATTCCTTGGAATATTCCTTGGAATAATGCTAGAAGAGTCTAGAAGGTGGTGCAAAATGCTAGAATGTGGTAGAAACACAAAGCAAAGGGAAAGTGGAAAAAAGAAGGGAAAAATCAACTAAATTTTGCAATATTTTTCCAATTTTCGCATGTGTTAGTTGGTTAACGCCTTAGGTTAATCAGTTAACGGACAAAAAACTTGAATGTTTTCCATTTTTTGAAGGGAAACTTCAGGAACGCACCCGTACCATCCATTTTTTAGTTGATCTTGATTTTAAACCTTTATAGGGCTTAGTGGATGGTATTGCTTCTTGTAAAATCACTTGACTCTTAGCTCGATTTTGAAGATCATGAATTTCTAGCTGGTTGATCATATTCCATATGTGTCATACCCTAATTTTTGACCCTAAGATTTTTCGCATCTCATCTGCATTTCGCATACAAACAAGATCACGTACTAGTTCGTTTATCCTTCTCAGTCGCATGTCTATACTTCACAGGGGATCACCGTGTTTTTACTTGCTTTATTTGTTTATATTTAATAACCTCTAACCAAAATAACAAAAAAAATATGTCGCAGTTTGTTTCTTCTTCTTCTGTGTTGCAGGATTTCAAAGATAAGGAAGTGATTTCATTTCAGGTGCAGTTATTCAGTTATGATTCGATTCCAATGGATGTTTGACCTAATCTTGGTCAAACTATCAGAAGATTGTTTTAACTGCAAGTTATTTGTGCCAGCGGTTTATTTCTCAGGCATGGCGTGTTCAAGTTGTGTCGTGTGTTGAAGTTCATCAGATTCTCAAGTTGTGGTTCATAAGAAGTTTTCGGCCAAATTGTCTTGATTAAGTGGTCATCAGTTCATCTGTGGATTTATTTTCCTCAGATCGATTCAGAAATATTTGCAAATATTCAGTGGTTCCGTGTTGGCTTCGTTCATCATTATCAGTGGCTTGTGAGAAAAATCAAAAGTTGGTCGTGGGCCTTAAAAAAAAATCACCGTTTCATATCCATTATCCATTTTTTTGGTTAAACCATTTATATCCTTTTTATTATTCAATTTCATAACCATTATCCGTTATTATTTAATAATCACCTTTTAAATTTTGTTTTTTTTCTCGATTATTCGATTATCCAAATTACCATTTTTCTTAACCATTTCCAATCATCATTTTTTTTAATTCATTTCATTATCCAAAAATCATTTCTTTTGTCCAATTTAATTTCTTATTTCTATTCATTTCCTATTACACCAATTTATTGATATATCCATTTTTTTACCATAATAAATTCATTTACTTTTTTTTAGGTCCCTTTGATACAAAACAAATTAAAAAATACTATAAATCCACACATTCCTTTTCATAGTCCATTTAGCAATTATAGAAAATTTAAAATAAAATAAAAAACAAGAAAGAGCCCATGAGGCCCACAACATTTCCCAGCTTTCCCACATTTTACTACATCAGCAATACATCAACACAAGCCAACGACTTCAGCTTCCGTTCACACCGTCATCACACTGCAAGCCGAAAACAACAGTTCTAAACCCATCCAGTTTCCAGCTTTTCAGCCAAATAAGCCACGCACGTGAACACAAGTCCACACGCAGCATCCAAAACGCAACCTGCATACAACCAAAACGCAGCGAATTAATTTGCGAACTCAACCCACAACAGCAAGCTGTCTCAAAACGCAAGAAAAAACAATGTGAAACGCGGCATCAACTTCACGCCGTACGCACACCACACATCATGCTGAAATCACCTGCAAAACGCAAATGAAACCAACTCAAAAAGCATCAGCTCCTATCAATACAAACGTAGAAATCGTGAGTTTTAAACACGGTGAAAAAAATTCAAAACGGCTTCAAGCTTCCATCCGAATCCTTCTATAAATACAACCTTTACTCTCCCAAATTCGGCAAGCTTTGAAAGCCCTTAGAATTCCTGCAAAAGTATAATTCAGAGCTTCAATAATTTCTGCAAAAACTTCCCAATTCATCTTCAAAATTCATCATCCCAATTTCAAAATCCCAAATTCATAAACCTTCAAATTTTCATCTTCAGCCATCTCATAGTCACAAATTAACCTTCAACAGTAAACCTTTTAAATTTCATCACAACAAAATAAAAGTGCAGTGGCGACTCTGTTTACCTTGAGTTAAGTTAGCTAATAACTTACACTCATGATTTTACCGCTACAGAAAAGTGGCGACTCTGCTGGGGAGTCAATCTCTAAGTGGATTCGGCCTACTTTGATTTATTTACTGCTCTGGTTTGATTTGTTTGTTATTTGATTGTTCTGTTTCGGTTTTGGTGATCCTCTGTGAGTGAGATAGATTCTAACCCGGATCTGAGTTGAACTTATGATAGGACGGCGATATTCGAAGTGATACACGATGGAGTAGTCCAAAGCGATATCAATTTGATAATCTCCACTCAGTTAGGCTCTCTTGGATTATCAATGTAATGATGAGTAATCATACGTGGCATTATTTTCCGACCTTGAGCTGATCATACTGAGGACCGTAGAACCCTTAACCAATCCAAACCAATTTAGGAGCGTAGTGCGGAAACTATCTGGGTGTAAACCTAAGGTGGTTGTCACGCGATACTACACTCGGACGAGGTCTATTTTAAGAATGTTGTTGGTTGGGGAGTAATCCAATGTACCGATAAAATTCTAAAGATGACTAACTCCGGGAACCTCTGTTAGCACCCTTTTGGTTTTTTGCAGGTACAATGAAGACAAACTTTAGTACATGCCTTTGTGGGTTGTTGGTTCTTATCCCTTGACTCCATGCTTGTGATCTGAACCTTTGAACCTGTGTGCTTTGCGTGATTTTGTTTGTGGTTGTTGCATCTACATATTCATCATGATCATCATCACAATCATTTTTCAAGGAAAACAATTCTGATTATTACAAATATTGGAAAAAGTAAATATTCCTTTTTGTCAAGATTTTTCATGACCACATTCTCGATGTTGACCATGTTTGCAATAATCGAGTTGTTTTTCTAAAATGGAAGTGAACATTGCATATCATTGCATCCTCGCATATTCTTGCGTTCATCCGAGTTGTGTGGGAACTTATCCCGGTTGTTTCTTTCTTTAGTTGCCTGTTGATCCGTCAAGATGTTTCCTCAACACAGATACGGTACTAGAGCTGCTAACAGATTGAGAGCTATCAGATTGAGAATGGAAAACCAAGAACAGCATAACCTGGAAGTCCGGATGGAGATTGATGAGTTGAAAGTTAGTATGACCAGGCTCACTGAAATGATGCAAGTTCTTATTGCTCGAGGTGAACCACCTCAAAAGACTGTCATCTCTGAAGTTTTTACTGCTGTTGTTGACCCTCCTGTTATTCAGCAACCGACTTCTACTTGGCCAGAATTTGGGTTACCTCCGGATTACGTGCCAGCTGTTGTTACTGCTCAAATGGGTGGTCCATCTGTTATGCCAGTCTTTTCAACTCCGACTTTTGTTCAACCTCAACCTGTTGTGCACACTACTGCTCAGACTATGTATCAGAATTCTCCTTTTTTGTACCAGGCTGCTGGCCCCCAAGCTGAAAGTCAGGGTGAACCTGGATATATGGATGAAGTTAGAGAGCAATGTTTGAATCTTGAGAAGAGGGTAAGAGGTCTAGAAGGAAAAGATGTCTTCGGTGCTGCTGCGATAGACATGTGTTTGGTTTCCGACTTGGTTCTTCCTGATAAGTTCAATGTTCCTGTATTCGAGAAATACAATGGTCATACTTGTCCAAAGATTCATCTGCTGATGTATTGTCGCAAAATGGATGCACATGCCAAGGATGACAAGCTTCTTATTCACTATTTTCAAGATAGTCTGAGTGGTGCTTCTATGAAGTGTTATGTGGGACTCGAGAAGAGTCACATCCGAAGCTGGAAGGATTTTTCTGATGCTTTTGTAAGACAATATAAGTAGAATCTGGACATGGCGCCTGACCGTCGTCAACTTCAAAACATGTCACAGAAAGAGAAAGAATCATTCAAAGAATACGCTCAGCGGTGGAGAGAGCTAGCTGCTCAAGTGGAGCCACCTTTGGCTGGAAAAAAATTAACTGGTTTGTTCATGGACACTCTTCAACCGTTCTTTTGGGAGAAAATGGTAGTGAGTGTTTCATCTGGTTTTTCTGACCTAGTCACTATTGGAGAAAGACTAGAGGAAGGTATCAAGAAATGTAAGATTACCAATTATGAATCTTCTAATGCTGCAAGAAAGGCTATTGGGAATTTTCAAAAGAGAAGAGATGGTGATGCTTATGTTGTTTCAACTGAGAGGAGGCCTTATCGCCCGCAACAACGATATGTTCAACCATATGTAGCTGCACTAGCTCCTGTTGTCAAAGCTCAACCAGCTCAAGCTCAAGTTCAAGTTCGAGCTCAACCAGTTCAAGCTCAAGTTCAAGTTCGAGCTCAAGCTCAGGCTCATCATCCTGCTGCTGGACAAAATCAGTATCGCAATAGGCCAAACTTTGATCCTATCCTGATGACTTACACTGATTTGTTTCCTTCCTTGTTTAAGAGTGGTATAATTACTACTAGGCCTTCGCCTGTTGTTCCAGATCCTCTTCCAGCTAACCATAGATCGGATCTTCGCTGCGAATTTCATCAAGGTGGAACTGGTCATGACTTGGAACATTGCTTCGCATTGAAGGCTAAAGTGCAAGAACTTATCAGGAACAACATCCTTTCCTTTCATGACATAAATCCTAATGTTGTCAACAATCCTTTGCTGAAGCATGAGAAGTGAATCTTCTAGAAGAATTCCACAGTCAAATTTTCTTCAAGGCCAGAATCTCAGACGGGACAGCTCATCCTTGTTGCTGATGGAACACCAGGCCATTGTTTCTTTATGTTTGCGATTTTCTTACATTGTATTAGGTTGTTTGCTCTTAAGATTACTTTTACTTTCATGTTGATTTTAATGAAATGAGCATTGCTTTGTTTTGATTCAATTTCATTTATTATTTGCATCTTTATGCTGTACATTTCAAGTTCATTTATCTTTTCTCAAGCTTTTACAATGATTGGAGGGAGGATGATGAAAACGAGATACCCATAATTGTTGTTAGTATGCTTTCAATTGAGACTTGATTGATGATATACATGCATTATTTCAAATCCCAAACACTGGAGAAATAAGGAAGTTAATCCCTTGTCAACCCCTTTGAGCCTTGAAGTTGGAGTTTCTTTCTATTCGGAAAAACCCGCAATTTTAACCTGGGGATGGGTAGTTCTCAATTAATTCAAATGTGCATTCAAGTACAAGAGAATCATTCAAGACACCTTTCAATAAAGGTTGCAATCTCAAGCTTTCCTTCATATACATCAAAGAAGTGTTGAAGATGTTTCTTAATTCAAAAGCCAATGATGGTTCATCGTAATCATTAAGCCATGCAGTCATTATCTTTCAAAAAAAAATAATATTGAAAAAATTATTGAAAAAAATCAAAGCCCGCTAAGTCAAAACCTATGAAGGAGACTTAGGCAAAAAAAACTGGGGCATCCCGCTGACTGTAAGTTCAAATGACACAGTTCAGGCAAAAGTTAGGGATAATAAAAGAAAGATTTATCAAGAGGTTATCAAAATCCTCAACAAAAGCAATATGAGTGGAACAAAGTCCTCACCAGGAATAACAAAAGGAAGAGGTGACTGCTATCTCAAAATCCTTTGGCTTGTGAACCATCTTCATCTGTGTAATCCCAAATTGCTTGGAACTTGAATGCATAGGCTGAATTAATTGAATGTAGGACTGAAGTTCATCACGAAGTTGGGTTGGGTACAAATAAACTTTGAGCCTACATCCTTTGTTTCATAAACCGTGAACTAGACCACGTTACAACCTTCAAAAGTCCTAATTGAATCCAGGTTTCTTTTGAAAAGCATACTATAACGAGGTTGCGTAAACTGACTCCCAAGTTCATTACCAATCATTTATTTCTTATATTTGATTTATCTTTCATGTTGTCTCAACCGCCATGTTTTGGCAATGTTTTCATTTACTTTACATCAATAAATTTCATTCCAAAAATGATTCTTGATTTCAAACTTTGCATTGAACTTTGCATTAAAATTACCAGGTTTGTATAAACACTTTTTATTTGCAAATAAAGTTTCCTCATCAAGGAATTTTCAAACAGTTGAGAAACTTGGTCAATGATCTTATCAGGGGCAAGTTCTTCCCAGGTCCTATGGTTCAAGTGTTGTTGCTCAGCGCAAGTTATTCTCAGATTTGGTTAGTCAGAAGATTCTCTACAAGATTCATACTGAGTTTATATTCTCAGCATTCATTTCAAGACCTGAAGCCATGATTAGTGTATTCTCCCAACAGTCATTTCAAGATTTGATCATTAATTTTCTCCGACAGTAGTCAAGAATTGAATCCATTATCAGTTTACCCTCATTAGTCATTGAACTTGGGGCAACTTTCTTCAAGAATCTCCAAACAACTTCTTTTGACTTCTCTCAAAAGATTCTCCACTTGATACAGTTTACTGGTGTGATAGAGATTTGCTCAATAGTGGCATCTCTAATCTTCGAGCAGAATGGCAGTGATCTCCGTGTTGAGGAATCAGTCTTCCTCTGAGAGTCTAAACTGGTTGTCATTTTTTCTCTCTCATATTATCTCTTTGGGTGTGTTATTCCCCATTCTTGTTAACCTTTGCATATTTGAGTGTGTTATTCCTCATTATGCGTTTTCTTGGGTGTGTTAATCCCCAGTTTTGTTTACGTTTGCATATTTGAGTGTTTTAGTCCTCATTATGCATTTTCCTGGGTGTGTTATTCCCCATTTTCGTGTACCTTTGCATATTTGAGTGTGTTATTCCTTATTATGCATTTTCTTGGGTGAGTTATTCCCCACTTTCCTTGGCATATATGAGTGTGTTAGTCCTCATTATGCGTTTCTCGAGGCCCTGTTGTTTTCAACATCTTACATTGCGATCAAAGTCCAACTTACTTGGCATTTATCTTTGTCTCTCCAGAACTTTTTCTTCACCTGCTTGTTGTTTCTTCTCAGATATTTCACCTTTTTTATCCGATTGCCATTCTCGGATGTCCATAGTGAAGTCATCATTGATTTGATGTACTGTCCTAGACCTTTTTTCAATCTCATGCAGTTCTGTTCCTGAATGTTGTGACTCACATTTTATCTGATTGCTATTCTTGGATGTTGTGATCACTTTCCTTCTGATTTCCATTCTTGGATTTCCATGTGAAGTCATCATTGATTTGATGTATTGTCCTGGACCTTTTTCCCATCTCATTCAGTTCTGTTCCTGAATGTTGTCATTCACATTTTATCTGATTTCCATTCTCGGATGTGTTGATCACTTTCCTTCCGATTGTTATTCTCGGATTTCCATGTTGGAGTCATCATTGAGTTGATGTACTTTCCCGAACTTTTCCCATCTCATTCAGTTCTGTTCCTGAATGTTGTGATTCGCATTTTATCTGATTGCCATTCTCAGATGTTGTGATCATTTTCCTTCTGATTTCCATTCTCGGATTTCCATGTTGGAGTCATCATTGAGTTGATGTACTTTCCCGAACTTTTCCCATTTCATTCAATTCTGTTCCTGGATGTTGTGATTCACTTTTTATCTGATTGATATTCTCAGATGTTGTGATTACCTTTTTTCGATTGCCATTCTCGAATATCCCTAGAATAGTAAGTAATGTCATCCTTGGATGCTTCTGGTGTACATTTTCGGGACTTGTCTCACTTCATTCAGTGCCATTCCTGGATGTTGTGGTCCTTTCTGTTCAATTGCCATTCTTGGACATTTTCGCCTCAGCTGAGCCATGTGTTGGTCTCTAGCATGTTGCTTTTCCCTTGTCAAAGTTTCATTCTCCTTGTCCCTAGCGTTTTTCTATCTCATGTGTTGTCTTGTTCCTCACGGATTTCTCTGCATTTCGTATACATCTCATTTTGCTTTCATATCATTCTCATATAATTTCCATATCATTTCATATTGTTCGTTTCATTTCATTTCATTCCATTTTTTGGCATCTTAGGACTAAAAATTTGGGTTTTTGATATTTAAGTATCTTCCATCTTGTCGAAACGAAGATTTCAATCTTCATAATCTCGGGATTAAAGAAACTTAAATAGGGGCATCTGTCATACCCTAATTTTTGACCCTAAGATTTTTCGCATCTCATCTGCATTTCGCATACAAACAAGATCACGTACTAGTTCGTTTATCCTTCTCAGTCGTGTCGCTCCCCGGATTTCCATCCTGGTACAAACGCGAAAGTGGTGCGGAAAAAAGAATAGAGTCGCCAGCCAGGCATTTTTATCCCAAAGAAAAGGAATGGTAATGTTGCACAAACCAGAAGAAAGAAAGAGGAAGGACACAGGTCTTGCGAACCAAAGAGACTGAGCTCGGGAGTCGGTTACGACCTGGGAAGGTATTAGCACCCAGATCGTCCGCCGTACCCGACGGGATCCACGCTTGCAAAGATAACTATTTCAAAGGGTGAGGGTATGAAAACTGCAGCAAAAGAAAAGAAAATGAACTGGATAAAAGAACTGAAAAAGAAATGAAATAAGAAACAAAGGGGAAAATGTAGTGAAAATAAAGATTATGCTCGAACAGGCCCTACCCCGCTGCCTACGTACCTCATCAGGATAATGAGGATCAGAGACGCCGTAGTTCCCCTAACTAGGGGTAACAAAGGAAAATTACTTGTGAATTAAAGCTTGAACTGCCTATGCCATTGATCAGGTGTTGCAGATTCGGACGACGAGTGTGTAACCGTCTTGCAAAGTGACAAGTAGGAGCAAGTTCGCGTACGGAGCGAATGAGATGAGAAAAGAATTCCCGAAGGAAAGACGCTTATTGTTTGTTTGGTGTTTTTTAGAAGCTTTTATGAGTGAAGGTTTGCATAGGTAAGTGTACCTAAGTCCTACTCAATGGGATGTGTACATCTCACATCATCCCGAAATGGAATGCGCAAGAGGCACACCTATCAATGGAGGAAATCCCCAAAGCTAGTCCCATAAGTGAAGGCTTAAGCACACTGGCCTATTACCATTATCAAGTATTTTTGTGGTTTTTTGTTAAGAAGTGTTTTTTATCTTTTCTTTGTGAGGTACTCATGCTAAGACCTATCCACCACGAGTGATGACTCACACCTCGCCCCGAAACGGAACGCGTGCAAGCATCTCATAGCAAAGTCTCATGTCACATGAAAGTACTCAACCTTTATTAAGTGAATTAGAAATAAGTTTGAAGATGAGAAGAGAGAGCACCAAAGGATCTCAAAGGAAAAAATTCTAAAGGGGGACTAAAATAATCCTAAGTGTTAACATGCATGGATGTCCTAAGGGTTAGTGAGGTTTATATTCTAATGAAGAAGGAAAGAAGAAGAAGAAGATATAAGAAGGGATGAGAAAGGCCTAAGCCCAGCAACAAAGGGTTAGATCACATAAACATAAGAGGAGAAGATGAGATTTGGAGATGTGGAACTCAATTCCCACATCTCACACTTACCATAGCCCCTGCAAGGTTAGTATGCAAGCAAACAAATAAGAATATTTACGTAAACCAAAAGATGACAATCACAAGCCAAACCAAACCAAAAAGTCAGTACCTAACCCTATCGGTGACCTAAAACAAAGACCCACAAATCCTAACACGATGGCATAAATGTCTTCCTCAAACTATGTTAGCAAGAAGGAAAAAAGGAGGCATGAAACACTACCTAAGAGACGAGACTCCAAACAAGTACCAAATGACATGAGAAAAATATGAAATTAAATTTCTAAAGTCAATAACCAGTAACTAACAATGCCTCACAATATCTCACCAAAAGTCACAAAGAAACTCCACTAAATAATCGCCCGAAATCGCTTAAGAACAAGTGACGGAAACACACAAATACGACTTACAAAACTATGGCTAAAACGGAATTAAAAATATAAGAAAAGTGTTTTTAGGAGCTTTTATGAGTCTATGAAATAATGCAAAAAGAACGGAGTTAAAATAATGAACGAGGTGAAAGAAATAGATTTTACAAGATGAAGCGCTAATTATGGAAACTAAATGAAAAAGAAATTAAAAGAAAATTCGAAATAAAAAAGAAAATTAATTAAATCAGAAAATAAAAAAATGAGAAAACTCTAAATGGAGTTATGAAAATAAAATATATTTTTTATGAATTTTCTAAATGGATTTACTATTTTAAATGCATTAAAATGAAACTATATGCAAAAAAAAGAAAATAAAACAAAGGAAATAGGGAGGGGTGTATGCAGTAAGAAAAACAAATAAGAAACTAGTGGGCCTGAAGAGGGGGGCGCGTATAGCAATCTGTGAACAGCCCAAACACAGAATGAGGGAAGTCTTATGGTGAGGAGGATCAGTCAACACGGGTTGACCCAATCTGGGCTGCTGGATTTGGAGACTTTCAAAAGTAAACAAAACAAGTGATTGGAAGAAAGCAGGTGCATGGGAATACGGTGGAGCTGCGTGCAGGAAAGCCGGACGGAGGCATCCTACCGGACGGTGACAAGTGTCACCGCCGGTATGGATGAAATCAACAAAATCCACCAGCACCTTATCTTATCACCTCGGTTCTCTCAACTCTTCTTAATAATTTTCAATAATAATAAAAAAAACTCTTAACATATGAAGCTCTTATGACAATTAAAACAAACATTATAAACAAACAAAATGGGAAAGAAAATAAAATAAAAACTAAACAGCTTCTCCTTCTCCTCTCAGCGTCGTTCGGCTTCCTCTTCTTCCGTCAAATCTCGCCGCCGCCACGCTTCAACCGGCTACCTTCAACGCGTCTCACCTCCCTCAAACGCCATGTTTATCTTCTCCTTGCCTGACCTACCGCCGCCGGCACGTTTCACGGACAACCACAAACACCAAAACAACCTTACAAACTCAACCTCATACTCCGCCCTAAATCCAGATCGACAAACAATTTCTTCAAAAAAACAAATCAACCAAACAGAGCGACACAATCCGAGAGAAACAAAATACGATCACGAATTTACGACACGAACAGTTCACCACAAATTCTCTAAGACTTCCGAGCCGTAGCTATCAAGAAGAAGAAGATTGCGTACCTTAAGTGATGAAGCTATGACGTGGTTGTCGGCGTCCGTTCGCGAGCCACAGATCGTCGTTGTTCGTAACTACGTTCTCGCGACCTTGCTAGCAATTAACACAGAGCCAAGACGCGTCGAACTGATGGTGAAGGTTCATTGACGCATACGACGCGTACAAGCTGAATCCCGTCTGGTTGTTGATACAACAAAGAAGTGAAGAAAATCGTGGAGAATGTTGATTGGAGAAGCTTGTGAGTGATATGCAAACTCAGGTATCACGGAATTGGATTGAGGAAGATTCAAATTCTGTTACGATTCAAATTCTGTTTTGCTTTTGTTGCTGGTGATTCGGCGTGTGCAGTAGAGTGATGAATGTGATGAAGATGATTCAAGCAAGATTGGTGATGAGCAATTACTTGCTATGATGAAGAAGAAGATGTTATTGGTGATGAATGAAATTGATGAAAAATAATGAGTTCTGGTTTATTGTGATGAATTTGATGATCAAAACAGATTTTGTTTGCTGTGGTGTTCTGAAGGAGAGGAAAACGGAGAAAACGGCCTCCGTTTTTGTTGGATGAAGAAGTGTGATTTGGTTTGCTATGGCACCCTCCTGAAAAGTGTGATCTGCATTCTGTTATTCCTCTTTTTTTTCCATTCTGTTATTCCTTTTTGTTTTGCCATTCTGTTATCATTTTCGTGAACTATCCGTGATTGCGTTGCATTTTGATTCCGTGTATAACACGTGTCCACTTTTTTTGCTCACACCTTGTTGCGTTTTTCTTTTTCCCTTGCCTTTTGATATTGTTCACATAATGCTTGATTTCAAAGTGTCATTACAGGCGCGTGGTATTGCTGGAAAAGAGCATATTGATATGCGGCTTGGAAAAAATGTGGGCCATGGTATAATATTTGCTATGGAGTGTATTATGTTAAAACTTTGTGAGAATTTACATGTGGGCCATGAGTGATAACAACTGCAATAAAAATGATTGACTCAAGTTTATGGAAATGGCTAGTTGATGATATTTCAATGTGGAAACTATATTCTAGTGGAAATGAATTGGGAAAATTGAAATGATTTTATGCACTTAATAACAACAAAAAAACAAAAATTGAATATTAACTATGAACATGAATTTATGGGTGTGAATAGAAAATGGTATTAGAGAAAATAATGAATTAAGAAAAAGATTAAAAAAATCTTAAATTGGTTAAATTTGGATACAATGGATTAAAAAAAGATATGGGCTTATGTGGACGAAAACTGGATAGGGAATAACAATGAAAAAAGAACGGGCAATTATTTTATAAATGGACGTCACATGGACTTTTGTGATTTGGACTGAAATATGGACACGAAGAGTTGGATATAGGTAAGGGATAAGAATGATGGGAGATAAATGAGTATGGATACGAATATGAACCAATATTGCAAGTCACTGATGCACACGCCACAATGGAGCTTTTTCCCAAAAAACTTGCAGCTTAAGCAGATCTCTTGATAGCTTGACCAAGATCAAGTCAACCATCCATATGAATCGGATCACGAACTGAACAACCACACTCAACTGCCAGCCTATGCAATATGCTAATGGGTGTCATGCTTCATCTTTCTATGCTAATGATGCAGTGCGAAATATGAAAATGATATGCTAAATGTTATGAAATGATATGCAACCAAGAGGGAAAATTTGGGGTGTTACAGCTGCCCTTATTCAATCATCAGTTAATCTGAAAAGGACGGTAGCACGAGCTATCGACCATTCAAGATAAACTGTGATTGAATACCAAGAAGACCAGAAATTTGCACTCTGACTAAGAATGCAACACTGGGAAATAAACCCAACCAGATGACGCTCTGGGGATAAGAAGAAGAGAAAAAAGCAGACGAGTTTCTTCCAAGTTGACACTGCTATCTGGTATAAGAATACGTTGACAAACGAGTCTTCTTTTGAGAAAACCTGTGACGCCAGGTGCAACAACAATAATTGATACCTGAGACAGACGAGCCCCCTTCGAATTTACCTGTTACGCTAGGACCGATAACCATTTTGACATTAATTCCCACTGTCAGGATTTGAAACCTCTTCAATATAGACGAGTATTGGATAAGATCAAGCGATCTGCTAAGGAAATGGCATCGAGCGATCCACAACCAAGAACATGAGCAAAACTCAACCAATGGGGAGTAATATCAAGCGATTTACAACTCTGACAAGATCAAGCAATCTGATAGGAGAGTGGTATCGAGCGATCCATCCACAATAAGTCCGTTGACACGGGACAACGCGATCAGTTGATTTGAGAAAAGAGTAACAACTCTGCAAGGGAATACCATCTAGGGACATCTTGCATTTTCTGGACTAGTTGACTGCTTGAAGGTCCATCCAAGAGGATTTTACAGAAGACATGACATACAAACTGCCCAAATGTCTTCGAATTCTTAGAGATTCGTCGAATCTTGACATAATTGCCCCAGACTGCATGGATTGTGGAAGAATTTGTCTCGCGAGGATTCCTGAAAAATCTCGTATTACTGCGAGATACCGTGCCCTGTAAGCACAAAGATATGCACACCTGACTCGGGCCTCCCAGCGATTTTGAATTTTCTTTTATGACCGACTCACTGGGTATCAACTTAAGTGTCGAAGAAGTGAAGACTATGATATCGACTCAAGGGTCGTTAGAAACAGAAATATCGACTCAAGGGTCGAGGAGAACACAACACATCAACTCAAGGGTTGAGACAAAAATAGCAACATCGACTCGAGGGTCGAGGTAACGAAGGTAGTGGTATCGGCTCGAGGGTCGAAGAAAGTAAAGCAACATCAACTCGAGGGTTGAGGAGACGACAACAACAATATCGACTCGAGGGTCGAGGAAAACAAAGGAACATCAACTCGAGGGCTGAGGAAACAAGGTGACAATATCATCGACTCGAGGGTCAAGGAAACGAAAAAAACATCAACTCGAGGGTTGAGGGACTGGAGGAAGCAACATCAACTCGAGGGTCGAGAAACGGAAGCGATGATATCGACTCGAGGGTCGAAGTGATGCCAACAAAGATTGGACTTTAACCTTGAAGATGCCAACGACTACTGGACTTTAGCCGTGTAGGATGACGAAACCATAACGACTGAGGAGAACTCTGACTAGGGAAGCACCCTACTGGGATCAATCATCAGATGTTCATTCTGGGAACGGCCTTGCATACCGTAATATTGTCTCAAGAGGATTTTACAGAAAACATAGCATCTGAAATGCTTCAGTGTTTCCAAACTCTTGTAGTAACTACCTCAAACTGTATGGTCCATGAAGGAATTTGCTCCAAGATCTTGCATCATCATGAGGTGTTCTGCCCCAGTATTCTGAACCTTGGGTAAGTGCATCTGATTAGCCGTCTTCCGGAGATGACTTTTAGTGCTTCTAGGGTGACCTGCCCCAGTACGAGTATTGCTTTGGAGATAAACACCCAGACTATCTGCTTTGTGAGAGATTTAAATCTCGAATTGATTGCCCCAGTTTGGCTGAATTTTGAAGAGATGCATCGACGTGATGGCCACAGATTGGCTGCATTTAACCCAACTAGTTGGAAAAGGTCCCATTCAACGAAGTTTCTCGGAAAAGTGCCCCTTGACATGAATGTCCATCAGAAGTTTCCTCCTACTCAACTTGGCAAGCTTAAGCTTTTATAATGAGGTTCCACATGTGAACTTCTTTGATGCCAAACAAATGTAGGCAAGCAGAAAATGTTTTATTCTGAGAATGAAAGTCCTAATGCAACACATGTGCTAATCCTGAAGCTTTTATTGAAAAAATGTCGCAAACCTTTGTGAGCAACTCACTGGTTAAGATACAATATGGATTATTATTTTGATAGAAAACATGCACATGCAATACCAACAAAGATCTTTTAGCATAACTCATAGGAGTCAGGAACGCTGTCTTGTGGTAGTATACTCTCGAATTAACCCTGTTTCAATTAGGACTTTAAGGGTTGTATCGTGGTCTGGCTTACGGTTATGGAAACAAAGGATATTGGCTCAAAGTTAATATGTGCCCACCCCTCTTCGTGATGTCCTTCCATTCCTATGTTCAGCTAGCTTTCACAAGCGCACACCTCTCAAAAGTGTTTCGTGATGGTTGAGGAACCATTACTACTAACAGTCTAAGCACCACTGAGGTTGTTGTTGGTATAACAGTCACCACCCCTATCGTCTTTTGTGTCTGTATCACACGACCTGTTCTTGCTTAAATATTTTTCTCGTGTAATCCTTTTCATCTTTCGCTTTTCATTCTTTTTTGCTTATCCCTAACTTTTTCCTAGACTGATTCTTGTGAATCTTTTGCAATTGGAGTCCAGCGGGATGCCCTAATTTTTGCCTAAGTCGCTTGTTTTCAAGTTTCGACTTAGCGGGCTATTTATTTCTTTTTTTGCTTTTTTTTTTTGAACAAATCGTGCGACACTGTTTGTCTTAACTGTTTTGTAAGGGTTGCGACTGTCTCACTTTTTGGTTGATGAAGAATAACCGTTATGGTTTCTGGTCTTTAGACCTCTTGATTTGGTACACTGAAATGTTTGGGATCCTCAGATAAACTCCTTTATGGAAGCATGAACGCCTGGTCCAACTAGCTGACACCTACCCTGCCCCGGGTTAAATGTGAGGGTTTTTTCACGTGAAAAGAAACTCCTACTTCAAGGCTCAAAGGGGTTAACGAAGGTTTATCTCCCTTATATATCCGGTGTTTGGGATTTGAAACAAAGCATGTACATCGTCAACAAGGTCTTATTCAAGAGCACACAAATGGAGATTTTTGCGTTTTCATTTCGTCATCCTCCATCACAGAGTTTAAGAACAACAGTTGGTATTGCAATGCACATTCACAAAATTAAAAGTAAAATACGACTGCATTACTTCAAGAAAAACATGTGTTTCATTAATTAACATTCAAAAGCAAACATGTTTCATGCAAGCATACAAATTTTCAAACAAACATATAAAAGCGACACATGAAAATGCAGTAAAGAAAACTGAGCAATGCCATCATTGAGGAGACTTGACTCCGTATGGACCTGTTGATCTTGAATACTTTCCGTAGTCAACAACTTTTCCTGATAAGATCTGCAGTCTTCAATCCACCGGCAACATGTCAACACCATACTTCATTTCCAATTATTCTGACCTGGAGGTTTCGATGTTCAAACATTGACACAAGACGTCTGAAGAGAAGAGTGACACTGAAATGAAATTGCCACATAAGTTTGACCCCTAATGTTGCTCACAAAGACCTGACGATCTTCTGCCTACGTATCTCCATTGACCAAAGACCAATGAAGAATCAGAGCGACGTAGTTCCCCTCAATAGGGATCAAAATGAGGTACACAGCCGCTCTGCAGAATCAAACTGAGAATCACCTTCACATATATCTTCAATAAATTTCTCCATAACATGAGTTGACGAACCCACATGACCAAACAGAGACTTGTTAACTTGAATGCCTTGAGGCGTCACTGCAACCAAACTAGACTCAATCAAATCCTGAATCTTATCCCTGAGAGGCCTGCATTCTTCAGCTGAATGTCCGGGTGCATTGCCATGGAATCCACATTGAACATTGGGATCAAAACTTGGTGGGTATGGAAAAGGAACCAGACCCGGTTTCTTCGGCACTATCAATCCACTATCGATCAGACATGGAAGTATCTAACTGTATGGCACTGGCAATGGATCAAAATACCTTTTGGATCTCTTAGTGTAGTAATGATGCCTTTGCAGAGTATGCTTCTGTTGGCATGGTCGCTATTGATACTGAGGAGATTCACTATTAACTGATATCTGACATACGACTTCAGAAGGTTGCTGACTCTGAGCAGCTGAAATGCCTTGGTACTGTGGATAAGTCAATGGAGTTGGAGGATCTTCCTATATTGGATCAATCACATCCTTATCTTGGGAACTGACAAAAGATTCATTCTCTTCAGCTGAGATCTCTGAAATGCCTTGGATCTTTCCCATCTTGATAAAATTCTCAATGCGTTCTCCAACTATCACCAAGTTCGAGAAACTCGAAGTTCCACTGCCACTCAACCTCTCCAAGTACGGCCCCTGTAAGGTTTCTATGAAAAGATCAACCAATTCTCTGTCTGATAGCGGGGGTTGCACTCGAGCAGCTACTTCTCTCCACCTCTGGGCATACTCTCTGAAAGATTCACCATCTCCCTGGGATAAAACTTGCAGATCCATGCGGATAAGAGCCCTGTCAAGATTGTAGTCATACAGCTTCACAAATGCATTGGCTAGGTCCGACCATGACTGGATACGACTGCTCTCTAACTGCATATACCAATTCGACGATGCCTCACTCAGACTATAATGGAAACAATGAATCATCAATTTGTCATTATGCTCATACGAAGTCATCCTTCTGCAAAATCTCACCAAATGTTGTCTTGGACAACTATCCCCTTTGTACTTTTCAAACTTCGGTACTTTGAACTTTGGAGGTATTCCAGGCCATGCACCAGACACATGCATGCAGCACTTAGATCAATGACATTACGATTTTGAAGGGCTTTGATCTCTTCCTCCAACACACGAAATTTTTCCTCCCTCTGCACAACTCGTGGATCTTGGATTCTCACCGCAGGGATTGCCTCTTGATGATCCGGCATAGTAAAAGCAAAACTGTGATAATCTGTAGCATCGACAGAAGAAGAATGTCCATTTCGGGCGACCTGACGCTCTCGAACATCTGGATGCTCAACAGAGATCTGTGCCGGCTGAGCTTGAGCGGAATTACGGTCATCCTGCCTTGCCAAAGTCATCATAACCTCCAAAAGTTGGTCCCACTGATCTCTTGTCAACCCAACACTAGCAGACTGGCTTTTCTCTCCAGGGTCCATGATCTCCTCAAAAGTTGCTTCAAGTCTGATACGAGAACTGGAATCTCAACTGTAGATGGTGATCAAAGAACGGATGAGCCCTGCCTATGAAACAGAAATGCAATGCAAATGATATGAGATGCCATGTTCGGTTACTTCCAAAGAATCTATCTGCTTTGATCCATATTTTAGTATAGAAAATCCAACAACATAATTCAGATGTGGGATTCTCGGAAATAACTGAACATGTATGCTAAAATGCTATGATGGTATGTATGCAGCTGGCAAGCGATCGAGAACTGGTGTCTGTTTGGATACAGAACACTGAGCTGAGAACCAAGTATCTAATGATACATGTCCTCTGAATAATAACCATCTGATAAGAACTCAAGACCAAGGATCAAGAACTCCAAGATTATAATAACCGGACCAAAACATAAGATCACACTGATGATGAAGGGTATGTTGAGGTCAAGGGTTCCAGCAAACCTGTAAACCCTCCCAATCTCACGGGTGTGCTCCGGGTCAGACATCACGGACTCTCAAAGCCGAATAGCAATAATACTTTCACCATTTCCGAGAAATGGCTCATGACCAAATCAGGGAATCGGTTAGGCATTATGTACTACACAGGGAGGCCTCAGCTGAGTCTGGAAAAAACAAGCATCCCTTATAAGTTCCTAGCTTCGAGCGCTGAAATCGAGAAACAATAGTATATTCAGCCCGTAGGATACAATACTATTGTCATACGACCAGATGCTTTGACTGAGTTCCTATAAGAGAACCAGGCCATCCTATGCGAGTCCCCAGTGGACCCTCGGGTGCGAATGGGTTTGCCACAAAATGTGGTATGCCACTGCCACCACTGGAGAGGGTTTTTTCCACAAAGGTTCTCAATGATCGGTCCCCAGATGCACATAACTATCAAGGTCCTATCCCGAAGTGGAGGAAATCCCCACACAAGATATTTCCAAGACGGTCGCAATCTGGGCGTGAAACACACTGCCACTCATCATGTCACATGCGAGTACAATATGTCCACTCTAATCCTAGGGTGCACTCAAGCCGAGTACTTGGCTTATCTCTCAGAAACAGTATCCCCCAAGCCCACCAAATAGAAAACCAGTCCAGACAGTCCAGTATGATATATATGATGCGGAAATAAATAGTGAAAACTGTAAATAAAGCTGTAAATAAACAACAATAAAATACAACAAGCCACAACAAACAAACATCACCCAATGAAACAGAAACACACAAGCGCTAGGAGAGACTCACAGGGGAACCAGAGATTCTGGGTTCGGTCCCCAGCAGAGTCGCCAGCTGTCGCTCCCCGGATTTCCATCCTGGTACAAACGTGAAAGTGGCGCGGAAAAAAGAATAGAGTCGCCAGCCAGGCATTTTTATCCCGAAGAAAGGGAATGGTAATGCTGCACAAACCAGAAGAAAGATAGAGGAAGGACATGGGTCCTGCAAACCAAAGAGACTGAGCTCGGGAGTCGGTTACGACCTGGGAAGGTATTAGCACCCAGATCGTCCTCCGTACCCGACGGGATCCACGCTTGCAAAGATAACTATTTCAAAGGGTGAGGGTATGAAAACTGCAGCAAAAGAAAAGAAAATGAACTGGATAAAAGAACTGAAAAATAAATGAAATAAGAAACAAAGGGAAAAATGTAGTGAAAATAAAGATTATGCTCGAACAGGCCCTACCCCGCTGCCTACGTACCTCATCAGGATAATGAGGATCAGAGACGCCGTAGTTCCCCTAACTAGGGGTAACAAAGGAAAATTACTTGTGAATTAAAGCTTGAACTGCCTATGCCATTGCTCAGGTGTTGCAGATTCGGACGACGAGTGTGTAACCGTCTTGCAAAGTGACAAGTAGGAGCAAGTTCGCGTACGGAGCGAATGAGATGAGAAAAGAATTACCGAAGGAAAGATGCTTATTGTTTGTTTGGTGTTTTTTAGAAGCTTTTATGAGTGAAGGTTTGCATAGGTAAGTGTACCTAAGTCCTACTCAATGGGATGTGTACATCTCACATCATCCCGAAATGGAATGCGCAAGAGGCACACCTATCAATGGAGGAAATCCCCAAAGCTATTCCCATAAGTGAAGGCTTAAGCACACTGGCCTATTACCATTATCAAGTATTTTTGTGGTTTTTCGTTAAGAAGTGTTTTTTAGCTTTTCTTTGTGAGGTACTCATGCTAAGACCTATCCACCACGAGTGATGACTCACACCTCGCCCCGAAACGGAATGCGTGCAAGCATCTCATAGCAAAGTCTCATGTCACATGAAAGTACTCAACCTTTATTAAGTGTGTCGTTCCTACCAAATGACACATGGTCAGAAGGGGTACAGACGCGAACGGTCGGCGAAAGGAGAAGGAAAGAATAGAGTCGCCAGCTAGGCATTTTTATCCCGGAGGAAAGGTAATGCTGCATAGACCTAAGAGAAGATGGATAAGACGGTTGCGAACCAGATAGACTGAGAAAGGGGGTTGGTTACAACCTGGGAAGGTATTAGCACCCAAATTGTCCGCCGTACTCGACGGGATCCACGCTTAAAAGATTTGTGTTTTAAAGGGGTAGTGTCAGTGCAATTTGTGTATCAAAGCTGGAAAGAATGCAAGTGTCAGTGTAAAAGAAGTGTGAAGTGTATACAAGAAGTGTCAGTGTAAGAATAGGAGTGAGATGCTCAAGACTATGAGGCTTAAAGAATAATGCTGGAAGAGGGGGAATATACAGAGACTTTTGTTCGATAACTGTTAAGTTATGCCTACGTATCCTCTCGTGCAATGAGGAAGTCAGAACACCGTAGTTTGACCCAAAGAGACTGAAAGATAAATTGACTTTGTGAACTGCTTACTTGCCTATGCTCAAGTGTATGACCTGTCTGGCTCAGGTGCTAACTGTCTTGCATTAGACGGAAGAAGCGAGTTCTCGTTTGTGAGTGAATGAGATGAGAAAAGAATCCCAGAGGAGACGATTATTGTTTGTTTTTTGTGTTTTCAGTCTTTTATTGATTTTTTTGAGTTTGTCATAAGAAAATGAGCTTAAGCCTAAACCAAGGATTAATAAACTCATCACATCCTCCCTCTGATTAGGGGTAATGAGAATACCTTAAGTATGAAGTAAGCACCTAACACTTAATCACCATGATGTAGGATTAAGATTATTAACTTACTTGTATTTATTTAGATGTTTTTGTTGGTGTTCTCGTTTAGTGTTAAGTAATGAGATTAAGCCATAATCAAGGATTTAATGGACCCATCACACCATCCTAATAGAAGGATAATAGATGAGAACATTTAAGCTGAGGAAGGCTCCCCAACTTAATCAATGATCAGGGATTAACCTCATGACAAAACAAAGCCTTTATTAAATGGATTTTAGTTAATGGTGAGATTAAGAAGTGAATTTTATGGTTTTTAAAAAAACTTGAGGGGGACTTGTCCATTAACACTAGGGCTAGTCCTTCTTAACCAATTAAGGAAGAATTAGAACCCTAATGCAAGGCCCAAGTTACAAGTTTGATGTCTTAGTGATTATTAAGTGAATTGATTAAAGGGTTTAAACACATTAAGGGCTTAACACTTAGGATTAAAGTTATACACTCCATCCTAATAGAAGGATGCAAGCATAAGCTTAATCACAAAGCCTTAAAACCTTTAGGGTTTAGTCCTTGATTATGAGATGAGAAAAGAAGACTCAAGGATGACACAAAGGTAAAAGCTAAATGGGGGACTAATCAAACCCTAATGGTGATCATGCTTGGTTATACCTAGGGTTTATGAGGCTTAAGAAAGAAAGAGATCTTCAAAGGCCACCAAGGAGGAACAAGATAGAAAAGAGATAAGATGAGAAGAGAAAAGAGGGAAGAGAGGCACAAGTGAGCAAGCTTACTCAAGGACAAGTAAAAATGCAGCAAGGATGTAAAATGATAAGGTGAGAAGAGGTAAGAGGTGAAGGCAAATTCACCTCCCAAACAAACTTACCATTATCCTGAAAAGTTAGTACAAGATGCATAAAGGAAGAAATGAGATGAAACAATGCATATGGATGGACAAAGGCCAAAGTTAGAAACATACATATGATGTAAATGATGTCAAGAGATGGTTCAAAGTCATACAAGATGTATATATGTGAGCATACAAGAGAATGGATGCATATGGAGCATGCCTTGAACCATGAAAGTTCATGAAAGCTTATGAAATGCAATGAAGGTATGACATGTCAAATGAATGATGCAATGATCAAACATGATTCTAATATGTCCTAAGGTGTCTTATGAATCATGTGGATGCACAAAATGTCATGGCAAGTTCTTGAATGCAAGCAAATGGAAGATGAATACAAATGAAGGCACGAATTAGGGTTTATGAACAACATGCAACACAAAAATTCAAAATCAGAAGCAAATGACATGACAAAAAATTGAAAATGGGATCAAAGGAACTCTAACCCTACACAAGTTCACTTCCAAAAGGAGGGGACCTAACTCTTAACCTAATGAGAGTTATGATTTTCTCAAGTTAACTAGGGTTTTAGGATACCTCACAATGAAAAATGCAAAACAAATTGAAAATGAAAGATAAATTCAAACCAATTTTACCCTAGAAACTACATGATATGAAGGATGCAATCCAAGAAGAACCATCATCAAACTCTTCATGGTTAGGCAAAATCAATTTTTCTAAATTAGGACCAAAATATTGTCTTTAAACAACTTTAAATCCAATGAAAATTATCAAAATAGGTCAAGAACCAAAAAGAAATTTGTTTTGAGAGTTTGATAATGCTTCTAAATGTTTTAAAATGCAATGTGAATTTTTGGAGATTTTTAAATACCTAAATGCATTTTTAATTAATTAATTTCCATTAACTAATTAAAAATAAACATTTAAATGATTTAAAAATAATTTTTGATGCAAAAAATAAAAATAAAAATATTTTTGGGTTCTGAAAATTAATGAAATGTTTGACAAAATATTTCAGAATTTTTTAATATGTTTTGCTGTTTTAAAAAATTCGTGAAAGTTAAATGAAAAAGAAATGAAATAAAATTAAAATAAAAGAAAGTATGCCAAAGGAGAGGTCCAGATTGAATCTGGGCTTGGGGAGTTTGACCTGGCGCGCATCTGGACGGCCCAGGTTCAAACTTCCCTAAACTTTATTAAATAACTAATTAATCCTAGGTTTAATTAATTAATGACTGATTAGGGCTTAATGAGCCATCTGGACCATCCACACGCGCGCGGGAAAGCCAGATCAAGGGCTATTATTCAAACTGGCTAATTAAACGTAATTAGGGCTAATCAACCTCAGGCGACCGGAACAGTACTCCGGTCGTCTTCTCCGACGACACAAAACCCTAGCTTCTTCTACAGGTTACCAAACCTCAAATTTCTTCCACAAAAATGATCCCCACACTCTTCTAAACCTAAACCCTCATCTAAAACTCATTTATTCTTCCTCACAAACATGAATCGAAACAAAATGCAAAACACGGGAAAATGTTCAGAGACAACATACATGATGATTTCGCAGCCATTCTCAAAAGTGAATACATCCCCATGATCAGGAGAACATGCAGAATCATAAAAGAACTTAAAACTTAGCTTCTGGGAAAAATGTTCTTCATGTTACTTGAGATGAAGACTCCCTGTTTCTGAGCTTTCTAGACTCAAACTTAGTGCAATCCCTCTCCTTTGAACACCCTGATGATGAAATGAAGCTTGGAGAGCTTTGAGAATGGCTGGTTGTGGCTGTTTTGTTCTGGTGTAGCAGAAATGAAGGTCTTTGTGTGTGATGTTTCAAGCTGTTTCAGGGGGTGGGTTTTGTTCTAAGGATGATTTGTGACTTGTTGGTGAAAGAAAAAATGAGGTTTGATGGATGTGTGAAGAGATTCGAAGAGGAGAAGTTTTAGGACAGTTTTTGTGCAAGCTGGATTGTGTCTTGTTTCAATGCTGAATGAGTTGCTATATCACCCCCATAATGTTTGAGTAGGCTATGGAGCAGGTTAGTAGAGGCTGCTGATCACTATTCCAAGAGCATGGGAGAAATTGCAAAAAGTCAAGGTTTGGTGTACTTGAGGCATGGGCTGTGGCAGAGATGGTTTCCTGGCTTGTACTACATCAGCTGAGTTCAAGGGTGACGCTTGGATCAATTGTGGTGAGCTGTATGGCTTGGATCACAAGTTTGAAGTGATTTTGCATTTTGGCAACTTGTTACACTTTGTGACTTTTGGTCATAGACATGTGACACTCTTTGCTGAATTTTTGTTATGATAGGTTACATGATGTTATGGTGATGTCTTGAAATCAGTTAGAGACCATACAAAACCTTGGGGATCAATTTTGCAAGAGTTCCTCTTTTTGGACTTTATGGAAAATGGCTTATGATAGCTTGGAATTCAAAGCATGAAAGTGAGAAACTTCTTGGGCAAATATGAATTTTGGGCCATACATGATGTTTGTGTATTGGTTAGAAGCTGATTTGAAGTCACATAGATGCTTGGCATGAGAATTTGCAAGTTTTCCCTTTTGTGCAAAAGTGAAAATTTAGTGATTTTTCCCAACTTTGACAAGCCATAACTTTTGATCCAAAATGATTTAGAATGAGTTCTTGTACTTTTTGAAAATGGGAAGATCCATTCTACAACTTTCATGACCAAAGTTTTCTCATTTGAAGCATTTTTGAATCAAAAAGAGGAGGTTGAAAAACTTTCCCAAAATGGCAAGTTTTCATTATAAGTCACTTTCCCAAAAAGGCAACTTTGCAAATGGCTTGAAATTCTTCAATTTTGTGAACTTATAACATCTTCTATGATCAAATAAAGATCATACACATTCAAAATGATGGAGAACACCCTTTGGTTGGGTCACTGGGGGCCTCAGATGCCCTGATTTTGCACTGACTTGCTCAAGAAGTCATCTCTTGATCAGATGCCTTCCCCATTGAATTTATTCCTGAAAATTGATATGCATGATTATCATAACATATAGAAACCAATAGAAACAAGAATGACCAAAAAATTTGGAGTTATGGCCTCTGAAACCAAAACCCTAATTCTAGGTCATCTGTGCAGTTAAAACTGGCTCTGCTTCCATGCCTTTCTCAGTTCTTGTGATTCTTTGACTTCCTTGACCTTGTGAGGATATAATATGATGATTTAACATACATGGACCCCTTTGAAGTGATTGATGACCTTTGAAGTGGCTCAAATAGCTCTGGGGTGGCTCAGATCACAAACCCTAGATGCAGATGGCTTTGAATCAATGCAGTGAAGCAAAAAATGTGGTATGAGATGCTATGATTGAATTGATGCAAATGAAAAGATCACAAGCCATGGTGAAATGAGTGAGGGCAAATTTGGGGTGTTTACAGCTGCCCCTATTCAAGCATGAGTTAGCTGTGCAGGATGTAAGCAACGACTTAACAGGCAAACAAGATAACTTGTGGTTGAATACCAAAGACAGTCCAAAATTTGCACTCACAGAAATGAAGAAGAAAAGGGATATAGATTGTAAAAGAAAATAAAGTATGATTATAGAGTGCGGGCGACGGAGGACGACCGTCGAGCAGAGGACGACTGCTGGGGATAAAGCAATGACGGGGACGACCGACATGCTGGTGAAAATGCGGGAAATGAAGCAATGACGGGGACGGCCGACAAGCTGGGGATATAAGAGATTATGATGGGGATGGCCATCAAGATGAAGTAACAAAGATTCGCTGGGGATTAAAGGTAATAGTGAATGATGGGGACGACCATGAAACAAGTGATGAGGTACGGTCATCAAAGGTGAAGGACGATTACCTAGCAGGGGACGGCTGCTCTGTTGGGGATAAGATGAGGGACGATCATCTATCGGTGAAGGACGATCACCTGGCAGGGTACGAATGCCGAAAGTATCAGGACATAGGACGAATGTCGGATGAAAAGGTCGACGATGGGGACGACCATCGGATAAAAATGATGAAGGACGATCATCAAGAGGTGAAGGACGATCACCTAGCAGGGTACGGCTGCTCTGAGGGTTTATCATGACATATGACGAATGTCAGATAACAGAATCAACGATGGGGACAGCCATCGGATAAAATGATGAAGGACGATCATCAAGAGGTGAAGGACGATCACCTAGCAGGGGACGGCTGCTAAAAATATCACGACATAGGACGAATGTCAGATAAGAAAGGGTTCTAATGAATAGAGACTCCGCAGGGGATGATGAAGGACGATCATCAAAGAGGTGAAGGACGATCACCTGGCAGGGGACGGCTGCCGAAAGGTATCATGACATAGGACGAATGTCAGATAGAAAGGAAATAGTTTTAATGGGGACTCTTCTGGGGAATGGTAGACACAGACGAGCGTCTATATTCAAGAAAATATAAGTGTTTGACACGGTGTACAGATTAAAGATGCGGACGAGCATCCTTAAGACTATGATACGGACGAGTATCAATAGAAACAAACGCTTGACGCATGTTCAGAGATGATGATACAGACGAGTATCAACTGGTTAACAAAGAACACAGACGAGTGTTGGTTCTGAGGGGATTTAAGTGGTATATACAAGATACGGACGAGTATCTGTATGAGTAAACATGAGTGAGACACAAACGAGTGTTCAACTTGCTGTGGAGAGCATGACACGGACGAATGTCGAAAAAAGTGTATTATAAACAAGTATTCAGGTAACTATGTTGGGGAAGGTGACACGGACGGGTGTCAAGGAATTTGTATATATACGTATCCCTGTGTTGTGAGTGCAAAGGGGACGCTTTGGCTTTCTGCTGGGGGATATGACACAGACGAGTGTCAAGAAGCATCTGTAATGCATAAGTATCTGTTTGTAGAGAACGCTCGGGCGACTTTACTGGGGAACGACGACACGGACGAGTGCCAAAAGGAGTGTGTTTCTGTATTTGTGAGTGTAAAGGGAATGCTTTGGCTTCTGCTGGGGAATCTTGGGGAGTATTTGGTATATTGCTGATGGTATGTTAGCATTTACAAATGTGATCCAGAACATGGCTCATGATTCATGCAATATGTTTGATTTTTGCCGTAATGCTCCGTATTAGATGGAATGCTACGCTTTGTGGGGAAAATATGATGTGAATGCTATGATTATGCAAAGATACCGATCCGGGATTCGGATCCCGATGCTGTGGAGGTCTCCGGTTGATCTTCCTGAAGGGGGTATCCCAGCCGGGGGTGAGATCATTGGTAGATCTGACATATATGACTCTGCTTGGGGAGATAGATCACTGATAGACCTGACATATATGACTCTGCTTGGGGAAATAGATCATTGGTAGACCTTTCTTAGTAATGAGGGACCCAGCTGGGGTCTGCAGAGGCTTTCGTCGCTCTGTCGTGAGATCCTCAAGCGTTGCTCTTCTGGATATAAGTTGAAACTTTGCGGGGCTAGTTCCCTGTCTAGCACTCGGCTGGGGAAGAAGAAAGATCATTGAAAGATCTTCCTAGAGATTTCTGTGGGAATCCTGCTGAGGGTGATACTTGACAACTCAGCTGAGGATATGAGCACCTTTTGGTACTGCTCTGAAGGAAATGTTGGAGAAGTGATGCCTGGCAATGTGATAGGGAGAAAGCATCTCTGGTGATGTTTGGAAGGTGTGCTGAGGAAACAATGATTTGGCCGCCTACTGGGGAGAAGCTTTCATGCCCCATGTTGCGCTTTGGATACCTGCAATCCTGTAAAGACAAAGAAACACACAAGTACCCCGAGGTATCCCTTACTGGATTCCGTCATAGGAGTTTAGACACTCCCGGGAGCAAATATATTTCCTGTAAGCACGTATTTTTAGAAGGGACGCATCTGTATTTATGCAATCAATATATTAATGACTTCAGACATTTTGCAAATAAAATGTACGAGACGAAACATGACTGAAAATCTGATTTTATTAATTCGTGTGCCCTGAATTGGCGAGATACAGTCAAAGAAACGGATCCCCTGAAATGAGGAAATCGTTACAAATTGAGAAACAAAAAGATGTTGGCAATGCTGATGACGCTTCAAGGAGCTTCCCTTTTTGCTATGACTCGTATGACTTTTGTCGTTCTTCTCATCTCGCTTTTGAAGGAGGCTGATTCTGACCGATGCTTTATTATTTCGAAGCTTGCCGTGTTGTAGGTGATACAGACGAATTCAGAATGCAGTTGTTCGCTTATTCCCCTATTTTGCGTGGATCGCCCTTTCGGGTTTTCAATCCACCGGGATACCCATTTTTGCCTGAGTTGTCCAATGTGGCTTTTCAACTCAGCGGGTGTACATCTTTTATTTATTTTCCCTTATTTTTTCCCGAGTCTTTTATTCTGTTTTTGACTCGCCGGGATGCCCCATTTTTGCATGGACTCACATTCTGTTTTTATGTCCAGTGGGTCATTTTTTATGCGAAGTATTTTTTAACTGCATCTGAATTCACAGGGGACAGGAAGTCTTCACCATCCATAGTACTGAGCATCAGTGCTCCACCAGAGAAAACTTTCTTTACTATGAACGGACCATCGTAATTCGGAGTCCACTTGCCCCTGTGGTCTGTATGAGGAGGAAGGAGTCTTTTCAGCACAAGGTCTCCTACTTGGTACTCTCGAAGCCTGACTTTCTGATCGAAGGCTTTCTTCATTCTTTTCTGATACAGCTGCCCATGACAAATTGCAGCTAATCTCTTCTCTTCAATCAGATTCAGTTGTTCGTATAGGGATCGGACCCACTCTGCTTCATTCAATTTGACATCCATCAGTACCCGTAGGGAGGGTAATTCAACTTCAACAGGTAGGACTGCCTCCATGCCATACACAAGCTGATACGGGGTTGCCCCAGTGGATGTTCTGATTGATGTACGGTAACCATGCAAGGCAAATGGTAGCATTTCATGCCAGTCTTTGTAGGTGACTACCATCTTCTGTACAATCTTCTTGATATTCTTGTTAGCTGCCTCTACAGCGCCTTTCATCTTTGGCCTGTAAGGAGAAGAATTGTGGTGTTGGATCTTGAAGTCCCGGCATAGTTCTGCCATCATTTTGTTGTTTAAGTTGGAACCATTATCAGTAATGATTCGCTCGGGCACTCCATACCGACAAATGATATCTCTCTTCAGAAATCGGGCTACCACTTGCCTTGTAACATTTGCATAAGAAGCTGCTTCAACCCACTTGGTAAAATAGTCAATGGCTACCAGGATGAATCTGTGGCCATTTGAAGCAGTTGGTTCAATTTTGCCAATCATGTCAATGCCCCACATGGCAAAGGGCCAAGGTGAAGACATCACGTTCAAAGGATTGGGAGGTACATGCACTTTATCCGCATAAATCTGGCATTTATGGCATTTTCTGGCATAGGCACAACAGTCTGCATCCATTGTGATCCAGTAATAGCCTGATTCTTAACAACTTTTTAGCCATCGCATGCCCTCCTGCATGGGTACCAAAGGATCCTTCGTGCACCTCGTGGATCAACAAGTCTGCTTTTGTCTTATCAACACGTCTGAGGAGTACCATATCAAAGTTTCTCTTGTACAGGGAACCATCAGTATTCAGGAAGAAACTACCAGCTAGCCTTCTTAATGTCTTCTTATCATTGGAAGATGCCCCAGACGGGTATGTTTGATCCTCCAAGAAGCATTTGATATCATGGAACCAAGGCTTATTGTCTTTGACAACATCTACTGAGAACGCGTATGCTGGTCTGTCAAGTCTGGACACTGAAATTCGAGGCACAAAGTTGGCAGCTTGAACTTTGATCATGGATGAAATGGTAGCCAGAGCATCCGCAAACTGATTTTCGTCTCGAGGGATATACTCAAGTTTGACTGTTGTGAAGTAAGTCAATAACCTCCTTGTATAATCCCGATAAGGTATCAGATGATCTTGGTGCGTATACCATTTGCCGTTGGTTTGATTGATTACCAGAGCTGAATCTCCGAATACAGTCAAAATCTTGATCCTGAGGTCAATGGCTTCCTCAAGACCCATAATACAAGCTTCGTATTCAACTTCGTTGTTAGTGCAGTTGAAAGTGAGCTTTGCCGAGAAAGGCATGTGAACTCCCTTAGGTGTAATGAGTACTGCACCAACACCACGACCATTCATATTAACAGCCCCGTCGAACATCATAGTCCATTCTTCCTCTGGGTCAGGCCCTTCAGTGTGAATAGGCTCTTCATGATCCTTTGCTTTTATGAACATGATGTCTTCATCAGGGAAGTCAAATCTCATAGGTTGGTAATCATCAATGGGTTGCTCAGCTAGATAATCAGACAATACACTGCCTTTGATGGCCTTTTGGGATGTGTATTGGATGTCATATTCTGTAAGGATCATTTGCCATCTTGCAACCCGTCCGGTAAGTGCTGGCTTCTCAAAAATGTACTTAACTGGGTCCGTCTTTGAGATCAATAAGGTAGTGTGGGTCAACATATACTGCCTTAGTCGGCGAGCAGCCCACGCTAAAGCACAACAAGTTTTCTCGAGCATTGAATAACGTTGTTCACAGTCGGTAAACTTTTTGCTTAGGTAGTAAATTGCATACTCTTTTCAACCAGACTCGTCATGCTGCCCAGCACACACCCCATTGACTCTTTTAATACTGTTAAGTACATGATTAGAGGTCTTCCTTCAACTGGAGGTATAAGGATATGAGGTTCTTGTAAGTATTCCTTTATTTTGTCAAAAGCCCTCTGGCAGTCTTCATTCCACCTGACCGTTTGTTCTTTTCTTAACAGCTTGAACAAGGGCTTGCAGGTTTCTGTAAGGTGAGATATGAACCTTGAAATGTAGTTTAATCTACCTAGAAACCCCCGAACTTCTTTTTCAGTCTTCGGTGCAGGCATTTCTTGAATGGCTTTAACTTTATCAGGGTCAACTTCAATCCCTTTTTCAATTACAATAAATCCCAGCAGCTTACCAGATCGCACCCCGAATGTGCACTTGTTGGGGTTTAACTTCAGTTGGTACTTCCTCAGACGCTTGAATAACTTCAACAAATTTACCAGGTGGTCTTCTTCTGTGAGGGACTTGGCAATCATGTCATCCACATAACATTCGATTTCTTTATGGATCATGTCATGGAATAATGTTACCATAGCCCGTTGATAACTTGCACCAGCATTCTTCAGTCTGAATGGCATCACCTTATAACAGAATGTGCCCCAGGGTGTGATGAAAGTTATCTTCTCCATGTCTTCAGGTGACATCTTGATCTGATTGTATCCTAAAAATCCGTCCATGAAGGAGAACACCGAGAACTGAGCCGTATTATCAACCAATACATCAATGTGAGGTAAAGGGAAGACATCTTTCAGGCTAGCTCTGTTCAGGTCCCGGTAACCCACACATATCCTCACCTTGCCATCTTTCTTAGGCACAGGTACAATATTAGCGACCCACGGCGGATAGCTAGTCACAGCAAGGAAACCGGCGTCCCACTGCTTTTGCACCTCTTCCTTTATCTTCATTGCCATATCTGGGCGAGTACGGCGCAACTTCTGTTTTATCGGCGGGCAGTCTTATTTCAGAGGTAGCTTGTGCATGACAATATCGGTGTCCAACCCTGGCATATCCTGATAAGACCAAGCAAAGACATCCACATACTCCTGAAGCATATCAATCAGTTGTTCTTTTACTGAATCTTGTAAGCAGGCCCCGATCTTAACCTCTTTCACATCTTCTTCCATACCGAGATTAACCGTTTCAATCTCCTCCTGATGAGGAGTGATAACCTTCTCCTCTTGCCTTAACAACCTGGCTAGCTCTTCAGGTAGCTCATAATCTTCTTCAACCCCTTCATCAGCTTGATTGATTGGATTGTCAAAGTCACACAAAGTCATAGCAGTGTTGTTGTCGATGCAGTCTGAAAGGCACTTTCTGCAAGGGTTTAGATTGGTTTATTTTAGTGATCAGTTTTAATCTTGTTTAGAAAAAGTGAAAATGAAGTTATTTATTTTTGAAAAGCATTGCCATTTTATTTTTGTACAAAAAGAAAAATGAAAAGACAGTGAGCGAAAAAGAGACTCGTTTGCAAAAGATGTCTGATATTCATTGATTGATCTATTTGCACAAAATTACAAGATGGCCCGATTACAAAATGAGTCTTGACATCTTGGGCAAGATGCAAGACTTGATGCATGCTTTAAAATACAGGAAATAATAATTACTATGCAGGAGTAACCCTTTTAATTTCCTGGGAAGACCCGTTAAGGACTTGGCTCCCTGGGATCCTTGGACGTATCCAGCTCTCCAGGTTGCGGTAGCTTTCCTCTTCGTCTTCCAAATTGTTCACAGCATCCGGGGTGAGCATTCCCCCGCTGACAAAATTGGGCTCTTTTGCAGCCTCTGATTGATCTTGTTGAGTTGGTCTGTAACCCAACCCAAATTTGTCTTCTTTCTTCTCCATGGGCAGCAACTTGCCCCAGCCTTGGGTAGTACCCTCTTCAACAACCTTCCGGGCTTGCTGGTACGATGTTATGGAAGTTCCCAGTACATCAGATGCTTCATTAATGTTGAGGGCCTCAAACCCCTGGCTCATGGTTTCATGGATTTCTCCATCCATCTCAATGTACTTATACGTAGCCAGATGGCTAACAAAGATGTCTTCCTCCCCACAGATGGTGATGATTTGGCCTTCCCACTCGAATTTCAGCTTCTGGTGAAGGGTAGACGTAACAGCGCCAGCGGCGTGGATCCAGGGTCTACCCAACAAACAGTTGTAGGCTGGCTGAATGTCCATCACATAGAAGGTAGTTTTGAAGGTCTGCGGGCCAATCATCACAGGCAGATCAATCTCCCAAAGCACTGATCTTTTAGAGCCATCAAATGCTCTCACCACCAAATTACTCGGACGCAGTGCCAAGCCATCATACTCCAGCTTCACTAAGGCTTTCTTTGGTAGGACGTTGAGTGATGACCCAGTGTCCACCAGCACATGAGATAGAACAGCACCCTTGCATTCCAAGGTGATATGCAAAGCCTTATTGTGGTTACGTCCCTCTGTTGTTAAATCAGCATTGGTAAAGCCCAGTCCATGACTGGTGTTGACATTTGCTACCACAGTTTCTAGCTGATTAACAGTGATCTCCTCTGGCACGTATGCTGCGTGCAGGACTTTTAATAATGCATTCCTGTGAGCTTCAGAACACATCAACAGTGATAATATGGAGATTTTTGAGGGAGTTTGGTGAAGCTGATCCACCACCTTATAATCACTTCTTTTTATGATTCTCATGAACTCGTCTACATCTTGCTCAAAAGATGTCTTCTGAGTTTCTTTGACAGTTGGCTCTTCAAGTACCACACTCTTTCCTTTTGCTTTGGCAGCAGCTTCTGCTTCAACATTAGGTCTTTGTGTTTGTGAGGCAAAAAGGCGTCCGCTTCTGGTGAAGCCTCCGCCTCCCCCAACATTATCAACTTGTGGAGAAGAGGTTGATGAATCTAGAGTGATTTTCTCCCCGTTGCAGTAAAGATCAGAGCCATAATGCCAAGGTATGGCATTACTGCTTTCATAAGGAACGGGTCCAGGCACCGTAATGGTGACCGGACTGACTACTGCAGGGGAGGGTACTGCAATGGTGTGCGAATCGTAGTAAATTGTGACTGGTGACCTGGCAGGAGGTGCCACTGTTTATTGCTGGAAATTGTTGCTGGGAGGAACCTCTGATGGGTTATAGTAGATTGTAACTGCTGAGACATCTTCGTTAATTTTTGTTGGCGTTGTAGAAGATTCTGCTGATAAAATGGATGCTGATGTTGTAGAAGAAATGGTTGTTGAAATTTGACTTGTTGAAGTGATGGACGGAGCCATTGCTGATGATATTGATGAATCAATAGGAATGATTGTTGATGCTGTTGTAGAAGAATCAGGAATTGTTGTTAAAGGAATTGCTGGATTTGTAGGCGCCGCTGTTGAGATCTGAAGGATTCCATCCTTGATAAGACCATTTATGCCGCTTTTCAAACTTTCACATCCGTTGACTGCAATGTTGCAATACCCACAACCGAGCTCACACCCGGGGAACACTTGGCACTCTAGAAGCTGAGCTTTAATTTCGACCAAAGGTGTTCGAATTTGTGCAACACTGGTAATCAAAGTAGATGGTTTGTCTTCCTCAATGGCATTAATCCTCGGCCCTCCATGATTAGGCATAGGATTTTTGTTGACATTTGGAGGAGGTGCAAAGTTGAGGGCTTTAGAATCCACCAGATCTTGGACTTTCATTTGTAAGGCCCTGCATTTTTCTGTATTGTGGCCAGGTGCATTGGAGTGGAAAGCACATCTGGCTTTGGCGTCATAATTCCTTGGGAGATTGAGGGGATCTGGTGGTGCTAGCGTCCTTAACTCAACCAAGTTAAGCTTCAGGAGTTGTGGCAATAAGGCAGCATAAGGCATATGGATGGGGTCAATCACCCTGTTTGCCTGTGATGGTCTTTGTTGGAAGGGTCGTTGTTGTTGATTGCTATTGTTGTTGTTGTAGGTTCTCTGTTGCGGATACTGAACTTGCTGTTGATAATGTGGTTGTTGTTGTTGTTGATATGCTGATGTTGAGGAAGCGGAGCTGGAATGGTGACAGCTGCTATCGATCTGTGAACATACTGAGGTCTGCCCTTGCTGGCATGAATGGCATTTGTCTCACCGGTCCGTCGGGATCCCACAAAAGGCTTCCTGGGATTACTGGATGAACTTGCACCATTATCAGAAATTTTGCCCATTTTTAGCAGACTTTCAATCCTTTCACCAGCTATAACTACGTCTGCGAAACTGGTGGAAGAAAAGGCAGCCAATCTATCAATATATGTTCCCCGCAAAGTATTCATGAACATGTCGGCCATTTCTCTTTCCGACATGGGTGGTTGGACAGCAGCAGCAAGCTGTCTCCACCTCTGGGCATATTCCCTGAAGCTTTCTCTGGAAGATTGGGACATTCCCATCAGAAGGGTCCTGTTAGGAGCCATGTCCAGATTGTATTGATACTGCCTGATAAAAGCTTCAGCTAGGTCCTTCCAGCATCTGATAGTAGCTCTGGTCAGGTGTGAATACCACTCTCTTGAAGCCCCGGTCAAACTGTCTTCAAAGTAGAACATCCACAGCTTTTCATCCATGGTATATGCTTTAAGTCTTCCTAGGAAAGACAGCAGGTGAGTTCGTGGACAAGAGGTTCCATTGTATTTCTCAAAGTACGGGGGTTTGAATTTGTGGGGAATTCTCACCCCATCCACTAGCCCCATATCCATTACATCGAAGCCCAAGGAATTCTGAGACTCCAGAGATCTCAATTTCTCAGCAATTTCATCTAACCTCCGGTCATAGACTTCATCTCCAGCTCCCATGACAGTAAACTGCTCCTCTTGGGGATCCTCTTGCAGGATTCTCCCTCCAGCAGTATTACCTTGTACATTTCTCGGGATGTTGACTTCCGGATCCAGATGAGGTCCAAATACTGGTGGGTTAACATGAGGCTGGCCCCGCTAATTGTTACTTGTTCCCCCAGTTCCAAGATGAGGTTCCTCGGGAGTTTGTCTTTCCACTAGTTCCCTTAACCTTTCTTGACTCTGGGCCAAGCCAGTCATTGCAGCCATGAATTGAGTCATTTGGTTCCTCATCTCCACTCTTTCATTAGCCATCTGAGTTCTGACCTCCGTCAGGTCCTGCTGTACTTGCTCCATTTGGATACCAGGAAGGTTGTTGCGAGTAGGGTACCGGTGCGTGCGGTTGACAGGGAACACTCGGCGGCGAGCAATATTTCCTAAGACCACAACAAAGTTAGAAACAAAGATAATAACAAAACCTAGAAAACAAAACAAAAGTTAGTATGCAATGCAGTATGCTTATTTGTTTTCCAAGGTATCCGGCTTGGTTCTTGGTTTTGACCTTTCCAGACCTCTAGGAAGATGCTTTGATGTTGTTGAGAGAAAAGCCCAAATGGAAACAAACTAAAATATATTACAAAAGGTGATCAATACATAGTTTGTTTTACAACACATGCCCCTGGAGGGTCAAAATACAACAAAAAGAAAAGTACATCAAATGGAAATGAACAACAAGCAAAAAAGTCAAACATCCAATCCAAACTCATCCTCCTTGACCTCCTTCAGAAGTGCCTCAGTCACTGGACCAGCTGGGTGCTCTGTAATGGTCCTAATGACGAGGTTCCTGGTGGCAATGGCAGTGGTCAGCTTCTTGTGCCTGTCCAGATCCTTTGATCTCTTCAATCCTGCCCTAAGCTTCAACTCTGAAATCTCCTTCTGGGCTGCCAACAAAGCTTCCTGCTGCTTCTTTTCATTGGCCTCTAACTGCTCAATCTTGGCTTGAATTCTCTGATCTTCTTGTGTCCGGGCTTCAGTGATCCTGACCCACCTAGCCTGACTTTCTTGCAGATAGAGCTCAGTCCTAGCCTTCTGGATCTTGGCCTCTTTACAGGCATTCTTCAATATTTGCTCCCCAGCTCTTGCCTTCCTGATGTAGTCCTCTGTTTTCTCAATCTTGGCCAGATGCTCCACCCTAAGCTTCTCCAACCTTTCAATGTCCAGACGACCATCACTCCTTTCCCAAAGGGTCTTCTTCAGAGCTTGAGACAGATTCTCATTCCTTTCCTTTAGCTTCTCAAATTCTTCCAGGCTGACAGTTGCTGCTGGCTGAGCTGTAGATGGTCCAGGTATATCCTCAATGGTGAAGGGCATTCCAGTAATCTGAGCTCTAGCTCGAGACCAGTCATAGTACTGAGCTGAAGCAACATTATTGCACCTTCCAAGAATAGCCATCCCTTTTGTCTGGATGTTGTCCCAAGCCCAGGATGCTTGTCTGATAACAGCTGAATTAGTTTTTACTTCACAATACAGGGTCTCAGCTAAATCTTGCACTCTAGGAGGGTGAACCAAAGCATAGCCCAGTTGTCTCTTAAACAGCAAAGGATTGTAGTTGATGCAACCCTTTTACTCCTATCAGAGGTACATTTGGGTATTGCCCACAGCTGGTGATAATGTCTTTGCCTTTGGTGCTCTGGGTGCACCATCTGATATCATCTGAAGTCAAAGCAATGAGCCTCTTGGCCCAATTCTTCTGTTGGTGGGGATTCAGGAATGCATCTGACTTAGGCAGGTGTTTGAGCAGCCAAGTGTGAAACAAAGGAGCACAACATCTCACCAACTTCCCTCTTTGCTTCTCATTCCTCTGATGGATGGAGTAATAGAAATCCCCCAGCAAGGTGGGTACTGGGTTCCTCAGAAGGAAAAGATGAATGGCATTTTTGCTGATAAATTTGGGCTCATCTGCAAACAGTATAACTCCATATATGCTGAGGGCTAACAGTGCACAGCCTGCCCTCCATTCTCCCAAGGAGGCCTTCAGGATGGCCTGAGAAATCAAGAAGTCTAAGTGTAAACCAGGGATCCCAGCTTTTGTTGTCATGCTTTGCTCAATCAAGGCAGGTTCTAGGTACAGTGCTTTTGCTACTTCTCCATTGCTGGGAGAGGTCATTTCTGGGTTGAAGGGGATTCCACCCCTGACAGGTACTTCAATCAATGATGAAAACTCCTCCAACAGAGGTCCTAGCTGAAAGTCTGAAAATGTGAAGCATCTCAGAGGAGGGTCATAAAACTGCAAGCAGGTGTGGATCATGCTCCTCTGAGAAGGGTCCAGGTCCATAACCATATCCAGGATACCTCCATAGTGCTCTCTAAACAAAGGGATATGGTCAGGGGTGATAAGTGACTGGACCTGCCTGATACCAGTCAATACAGGCTCAAAGAAATGGTAAGATATGTTGCTCTTCCTAGGAGTAGTCATAAATGCTGAAGAGGAGGAAGATAGATGCTGATGAAGATCAAGACTGATACTGGAGATGAGCCACTGACAGGCTGATACTGGTGATGATGAAGAAAAGCTGAAGCAGGTAACTGATGAAGCAGAGGTCTATGCAGAAGAAGGGGTCAAAACCAAGTCAGATATAATGTGGATACCCTGAAAAACAAATAAACAAATGTTAAATGATGCAAGTGATGAGTATGTAAATGATATGCAAGGGTTTGTAATCAAGCTGGATCTGATTATCTTCCTTGATATAAAGTCCATGTATGTTCAAGAAGTCCAGATGGAGGTTCAGAAATCCAGTAACCAAGGTGGGGGACTCAAATAAAGAGTCACATGTCCAGGGTTACTCACAAGAACTGTCCAAAATGAGGTACTCTCAAACCAAATAGTAACAGGGTATGATGTGGCCAAGGGTACCTGCAAATCTGTAAACAGCCCAACCCCCTCACAGGCAGTGTTCTAGAACAAGGATCCTCAGACTTGGATCAGTTATGAGAAGTGTAAACACTTCTAACCCGGAGGTACAGTTTTTACAATAACCATAAAAGATCCTCCTCTAATTCACCTCAGTTTCTGAAGGTCATAATAAAGGTCATCCCGACTTAGCAGGCTTCCCAGATAGCCCTAGCACTACAGGAAATTTGTAGCACAGAGTTCTCAAGAAGAAACCCATATCTGAACCGTGTTTCATATTCCCGCACCAGACCGAAATGGAATGGGAAAGAACATGAACCATTCTAGCCTAGGGGTCACTCAGGTCCCAGGTATAGGACCTTAAACTCTCAATGAAACCCCACCCATCAGAACAGAAACCAGATCCAGCAATGATAATATGACAGCATGATGCATAAAACTGTAAAGAAAGCAGTACACAAGACTGTACATAAAGCAATAAACAAAGCAAATAAACACTATTAGCACATAACACCCTGATAAACACAAATCAAACAAGCGCTAAGAGGAACCCACAAAAAGAACCAGAAGCCCTGGTTACAGTATAAGGGTCCCCAGCAGAGTCGCCAAGCTGTCGTTCCCACCAAATGACACATGGTCAGAAGGGGTACAGACGGGAACGGTCGGCGAAAGGAGAAGGAAAGAATAGAGTCGCCAGCTAGGCATTTTTATCCCGGAGGAAAGATAATGCTGCATAGACCTAAGAGAAGATGGATAATACGGTTGCGAACCAGAGAGACTGAGAAAGGGGGTTGGTTACAACCTGGGAAGGTATTAGCACCCAGATTGTCCGCCGTACTCGACGGGATCCACGCTTAAAAGATTTGTGTTTTAAAGGGGTAGTGTTAGTGCAATTTGTGTTTCAAAGCTGGAAAGAATGCGAGTGTCAGTGTAAAAGAAGTGTGAAGTGTATACAAGAAGTGTCAGTGTAAGAACAGGAGTGAGATGCTCAAGACTATGAGGCTTAAAGAATAATGCTGGAAGAGGGGGAATATACAAAGACTTTTGTTCGATAACTGTTAAGTTATGCCTACGTATCCTCTCGTGCAATGAGGAAGTCAGAACACCCTAGTTCGACCCAAAGAGACTGAAAGATAAATTGACTTTGTGAACTGCTTACTTGCCTATGCTCAAGTGTATGACCTGTCTGGCTCAGGTGCTAACTGTCTTGCATTAGACGGAAGAAGCGAGTTCTCGTTTGTAAGTGAATGAGATGAGAAAAGAATCCCAGAGGAGACGATTATTGTTTGTTTTTTGTGTTTTCAGTCTTTTATTGATTTTTTTGAGTTTGTCATAAGAAAATGAGCTTAAGCCTAAACCAAGGATTAATAAACTCATCACATCCTCCCTCTGATTAGGGGTAATGAGAATACCTTAAGTATGAAGTAAGCACCTCACACTTAATCACCATGATGTAGGATTAAGATCATTAACTTACTTGTATTTATTTAGATGTTTTTGTTTGTGTTCTTGTTTAGTGTTAAGTAATGAGATTAAGCCATAATCAACGATTTAATGGACCCATCACACCATCCTAATAGAAGGATAATAGATGACAACATTTAAGCTGAGGAAGGCTCCCCAACTTAATCAATGATCAGGGACTAACCTCATGACAAAACAAAGCCTTTATTAAATGGATTTTAGTTAATGGTGTGATTAAGAAGTGAATTTTATGGTTTGTAAAACAACTTGAGGGGGACTTGTCCATCAACACTAGGGTTAGTCCTTCTTAACCAATTAAGGAAGAATTAGAACCCTAATGCAAGGCCCAAGTTACAAGTTTGATGTCTTAGTGATTATTCAGTGAATTGATTAAATGGTTTAAACACATTAAGGGCTTAACACTTAGGATTAAAGTTATACATTCCATCCTAATAGAAGGATGCAGGAATAAGCTTAATCACAAAGCCTTAAAACCTTTAGGGTTTAGTCCTTGATTATGAGATGAGAAAAGAAGACTCAAGGATGACACAAAGGTAAAAGCTAAATGGGGGACTAATCAAACCCTAATGGTGATCATGCTTGGTTATACCTAGGGTTTATGAGGCTTAAGAAAGAAAGAGATCTTCAAAGGCCACCAAGGAGGAACAAGATAGAAAAGAGATGAGATGAGAAGAGAAAAGAGGGAAGAGAGGCACAAGTGAGCAAGCTTACTCAAAGACAAGTAAAAATGTAGCAAGGATGTAAAATGATAAGGTGAGAAGAGGTAAGAGGTGAAGGCAAATTCACCTCCCAAACAAACTTACCATTATCCTGAAAAGTTAGTACAAGATGCATAAAGGAAGAAATGAGATGAAACAATGCATATGGATGGGCAAAGGCCAAAGTAAGAAACATACACATGATGCAAATGATGTCAAGAGATGGTGCAAAGTCATACAAGATGCATATATGTGAGCATACAAGAGAATGGATACATATGGAGCATGCCTTGAACCATGAAAGTTCATGAAAGCTTATGAAATGCAATGAAGGTATGACATTTCAAATGAATGATTCAATGATCAAACATGATTCTAATATGTCCTAAGGTGTCTTATGAATCATGTGGATGCACAAAATGTCATGGAAAGTTCTTGAATGCAAGCAAATGGAAGATGGATACAAGTGAAGGCACAGATTAGGGTTTATGAACAACATGCAACACAAAAATTCAAAATCAGAAGCAAATGACATGACAAAAAATTGAAAATGGGATCAAAGGAACCCTAACCCTACACAAGTTCACTGCCCAAAGGAGGGGACCTAACTCTTAACCTAATGAGAGTTATGATTTTCTCAAGTTAACTAGGGTTTTAGGATACCTCACAATGAAAAATGCAAAACAAATTGAAAATGAAAGATAAATTCAAACCAATTTTACCCTAGAAACTACATGATATGAAGGATGCAATCCAAGAAGAACCATCATCAAACTCTTCATGGTTAGGCAAAATGAATTTTTCTAAGTTAGGACCAAAATATTGTCCTTAAACAACTTTAATTCCAATGAAAATTATCAAAATAGGTCAAGAACCAAAAAGAAATTTGTTTTGAGAGTTTGATAATGCTTCTAAATGTTTTAAAATGCAGAATCATAAAAGAACTTAAAACTTAGCTTATGGGAAAAATGTTCTTCATGTTACCTGAGATGAAGACTCCCTGTTTCTGAGCTTTCTGGACTCAAACTTAGTGCAATCCCTCTCCTTTGAACACCCTGATGATGAAATGAAGCTTGGAGAGCTTTGAGAATGGCTGGTTGTGGCTGTTTTGTTGGTGAAAGAAAAAATGAGGTTTGATGGCTGTGTGAAGAGATTCGAAGAGGAGAAGTTTTAGGACTGTTTTTGTGCAAGCTGGATTGTGTCTTGTTTCAATGCTGAATGAGTTGCTATATCACTCCCATAATGTTTGAGTAGGCTATGGAGCAGGTTAGTAGAGGCTGCTGATCACTATTCCAAGAGCATGGGAGAAATTGCAAAAAGTCAAGGTTTGGTGTACTTGAGGCATGGGCTGTGGCAGAGATGGTTTCCTGGCTTGTACTGCATCAGCTGAGTTCAAGGGTGACTCTTGGATCAATTGTGGTGAGCTGTATGGCTTGGATCACAAGTTTGAAGTGATTTTGCATTTTGGCAACTTGTTACACTTTGTGACTTTTGGTCATAGACATGTGACACTCTTTGCTGAATTTTTGTTATGATAGGTTACATGATTTTATGGTGATGTCTTGAAATCAGTTAGAGACCATACAAAACCTTGGGGATCAATTTTGCAAGAGTTCCTCTTTTTGGACTTTATGGAAAATGGCTTATGATAGCTTGGAATTCAAAGCATGAAAGTGAGAAACTTCTTGGGAAAATCTGAATTTTGGGCCATACATGATGTTTGTGTATTGGTTAGAAGCTGATTTGAAGTCACATAGATGCTTGGCATGAGAATTTGCAAGTTTTCCCTTTTGTGCAAAAGTGAAAATTTAGTGATTTTTCCCAACTTTGACAAGCCATAACTTTTGATCCAAAATGATTTAGAATGAGTTCTTGTACTTTTTGAAAATGGGAAGATCCATTCTACAACTTTCATGACCAAATTTTTCTCATTTGAAGCATTTTTGAATCAAAAAGAGGAGGTTGAAAAACTTTCCCAAAATGGCAAGTTTTCATTATAAGTCACTTTCCCAAAAAGGCAACTTTGCAAATGGCTTGAAATTCTTCAATTTTGTGAACTTCTAACATCTTCTATGATCAAATAAAGATCATACACATTAAAAATGATGGAGAACACCCTTTGGTTGGGTCACTGGGGGCCTCAGATGCCCTGATTTTGCACTGACTTGCTCAAGAAGTCATCTCTTGATCAGATGCCTTCCCCATTGAATTTCTTCATGAAAATTGATATGCATGATCCTCATAACATATAGAAACCAATAGAAACAAGAATGACCAAAAAATTTGGAGTTATGGCCTCTGAAACCAAAACCCTAATTCTAGGTCATCTGTGCAGTTAAACCTGGCTCTGCTTCCATGCCTTTCTCAGTTCTTGTGATTCTTTGACTTCCTTGACCTTGTGAGGATATAATATGATGATTGAACAGACATGGACCCCTTTGAAGTGATTGATGACCTTTGAAGTGGCTCAAATAGCTTTGGGGTGGCTCAGATCACAAACCCTAGATGCAGATGGCTTTGAATCAATGCAGTGAAGCAAAAAATGTGGTATGAGATACTATGATTGAATTTATGCAAATGAAAAGATCGCAAGCCATGGTGAAATGAGTGAGGGAAAATTTGGGGTGTTTACAAAGTGAATTAGAAATAAGTTTGAAGATGAGAAGAGAGAGCACCAAAGGATCTCAAAGGAAAAAATTCTAAAGGGGGACTAAAATAATCCTAAGTGTTAACATGCATGGATGTCCTAAGGGTTAGTGAGGTTTATATCCTAATGAAGAAGGAAAGAAGAAGAAGAAGAAGATAGAAGAAGGGATGAGAAAGGCCTAAGCCCAACAACAAAGGGTTAGATCACATAAACATAAGAGGAGAAGATGAGATTTGGAGATGTGGAACTCAATTCCCACATCTCACACTTACCATAGCCCCTGCAAGGTTAGTATGCAAGCAAACAAATAAGAATATTTACGCAAACCAAAAGATGACAATCACAAGCCAAACTAAACCAAAAAGTCAGTACCTAACCCTATAGGTGACCTAAAACAAAGACCCACAAATCCTAACAGGATGGCATAAATGCCTTCCTCAAACTATGTTAGCAAGAAGGAAAAAAGGAGGCACGAAACACTACCTAAGAGACGAGACTCCAAACAAGTACCAAATGACATGAGAAAAATATGAAATTAAATTTCTAAAGTCAATAACCAGCAACTAACAATGCCTCACAATATCTCACAAAAAGTCACAAAGAAACTCCACTAAATAATCGCCCGAAATCGCTTAAGAACAAGTGACGGAAACACACAAATACGACTTACAAAACTATGGCTAAAACGGAATTAAAAATATAAGAAAAGTGTTTTTAGGAGCTTTTATGAGTCTATGAAATAATGCAAAAAGAACGGAGTTAAAATAATGAACGAGGTGAAAGAAATAGATTTTACAAGATGAAGCGCTAATTATGGAAACTAAATGAAAAAGAAATTAAAAGAAAATTCGAAATAAAAAAGAAAATTAATTAAATCAGAAAATAAAAAAATGAGAAAACTCTAAATGGAGTTATGAAAATAAAATATATTTTTTATGAATTTTCTAAATGGATTTACTATTTTAAATGCATTAAAATGAAACTATATGCAAAAAAAAGAAAATAAAACAAAGGAAATAGGGAGGGGTGTATGCAGTAAGAAAAACAAATAAGAAACTAGTGGGCCTGAAGAGGGGGGCGCGTATAGCAATCTGTGAACAGCCCAAACACATAATGAGGGCGGTCTTATGGTGAGGAGGATCAGTCAACACGGGTTGACCCAATTTGGGCTGCTGGATTTGGAGACTTTCAAAAGTAAACAAAACAAATGGTTGGAAGAAGGCAGGTGCATGGGAATACGGTGGAGTTGCGCGCAGGAAAGCCGGACGGAGGAATCCTACCGGACGGTGACAAGTGTCACCGCCGGTATGGATGAAATCAACAAAATCCACTAGCACCTTATCTTATCACCTCGGTTCTCTCAACTCTTCTTAATAATTTTCAATAATAATAAAAAAACTCTTAACATATGAAGCTCTTATGACAATTAAAACAAACATTATAAACAAACAAAATGGGAAAGAAAATAAAATAAAAACTAAACAGCTTCTCCTTCTCCTCTCAGCGCTGTTCGACTTCCTCTTCTTCCGTCAAATCTCGCCGCTGCCACGCTTCAACCGGCTACCTTCAACGTGTCTCACCTCCCTCAAACGCCATGTTTATCTTCTCCTTGCCTGACCTACCGCCGCCGGCACGTTTCACGGACAACCACAAACACCAAAACAACCTTACACACTCAACCTCATACTCCGCCCTAAATCCAGATCGGCAAACAATTTCTTCAAAAAAATAACTCAACCAAACAGAGCGACACAATCCGAGAGCAACAAAATACGATCACAAATTTACGACACGAACAGTTCACCACAAATTCTCTAAGACTTCCGAGCCGTAGCTATCAAGAAGAGGAAGATTGCGTACCTTAAGCGATGAAGCTATGACGTGGTTGACGTCGTCCGTTCGCGAGCCACAGATCGTCGTTGTTCGTAACTACGTTCTCGCGACCTTGCTAGCAATTGACACAGAGCCAAGACGCGTCGAACTGATGGTGAAGGTTCATTGACGCATACGACGCGTACAAGCTGAATCCCGTCTGGTTGTTGATACAACAAAGAAGTGAAGAAAATCGTGGAGAATGTTGATTGGAGAAGTTTGTGAATGATATGCAAACTCAGGTATCGTGGAATTGGATTGAGGAAGATTCAAATTCTGTTACGATTCAAATTCTGTTTTGCTTTTGTTGCTGGTGATTCGGCGTGTGCAGTAGAGTGATGAATGTGATGAAGATGATTCAAGCAAGATTGGTGATGAGCAATTACTTGCTATGATGAAGAAGAAGATGTTATTGGTGATGAATGAAATTGATGAAAAATAATGAGTTCTGGTTTATTGTGATGAATTTGATGATCAAAACGGATTCTGTTTGCTGTGGTGTTCTGAAGGAGAGGAAAACGGAGAAAACGGCCTCCGTTTTCGTTGGATGAAGAAGTGTGATTTGGTTTGCTATGGCACCCTCCTGAAAAGTGTGATCTGCATTCTGTTATTCCTATTTTTTTTCCATTCTGTTATTCCTTTTTGTTTTGCCATTCTGTTATCATTTTCGTGAACTATCCGTGATTGCGTTTCATTTTGATTCCGCGTATAACACGTTGTCGCTCCCACCAAATGATGCCCTGTCAGAAGGGGTACAGACGCGAATGGTCGGCGAAAGAGAAAGGATGAATAGAGTCGCCAGCTAGGCATTTTTATCCCGAAGGAAAGGTAATGCTGCATAGACCTGGAAAAAGATATGGATAAGACGGTTGCGGACCAGAGAGACTGAGAAAGGGGGTTGGTTACAACCTGGGAAGGTATTAGCACCCAGATTGTCCGCCGTACTCGACGGGATCCACGCTTAAAAGATTTGTGTTTTGAAGGGGTAGTGTCAGTGCAATTTGTGTATCAAAACTGGAAAAGAATGCAAGTGTCAGTGCAAAATAAATGTGAAGTGTATACAAGAAGTGTCAGTGTAAGAACAAGAGTGAAATGCTCAAGATTATGAGGCTTAAAGAATGATGCTAGAAGGAGGGGGAATATACAGAGACTTTTGTTCGATAACTGTTAAGTTATGCCTACGTATCCTCTCGTGCAATGAGGAAGTCAGAACACCGTAGTTCGACCCAAAGAGACTGAAATATAAATTGACTTATGAACTGCTTGCTTGCCTATGCTCAAGTGTATGACCTGTCTGGCTCAGGTGCAAACTGTCTTGCATTAGACGGGAGAAGCAAGTTCTCGTTTGTGAATGAATGAGATGAGAAAAGAATCCCGGAGGAGACGATTATTGTTTGTTTTTGTGTTTTTAGTCTTTTATTGCTTTTGGAAATGTGTCATAAGTTAATGAGCTTAAGCCTAAACCAATGGGTTATTAAACTCATCACATCCTCCCTCTGATTAGGGGTAATGAGAATACCTTAAGTGTGAAGTCAGCATCTCACACTTAATCACCTTGAAGTAGGATTAAGATCATTAACCTACTTGTGATTATTTAGATGTTTTTGTTTAGTGTTAAGTAATGAGTTTAAGCCTTAATCAGGGATTTAATGGACCCATTACACCATCCTAATAGAAGGATAATAGATGAAAACATTTAAGCTGAGAAAAACTCCTCAACTTAATCCATGATTAGGGATTAACCTCATGACAAAACAAAGCCTTTATTAGATGGATTTTAGTTAATGATAAGATGAAGAAGTGATTTTTATGGTTTGTAAGACAACTTGAGGGGGACTTGTCCATTAACACTAGGGTTAGTCCTTCTTAACAAATTAAGGAAGAATTAGAACCCTAATGCAAGGCCCAAGTTACAAGCTTGATGTCTTGATGATTATTAGGTAGATTGATTAAAGGATTTAAACACATTAAGGGTTTAACACTTAGGATTAAAGTTATACACTCCATCCTAATAGAAGGATGTAGGCATAAGCTTAATCACAAAGCCTTAAAGCCTTTAGGATTTAGTCCCTAATTATGAGGTGAGGAGAGAAGACTCAAAGAAGACACAAAGGTAAAATCTAAATGGGGGACTAAACAATCCTAAAATGTTATCATGCTTGATTGTTCCTAGGGTTTATGAAGCTTGCAAGAGATCTTCAAAGGGCCACCAAGGAGAGAAACAGATGAAAGGAGCAAAGAGAAGCAAAACAACTTGCTTCACTTAATAAGACAAGTTGCTTGAAGGAAGAAAGTAAGAGATGAACATGAATGAGCAAGCTCACTCCAATACACAAGATAAAATGCAGCAAAGGAAGTATGAAAGAGATGGAAAGAAACCATGAGAAGTGAAGGCAAATTCACTTCTCAATACAACTTACCACCTGAAAAGTTAGTAAAGAAATGAAATGCAATGCAAATGAGATGAAATGTGATGATGCAAACCAAAACCAGAGGCATTTACATGATGTTAGTGATACTAAGAGATGACACAAACATGAGGCAAGGCATGAGAATGATCAAACAAGCATAAGGATGCAAATGAGGCATGCATTGAACCATGGATGTTCATGAAAAGTTATGAAATGCAAATGACATACAACATGGCAAATGAAAGATGCAATGAGCAAACATGATTCTAATATGTCCTAAGATGTCTTATGAATCAAATGGGTGCACAAAATGTCATGGCAAGTCATTGGATGCAAGAAAATGAGAGATGGATGCAAAGGAAGGCACAAATTAGGGTTTCATGCATCATACAAAGCAAAAATCCAAAACCAGAAGCAAATGACAAGATAAAAATTTGAAAATGCAAACAAAGATACCCTAAACCTATACAAACTCACTGCCCAAAGGAGAGGGTCCAACTCTTAACCTATTGAAAGTTATGAATTTCCTAAGATTGCTAGGGTTTTGGGGTACTTCATCAAGAAAAATTCAAAACAAATTGAAAATGAAAGATCAATTCAAACCAAATTTATCCTATAAACTAAATGCTATGCAAAATACAATGCCAAAAGAATCATCATCCAACTCTCAATGGTTAGGCAGAAAAGAATTTTTAAAGTTTGAAACAAAATATTGCCTAAAAATGAAATTAAATCTAATGAAAATGATCAAAAGGTATCAAGAACAAAAAAGAAATTTGGTTTGAGGGTTGGACAATGTCTCTAAATGTTTCTAAATGCAACATGAATTTTTTTTGTGATTTTTAAATACCTAAATGTATTTTTAATTAATTAATTTCCATTAATTAATTAAAAATAAACATTTAAATGATTTAAAAATAATTTTCAGTGCAAAAAATAAAAACAAAAATATTTTTGGGTTCTAAAAATTAATGAAAACCTTGACAAAAATTTTCATAATTTTTAAATGATTTTTGCTATTTTAATTAATTCGTACAAATAAATGCAATAAAAATGAAAATAAAATTAAAATAAAGAGAGGTATGCACAATGAAGGGACCAGATTGATTCTGGGCTGAGAAAGGTTGACTTGGCGCCACATCCAATGGCCCAAGTTCAAACCTGGCTAAATCTGATTTTATAATTAATTAAACTGGATTTATTTAATTAAGTGAGGATTAGGGCTTAATGATGAGATCCTGGCCATCCATACACGCGCGGACAAATGCTTCCAAAGGCCAGAATTCAAAGTTGCATTAATGACACAATTAGGGTTAATGAACTTCAGGTGACCGGAACAGTGGTTCCGGTCATCTTCTCCGGCGAGCACAAACCCTAGATTTCGCTACAGGTTACCAATCATGAAATTTCTTCCACCAAACTGATCCTCTCCTCAATCTAAACCTAACCCCTCTCCCAAAATTCATTTATTTTCATTCACAAGCCTGAATCGAAGGAAAATACGAAACACGAGCAAACTTTCAGAACAACATGAAATGGTCATCTCTTGCTTATTTTCAATTCTAAATACATTTAGATGATCAGTGCAACATGTAGATTCATTTTGTAACAAGAAAATGAAGTTCTGAGAAAAAAGTTCTTAGGTTGTACCTGAGCTGGAGACCTTCGAAAGTGAGCTTTCAGAGCCTCCCTTTTGTGCAAATGATCTCCCTTGAACCCCCTGAGGCTAATGGAACACTTGAATGAGACTGGAAGTGGCTAGTTTTTGTGGTTCAGTTCTGGTGTAACAGGAAATGCAGTTCTTGTGTGTTGTGTTTCAGATCATTGTGAGGGGTGGGATCTGTTCTATGGATGATTTTTGGTTGATTGGTGAAGGAATTACTGAAGTTTGATGGCTGTGTTGGGTGATTCGAAGAGGGAAAGGTTTTGACAGTTTTTTGTGTATGCTGGATTGTGTGTGTTCTGAGCCTCTCCTCCTTGTGTTTTATGATCCTTAGGTGATTCATAAGCTATCCCAAAAAATCTGGAGAGCAGGTGTGCACTGTGGGATTGGTATGGGATGATTGGCCAAAAAGTCAAAAATGGTGTACTTGCAGCATGGGCTGTGGCAGAGATGGTTTCTTGGCCTATACTGCATCAGCTTGAGTCAAGGATGGCCCTTGGATGATTCATGAATGACTGCAGCATTTGGATCATGAGTTGGAAGTGTTTTTGCAACTTGACAACTTGTCACATTTCATGGTTTTTGGCTATGCATATGTGAGAAACCTTGCTGAATTTTTGGAGTGGCATGCTTCATTAGGTCATGGAAAAGTTTTGAAACCAGCTAGAGGTCAAACAAACCCTTTGAGAATCAATTTGCAAGAAATCCCTCTTTGCACTTTCATGAAGAATGACTTATGGTTACTTGAAAAACAAGGCATAGAAATGGGAAATTCTTTGGGCCAAACTGATTTTTAGATCATGTATTGCATTGGTATGATAATTAGAAGTCACATTGAAGTCACATAAAGGCTTGCCATGAGAAATTGCAAGTTTTCCATTTTGTGCAAAAGTGAAATTTCAATGATTTTATCCAACTTTGCAAGGCCATAACTTTTGATCCAAAATGAATTAGAATGAGTTATTGTACTTTATGAAAATGGGAGGATCCATTCTACAACTTTCATGACCAAAGTTTTCTCATTTGAAGCATTTTTGAATAAAAAAGAAAGGGTTGAAAAACTTTCCCAAAATGGAAAGTTTCCATTACAAGTCACTTTCCCAAAAAGGCAATTTTGCAAATGGCTTGAAATTCTTCAACTTTGTGAACTTCTAACATCTTCTATGATCAAATAAAGTTCATACACATTCAAAATGATGATGAACACCCCTTGGTTGGGTCATTGGGGGCCTCAGATGCCCTGATTTTGTACTGACTTGCTCAAGAAGTCAACTCTTGATTAGATGCCTTCCCCATGGAATTTCTTCATGAAAATTGATATGCATGATCCTCATAACATATAGAGACCAATAGAAACAAGAATGACCAAAAAATTTGGAGTTATGGCCTTTGAAACCAAAACCCTAATTCTAGGTCATCTGTGCAGTTAAACTTGGCTCTGCTTCCATGCCAATCTCAGTTCTTGTGACTCTTGGACTTTCTTGACTTTGTGGGGATATAATATGATGCTTGAACATTCATGGACCCCTTTGAAGTGATTGGAGACCTTTGGAGTGGCTCAAATGGCTCAGGGATGGCTCAGGTCACAAACCCTAGATGCAGGTGACTTAAAAACAATGCAGTGAAGTAAAAAATGCAATATGGGATGTCATGATTGAACTTATGCATATGAAGATATCACAAGCCATGGTGTGAATGGGTGAGGGCAAATTTGGGGTGTTTACAGCTGCCCCTATTCAAACATGAGTTAGCTGTGCAGGATGTAAGCAACGACTTAACAAGCAAACAAGATAACTTGTGGTTGAATACCGAAGACAGTCCAAAATTTGCGCTCACAGAATGAAGAAGAAAAGGGATATAGATTGTAAAAAGAAAACAAATTATGATTATAAAGTGCGGGCGACGGAGGACGACCATCGAGCAGAGGACGACTGCTGGGGATGAAGCAATGACGGGGACGACCGACACGCTGGGGAAGAGGCGGAAAATAAAGCGATGACGGGGACGGCCGACAAGCTGGGGATATGGGAGATTATGATGGGGGCGGCCATCAAGTAAAGCTATAAGACTCTCTGGGGATTATAGGTAAATGAAATAAATGATGAGGTACGGTCATCAAAGGTGAAGGACGATCACCTGGCAGGGGACGGCTGCTCTGTTTGGGGATAAGATGAGGGACGATCATCTAAGGTGAAGGACGATCACCGGGCACGGTACGGTTGCCGAAAGTATCACGACATAGGACAAATGTCGGAGAAAAAGGTCGATGATGGGAACGGCCATCGGATAAGCATGATGAAGGACGATCATCAAGATGTGAAGGACGATCACCTAGCAGGGTACGGCTGCTCTTGGGGTTTATCATGACATAAGACGAATGTCAGATAACAAGATCATCGATGGGGACGGCCATCGGATAAAATGATGAAGGACGATCATCAGGAGGTGAAGGACGATCACCTAGCAGGGGACGGCTGCTAAAGATATCACGACATAGGACGGATGTCGGATAAGAAGAGGTTCTAATGAATAGAGACTCCGCTGGGGGTTGATGAAGGACGATCATCAAAAGGGTGAAGGACGATCACCTGACAGGGTACGGCTGCCGAAAAAGGTATCATGACATAGGACGAATGTCAGATAGAAAGGTAATAATTTGACAAGTTTTGTTGGGGACTTTGCTGGGGAACAGTAAACACGGACAAGTGTTTACATCCAAGAAATGAAAGGTATAAGTGTTTGGACATTGTGTATAGATTAAAGATGCGGACGAGCATCCTTAAGACTATGATACGGACGAGTATCAGGTAGAAACAAACACTGACACATGTTCAGAGATGATGATACAGACGAGTATCAACTGGTTAACAAAGAACACAGACGAGTGTTGAATCTAATGGGATTCTTCTGGTGTATACAAGATACGGACGAGTATCTGTATGAGTAATAAGAGGATGAGTAACACGGACGAGTGTCGGAGAAAGTGTATTATAAACAAGTGTATGGTTTCCAAAGTGTTTGGGTGACTATGCTGGGGAGGTGACACAGACGGGTGTCAGGGAATTTGTATATATGTGTATTTGTGAGTGCAAAGGGGACGCTTTGGCTTTCTACTGGGGATATGACACGGACGGGTGTCAGGGAGTATCTGTATCTTTAGGGAAAATTCCTTGGCTCTCTGCCGGGGATTCTGGGGAGTTTTTTGTATATTGTTGATGGTAAGCTAGTATTCACGGGTGTTCAGTTCGACACATGGCTTATGATTATGCAATATGTTTGATTTTTGCCGTAATGCTCCGTATTAGACGGAATGCTACGCTCTGTGGGGAGAATATGATGCGAATGCTATGATTATGCAAAGATATCGATCCGGGATTCGGATCCCGTTGCTGTGAAGGTCTCTGGCTGATCTGCTTGAAGAATGTCCCAAGCTGGGGATGAGATCACTGGTAGAGCTGTCGTGTATGACTCTGCTTGGGGGAATAGGTCACTGATAAACCCATCTCATTAATGAGGGGCCCATCTGGGGTTTGTAGAAGCCTTCTTCACTCTGTTGTGATTTCTTCACGCGTTGCTCTTCCGGGTAGAGGTTGACACTCTGTGGGGAGATGGTTCCCTGGCTTTTGTACTTGGCTGAGGAGGAGTAATAAATGGCAACTCAGTTGGGGAGAAAGCAACTCCGGTGCTAATTGGGAGATATCCTGAGAGATAATGATTTGCCAGCTTGCTGGAGTGAAGCTTTCATGCCCCATGTTGTGCTTTGAATACATGCAATCCTGAAAAGACAGAGAAACACACAAGTAATCCCGAGGTATCTCTTACCAGATTCCGTCATAAGAGTTTAGACACCCCCGGGAGTAAGTATATTTCCTGCAAGCACATATTCTTTCAGAAGAGAGGCATCTGTATTTATGCAACCAGTATCTTAAAGACATCGGACATTCTTTGCAAACAAAAATAAAATGTACGAGACGAAACATAACTGAAAATCTGATTTTATTAATTCGCGTGCCCTGAATTGGCAAGATACAGTCAAAGGAACAAGTCCCCCAGAATGAGGAGATTGTTACAAATTGAGAAACAAAAGATATCGGCAATGTTGACGACGCTTCAAGGAGCCTCCCTTTTGCTATGACTCGTATGACACTTGACGTTCTTCTCGTCTTGCTTTCTGAAGAAGGCTGATCCTGAAAGAGGTTTGGTCCTTTTCGAAGCTTACCAAGTTGTAAGTGATACAGATGAATTCAGAATGCAGTTGTTCGCTTATTCCCTTATTTTGCATGGATCGCCCTTTCGGGTTTTCAATCCATCGGGATACCCATTTTTGCCTGAGTTGTCCAATGCGGCTTTTCAACTCAGCGGGTGTACATTTTTTATTTATTTCCCTTATTTTTGCTCGAGTCTTTTATTCTGTTTTTGACTCGCCGGAATGCCCTATTTTTGCCTGGACTTACATTCTGTTTTTATGTCCAGCGGGTCATTTTATGCGAAGTATTTTTTAACTGCATCTGAATTTACAGGGGACGGGAAGTCTTCACCGTCCATAGTGCTGAGCATCAGTGCTCCACCAGAGAAAACTTTCTTTACTACGAATGGTCCTTCATAGTTCGGAGTCCATTTGCCCCTGTGGTCTGTATGAGGAGGGAGGAGTCTTTTCAGCACAAGGTCTCCTACTTGGTACTCTCAGAGCCTGACTTTCTGATCGAAGGCTTTCTTCATTCTCTTCTGATATAATTGCCCATGACATATTGCAGCCAATCTCTTCTCTTCAATCAGATTCAGTTGTTCGTATCGGGACCGGACCCATTCTGCTTCATTCAACTTAACATCCATCAATACTCTCAAGGAGGGTAATTCAACTTCAACAGGTAGCATTGCCTCCATACCATATACAAGCTGATACGGTGTTGCCCCAGTAGATGTTCTGATTGACATACGGTACCCATGCAAGGCAAACGGTAGCATCTCATGCCAGTCTTTATAGGTGACTACCATCTTCTGCACAATCTTCTTAATGTTCTTATTAGCTGCCTCAACAGCGCCATTCATCTTTGGCCTGTAAGGAGAAGAATTGTGGTGTTGGATCTTGAAGTCCCGGCATAGCTCTGCCATCATTTTGTTGTTTAAGTTGGAACCATTGTCAGTAATGATTCTCTCGGGAACTCCATACCGACAGATGATGTCTCTCTTCAGAAATCGCGCTACCACTTGCCTTGTAACATTTGCATAGGAAGCTGCCTCAACCCACTTGGTAAAATAGTCGATGGCTACCAGGATGAATCTGTGGCCATTTGAAGCAGTCGGTTCAATCTTGCCAATCATGTCAATGCCCCACATGGCAAAAGGCCAGGGTGAAGACATCACATTCAGAGGATTGGGAGGCACATGCACTTTATCCGCATAGATCTGGAATTTATGACACTTTCAGGCATAGGCACAACAGTCAGCATCCATTGTGATCCAGTAATAGCCAGATCTTAGCAACTTCTTGGCCATGGCATGCCCTCCTGCATGGGTACCAAAGGATCCTTCGTGCACTTCGTGCATTAACAAGTCCGCCTCTGTCCTATCGACGCACCGGAGAAGTACCATATCAAAGTTTCTCTTATACAGGGAACCGTCGGTGTTCAGAAAGAAACTACTAGCAAGCCTTCTTAGAGTCTTCTTATCATTGGAAGATGCCCCAGGCGGGTATGTTTGATCCTCCAAGAAGCACTTAATGTCATGGAACCAAGGCTTATCATCTTTAAAAACATCTGCTGCAAATACATATGCTGGTCTGTCAAGTCTTGACACTGAAATCCGAGGTACAAAGTTGGCAGCTTGAACTTTGATCATTGATGAAATGGTAGCCAGAGCATCTGCAAACTGATTCTCGTCCCGAGGGATATACTCAAGCTTGACCGTTGTAAAGAAATTCAATAACCTCCTTGTATAATCCCTGTAAGGTATCAGATGATCCTGGTGTGTGTACCATTTGTCGTTGGTTTGATTAACTACCAGAGCTGAATCTCCGAATACAATCAATGTTTTGATCTTGAGGTCAATGGCTTCCTAAAGACCCATAATACAAGCTTCGTATTCAGCTTCGTTGTTAGTGCAGTTGAAGGTGAGCTTTGCCGAGAAAGGCATGTGAATTCCCTTAGGTGTAATGAGTACTGCACCAACACCACGACCATTCATATTAACAGCCCATCAAACATCATAGTCCATTCTTCTTCCGGGTCAGGCCCTTCAGTGTGAACAGGCTCTTCGTGATCTTTTGCTTTTATGAACATGATGTCTTCATCAGGGAAGTCAAATCTCATAGGCTGGTAATCATCAATAGGCTGCTCAGCAAGATAATCAGAAAATACACTGCCCTTGATGGCTTTTTGAGATGTGTACTGAATGTCATATTTTGTGAGGATCATTTGCCATCTTGCAACCCGTCCGGTAAGTGCTGGCTTCTCAAAAATGTACTTGACTGGGTCCATCTTTGAGATTAATAAAGTAGTGTGGGTCAACATATACTGTCTCAGTCGGCGAGCAGCCCACGCTAAAGCACATCAAGTTTTCTCGAGCAGTGAATAACGTTGTTCACAGTCGGTAAACTTTTTGCTTAGGTAGTAAATTGCATACTCTTTTCGACCAGACTCGTCTGGCCCAGCACACACCCCATTGACTCTTCTAATACTGTCAAGTACATTATCAGAGGTCTTCCTTCAATTGGAGGCATAAGGATTGGAGGCTCTTGCAAGTATTCCTTGATTTTGTCAAAAGCCCTCTGGCAGTCTTCGTTCCACCTGACCATTTGTTCTTTTCTTAACAGCTTGAACAAAGGCTCACAGGTTGCTGTAAGGTGAGATATGAACTTTGAAATGTAGTTCAATCTACCTAGAAACCCCCGAACTTCTTTCTCAGTCTTTGGTGCAGGCATTTCTTGAATGGCTTTGACTTTATCAGGGTCAACTTCAATCCCTTTCTCACTTACAATAAATCCCAGCAACTTACCAGATCGCACCCCGAATGTGCACTTGTTGGGGTTTAACTTCAGTTGGTACTTCCTCAGACGCTTGAATAACTTCAACAGATTCACCAGGTGGTCTTCTTCTGTGAGGGACTTGGCAATCATGTCATCTACATAACATTCAATTTCTTTATAGATCATGTTGTGGAATAATGTTACCATAGCCCGTTGATAAGTTGCACCAGCATTCTTCAGTCCGAATGGCATCACCTTATAACAGAACGTGCCCCAAGGTGTGATGAAAGTTGTCTTCTCCATATCTTCAGGTGACATTTTGATCTGATTGTATCCTGAAAATCTGTCCATGAAGGAGAACACCGAGAACTGAGCCGTATTATCGACCAATACATCGATGTGAGGTAAAGGGAAATCGTCTTTTGGGTTGGCCCTGTTCAAATCCCGGTAGTCTACACACATTCTCACCTTGCCATCTTTCTTAGGCACAGGTACAATATTAGCAACCCACGGCGGATAGCTAGTTACAGCAAGGAAACCGGCATCCCACTGCTTTTGCACCTCTTCCTTTATCTTCATTGCCATGTCCGGGCGAGTACGGCGCAGTTTCTGTTTTACTGGTGGGCAATCTTCTTTTAAAGGAAGCTTGTGCATGACAATATCGGTATCCAACCCTGGCATATCCTGATAAGACCAGGCAAAGACATCCACATACTCCCGAAGCATATCAATCAGTTGCTCTTTCACTGAATCTTGTAGGCAGGCTCCAATCTTAACTTCTTTCACATCTTCTTCCGTACCAAGATTGACCGTTTCAATCTCCTCCTGATGAGGAGTGATAACCTCCTCCTCTTACCTTAACAACCTGGCTAGCTCTTCAGGAAGCTCATAATCTTCTTCAACCCCTTCATCAGCTTGATTGATTGGATTGTCAAAGTCATACGAAGCCATAGCAGTGTTGTTGTCGGTGCAGTCTGAAAGGCACTCTCTGTAAGGGTTTAGATTGTTCATTTTAGTGATTGATTTTAATCTTGTTTAGAGAAAGGTGAAATGAAGTTTATCATTTTGAAAACATTGCCATTTTATTTTTGTACAAAAAGAAAAATGGAAAACAGTGAGCGAAAAAGGAAAAGACTCATTTGCAAAAGATGTCCGATATTCATTGATTGATCTGTTTGCACAAAATTATAAGATGGCCCGATTACAAAATGAGTCTTGTCATCTTGGGCAAGATGCAAGACTTGATGCATGCTTAAAAATACAGGAAATAATAATTACTCTGCAGGAGTAACCCTTATAATTTCCTGGGAAGACCAGTTAAGGACTTGGCTCCCCGAGTTCCTTGGACGTATCCAGCTCTCCAGGTTGCGGTCGCTTTCCTCCTCGTCTTCCAGGTTGTTCACAGCATCAGGGGTGAGCATTCCCCCGCTAACAAAACTGGGCTTCTTGGCAGCCTCTGATTGATCTTGTTGAGTTGGTTTGTAACCCAACCCAAATCTGTCCTCCTTCTTCTCCACGGGCAGCAGCTTGCCCCAGCCTTGGGAAGTACCCTCTTCAACAACCTTCCTGGCTTGCTGATAAGATGTCATGGAGGTTCCCAGTACAACAGATGCTTCATTAATTTTTAGGGCCTCAAACCCCTGGCTCATGGTTTCATGGATTTCTCCATCCATCTCAATGTACTTGTACGTAGCCAGATGGCTAACAAAGATGTCTTCTTCACCACAGATGGTGATGATCTGGCCTTCCCACTCGAATTTCAGTTTATGGTGAAGGGTAGACGTAACAGCGCCAGCGACATGGATCCAAGGTCTACCCAACAAACAGCTGTAGGCCGGCTGAATGTCCATCACATAGAAGGTAATTTTAAAAGTCTGCGGGCCAATCATCACAGGCAGATCAATCTCCCCAAACACTGATCTTTTAGAGCCATCAAACGCTCTTACCACCAAATTACTCGGACGCAGTGCCAAGCCATCATACTCCAGCTTCACTAAGGCTTTCTTTGGCAAAACATTGAGTGAGGACCCAGTGTCCACCAGTACATGGGATAGAACAGCATCCTTGCATTCTAGAGTGATGTGTAAAGCCCTGTTGTGGTTACGTCCCTCAGATGTTAAGTCAGCATTGGTAAAGCCCAGTCCATGACTGGTGTTGACATTTGCCACCACAGTTTCTAGCTGATTAACAGTGATCTCCTCTGGCACGTATGATGCGTGCAAGACCTTTAATAGTGCATTCCTGTGAGCTTCAGAACACATCAACAGGGATAATATGGAGATTTTTGAGGGAGTTTGGTGAAGCTGATCCACCACCTTGTAATCACTTCTCTTTATAATCATCATAAACTCGTCTACATCTTGTTCAAAAGATGTCTTCTGAGTTTCCTTGATAATTGGTTCTTCAGATATCACACTCTTCCCTTTTGCTTTGGCAGCAGCTTCTACTTCAGCATTAGGTCTTTGCACTTGTGAGGCAAAAAGGCGTCCTCTTCTGGTGAAGCCTCCGCCTCCCCCAACATTATTAATCTGTAGAGAAGAGGTTGAAGAATCAAAAGTGATTTTCTCCCCGTTGCAGTAGAGGTCAGAGCCATAATGCCAAGGTATGGCATTACTGCTCTCATACGGAACTGGTCCAGGCACCGTGATGGTAACTGGACTGACTGCTGCAGAGGAGGATATTGTAACAGTGTGCGGATCGTAGTAAATGGTGACTGGTGACCTGGCAGGAGGTGCCACTGTTTGTTGTTGAAAGTTGTTGTTTGGAGGAACATCTGATGGATCATAGTAGATAGTGACTGCTGAGATATCTTCATTAATTGCTGTTGGTGTTGTAGAAGATCCTACTGAATAAATGGATGCTGATGTTGTAGAAGAAATGGTTGTTGACATCTGATTTGTTGAAGTGATGGATGAAGCCATTGTTGATGATATTGATGAATTGGTCGGAATGATTGTTGTTGCAGTTGTAGAAGAATCAGGAATTATTGTCAAAGGGATTGCTGGATTTGTAGGCGTCGTTGTTGTGATCTGAAGTATACCAATTTTGATAAGACCATCTATGCCGCTTCTCAAATTATCACACCCGTTGACCGAAATGTTGCAGTACCCACAACCGAGCTCACACCCGGGGAACATCTGGCACTCTAGGAGCTGAGCTTTAATTTCGACCAGAGGTTTCCGAATCTGTCCAACACTGGTGATTAAGAAAGATGGCTTGTCTTCCTCAATGGCATTAATTCTTGGTCCTCCATGATTGGGCATGGGATTCTTGGTGACACTTGGAGGGTGTGCAAAGTTGAGGGCTTTAGAATCCACCAGGTCTTGTACCTTCATTTGTAAAGCCCTGCATTTTTCCGTATTGTGGCCAGGTGCATTGGAATGGAAAGCACATCTGGTGTTGACATCATAATTCTTTGGGAGATTGGAGGGATCTGGTGGTGCCAATGTCCTTAACTCAACCAAGTTAAGCTTCAGGAGTTGTGGCAATAAGGCAGCATAAGGCATAGGGATAGGGTCAATCACCCTATTTGCCTGTGATGGTCTTTGCTGGAAGGGTCTTTATTGTTGATTGTTGTTATTGTTGTTGTAGGTTCTCTGTGGCGGATACTGAACTTTCTGTTAATAATGTGTTTGTTGTGGTTGTTGATATGCTGGTTGCTGAGGAATCGGAGCTGGAATAGTGACAGCTGCTACTGATCTGTGAACATACTGAGGTCTTCCCCTGCTGGCATGAATGGCATTTGTCTCACCGGTCCTTCGAGGTCCCACAAAAGGCTTCTTGGGATTACTGGACGAACTTGCACCATTATCAGAAATTTTGCCCATTTTTAGTAGGCTCTCAATTCTTTCACCGGCTATAACTACGTCTGCGAAGCTAGTAGAAGAAAAGGCAGCCAATCTATCGATGTATGTTCCTTGCAGAGTATTCATGAACATGTCGGCCATTTCTCTTTCCGACATGGGTGGTTGGACAGCAGCAGCAAGTTGTCTCCACCTCTGGGCATATTCCCTGAAGCTTTCTCTAGAGGATTGAGACATTCCCATTAGGAGGGTCCTGTTAGGAGCCATGTCCAGATTGTATTGGTATTGTCTGATGAAAGCTTCAGCTAGGTCCTTCCAGCATCTGATAGTAGCTCTGGTCAAGTGTGAATACCATTCCCTGGAAGCCCCAGTCAAACTATCTTAAAAATAGAACATCCACAACTTTTCATCCATGGTATATGCTTTAAGTCTCCCCAGAAAGGACTGCAGGTGAGTTCGTGGACAGGAGGTTCCATTGTATTTCTCGAAGCACGGGGATTTGAACTTGTGGGGAATTCTCACCCCGTCTACTAACCCCATATCCATTACATCAAAGCCCAAGGGTTTTGAGACTCCAGAGACCTCAACTTCTCAGCAATTTCATCAAACCTTCGGTCATAGACTTCATCACCAGCTCCCATGACAGTAAATTGCTCCTCTTGGGGGTCTTCTTGTAAGATCCTCCCCCCAGTAGTATTTCCTTGCACATTACCCGGGACATTGACTTCCGGATCTAGATGAGGTCCAAATACAGGTGGATTAACATGAGGCTGTCCCCTCTCATTGTTACTTGTCCCTCCAGTCTCAGGATGAGGTTCCTCGGGGGTCTGTCTTTCTACCAATGCCCTTAACCTTTCTTGGGTCTGAGCCAAACCAGTCATCACAGTCATGAATTGGGCCATTTGGTTTCTCATCTCCACCCTTTCATTAGCCATCTGGGTTCTGACCTCGGTCAGGTCTTGCTATACTTGCTCCATTATAATACCCGGAAGGTTGTTGCGAGTAGGATACCGGTGTGCACGGTTGACAGGGAACACTCTTCTGCGAGCAATATTTCCTAAGATTCACAACAGAGTTAGAGACAAATAAATAATAACAAACCCTACAAAAGAAAACAAAAGTTAGTATGCAATGCAGTATGCTTATTTATTTTCCAAGGTATCCGGCTTGGTTATTGGTTTTGACCTTTTCCAGACCTTTGAGGAAGATGCTTTGATGTTGCTTGAGAAAAGAAACCCAATGAAAACAAACTAACAAATATATTAGAGCTGGTGAATCATACATAGTTTTTTTTATGCCTCTGAAGGGTCAAAATACATCAAAAGAAAAAGTACATAAAATGGAAATGAACAACAAGCAAAGAAGTCAAACATCTAATCCAAACTCATCCTCATTGACCTCCTTCAAAAGTGCCTCAGTCACTGGACCAGCCGGATGCTCTGTAATAGTCCTGATGAGGAGGTTCCTGGTGGCAATGGAAGTGGTCAGCTTCTTGTGCCTATCTTGGTCCTTTGACCTCTTCAATCCAGCCCTAAGCTTCAACTCTGAAATCTCCTTCTTGGCAGCCAACAAAGCTTCCTGCTGCTTCTTTTCATTGGCCTCTAACTGTTCAATCCTGGCTTGAGTTCTATTATCCTCTTGTGTCCGGGCTTCAGTGATCCTGACCCACCTAGCCTGACTTTCTTGCAGATAGAGTTCAGTCCTAGCCTTCTGAAGCTTGGCCTCTTTACAGGAATTCTTCAATATTTTCTCCCCAGCTCTTGATTTCTTGATGTAGTCCTCTGTTTTCTCAATCTTGGCCAGATGCTCCACCCTAAGCTTCTCCAACCTCTCAATGTCTAGACGACCATCACTCCTCTCCCAGAGGGTCTTCTTCAAAGCTTGAGACAGATTCTCATTCCTCTCTTTCAGCTTCTCAAACTCTTCCAGGCTGACAGTGGTTGTTGGCTGTATTGTGGAGGGTCCAGGTGTGTCCTCAATGGTAAAAGGCATTCCAGTGATCTGAGCTCTAGCATAGGACCATTCATAGTACTGGGCTGAAGCAACATTATTACACTTCCCAAGAATAGCCACCCCCTTTGTCTGGATGTTGTCCCAAGCCCAAGATGCTTGTCTGATAGCAGCTAGATTAGGCTTTATCTCACAATACAAGGTCTTAGCTAAATCTTGTACTCTAGGAGGGTGGACTAAAGCATAGCCCAGTTGTCTCTTAAACAGCAAAGGATTGTAGTTGATGCAACCCTTTACTCCTATCAGAGGTACATTTGGGTACTGCCCACAACTAGTTATTATGTCCTTGCCTTTGGTGCTCTGGGTGCACCATCTGATGTCATCTGAAGTCAAAGCAATAAGTCTCTTAGCCCAATTCTTCTGTTGGTGAGGATTCAGGAAGGCATCTGTCTTAGGTAAGTGTTTAAGAAGCCAAGTGTGAAATAGAGGAGCACAGCATCTCACCAACTTTCCTCTTTGTTTCTCATTCCTCTGATGAATGGAATAATAGAAATCTCCCAGCAATGTGGGTACTGGGTTCCTCAGGAGGAAAAGATGAATGGCATTCTTGCTGATAAACTTGGGCTCATCTGCAAATAATATAACCCCATATATACTGAGGGCTAAAAATGCACAAACTGCCCTCCATTCTCCCAAAGAGGCCTTCAGGATGGTCTGAGAAGTCAGAAAGTCCAAGTGTAGGCCAGGGATTCCAGCCTTTGTTGTCATGTTCTGCTTAATCAAAATAGGTTCCAGATACAGTGCTTTTGCCACTTCTTCATTGCTGGGAGAAGTCACTTCAGGGTTGAAGGGGAGACCACCCCTAACAGGTACTCCAATCAATGATGAGAACTCCTCCAGCAGAGGTCCTAGCTGAAAGTTCTGGAAAGTGAAACATCTCAAGGGGGGGTCATAAAACTGTAGGCAGGTGTGGATCAGACTCCTCTGAGAAGGATCTAGGTCCATAACCATATCAAGGATGCCTCCATAATGCTCTCTGAATAATGAGATATGGTCTGGAGTGATAAGTGCCTGGACCTGCCTGATGCCAGTCAGCACAGGCTCAAAGAAATGGTATGAAATGTTGCTCTTCTTGGGTGCCATGACTGCTGATGAAGAGCTGAAACAAATGCTGATGATGAAGACTGATACTGGAGATGAGCCACTGATAGGCTGAGGCTGATGATGAAAATAGCTGATGCAGGCAACTGATGAAGATAGCTGATTCAGATAACTGATGAACAGGGGTCTATGCAGATGAAGGGGTCAAAACCAAACCAGAGGCAATATGGATACCCTGAAAAACAAATAAACAAATGTTAAATGATGCAGATGATGATTATGCAAATGATATGCAAGGGTTTGTGATCAAGCTGGATCTGATTACTGCCTTGATATAAGTCCATGTATGTCTAAGAAGTCCAGATGGAGGTTCAGAAGTCCAGTAACCAAGGTAGGGGACTCAAATAAAGAGTCACATGTCCGTGGTTCAAATCACAAGAACTGTCCCAAAATGAGGTACTCTTAATCAAAACAAAGCATCAAGGTATGTTGTGGTCAAGGGTACCTGCAAACCTGTAAACAGCCCAACCCCCTCACAGGTGGTGTTCTAAAACAAGGATCCTCAGATTTGGATCAGTTATGAGAAGTGTAAACATTTCTAACCCGGAGGTACAATGTTTACAATAACCATAAAAGACCCTCCTCTAATTCACCTCAGTTTCTGAAGGTCATAGTAAAGGTCATCCAGACTTAGCAAGCTTCCCAGATAGCCCTAGCACTACAGGAGATCTGTAGCACAGAGTTCTCAAGAAGAAACCCATATCTGAACCGTGTTTCATATTCCCGCACCAGACCGAAATGGAATGGGAAAGAACATGAACCACTCTAGCCTAGGTGTCACTCAGGTCCCAGGTATAGGACCTTAAACTCTCAGTAGAACCCCACCCACCAAAGCAAAAAACCAGATCCAGCCAGATGACAATATGACAGTATGATATATAAAGTTGTAAAGAAAGCAGTAAATAACTGTACATAAAGCAGTAAATAAAGCAAATATACAAACACAAATAACACATAACATCCCAGTAAACACAAATCAAACAAGCGCTAGGAGGAACCCACAAAAAGAACCAGAAGCCCTGGTTACAACATAAGGTTCCCCAGCAGAGTCGTCAAGCTGTCGCTCCCACCAAATGACGCCCGGTCAGAAGGGATACAGACGCGAACGGTCGGCGAAAGAGAAAGGATGAATAGAGTCTCCAGCTAGGCATTTTTATCCCGAAGGAAAGGTAATGCTGCATAGACCTGGAAAAAGATATGGATAAGACGGTTGCGGACCAGAGAGACTGAGAAAGGGGGTTGGTTACAACCTGGGAAGGTATTAGCACCCAGATTGTCCGCCGTACTCGACGAGATCCACGCTTAAAAGATTTGTGTTTTTAAGGGGTAGTGTCAGTGCAATTTGTGTATCAAAACTGGAAAAGAATGCAAGTGTCAGTGCAAAATAAATGTGAAGTGTATACAAGAAGTGTCAGTGTAAGAACAAGAGTGAAATGCTCAAGACTATGAGGCTTAAAGAATGATGCTAGAAGGAGGGGGAATATACAGAGACTTTTGTTCGATAACTGTTAAGTTATGCCTACGTATCCTCTCGTGCAATGAGGAAGTCAGAACACCGTAGTTCGACCCAAAGAGACTGAAAGATAAATTGACTTATGAACTGCTTGCTTGCCTATGCTCAAGTGTATGACCTGTCTGGCTCAGGTGCAAACTGTCTTGCATTAGACGGGAGAAGCAAGTTCTCGTTTGTGAATGAATGAGATGAGAAAAGAATCCCGGAGGAGACGATTATTGTTTGTTTTTGTGTTTTTAGTCTTTTATTGCTTTTGGAAATGTGTCATAAGTTAATGAGCTTAAGCCTAAACCAATGGGTTAGTAAACTCATCACATCCTCCCTCTGATTAGGGGTAATGAGAATACCTTAAGTGTGAAGTCAGCATCTCACACTTAATCACCTTGAAGTAGGATTAAGATCATTAACCTACTTGTGATTATTTAGATGTTTTTGTTTAGTGTTAAGTAATAAGTTTAAGCCTTAATCAGGGATTTAATGGACCCATTACACCATCCTAATAGAAGGATAATAGATGAGAACATTTAAGCTGAGAAAAACTCCTCAACTTAATCCATGATTAGGGATTAACCTCATGACAAAACAAAGCCTTTATTAGATGGATTTTAGTTAATGATAAGATGAAGAAGTCATTTTTATGGTTTGTAAGACAACTTGAGGGGGACTTGTCCATTAACACTAGGGTTAGTCCTTCTTAACCAATTAAGGAAGAATTAGAACCCTAATGCAAGGCCCAAGTTACAAGCTTGATGTCTTGATGATTATTAGGTGGATTGATTAAAGGATTTAAACACATTAATGGTTTAACACTTAGGATTAAAGTTATACACTCCATCCTAATAGAAGGATGCAGGCATAAGCTTAATCACAAAGCCTTAAAGCCTTTAGGGTTTAGTCCCTGATTATGAGGTGAGTGTCGTACCCCGAAAAATACGAACTTACGTGATCCGAAAGGATGGAGTCACGCGCCGGACAGACTGAAGAGTCGCCACCTAATTCTATTTATTCCCTAAGAGGGAAAGGGGAGATATAGATACAACCCGGGAGGAAAAGGATGAGGACAAAGGTCAACGGAACAATTGCCCGGGTTCGGGAGTCGGTTATGCAGGGGGAAGGTATTAGCACCCCCTACATCCATCGTACTCGATGGGAACCATCTAAGTTAACGCGCGCGAAAGGATGTCTATGCTTAAACGAATTGCTTGCTAGAGGGAAATGAGTTGAATTATAAGTTAGATTGATCCTAGGTGCTCGGCAAGGATGGAGATCCTCGTGCCTACGTACTCCCGTGTGCAATGGGAAAGTCAGAGCCTCGTAGTTCGGCCTACTAAGGGTAATGGTTATTTGATTTTATTACCTTTCGTCGATGAAAGGGTTTAGGAGTTGAAATGCACTAAAGACTATGGATAGTTTATCTCGCCCAACAGGACGAGTGTCCTGCGTCGAAATAATCGGAGCGAGTAACGAAAGCTCATTATCCCCCTTTCTACCGCTTAAGGCTCGTGGCGTACAAATCTTCTCGTTTTATTAGAATTTTATATTTCCTAAAGCCGCTTGACGTTGGATCAAGGGTTTGGATCTAATCGAAACGTTTTGGTTTTTTTGAGTTTAAAAGGGTAAATGCAGTTGGAGGTTTATTTTTGTGGTTTGTTAGCGAGGCACAGTGCGCTCGGCTCGCAAAGAGAGGTGGATCCTAAACGAAACGATAACTGAAAAATAAAGTGCAAGTGTGCAAGTGAGATCGCTTGGCGTTGGACCAAGGATTCAGAAATAAATAAAATACGGAAAATAAAATACGTACAAAGTAATGGGAGAGGGGTATAAAATAAATACAGGGGATTGTGCGAAATAAATGGTATCATTGTAGTTTGCCCAAGAGGAAGCGTGTGTGCAGTGTTTTTGAACTATTCGAAGGCGTTCAGCCTGTTTATTCGGGACACAACTATTTGAAGGCGTTGGACCTTTTAATCGAGCGCAACTATTCGAAGGCGTTGGACCTTTTCGGGACGCGACAAAATTTTGTCCGTGAACTGCCTTAGAATCGGTTCAAAACGGGAACCATTCTATAAGGAGTCGAATCGTAATTTTTTTAATGCGAAAATAAATGAATAAATAAATGAATTGAATTGTTAGAAAAAATAAAATAATGAATATAGATAATAAATGAATTAAATAATATCAAGGATAATAAAATGAACTAAATTAGATTACATGTTTGTTTTGTCGAAATAATAATAAAAATAATTACAAAGGGGGGCCTCATATTGACCAAAAATCACCGATTAGAATCGGGCGATAAATTGGCCGTTTAGTAATATCATTGGCCCTAAATAATAAAAAAAGGCAAAAGAATTAAAGCAAAGTAAACCAAATAATAGTGAATTCAAAACATAATCTAAAGAAGAACCTATATCTCAAAATAAAAATAGAATTAAGAACTTAGGAAAGAAAATTGAAAAGAAAAGTAAAATAAAATAAAGCTTAAGAAAATGAATTGTTGTATAAAAATTTGCATGCAGAAAAACGAGTGGGCCTAAAGCCCGGTAACAGCAAATAAAATAATACATTTTTATATTTTCCTTAAAAAAAATAAATCTGAAAAAGGGGAGGGATGTCTGCTATCGTTACATGTGATGGGTTGCAAAAAGGAGAACAAATGTATCTACAAATATCTAAATAATTATGAAATCAAAATCTAGAACAAAATAAAATAATGTGAAACTATAATATAACATGAAAATAACAATATATAAAAAAAAGAAAAAATCAGCATTCAGGGCATTAAATAAGGAGAAGAAAAAGCACTTTATCAAATAACTTACGAAAAAACCAAGAAAAGGAAAACCTCTTCTCTGCGTCTCTCTTGTTTCGGCTCTCTCTCGCCGGCGGCTTCGTCGATTTCGAATCCTTTCGGTTTTTCACTCAATGAAGTCTCACGGTGGTTGTCCGGAGATTCGCCTTCAGATCGGTGGTTTGCGGCCGCGACTTGGGGTTGATGGCGGAGGCGGTTGCGATTCGGGTGTTTAGGTGGTGTTCGACAGCGGTTGGCTCAGCGCGGTTCTGGGTTTTGCGGCGCGGTGAAGGTTTTGATGGTTGTGTGAGCTGCGGATGAGTGGTTGGGAGCGGCGTTCGCGGCGGATATGGTGTGGTAATGGATGGCTGAGTTTTGGTTTCGTTTCGGCTTTCCGGAGGTTCTGTGAGATTATGGTGTTCTGGTTTTGTGCGGTTTTTTGATGAGTTTCACGTTTCAGCGCGATGATTTCTGGGTTGGTTTTCGGTTCACGGAAGTCCTCACAATGTCTTTCGCAAGTTCAATCTCAGGCGCATATTCATTTTCGGTGGGTTTCGATTCTCGCCGGTGATTTGTGTGGCTCACGGTGGTTTCGGTTCAAAGCTCGCGGTGGGTTTAAGCGATGGAAGGTGCTGTGTTGACTCAAGGTTTTTCAGGTGTTTGGTTGGGACAGTTGTTTAGACGGTGGTCCGGTAAGTTTGGAGTGGTGTTCCGGCTGTGTTTGTGAGGGAAGACGATTTTCTGCGGTTGGTTTTTTTCTGGTTTTTTCTCTTTGGTGTTAACGTTGTTGATGCGGTGATGAGAAGGATTCGCGTCTGGTGTGGTTTTTGTGTTTCTGTTTTGGTTGCAGGTGGTTTATTTGGTGGAGGTTGAAAAGGTTGAGGGTGGATTTGAAAGGTTTTATGAAGGAAACAGTTCTGTATTGTGGGAGTGGTGATGATTTAATGGTTTTAGCTGGTGTTGAAGGTGGTATGTGAGTTTTATTTGAAGATGGAAATGGTTTGAGTTTTTTCAGATATTATTATGGTTGTATTAAAGGTGGGAGAGATGTATTGTGGTTATGATTTTCGGAAACAAATGAAGAATATGATAGGTTATGTTGTAAGAATGGCGAAGGCTTGATGAGTTTGTTGAAGATTATTTGAAGGTGAATATTTTTTTGAAGTTTGGTTTTTTTGATTTTTTTGTAGAGTTTTTTGAGGTTTTCCAAACTTGTTTATGAAGGAAAATGAGGTCTCTTATATAGGAAATTGTTGGAGTTTTGAGAAGAATTTGAATGAGCTGTAAAAATCAGAATGAGATTCTACAACAATAAATTGCACATGGTGGGTCCTCTAAGGTTGTTATTGAATAATGGAATTGTGTAGTGGAAAGGAAAAAAGTTTGTGCGTGTTGCTGTGAATGAGGGAAATATGTGAGAATCTTGTAGCACATGGTGGAGAAAGTGGTAGTGGGAACAGCTACTTTAATACTAATATTTGTATAGAAACTAATAATAATAATTCTAATAACAATAATGAAATAATAATAATATGCAATAACAATAATAATAATAATAATAATGAAAAGTATATAGAACTGAAGGAATAATAATAATCAAAATAATAAGCAATAATAATAATAAACTATAAATGATAATAACAGAACTAGAAAAAGGTTACTAATAATAACAATGAGCAAAAATAAAAAAATAGTGATAACAATATTCTTGAAAAAATGAAAAAAGGGTGATGGTAATAATAACAATAAGAAAATTGCAATAATAACAAGAAATAAGAAAATTAGAATAATAATAAAAACAAGCAAGAAAGGATTTTTATTTTGCACAAAAGTAAATGGACCTAGAGTTAATGGGCTTAAAATGAAAATTGACTAGTAGACAAATAATAACAAAATGAATAATGAAATAAGAAGATACCCTTTTTTTGAAATTTTGGAAAAGACATGGATAAAATTGAGTATAAAAGAAGTGACATATTTTTGGACAAATAAAATGGTATATATTTTTGGATTTTTGATGTATATCGGTAAACAGAAAAATAAAGGTAGGACAAATTTGGGGTATGACAGATGCCCCTATCGAATTGGCTTAGACCGAGTGAGATGAACTGGCTCGCGTTCAATCTTTCAAGGTATAAGATAATTAGATATTAACAGACTCCAAATTTGTTCGCAAAAGAAATTGTGCAGCAAATCAATGATTAAAATTGGAAAACAAAAGGTGATACGAAACAGAAACAGGTTGACAGAATAATAAATAATCGCTTATCAACGCAAGGATGATAATGCGACCCCAGCACTTGAACTAGGTAGATATGGATGTTGAGTAACAGAAAATTAAATAATCGCTTACCACCGCAAGGATGATAATGCGACCCCAACACTCGAACTAGGTCGATATGGATGCTGAGTAACAGAAAAATAAATAATCGCTTACCACCGCAAGGATGATAATGCGACCCCAGCACTCGAACTAGGTCGATATGGATGCTGAGTAACAGAAAAATAAATAATCGCTTACCACCGCAAGGATGATAATGCGACCCCAGCACTCGAACTAGGTCGATATGGATGCTGAGTAACAGAAAAATAAAATAAACTGGAAGAGAAATATCCAACGGGGACGCCCACTGAATAACACCTTAGGAGAATCTTTGATCGACCCTGGATCCTGACTTCCGCTGGGGGAAGTCCTAGAATCTTGGATTGATCCTGGATCTTGACTTATGCACGTATGCTCGATTGTTGTGAAATGGTATTCCATAATGATGGAGATACGATGCAAATGCTTATGCACTGAGATATAAATTCGATAATGTTGGGGATAATAAAAAGTCTGTTTTTTTTTTTGGGTATGCATATGATGCACATGTTGTAAATGATCGACGTAAATGATGCATATGACTGCATATGATGCACAATGATGCATATGAGCGATTAAAAGGTGCCAGCTTGGTGGACTTTTTGTTTGGTAGTTGCCAATAATGATTGGACTTTGGGTGGGTGGAGGGCTTGATTCCCCGACACTCGATCTTCGACGATATATGATCAGAAGATGAATCTGAGAGCTCCAAGTTTTGGTCACTTGCTGATGAGAGGAGCGACTTAATTGACACATGAAGACTGATTTTGCTTTGAATGATTGCCAATGTCTAACAATGACTGCTTGTTCAGCTGGGGAGAAGAGATAGGAAGATTTGCTCCTTATTTGCTTGCCCCTGTCTGTAGGGTATCTGAAATAAATTTGATGGGGAAGCTTCGACAGTGACCATGACATGACCTGCCCCTGATCGAGCCTTTAAAGGTGATCTTGCCCCTGATTGAGCTGATTGAAGATAATTTGCCCCTGATTGGGCTGTTAAGAATGATTTTGCCCCTGATTGGGCTGTTAAAGATGATTTGTCCCTGATTGGACTGCTGAGGTAGTCTTGATTCATGTTGGTGATGAAGTTCAAGTTTCTCTTTTGATTGCCCCTTGTTGGGATTGTACTGATGTCAAGCACTGAATTGCAATTAAATTGTTCATACACAAATGGTAATGTTAATGCAACGTTCATGTAAGTTTTGAAAAAGTCAATTTATTTGAATGATTGTGATAGTGTGACGAATGGACCGTTGGCCCAAACGAAGTGCTGATTTAGAAAGTGCGTGAAAGATGTAGCAAGAATAATGTGTAATTGGGATTTGAAATTTAGCAAATATATGGGAGTCAATTTACGCAACCTTGTTGGTAGCATGCTTTCAGATTAAACCCTGCCTCAATTAGGACTTTCGAGGGTTGTAACGTGGTCTGGTTAATGGTTTGTGAAACAAAGGATATAAGGCTCAAATGATTTGTACCCACCCCTTCTTCGTGATGTTCTCCAGTCCTACGTTCAGTTAACTCTACACATGCATTTGTTTTCGATTTTGCAAGAGTGAAGATTAAGCTTTAAAGTTTCCTTGAAAATGACAGTCATCCTTTTTTGCTTTGATGTTGGTGCCCCTTTGATTTTGTTTTGGTAGTCACCTGATCTTTGCTTTGTTTTTGTTGAGGATTCGAGCTCCTCTTTTGATTTTTCGACTAAGTCTCCCTTTGGGTGCTCAACTTAGTGGTTTTTTCTTTTCTTTTCTTTTTTTTTGTATTTCGTTGAATATTGTGACTGCCAAGTCATTTGTTGATGGTCCTCCGACGGGATGTCTCATCTTGTGATTTGAAGTGTAGTCATGTTAACGGAACAACTACCCTGCCCCGGGTTAAATGTAAGGGTTGTATCCGAAAGAAACTCCTACTTCTAGGCTCGAAGTGGTTGACTAGGGATTAACTCCTTATATCTCCAGTGTTTGGGGATTTGAAAGAATGCATGTACATCATTGACGAGGTTTTATCCGAAAGCATACCGCAACAGTTTTGGGTATTTTGTTTTGATCATCCTCCCTCAAATATCTGCTAATGTGAAGTGAGGGAAATATATTTGTGATTTTTTGCGATAAATGATAAATATGAGCGAATGCGAATAGATTGATTCAAAACATGCATAAACATAACATTAACATAACCAAAAACAGATGACAATGTTCAGAGCAAATAGTACTTTAACAAACATTACAAAACAACAGGAATGCAGAAATCATAAATGGCAATTGCTGCCTTGATTTGAGGAATTGAACTTCTCTTGATTGAATGCTTCAAAGTTGGAGACTACTCAGCTTGGTCTTCAACAACCCCTTCAAATGTCTTCATTTGTTGGCACCGTATGTCGGCATTGGATCGTTCTGGACATTTGGATTTCTCGGAGTGAGAGTGAGGTCCTTAGAATTGATCATGTCCTGAATCAATTGTTTGAAGGCATGACAGTTCTCGATTGTATGACCTGGAGCGCCTTTGTGATACTCACAGCGAGCATTGGCATCATAGTTCCGGGCATTGCCATCCTGAGGTGGCATATCTTTCAACACAAGAGTTCCTTTTGCCATTAGCCCCTTAAAGATTTCGATATACGTCATAGGCAGGGGATCAATGTGCCTATCATATCCTCTTTGCTGATATGGTGGACGCTGTTGAGGAGCGCGCTGTTGCTGTTGACCAGGTCGTGGTTGATAAACCTGTTGCTGGTATGGATTGGGCGCATGCTGCGCAGCTGCAACCATAGGACGTGGTTGGTGAATCATCTGAGGCGGAAATAGACTTTGAAAGGCCTGCTGATAAGGCATTGGAGGAACTGGCTGATACGGCATAGGAGCATATTGTGCAGCAGCAACATAGGGGTACTGATAGTAGGGAATTGGTGCAGGTGCACTCTGTTGGAAATTCCCACTTGCAGCGGAAACGGCGTTTGTTTCGCCCTTTTTATACCCATTGAAAGGTTTCTTGGAATTGTTCTGGCTGCTAGAGCCTCCTTGGATCTTTCCACTTTTCAAACCTTCTTCGATTCTTTCTCCGACCATTACCATGTCTGAGAAACCAGAAGATACGCTGCTGATCAGCTTTTCGTAGTATTGCCCTTGTAGGGTACCCATGAAGATATCGATCAATTCACGGTCAACCAAAGGCGGATGAACTCTGGCAGCTAACTCTCTCCAGCGTTGGGCGTACTCCTTAAAGGATTCGCTTTCCTTTTGAGACATACTCTGAAGTTGAGTACGGTTAGGAGCAAGATCAGTGTTATACTTGTACTGCTTTTTGAATGCATCAGATAAATCGAGCCAAGTACGAACATTGTTGCGTTTGAGCTGCATGTACCATTCTAGAGATGCTCCTGACAGGCTGTCTTGGAAGCAATGGATCATAAGCTTATCATCTTTGGCATGAGCAGCCATTTTTCTACAGTACATCCTCAAATGAAGCTCCGGACAGCTGAGGCCTTTGTATTTCTCGAATTCTGGCAGTTTGAACTTAGCAGGGATCACAACATCTGGAACTAAGCACATGTTTGAGGCACTCAGAGAAGTTGAGTTGTGTCCTTCCATGATTTGGAGTTTTTCAGCTAACTCACGGCACATCTTCATAGCTTCAGATTCTTGAACAGCATGAGGATTGGCGATTGGAACATCAGTATGCATCTCATACTCAACTTGATGATTCTCTTCAGTTTGAGGAAACTGGACTTGAGTTGGGATAGGTTGAGCTTGAGGAATAGCACCAATAGTAACACCAGAAGCAGATATTGGCTGGGAAGTGACCTCTTCAACAGCAGGAGTGAAGCCTGGAGGCAAGCCGTAGACCAAAGGATTTGGAACTGGAACTGAAGGCATTGCTCGTGAAGTAGATCCTTGCACTTGAGCATTGTTCATTGCGGCAGCAGCTTCGCGACGTTCTTCCATTCTTGCCAAAGATTGCAGTGTCTCATAAATCTGGTCAATCTTGCTTTTGACCGAGTCAATCTCTTCCCTCATGGCAGCTTGTTCTTCTTGAATCACATCCATCAGTCTTCTAGTGTTGGCTCGAGTTAAGTATGGGCGTCTAGCACGATACGGGCGTCGGGAAACCAGCTTGATTTACTGAAGATGGAGGAACATGAAATGAGTTCTCGGATTTGGGAATGAAATGCAAGATGAATAAATGATGCAAATGAAATGATATGCAATGTCAGAATCCAGGATCACAAGATCAAGGTCTCACGAGTCCAAGGTACAGCCGGAAGATACTCTGATCAGGAACTCACTGGGTAGACTCTAAGGTTTTAGGGATCCCAAAGTTATCAATTCATATGGTTGTTCATCACACGCGCCATAAGCATGACGGTTGATTGACTCTGCCATATGAATCTATTTTGGGTGAGATCTTCGTATCGACAACCCACGAGATCAGATTTTCTTGGGAGTCCATACTACGTGATCATTGACACGAGGCTTAAAACAAAGTCTTGGAGTTATGGAACTTTCTCAACTGTTTGATGCACGTGTCAATTTCATACATTCTTGACAGTCAATCAACTCCATTGAGTAAGTCTATTCCAAGTGAGGTTTTCGTATCGAGCCACGCGAGGGCGAACCCTGGTGCCCAATACTACGCAACCATCAACCGATGTTTTAACCAAAAGGTTCTAAAGGTCCTCAGAGTCGACGACTTTAATGAAAACAACTGAGCACACACGCCAAAAGCTTGACGGTTGTCAGTATTTCCATTAAAATCTACTCCGAGTGAGGTTTTCGTATCGACAACCCACGAGAGAGGTTCTCTCGGGATCCCATACTACACAACCTCGCTAACTTAAGTTTATACTCGCAAGCCCGGGCATAGAGCTTTTCCCTCAAAATTCTTTTCCAAAGTATCGATCCAAATCATAGTACCAAGGAGCCACAAGATATATAAAATGGAATGCGATAAAGAAAGAGATAAAAATAAATAAGCAAGGCATAAAAGCAAACATCCAAACAAACACGGGAACCTAGACTAGGCTTGACTCGCATAGGGGTGAACCAGAGATTCTGGGTTCGTTCCCCAGCAGAGTCGCCAGCTGTCGTACCCCGAAAAATACGACCTTACGTGATCCGAAAGGATGGAGTCACGCGCCGGATGGACTGAAGAGTCGCCACCTAATTCTATTTATTCCCGAAGAGGGAAAGGGGAGATATAGATACAACCCGGGAGGAAAAGGATGAGGACAAAGGTCAACGGAACCATTGCCCGGGTTCGGGAGTCGGTTATGCAGGGGGAAGGTATTAGCACCCCCTACATCCATCGTACTCGATGGGAACCATCTAAGTTAACGCGCGCGAAAGGATGTCTATGCTTAAACGAATTGCTTGCTAGAGGAAAATGAGTTGAATTATAAGTTAGATTGATCATAGGTGCTCGGCAAGGATGGAGATCCTCGTGCCTACGTACTCCCGTGTGCAATGGGAAAGTCAGAGCCTCGTAGTTCGGCCTACTAAGGGTAATGGTTATTTGATTTTATTACCTTTCGTCGATGAAAGGGTTTAGGAGTTGAAATGCACTAAAGACTATGGATAGTTTATCTCGCCCAACAGGACGAGTGTCCTGCGTCGAAATAATCGGAGCGAGTAACGAAAGCTCATTATCCCCCTTTCTACCGCTTAAGGCTCGTGGCGTACAAATCTTCTCGTTTTATTAGAATTTTTTATTTCCTAAAGCCGCTTGACGTTGGATCAAGGGTTTGGATCTAATCGAAACGTTTTGGTTTTTTTGAGGTTAAAAGGGTAAATGCAGTTGGAGGTTTATTTTTGTGGTTTGTTAGTGAGGCACAGTGCGCTCGGCTCGCAAAGAGAGGTGGATCCTAAACGAAACGATAATTGAAAAATAAAGTGCAAGTGTGCAAGTGAGATCGCTTGGCGTTGGACCAAGGATTCAGAAATAAATAAAATACGGAAAATAAAATACGTACAAAGTAATGGGAGAGGGGTACAAAATAAATACAGGGGATTGCGCGAAATAAATGGTATCATTGTAGTTTGCCCAAGAGGAAGCGTGTGTGCAGTGTTTTTGAACTATTCGAAGGCGTTCAGCCTGTTTATTCGGGACACAACTATTTGAAGGCGTTGGACCTTTTAATCGAGCGCAACTATTCGAAGGCGTTGGACCTTTTCGGGACGCGACAAAATTTTGTCCGTGAACTGCCTTAGAATCGGTTCAAAACGGGAACCATTCTATAAGGAGTCGAATCGTAATTTTTTTAATGCGAAAATAAATGAATAAATAAATGAATTGAATTGTTAGAAAAAATAAAATAATGAATATAGATAATAAATGAATTAAATAATATCAAGGATAATAAAATGAACTAAATTAGATTACATGTTTGTTTTGTCGAAATAATAATAAAAATAATTACAAAGGGGGGCCTCATATTGACCAAAAGTCACCGATTAGAATCGGGCGATAAATTGGCCGTTTAGTAATATCATTGGCCCTAAATAATAAAAAAAGGCAAAAGAATTAAAGCAAAGTAAACCAAATAATAGTGAATTCAAAACATAATCTAAAGAAGAACCTATATCTCAAAATAAAAATAGAATTAAGAACTTAGGAAAGAAAATTGAAAAGAAAAGTAAAATAAAATAAAGCTTAAGAAAATGAATTGTTGTATAAAAATTTGCATGCAGAAAAACGAGTGGGCCTAAAGCCCGGTAACAGCAAATAAAATAATACATTTTTATATTTTCCTTAAAAAAAATAAATCTAAAAAAGGGGAGGGATGTCTGCTATCGTTACATGTGATGGGTTGCAAAAAGGAGAACAAATGTATCTACAAATATCTAAATAATTATGAAATCAAAATCTATAACAAAATAAAATAATGTGAAACTATAATATAACATGAAAATAACAATATATAAAAAAAAAAGAAAAAATCAGCATTCAGGGCATTAAATAAGGAGAAGAAAAAGCACTTTATCAAATAACTTACGAAAAAACCAAGAAAAGGAAAACCTCTTCTCTGCGTCTCTCTTGTTTCGGCTCTCTCTCGCCGGCGGCTTCGTCGGTTTCGAATCCTTTCGGTTTTTCACTCAATGAAGTCTCACGGTGGTTGTCCAGAGATTCGCCTTCAGATCGGTGGTTTGCGGCCACGGCTTGGGGTTGATGGCGGAGGCGGTTGCGATTCGGGTGTTGAGGTGGTGTTCGACAGCGGTTGGCTCAGCGCGGTTCTGGGTTTTGCGGCGCGGTGAAGGTTTTGATGGTTGTGTGAGCTGCGGATGAGTGGTTGGGAGCGGCGTTCGCGGCGGATATGGTGTGGTAATGGATGGCTGAGTTTTGGTTTCATTTCGGCTTTCCGGCGGTTCTGTGAGATTATGGTGTTCTGGTTTTGTGCGGTTTTTTGATGAGTTTCACGTTTCAGCGCGATGATTTCTGGGTTGGTTTTCGGTTCACGGAAGTCCTCACAATGTCTTTCGCAAGTTCAATCTCAGGCGCATATTCATTTTCGGTGGGTTTCGATTCTCGCCGGTGATTTGTGTGGCTCACGGTGGTTTCGGTTCAAAGCACGCGGTGGGTTTAAGCGATGGAAGGTGCTGTGTTGACTCAAGGTTTTTCAGGTGTTTGGTTGGGACAGTTGTTTGGACGGTGGTCCGGTAAGTTTGGAGTGGTGTTCCGGCTGTGTTTGTGAGGGAAGACGATTTTCTGCGGTTGGTTTTTTTCTGGTTTTTTCTCTTTGGTGTTAACGTTGTTGATGCGGTGATGAGAAGGATTCGCGTCTGGTGTGGTTTTTGTGTTTCTGTTTTGGTTGCAGGTGGTTTATTTGGTGGAGGTTGAAAAGGTTGAGGGTGGATTTGAAAGGTTTTATGAAGGAAACAATTCTGTATTGTGGGAGTGGTGATGATTTAATGGTTTTAGCTGGTGTTGAAGGTGGTATGTGAGTTTTATTTGAAGATGGAAATGGTTTGAGTTTTTTCAGATATTATTATGGTTGTATTAAAGGTGGGAGAGATGTATTGTGGTTATGATTTTCGGAAACAAATGAAGAATATGATAGGTTATGTTGTAAGAATGGCGAAGGCTTGATGAGTTTGTTGAAGATTATTTGAAGGTGAATATTTTTTTGAAGTTTGGTTTTTTTGATATTTTTGTAGAGTTTTTTGAGGTTTTCCAAACTTGTTTATGAAGGAAAATGAGGTCTCTTATATAGGAAATTGTTGGAGTTTTGAGAAGAATTTGAATGAGCTGTAAAAATCAGAATGAGATTCTACAACAATAAATTGCACATGGTGGGTCCTCTAAGGTTGTTATTGAATAATGGAATTGTGTAGTGGAAAGGAAAAAAGTTTGTGCGTGTTGCTGTGAATGAGGGAAATATGTGAGAATCTTGTAGCACATGGTGGAGAAAGTGGTAGTGGGAACAGCTACTTTAATACTAATATTTGTATAGAAACTAATAATAATAATTCTAATAACAATAATGAAATAATAATAATATGCAATAAAAATAATAATAATAATAATAATAATGAAAAGTATATAGAACTGAAGGAATAATAATAATAATCAAAATAATAAGCAATAATAATAATAAACTATAAATGATAATAACAGAACTAGAAAAAGGTTACTAATAATAACAATGAGCAAAAATAAAAAAATAGTGATAACAATATTCTTGAAAAAATGATAAAAGGGTGATGGTAATAATAACAATAAGAAAATTGCAATAATAACAAGAAATAAGAAAATTAGAATAATAATAAAAACAAGCAAGAAAGGATTTTTATTTTGCACAAAAGTAAATGGACCTAGAGTTAATGGGCTTAAAATGAAAATTGACTAGTAGACAAATAATAACAAAATGAATAATGAAATAAGAAGATACCCTTTTTTTGAAATTTTGGAAAAGACATGGATAAAATTGAGTATAAAAGAAGTGACATATTTTTGGACAAATAAAATGGTATATATTTTTGGATTTTTGAAGTATATCGGTAAACAGAAAAATAAAGGTAGGACAAATTTGGGGTATGACAGTGAGGAGAGAAGACTAAAAGAAGACACAAAGGTAAAAGCTAAATGGGGGACTAAACAATCCTAAAATGTTTTCATGCTTGATTGTTCCTAGGGTTTATGAAGCTTGCAAGAGATCTTCAAAGGGCCACCAAGGAGAGAAACAGATGAAAGGAGCAAAGAGAAGCAAAACAACTTGCTTCACTTAAGAAGACAAGTTGCTTGAAGGAAGAAAGTAAGAGATGAACATGAATGAGCAAGCTCACTCCAATACACAAGATAAAATGCAGCAAAGGAAGTATGAAAGAGATGGAAAGAAACCATGAGAAGTGAAGGCAAATTCACTTCTCAATACAACTTACCACCTGAAAAGTTAGTAAAGAAATGAAATGCAATGCAAATGAGATGAAATGTGATGATGCAAACCAAAACCAGAGGCATTTACATGATGTTAGTGATACTAAGAGATGACACAAACATGAGGCAAGGCATGAGAGTGATCAAACAAGCATAAGGATGCAAATGAGGCATGCATTGAACCATGGATGTTCATGAAAAGTTATGAAATGCAAATGACATACAACATGGAAAATGAAAGATGCAATGAGCAAACATGATTCTAATATGTCCTAAGATGTCTTATGAATCAAATGGGTGCACAAAATGTCATGGCAAGTCATTGGATGCAAGCAAATGAGAGATGGATGCAAAGGAAGGCACAAATTAGGGTTTCATGCATCATACAAAGCAAAAATCCAAAACCAGAAGCAAATGACAAGATAAAAATTTGAAAATGCAAACAAAGATACCCTAAACCTATACAAACTCACTGCCCAAAGGAGAGGGTCCAACTCTTAACCTATTGAAAGTTATGAATTTCCTAAGATTGTTAGGGTTTTGGGGTACTTCATCAAGAAAAATGCAAAACAAATTGAAAATGCAAGATCAATTCAAACCAAATTTATCCTATAAACTACATGTTATGCAAGATACAATGCCAAAAGAATCATCATCCAACTCTTAATGGTTAGGCAGAAAAGAATTTTTAAAGTTTGAAACAAAATATTGCCTAAAAATGAAATTAAATCTAATGAAAATGATCAAAAGGTATCAAGAACAAAAAAGAAATTTGGTTTGAGGGTTGGACAATGTCTCTAAATGTTTCTAAATGCAACATGAATTTTTTTTGTGATTTTTAAATACCTAAATGTATTTTTAATTAATTAATTTCCATTAATTAATTAAAAATAAACATTTAAATGATTTAAAAATAATTTTCAGTGCAAAAAATAAAAACAAAAATATTTTTGGGTTCTAAAAATTAATGAAAACCTTGACAAAAATTTTCATAATTTTTAAATGATTTTTGCTATTTTAATTAATTCGTACAAATAAATGCAATAAAAATGAAAATAAAATTAAAATAAAGAGAGGTATGCACAATGAAGGGACCAAATTGATTCTGGGCTGAGAAAGGTTGACTTGGCGCCACATCCAATGGCCCAAGTTCAAACCTGGCTAAATCTGATTTTATAATTAATTAAACTGGATTTATTTAATTAAGTGAGGATTAGGGCTTAATGATGAGATCCTGGCAATCCATACACGCGCGGGCAAACGCATCCAAAGGCCAGAATTCAAAGTTGCATTAATGACACAATTAGGGTTAATGAACTTCAGGTGACCGGAACAGTGGTTCCGGTCATCTTCTCCGGCGAGCACAAACCCTAGATTTCGCTACAGGTTACCAATCATGAAATTTCTTCCACCAAACTGATCCTCTCCTCAATCTAAACCTAACCCCTCTCCCAAAATTCATTTATTTTCATTCACAAGCCTGAATCGAAGGAAAATACGAAACACGAGCAAACTTTCAGAACAACATGAAATGGTCATCTCTTGCTTATTTTCAATTCTAAATACATCTAGATGATCAGTGCAACATGTAGATTCATTTTGTAACAAGAAAATGAAGTTCTGAGAAAAAAGTTCTTAGGTTGTACCTGAGCTGGAGACCTTCGAAAGTGAGCTTTCAGAGCCTCCCTTTTGTGCAAATGATCTCCCTTGAACCCCCTGAGGCTAATGGAACACTTGAATGAGACTGGAAGTGGCTAGTTTTTGTGGTTCAGTTCTGGTGTAACAGGAAATGCAGTTCTTGTGTGTTGTGTTTCAGATCATTGTGAGGGGTGGGATCTGTTCTATGGATGATTTTTGGTTGATTGGTGAAGGAATTACTGAAGTTTGATGGCTGTGTTAGGTGATTCGAAGAGGGAAAGGTTTTGACAGTTTTTTGTGTATGCTGGATTGTGTGTGTTCTGGGCCTCTCCTCCTTGTGTTTTATGATCCTTAGGTGATTCATAAGCTATCCCAACAAATCTGGAGAGCAGGTGTGCACTGTGGGATTGGTATGGGATGATTGGCCAAAAAGTCAAAAATGGTGTACTTGCAGCATGGGCTGTGGCAGAGATGGTTTCTTGGCTTATACTGCATCAGCTTGAGTCAAGGATGGCCCTTGGATGATTCATGAATGACTGCAACATTTGGATCATGAGTTGGAAGTGTTTTTGCAACTTGACAACTTGTCACATTTCATGGTTTTTGGCTATGAATATGTGAGAAACCTTGCTGAATTTTTGGAGTGGCATGCTTCATTAGGTCATGGCAAAGTTTTGAAACCAGCTAGAGGTCAAACAAACCCTTTGAGAATCAATTTGCAAGAAATCCCTCTTTGCACTTTCATGAAGAATGACTTATGGTTACTTGAAAAACAAGGCATAGAAATGGGAAATTCTTTGGGCCAAACTGATTTTTAGATCATGTATTGCATTGGTATGATAATTAGAAGTCACATTGAAGTCACATAAAGGCTTGCCATGAGAAATTTCAAGTTTTCCATTTTGTGCAAAAGTGAAATTTCAATGATTTTATCCAACTTTGCAAGGCCATAACTTTTGATCCAAAATGAATTAGAATGAGTTCTTGTACTTTTTGAAAATGGGAGGATCCATTTTACAACTTTCATGACCAAAGTTTTCTCATTTGAAGCATTTTTGAATCAAAAAGAAAGGGTTGAAAAACTTTCCCAAAATGGAAAGTTTCCATTACAAGTCACTTTCCCAAAAAGGCAATTTTGCAAATGGCTTGAAATTCTTCAACTTTGTGAACTTCTAACATCTTCTATGATCAAATAAAGTTCATACACATTCAAAATGATGAAGAACACCCCTTGGTTGGGTCATTGGGGGCCTCAGATGCCCTGATTTTGTACTGACTTGCTCAAGAAGTCAACTCTTGATTAGATGCCTTCCCCATGAAATTTCTTCATGAAAATTGATATGCATGATCCTCATAACATATAGAGACCAATAGAAACAAGAATGACCAAAATATTTGGAGTTATGGCCTTTGAAACCAAAACCCTAATTCTAGATCATCTGTGTAGTTAAACCTGGCTCTGCTTCCATGCCAATCTCAGTTCTTGTGACTCTTGGACTTTCTTGACTTTGTGGGGATATAATATGATGCTTGAACATTCATGGACCCCTTTGAAGTGATTGGAGACCTTTGGAGTGGCTCAAATGGCTCAGGGATGGCTCAGGTCACAAACCCTAGATGCAGGTCACTTAGAAACAATGCAGTGAAGTAAAAAATGCAATATGGGATGTCATGATTGAACTTATGCATATGAAGATATCACAATCCATGGTGTGAATGGGTGAGGGCAAATTTGTGGTGTTTACACACGTGTCCACTTTTTTTGCTCACACCTTGTTGCGTTTTTCTTTTTCCCTTGCCTTTTGATATTGTTCACATAATGCTTGATTTCAAAGTGTCATTACAGGCGCGTGGTATTGCTGGAAAAGAGCATATTGATATGTGGCTTGGAAAAAATGTGGGCCATGGTATAATATTTGTTATGGAGTGTATTATGTTAAAACTTTGTGAGAATTTACATGTGGGCAATGAGTGATAACTGCTGCAATAAAAATGATTGACTCAAATTTATGGAAATGGCTAGTTGATGATATTTCAATGTGGGAACTATATTCTAGTGGAAATGAATTGGGAAAATTGAAATGATTTTATGCACTTAACAACAACAAAAAAACAAAAATTGAATATTAACTATGGACATGAATTTATGGGTGTGAATAGAAAATGGTATTAGAGAAAATAATGAATTAAGAAAAAGATTAAAAAAATCTTAAATTGGTTAAATTTGGATACAATGGATTAAAAAAAGATATGGGCTTATGTGGACGAAAACTGGATAGGGAATAACAATGAAAAAAGAACGGGCAATTATTTTATAAATGGACGTCACATGGACTTTTGTGATTTGGACTGAAATATGGACACGAAGAGTTGGATATAGGTAAGGGATAAGAATGATGGGAGATAAATGAGTATGGATACGAATATGAACCAATATTGCAAGTCACTGATGCACACGCCACAATGGAGCTTTTTCCCAAAAAACTTGCAGCTTAAGCAGATCTCTTGATAGCTTGACCAAGATCAAGTCAACCATCCATATGAATCGGATCACGAACTGAACAACCACACTCAACTGCCAGCCTATGCAATATGCTAATGGGTGTCATGCTTCATCTTTCTATGCTAATGATGCAGTGCGAAATATGAAAATGATATGCTAAATGTTATGAAATGATATGCAACCAAGAGGGAAAATTTGGGGTGTTACAAGTCGCATGTCTATGCTTCATAGGGGATCACCGTGTTTTTACTTGCTTTATTTGTTTATATTTAATAACCTCTAACCAAAATACCAAAAAAAATATGTCGCAGTTTGTTTCTTCTTCTGTGTTGCAGGATTTCAAAGACAAGGCAGTGATTTCAATTCAGGTGCAGTTATTCAGTTATGATTCAATTCCAATGGATGTTTGACCTAATCTTGGTCAAACTATCAGAAGATTGTTTCAACTGCAAGTTATTTGTGCCAGCGGTTTATTTCTCAGGCATGGCGTGTTCAAGTTGTGTCGTGTGTTGAAGTTCATCAGATTCTCAAGTTGTGGTTCATAAGAAGTTTTCGGCCAGATTGTCTTGATTGAGTGGTCATCAGTTCATCTGTGGATTTATTTTCCTCAGATCGATTCAGAAATATTTGCAAATATTCAGTGGTTCCGTGTTGGCTTTGTTCATCATTATCAGTGGCTTATGAGAAAAATCAGAAGTTGGTCGTCGGCCTTAAAAAAAATCACCGTTTCATATCCATTATCCATTTTTTTGGTTAAAACATTTATATCCTTTTTATTATTCAATTTCATAACCATTATCCGTTATTATTCAATAATCACCTTTTAAATTTTGTTTTTTCTCTCGATTATTCGATTATCCAAATTACCATTTTTCTTTACCATTTCCAATCATCATTTTTTTTAATTCATTTCATTATCCAAAAATCATTTCTTTTATCCAATTACTCCAATTTAATTTCTTATTTCTATTCATTTCCTATTACACCAATTTATTGATAAATCCATTTTTTTACCATAATAAATTCATTTACTTTATTTTAGGTCCCTTTGATACAAAACAAATTAAAAAATACTATAAATCCACACATTCCTTTTAATAGTCCATTTAGCAATTATAGAAAATTAAAAACAAACAAGAAAGAGCCCATGAGGCCCACAAATTTTCCCAGCTTTCCCACATTTTACTACATCAACAATTAATCAACACAGGCTAACAACTTCAGCTTCCGTTCACACCGTCATCACACTGCAAGCCAAAAACAACAGTTCTAAACCCAGCCAGTTTCCAGATTTTCAGCCAAACAAGCCACGCACGTGAACACAAGTCCACACGCAGCATCCAAAACACAACCTGCATACAACCAAAACGCAACGAATTAATTTGCGAACTCATCCCACAACAGCAAGCAGTCTCAAAACGCAAGAAAAAACAATGTGAAATGCGGCATCAACTTCACATCGTATGCACACCACACATCACGCTGAAATCACCTGCAAAACGCAAATGAAACCAACTCAAAACGCAGCAGCTCCTATCAATACAAACGCAGAAATCGTGAGTTTTAAACACGGTGAAAATAATTCAAAACTGTAGATGTTTAGAATTGGACGAATTTTTGACCAACAAGAAATGTTGAACTTAGTTCAGGATGTCACATCAGATGTTGTGACATTATCAAACAGAGTATAAGTAAATGAACTTAATTCAGGATGTCACACCAGATGTTGTGACATTGTGTCAGTTAATGAAGTAAGTTCAGTTTACAGGATGTCACACCAGATGTTGTGACATTGTATCAGTTAATGAAGTAAGTTCAGTTTTCAGGATGTCACACCAGATGTTGTGACATCTCAAACCTGCTACCAGAATTAATTAATGCTTAACAGAACTGAGTAAATTAAGGGAAGTTATCTGGAATTAATTATGGATGGATGAAACAGAAGAAGGCGCATCTGTAGGGAGATTGATTTTATGAATTCAGTATAATCAGAAGAACTGACTCACCTAGAATCAAGGAAGTAACAAACCCTAATTCAAGGTGATGGCAGCATGCGTATCAGGATTGGATAACCTACAGAAAGCCCAAAATCCAAACACCTATTTAAGCAACAGAAACTCTCAGAATAGAGTACGAAATTAAGAAGACTAAATAGGGTGTTTCTGTTTTAATAGCAGGTTGTTTTATGTGTATCACTTTATGAGCTTTTAAGCAAAAGTGTATTTGTGTCTTGATTGAAACTGTGAAGTAAGATCAAGCAGTTTTGTTTGAAGTATGACTTCAATTTTATTAAACTTGTAAACATATCACTGTGTGATTGAGGGGGAGTGAGTTGGTACTCATATCTAAGTTGTGTCTTAGGTAGAAATTGCCTTGGGTAGATATTAAGTGATAGATTAAACTGTGTGGTTTGAGTCTAGAATTAATATTACTTATATTCGATTTCCTTCCTGGCTTGGTAGCCCCCAGATGTAAATGTGGTTATACACTGAACTGGGTTAACAATTTCCTGTGTTGTTTAATTTTCCTGCACTTTAAGTTTTGTTCAAGGCTTCAAGTGTTTAAACATCTCATTCGACATCACGTACCTGATCACAGAATTTCAATTGGCATCAGAGCAGGCACCCTGCCTGTTTAACTGGGTGAGATCTAGGGACTGCAAATTCTGGAAACATGGACAGAGATGTAGGATCTGTAAACAGACCACCTATATTGGATGGATCTAATTATGACTACTGGAAGCCAAGAATGGTAGCATTCTTAAGATCACTTGACAATAGGGCCTGGAAAGAAGTCAACAAAGGATGGGAGCACCCTGTCCAAGACAACAAAGTTGGAGCAAAAGTGTTGAAACGTGAAGAAGAATGGAGTAAGGAGGAAGAAGATTCAGCACTTGGCAATTCCAAGGCCTTAAATGCTTTATTCAATGGCATTAATAGGAACATCTTCAGACTTGTGCATCACTGTGAGCTGGCAAAGATGTTTGGGACACTCTCAAAACAACTCATGAAGGAACATCAAAGGTGAAGATGTCAAGACTTCAACTTCTCACCACCAAGTTTGAAAACTTGAGAATGAAGGAAGATGAGACAATTCATGAGTTCTACATGAACATCTTAGAAATAGCCAATACTTCTGGTGCTTTGGGAGAAAAGATGACTGATGAAAAGCTTGTAAGAAAGATTCTCAGATCTTTGCCAAAAAGATTTGACATGAAGGTCACAGCAATAGAAGAAGCTCAAGACATATGTACAATGAAGGTTCAAGAGCTCATTGGTTCCCTTCAAACATTTGAGATGGGAATGAATGACACAATTGTAAAGAAGAACAAAAGCATAGCCTTGGTGTCAAATACTGATAAAGAAGAAGAAAATAATGAAGCAGAACCTGAAGAAAATTTATCAGAAACCATTGCTATGCTTGGAAGACAATTCAAAAAGATTCTCAGAAAGATGGATGACAAGTCCAGACCAAGTGGAAGATACTCAAACTCTTCTGAGAATAAAAGACCTTATGATGCTAATAGAAGGTCAAATTATGATGAAAAGACCAATCAAGAAAAAGGGCTAAATGTCATGGATGTGAAGGATATGGACATATCAGAAATGAATTCCCTACCTATTTAAAAAGGCAGAAGAAAGGTCTCTCTGTAACCTGGTCTGATGAAGACTCAGGATGTGATTCAGAAGAAGAATCAGCAAAGCATATCACTGCTCTAGCTGGATTTTGTGAATCAGAAAGCGGATCCAGTGATGAGGAGCTTACTTTTGAAGAGCTTGAACAATCATACAGAGAACTGGTTAAAAGGAGCACTGAAATATGCATGGAGAGTATAAAGCAAAAGAAGCAGATTGAGGCACTAAAGGATGAAAAAACAAGTGATCTAGAGATCATTGACACTTTGAAAAGTGAAGTAAGCCTTCTCAACTCCAAGTTGGAGCATATGTCCAAATCTGTTAGAATGCTGAACAGTAGCTCAAACACACTGGATGTTATTCTTAACAACAATAAGCATTCAGGGGATAGAACTGGACTAGGATTTAACAAAGTTCATAAGGTTGAGGCTAGCACCAGCAAAACTACTTCAAATTCCATAAAGTCAAACAAGATGTCCCAACAGATTCTTCAACATCATGAAAAGAACACAAAGTCAAACATAATGTTCCAACAGATGTCTCAACATCATGAAAAGAACATAATGAAGAAGAAGTATCAAAGATGGAGATGTCATCATTGTGGATGGTTTGGACACATCAAACCTCATTGATACAAGTTGCATGGATATCCAAATCAGATGTATCAGCAAACTCCTAAGCAGAAGATAGAGGTTACCAAGAAAGTGCTGCATAGACATCAACATCAAAGATATCAGCAACCCCCTAAGCAGAAGACAGAGGTCACCAAGAAAGTATGGGTACCTAAAGCTAGTTTTCATGCTGATCAAAAAAACATGCCCAAGAACAAGTTCAACAAACAACCTTGGAGTTCTACAAATGGACACTACACAGGGCAGAGGCATCAAAGGAAACCTCAATACAAATGGTCAAAGAAGGGTGTTGCATATATAGCTCATACATCTCTAAGAGTATCAGCTAAAGAAGAATGGTACTTTGACAGTGGATGTTCAAGGCACATGATTGGATTGAAGAATCTGCTAGTAGACTTAAAGTCATATTCATCCAGATATGTAACTTTTGGAGATGGAGCCAAAGGAGAAATCAAGGGAGTTGGTACCTTGGACTGTCCAGATGTACCAAGACTAGATGATGTGCTGCTGGTAAAAGGATTGACTTCTAACTTGATCAGCATAAGTCAATTATGTGATCAAGGTTACAGTGTAAACTTTACCAAAACTGAATGCATAGTGTCTAATAAAGAACAGAAGGTTGTCATGAGAGGAGCCAGATCTAAAGACAACTGTTATATGTGGGAACCTCAAGATCTCAGTCTTACTTCAACTTGCTCTTTAGCCAAAGAAGAAGAAGTGAAACCATGACACCAAAGACTGGGTCATCTTCATTTCAGAGGTATAAAGAAAATCATATCTATGGAAGCTGTGAGAGGTATTCCTAAACTGAAGATTGATGATGGCAAAACATGTGGTGAATGTCAAATTGGTAAGAAAACCAAGATGTCCCATCCAAAGCTCCAACATCTGACAACTTCCAAAGTTTTGGAATTATTGCATATGGATCTTATGGGACCTATGCAGGTTGAGAGCCTTGGTGGTAAGAGGTATACCTATGTGGTGGTTGATGACTTTTCAAGGTATACAAAGAGAAAAAGCAAGTTGTGTGGTCAGAATAAGAAGTGACCATGGAAAGGAGTTTGAGAATAAAAAATTCTCAGATTTCTGTTCTTCAGAAGGAATCAATCATGAATACTCTTCACCAATCACCCCTCAACAGAATGGGATTGTTGAGAGGAAGAACATAACTATCCAAGAATCAGCAAGAGCTATGATCCATGCTAAAAAGTTACCATTGTACTTCTGGGCTGAAGCTATGAACACAGCTTGTTACATTCATAATAGAGTCACTCTAAGGAAAGGAACCTTGTCCACAATCTATGAAGTCTGGAAGGGCAGAAAACCCACAGTTAAGTACTTCCATGTGTTTGGAAGTAATTGTTATATTCTGGCTGATAGGGAGCAAAGAAGAAAAATGGATCCTAAAAGTGATGAAAGGATTTTCCTTGGATACTCTATAAACAGCAGAGCCTATAGAGTATTTAACTCTAGAACCAAGGTTATCATGGAGTCCATAAATGTGATAATTGATGATGCCCCTGCAGATGTTACAGAAGATGTTGGAACATCTGCTGACAATCAGACTGAAGCTGAAGTAAAGAGTGATCATCCTGACTTCACTCAAACTGATGCAAGGACAGAACAATCCAGCAAACCTCCCTCCATCAGAATCCAGAAGGATCATCCCAAAGATTTGATAATTGGGGATCCCAACAGAGGTGTAAGCACTAGATCAAGAGAGGTGATTTCAGGTTCTTGTTTTGTCTCAAAAATAGAACCTAAAAATATCAAGGAAGCTCTTACTGATGAGTACTGGATTTGTGCTATGCAAGAAGAATTAGGTCAATTCACAAGGAATGAAGTGTGGGATCTTGTTCCTAGACCTGATGACATAAATGTGATTGGCACTAAATGGGTGTATAAGAACAAGTCAAATGAGTAGGGAGTTGTTACAAAGAACAAAGCTAGACTTGTAGCTCAATGATACACACAAATTGAGGGAGTAGACTTTGATGAAACCTTTGCACCAGTAGCAAGGCTTGAATCAATCAGACTACTTTTAGGAATTGCTTGTATCCTGAAGTTCAAGCTATTTCAAATGGATGTGAAAAGTGCCTTTCTAAATGGATATCTTAATGAAGAGGTATATGTAGAACAGCCTAAGGGATTTGTTGATCCAAGCTGTCCAAACCATGTGTACAAACTAAGGAAGGCTCTTTATGGACTGAAGCAAGCCCCAAGAGCATGGTATGAAAAGCTGACTACTTTTCTTATCAAGCAAGGGTACAGGAAAGGTGGAATAGACAAAACCTTGTTTGTTAAGGATGAAGAAGGAAATGTCATGATTGCTCAAATATATGTAGATGACATTGTCTTTGGTGGGATGTCAGACAGGATGGTTAAACATTTTGTCACTCAAATGGAATCTGAATTTGAGATGAGCCTAGTAGGAGAACTAACCTACTTTCTTGGACTGCAAATAAAGCAAATGGAGGACTCCATGTTCATTTCCCAAAGCAAGTATGCTAAGAACATTGTCAAGAAATTTGGGATGGACAATGCTACTCATAAAAGAACTCCTGCCCTGACTCACTTAAAGCTGACAAAAGATGACAAGGGTGAGAATGTAGACCAAAGCCTATACAGAAGTATGATTGGAAGCTTATTATATCTGACTGCTAGCAGACCAGACATAGCCTTTGCAGTAGGTGTATGTGCAAGATATCAAGCTGATCCAAAAGTTAGCCATCTAAACCAGGTCAAGAGAATTCTGAAATATGTCAATGGTACTTGTGACTATGGCATAATGTAATTTCATGGATGCAAACCAATTCTCACTGGCTTCTGTGATGCTGACTGGGCTGGAAGTGCTGATGATAGAAAGAGCACATCAGGAGGATGCTTCTTTCTAGGAAACAATTTGATTTCTTGGTTCAGTAAGAAACAAAATTGTGTTTCCTTATCCACTGCTGAAGCTGAATATATTGCAGCTGGTAGCAGTTGTTCACAGTTGGTTTGGATGAAGCAAATGCTCACAGAGTACAATGTCCCACAAGATGTCATGACATTGTACTGTGACAATTTAAGTGCCATCAACATATCAAAGAATCCTATCCAACACAGCAGGACCAAGCACATTGATATCAGGCATCATTTCATCAGAGATCTTGTGGAAGAGAAAGTGATTTCATTGGAACATGTAGCCACAGATCTGCAATTGGCTGATATATTCACTAGAGCTTTGGATGCTACCCAATTTGAAAACCTAAGGGGTAAATTGGGGATTTGCTTATGTGAAATATAGCAGTTATGTAGAAGTGCCAACATCTCATATGACATCGTGTGGCATGATCACCAGATGGCAACACCAGTCTGGTCAAGAACTCTGTGTATTCCACTCCTTAAAATTCTCCAAGTAACGGCTCTTATAAAAATACCAGCTTGCTCTCAGCTATTCATCTTCTCATCATCCTCTCAAAACGAATTGCATACTCTAACTGATTTTTAGAACTCATCAAAATCATTCAAACCTAAACTCTTCATCCACCACTTTCGAAAATGTCTCAACATCAAAACCCTAACCTCTCTGATGAAATCCTCAACCAAGAGGATGTGGTGCATGCAACCCCCATTTCTGTGGTACCTATGGATTCAACTCCCATGGACGAAATAAGAGGAAGTGTTCCTCTTGCTCAAAAGCCTAGAACTCCAACAGTGAGAAGAGCAAAGGAACCTGTATTCAGCAAAGCCAAAGGAATGCCTTCATCCTCAAACACCACTCCAAAAGCCTCTGAATATGTGGATGATTCTATAAAGGAACTTGTGAACAGGATTTTGTCTGAGCAAAGAGTTATGAGTGGTATATCCATTCCCCTGAACACCATGCCAGCTCCACAAGAAGAACAACCAAATCAGGCTGAAGAGGACACTCTTGTCCAACAGGATGTTCTAATAGATGTTGAAACATATGAGGAACAGCACAAGACATCCACTAATGTTGATGATGAAACATATGAGGACCAGCACAAGGCCTCCACTGATGATCAAGCCTCTGTTGATCCACCTGCTGAAGAGGAGACTACTCAACCTCCTCCTGTTGTTGACATAGAGCATGATTCTGACAAAGAAATCATTGCCTCTGTGAACCCTAGCATAGCCAAAAGGCTCAGGACTAGGAAGAAAAAGAAGACTGCAGGACATGCAACTCCTGAGAAGAAGCAGCCAACACCAAAGAAGGACAAAGCTAAAGTTGCTTTTGGTCCTACCAAACAATGGAGCAAGGTGAATACACAAAAGAGGAAAGGTATTACTCCTCCAGATTCAGATGTTGAAGAGGATGTCCCAACATCCCCACCAAAGAAGAAACCAGCACCTTCAAGGTCCACCTCTGCTGCTCCAGAAGCTCCTCTGGATAATATTTCTTTCCATCATGTGTCAAGTGTGAGCAGATGGAAATTTGTCTACCAAAGAAGGGTAGCACTTGAAAGAGAGCTGGGCAGCAATGCACTTGAGTTCACTGAGGTAATTGATCTCATTTCTTCTGCTGGATTATTCAAAACAATATCAAACTTCTCACCTTGCTATGAGCTGCTAGTCAAGGAATTTATTGTCAACCTTCAAGAGGACTGTGTTGATGGTAAGTCAGCTGAATTCAGAAAGGTGTATGTAAGAGGGAGATGTGTGGAATTCTCTCCTAGGGTTATCATCCATTATCTAGGGAGAGAATCTGATGGACCTAATGAGCTGGGAAAGACAGATAACCAGGTGTGCAAGGTCATCACTGCTAATCAAGTCAAAGCTTGGCCAGTCAAGGGGAAACTTTCTGTTAGCTTGCTGACAAGGAAGTATGCAATGCTGCATAGGATTGGCACTGCAAACTGGGTCCCTACCAACCATACCTCCTCAATAGCAACTGGATTGGGCAGGTTCATATATGTTGTGGGCACCCAAACAAAGCTGGATTTTGGGGCTTATATTTTTTATCAGACATTGAAGCATGCTGGAACATCTGCAACAAAGCTTCCTATTGCCTTCCCTTCTTTGCTGTGTGGAATAATTCTTAGCCAGTATCCAGGTATCCTCACTGAGAAGGATTCAATCTGCAAAAGAGAGAGTCCTCTGGCCTTCCACTACAAGTTGTTCTTAAGTCATCATGCAGCTGATGTTGAAGCTCCCTCTGGGACATTTGCTGGACCTTCAAAGGCAAAGTCTCCAATCTCCAAAGCTGCTTTGATTGCTGAGCTGAAGAACACATGAAAAGAAATGGATGCCAGGAAGCAGAAGCTTGAGGAGATTATCCAAAGGTTGGAAATTGAAGAGAGTGCTCAGAAGGCTGCTGCTTCTGATGAGGAAACTGAAGAAGAGGAAGACACTGAATATGAAGATTCTGAGTGAAAAATGTATGTGAGGAATATGTAATGTCTACTTCAGCATTGTATTTTGAATTAGTAATTTTGTAATTCTCTCTGTCAATGTAAAATTTGGCCCCAATTTATGTCTAACAAGGGGGAGAAGAGAACTCAACAAAAACAATGTATGCTGCAGCTTACTGATTAATGAAAAATGACTTTTGTTTGCTTCTGAACTAAAGCTGTGTTTTTAATGAAAAATTTCGGTTGAAACAAGTCAGAACACATATAGGTTTGAGGGGGAGTAAACTCACACATGACTCAACAGAAAAGAACTGTTGTACTCTGATAAAAGAAACTCTGCTGCACTCTGATAAACCAGAAGATTATGTTAGCCAAAAATTAGCCAAAGGGGGAGTTTGTAGATGTTTAGAATTGGCAGAATTATTGACCAACAAGAAGTGTTGAACTTAGTTCAGGATGTCACATCAGATGTTGTGACATTATCAAACAGAGTATAAGTAAATGAACTTAATTCAGGATGTCACACCAGATGTTGTGACATTGTGTCAGTTAATGAAGTAAGTTCAGTTTTCAGGATGTCACACCAGATGTTGTGACATTGTATCAGTTAATGAAGTAAGTTCAGTTTTCAGGATGTCACACCAGATGTTATGACATCTCAAACCTGCTACCAGAATTAATTAATGCTTAACAGAACTGAGTAAATTAAGGGAAGTTATCTGGAATTAATTATGGATGGATGAAACAGAAGAAGGCGCATCTGTAGGGAGATTGATTATATGAATTCAGTATAATCAGAAGAACTGACTCACCTAGAATCAAGGAAGTAACAAACCCTAATTCAAGGTGATGGCAGCATGCGTATCAGGATTGGATAACCTACAGAAAGCCCAAAATCCAAACACCTATTTAAGCAACAGAAACTCTCAGAATAGAGTACGAAATTAAGAAGACTAAATAGGGTGTTTGTGTTTTAATAGCAGGTTGTTTTATGTGTATCACTTTATGAGCTTTTAAGCAAAAGTGTATTTGTGTCTTGATTGAAACTGTGAAGTAAGATCAAGCTGTTTTGTTTGAAGTATGACTTCAATTTTATTAAACTTGTAAACATATCACTGTGTGATTGAGGGGGAGTGAGTTGGTACTCATATCTAAGTTGTGTCTTAGGTAGAAATTGCCTTGGGTAGATATTAAGTGATAGATTAAACTGTGTGGTTTGAGTCTAGCATTAATATTACTTATATTGGATTTCCTTCCTGGCTTGGTAGCCCCCAGATGTAAGTGTGGTTATACACTGAACTGGGTTAACAATTTCCTGTGTTGTTTAATTTTCCTGCACTTTAAGTTTTGTTCAAGGCTTCAAGTGTTTAAACATCTCATTCGACATCACGTACCTGATCACAGAATTTCAAAAACCGTTTCAATCTTCCATCCGAATCCTTCTATAAATACAACCTTTATTCTCCCAAATTCGGCAAGCTTTGAAAGCCCTTAGAATCCCTGGAAAAATAAAATTCAGAGCTTCAATAATTTCTGCAAAAAATTCCCAATTCATCTTCAAAACTAGTCATCCCAATTTCAAAATCCCAAATTCATAAACCTTCAAATTTTCATCTTCAGCCATCTTATAGTCACAAATTAACCTTCAACAGTAAACCTTTTAAATTTCATCACAACAAAACTTCCATAACCTTCCTTCAATTGAAGCTAACGTCAACAACTCGCATCTTCACCGCAGATAGTTTGAAACCGAGAAAGAGATTCAAAAAATGAAATAAAGTCAAGACTCATCGGTAATTTGAAAGTAGTTGTTGCGGTGGAGAATTTCTGGCGAGTTGTTGTTCAAAGAGAGGAATTTTTTTTTAGGGAAGAAGAGGTACAGTACCTCAGTTGTGAGAAGAAGAAGAACACGTTTATTCTTCTAATTTGTTTTTTTATAACTTGTTTTTGTTTTTTTTTCTGGTTTAGAGAGTTTGTTTGGGCCTTGGTATGGTATTGGACCAATTCAATTCCACCACCACTAAACTCTGCGCTACATACTCCCCATGGTCTTCTTAGTTGTTATTTTTTTTATAGTTTTATTATTATAAAGTTCTAAAAAAATTAGTTTAACATTTGTTTTTTTTTCTCTGAATTTTTATTAAATTCCTTTTCAATTTGGTTAATTATCTTTTAAAATGGTTTTAGTTTTTTTTTCTCATTGAATTTTCTTTGAAACTATTTCAATTTTATTTTTATTCTTTTGTTGATTTTTTAGTGGATTTTAATTTTAGATCCACTTTCTTTCATCTTACTTTTCTTTTGGTCGATGAGATCTCCGATTCGTAGATTATTGGTTTTCGAAGATGTTTAATCTTCATTATTTCAAATCTATGGATGAATGATCATTTGGATCATTCTCTATACTTTGGGATCGTGATAGGTTGCCTTCGATAATCCAATGTGAAATCTCGATTAAGATTAGATCGTTACCACTTTTTTTTCGTGCGACATGTTTTCGGAGAATGATCCATAATATCATTTCTCTAACATGTATTAGCACAATTATTTTCCACCTTAATCGATGGTGGCCAGCCTCATTTGTAGGGTAATTACTTCGTAAATTACTCGACAATTGCTTAACATAGACCTAAACTTGTCCCGAATTCGGAATAAGATCCAATTGGATCCGGTTGCCTCTCGATTTTGGTTATCTTTTTTTTTTGGTTGTGTTTGATTAAGTTCATCATGCCATTTCTATGTAAATATTATTATACTATTAATATACTAACATTTTAATTCATTCTCACACCTTATCCTCTTTATTTCAATCTCTCGCACCTTATCCTCTTTATTTCAATCTCTCGCTCCTTATCTCTTTTATTATTCTTTTATTATACTATATCATCCACCATATTGTTAATGTTTATATTGTTATGCTTGTGATTTTTCCTTTGTCCATTTGGACACGAAAACATTAATAACGGATTAAACATCTAAAAAGACTTGTGACTTTAATTTCGGACTATGGCCATTATCCTTAGCATTGGACTTGGAGTTTGGACTTAGATTTTAGGATCTCTCCCTTTGCTCAAGTTATTATGGATCGAAGACTTTGGCCCCGTTGAGTTCACTTGTTTATGAAGATGGAAATCCTTTCACTTTGAAGAATGTTCGCCATATGGTTTGGTCGTTCTTCCCTTAACTTTTACATTCAAGCCTTAGGATAGTTACTTCATCTCCTCCCACTTCTTAAATTTTCAAATCTTCTTCCTATTTTCAAAACCTTCTTTGTTTTCAAACTTCAAACATTTTCATAATCAAACCTTGACTTAGGTCAAGCGGTTTTACCTTTTTGTTTCATTTCTTAACAAATGCTAAACCACATAAGCATATCGAGACTTTCTTTTCAAAACACTTTAAAATTTCAAAACTCATTTAATTGTTTTTGTGCCCTCGTGCACGTTTCTTTTTAACCATTTTCATGTTTAGAGATGATTCATTCTTTCTAGCGGAATTATTCGCTAAAGAATGACGACTTATCTTTACCTTTTAACATCATTTCCACTCATTGTTTTTTTTCACATTTTGTACCACAAACTACGAGGTTTTGATCACGCATTGCACTTTGTGGGTACGTAGGCATGAGACGTTCGTCTCTTCAAACAAAAAAAATATTAAAAAATATTTCTCTTCTCATTTTTTCAATCTCTTTCAAACAAACCATTTTCAAACCAAAAAAAGCAATAAATATTTCAAAGGGCTCCCGTGGAGTACCACAGACATTTTGGGTGCGTAAAACCTTCCCATTGTGTAACATATCCCCTTTGTGTAACCTATCCCCTTGCTTATAGATTCATTAGGTTTTATTCGCTATTTTTCCCTTTTCCATTTGGAATAAAATAAAAGCGCAGTGGCGACTCTGTTTACCTTGAGTTAAGTTAGCTAATAACTTACACTCATGATTTTACCGCTACAATATGCTTCTGATCATGGATGCTTATTCTTCCTTTTTCTATGCAAGAATGTTTGAACATGTATGAAATATGCCTACTATATGATATAAAAATGAGAGGGCAAATTTTAGGGTGTTACACCGCTGAGTTGAAAAGCCACATTGGATAGCTCAGGCAAAAAAGGGTATCCCGGTGGATTGAAAACCTGAAAGGGCGATCCATGCAAAAGAGGGATTGAAACGAACACATGCGATATGCAAGATCTGTGACTCATCATCTACGATCAAGGATAATGCAAGGGTTAGGAATCAGACCAATCGTCTTCCTTAAAAGCGAAGCAGGCAGAGAGTCTTGAGGACATACGGGGCATAGCCGAGTTGAAATTTGATGAGATCCAATTTTCACATTGCCATTAGGATAGCTTATTTTCCTTTTGTGCAATTTTCTCTTTCTAGGGATTGCTTCTTGGTGTAATGCCTATTCATGGCAACATTTCAACTAATAATGTGGAATTTCATTCATATTAGCTCTCACGTTTTTTTTTTCATCTACCATTGATTGATTGCAAAAACGTCCAACAATTGTGATAAATATTGCATTGCAAACACACTGATGCTTTATTATACATGCTTAAGAGTAAAAACACTTGACATGTATCTTAATTTTTGAGTAACAGGGATGGTCAATTCAGACCATGAACCTGGGGCACGCAAGCCCATTTAACTTTCCCTCTTGTAGGAACCATCAATTATGTTCACTAACATGCAGGTTCATGGACTAGAAATTAAGCCATCATTAGTACGAGACTTCAGGAGTTCTTTCCTCAACAGGTTTCATTGAACCTTTTCCTCAGCAAGTCTCATCATATCGTTCCTTCTCCAGCAGAGCAACAAGAGGTTGGTACTCCCCGAGCAAAGGGTATTATGATCTCTCATCCAACATGAGACACATCATTATCTCTCATCCCTATCATGAGACGCTTCATATCTCTCATTCCCAACGAGAGTGATCCTAACTTTTAGCTTCAGCAGGAGGTATTCTCATTGATGTTCTCCCTCATCCCCAGTAAAGCTGGAAGTTGAAATCTTCCCCAGCAAGGCAACATAAGGTTGGTGTTCTCCCCAAGTAGAGAGTTTTCCTTCAACGAAGGAATATCCCCCACCAGAGTCTTCTTATCCCAACAGTACATGAGGATACCTTATTCACTAGCAATGGTGAAGATAGTGAGAAGTCGGATAATTTTCCTTCTTACACATCTTTGTTCGCAGTTTCCCCCAGTGAAGTTGCCAAATAGAGTCCAATCCTTGTTGGCACCTCTCCCCAAACAGAGAAATTTGTATATGATGATTCCCCAGTAGAACTTTTCCTCAGCATGGTATCAACAATTTCTCTCCTCAGCCAAGTCAGAAGGTTATTACTTCCCCAAGGGAGTTCTACGGGTGGCGTACCTCCCAGTCAAGTTCATCCCCAGCAGGATCATTGTTCTCCAAGCTCAAAGTCCAATTTATGTTTGGCAATGATGGCAGTTCAGAGCCAGTGTATCATTAACACTATCCCCCGCAAAGTTTCTCTTCCCCACAAGGATTCATTACATCAATGCAGTGATTATTTCTTCCCCAGTAAAATGGTTGGGTAGACATGTCATCTCCTTATCAGGAGATCCCTTTGCATTTTCATCCTCTAAAAAAGCGTAGCATTTCCATTATTATGGAGCATTACACCATGAAAAAATTCAAACATATGCCTACAAAGCATAAGCCAGTTCTGGTACCTTGCAAAAGCCTGAAACATCATTTCTTTAATCAGGCTGAAGTATCCTCACAAAGAACTCCAAGTTCATTCCTCAGTACTATTACTCTTAAAAGCTAATGTTTATTCTCCCACAGTCGAGTTATCATCCAAGTTATGATAGTCACTTTTCAAGCTCACTCACAGTGTGTCTTGTTCGCTTTATCTCCCAAGTGGGATAAATGCTTTTCGATTCCGTCCAAGTCCGGTTTCGTTTTCTTCGAGTTATCATCTAAGTACGATGGTTTCGTGTCTTTTGATGTCATCTTAGTACAATGATCTCATTCCTATTGTTTTTGTCTGAGTACGATGGTCTCATTTCTTCTGATTCCGTCTAAGTATGATGGTCTCGTTTCTTTGGAATTATCATCTAAGTACAATGAGCTCGTTCCTTTCGATTATGTCTGAGGTTAGTTTCGTATTTTGAGTTGTCATTCGAGGATGGAATTCTCTTCTTCAACTCCTTTCGAGGTTGGTCGTGTTGTTCTGGCTATCATTTGACGATGGTAGACCATTTGGAGTATATTGATTGAGGTCAATATGTCTCTTTTGCAAAGTCTTTCTGAGGCTAGTCTTTATGTATTGATTGAGGTGAGTATGTCTCTTTTGCAAAGTCTGTCTGAGGTCAGTCTTTGTCGTTTACGGTTATCGAGCGAGGACGATATACCATTGCTTTTCCATTCGAGGATGGTTTCATGTTAGATCCGAGGATCTTTTGTGAGTTGTCATTCGAGGATGACATTCTCTTCTTTAAGTCCTTCTGAGGTTGGTCTTGTTGTTTTGGCTATCATTTGAGGATGGTAGGCCATTTGGAGTATATTGATTGAGGTCAGTATGTCTCTTTTGCAAAGTCGGTCTGAGGTCAGTCTTTGTTATTTCTAGTTATCGACTGAGGATGATATACCATTGTGTTTCCATTCGAGGATGATTTTGTGTTAGATCCGAGGATCTTTTGTGAGTTGTCATTCGAGGATGGCATTCTCTTCTTCAAGTCCTTCCGAGGTTGGTATTGTTGTTTTGGATATCATTAGAGGATGGTAGATCGTTTGGAGTATATTAATTGAGGTCAATATGTCTCTTTTGCAAAGTCTGTCTGAGGTTAGCCTTTGTGTTTCTGGTTATCGACCAAAGACGGTATACCATTGTGTTTCCATTTGAGGATGGTTTCATGTTAGATCCGAGGATCTTTTGTGAGTTGTCATTCGAGGATGGCATTCTCTTCTTCAAGTCCTCCCGAGGTTGGTCTTGTTGTTCTGGATGTCATTCGAGTATGGTAGACCATTTGGAGTATATTGATTGAGGTCAGTATGTCTCTTTTGAAAAGTTTGTCTGAGGTTAGTCTTTGTGTTTCTGGTTATCGACCGAGGCCAGTATACCATTACGCTTCCATTCGAGGATGATTTCTTGTTAGATACGAGGATCTTTTGTGAGTTGTCATTAGAGGGTGACATTCTCTTCTTCAAGTCCTTTTGAGACTGGTCTTGTTGTTCTGGCTATCATTTGAGGGTGGTAGAGCATTTTGAGTATATTGATTGAGACCAATATGTCTCTTTTGCAAAGTCTATCTAAGGTAAGTATTTGTTGTTTCTGGTTATCGACCGAGGCCGATATACCATTGTGTTTCCATTGGAGGATGGTTTCGTGTTAGATTTGAGGATCTTTTGTGAGTTGTCATCCAAGAATGACATTCTTCCCAACATGTTTTATTACCCACAAAGTGCAAATTTTCTGGTTTATTCGGGTATTCAATCCCTCTATACCTTGAACGTCTAAAAGTCGTTGCTATCATCCATTTAGGTCTACAGTTGATTGAATATGGGCAGCTGTAACATTACAAAATTTTCCCTCTCATTTCATGGCATTTTATATATTATATTGCATACATGATCCTACATCCTTGCATAGAGAATTGAAGCATAACACTCACAGCTAGAGGCATAGTGATTGTGATCAATGAATGGTGAAATTGGTGATCATCTAAAAGCAATGAAAGAGTCACATGGCTTCCCAACAAGGTTCAGAGGGTTCTCAACATCCCACAAGATCTCAAATGATTCCTCAAGTCTCAGAAAGAAGTGGATTGATCAAAGAACTCAAGCAGTGCAACACCTCCTAACAAAAAGGGCTAAAATTAGGATTTCTGATTAATGGGGATTCTCAATGAAATTTTGATTCAAACTTGATTCCACTCTTTTCCACATGATGTCAAGTACCTAAGGCTGAAAAATCATCCATTGAATCATTTCAGAAGGTCTTCAATTGGTCAGTTACTTGAAAATCAAGAAATTGGGGAAAAGTCAACTGTGTAGAGGAAAAAGTCAACTCCTGACTTTTTGAGATCAAAATCATGAAATTAATGTTACAAGGGGTCATTGGATAAATTTTTATCAAGAAATGATGGATGAATCATCAAGAATCAAGAAAATCAAAAGTTGCCTTATTTGGAAAATTAGGGTTTCTTAAAATAGTATGTTTTGGTGCATTTTGCAGCCATGTTCAAGAGAGGCCTTCTCTCAATTTAAGAGTCAAACAAAAATTCTACTTGGACTTTTTGAAAGAGGGCATCATAAGCTTCAAATCCATATCTATATCATGTTCACGGGATTAAAATTGAGAAAGTTATGATCATTCAAAGTTTGATCAAACTAGGGCAAAAAACCAAGTAATGGCCAGTCAGGGCAAGTCACACGCGCGCGCCAGGCAAGACTTTTCATCAAACATGTGATGTGAAACATGTATGGCCAAATTACTCCATCAAGAAAGCTCCAAATGGATTTTATCTAAACATCAAAGTTGTTCATTGTTGTCTTCTCTACAACTTTCATGTTTAAAGAATTTTCATAGGATCATTGGTTGAGAAGTTATAAAGGGTCAAAGTCAAGGTTTCACATTGATCAAACCCTAGGCATATTGGCCCAAAGCATGCCCATCTCTGCAGGCCTATATATGTAGGTTTGCTTCATTGACTTCAATGACATTTTTGAGGCATCCCAAGGATTCATTTTCATTTGGAGTGAACTCCAAACATGTTCTATGAAGTTTGCTCTTCAATTTGATCACAAGAACTTCTCCATTTGGTTCCTTGTTCTGGAAGTTTCATCTCATGAAGATAAAAAATTTGCAACTAGTTTTCTTGTTGGCCAAGGCAATGTTAAAAAGGTTGAATTCATTTCAGTTCAAGCTTGAATGCATCAGCTAACCTGTTATGATCACAATGTATCATGCTTAGAGTGCAATTAATCACATATATGCATGTGTACACTAGCTTCCATGCACATTATGAAGAATCAAACAGGTGAGAAACTTAAATAACAAGTCAAGCTGCATTGATCTTATCAGCTTCATCACACATCATTGGATTCTCATCATAAGCCATGTTCCCTATCATATTTGATCAAACTCGAATCAAACAAACTCAGCTTCATGCCATTGCACCAAACACCCTTCAAGTTACTTCACTCAACTCAAGTTAACTCTAATCTAGTTTTAACTGTTAACTAGAGTAGTTAACTTCTAACCACACCTATAAGAAGTTGATCATAACTGAATCATAAAGAACTTTGCCATTTGCTCGAAATCACACACATCACACTTCAAATGATCTGAACATTTCTCTCTGCATTCTTGGGATTTCACTCTAAATTTTGCTTCCAAGTTGCATTGTTATTCATCAACACACTCCATTCTTCATCAATTCATCACCACCTTCCTCTTCTGATCATTGTCCATGGCTTAATCAAGTTAAAACTTCAAGAACAAACTCAACTAAATTTCTGCATTTTCTACACTTTGACAAGAATTCAGTGTTTCAGAATGTTTATTTCACTCTTTGAGGATCAAGATCAACAATAGAAGGCATTGGAACCTTATCTCTAGTTTTCTTAAACATTTGAAGATCTACAATTCATAGGTTTCAGTCAATCTTCACTTGCACGATTTTGTTCATTTTATGCTTGTTTTATGTTGTTTGAGGCTTAATAGAAGCATGTGACACTCTGGCTAGTTGATAGACTCCACAGGAGTGTAGATCATGAAAAATAGGGCAAACTGATTGGCTTTGATTCTCTTCATTCATGATTTTTTGTATGATTTTTTTGTGGATTTGGAATGTGCGTAGCATAAGGATTCCAATGGTATAGTTTTCTTGGATTTTTGGAGTTTTTGAGGTTTGCAGTAGTGGTGACCTCACCGGAGAAGATGACCGGAGGTCTTCTCCGGTGACCTGAACATTTTCCCTAATTCTTTCATAACTTTAAAATGTGACCTTAGGATGAACTTGATCCAACGTCCTTGTGTGTGCCAGCGAATAAATGAGGAGGTTGCCTATCACATGCATGTTTTAGTGAGGCTGTGTGATCTTGTGTGTGAACTACCACCGTTATAACCACTTGCATTATGTCTGGGCCACTTCTTGTGATTTCCTTGATCATTTTGTGTGTGTTAGATGAATCCCGATGCTTAGGATAAGTCAACCAATTGACTGAGAGTGCACAATAATTTCATGAACCTAGCATATCTTGGATTGGACTCAGAGTTGATATTTCCACCCCCCATGCGCATGGCCCAAGCGTTTTGTACTTCATTTCTTTTCTGAATACACCCCTTTCATATTTCTTTTATTCTTCTAATTTCATTTTCTTTTCATTTTCCTTTTTGATTTTAAAAAAATACCAATTGGTCCTCAAAAATTCCAAATAAATTCATACATACTTTTCTCCATTTTACAAAATTTTCCACAAATTTTATTTTCATTTTCTTTTATTTTTTGGTCCATAAATTAATTTTATTTTAATTTCTTTTGTAATTTCCATCTTTTAAACATATTTCCTTATCCTTTTTATTTCTTCCAATCAAAGAATAGTTTTAATCCCATTCTTTTTGCTTTGTCCTGAAGACATGATGAAACTATTAAAAATATTTTTTCCTTGATTTTTAAGTCTCCTTTGGTACCTTTTTGAGCCATTTCTTTGAGCCTAATCCACCAAAACCCTAATTGACTTTGCACCTTCATTTGAAAGGGTTAAAATGTGAATTTTGTGATAACTTTCGGAGTATTGTTTGTCTCTGGTTAATGACCTTGGATACCAAATTTCATAATTGTTTCATGTGCATAACCATTTATTTGATACCTTGTTTCCCAAGCCACATTTTGTTCATTCTTCTTACATCCTTCTAACCTAATTTTTGGTAAGGTGTCGCTCCCGGGATTTTTATCCTAGTACAAATGCAAAAGTAGCGCGGAAAAGGTAGAGTCGCCAGCCAGACATTTTTATCCCGAATGAATGGGAAAGGTAATGTTGCACAAACCTAAGGAAGAATGAAAGGACGAGGTCATGCGAACCAAAGATATGGGTTTGGGAGTCGGTTACGACCTGGGAAGGTATTAGCACCCCAGATCGTCTGTCGTACCCGACGGGATCCACGCTTGTTTGTTTGCTTCAAAGGGTGAGAAATAAAGATGCTGCTGAATAAAAGAACTGCTAACTGGAAATGGTATGAGAAAGGGAACTGGAAAATAAAATGGAAATAAATGGGAAAATGTAGGGAAAATAAAGAATATGCTCGAACGAGCCCTACCCTGCTGCCTACGTACCTCATCAGGAAAATGAGGATCGGAGTTGACGTAGTTCGCCTAGTTAAGGAGGGAACAATTTGTTTGTGTTTTTTATAGCTGGAACTACATATGTCTATGCTCAAGTGTTGCAGGCTCGTCTGGTACGAGTGCGTTTACCGTCTTGCAAATGAGACAAGTCGTCGCAAGTTCGCATTAAGGGTGAGTGAGATGAGAAGAGAGTTCTCGTAGGAAATTCGCTTATTGATTGTTGTTTGCTTTTTAAGTGTTTTGTATGAATTTGGCACAATGAAGTGAATCTAAACTCTTTTCCATGGAATGTGTACTTGCTATTACATTCCAAGATGGAATAGTAGAACAAGCACACCAAGTAAGGAGAATTTATCCAAGACTTTTTTCCAAGGATTAGGGTCTAAGTTCACTAGCTTGTTGAACTTATTACATGTTTTTGTAGATTTTGAAGAAATGTCTTTTTTGTTTTCTTTGTGAAGATAGTCCCTTGATCAGACTTGTGCATCAGGCTAGACAAGCCCATACTATTCCAAGATGGAATGAATATGAGTGCCCCATGGAATAAGGCTATACACAAGAGACTATTTCCATCCTTTATTAAGTGTCGTTTGGATTTTTGCTTGAAGATGAGAAAAGAAGACTCAAGAGGAAAAAGGTCAAAGCTAAAGGGGAACTAAGACACAACTCTAAGTTATCTTATTATGTACAAAAGGTGATCCTTTGGTTTGTGAGGTAATCTAAAACAAAGGAGAATAAAAAAAGCAAGTTAGAGTTCAACTTACTTCCTAAGGAAGTTAAGTTGAATCTAAAGAACAAAAGGGAAGCCTATGAACAAAGCACCAAGTGCTAAGGCAAATACAATTAAAATATGAAAAATATATGAATGAAGTAATGCTTACCTCAATCTTCCCCCCTACAAAACAAATGTTAGCATGATGAAGTAATTTGAACAATTATAACATGGCAAAATTTTATTCACAACTCACACTAGCTAATAAGAGCACTAATGAACTTCTAAGCCTAAAGCTAAGTCCTAAAGCATTACACATGTTAGCTAACTTCTAAGGGCAGGAGCTAAGTCATGTTAAAAGTATCTAAAGGGATGAAGTGAATCAAATTCAAACTATGCCCTAAAGTGTTGTTAAACCCTAATGAAACCTAAGGATGAAGTTAAAAGGGACAACTAAGTGTTTTATCCTTTTAAAATCTCCTAAAATAAAAGGTGAATGAAAAGATCTAGAAATTAACACTAAATGTAAGTGAATGATGGTATTAGATCATATGAGTAAGAAGATATTCAAGTTAAGTAGATTCAAACATGAGATTGAAAGATGGAAGAATGAACATGGAAACATGGTTTTAGAAGTGAAACTAATGACTTAGGATGAAAAATCAAAAATGACCAAGGAAACTTGAATTCCCCATAGAAAAACCAGAGGCTTGATGAAAAGTTAGAATGAAAATTATATTCACAAAATACTCACAAATGAAGTGGTAAGAAGTTTCTTAAGGCTAAGTGTCACAAATTAGGGTTTTAAGACCTTTATGTGACAAATGAAGTTCAAAAGAATACAAAAAGGTTTAAACTTGAGGTAAACATATGGATATGATTACTATACATTTATGAGACACAAAACAAAGATACTACAAGTTTATCTTATGCACCAATGGAATTTGAGATGGCTAATGTAGAAGAAGAGGTGGAATTAGGTCAAAATGGAGCATATGTGACTTATGACTCAAGAAACCCTAAAATAACAAAGGTGAATACCTAAGGAAGGTACTCAATACTTGAAGATATCCCATAGTACCTATAAGACTCAAAATTAAGATCTCAAGGTAATGGCATAAATACCTTATTCCAATTAGATCAAAGGAAGTGACGGAAAGGATAAAAAATGTGACTTATGACCTAAATAACTTAGAAAAATATCAAATGGTTTAGAAAAATTATGAAACTTGACCTGTGGGATCACAATCCAGAAGGTGACTTATGTCTAAAAAATCTCACAAAAATTCCTATTTTTGAGCGGTCAAAAGAGGGATGGCATGAGATTAGGGTTTATGTGCATACATGTGAAAGAATATGACCAAAACATGACTTATAGTGACCTAAAAATCAAAACAAAAATATATTTGGGAGTCCTCTGAATAATGCAACAAAAATGAAAATTTTATCATTTGTGGTTTAGGAGAAATAAAATGAACAAATTGATTGGTCAGAAAAGAGCAAAATATAAAGAAAATTAATTGGGAAATTAATTCTGGTTTAAAAATAAAAGAAAAATGGAAACAAAAATTATGGAAAATTCAAGAAAATATTAAAGATCACGTGTGAATTAATTTGGAATTTTTAAAGGTGTTTTGGTATTTTTAATGATTGGAAACGAAAATGAAATAAAATGAATAAATGAAATTAAAAGGAAATAAATTGTATGGGCCTGAGGGGTATGGATAGCACAAAATTGCACTGGATGGGCCTGAAACACACGCGTATGGGGGTGCTATTAGAAGGTTGAGATTTTATGCACAAAAAGAAGCACATGAACATCACATGATTTTTAATTCGCTGGCAGGATAAGGACCATTATATTAGAGTCATCTAACGAATACGACTTAAAGCTGTGAATAATTAGGGCACACTGTTCAGGTGATCAGAGCTAGTCTCCGGTCATCTTCTCCGGCAAAGCTCAGTTAGGGAAACGTGAAACTGGACCTAAAATTGAAACTGAAACTATAGTTAGACTCGCAACACATCACTGATCAATAATTTGGCCTTAGATTTCATGTAAGGTTCCTATATTACGCAAAACGGAGCAACACATTTCACCCATGAGAATTGCATCTAAGCACCTAGGGTGCATATCAACTAGCCAACATCACCAAAGCTTCTACCAAGCTCAAAGTCATACAAAACAAACAAAAACTATGGAAATCGTTCAAAATAAGTTCATTGTGAAACCTGGAAATGCAGAGATGCTGAGGTTAAAGAAGACCAGAGATGAGGTTCCTCTTGATGTCTTGCTTGATCTTGAATGCTTGCAGAGTGAAATAAACACTAAGTGAGTAGAGGATCTTGAGAAACTGATGAAAATATAAAGCAATGCAGTGATGAGCTTTTGGAGGATTCAGGCTGCAAGTTCCATGGATATGAAGCAAAACATGATGATGATGATGATTGTATGAAGCTTAGCCTTGAATTGATGAAGCTGGTGATGTTTCAGTACAAAATGCAGAAGAATATCAAGAATTTGCAGTGATGATTTTTAGTGAATCAAGCTATGCCTTCCATGGAGATTATGCCTAAGAGGATGATGATGATGAATTGAAGAAGAATGGATCAAAAATGGATAAAGATGGAGCTTTTTCGAATCCAAAATGAAGAAGAAAAGTTGAGAGAATTTGATGAATGAAGAGTGAGATTTCTGAGCAAAAATGATGCGTGTTCTCATTCTGTTAGCTTCCACTCCTTTATATCCAGGGTTAACTGTTAACTGCTATAGTTAATAGTTAGAACCAGAGTCAAGTTAACTCTAGGGTGCCATGATCATGATTAAGGTGCAGGGAGTAATTCAGTTATGCAGCTCAGTGACTAGCTCGTGTGTGATCCCCTAGTGTGATGTTCATGTTATTTAAGATGAGGTTTAATGGTGATGGCATGGAACTGACTTGATCAGGTTTCACAACATGCTTGATCAAATATGAAATTGGTCATTTGGTTTAATCTTGGTAAAGAGATGTATGGCAAGTATGGTGTACATGTGAACATGGAACCATTTGCACTCCAAGTGATGAAACACTATGATCATAACATGCTAGAAGTTGTATTCAAACTGAAATGACTTGGATTCAACACATAACACACTGATTTAACATGCAAGAAAACTAGTTTGATATGTTGTTATCCCATGGATGATTTCTTCATGCTCAAGCTACTAAACCCTAACATCCTTGTGCTCAAATCAAAGAGGATGATTCATACAACAAGTTTGTGGTTCTACCTAACACAGAATATGACCTCTAAACACTTCAAATGCATCTTTTAACATCATACCACAATGCTGCATCATGGGCCTGCATTGCATGACCTTGTCCTGGGCAAGATGCCTTGTGAACTTTAAGTTTGAACATCCACACTTTGCCCCTCCATAACTCTTAAACCACTGATCAAATGAAAAACCTTTGAACATCAAATTTGTTGGAAATATGCCAATAAACAACTTTGAAGTTAAAAAAATTCATTTGAAGCCTTTTTGATGGAGAAAAATGACTTGACTTGTGCGCGCAGGCTGCAAGGCATGCCCTGCCTCTTGCCCTGTTTTGCCTTGATTTGTCCAAACTTTGCAAGACCATATCTCTCTCAATTTTAATGCTATGAGTGAGTTCCACATATGGATTTGAAGCCTAAGATTACATATTTAATTGGATCAAGGTAGAATTTCCATAGCCCTTGTATTTTGGGAGAAGGCCTCTCTTGAAGTGGCTGCAAAAATGGCCAAAACTTGCCATTTTTGGAAACCCTAATTTTCCAAAAATGGTAAGTTTTGGTTTTCTTGATTTCTCTTGATTCCCTCATCATTTCTTGATCAAATTTGGACCATAGGATCCTTGTAAGCCTAATTTCATGATTTTGATCTCAAAAAGTCTGGAGTTGACTTTTTCCTCAGCATAGTTGACTTTTCCCCAATTCCCTAATTTTCAATCATCTGGACAATTGAACCTCTTCCAAAATGTTTCTATGGATGAAAATTGAACCCTAGGAACTTGACATCATATAGAAGACCATGGAATCAACTTTGGATCAAAATTTCACTTGTAAGCCTAGGAGAATAGAAACCCTAATTTGCCCATTTTCATCAGGAGATGTTGCACTGCTTGCCTCCTTTGATCAACTAAACTCTTTTCAAGACTTGTGGCTTCAAATGAAGACTTGTGGGATGTTGTGAACCCTTTGCACAAGGTTGATAAGCTTTGTGGCTCCTTCGTTTCCTTTGTATAGCCTTCAATTTCTCCAATCAATGATCACATACCTATGCCTCAGCTATGATGAACATGATGCAATATTTTTTATTATTACATGAATTTGTTTATGCTAAATGCTATGCAATATGTTGAGAAAATGAGAGGGCAAATTTTGAGGTATTACATAAGGCATTCGTTCCATTCATTAGATGTCTTTTGAATGAGTTCTTAGGGTTCTATTATACACTTATAAGTCACTCGTGTTCAATTATAGGTCTTTGGCTTGAATTTTGGGTTTGCTTGATTCATAAGTTTCACCTTTGTTCATATGTATCTTCTTTGACTTAATTCTCCTTCTTATTTCACTTTGATCACTTTTAACCTACTTTGTGAGTCTTGTATCCACTTCATATACTTATTATACACTTCATAATGTGTTCACTTCTGATCTTACATCATTTCATCAAATTAAAATACCATTCATTCCATTTGCTAATCTTTTGAACATGTTTACTTCTAATTCAAGTTTCCTTGTCCCATAACCCTAAATACTTCACATTTGTTCATTTGTGATTAATTTTTGTTTCTAATGTCCATCTTATTATCCCATCTAATGGATTTTGTATGGAAGATTCATCTTTCATTGTTCATTTGTTACTTTTATTTTAAGTCATTTGTTTTCTTATTTCAAGTCAATTGTCCATTTCTTCTCATTCCTTCTCCATTCACTCTTTTATACTTGAGTACTTATTCTAATGCTTTGGTCATGCTTTCATTTACCTTTCAACCTACTTTTAATTGATGTTAGGTTCTGACTTTAACATTAACCCATGGTTTGATACATGTTTACCTTGCACTTTCATTTAACTTCTTCATCTAACTTCACCTTGAGCTTCTTTAGGGTTTGGTGCTTAGTTAGGGCATAGTTTGTTAGTGTTTGATCTTATAACCTTAGAACACATTAATAGGGTTTAGCTACTGAATTTTGAAGTCTTATATCATTTAAGATCCTTCTATTTTAGGATTTAGCCTTAGGGAAACATTAGTGATTTTCGTTAGCTAATTTGAGCCTAACTTGTGCTTTTGCCTTGTTTATACTTTCAATATGCATCATTAAGCTAACCTTTAATTTGTAGGGAGGTTGAGGTAAGCTTTGTTTATACAACTTCTTCCTTCATCATCATTATACTTTTAAATTGTGTTTGTCATAGCACTTTTTTCTTTGTTTGTACAACTTCATTCTTTCCCTCTTTAGAAACAACTTAACTTCTTTGGGGAATAAGTTGCTTTCTAATTCCCTTTTCTTTTCCTCTTCTTAATTAGGATTAAAAACCTCATTAACCATATGATCACCATGATACAACAATTTAGGGTGAGTATTAGTTCCTTTAGTTTTTTCCTTTCTCGACTTGAGTCCCTCTTTCTCACCTCAAAGAAAAAACAAAACACCTAATAAAGGTTGAACTTTCTCGTGCGCCAGGAGACTTTGCCATGGGGTACTTGCACATGTCCCATTTAGGGGCGAGGTGTAAGGAATCTACCATGATGAACACGTCTTAACATAGGGATGTTTTCACAAAATGATAAAAGAAAAACACTTCTTCTAAAAGACAGTAAACAAATAACAAACGTCTTTTCCTGTGGGAATTCTCTTATCACCTCATTCACTCTAAACTAGAACTCGCTACGACTTGTCTTTTTGCAAGACGATAACACACTCGTACCAAAATATCCTGTAACACCTGAGGATAGGCATAAGTAGTTCAATCATAAATAATACAAACAAAGTTTCCGCCTTAGTTAGGCGAACTACGTCAACTCTGATCCTCATTTTTTCGATGAGGTACGTAGGCAGTGGGGTAGGGCCCATTCGTGTACACTATTTGTTTTCCCTACATTTCCCCCTCCTTTCTTTTTGTTCTCTTTTTCCAGTTCCCTCTCTCATTCCAGTTCTAGTAGCGGTTTTTATTCAGCAACAATTTATTCTCACCATTTGAAACAATTCAAGCAAGCGTGGATCCCGCCAGGTACGACAGACGGTCTGGGGTGCTAATACCTTCCCAGTTTGTAACTGACTCTTGAGCCCATTTCTTTGGTTCACAGGACCTTTTCCTTTCCTTTTCTCTTTGATTTGTGCATCATTACCTTTCCCATTCATTCGGGATAAAAATTCCTGGCTGGAGACTCTACTTTTTCTGCGCAACTTTCGCGTTTGTACTAGGATGAAAATCCCGGGAGCGACAAAAGCCAATTGCCACACTTGCCTTCTTCACATTTATCAGAAATCTTCCAAAGATATCTTAATCAATAAAGTTGATCATCACCAAGCTATCAAGATAACATGCCTTATGAAGCATTCAATCCATGTAGGTCATTCTATCTTAAATTGATGTGCCACTTCACCAATTAGACTCTGATGTTAAACTAGATGTTTCAACATTGTTAGTCCACATCCAGCTGTTAAACCCAACTCCTTCTTCTGCCAATTAAAAGAACCTCATTCCTTTACACAACAAGAGTTCCATGCTCTCAAAGACTTGATTTATCCACCAAGTTTGAGTAAACAACCTCCATTTTGTTGGTTTTGCAGAAAATCCTACCAATATCACATATTGATGAGAAACTTCCATTGTTTTCTCCAAAGTCTTCAAACCTGCCACTGTCTGAATCTTCAGAAGGAGTAGTTCATAACTACACCTTGCAACAATACCAAGGATGACACTTCTCCCTGAGTAAAGCAATATTCACAAAGTCCTGATGATTTATCAATAATAACTTCATTATTATAAACACCTTCCTTGTCAAGGAAAGAACAACACTCTAGCAGCATCCACCAAAACCAGTCTGCACTCTTGCACCAAAGCACCACAAATATCACTACTTAAATCCCTCTCTCATGAATGACCAAACCCTTTCTGAAGATGAGCATTAGTTACTCATAACACTTTCTGAACCATAAGATTCAGACTGCAGATATGCATACTCCTTAGATAAATACTAAGTCTCCCGTCCAAGTATCCACCTTTATGCATCATAAAACAATAGATAAATACCAAGTCTCCTGTCAAGGTATTTACTAATATTCAGATAAGATTACCTTCTCACACAAGGTTGAACATGTAATCTGACTTCTTCTTCTTTTGCAGACATCTGACACTTTCTGAGATGATGTTTTAACATTCGTTCAAACATCAATATCAATCACATATGTCTCCAAAAAAAACATATGCATGGAAACACATGGGAATCAACCATCAGCAGTTGATCAGGCTACCAAAACACAGACATAAGCAGCAACTTGGACACTCCAACAAACTTCTCCTTCAGGTCCAGTAATCAGGCTGAATTGAGATTTTTCACATACAATATAGCTACTGAACAGCTATATCCACATTAGTCAACTCCACCAGTTGACACAACTTGACCTTCATGTACAAGGAGTCTTTCAGAAATAATCCTCCTTGAAGCTCAAGTACTTCACTCATGCAGCAAGGACCAGAAATAATATGTCCTCAGGAGAAAACACATGTTGATTATTCCTTGATCAACACCCATAGCTAAGAAAAGTTCAAGGGCCAGAACCTCCTTAGACACACCACACAGATGCCTCCTCTTCCAGATCAGGAGTAGGTTGTGAAATAAACACAGTAGTTTAGCACCAAAGCATCTATATAGCCATTCCTTGGACAACAGAATCATACCTAATTCTGATGTGATGTACTATCATGGGATAAGACATCATTCCAAGGATCACAAAGAGATCTATAGACAGAAGATAAGTATGTTAATAGCAGTCTTCAGATCTCCAAATAACCACTTCTCTTCACAATGCCTTGAGTGGACTTGAAAAAGAGTCTTCAAGTATCATTAACACAATTGACAGAAGCAGATAGACATATATCCCCAACACCGTAAGATATATCTCCAGAGAAGAGCAACCTTTTCACACAAAGGAGTTATCATATAGATAAGCAGCGGATAACAAACTCATCAGAAGCTTCAAGTGTCACAAGTTAGCCCTAACAATTATCTCCAGGTGACACCAATAGCCATAGGTTTGAAAATAAATCAAACCTAACACAGTAGCAGCATGAACCCCATGCTACAACAATAGAACAATCCATCCTCCACTTCTAGGGACTATTCACACATCTAAACAACTTTTCAGTAGAACCCTTCTACCTTGATTATGAACCAGAAAGTATCCCCCCTTTGGATCTCATCCAGAAACAAACTAGGATGCCAGCTCTGATACCAATTGAAATTCTGGTATGACAGACTCATATGTCGAATATGATGTTGAGACATCTTATATGTTACTTATAAACATGGTAAGGCATACACATCAGTACTTAAAAATTCTGATATATCAGATTCAAACATGCTTCATGATGTTTCAGCATTTGATAGGACATTGAGTTCAGGTACTGCATAAAACATAAAATAGAAAACTTGTAAAGTACACACATAATTGTTAACCCAATTCGATGAAACTCATCTACTCTGGGGGATACCAAGACAAGAAGGAAATCCACTATGTAGTACTAATTCAAAGACTTCTTAGTAAACACCTACAGTTTAGAGTCTTCTCACTTAATCACTACCTGTGCAACTTCTACTTAGGAACTCCTAAATATGAGAAACTCATCCTCACTTCAAATCACCTTAGTGATGTCTCACAGTTCTCAACAGTCAGTTGCTGATATTGACGATTTCTTACCTATATAACAATTCACAACAGAAGCTACACTTCCATTACAAACAACTTAACCTTGCTTAGCAGCTTCATACAAGTACAACACTTCTCTTACTTACAAGCATCGAGAATCATAAGTGAAACAGCCATAACAAGGTTCCTTGTTGTGTACGGCTGCCACAAGAACACAACCCTAATAATGTTTACATTTTCGGTTGGTTGGTTGGTTCTAAACTAGGTTACAAGGTTTCTTTTTTAACCTATTCCCAACTGGATTTAGGCCTAAACAATCACAACAATAGCTGCTATATATATGCAGAAAAAATCTGCTTACAAATATACAAAACGATCTTCAAATCTAAAAACTCCTAATATATCTCTAAATATTGAAACTCTATATTTTTCAATATTTGTCTTCCGTTTAAATTTGAGTCTTTAAGATCTTTTACAATAAGCGCCATTGGATTGATTTAAATCTTCAAAATACTCTATTTTTGTTGAAACCAAAACAAAAACTTCAATCCATCTTTAGAAGTTCATGATGTCGAATGAACTGTCTTGACACCTTCTTCGACATGTTGTTACAGATGTTGAAACATTTCAACACAACATGTTTGGGCGCACACAAATGGATTCGTTGCCTCATATATTCCTTTATTTGCAATGATCATGTACATACACATTGCTGCTATATTTGTTTACAAAATTCATGCCAATTACAGAACTTACATTTTGTCGGTAGATGGAGTCCGCATCGCATATCCCAACTGTCTTCTACCCAAAGTTGGATTGTAGTTTATACCTCCTCTCACTCCCATGAGAGGCACATTTGGAAACCTACCACAATTATAAATCATCTCAACCCCCAACAGACCTCTATTGAACCAACAAATATCTTTAGCGACTAGACCCATTAATTTGTTACTCCACCTTTGACCTTTTATCTCCACAAAAGAACCCTTGTTATGCATGTGGCTAGTGATCCACTTGAGAAGTAGATGAGCACAACAATGAACAACTCCGCCTTTGTTTTTGAAATTCCTTGAGTGGGTGGAATGGTGAACATCACCAAGTAAAATAGGCACCAGATTCCCCATCATGAAAATCCTTATAGAATTTATGTCCACGAATCCGGGCACATTAGGGAAAATAACAACCCCATAGACAGATAATGCCAAGATAATGTTGAATACCCCCCCCCCCCATCTTTTAGCTGCAACAGGACCTTCAACTTCTTTAACCAAGTAATTCAAAGCGAAACCAGATAAACCTCATTTCTCTGAAAGACCCCTCTTCACCACCGATACACTCAAATGAAGAGCAACACCAATATCCTCATCCTTAGGGATCCCCATGGAAGTGGAAAAAGGCACCTGATTCTGAATAGGAATATTTAGTAACTGAGAAAATTCTTCCAACATGGAAGCCAACTGAAAGTCTCTGAAAGTAAAGCACCTCAGGGAGGGATCATAGAATTGCAACAAAGTCTTGATGGCCCAGTGTTCATCATCATCAAGAGTACGAGCCAATGATAGAATCCGACCATACTGTTCTGTGAACTTAGCCTTGTTTTCTGGAGTTGATTTAGCCATTAAACCTCAAAGTATGCTTAAATCAGGCAACTGAAACTTGTGGGAAATGGTATCCCTTTTGTTAGGAGCAATGGATGAAATCTTCAGTTGCAACCGAAATCAAAGATAAGAAACAACCCTGGAAATGGAAAAAAAAAAACATGAATGTCAAATGTGTGAAAATGTTATGATGCAATGAATGCTAAACCATGGGACTAAAGCTGCCACATATGTGCTGAACATTCTATTGTACTGATATCTGCACCGACTCACTGTAACAAGACAAGAACACTAGGACCAAAATTTCACTTCAACGGAAAACCATAAAACCATGTAGGTTGGAGGTTATGGTATCCTGTCAAAAGCCTTTCCCTCTCACAGGTGTATGTTAGACGAAGATCAAAGTTCATCAATATAATTGAGATTTTTATCCTATTCCAACTTAATTCAATACTAAGTTGGACTAGGCACCTAAAGGAATACTTGTGAACTAGGCACAAATGCACAAAAAATAAAAATCAATCACAACAAAACGAATGAACAAAAACCAAGTAATTAAAACACAAAGGGAGATCAAACCAATGTATGAATGAGAAAAAGGAACAGACAAGGATCCAACCTATGGAACCACAAGTCCAAAAGAAAACAATTTTTATTTATTTTTTAAATAAAAGAGAAAGAAAAATAATCAAAAGCGTTAGTTAAATTAAATCAAGATATTCAATAAAATTAAATCTTAAACAAATTAATTTATATTAAATATCAAGGTTTAATAGAACTAATAAACTTTGATCAAGAAAGTATTTTTAGAGTTTTCGAACATAAGAAGAAAAGAAACAAAAGGATTAATTAATTAAATTAAATAAAATTATTTAAAATTATTAATTAATAAATTAATAAATTATAATAAAAAATTATTTAAAATAAATAACTAATATAAAAATGATAAATATTTATGGTTTTTTTTATATTGAAAAGATTTTAATCAAAAGAAAAAATTAAAATTTGAAAAGATATTTAAGAAAATGTTTTTGTGAATTTTGTTTTTAAAAAGAGAAAGATAACTAATTAATTAAATTAAATAGAATTATTTAACATAATTAAATAATTAATTAAAACTATTTAAAACAATCAAGTAAAAAAAAGTTTGTTTTGGTTTTAGAATTTTTTATAAAAAGATATGAAGCAAAAAAAAAACAAATAAAATAAATAAGAAAAGTAAATGGGCCGAGGTTGGGTTAGCAAAGCAGAGGGTGCAAAAACCAGAAACTAGCATGCCCAAAAGACAAAAATAAGCCCACGCAAGGGGAGGGTTCATGGTAGACCTTCGATCAAAGCTTGACCAGGGGAAGCTATTGAGGCCATTAGATCTAGCATCAAGTCAATAATAGGTTCATCCAATGAACACAAATGGAAAGTGCACAGTAAAGGTTAAAAGGCTACACACGGGATCATCTAGGAAGACTCACCTGGCCGATGACACTTGTCCTAGACTGTGACAAGTGTCACCGGCCCACCAAAAAATCAAACCAGCTTGCACGATACACATTATAGGTAAACACAATGACTGAAAATTTCAAAACACTCTTCGTTTCTCTCTCTCTCTCTAGTCTCTCTTTCAAACTCGTCTTTCACTCTCTACAAGTTCAAAAAGCCCTGAAAACCTAATTGCTTTATCAGAGAAGATGAAGTTGCGACGGAGACCACCGTCTTCTCCGGCGACCACCAGCTCAAAACGATTAAACCCTAACACAAATCCCTATTTAATTTTAGCCCTCATTTCAAATCCACCCTTAGATTCTCCTAAAACCCTCTCACGTGTCCAGATCGAGGCTCTCAGATTCAACAAGCAAACAAGAAAATTCAAAGAAAAAATTGATACAACTCAGTTACAAGCTCAAATCAGAGGCAAAGGTTTCAGAAACTACCTGATTGAAGCAAATCTCGCGAAGCTCTTGTAAGGTAAGAGGTGTGAGCCATTTCCTTTGAACTTCTCATTCTTCTCTTCGTCTCTATCCCGTTTTAGTCCTCTTGTTTTTTTAGTGTTCTAATGTTCTCTTCTTCTCTATTTCTGCGCTATGTTGATGTTGTTGGTGAGTGCGAAAATGGTGAGGTTTATGAAGATATTGTAGGATAAGAGCTCTAGTGGTTTAGGTTTTTGATTGTTTTGTCGTTTCTCCCGTTTTAGGATTTCTGTGTAGGTGCTCGTCCTCCTTTTGTGCCAATGATTGGCCTTATTTATATGAGAATATTTGAAGCATCTGATACATGTGAAATTTGAGGATTTTCATAGGAATATTTGTTCTCTCAAGTGGGTGTGAGCTGTGTAACCTCAATGCTTTTATAACGATTTCTATGCGTGAGATACTGTGTGGGGACCCTTTGATGGTAACTCAAAGTTTGTTTGTCTGTTATTCACTTCTAGAAAGAGGTGGGTGTATGCGTAGGATTTTCGACAGCATGAGTTTGGTTCATAAAAGTTTTAATAGCTTTTATAAAGATCTTTTGACGAATTGATCACTCTTTCTTCCAAACATGTCCAGAATCTCGAGAAGGTTTGTGATGATTTGTTTTATAAGTCGAAAGGGGTTTGTCGAAAGAGATGCTGGATTGCTGATTGGAAGTTCTTCACATCACTACGGATAAATTTTTGTTGTTATTTTGACAATGAAGAGCTTCGACAAAGGAAAATATGATAGAAGGATTTTTGGATTTGAATTGTAAATCAACTTGATGTCACAAAGAGACACATCGTTTCATCTGTCGAAGAGAAGTTTTTGTACGAATAACTGTTTTGTTTGGTAAAAAGGGACGTGGAAGGTTTTCAGAAGACATTAGCATGCACAAGGCTAAGTGGCATTTGTTTAGGATTTGACTGTTGTTCGACGGTTATGATATTTGTATATAAATAGGAGAATTTGCTTTGTGAAAAGTGTGTGAAAAATATTGTACAAATTCCTGTAAATTTATCTTTATGTCAAACTTTAGTTTTCTTTCATTAAAGTCTTCAAACGCGTTAATAGATTCAAATATATAAACACCTTCAAACTTCAATATAAATAACAATAATTGGTTTACTCTAAAACATTTCGACAGAAACATATAAACACCATTTTTAGATTATCCTTCATTTGATTCTTAGCACGCGACGTCCTAGGACTTGTTTGGTTGGTCCTGTCAGTCACCCTTTTCTAAGAGATTTGGTTAACCAGAGATTGTTCGCCAGAAACACCAGCGAACAAATTGGCACGCCCAGTGGGACCAGTGCTTTAAGAACAGACTACGTGTGTTTATAACATTGTATGTTTTTGTGTAGCGGAAAAGTAACAAAAAAACATAGAAAGACCCAAGCGGACTAGAGTTAGGAAGATTGCTATCCCACCACCAGTAAATAATGATGAAATTCCAGTTTCCACTGCCATTCCTTCGACCGGAGGGAATGTGGAAACAATCAACGTTTCAGAAGGAGGAAATCCCTCAATATCAGGTTCGATACCAGGAATGTCGTTGTCTCGAAGTGGACCTAGTTCCTCCAACATAGGACATTTGATACCCATGAGTACTCCTCCCCCTGGGGGAAATAACTTCAGGCCCTATCAATCCAATTTTCCCACACCCATGTTTGGAAGGGAACAACCTTATGGAATGCCAACTTCAATGATGGCTAGTTTACATAACGCAACACCATTATATTCTGATACCGTGGCCCACTTGTCTTCGCCGCTACAAGGTTCAGGTTATGGTGAAAACGTTAGTAGACCAAACCAACCCCCAGGATTCCATATGCCAGCAATTACGACTAATTCTGCGCATGAAATCCGTCAACAAATGGATGAAAGCAACCATGAAATGGTCCATAGGTTGACTCAACAAATGGGGGAAGTATTTAACCCTTTAATACAAAGAACCACTCAAGCAAATCAAATATTGGCAACACAAATGGTGCGTATTGCTGAATTCTTTGGAGTACCCCAAATTCGACAGAGAGAGTCGATGGTTCATAATGCAGTAATCAATGTCGAATAAAAACCAACAATAAATCAGAGACCTGTGGGAAACCCTCAGGAAAATCGTAGGATCCAAGAAGAGGTTGTCGAACAGCCTCGCGTTGAAGTTCCCGTGCCACAAGAGCCTAGGAGATTGGTAGTCCAGAGAGGGCAAGATGTTGATGATATCTTGCAACAAAGAATGCTTTACAATAATCCACCTGTCGAAAACAATCTAGCGGTCATGGTTGAAAGGATAATGGCGCAAAATGGGGTAAATGTGGGGTTACAAAGGCCTAATTATATTTCCCCACTATCTGAATATATCTTACAATAGGAATTACCCCCAAGATGGAAGATCCCCAAGTTTACTAAATTTTCAGGGGATACTAGTGAGTCCACCATAGAGCACATAACACGTTATTTGATAGAGGCAGGCAAAATAACGCAAAATGAGAACTTGAGGATAAAATATTTCCCAAGTTCGTTAACAAAAAATGCTTTTACGTGGTTTACATCCTTACCAGCAAATTATGTTCATACATGGACTCAATTGGAGAGGTTGTTCCATGAACAATTCTACATGGGACAAACAAAAATAAGTCTAAAAGAATTAGCTAGTGTAAAAAGAAAATTCTCAGAACCCATTGATGACTATCTCAATAGATTCAGATTGCTAAAGGAAAGATGTTTCACACAGATGCCCGAGCAAGAACTTGTCGAAATGGCTGCGGGAGGTTTAGATTATTCCATAAGGAAGAAACTAGACACCCAATACTTAAGAGATATGGCACAACTGGAAGATAGGGTAAGGCAAATTGAAAGATGAGAAATATAGGGCTAACAAAAGCAAAAAAGAAAGAGTATGACGAAGACGACTCAATTGTTTTCGACGAACAAGAAATTGACCTGGAAGAATTAAAACAAGGTCCCCCATATTCCTGCAAGATGTTAGCTCCGTCGAATGGAAAGAATCCTGTTGAAACAGATAAGAACAATAAATTCCATAAAAGAACATACACATTCGACGTCACCAAGTGTGACGAAATATTTTATCTATTGGTAAAAGATGGTCAACTAATGAAACCACCGGGTATAAAAGAACCCCTTATTGACCAACAAAAAAGATAGGTTTTTCTAAGTACCATAATTTTCTAGGTCATAAAACTTCTCAATGTTTCCTTTTCAGGGACCTAGTTCAAAATTCAATCCAGGACGGAAGGCTAAAGTTTGGAGAGAAGCCAAAACAGCAAACAAGGGTTGAAGCTACCCATGTGCAAGTAGTGGAAGTTAATTATGTTGAGCCTTTCGACATGAATATGGTCGACATAGAAAAAATGTCAGATCACAGTTTTGATTTGATTGAAGCCATTGAAGGTTTCGACAACGTTGTCAACATGGTGGGAGTCACTGAAGATTCCCCCACTCGCCACAACGTAGAGGAAGTATTAGGAGATGAATTGACTATGCCTGTTCTGATCAAGGTCACTGAGTATCTTGGAGAGAAAAGCAATGTCGAGGCTGTTGAGGATCCAACAACCAAAGTAAGGTTGAAGCCATTGAGGGTTTCGACCACCAAGGTAAGCCCAGGGTCATTGAAGACGCTAAGCATCTAAGGAAGGAAGTTACTGAAAGCTTCCACAAAAGAGTCAACAAATTGGCTGGAGATGGGGTAGTCTGGGATACCTTGGGAGAGCCTAGTGGAAAATTCGACTACTGGGTAAAATACAGTTCGCCTGCTAGTGCTAAGATCAACATCAACGAAATACAGCCAACAAGCTGGGGTGATGCTTTTGACAACAATGAGGAGAAAGTTGAGGCTTTCCCCAACACTGATGAAAAGGCCACTAAAGGCCTCAATAATGAAAATGAGGTCACTGGGGAAAATGTTTGTAGCCAGTCGAAGGAGGTCACTGAAGACTTTGACAATGACACTAGTAATCTCACCAGCATTGGTAAGATTGCAAGTAAAGACAATATGGAAATCACAGTTGAGGCTGCCGAAGGCCCTCCACCAAAAATCACTTATGGGATACTTCGCAGAACCATGGAAGATCCTAAAGAGAAAGCAGCCCAAACCAAGAGTGTCCCAGCTTCAAAGGGGTCCTGCAAAGTCGAAGAGGCTCTCATAAAGAAAATGGACAAATTGAATCTTGCTGATAGGCAAGGGTTGAATATCAACATGGTCGAAGCTTCTCAAAAGAAAAAAGGAAAGAATGAGATGGAATGTCGTCGAGAGGAGTATCAAAGGGCAGCCTATCCAAAGGAATGTGAAAATTTGGCAGATTTTATCCAAAGGTGCCAAAAGAAGAATATTGAAGTGATGTTATGTCCGCGCTACAGCTCCATTTTCGACAGAAAGGCGGCAACAAACTTGGAGGAAGTAGAGAATTCAATGGCAAGGAGTAATTGGTTTCAAAAGCTAGCAGTCGAAGTCAGTGGATATGATCTGAGGAGAAGCAGATATCACTTCCAGAGCCTTGGGGTCAGGTACCACAATACCTACAAGTCATCAGGCAAAGTACCTAATGACAGATGGGTACAACCCATTAGGGATGCCCAGAGGCCAAGAGAATGGAAAAATTTTGAAGTTCAAAGGGGATCCTCAGTCGAAATAAAAAAGGAAGTTAAGAAGAAGAGGCACATGACATACCCTTCAAAGAACTATAAAGGGAAGAACCCCATGTCGAAATCTCAATGGAGGAGGTTCCAGAGGCAAAAAAGGACTGAGAAAGAAGCAACGAACGGACTAAATGCCAAGGAGAAAAATGCTGGCGAGAACAAAGCAGAATCCATCAAAAATACTCAAGTGGCAGAAAACGACAAGCTCCACAAAGGAAAAGACACCATCAACCGGCTACCATTGTCAAAGCTTACCAACACAGTGGAAGAAGCTGACGAAGCTACTGATAGCTTCGAGTCTGACGAAGAAGGCTCATTCGACGTGATTTGTAATGTAGTCTCCGTACTTCCCAGGGATTACGAAAGAGTAATGGAAGTAGAGGATGAGGAGGATACCTTGATGGATAGTACAGTAGGGCCAAGACCCGTATGCTACTATATCATGAATAACGGTTGTGTCAAAGAACAAAATGCTTTCTTCGAAAAACCAGATGATTCAATGAAGGGACATCTGAAACCCTTGTTCATAAAAGGAAAGGTCGAAGACACAGGCGTCAACAAAATCCTAGTAGATGGAGGGGCTGCTGTAAACCTAATGCCCCACTATATGTTGAATAAAATTGGCAAAAATGACTCTGATGCAAAACCACATAACATGGTTTTGTCGAACTATGAAGGAAAAGTGGGCACAACCATGGGTGTCATTCAAGTAGATCTGACAGTTGGCACCATCACCAGGCCAACAATGTTCATAGTTATTGCATCAAGGGCAAACTACAACTTGCTGCTAGGTAGGGAGTGGATCCATGGAGTAGGAGCAGTACCCTCGTCGATGCACCAAAGGATAGTCATATGGCATCCTGATGGGATCGTCGAAAATATTGAGGCAGATCAAAGTTATTTCATGGCTGAAGTTAAAAGCATAACTAGTCGAAGCTTCGACAAAAACTTGTCCCACATAGCTCCTTGCAACCCAGCTGACTTCGACCTGACAACGTCGGATAACGCCTATTGCTCTATGTACTTAAATCTGACACATGGATTCCAATGGGACAAAAAGGTAATTGGCAAACCAAGCCATGTTTGGGGAACTACTGATATAGAACCAACTGGTTAGGATAGTGAATTCGACGACAACTATGAGTGAAGTTACAGCACTAATGAGACTAATGACCTATATGGCCGAAAATAAACTAAAAGCGGCTCTTGAAGCCGAAGCAAAGTATATGGCTGTTGAAGCCAAGGAAGAAATTTCACATCCATCATGCCCTCGCCAAGGCATAGATGAAGAAAATAAAGATGAGCAGACAGGAGAATGCCAGAATCACAAGTTGGATGCCATCTACGATGACGAACCATTAGGATTCGAAAAAGACCCAAATTCAACTAACATGAAGATGGTGGCACAAGATCCTCTCAAAGAAATCAATTTGGGACTGGGGGCAGAAAGAAGGACAACCTATATAAGTGCAGCTATGGACCCCCATTTCAGAATCGAATTAGTTCAGTTGTTGAAGGAATTCAAGGACTGCTTCGCATGGGACTATGACGAAATGCCAGGCCTCGACAGGAGTTTGGTCGAACTGAAACTTCCTATAATTGAAGGAAAGAAGCATGTGAAGCAAGCTCTAAGGTGTTTCGCACCAGAGGTTTTGTCAAAGATAAAAGAGGAGGTCGAAATACTTCTCAAGTGTAAATTCATTCGTCCGACCAGGTATGTCAAATGGATTGCAAATATTGTACCTGTAATAAAGAAAAATTGCACTTTGAGGGTGTGCATTGATTTTCGAGACTTAAATTCTGCCACCCCAAAGGATGAATATCCTATGCCAGTAGCAGAAATGCTAGTAGACGCTGCAGCATGGCACGAGTACCTAAGTATGCTAGAAGGATATTCTGGCTACAACCAAATCTTCATCGCAGAGGAAAATGTTGCAAAAACAGCCTTTCGGTGTCCCAGAGCAATAGGGACGTACGAATGGGTAGTTATGCCCTTTTGTTTGAAAAACGCTGGGGCTACATACCAAAGGGCTATGAATTCCATATTTCATGATTTTATTGAAACATTCATGCAAGTATACATTGATGATATTGTAATAAAGTCTGTTTCAAAAACACATCATTTAAACCATCTTCGACAATCCTTTGAGAGGATGAGAAAACATGGTTTAAAGATGAACCCCCTTAAATGTGCGTTTGGTGTGCAGGCTGGAGATTTCCTAGGTTTTGTGGTCCACAAAAAGGGAATCGAAATAAACGCTAATAAAGCTAAAGCAATAATGGAGGCAAAAGCTCCTTCGACAAAGAAAGAACTGCAGTCACTGCTGGGGAAGATTAATTTCCTTAGAAGATTTATTTCAAACCTCAGTGGGAAAACACAAGCTTTCTCCCCCCTGCTTCGACTCAAAAAAGAAGATTTCACATGGGGGCAAGAACACAAGAAGCTTTTGACAAGATAAAAGGATACCTGGCAAGCCCTCCAGTCTTGACGTCATCTATTAGACGAAGAAGCATGAGGTTATATATCTCAGCATCCGACAAGACTCTTGGAAGCATGCTTTGTTAGGAAGATGAAAATGGCGTCGAAAGAGCCATCTATTATCTCAGTAGAGTATTAAACGATATTGAAACTAGATATAGTGTAGTAGAAAAGTTATGCCTTTGTGTATATTTCTCTTGTACAAAATTAAAACACTATATAAAACCAGTTGATGTATTTGTATCATCTCATTTCGACGTAATAAAATATATGCTTTCTAAATCTATTTTACATAGTCGAATTGGGAAATGGGCTTTAGCATTAACTGAATACTCCTTAAGATACCTACCTTTAAAAGTTGTATAAGGTCAAGTGGTGGCTGATTTAAAAGCTGACCATTCCATAGACGATAGTGAAATAAAGTACGTCGAATTACAGCATTGGAATTGTATTTTGACGGTTCCAGCCACAAGAATGGTGCAGGTATAGGTATATTGATTATTTCTCCTGATAATTTCCAACAAAATTAAAGTATAGGGTCAAGGACCCTTATTCAAACAATGAAGCTGAGTATGAAGCTTTAATTGCTGGGCTTGAAACCTTGTTGGAATTGGGGGCAACTCGAGTCGAAATAATGGGCGACTCAGAACTAGTAATAAAACAACTAGCCAAAGAGTACATATGTGTTAAATAAAATCTGATTATATACTTCGTCATAGCTAACAGGCTCCTGAAAGCATTCGACACTATGACCCTTAAACATATTCCTAGAATAAAAAATCAAGAGGCCAATAATTTGGCTCAGATTGCATCAGGTTACAGGGTATCAAGAGAAAACTTAGATAAAGCTATCAAAGTAAGAGGAAGAGTTGTATCGACCAAATTATCCCCATCTGATTTAGAATCAATGAAACTTGGTTATAGGGATGACGAAAAATTCAAAATTTGTAATATAGATAATTCAGACATGGATGACTGGAGAAAACCTATAAGAAGTTATCTACAAGACCCAAACAAAAGCGTAGAAAGAAAAATAAAATATAGAGCATTGAACTACATAATCTTTGGGAATGAATAGTTTAAAAAGACTGCAGAAGGAGTCTTACTAAAGTGCTTAGGCGAAGAAGAGGCGTATATTGCACTGTCGAATGTACATAGTGGCACATGTGGTGCGCACCAAGCAGGGCATAAGATGAAATGGCTACTATTTAGGAAGGGTTTATATTGGCCAACTATGCTCAAAGACTGTGTTGAATTTGCGAAGGGTTTCCAAGAGTGCCAAGTCCACGCAGGAATACCACATGTTCCTGCAAGCGAAATACATTCGATCATAAAACCTTGGCCATTCAAAGGATGGGCTTTGGATCTAATTGGAGAAATTCGACCTGCTTCATCAAAAGGGCAAAGATATATTTTAGTAGGAGTGGATTATTTTACTAAATGGATCGAAGCCATACCGCTAACTAATGTGGATCAAGAAGCAGTTATAGAATTTATCCAAAAATACATAATCTATAGATTTGGGATACCAGAAACAATAACCACTGACCAGGGGTCTGTGTTTACTGGTAAAAATATGCAAGCCTTTGCAAATGAAATGGGATTTAAGTTATTAACGTCTACGCCATATTATGCCCAAGCTAATGGACAAGTCGAAGCAGCAAATAAGGTAATAATAAATTTGATCAAAAACATGTAGGTAAGAAGCCTAGAAATTGGCACAAAACCTTAGATCAAATTTTGTGGGCATGTCGAACGTCACCTAAAGAAGCTACTAACTCTACTCCATTTAAATTAACATACGAACATGAGGCAGTGCTTCTAGTCGAAATCTATTTACAATCCATACGCATCCAAAGACATCATGAAATTCCTTCAGATGTATATTGGAGCATGATGGTGGATGAACTAGTAGACTTGGACAAAGAAAGGTTACGTACGTTTGATTTGATTAAAAGACAGAAGGAAAGAGTTGAGAAATCTTATAATAAGAAAGTGAAGTCGAAAATCTTTCTTGAGGGTGATTTAGTTTGGAAGGTAATACTTCCCATGGATCGTAAAGATAGAGTGATGGGAAAGTGGTCCCCCAAGTGGGAAGGACCTTTTAAAGTATTAAGTGTTTTCTCAAATGGAGCTTACAAAATTGAAGAAATAGGCAAGGATGAGAGAATAATTAAAATAAATGGCAAGTACTTAAAGAAATATAAACCAATTCTGCAAGAAGTAAAGATAAAGGTGGAATGATTATATTAATTACTTCGCCAAAATAGTGGGCGGTAAAGTCGTTACAAAGTTTAACTTCTAAAAGTTAATAAAGGAACTAAGGAAAAAATACATACACCGCCCCCACCCTATTACAAATTCCTAGAGAAAAGACTCTTTAATTTCCATGAATTTCTTCTTTTGAATGGAAATTCGACATCCACACAGACTTTTGTTGAGAGAGATTTCTTAAATTTCTTTGCCTAAAGCTTGGGCCCTGTCTGCATGGTGAATTCCCACCTTTATTTCCTCTTCAATTTCTACAACATTGGGCTGTTCAAGTTCTGCCATATGTTTTTGCTCTTGAGCAATTTTGGTTTGAAGTTCGGCTATGTCTCTCAAAGTCTTGAATATTCTTTTTACATTCAGAAACTTGTTGAGAGTAAGTGTCGGAGAGTTTTGACAGCTCAGAAACTTTGTCCGTCGAAGCTGCTGCAGCATCCCACTCAGCGCTTTGAGTGTCCATTTTGTTGGAAATCAGTTTGATGTACTCTCTTCGACGGTTGAGATCTGCACAGGTTACATCAATGATTTGAGCAAGATCCAGCACCAGACGAGTTTCATCAGTGTTGGCTTCCAAAACATTCACTTGCTTGAGGAGTTTCTTCAGTTCGCATTGCTGAGTAGGGTCCTCCTCCGGAAGTCTGAACAGATCGACACCAAGCACTTTGATTTTTATTTCACCCATAAGAGCACTAAGGGTCTTCACTTCAGAAGTGGTTCCAGAGGTTGTCGGACTGTTGGAAGAATCTTGGAAGTGGTAATGTTGGCTAATCATGGCCTTCAGATAGTCCAAAGGCTTTCGTACCTTCAGGCTCTCAAGTTCCTCATGAGTAAAGGCAATCGAACCTGAAGATAGAGCTTTGTTCGGATTGGAATTAGGAAGGGTTTGAACGCTAGGCCTAGTGCCTTGTTTCGACGGGTCTTGTTCTACTGCAAATTTGTCTTTAAGTTTCTCCTCTTTAGCGTTTGTAGCTTCGGGTGACTTCTCCTTTTCCTGAGTTATAGATTTGACATCAACTTTTTTGCCTTTACCAGCTTCGACAGGTTGATCTTCATTGACTTTGGATTTTGGGTCATCAGGAGAGTTATCTGCAGAATGCTCATCCATTATGGTGTCGAATGCAGAGCAGGTCTAGGGTTCAAATACATCGTCCTTTGAAATTGCTTTCTCTTGGATGTTTTTCTCCACATTTGTCTCACCAACATCATGGGAAGGTTCACTAAGGTTTATTTCAACCTGAATAAAAAAAAGAAAATGAGAAACAATATGCATACGAAGGTCAATTCAAAAGTCAGTCGAAAATAATTACCTGAGGAATCTCAGTATGAAAACTGGAGTTCCCACTTTCTGCGTCCCGTACGAGTTTAACTATTGGACTGATGGGAGGAGTTTTCTTCGATGTGACAAGTGACCTTTCGGAAGCAATTGTTCTTATGTTTCTGGATTTCTTCCTATTCAGGGGTTGTTGATCTGGGGATTCGTCATCAGAATCTTCAGAAACCTCCTTCACTATTTCTTTCTTCCTTTTCTGAGGAGTAGGTGGTTTTCGACTCACCTGAGAAATAAGATTTCAATAAGCCAAAGGCCAAGGCAATTTCATAATTAAGACAAGTCCTTTAAATATAAAAAAAATGAAACCTTTTTCGTCGTCGAAGAAGTTTTCTTAGCAGGCTTGACAAGTTGGTCTTCGACAGATGCCTTATTGTTTGGAATTTTGGTAGCTGGAAAGAAAGAATTGTTAAAAAGGAAGGAATAAAACATAAGAAATTAAACACAATAAATTCAAATGGTGAAAACACCTTCAAGAATAGTAGATTCCACACGCACGTGTTCTATTCCAATATGAAGGTGCCCAGGATAATCTTCCAGATGATATTTGGTCGGAACCACACGTTCGAATAGCTTTTTTCGTGACTCTTTAAGCTGTTTTAAATCTTCCTCACATACGAACCAATCTGGGAAAGGGGGACTGAGAGCCACACCAAAATCAACAGATGGCAGAGGGGGAAACTTTGGTGGATAACTGGAATACGCAAAGTTGTAACGCACCTCTGGTGGAATATACGAGGGTATTACCAGTTTCCCCATTTTTCAGTGAATTTATGCTTTAGAGTCACAGCTTCTTCACCTATGGTTCGCCTAAGATCTCTGGCCTGTATGTTGTTTCAAAATATTTTTGGAATTTTTGAGTTTCCTTAACATGCTGATCAGTACCTTTTTTCGTTTTGTCCTGCACAAAAGCAAAAGCGTTCGTCAGAAGTTTGTTGAAGGTAGCTACATCATAAAATCTTGTAAGATAGTACTCCTTCCACCAGACGTCGAATTCTTAAGTGCAGAAGAAGATGGGTCGGAAGATCACCGGTCGAACCTCCAGAGCAACATCGTTCAATTTCTCCATAATCTCCATACTTTTCGCCGCAGTAAGAAACAAATTGTAAAAGAGAATAGCTCCTTTTTTGGGGTAAATCGACCTAGGTTTCAGTTGTACCAATCCAAACTGTCGAGCAACTAAGTTTGGTTGATAGACTAGCAAGGCTACCTTAGAATTACTCATGGTTGGGTAAGAAGGTAGGAGTCTTGGCGTCAGCAACATTTTCCAAATAGCCATGAAGTTGTCTTCTTCCTTTTTGTGTTCGACAGGGAGCTGTCTGGTAAACCATTTGGGCCCTACAGTCCTATTGGCAAAGGGGGCCATGTTCGCAGTAAAATTGTGGCGTTTGGAGAACATATTGATGTAATTGGTGAAAGAATGTTGAAGGCTTTGCCCTTCTTTAGAAGGAGTTAGTTGAGCCAACCTTGCCCATTCGACGTGCCTATCCTTGACGTACTCTTCATCCACCACGCCTTTGTCGAAGATTCTGGATTCAAAGGTGGCATTGAGCCACAGTTGAAGGAGCCAAAAGGGACCCTATAGGATGAGTTTTCCCTTATCCTTTATTTATTTCAGGATTTCGACTCCCTCACTCATGGATTCATAGAGGCTAGCCAAAATCATTTCGCTCAGTCGAAGGTTTCTACCAGCATGAAGTTGAATAGCTATAGTGATGTATTTTTTGGCTACCTGGAGGGATCTTGAGCAAAACACGAATCTTGATAACCAAAGAGTCAAAAAGGCTATGTGCTATGTGTCCGACACATCAGGGGAGTCTTTGTTATGGTAATGAGCAATGAAGGGGGAGTATGAGGCAAAGCTGGTGTCGAAAGCTATGGTGTTTTTATCTAATACAGTTGGGTCAAAATCCATGCCTAGTGGGCTAAGACCTACTATAGCAGGTAGGTCAAAAAGAGTGGGTGTTACCATTTCACAAGGAAGGTGGAAGGTATTATAAGTACTATCCCAAAAATAAAGGGAAGCGAGAATCATGGTAGGGCAATAGTTTGGGCCCTCTTTCGACAGTTGAATTAGGTCATAAATGCATATTTTCTTCCAAATCTTACCCTTGACTGCTTCGACCTTTTCTACCCAGTCTAAGTATTCAGATGGGTCTTTCGACCAAGGGCAACTTATAAAAATCCTAGTTTGATTTAAATAAGTTAAGTCTAGGGTTTCAGTTTCAGTTGTGTTTCTGGGGATTTGTCACTAGATGGTTTTATCTTCCCCGCTCCTATGGGTTTTAAATGTGTATAAGTGGGGAAGAACTCTGTAAGACGAGTTTGATCAGTATTTGGGTTAGGGAGGGGACCTAACATGGCATGATTTTTACCAGAAACAAGAATGGGAATGAGTACCTGAGAATAGTAAATTCTCTCTTTTTCTCTTTGATTCGGAGGCTCTGGGATGTATTGTTTGTTATCCACCACCTTTGGGCCAAGGATTCTGTGCGCAGGAGGGAGAGCTTCTGTGTTCTTCTTGTCTTTTTGAGAGCTTGAAGTCGCTATTGTTGTCTTTGAAGGAGCTTGAGGAAAGATGAAGATCTGGGTTTGAGAGAGGAAGAAGTTTGAAAATTTGAAGTCTGGAGCGTAAAAAAGTTTCTTCATAAGAGAAAATGGATTATTTATACTGAAGAAATGAAGAAAGACGTTTGGGTCTTCAAGTTAGGATACGTGTCTACGTACCATTGGATATAAAAAAAGGCGTGGAAGTTAAAAAGGGTGCAGTTGACCTAGTCTCATAGAGTCATGGAGATCATGTCTGGGAACGTGGTTTGAAGTTGATAGGTTGAGGAAATTTAATGATTACTTAGATTTTATTTGACAAAGTAAGATTTTTGGGAATCAGCACATTTAATGCATAAAACATGGAGTCGAAGTATAATTTGGCAGCAAAATTGCTTTCTCCAGAAATTTAGTCGAAACACCTTTGCTGGGGGGAATTTTGTATGCGTAGGATTTTCGACAACATGAGTTTGGTTCATAAAAGTTTTAATAGCTTTTATAAAGATCTTTTGACGAATTGATCACTCTTTCTGCCAAACATGTCCAGAATCTCGAGAAGGTTTGTGATGATTTGTTTTATAAGTCGAAAGGGGTTTGTCGAAAGAGACGCTGGATTGCTGACTGGAAGTTCTTCACATCACTACAGATAAAGTTTTGTTGTTATTTTGACAATGAAGAGCTTCGACAAAGGAAAATCTGATAGAAGGATTTTTGGATTTGAATTGTAAATCAACTTGATGTCACAAAGAGACACATCGTTTCATCTGTCAAAGAGCAGTTTTTGTACGAATAACTGTTTCGTTTAGTAAAAAGGGACGTGGAAGGTTTTCAGAAGACATTAGCATGCACAAGGCCAAGTGGCATTTGTTTAGGAGTTGACCATTGTTCGATGATTATGATATTGGTATATAAATAGGATAGTTTGCTTTGTGAAAAGTGTGTGAAAAATATTGTACAAATTCCTATAAATTTACTCAAGTACTCGTGTGTAAAGAGAAAAGAGAGATTATTTTGGAAATGTACGTATCAACACCAATTTTATTTCAAGTTATAAAAGCTTTAAGTTTCTTTTTAAAATCTTTATTCTTTGTTTGTTCTTTACTTTCCATTCACGTTTCCAGCAATTTTTATATTTCAGTCAATTTATATTAAAGCAATTCTTTATCTTCATGTCAAACTTTAGTTTTCTTTCATTAAAGTCTTCAAACGCGTTAATAGATTCAAATATATAAACATCTTCAAACTTCAATATAAATAACAATAATTGGTTTACTCTAGAATATTTCGACAGAAACATATAAACACCATTTTTAGATTATCCTTCATTAGATTCTTAGCACGCGACGTCCTAGGACTTGTTTGGTTGGTCCTGTCAGTCACCGTTTTCTAAGAGATTTGGTTAACCAGAGATTGTTCACCAGAAACACCAGCGAACAGTAGGTCCATTGAACAAATTTGATTTTCACCTCTTATTATTTTTTACTGTTGTGACTTCTTTACTGCTATGAACTTTAACTATAAACAATTTTCTTTTGGTTTAGAAGATGAGTCATTACGCTTTCTCTTTTAATCCATGCATTTAACTCCAACATTTCTCTTCTTTTGCAGCCACTGAATCATGTTGGTCTATCTTCAAAATAAGTTATGACAGGGCAACCTCATGATGGCATATGGAAACGTTATGGTATTGTATTGCTTTTCCATTTAATTAATTTTATTCATGCTGCAAAGCTTGTGATGCATATGCCCAGATTGACCTTTTGACTTTTTTGCATAGACACTTGAACTCCATTCATCATGTTTAGGAATTATGACTTTTGCATTGCTTATTTGAACTTGTATGAACGGTATCCTAACCTCTCATGTCCTTGTGCTTTTTAGGTGATTGTTGTGAATTATTTAGGCCAAAATCCATTGTAATCCTTCTTCATTTTCTTAGGTAGAAAGCAATGAATGACTTGGTGTCTTCTTGATGATGAAGGAAAATGGCCTTGCGAATTCTCAGAGGCAGACAAATCAGCTTGAATAGAAAAGGAAGATTCAAGGCAACTTGTATTTTTAGAATCTTGTAAAATTTGGATAATTCAAACTATAGTCCCTATGTAACTTCAATGGAACTCACTCTTGAATCCTTCATTTGTAGTAACATTTAAATCACATGTAATTTCCATCAAATTTGATACATTTGTCTTAATCTTCTGATATCTCACGACTTTATGATTTTGGAATTCAATCAATTTGAAAATGGACAATCTTATTCTTGCAATATTTGAACCCAATGAAACCTTGTATCTGGTGATGTTCTTTGAATTCAATTTAGAATCATTTTGAATTTGAAATTTGAACCTTGTATTCACTTTGAAAGTAATTTGAATCCAAATGCCCTCATGAATAAACATAATCAAAGATGATACCATGACTTTTAATACACCTTTGAAATTTATCCATCTTATGACAATATAAAAAAACTAAAGTCACTTGAATGAATATAACTCCTCACTTCAAGTTCCAATCATCGTAACAAATGAACCTTTAATTCAATGCACCTTCCAATACAAACTTAAATGACAAGTAGAAAGAAGAAGAATGTGATCTTGCATGACAAGTAGAAAGAAGAATAACTTGATCCTCAAATCATATCATGCCACAACAAAACACAAGTCTTTGACCAAGTGACCAAATGAACTCCACACACGAGGGATACTATTAAGAATCTATGAAAGTGCACAAGATTTGTCATGAACACCCTGATCTTCGGCCTTGAAGCAGAAAAATCTGTATTTTGATGTTGAAAAACAAATGATGGTACAATCACTTGATGAGCCTTGATACAAACACCTATGATGATAAAGCATCAAAGTCCACCTCTAAACCTGAGTGAAATAAACATCAGAGATTCAAGAAGCCACATCCTAGAGAAAATCCCACTCCCATGCCTTGAGAACCGAATGATATGTATGATTGTAAACATTACCTAATGCAATGCAAATGTAAAGCATAATCCAACTATTGATGGAAACAAAATAGGAGGCAAATTTTGGGGTGCTACAATCCTTGATCAGATAAATATGAATTATTTGCAGATCGACTTCGACTTTTAACTTTGAAATTCATTCAAGCTGCGGGACTGCTATTTTTGGCATTTTTCACCTGTTCTTCCCCTGAAAATGTTAATAAAAGAAAAAAAAATTGGATTTTAATTAATGGTTAGTAAACATAAACAAATAAAATCACATAAAAGCAATGGTGATCCTCTGTGAGGTATAAACCAGTGCGATCTTGTTTGTATTGCAAGATGCAGATGAAATGCGAAGAAATATTAGGGAAAAAATTAAGGTGTTACAAGGAGAACAAATCATTCTCGGTTAGGTCTTTCTATTCTTTAGTTATGGCTTCTCATATTCCTTATGGTCCTCTTAACCGTCATAATTCGACTTTCGAGCGGGTGTGGAGATCGACGGTGCCTTTTAAAATTAGAGCTTTCGGATAAGACCCCAAATTTGCCCTCATTTATTCTCACATCTTGGCTTGTGATCTTTCATTTTTGTTTTAACATAAGCATACCATCTCATATTGCATATTTTCTTCATTGCATAGCTCAATTCATCTGCATCTAAGGTTTGTGATCTGAGCAATCCAAGATCCATATGAGCCATCCCAAAGGTCTTAAAGCTTTCCAAAAGGGTCCATGTGTATTTTATGGTCATTTTATGCTCCCCAAAGTTCATGAAAGTCAAGGGATCACAAGAATTAGCAAAGGCATGGAAGCAGAGCTATGGTTTTCACTGCACAGATGACCAAATTTAGGGTTTTGGTTTCAGAGACCTTAACTCCAAAATTTTTGGTCATTCTTGTTTCTAATGTTCTTGATATGTTATAAGGATCATGTGTACCAAGTTTGATGAAGAAATTCATTGTGGAAATCATCTGATCATTGGGTAACATCTTGAGCAAGTTAAGTCAAAATCAGGGCATCTGAGGCCCCCAACATTGAAACCAAAAGGTCATTTTCATCAAATTTAAGTTCTATGATATTTATTTGACCTTAGAAGTGGTTGGAAGTTCAAAAGTTTGAAGAATTTTGAGCCAATTGCAAACTTGCCATTTTTGGAAATGACTTGAAAAGCAAACTTTTCATTTTGGGAAAGATTTTCAACCTCCTCTTTCATGACCAAAAATGATTCAAATGAAAAATTCTTGGGCATGAAAGTTGTAGATTAGGTCTTTCCCTTTTCAAAAAGTACAAGAACGTGTCTTGATTCATCCTAGAACTCAAGATATGGCCTTTCAAAGTTGGCAAAAATCACATAATTTCAAGTTTCATGTCAAAGAGGGATTTTGCATATTGGCATGTTCAAGCTTCACATGACTTCTAATGTGACATAACATGTTCATACTACATTGCAAGACCAAATTTGTGCCTTGGATCAAAAGTTTTCATGCCTAATCTTCAGAAAATTTCCAAAGAGGGAAAATTGCAAAAGTTATGATATCTCATGAATCAAGTGTTACAGCTCATCCATTTCCATCCAAGGGCTCTCCACAAAGTCAGCTGAGGAAAATCCACCCTTTAGATCACCTCTGACCCAAGCCCATGCTTGTGGTACACTTTCCTTGACTTTTTACAAAACACACCATACCAATCAAACTATGCCACACCAACTCTCTGAACCAATCAGAACACCTTATGCCAACATCATGGACCTCAAAACACATAACACACAAGGCTGAAACCTCCCACAAGCTGAGAATCACAAAAATCACCTCACACCTTCATCTCTTCGAAACTCATTCCACAGCCATCAAAAACCACAAATTCTTCCACCAATCAACTCCATACAAACTCAGGATTAATTCCCACCCATTACCATAGCCAAAAACACATCACACAAGAAACAAGATTTCTGCTTTGTCAGAACTGAAACACACAAACCAACCAATCTAAGCTTCATTCAAGCTTGCCAATAGCCTCAGGAGGTCAAAAGGGACTGGATTGCACAAGGAAGAGGCCCAGAAAGCTCAAAATTGCAAAGCTTCATCTCAGGTATCATGAAGAACAATTTTTCCAGAACTCTTGTTTTAAGTTCCTAAATGATTCTACATGTTTAGCTGATCACCCTGGTATGATTTGTTTTGAAAATGGTTGAGAAATGACCATGTATGAAGCTTCTGAAACTTTTTAACCTAAGATGTTTTTGCTTCGATTCAGCTTTATTATGCTTGATAAATGTGTTTTGTTTGTGGATTCATGATATATGATGTTTGGGGATCATTTCTGGGCAAGAAATTTGATGTTTAGTGACCTAGGGAAGAAGTTGGCATTTTGACTGGTCGGAGAAGATGACCGGAGCTTGCTCCGGTCACCTGAAAATGATTAGGTTAGTTAATTAGGGTTAGCGCGTCAGTTTGAATATTGGCCTTTGGATTTTGTTTGCCGCGTGTTTGGACGGATCAGATGCATCCACTTAACCCTAATTCATAATTAATTAAGTTAATTAATTAATTTAGCCAGATTCCATCCTAGCCTCACATTCACGTGCGCGGTCAACCAATGTTTGAATCCCAGCCTTTGGATCAGTGGACTTTGCATTTTAGTTATTTTTATTTCATTTTATTTTATTTCTTTTGCATATTTATTTTAAAATAGTTAAAAACATCACAAAAATATGAAACTTTGCATTCTGACTTTAAATATTTTTCTTAACCCAAAAATAATTTTTATTTTATTTTTTGCATATAAAAAGTATTTTTAAAATATTTAAATGTTATTTTTAATTAATTAAAGTATTTTAATTAATTAAAAATGCATTTAGGTTTCTAAAAATCACCAAAAAAATCATGAACCATTCCAATGCATTTAGAAACATTTTAAAACTCTTCACACAAATTTCGTTTTAGGTTTGATCATAGTTTTCCCAATTTTCTTTATATTAAGGGTCTTTAAAATCACATTTTTTAACCCTAACTTTAAAAAATCATTTCTGCCTAACCAAGAAGAGTTTGAACTTGATTCTTTTTGCATTGTGTCACATATTGCATGTAGTTTCTAGGTTATTTGCCTCATGAATTTATCTTGAATTTTCAATTTGATTTGAATTTTTCCTTTTAAATCATCAAAAAACCCTAGCAAACTTAGGAAAATCATAACTTTCAATAGGATTAGCTTCTGACCTCCTCCTTTGGGGTGTGACCTAATATGGGATTAGGGTTTATTTGATCTTGATTTCAAATTTGTATCATGTTGCATGCTTCTGTTTTGCTCATTTGCATCTCACATGTCCATAAAACCCTAATTTCTCATGTTCATTTGCATTCTCCTTGCATATTCATCATCACATGAACTTGCCATGACATTTCAAGCATTCATATGTCATCTTAGACATCTTAGGACATGTTAGAACCTTGCTTGATCATTTCTTCATTCATTTTCCATATATTGCATTCATTTCATTTCATAAACATCCATGTGTTTTCAAACTTCTAAGCATGCTTTCATGATATCTCATCCTTGTATGATCATTCATATGCACATTGTATGACATTGCATCATTTCATATGCCATTTGAATTGCACAAACACTTCTGACTTTGGTATTTGCATCTCATTTAACCTCATTTTCAATTCATTTCTTCATGCTTTATATCTTATGCATCCATACTAACTTTTCAGGAGCTTTTGGTAAGTAATTGTGGGAGGTGGATTTTCCTTCACCTATCACTTCTTCTTATCTCATTCATATGCATTTACATGTCTTTGAAGTGAATCAAATTCACTTATGTTCCATCTCTCACTTTATTCCTTTAAGTTACTTATCTTCTTAGGATGTAAGTAACTTATTCTTCTGCTTCTTCCTCCTTCCATCTGCTTCTTCCATTGGTGGCTTCCTTGAAGATTCTTTCTTTTATGCCTCACAAACTATAGGATATACAAGCATGATAATGTTTAGGGTTATGTTTAGTCCCCCTTAGCTTTTTACATTTGAGTCTCCTTGAGTCTCTCTTCTCATCTCAATAATTAGAGACTAAACTCTTAAAGTTTTAGGACTTTGGAATTAGGGTTATGCATGCATCCTTCTCTTAGGATGGAGTGTATAACTTTAATCCTAAGTGTTAAACCTTTAATTTGTTTAAACCTCTTAATCAAAATACTTTAATAATCACCAAGACTTTATCTTGTAACTTGGGCCTTACATTAGGGTTCTAACTCTTCCTTATGGTTAAGAGGGACTAACCCTAGTGTTTAATGGACAAGTCATCCTCAAGTTGTCTTACAAACATAAAATTCACTTCTTAACCTCATCCTTTAATTAAAATCCACTTAATAAAGGCTTGATATATAATGAATTTAATCCCTAACCATGGATTAAGTTGAGGTATCTTCCTCAGCTTAAGTGTTCTCATCTATTATCCTTCTATTAGGATGGTGTAATGAGTCCACTAATATGTGATTAGAGATTAAACTCATTAATTAACACTAAACAAAAACCCAAAAACATCTAATTAATCACAAGTAGGTTAATGATCTTAAACCTGCATCATCATGGTAATTAAGTTGAGATGCTTATCTCATACTTAAGTATGCTCATTATCCCTAATCAGGGAGGATATAATGAGTTTACAAGCCTTTGATTTAGGCTTAAGCTCATTAACTTATGCAAAACACCAAAAACAATAAAAAACTGAAAACACAAAACAAACAATAATCGTCTCTTTCGGGATTCTTTTCTCATCACACTCATTCATAAACGAGATCTTGCTTCTTCCGTCTAATGCAAGACAGTTAGCACTCGAGCCAGACGAGTCATACACTTGAGCATAGACAAGTAAGCAGTTCACAGTCATTTCATCCAGTCTCTTTGAGTCGAACTACGGTGTTCTGACTTCCTCATTGCACGAGAGGATACGTAGGCATAACTTAACAGTTATCGAACAAAAGTCTCTTTGTCTTCCCCCTCTTCCAGCTCTCTTTTCTAAAGCCTCAGTTCCTGAGCAATTCTCCTTTTTGCACTGACATTTGTACATCCATTCTTAGCTTTTGCACACAGATAGCACATACACCTACCCCTTTTAAACACAATCTTATAAGTGTGGATCCCGTCGAGTACGACGGATAATCTGGGTGCTAATACCTTCCCAGGTTGTAACCAACCCCCTTTCTCAGTTTCTCTGGTTCGCAACCGTCTTATCAATCTTTTTTCTAGGTTTATGTAGCATTACCTTTCCTTCAGGATAAAAATGCCTAGCTGGCGACTCTATTCACTTCACTTTCATTCTTCTCCTTTCGCCGACCGTTCGCGTCTGCACCAGGATGCAAATTTTCGGGAGCGATAGGTACCTCTTGAATAGGATTCTATCTAAAATTGCCCATTTCGTAAAGGAATAATAGTAGATAGTAAAGATTTGCTTTGTCCGTTTTATGTTGCGGCTCTTGAGACTTTAGGCCACTTGCTGATAAATTGCATTGTCGCAAGGTTGGTTTGGAAGGATATTTCTATTTGGTGTGGTTGTGAGGAAGTTGGGGTTTTGAATTTCAATAGTATTTTTTTGCATTGGTGGGAGTTTGGTAAATCGAATAAAGTTAGGAGAGGTAGAGAAGGTAGTTTTTGGTTGGCAATTTATTGGTCTATTTAGATAGTCAGAAATGATATCATTTTTTGTAACTCTCTTTGGAACATTGTTGACATAGTGTGGAAGGTTAAATTTTTTATTTGTAAGTGGTCTAGGATGTGATATATTACTCAATCCAATTGTGGCCTCTACGATTTCGACAAGGACCCCTTATTTTTCATGTCGTAGGTACATTTGGTTTGTAATCTCTTTTGCTCAGGCGAGTTTTTTCTCGGCCTTTCTTTTGTAATCAGGTGGAGTACCCTTTGTACTCATTCTATATATCACTTGCTTGATAAAAAAATATTATATACTTTAGTGCGGAATAGAATAGATAATACAAATATGTATATAATTACAAGATCTACGACATATTAGTATATGAGATAGGAGATTGCAGGAATAATTGGACCTATTGAGAAAGGTTTTGTTGAAGGTAATCCTGAAAGTTAGAAATTGTAGAGACAAATGACCGACACTTATTGGCTTGTGGATCTTCCTCAACCGGTACTCCTAATGCCTTGAACACTCTTTAGATGGGGAGAAGAGGTAAAATTCTTGTGTACGGTATATTGAGGACCATAATCTATACATAGTGTGATGACCAATTAGGGTTCCCATTATTCCCAATTAGGCCATCCTGACAGCCACTCATATTTGCGCCCATATCCAATTATTTAATTTATTAATTTATTAATTAATTAAATAATTCCTAAATAAAATCTAAATAACCTTTTAACCTTATTTGATCATATAATTTATTCAAGGCACTTTATTTGATAAAATGGATAATATAATTAAATAAATATATTTGGCCACATAATTATTGGAATAATATTAAATCCGTAAAATATTTCAACAATCTCCCACTTGGCCAATATATCTTAATAATTATATCATAATTCTTTAGGCGTGCATATGAGTGTTATTTATCATTAGATTTCAACTTTACAATCTGGTTTACCTCATACATCAAGTATGAGACCATCACGGATATCGTCACTAACGTATAATCTGACAGAACCCCGATGACCACCATATCAACGTACTTGATAACATAGATTAATATAGATGAGCAGCATAAAAATTTCATGTAATGTGATCTCTGAATCATGCCTATTTCCAATTGGTCCAACTGAATTCTTTATTGAGATCAAACTGAAGTTTACAAATTCAATATTCGCACAAATGATACAGAAATGGTTATAACAATAACAACTTCATAAACTTTATTTTTGCAGATAATCTTAACAATAAGTTTGCATCGATATCAAAACAATATTATAAAACGTAAGGAATGAGTGACTCCCACTAATGAAGGACATCCTTAGTGACAACAATCATATAAAATACCTTATATGTCAAGTCTTTGATTAGTAAGTCATCTAGCATACCATTTCTATCTATATGTTATATCCTTCAACAACAACAACTTATAAGTCAATGAACTTTATAAAACAATTGTTGAAACATTATCCGACAAGCTTATGTCACAATATAGCCTGAGTTGTCTTTCAAAACGTTTTACTATATGCAACCATGTGACATAAATACTTATAGTTATTACTTGAATTAGGATATCCATTATATATAGACATCCAAAAGAATCAGAGTTGAACATCTTGATGATCTCCAAATCATTCAATCTCTAATATGTGAGCACAAGTTCCTTTGTTCTCTATAACAATCATTATGGTTGTCTCATTTCAATAATTCAAATTTTGAATTTTCGTATCTACCAAATGATCTCATTATATATACGCTTATTCTGAATGTATATACATAAGATTCCCAAAAGCCAAAAAAGTATAGAAAAAAACTTTATTTTCTAAATTTCCAGATTCTTTTATTTTGGACAATGATTGAGACTTAATAGTCTCCCTTGATAATTGAGACATACCCTAGTTTATTGTCTTTAATGTCAGTTTTATATTCAACTTTATTGATATATACATAAATAGTTTGTGATAATTGGATGATACCTTGAGAATAATATCTAAGTATTTAAATACCTAACACAAAAGAAATGTGCCCAAGATCTTTCATCGCTAAACTTTTCTTAGAGATTTATTGGTTTCACACTACAATCATATATCATTACTGACTATATAAAATAAAATCGACACATTAAACTAGTAAGATAAACTTACTCCCACACTGAACATGTAAAACCCGATAATTTTTCATAATAGAATCTCAAAATCAAACGAGACAATTACATTATGAAATATTTTGGTATCACTAATGAGACAATTTATTAACTCATAAATGGATTTTCATTGTTCGCAAACTATAAACTTTATATCTATTGACACAAAGTTTTCTCTCGTTGCACCATATTGTATATCTTAATGTCGTCATTAAGAAACACTAACTTGATATCCATCTTATGAATCTCCAAAATTATAACAAGTAACAAGTGTCACAACTATCATAATAAAATCTTTCAATCATAACGAATAGAATTTCTCTTTTTAGTTAATTCTTTATGACACTTGATGCTCTAATTCTTGAGGATATTGAGTTTGATCTTCAAGAATTAATTTCTTAATTTAATTGAGAGAAAGAAAAATAATATCCTTATGAGGGTCCAAATTTGCTATACAAATAAAAACTATATGAATTGAGTTAGAATCAATTCTTTTCACTAAGTTTTGTTCTTTGACAGTATCTCTCCCCTAAACTCAATATTTTCAAGAAACATTATAATATTTGTCTCAAAATATTTTGTAACTTGGGACTAAGGTTTATATTTCTCAAACTTTTCAACAATTCTAGATTGTCACAAGTCATGACTGAATTAACTATAATAATATTTGAATTTAAAATACAAATTGAATTCATCATTTAAAGAAAAGGAAGTTATCATATTAAAACAAAATTTTATTCATTCACCAAATTGTCTTTTAAATCTAAAATAGTTAAATAATAATAGTAATATTAATAATAATAATAATAATAATAATAATAATAATAATAATAATAATAATAATAATAATAATAAAACATCAATCTTCACCAAATTTGTCTCTTTTAAATTGATGTATCTTTCAACACCATTGAATATATGTCAGTTCAAATCATATTTTCTTATTATTCTTTATTTTCCCTTATCCTTTGAGGTATTTACCGAATGAACACTATTTTATTTTCTCTTGCTTCAATCTTTTCTTTATTGCACACTTTATGAAATTATTATATTAAAGAATAATTTCTAACTTTAATAGTTATAAACTTAATTGTGCAAAGAGAATACCATATGTTAAATTTTCGACAAAATCACCTAATTGACGAAACTATAGCGCTTTAGCAAGATTAAAAGTTTTATAATGTGCTTATGATATTTTCTTTGCTTAATAATCTTAATGAAAATACACCACTTCAATGAGAATTTGTCTTTCTCTTTATTGCTTTAGAAACACTAGAATTTAAGCAAATATAATATGAAAAATTTATGTCATCTTAAATAATACCTCTAATGTCTCTGGATTACAAAACTTTAAGATCAAAGACTTGTGAAATTTTGAGTGTACTCACTTTTTAAACTTGAGTCTCACTTTAAATATATTAATTGTGAGAGAATTTGAGTTTCTCAATCCTTATGTAAGGTCTATATCCAAGAACATAATATTCATATTTTATTCCTAAAAATTATTAACTTTTGAGAATCAAAATATAGCTTATTTTGCAGATACATAAACTATATTAGTTTATAGATTACCATAAAAAAATGTACTCACCAAAATACCAAGTGCATCATTCATGTCAAGTCTTTTAGACAACAACATAAATTGCTAGTGATATTTTGTTACAATGATAAAACATTGACAATTAATATTGATAAACAATAAATTCTTACAATCGCCACATGTTTACCTTATATGTGTGAGTGCAATCAAATAAACACTTGAAAGATTTACACTCATACAACATCATTACTGATACGTGAATAAATTATTATATAGACATTCATCTTTACTTATAAATTAAAAATCTCAAACAAGATACCAAACACACTATTAATTCTCAATATTTGATTGCAATAATTAACTGTAAACGGTACTTTCACGCAATGATTAAATATTAGTAATAAGTCTGGTCTTATAATGGATGTCTTTGACATCAATCATTATCCACATTAATAAAATTAATAATTACTACATATTTACCATCACAGGTATACAATTGTTCGGCTAAACCGTGTCTTCCTTTTGGCCGACCATAACAGTTCGCATGAACAATTATAGACTATATCTTTTGTAATTCCGATTGAATCAAATTTACACAACAAAGATTACTTTTGCAACATGTTGTTTCAATCAACTCAACCAAAATTGCTAGACAAATTTAAAAGGTTACCTACAAATGTAGGTCGTATTCATTTAAGATGTCGTTTAGTAATAATAATAATAATATTTCTGTAAAGTCCTTAGTGTGAGAATAAATTTCCAATAAAACATAATTTTTATGAATTTATACAAATTGCATAATTAATAAAAATTGTATAAAACTTAATAACAATCAACTCAAATAATATAATTATGCTAAATGCATAACTTCAAATCAGATAAATATTTAATAAAATTATATATACACAAAATAAATTCACATATACACCAAATATGTTAAACAAATTCACATATACACCAAATAATTCTTTAAATAAATCATTTTACAATCAACAAAACCAATTGTAAAATCCAAAGTATCCAAAGTTTAAATAATCAAATCTCTAGTTTTACCTAATAATTTTGAGACATTCAAAATAGTAAAAAAAAATCCATAATTAATATATTAGAACTAAATATATATTAAACAAATTAGTATTTGTCTTATCTCTCAAAAATCTGGATCTATGTGCAAATTTTATGTGAATCAAATTGAAAGATAAAACAATAATTTAACAATCAAATAAAGAAGATTTGATAATAAAACCTTTTTTTTTTAATTCAAAACCAAGAATCAAATCATCATTGTAAGATTTAAATTCAATATTTATATTTATCAAATAATTGACATAAATATATATTTCTAAATATATACTCTCTAGACACAAATAAAGTGTTGAAAATAAAAATCTTTAATGAAATATATTTTTTATGATTCTAAATTATTGATCATAACTATATATAAGATTCCAAATATGTTTAGCATAATATATATTAAATAGCACATCTCTCAAAGTGTCCGCGGTTGATTTTGGCGAACAACCTCTGGTTTCCAATTTATGTTAAATTGTTTTACTTGTAGGATCAACCATACAAATCCTAGGACATAAGCGCGAAGTTTGTCGAAAAAATATAACGTTGATACTCTTTGTGATTTCACTTTTGTTAGGTTTTTTTATGTATGATTCTTATGGTTAAGTACAAGGGTAAAAATTTTGGCGAAAACTTAAAGAAAGTAGATTCTGACAATGCGTAAGGCAAATTACAAAGCAAAGTTCTTAAGGGAAACTTAAAAGTATAGAGAATTTGACAATGCAGAAAGTTAAATGGCGAAGAACAAGTAAATGACTTGCAAATGTAAATGAATTTTAAATAACTTAAAATTTTATTAAAACTGGATAAAGTAAATTGGTGTTGCACACATACATTTTCCAGAACAAGACTCTTTTCTCACACACAGGTACTTTGAGTATTTTTACAGGAAGTCTGTACAAGGTTTTCACACACACATTCTGACAAGAAACTGCTTTATTTATACATGAATAAAATAACTGTCAACTAACAGACAAATCCTACAAATACGCCACTTGGCCTTCGACATGTCATCTTTCCACCAAACTCTTCCACGCGTCCTTCTGCCAAACGTGTCAACTTTTGAAATTTGAATGTTTTCTCCTACATCGAAACGACGCATCTCTTTAAAGTTGTCGAATTTTTCGAAAACGAGACTAACGTTGTCGGAATGTCGAAAATGACATTGCTAATTGATCCTGTCGAAAATATGCCTTCTTCATCTTCCGAAAACTTCAGAAAACAATATCTTCACTTGCTTGGTAAAAATTGATCCCTGAAACGTCTTCTCCTTTTTCATTCGAAATATATCATTTTAATCTTCATTTCATGGTGTCAAAAATCCTTGTCTACAAATTGTCCCCCAGCAAAGAGTTTTCGACTAATCCCTGGAGAAAGATCATTTGCTGTCGATGAATCTTTTTGATGCCATGTTGCCTTTATCAATTTTATCATTTCCAAGACTTGACAGTTCAAATCCCTAAAAGCTCATCATTGCGCTTTTCTCAAAACGTCAACCTTAGCCCACGTTTCTAACATCACCCCCTCATTCCCTAAAAGCTAAGAGGTCGTAGGTGTTTCAACTGCCTTCAACTTAACTTTCCACAAAATTTTTGCCACGTGGTCCATGATCTTAAGCCAAAACTCAACTGTTTCAATCTTCTTTCTCTATAAATAGCCATTCATAACCTTCTTCAAACTTTTTCATGCATTTCTCTCCCTCTTCATTCTCAAACAAAAGAAAACCCATTTTCTAAAAACTTCAAAAGTCTCTCTTCACAATAATGTCTTCATCCAAACCTTCCAGCAGCAAGAAAACTTCAATTTCACATCCATACGCTCACAGATTGACTGAACCCAACATCATTGGAAATCAACAATACATTCCAAAACCTCCTAATGAGAAAGAGAAAGCAAGCATCTACAAATCCCAGGAATTAATTCCAATTCTTGTTTCTGGTACTTGCCATGAAATATTAGGTCCTCTCCCTAACCCAGACACAAACCCAGATAGGCTGAGAGAATTCTTTCCTTCTTATCAGCGTCTTAAACCCATAGGTGTTGGGGTTAGGCCTAAACCTTCTACAGAAAACCCTAAGGAAATAGAGCCGAATATTGATGCATAACTAAACCTATGTTATTTACATAACGCTAGGATGTTTAGAGCCTTCCCTAGGTCGAAAGATCTTTCAGACTATATAGATTGGTTAAGTAAGGTTGAGAAAATCAAGGCACCATTTTGTAAAGAAATAGGAATTTTCGACCTTATTCAGATGTCGAAAGTAGGAATTAACATTTCCCCCAACATGTTGTTTGCTTCCTTCTATTTTTGGGATAACACATACAATACTTTCCACCTTCCCTGTGGAATGGTCACCCCTACCCTCTTCGACATAGCTTTCATTGTTGGACTAAGTCCTTTAGGAGAAAATTTCGACCCTACTATTTTGAACCAAGATATTATAAAGTTCGACACCAACAAAGCCTCATATTCTGCGTTTACAGACCACTACCATGACAAGACCACTACAAAAGTCTCTGACAAAGAGCATCTAGCCTTCCTGACTTTATGGCTTTCGAGGTTCGTCTTTTGTTCTCGATCTTTCCAGGTATCCAAACGTTTTATCACTATGGCTAATCAACTCCACCAAGGAACAAAACTATGCCTAAGAGAAATGATTTTGGCAAACCTTTATGAATCGCTAAGTGAGAGCGTAAGCTTCCTGAAGACCGTGAAAGAGAAATGCAACCTTAGCGTATCAGGGCCAATTTGGATTTTGCAATTGTGGCTCAATGCCACTTTTGAAGCCTTTTTCCCTGTCAAGAATGACATAAACGAAGATGAAGTGAAGGATAAGGCTGTCGAATGGCCTCGCCTGGTACAAATGACCCCAACTGAGGAAGGGATTAGAATTTTCCAATCTTTCACCAGTTATATCATGATGTTCTTCAAAAGATACAATTTCACTCACTCCATGGCACCTTTTGCCAACAGGACAATTGGACCTGAATGGTTTACCAAACAACCTCCCTTTGAGATACAGCAGGACAAAAATAGATTCACTATGCCAAAATTGACTTTTAACAGCGCACCTTAGACAACGCTTTATAAAGAAAGCGCTGTCTAAGGTTAAAATTAAAAGCAAAACACGGAAATTGTTCAAAAACAATAAAAAACACGCTGCTAAAAGTCCTACCTTAGACAACGCTTTTGAAAAAGCGCTTTCTAAGGTAGCCTTAGACAACGCTTTTAGAAAGCGCTTTTAAAGGTAAGCCTTAGACAACGCTTTTTCAAAAACGCTGTCTAAAGTCTTTCAATTTTAAAAAAAATTAAAATCAAAAGCGTTGTCTAAGGTCAACCTTAGACAGCGCTTTTAAAAAGCGCTGTCTAAAGCGCTGTCTAAGGGCCCCCTTAGGAAGCGTTTTTCTCAAAAGCGTTGTCTAACGTCTAATTAAAATTAAATATCAGACTCAGTTTCTATTTTGTTCTTTCTGTTCTTTCATTTTCCCTCAAGCGAACATGATTAACCTAAACATGAGAAACTCCATAAACCTTGAATCCACTTCCATTTTCGGTTTCGATCATTGAAGACGTTTTTGAATCCACTTCCATTTTCAGTTTCGATCATTGAAGACATTTTTGAAGACTCCAAACTATAATCCACAGCTCCATACTACTCTATATCGCACCGGATTTGAAAATCAATTTGAATTGGTTCTGACTCATTATTCATCGGAGAAGAAATGTGTAGTCGGGGATCGCAAAACCGACTATCTGGTAACTCTTTTGGATCTTGTTTTTCTGCTCTCATATTTACCATGATTGCTACCATGGCTACTATATATGTTGTCGGACGGTTAGTTCTCTTCGTTCTTCATCATCGTCAATTTCAGTTTCGGCTTTTCGTTAGCCTTTATCTTGTGTTATGGCATTTGCAAGCTATGGCAGGATGCGGATAGTAGGGTGTATTTAATCGAACAGCTCGAAAAAAGAACCGGTCAGGTATAATGTTACTTTTCTTCTCTGGAGCAGCCGTAAGCTATGAGGCACGGACACCCGAACACGACACTGACACTGACATTGGTGATAATTTGAATTTTGAAAAGAATAAATTAAATGTAGTCATAAGTGTCGGTTTCAGACACAGGGACACATTTTTCAGAGGAGTTGGTGCTACATAAGTCGTAATCTATTAGCATTGACACTTAATGTTGAAAGCGTTTATGGTGTTTGACAATTGTTGATATTCATCCTGACATTATTATATATAGTTACATTCAAATGCTTCTATTGGTATCAATGTTGTGTTGTATCCATTGTTCTTGTATGTGTTGCGGCTTCAAAGGTTGTATTGATACATTGCATAGCAAATATGTATGTGTTTTGGCATTGAAACGAGTTATATTCTATTTAGAATTGGGTATTTGGCATCAAAATTTTGATATTGAATAAGGTGTGCTTTGGTTTTTGGTAAGTTTGTATCACGTTTAGTAAATTTTTGTATTCTTGAGGGTAGTTGCTTGTGATTTTATTTCTTTTTAATTTTAAGTTATCGTCATAGGATGTCAATGAGGCAGTATAGTTCATCCGATTTCAGGGTCATCCTGCCGTATCTATTGATGATACATTGAAAATCATAGCCTGCAGGTAATTTTTCTTATAGGTTTGGTATTGTCAATTTAGTTGTGGTTGCTAAGTTCAATTTTGGCTGCTGTATTATTTTGACATTTACCTGAGGTTATTGTTAACATAATCTTAATTTTAGGGAACAACAAAAGAAGTTGTCTTCCCTAGAGATGGAATTAGCTGTATCTAGAAAGGAAGGTTTTGTTTCAAAGCAATCATCAGCTAACAATGAGAAGCAACCTACAAAAAAGATACTTTTGGTTATTGGAGTAATGACAACATTTGGTCGAAAAAAGAACAGAGATGCAATCCGCAAGGCATGGATGCCGACAGGTACATTTTTCATTGGCTTGGTTTCATTTAGCCGGACCGCTGCATTTTATCACTCCCAGTTTAATTCATTGGAAGCCATGTTATCTGCATAAAGATTTTAGGGTATGCTTAGGTTTTGTAGTTTGGTTTCAGATTACTGAAATTATTAGCTAGTAGCTACTATTGAATAATCATGACTGTCTGATGGTTAGGTTTTCTTCTGTTTTATCATTTCCAATTTCATACCTGAATGAAAAATGACTAATAAGTTTAAACTGGTTTAAGGATGCATTCTCTGCAAAGTCAGAACTCGATAATTAACAGTTAGGTGTAACTCACTTCTCAGTTTCAAGCAATGCACTATTCTTTAATAACTTTTGTTACTCGTTTCTGTATCGTATAGTTTATTTTGGTTTATAAATTTGTGTGCTTTATAACTTATTTTGGTTTATAAATGTCAGCATGACTAGTCATATGTTCAAATAAATTACAGAATTAGTCGTTCTTTGAAATTTTACGATATAAAATCTAGCTTCTGTATTTTAGTCTTTTTGTAGAAGCCTTATCTGAACATATTGCTGCCCTATCTGCAGGTGCATCTATAAAAAACCTTGCAGATCAGAAAGGAATCATTGTGAGATTTGTAATAGGAAGAAGGTATAATTTTGGAGGTTCAAATTGAAATTTATCAAGTGAATGACTTCTTAGTTTTTTTGTTTGATTGACAATTTCTTTCTATACAGTGCAAACCATGGAGACAGTTTGGACAAATAGATTGAAAGAGAAAATAGTCAGACCAATGACTTCATCATTCTTGTATGTTGACTTCTATAATAATAGTTTTATGCAATTTCTTTTGATAGGTGATAAAATATAATAAATTCTTCCATGGATGATAGATACATGTATTAGAGATACTTTTCATTGTAAAAAAATCTTGGTGTGATAGAAGTATGGATTACAAACTTCTTTTTTTAGCGAAGGAAAGGAGGGTAGACTAGATATAGAACATCCCAATAGTTAGAGGTGAAGGGAAAACCGGGAAATCTGTAAGTTAAACCATTGACGGTTTTACATTGTCTATTATTAGATACGATCCAAGACAAGATATGGTATTGTTGTTTCATTCATGTATTTAACCTTATTTAGCCAACAACTGTTCTCCCCCTTTTTCTGGACTGGTTGGTATTTGGATGTATGGCATGTAAGTTTTATACAAATAATTTAATATATATGTGTTAGAGTTATTGCAGCTCCATTGGTGATGAGAGCAATGTGAAGCTGCAATGGAAGAAACAAGCAAGAGTTTCTTGAAACCTCTTGTTGCAAAGGAAGAAGAAGAAAAGCTATTGATTATAGTGATAAGACTTAATTCATTGATTAAAAGATATTACACATGCTGCATATATATACAGTCAGCTAATGAGCTGAGGTGGCAGGAAACAGTTGGTTAGAGTTTGTTAAAATCTCTAACTAACTTAAAAACTAATCTACCCTATTTAATTCTCTAATATCCCCCTCAAACTGAAGTATGTGAAGAAGACTGAACCACCTTGAGTTTGTCTCGCAGTAGTTGGAAGGCAGTAGTCCCTAGGGGCTTAGTAAGAGTATCAGCTAACTGTAGTGCATCAGGCACATGTTGAACTTTTAACTTGCCAACAACTACCTTTTCTCGAACAAAATGGATGTCCAGCTCAATATGTTTAGTTCTTGCATGAAGAATAGGATTGTGGGAAAGGAGAACAGCACTAATGTTATCACATAGCAACATAGGAGGATGAAAGGGAATGTGCAATTCTGTTAGAAGAGACTCCAACCACAAAAGTTCACCAGTAGTGTAGGCTAGAGCTCGATACTCAGCTTCTGTACTGGATCTGGAAACAAGAGACTGTTTCTTAGATCCCCAAGCAATCAAATTGGGACCAAAGAAAATACATGAGCCAGATGTAGACCTCCTGTCATCTGGGTCTGTAGCCCAATACGAGTCACTGTAGGCTCTAACAGAGAATTTGGAGAGTGTTTGAGAAGGAGATAGAAGTAGACCATGTGTGTGTGTACCACTCAGATATCTGAGCAATCTCCTCACAACCATCGAATGAGTATCCAGAGGATTTGCCATAAACTGGCAGGCTTTGTTCACACTGAATGAAATGTCTGGTCTTGTGAGTGTAACATACTGCAGTGCTCCCACTATAGACTTGTACAAAGAGGGATCAGAAAACTGAGGTGAGTCATGTTTACTCAGCTTGCAATCACTTAGCATGGGTGTTGGAACTCCTTTTGCTTGATCCATGTTTGCTCTCTTGAGAAGATCCTTGATGTACTTTGATTGATTTAAGCACAAGGAACCATCAACACCATATTGTACCTCAATTCCTAAGAAATATCTTGGTCTGCCAAGTCTTTTGAGGGCAAACTCTTGATGTAACTTTGTAATCAGTTTGTCAACCAGATCTGGACTTGAACCTGTGACAAGTATATCATCTACATACACTAAAGCATATAAAGTAACACCAGACTTAGAGTAGATAAACAGAGAATGATCACATTTTGAGGTGGTAAACCCAAAGAGAAGAAAAGCTTGATGAAGTTTCTCATACCAAGCCCTTGGGGCCTGTTTAAGCCCATAGATAGCTTTTTGCAGTTTGCACACCAGGGACTTATCAGAGCTTACAAAACCAGTGGGTTGTGTCATATATACTTCTTCTTGCAATGTGCCATTGAGGAAGGCATTGTTGACATCTACTTGCTGTATATCCCATTTGTAAGTAAGGACAAGAGTTAGTATAACTCTGATAGTAGTAGGTTTGACAACAGGAGAGAAGGTTTCAGTGTAATCAAACCCAAGCTCCTGATGAAAACCTTTTGCAACAAGCCTAGCCTTGTACTTGTGAATGGATCCATCAGCATTCTGTTTGATCTTGAAGACCCATCTGCACCCTACAGTTGTTCTATCTGGAGGAAGAGTGTTTAAAGTCCAAGCATTGTTGGCTAGCAAGGCATTAAACTCCTCAGTCATGGCTTGTTTCCATTCTGGTTTAGTTAAGGCTTGTTTAGCACTAGTTGGCTCAGCTTCTGTATGGGCTATGAAAACTCTAGGTTTGGACTTTCCAGTTTTAGATCTTGTCTGCATATGGTGGTTATTTTCAGTGATGGAAGTTGGTGGTAGTTCAGATCCAATAGAAACAGACTGAGATGAGGAAGAAATAGGAATACAGGAAGAGATGGTGAGTTCATTGGAGTCAAATGACAGTTTAGGAGTGTTACCATTTAATGAGGGTGGTTTGGTGCTAGGAGTAGAATTGTGACTGAGGTTCTCAATATTAAGAGGAGAGTGGTCTGTGGGAACACCACTTGGTAGCTTAGTAGACTCTATGTTTGAGAAAGACCTTTGAGCATGAGAAGTAGAACTTTCCACAGGGCTATTAGCTATAGTATGGTGGGTAAAAGACCTAGTGAGATTGTTGACAGGTTGATTAGACTGCTGACTTGTATCAGCATAGCTTCTACTTTTGCCAGGTTGTACACAACTTTGTGAACTTACTTCAGCAGATAGTGGTATTGCATTAATGAGTAGAGTGTTAGTAGTTTGTGGAAGCCTGTGCTGCTGAGGTGATATGGACATGACCTGAGGTGCTGTAGGGCCCCTAGTATCCTCAGATATGGGCTCAAGGAGCTAATCTTGTGTAGTAGCCTGAGTGTCTTGTCTCTGTGAATTATGCAATATTTGAGTAGCATGCTGATAGGACAGAGGAGCTAGAGAAAGAGAAGAGGCTACTTTAGTGATTTCAGGTACCTCAACTCTTTGGCCAGTGGTCTTTGTCTTGAGATAGGGAAACATTTGTTCATTGAAAATAACATCTTTAGAAACATACACTTTGCCATCCTTGTTCATGCATCTGAAGCCTTTATGTTGAGGGGAAGGACCAAGGTAAACACACTCTTGACTTCTGAGTTGTAATTTGTGCTTATTGAAGGGTCTCAAGTGTGGAAAGCATAAGCACCCAAAAACTTTCAGTGTAGCATAGTCTGGTAGCTGTTGATATAAAGCATGATAGGGAGAGCTAAAGTTGACTAATGAAGCAGATGGCAGTTTGTTGATGATGTGCACAGCAGTTGTAAAACTGTAATCCCATAGTGAGATAGGCAGAGAGGCATGAGCAAGCATAGTTAAACCCATTTCCACAATATGCCTGTGTTTTCTCTCTACTGTCCCATTCTGATGGGAAGTATGAGGGCAAGTGATTCTATGACTAACACTAAGATCATTCAAATACTTGGTAAATGGCCTATACTCACCACCAAAATCAGATTGTACAGCTTTAATTTGTGTTTTGAATTGAGTATTGACAAAGCTATTAAACAATTTAAAAGCATGTAAAGCATCACTTTTCTGTTTTAAGAGGTACAACCAGGTATACTTAGAGTATGCATCCACAAAGGCAATGTAATACCTAAATCCTGTACTAGATACAGTTGGAGAGGGATCCCACAAGTCAGTATATAGAAGTTCAAAGGGCTGATTATACACAGTGCCAGAGCAAACAGTCTATGAGACTTGCCAAGACTACAAGAAGTGCAAACTGAACTTTCATTTTTATTAGAATGAGAAATGTTACACAATTTCAGGATTTTGCTTACAGTATTTAAATTGGCATGCCCTAGCCTATGATGCCATAGTGTATTCTTATTACATTTGCTAGAACTAGAATCAATTGAATCAGAAACAACATAAGACTGAATACTAGCAGAGGAATTTAAACTGACATTATTGAGAAGAGAAACTTTGGCCTCTAAAGCTTTCTGCTTGAAACAGTACAAACCACAAGTGTCAAGAACTCCTTTAGCAAGGATTTTCCTAGAAGCCTGTGATTTTATGAAGCACTTGTCAGGAAGAAACTCAAATATTACATTGTTATCAAGAGAGAATTTTGAGACAGACAACAGATTTCTTGTTATAGAAGGAACATGAAGAACATTGTTGAGAGTAAGAATACACTTAGGCATGAATGAAGATTGAAACCTAAGATTACGAATGGACTCAATGGTGAGAGTTTGTCCATTGCCTACATACACTCTATTATGACCTGTATAGGGCTTACTATTGGATAAAATAACAGCATAAGGTGTGAGATGATGAGATGCACCTGAGTCTGCAAACCATGATTGGGAATCTAGCTCAGAGGGCAAGTGATACTCTTGAGTGTAACCATGGTTTTTGCTTGTAGTAGCCATCATGGCAATACCCTGTGTGGCTTATGATGTGGAACCAGTCTTATGCTTGGAACCAGAGTTGGAGCTTTCTGCATTATGGTCTGAGTGAGAAGATACAAAGTTTTCATCAAACATGTGCCAACAACTGGTGACTGCATGACCATATTTCCCACAGAGCTGGCAAGTTGGTCGATTGCTAGTGACATAGCGCCATCTTCCTCTAATTCTGCCACGAGCGAATCTTCCTCTACTTCGATTTCCATTGAAACCTCCTCTGGAGGTGTTGTCAGCTTGACTTGTATGAGCCACATTTGCAGCTATGGTGGTGACAGCAAGTTCTTCATGAAACTTGTCGAGCTGTGCTTCTTGCATATACAACAGAGCTTCCACATCACAAATTGAGGGAGGGATATGGTAGCCATACATCTGCATTAAAAACGGATTGTATTCCTCCGGAAGCCCTTGAAGAATTGAATCAACCTGGTCTTGTTCCGTGATTGTGTCACCAACAGCTAATAATGAATTTGCAATAGCTTTAATTCTTAGCACATACTTAGTAATCGATCTTGTACCTTTCTTGGTGGATTTAAGCTTAACCCGCAATTGTCGAACCCGTGCCTTCATCTGTGCATTGAAGAACTGATGAATTTTGTCCCATACTTCAAAGGCATGCTTACACGCAAGAACTCTTGGTAAAACTGATTCGGAAATCGTGGAAAGCAGCCATATGAACAATGCTTGATCTTGCACAATCCAAGCCTCATAATCTTCAGATATCACATCATCAAGACGATCTTGATCCGACTTATACTTCATAGGAATCTTAGGGTTCACAACCAAGCGATGCATCTTCTGCGAGAGAATAACCCCTTCGACCTATTGATTCCACAACAGATAGTTGTTTTCTTGAAGCTTCACTGAGATTTTAGGTACGAATCCGCTCGACGATTTTGTAGAGCCGAATCCATTTGAGACTCCTTGCGACGGCGTTGAATCACGTGCGAACGACGCATTGTTATCAGAAGAAGCCATGGAAGCTAAGGTTTAAGAACCAGATGAACAAGCGATGAAGAAGAAAAGGAAGACAACACAAACGAATTCCGAATACTCACTTGCTTACCCCCAAGAACTGAGAAGGGAAGCGTGATTTGATCGAGATACGAATGATACTATGTTAGAGTTATTGCTGCTCCATTGGTGATGAGAGCAATGTGAAGCTGCAATGGAAGAAGCAAGCAAGAGTTTCTTGAAACCTCTTGTTGCAAAGGAAGAAGAAGAAAAGCTATTGATTATTGTGATAAGACTTAATTCATTGATTAAAAGATATTACACATGTTGCATATATATACAGTCAGCTAATGAGCTGAGGTGGCAGGAAACAGTTAGTTAGAGTTTGTTAAAACCTCTAACTAACTTAAAAACTAATCTACCCTATTTAATTCTCTAATAATATGCAACAAGCCGGTAGGTCAAACACAAGTAAATAGGAGGTAAGGGAAGGAAGGAACTGAAGGAATAGGTAGGGAAGGGAGTGGGCCCAAACAGAAGGGCCTACTTACCTATGAGAGAAAGAAACATGAAATGAGAGTGAGAAGGAAAAAAAGGTGGAGTGGGAAAATAACTCTGAGAACAATGGGCATCATTTGAGTGGAGAGTGGGAGGTGAGGATCATACAGAATGAGGAGTGAGATGGATATATGGCGATTAGTGGTAGTGTAGTCTACTCTAGTAGACAGTAACTGAATGAGGTTGTCTTGCTTTTGAAGGAAGAGGGTAGGAAAGACATATTGAAGAAAGGTTTCTTCCTCAGGAAAGGAAGGGGTGACAGTAGGCCTCTATATTTTCTATTTTCTTCATTGTTGTAACTGTAAGGAATTTCTATCAGTTTTCCTAAATATTGGTCCATTTTTTGCTTATCTTTTTGTACACTCTAAAATTACTATCCAAATCACGGTGCCATACATATCCATAATTTTGCTTCTCTCTATCTGTCTTTTCCATGGTAACATTCATATATTAGTGTTTGTCTGATATCTATAGGTACTTTCGACATGCTTCAGGCGAGGTCTATGTCATTTCAAAAGCATTGACTCAGTTTATTTCAATAAACAGGTACAGTATTCCATTATATTTTATGTGGTTTTTCTATTTGTTTTCAGAGTTGTGAGTTTTCAAAATGGTTGTAAAATTATATGTTTTCTCTGCTGATTTATTCTCCGTACATATGCACATGATGATATAAGCACCGGATCATGCTTTATCGGGCTGGACGTGATGCACCTTGATGAAAATAAGTTCTGCTGCTCATCCTGGTACACAGGTTTCTTTTCCTCTCACAATCAGATACACATGCTTAGAATTTATATGGTTAGGTGTTAGATCCCTATCCGTTCAATTTAAAGTTTTAAGACATTTGATATTTCTATGGTAGCAAAAGAGAAACTAGTTAATTATAGAAGTGTCATCTTGATATGAGGGAAAATATTTTCTATTTTGTTTGATATTTTCATCAATCATAGAAGTGTCATATTGTTTTTAATTATTATTATTATTTTTTAAAACGTTTATATAAAAACTGAAAAATGCTATTTTTGATACAAGTAATAAAAATAAAATTGCATTTTTAACTTTTTAATTAAAAATTAAAATCTTTTCTCAAAATAGACTCTTCCTTGTAGAAAATTGTACCAGAAAAAAATTAGGCATGTCCTTGTTTTTATTGGGATATCACTACTACTGCAAAGTTGCAATTAGACTTTTTAGATCAGATTGTTTTCAATGACTTGAGATTAATTAAGGTTAGGCTAACAGGATCACTTTTTAACAATTGGTGATGAATTTTGGCAGTTTATACCGTTCCAATGAAATTAATTAAATTGGTTTTCCTCCCATCTTTCAGGGTTAATTTGTGCAGCAGTATGACGACTTGACAACTTGCCACTGACCATTTGAGTGATATACTAAGAATGTATAGGAAACAAAAGCCCTTTACTTCAACCATGAAGCTTTTTGCTTTAGGTGATTTTCCTCTCTCATATGATTGTTCAACAGGACAGGACGTTGATTCTTTGAGTTGAAGGCCAGAACGGTTGGTTATGAACTCTCCCTTTGTGACAATAGATAGCTATATACTCACATTTTTTTTGGATTGTTCAAAGGTATTAAGAAATTGACATTATTGTTGTCTGATTTTGAGAAATTGATCCTTCCCCAATTGAATTATGTAATATAACCCATTAAACTACATTTTTTCCCATGGGAATTAGAGTATTTGTTATAGTAACTTAATTGATGAAAATTTAAATATGTGTAACGTTGTAGTTTCTATAATATTGTTTATTAATTGAATTACAATTTTTGTGTTGTTTCAGGACCTATGTATATTTGAAGCAATGCTTTGGATGGATTAGATATGTGTAATTATAATATGTACATTTGTACTAAAATTAATGACTTGTAATTATAATTTTGGTACATAAAATTGTATATATTTTGGTACATTTAATAGGCCAAAATGGTTTGAATTGGTATATATATATATATATATATATATATATATATATATATATATATATATATATATATATATATATATATATATATATATATATATATATATATATATATATATATATATATATATATATATATATATATTTGTTTGAATTGCCAATTTTGGATTTATAATTTTGGTGCATAAATTGATATATAATTTGTGATATTTGTCTGCCAAAAATTGGTTGAAAACAGGTCAAATTCTGGTTTAAAAACCTGGTAAAAAAAGTGGTTTAAAAAAAATTATACTAAAATTTTCGTATACCTTAGACAACGCTTTACACAAAAAGCGCTGTCTAAGGGGGGGCTTAGACAGCGCTGTCTAAGGTATACCTAAGAAAATTAAAATAGCAGGGGATTAGACAGCGCTTTCACCAAAAGCGATGTCTAAGGTATACCTAAAAAAATTAAAATAGGAGGGGATTAGATAGCGCTTTCACCAAAAGCGTTGTCTAAAATATTCCTAAAAGCGATGTCTAAGGGTACCTTAGACAGCGCTTTTAAGATTTTAAAAAACGCTGTCTAAACCTTTAGCAGCGGAGGTTTAGACATCGCTTTAAAGCGTTGTCTAAGGGCAAAAAAAGCGTTGTCTAAAGTCTTGTTAGGCATAGTCATTTCTCTATGTTTGGGAATCATTTCTAATTCCTAGGCTTCTCCCTTCTCAACATAACATCACCAAAAACAAAAATTGCATTGATTGACTATCAACCTAACCTCGTTGCTCGATAGTTCAGACTTGTGCAACCGAAACCTAAATCCATCTTTCCCAAAAAGGGATCTATCATATTTCACAACTATCATATTAAAGAACAAAGCAAAGAGCTGACAAATATCTTGACATTTTCTCAATGGTCTTTCGACCTTCCTTCCTTTGCACTCATGAGTTCGACGTTTGGTGGAAGGAATATATCTCACCACATTATATGACGTAGCAGCTTTCACTACTCATTTGACAAACGCCTTTGCTCTTGTGCAGGACCAGATGAAAAAAGGTAAAGAAAAGCACGTCAAATAGATACAGAAATTTCAAAAATATTTTGAAATTATCTATAGACCAGAGGAACTTAGTCGGACCATAAGTGAGACAGCAGTGACTTTAAAACACAAGTTGACAGAAAGAATGGAAAAGTTGAAATTGTTGTCATATGTTTGACGAGAACAACGATATAAATTGGCTTTCAATCTTTATTCACGAAGGTTTCCCCCTCTACCTTATGCTGACTTTGGTGTTGCATTAAGCCCTCCATTTCCAGATTGGTTCGTTTGTGGAGATTCTTTGAAAATTCTTTGACAACAATCTAAGAAGCCTGTTGAGCGAGTGGTTCCTACTAAGTTCACTTTGGATAATTTCAGAGGACACCTTCATGTTGGAATAGAACAAGTTCGCATGGAAACTCCCATTCTTGAAGGTGTTTAACGAACACATTTTTTATTATTTCAACATTCTAACTTTGCATATTTTTTGTATTCATTTCTGACGTTGTTTTATTTTCTTAGCCACAAAAATTCCGCCCAAGAAGGTTGTTGTCGAAAGCACAACTGATAAGATGGAAGAAGACCCACCAGTTACTGCAAAAAAGACTACAACAAAGGTATAATCCATTTCCCTCTGTTTAGCTTATTTTTGTCTTTCAACGTTGAATCATCTTTTATTTCTACAGCCAGGGAGGTCGAAAACCCCCACCTTCCCCCCAAAAGGAAACAACAAGAAGAAAAGGTTTCTAGTGAAGAATCTGGTGATGAATCACCAGAACCAATTCAACCTTAGAAAAAGAAGAAGGTCACAAAGGTTTCCCCTCAAAAATCCAAAGTCAAACGGCCCAAAGGAACCCCCCACACAGTCCAGCTGCGAAAATGCAAGTTAAAGATGCAGAGAGTGGGAACTCTAGTTTTCACACCGAGATTCCTCAGGTAATTCTTTTTTTGATTGTTTACCTTTTACTGCTTATTACATTTTCTTCTTTAATTTTGGGTTATTTTCAGATCAACCTAGACGACACACCTCAAAAGAAACATACATCAATAAAACATGATGATTCAATTCACCAAGCTGCCAACCCACCACCTCTTTCTCCAAAGAATTTGATGAAAGAAACAGAAATGGAGAAGGAACACTCTCCCGATTCTCCTCAATATTCTGATAACCAATCTCCTCATCCTCCTCCAAAATCAGACACTTCCCATAAAAGTGATGACTTGAATGCTGATGCTGAGTTCGAAGATGAGGATGATAAACAAGGAGAAACTGGTGGCGAGGATGGCAAGTCAAAATAAAAGAATGTTGTCTTGAAACAGGGACAAAGCAGTCAACCAAATCCTGACTTGTTGAAAGGAGGCCCACCATCAACTGGTTCGACAAGTTACTCTTATGAAGAGCTTGTAAATCTCAAAGTGCATAAGCCTTTGGAGTATATAAAAGTTGTGTTCAACGCTCGTTACAATTTTCAAGATTCTTCTCAGAGTACTTCGACTACTTCAGGAGATACTTCCAGTATGCACTCTCTTGATGCCATAATTGCTGAGATCAAGGCAAAATTCCTTGATATGGATTTTTTCCAGATTTTAGAGGAAAACTCAACCGCCTTCTTCGACTTAAAGAGGATCTTAAAGCAAGTAAATGTCCTGGAATCCCCAGCTGAAGTGAGCAGTTTTGTAATGGACCTGACTACCCTGATCGACTTGGAAAGCGCTAACCTGAACTGTCTTTAAGATTTTTCCAAACAAATCTCTAATAAATCTGAGGCCCAACTTGCTGAGTGGGATGCTACAGCTGCAACAACTATCTGAAACTTATGCCAATGAAATTGCCGAATGTGATGGTAACATCCAAAAGTGTAAGAAACAGATAGCCACCCTTAACAAGAAGATTTCTCAAGAAGAAAGGCGTAAGGAATCCCTTCAACAACCTAATCAGAAAGAGATTGAAGAAGAATTGAAGGTGGGCGTTCATCATGCCGAAAGGGCCCAGAAACTAACCCAGGAGATTGAAAACCTTTCGACCAACAGAATTTTTTGCGATCATCGACTCGAAATTCATAAGAAAATATTTGAAGAATTGAAGGAGTCATTTGTTAACATTAAATTGTAATAGGGATAATCTGATGTATTAGTTTTCTTTAATGTTTACTTGGAGTTTGTTTTGTAATGACTTTTAATGCCACTTATTTGGCGAAGTACAATCTTATATGCAATTTTATTCTTCGGTTATCATAACTTCTTGCAATATTGGTTTATACGTTTTCAAGTACTTTCCATTTATCTTTAATATTCTTTCATCCTTTCCTATTTCTTCGATTTCGTATGCGCCGTTCGAAAAGATTTTTAAAACCTGGAAAGGTCCTTCCCACTTAGGAGGCCATTTTCCCATTAGTTTATCTTTTCGATCCATAGGAAGAATAACCTTCCACACTAGGTCACCAACTAAAAGAGTTTTACGTTTTACTTTCTTGTTATAAAACTTTTTGACTCTTTCTTTTTTCCTTTTTACCAAATCCAGAGCACGCAACCTTTCTTCGTCTAAATCAACTAACTCATCCATCATCATATTCCAATATTCGTCTGATGGGATTACATGATGTCTCTGAATTCTAATTGATTGTAAGTAGATTTCGACTGGTAAGACTGCATCATGACCATAAGTCAGCCTAAATGGAGTAGAATTCGTGGCTTCTTTAGGAGACGTTCGACAAGCCCACAAAGCCTGATCTAAAGTTTTATGCCAATTCCTGGGTTTTTTCCCCACATGAATTTTTATCAAATTAATCAAAACTTTATTAGCTGCTTCAACTTGTCCATTCACATGGGCATAATAAGGCGTCGAAGTTTGCATATTCTTTCCAGTGAACACAGATCCTTGATTTGTAGTTATTGTTTATGGAATTCCAAATATATAAATTATATGTTGTCGAATAAATTCGATGACTGCCTCTTGATCCACATTCACTAATGGTATAGCTTCAATCCACTGAGTGAAATAATCTATTCCGACTAGAATGTACTTTTTCCCTTTTGAAGAAGCTGGTTGAATTTCGCCAATTAAGTTCAAAGCTCATCCTCTGAATGGACAAGGCTTTATAATCGAATGCAACTCGCTTGCAGGAACGTGTGGTATGTCTGCATGCAATTGGCATTCCTGACATCCTTTGGCGAAATCGACACAGTCTTTTAACATTGTTGGCCAGTACATTCCTTGTCGAAATAATCATTTTGTGGCCTGCTTGATATGCGCCACAAGCCCCACTATGTACATTCGACAAAGCTATGTAAGCTTCTTCTTCTCCCAAGCATTTTAACAAACCTCCATCTGAAGTCTTTTTGAATAGTTCATTTCCAAAGAGTACATAACTTAAAGCTCTGTACTTAACTTTTCTTTCGACTTTCATGTTTGGGTCTTGTAGATAATTCTTGATGGGTTTTCTTCATCACCATATCCTAACTTTATTGTTTCCAAATATGATGGAGGCAACTTGGTGGATATGACTCTTCCTCTAACTTCAATGGCTTTTTCTAGATTCTCCTTCGACGCCCTATATTCGGATGCAATTTGAGCAAGGTCATTTTCCTCTTGATTTTCCATCCTAGGTATATGCTTGATGGTCACATTGTCGAATCTTTTGAGAAGTCTATTGGCTATTACGAAGTACATAATTAGATTTTCTTTTACACATTTATATTCTTTGGTCAATTGTTTTACAACCAATTCAGAGTCACCCATTATTTCGACTCTCGTTGCCCCCAATTCCAACAAGATCTCAAGTTCAGCAATCAGCGTCTCGTACTCTGCTTCGTTATTCGAACACAGACCTTCGACACTGTACTTGAATTTTGTTGGAATTTTGTTAAGAGAGATTATTAACATTCCAATACCAGTTCCATTCTTATGATTGGAACCGTCAAAATATAATTTCCATGGTTCTACTTCAACATATTCCACACCATTTTCGCTTATTGAGTGGTCTGCTATGAAATCAGCAACCACTTGTCCCTTAACAGCTTTTAAAGGCAAGTATTTCAGGGAATATTCTGTCAATGCCAAAGCCCATTTCCCAATTCTACTATGTAAAATAGACTTAGATAACATGTATTTTATTACGTCAAAATGAGAAGAAATATATACATCAACAGGTTTTATATAGTGCTTTAACTTTATACAAGAAAAATATACACATAAACACAATTTTTCTATAACACTATATCTAGTTTCAGCATTGTTCAGGACTCTGGTGAGATAGTAAATGGCCCTTTTGACGCCATTTTCATCTTCTTGACAGAACATGCTTCCTAGTGTTTTGTCTGATGCCTAAATATACAACCTCATGCTTTTCTTTCTACAAGGGGACATTAGAATTGGAGGACTTGACATGTATTCTTTGATTTTGTCGAAGCCACTTGTTGTTCTTGCCCCCATGTGAAGTATCCCTTCTTCATTCGAAGTAGAGGTGAAATGGCCTGCGTCTTCCCACTAAGGTTGGAGATAAATCTTCTGAGAAAGTTGATTTTCCCCAGCAGAGTCTGCAATTCCTTTTTTGTTGATGGCGCTTTCGCCTCCATTACAGCCTTGGCTTTGTTTTCATTTATTTTGACCCCCTTCTTATGGACTCCAAAACCTAATAAATCACCCTCTTGCACACCGAAAGCACATTTTAGGGGATTCATTTTCAGACCGAACTTCCTCATCCTTTCAAAGGATTGTCGAAGGTGGTCTATATGATTTTTTCCTGAAAGAGACTTAATCACAATATCATCAATGTAAATTTGCATGAAAGTTTCAATGTAATCATGAAAAATCAAATTCATGGCACGTTGATAAGTCGCTCCATCATTTTTAAGACCAAAAGGCATTACTACCCATTCTTAAGTTCCTATTGCCCCTGGACAACGAAATGTTGTCTTAGGAACATCTTCTTCGGCAATAAATTTTTTATTATAACCAGAGTACCCATCTAACATGCTTAAGTATTCATTTCCTGCTGCCGAATCTATAAGCATTTCTGCTACTGGCATATGGTATTCATCTTTTGGGGTGGCTAAGTTTAAGTCTCGAAAATCAATGCATACCCTTAAATTGCCATTTTTCTTAATTATAGGAACTATGTTTGCAATCCAATCAACATACCTGGTTGTGCGGATGAATTTTCATTTTATAAGCCTTTCGACCTCTTCTTTTATCTTCGACAGAATTTCTGGTGAGAAGCGTCTTGGAGCCTGCTTTACTGGCTTCTTTTCTTCCATTATGGGCAACTTCAATTCGACCAAACTTCTGTCTAAACCAAGCATTTCGTTGTAGTCCCATGCAAAACAATCTTCGTATTCACGTAGCAACTAGACTATTTCGATTTTGAACCGTGGGTCTACCTTGGCACTTATGTAAGTTGGCCTCTTTTCTTCCCCCAGTTCTAGATCTATTTCTTCTAATGGATCTTGTGCTAACATCTTCATGTTGGTCGAAAATGGATCTTTTTTGAACCCTAAAGGTTCGTCGTCATAAATGGCGTCGAGCTTTCGATGTTGCCATTCGCCCATCTGACCGTTTTCACAATCTTCTTCAACATCTCTCTCTGAGGACATTGATTGTTGGAATCTTCTTGGTTGGCTTTGACAACTATATATTTTACTTCGGCTTCAAGTGTTGATTTTAATTTGTTCTCGACTATGTAAGCCGTAATTCTTTCGAGCGTTGATACTTCATTCATTGTCGTCGAATTCACTTCCCCAACCAGTTGGTTATATACGGACAGTACCTCATAAAAAATTCGACTCATCGACTACTTCTTTATCCCACTAAAAACCATATGTTGGATGGAGATACATCGAGCAGTAGGCGTTATCAGTTTCTTTTAGGTCGAAATCTACTGGGCTACATGGGGGTATGTGGGCCAAGTTCTTATCGAAACTTAGTCAGTCCATGTTGTTTACTTCAGACATAAAGTAACTCTGGTCCGTTTCAATGTTCTCAACTATGCCATCTGCTCGCCAAATAGTTATTCATTGGTGAATTGATGAGGGTACAACCCCCACACCATGTATCCATTCTCTTCCAAGAAGAAAATTATATTTTGCTTTTGAAGCGATCACCATGAACATCGTCGGTCTTGTTATTGTTCCGACAGTTAAATCCACCTGGATTACACCCATGGTGGTTCCTATCTTTCCTTCATAATTTAATAACACCGTATTATGAGGTTTGGTGTCGAAATCATCCTTACCAATTTTCTTTAACATGAAATGAGGCATCAAATTAACTGTTGCTCCCCCATTTATCAGTATCTTATTCACTCCGACATTCTCAACTTTCCCTTTTATGAATAAGGGCTTCAAGTGCCCTTTCATTGAGTCATTTGGCCTTTCAAAAAATGCATTTTGTTCTTCTATGCAACCATTGTTCATTATATAATAACAAATAGGTCTATGTGCCATTTGTTTTTCTTCCATACTATCGTCTTTATCTTCAACCTCCATTACCCTGTCATAGTCTCTGGGAAGGACTGAGACCACGTTGCAGACGACGTCGAAGGATGCCTCTGAGTCGAATTGGAAATCATCAGTCATCTCCTCATCCTATTGGGATTTTTCTTTGGGTTTGATTTGTTCGACTGTGTTGCCTGGATCATTGTTGTGGGATGATTCTTTTTTGTCCATCCCTTGGATGTTGTTGCTGGACGCAACTTCTTTTTTCTTGACAACATCTTTTTTGACCATGCTTTTTCCTGCAGCCTCTTTCTCTGCTCTCTTCTGCCTTTGGAACCTTCTCCACTAGGACTTTGTCATGGGGTTCTTACCCTTATAGTTTTCAGAAGGATAAGTTCTTGGTTTGCGCTTTTCTATTTCATTTCTTTCTGCTATTGAAGGGCCTCTTTGTACATCGAAGCTTCTCCAGTCTTTCCGTCCCTGAGTCCCTAATTGGTTGCACCCATTTATCATCAACAACTTTGTTTGCTGGTTTGTACGAATTACAATTTCGACCTCCAACTTTCTGCTGGTGGTATTCGCTCCTTCTTGGATCATATCTCTCTATTTTGGCAATTGGGATCGTCCCCCAGTTTCCTTTCCTCTTGGACTTCTCTATCACCTCTAGATTGTTTGTTGCCTCCCTGTCGAAGATAGTGCTGCAACATGGGCACACTATCACTTCTGCCTTTTTTCTTTGGCACTTTTGGATGAACTCCATCAAGCTTTCGTCTTCTTTTGGATATGCCAACCTTCAGTACTCCCCTCAACGGCGTTCTTCAGGAGTTTGCGCTTGATTTTTCTAGGATGTTTCCACCATGTTGATACTGGCCGTTTTTTCATCACCAATAGTTAATTTGTTCATCTTTTCGATAAGATCTTGCTCAATTTCACCTATCTCCTTTGTTAAGTCATGCTCTCCATTTGGGGATAAGTTTCCACTGACATCATGGCAGTAGTCTTCGACTGACTTTCCTCTGGGATCTTCCATACGCGACTGGCTTCTCAGGACCTTCATCAATTCTTGCCTTCATCTTGGTAGCATCCTTATCAAACTCAGTGTTGATAGTGAGGCCTCCAATAACCATCTTTTCGAGACTGTTGCCTTCAGTGGCCTCCCTTGCAGTGTTGATCAGATTATCGGTAGCTACTTGATTTTCTGTTATCTTGAGGCTCTCAGTAGCCTTCATTCTCTTTTCAATGGGAACCTCAGTGACTTCGTCGTTGCTTTCTTTGTAGTAACCTTCAGTGGCTTCAACCTTGTTTGAGTTGTTGAGGCCTTCAACATCCTTCATGTTTTTCGAGACAGAATCTTCAGTTATTTCTCCATTTTTTATTTCGCCAGAATCCTCAGTGATTTCAACATTTTTTGTGTCCTTTAGGCCTTCAGTAGCCTCCTTGTTGGCGCATCCATTTGAATCTCCTTGCACAAGGTGTTCAACGTTCTACCATTCAGTGACTTCTTCATGGATTGTAAGATTATCAGCAATCTCCACCATGTTAATGTTGTTTTTGAAACCTTCAATGACTTAAACTATCTCAAAAATGTATTCAGAACCCTCTTCGACTTCCACCATGTTTATGATGGATGACTCAACATAGTGGATTTCGACATTCTGCATGGGATTTGAATCAATTTTCATCTGTTGTTTCTGCTTTTCACCGAACTTCAGCCTTCCGTCGCGAATAGCATTCTGCAACAGATCCCTGAAAAGGAAACATTGAGATGTTTTATGACCTAGAAAGCCATGGTACTTACAAAAACATCTCTTTTTCTGTTGTTCCATAGGAGACACTTATGTGCCTAGTGGTACTATCATTTGGACATCTTTAATTAGCAGGTCGAAGATTTCGTCACACTTGGTGACGTCGAATGTATAAGTTCTTTTAGGAAACTTTTCATTCTTTTTAGGTTGGACTGAATTATTTTCATTCGGTGTAACCAATCCTTTACATGAATAAGGTGGACCTTGTTTTAATTCTTCTAAGTCAATTTCCTGTTCGTTGAAACTAACTAATTCGTCTACATTATTTTCGTCGTCTTGGCAGACTCCCACATAAGCCACTTTCTCTTTCTTATTTTTATTTGCTTTAAATTTCTCAGCTTCTAGTCTTTCGACTTATCTCACTCTATCTGCTAGTTGTGCCATATCTCTTAAATATTGGATGTCTAGTTTCTTTCTTATAGAATAATCTAACCCCCCCCCCCTACGGCCATTTCGACTAACTCATGTTCAGGCACCTGGGTGAAACACCTTGCCTTAAGTAATCTAAATCTGTTCAGGTAATCATCTATTGGTTCAAAGAATTTCCTTTTAACATTGGTCAACTCTTTTAGGCTTATTTTGGTTTGTCCCATATAGAATTGTTCATGGAATAACCTTTCTAATTGAGTCCATGTATATACTGAACCTGCAGGCAAGGACGTGAACCAAGTAAATGCATTTTTCGTCAAAGAACTTGGAAAGTATTTTATTATCAAATTCTCATTTTGGGTTATTTCCCCTACTTCGATTAGGTAACGTGCAACGTGTTCTATGGTGGATTCACTAGTGTCCCTTGAGAATTTGGTGAACTTAGGAACTTTCCATCTTGGGGGTAATTCCTGTTGCAGAATATATTCTGATAATGGAGATATATAATTGGGTCTTTGTAATCCTACATTCACCCCATTCTGTGCCATTATCCTTTCGATCATGGCTTCTAGGTTATTTTCGGAGGGTAAATTATTATAACGCATCTGCTGCACTATATTATCAGCATCTTGACCCCTCTGGACTAATATCCTCCTAGGCTCTTGCTGGACAGGAATTTCTATACGAGGTTGTTCGACTATTTCCTCCTGGTTTCTAAGGTTCTCCTGGGGAATGTCTGCAGGTGTTTGATTTATTGTGGGTTCTTCTTCGACAACTAACATAGGGTTCTGAACTATTTGTTCTGGTTGTCGAGTCTGAGGAACACCAAAGAAATCAGTAATGTGTGTCATTTGTTGAGCCAGTAATTGGTTTGTTTGGGTGGTGTTTTGTATTAGGGGATTAAACAATATTCCCATCTATTGTGTCAACATTTTGACCATGTCGTGATTGCTTTCGTCCATTTGTTGTCTAATTATCTGTGCATAATTAGTTGTAATTGTTGGCATATAAGTTTGGAATCCTGGTGGGGGCTGATTCAATCTGCCTAAGTTTCCACCAGAAACTGACCCTTGTAACGGTGAAGACCTATTGACCAAGGAATCAGAATATAGTGATGATGCATTTTGAAAATTTGTCATCGTTGTAGTTGGCATTCCATAAGGTTTTTCCCTACCATATGGAGGCATTGTAAAATTTGTCACAAAAGGCCTATGGACATTCCTTATAGGAGGAGGTGTCCCTATGGGCATTTAGTGGCCCATGGTGGAGAAACTTGGCGCATTTTGAGGTGCTGAAAACACTGGTGTTAACCCTGATGACGAAGGTATGACCTCTGATACAAAGACTGACCCTTGTATTTCCTCTTGTCGAAGGAGTAGGGTTAAGCATCGTAGTGTTTTCGTTTTGAATATTTGGCGGATTCACCATTCTTCTCACTCTTGTTCTCTTAGGTCTTTCTACGTCAGTTACGGCTAATTTACCGCTTCTTAGAATCATACAATGAAGTATAACCTTTTTTATTCATAGTGATTATGATATTTTCTTGATTTCACACTAAAGTCCCACCAGGTGTGCCAATTTGTTCGCGGTTGGTTTTGGCGAACAACCTCTGGTTTCCAATTTATGTTAAATTGGTTTACTTGCAGGATCAACCATACAAATCCCAGGACATAAGCGTGAAGTTCGTCAAAAAAATACAACATTGATACTCTTTGTGATTTCACTTTTGTTAGGTTTTTTTATGTATAATTCTTATGGTTAAGTACAAGGGTAAAATTATTGGCGAAAACTTAAAGAAAGTAGATCCTGACAATGCGTAAGGCAAATTACAAAGAAAAGTTCTTAAGGGAAAATTAAAAGTATAAAGAATATGACAATGCAGAAAGTTAAATGGCGAAGAACAAGTAAATGACTTGCAAATGTAAATGAATGTTAAATAACTTAGAATTTTTATTAAAACATGATAAAGTAAATTGGTGTTGCACACGTACATTTTCCAGAACAAGACTCTTTTCTCACACACAGGTACTTTGAGTATTTTTACAGGAAGTTTGTACAAGATTTTCACACACACATTCTGACAGGAAACTACTCTATTTATACATGAATAAAATAAATGTCAACTAACAGACAAATCCTACAAATACGCCACTTGGCCGTCGGCATGTCATCTTTCCACCAAACGCTTCCACGCGTCCTTCTGCCAAACGTGCCAACTTTTGAAATTTGAATGTTTTCTCCTATGTCGAAACGACACATCTCTTCAAAATTGTCGAATTTTTCGAAAACGAGACTAACGTTGTCGAAATGTCAAAAATGACATTGCTAATTGATCCTGTCGAAAATATGCCTTCTTCATCTGCCGAAAACGTCAGAAAACAATATCTTCACTTGCTTGGTCAAAATTGATCTCTGAAATGTCTTCTCCTTTTTCATTCGAAATATATCATTTTAATCTTCATTTCATGGCGTCGAAAATCCTTGTCTACACAAAGAAAATCAAAATTTTCCCAAATACTTTACTTCAAACAAATATTTAAATTATAATCTTTAAACAAATATTTATCATATAGTTACTATGTCAAATTTAAAACTTTCTATTATCACATATATCATTCTAGGAATTATAACTTAAAATAGATCATTACTATAATATTATGATTTTCAAATCATAATTATAATTGCAAATATGATCACCAAAACAAATAAATTTCAAAGATTCATACAAAATATGGAAGATCCTAGTTCCATAATAATCTTTTGAAAATAAATATAACGCACATACCAATAACTTTATGTAAAAAAATACTTCAAAAATTATCATTAAAACTTCATGCCTCTTAAAACATATATATGAATATTAAAAAAAAATGAATTTCAAATATATGTTTCATGATCCAAAATAAATAAACTGTGATGTTTGGAGGACAAATCTCAATAAACTAAAATGAAGGCCTGCTCTGATACCACTTGTTGGAATTAAATCAATAATTATTAATCATATATACATGTTCTACGTATTATGTTATATACTTTAGTACGGAATGGAATAGATAATACAAACATGTATATAATTACAAGATCTACGATATGTTAGTATATGAAAGAGGAGATTGCAGGAATACCTGGATCTATTAAGAAATATTTTGTTGACGATAATCATGAAAGTTAGAAAGTGTAGAGACAAATGACCGACATTTGTTGGCATGTGAATCTTCCTCAACTGGTACTCCTAATGCCTTGAACACTCTTCAGATGTGGAGTAAAGATAAACTACTTGTGTACGGTATATTGAGACCATAGTCTATATATAGTGTGATGGCCAATTAGGGTTCCCATTATTCCCAAATGGACCATCCTGACATTCATTCACATTTGAGTCTATATCCAATTATTTAATTAATTTATTAATTAAATAATTCCTAAATAAATCTAAATAGTCTTTTAACCTTATTTGATCACATAATTTATTCAAGACACTTTATTTGATCAAATAACTAATATAATTAAATAAATATATTTGGTCATATAATTATTGAAATAATATTAAATCCGTAAAATATTTCAACATCTCAAACTTTAATACTACATTTTATAAATAAAAATTATACATTAGTGTGTATAATCTTTAAACCTTTAAAAATTCTATATTATTTGTATAATCTTTAAACTTTTAAAAATTAAAATAATCAATAAAAAGCACTATATAAATGGTAATTAATGAAATATGTTTGAAAGTTGAATATGTGTGTTGAAATTTCTGTGTACTATTGTTAAATAATAATTGAATTATATTTATTAAAGTTATGCTTTTTTTTTATATTATAAATTAGTCTAGTTTTTTTTATTCTTAATATTCATGAACATGGACAAATTTATTAATGGTAATAATAATTTTACCTTTAAATAATTAAATCATATATTATATACAATTTATCTATTTAAGAGAAAAATTATATATATATATATATTCGTTCTTATCCCTTCTTTTTAATATTTTTATATATAGAAAAAGAAGATAAATATACGGAAACAAAAAGAATAAGAACGAAGTATATTAATAGGAGGAAATAAAAAGAGAATATATATATATATATATATATATATATATATATATATATATATATATATATATATATATATATATATATATATATTATATTCCTTTTTTTTAATATATATATATATATATATATATATATATATATATATATATATATATATATATATATATATATATATATATATATATATATATATATATAGAAAAAGAAGATAAATATATGAAAAAAAAGGTATAAGAATGAAGTATATTAATATAAAAAAGAAGGGATTAGAATGAAGTATATTAATATAAAAAATAATATAGTATATATATATATATATATATATATATATATATATATATATATATATATATATATATATATATATATATATATATATATATATATATATATATAATATTATTTTTTATATTAATATATTTCATTCTAATCCCTTATTTTTAATAAGATAATCTTATTAAAAAGAAGGGATTAAAATGAAGTATATTAATATAAAAAATAATATATATATATATATATATATATATATATATATATATATATATATATATATATATATATATATATATATATATATATATATAAAGGAAGATAATCTTATTAAAAAGAAGGGATTAGAACGAAGTATATTAATGGAAAAAAAAGAATGTAATATATATATATATATATATATATATATATATATATATATATATATATATATATTCAATAAGATATACACATGAAAAAAAGGATAAGAACAAAGTATATTAGAAGGGGGAAAAGTAAAAGAGCTTAAAATTTTATAAGCAAGAGCAATAACCAAGCAAAACTAGTTACATCGTATTATCCTAAATGGCGCAACAACACAACAAGCAACTTCCTTGCAAATCTGATGGCATTTGTATGATCTGTGATCATAAGCCTCTAGAAAGTGAAATTGTTCATTGCAGAACTTGTGCAACACCATGGCATATACCATGTTTACCTCTCCAACCCCTGAAAATGTTTGATTGGAAATGCACTGATTGTTCTCAACCATTGGATGTCAACCACGTCGCCAATGCACCTGTTCCTCCTATCACTTGTGGACCTTCTAAACCACCTTTGGAAAACAACAACAAATGGAATGATGTGTATGACATTTTCTCTAGTAAGCTTAAGTGCACTTTCTGCTTGCATGTGCCTGAGAGACCTATCACTGTTAGTATCTTTCATTTCACCTATTTATATTTTATCTTTACCATTAAGAAAATAATTTTTTTATCTTAATTATTCGACAATTTCCAGTGACATTGTATTTAAATCTTGAAACCAAATTGTTCAGACAACCCTATAAATTTTTTTTTTCTTGGTTATCTGAACATGTTAAACATTTGGTCTTATTAGAATTATTATTATTTGAAAATGAAATATCTTATTTGTTGTTATTGGGGTTTCAGACATCATGCGGGCATAATTTTTGCCTGAAGTGTTTTAACAAATGGATTATGCAAGGAAAACACAATTGCTCAAATTGTAGGGCTGAAATTGTAGCAAAGATGGCGAGTGATCCAGAAATCAATGAACAACTGGCATCTGCCATTCAAATGGCTAGATCTGAGAGTGTTGCTCATGGGAAGATATTCGTGACGATTACAAAAGATCATTTTGGACCGATTGTTGCAGAGAATGATCCAACAAGAAAACGAGGGGTTCTTGTTGGTGATACATGGGAGAGTATGATGGAATGTATCCAATGGGGTGCTCATTTTCCCCATGATGCCAGGAATGCTGGTCAGAGTGCTAAGGGTGCTCAATCAGTTGTTCTATCTGGTGGTTCCAATGATGACATAGATCATGGTAACTGGTTTCTTTATAGTGAAAGTTGTGGAAATGATCTTAGTGGTAGCAAACGTACCAAAAAAAATCAGTCCCTTGATAAAAAATCTGAGAGAAAGAACGAGGCTTTGAGACTCAGTTGTCAAAAAGGTTATCCTGTTCGCGTTGTAAGGTTAGTCTTATTATTTAATATAAATTCAATTGTTTTGTTCTTTAATAGCTTAGTTTTAAATTTCAATGTTATAATATGTGATGGATTTTTACACAGATTTGTGTAAATTTATATGGTATTTAGTTTGTAAATTCATTTATTTGGTTTAGGTCCCACAAAAAGAAACGTTCCTTATATGCACCCAAAGCAGGAGTGAGATATGATGGGATTTATAGAATTGAAAAATGGTGGCGCAAATATGGAAAACAAGTATGATTCTTGTTTGTAATAATCATCCATTGCATTTATTCATGCAAGTACATTGATTGAAACCTAACAAATTATCAATTGATCAAGCTTTATTATTGACTCGAAGAATATTTGTCACAGGGTCATGAGATTTATAGATATTTATTTGTGAGGTGTGACAATGAGCCTGCTCCGTGGACAAGGTTGGTTTTTTGCTCCTCAAATTTCTTTCTTGACGTCATTTGTATTTTTACTAATAATCCAAGTAGTAGTGTAAAAAATGATCACTTAAATTTATTTTGTTGACCTGAAGTGATCTATCTGGAGATCGTCTCTATTCACTACCTATAATTGAGGAGCTGAAGGGTGCAATTGATATTACTGAAAGGGAGAGTGATCCATCATGGGACTTTGATGTAAGTGGTGTTTTCTATTAATATGTTTTCTTTAGATTTCTTGATGTCATAAAGGGTTTCTTTTAGTTCTTTTTATTACATTTATTTATTTTCTAAAACATTATTTTTATTTTTTATAAGACATGATGATCATAATTATTAAGTTTAGGTTTTGGTACAACTAATAAGAACTAAAAAGACGTCAACAAAAATCCTATGTTGTTCTTGGCTTTAGACTCTAATAGGTAGTTAATTTTTTCTTTTTGTCGGGATAGTCATGTTTCTTTTGTATCAAGAGGGAGTACATTTTGTACTCGTTATTAATATATTTCTTGCTTACAAAAAAAGAACTAAAAATACGTGAGCGATGTTAGAGAGAAAAGGTCTAACCTCTCTAACTTTGGTGTGTTGGCTTTGGTTTTTTTATGTTTTTTTCCTCTACAACTAGCCGTTTTCATGGCGTGGACAACGGTGGAGTGCCGGAAAAACATCAACAAATGGGATTTGTTTCCTTTTGGTGGAGCTTCAACATTAACAAAGGGGAAGGAGATAAGTTCCATCTACTTTTCTGAGATCTCAGATCGTGTTTGGGAGCAGAAGGGTTTCTCGCGAAGGGAAGGCGAAAGTCCAAGATAAGATTCAAACTTCTGTTAGGTTTGGGAGTCGTTCCTTTGTTGACATAGTGGAAAACAAGAAGGAAGAAAAACATATTGGAGTCTTACGTTTCAAAGCCAATCAAGACGATGTGATCAAACTAAGGAGAGCTTTTGTGGCTACTACTATTCATCCGGGAATGTCCTATAACATCCAACAATATTTCGAGATGGAAGGCGTGTTTTCCGTAAAGATAACTCCTTTGGGTTCTAGATTATGTTTATTGGAAAACTTGGAGAATGGAGCAGTGGAGGACTTGATAGAAGAGTGATCTAATTGGTGGCAGGAATGGTTTTCGGAAGTGCGACGATGGAATGAGAAAGCCATCAGCAATGAGAGAGTAACATGGGTTAGAGTCTATGGTATTCCATGCCATGGATGGAACATTGAGTTTTTCGACTTTTTAGCGAACACCATGGGAACCTTTATCTGTGCGGATGAAAATTCCTCAAAAGGGTTTGCAAAGGACGTGGCAAGATTCATGGTAAGAGTAGATTTTGGTTTTACTCTTCAGGAGAATATTGTTGTTGACAATGATGGAACTGAATTTATGCTTTTACTACGGGAGGATATGTAACACCCCATTTCTACCCGACTTTAATTATTAAATCAGAGTTATAAAATTTCCTCAACAATCATGGGATATCACATTTTCCAACTTTAAAACCAATTAACAGCTTCATTAATATAACAACTTTGAAAAATAACGCAGTGGATCAACATGTTTCAGTTCTTAAACAACTTCAAATAAATCAACATCAAAATAATCTCAGCTTGGTTCATCAACATAAAAAAACTTGAAACTAATTCATAAACTTAAACAAAATCATAAAGATAAAACACACGTTCATCCCCCCGAAGTGTTACGTATCAGAGCGACAAACACCGACTCGAAGCTACTAAGTACTGGACTCTTTGTTACCTGCATGTTACCAACATAGGGCAACATTCAAACAGAAGGGGTGAGATATTGAATAACATAAACAGGATACGATAATCAATATGTAAACGAGATAATCATATAAGCACACCACTTTACACAATCAACAGACAACTTGCAACCAACAACGGATAACAACGTAAATAATGCAACAAGAATGCAACTCAACTTAATTATGCATGTGGTACCATTTGGAATAAACTCCCAAATAGAAACATTGCCAGGTTATCGAGGCATTATCAACTTATTTGCAATCCAGGCCAACTTGAATCGAGCATACGCTCCAACTTGAAATATGCACATGTATGCAACTATGAATGACATACAACAACAACGACATAATTAACAATATAACGACGTAACAACTTGAACAACTCAGCAACATGAATCAACATTGGTCATAAGACTTGCAACTTAATAATCGTTCCCAAAAGCAGAACAATACGACTCGTAACAACCTTAACACCACTTCGACGTGAAAACTACAATTTATGACTTAATCGACTAGATTACTAAATTAATTATTTTAAACTCTCAAATCTACTATAAACAACTTATTTTATCTTTACTTTAAGTCTAAGATCAATCCAACTTGAAACGGATGCGAAAATAGGTCAAATCGCCAAAAACCACATTTTTCTGCACAAGCCCTGCCCATACGCGTATAACCACCTTGATACGCGTATGGCCTGCGTAATAGGTATTGTTACGCGTATGGCCTTGTCTGTTACGTGTAACACCATATCTGTTACGCAAATGACCAAAATGCCTCAAATTTCAATCCTATTATGGTTTCACACACTTTCTCCATTATGTTCAATCTTAAATGGGTTTCTACATCGATTTTACTCTCGACAACTCAAGTATCTATTCATCTATCAAATTTTAAGGTTGATTTTACGAACCCTAGCTGCTTCTACACGAATTTTGCATCAATAATCCAACATAATACAATAATAGAAACACAACAGCAATTATCTCAACAATACAACAAAAGCAACCCGCTCCTTCATCAAATATCAACACGAAATCGACAACAACAATCATACCAAAAACACATCAATGAATTTACACGAAAATCCCAACCTACATAGGATCATCTAGTCCCGGTTATGGAATTCGAACCCCACCCTTACCTTGGATTGAAGGCAACTCGAATTCACCGCAAAAATTCCCACGAAAATCTTCAACCTAGCCTCTTCTTGATCTCCCTCTAAGACTTGTTCTTCCTCCTCTTACAAATTCTGATTAGAGAGATGTGTCTGATCATTTTCCGGTTTGGTTAGTGGTTGATTCCTCGGATTGGGGTCCGAAAACCTTTCAAATTTAACAACGATTGGTTCGATCAAAAAAGCTTTCTTCCTTTTGTTGAAAAAGAGTGGAAAGCTATGCACATTCAAGGGAGAAGTGATTTCATCCTTAAAGAGAAACTAATGTTACTTAAAGGTAGCCTTAGAAAGTGGAATAAAGAGGTTTTTGGTAAATTTGATTTGGAGGTTAATGAGAGTATTGATAATATTAATGAAGGGGACATTATGGCCGAGTCTACTGGTGACGACTTTCTGAGTCTAACGGTTACTAACTGCAAGTGCACAGTCTATCACGTAGTAATAAAAGATATCAATCCCATAGAGACTCGATAATCAACCTGCTATCAGATGTTACTATGTTTAGCTAAGGCGAGCGATGTTTTTAGTTTTAAAAGGTGAATAATTAATTAATTTAAATTAATGGTAAAAATATCGATACGTAATTGATTCGCCTTCCTGAATTCAATAGAGGTTCGGCTTATTAACGTTTGTTAAGTTATTTCTCCGTAGAAACTCTCGGTTTAAAAGTCGTTGACTCACACTCTCATAGTTTTGCCTATTACTATACTCCTAAGTTCAATTGAGCACTCTAGCTGTGTAAATTCAAGTTAGAAATATTTTTTGGAAACTTAAAGGTTCTAATTGGCTTTAAAGCGCCTCCGCTGTATTTAAAATAAATATCCAATTTCAGCTATCTGATTATGATCTCACACTCCCGTGGTCTTAATCTTAATCTTTTATACTCCCTTACTCTCGTAACGAAAGTTATTTAAAACAAGAAATCGAAACCGAAAAATAACTTAATTTAAAGCAATAACCTAATTCTACTGAATTCATTCCAGTTAGACAACTACATACTGATTAACGGTTTAGCCAGACATATTAAATAAGAACAAAGAAAGGTAAAATTAAAAGGAATTCATAATATAAATAAATGCAACGATAAATAAACAATAAAGCATTAAAAATTAGAAACATGGTTGCAATGTTCTTGATCAATCAAACTTCCGAAAACTTGCAAAGTAAACAATAATTCAGTGGCTGGAAAAAGTTAAAATGATGATAGTTTCCTAATGATGGAAACTATAACTAGGGGTTGGTAAAGGAAAATAAAAACGAATGCTGAAAAATAAAATTGCGAACTTCGAACGAAAGAAAACGGAAGAAATTTGGACTTGAACGAAGCTCCTCTTGCAAATTACAATGACTTCTATTTATAGACAGCAATTTAGGTCTGTTGAGAATTTGTAGGCATGTACTTCGATTGGACTTTGAATTGAGTTGTATGGACTGAGCTGATTAGGGTGGAGGAAAATTCTCTGGTTGAAGCGAACGATTCTCATAACGTCTCTCTCTGTTTGAATTTGAGACGAGCAACTTGGATATGAGACGGGCGTCCTACAGATGAATTATGCAGAATGACTTTTCTTGCTCTTTTCCTTATGTTTTTCCCTCGTTTCTTATCCATTAAGCTTCCTTTTATATTTTTGCCTCCAAAATTCATGTTTGATCGAATATCTACAAAACAAACACAATTCTCGCGTAAAATTGTCCAAAATATGTAAATTAACATGTTAAACAATCGGAAACCGCATTAAATAATCGATACGAATTTGAGTTATCATCGACTACAGGAGCTTTATCGGAGGAGGATATTGAGAATAGGAAGAATTTGACTAGTCGGTTTCTGCTGAACCTTAGAGGTGTTTTGATATTGGTGGAAGATGTTAAGGAAGAAGTGAGGAATCATTTTGATATCAAGTTTGTGGAACTGGATATTCATAGGCCAATTTTGGAAGGTATATATTTCAAGATACTTTCCTCTAATGACAAGGTTTTCCTTGATAGTCCTTTTTCGGAAGAGGAGATTAAATGAGCGGTTTGGGGTTGTGATGGTAGTAAGAGTTCGGGTTTGGATGGTTATACTTTATTCTTTATTAATAAGTGTTAGAATTTTCTTAACACGGATGTTGTTCGGTTCGTCCAAGACTTCTTTGATAAAGGGATTATCTCCAAATCTATTATGTTTGTTTTCCTAACTTTGATTCCTAATAATGACTCTCCCTTGGGGCATGATGAGTATAGACCAATTTGCTTAGTTGGTTGCATATATAAAATTTTAGCCAAGATTTTGGCGGCTAGAATTAAGGTAGTTCTTCATTCTTTAATTTCTAAATGCCAAAGCGCTTTTGTGTCGGGAAGACAACTTTTAGACGGTGTTTTGGTTGCAAATGAGTTGGTGGATTATGCTTGTAAAGATAAGAAACTTGTTTCTCTTTTCAAGGTGGATTTAGAGAAAGCTTACGACAAAGTTAGTTGGAATTTCCTTAATTTCTTGTTGAGGAAAATGGGATTCGCACCTAGGTGGTTTGTTTGGATGGAAGCTTTGATATTTTCTAGTAAAATGTCCGTTTTAGTGAATGGTAGTCCGACTATAGAATTTGTGATGGAGAGAGGTTTGAGGTAAGGTGACCTTTTATCCCCCATTCTTTTTGTCTTAGTTATAGAAGGGTTAGCCACGATGGTTAGAAGATTGGTGGAAATTGGTCATTTTGTGGGAATCAACGTGAGTCATGGTTGTTTTCTTGATATTCTTCAATTTGCAGACGACACTATATTGGTAGGTGATTGTAGTTGGAACCATTTGTGGGCTATTAAATCGATGCTTAGAGGTTTCGATATTATGTCGGGCCTTAGCATTAATTTTCTCAAAAGTAAGTTGATTGTGATTAATGCTTCGTCCTCATTTATGGAAGCGACGACATTGTTCTTATCTTGTAGGACGGAATCCAAAGAGTTTAATTTTCTTGGCATTCTCACCGGGTCCAATCCGAGAAGGATATCAACTTGCACACCTCTCTTAACTAAGATAAATGTCCTCTTGGCATGGTAGGTTTCTAAGTCTTTGAGGTAGGATAACTTTACTAAAGTCAGTTCTTGGAAGTTTACCTATTTTCTATTTATCTTTTTACAAGGCTCCGGTGAAGGTGTGGAGGGAGATCATCAAAGTGCAAAGTGGTTTTATTTGGGGTAGCTCTAATGAGAAGAGAAAGATTCATTGGGTCAATTGGGAATCGATTTGCCTTCCGGTTGATATAGGTGGTTTTAATATTAAAGATATTCATATTTTTAATGTTATCCTTCTTCACAAATGGAGGTGGAAGATTTTGTTAAGTTCTGAGGATCTTTGGGCGGGGGAGGTTAGTTTGAAGGAGGTATACGATGATTTTCTCAATCACTCCCCTCAAGGTTGTGTCGGTTGCGGCTATGAGAGGTTGAAGGGATGGAGTGTGGAGATGGGGAGATTTTGGTTTATCTAACGTTTTTAGTTTTAATGTGGTACTCATATGAATAATGTATCAACTTCATTGTTGCCCACTGTTAACAATCCCTCTTTCTCATCTTTAGTGACTAATATTGTGTCCAGATCTATGCACTCAACAATCTTGGCAGATTCTGGTACTAGTCCTAGCAGAGGAGATCTGTTTTCGCAGCAAATCGAGCACTTTCTGCAGTCTGCTCCTGGTTCTCAACGTGTAGGTGTTAATGATGCTGCAATCTCAATTTTCGACCCTTCCAATTCTCAGGTCCACCACCATTTGGGAAGACCCGGTCCTAGTTCTGCCATTGGCGAGCAGAGTTTCGTGCAACTCTTCGATTATTCACCCACTGTTTCTGGGTCTGCTATAGCTGGGATTCGAGGGACTGATGGAACCGAGTTGCAGCATTTTCGGCTAGAACTATCAGCTGGCTTCAGTATGTATGGAGGGGAGGGTCTGCTGCTGGAGACGAATGCGGCCATTATGCGAATTTCTGAATCTTTTTTTGTTGCCATCGGAGGTAGTGAGAGGTCAAATGTCGTTGTTTTTAACGATCTCATTAGAGGGCAGCGGAAGAATTATTGGATCTCAATAGATAGTTGGCAAATATAATTACAACGTGGCAGGATGATGATCGTATTACATGGTCTTTGGAGGATGGTTTATCGTTTTCGGTTAGTTCTTTCTACATAAGGTTCTTTTCTAATCATATTCCTTTTGGTCCATGCATTAGAAACGAAAAATCTTTCAAGTTGTTATGAAAGACGGAGATACCGTTGAAAATAAAAACTTTTGGATGGAGAAGTTTTTTAAATAGGTTTTCGGCTAAAGATATTCTTTTGGTTAGAGGTATCCATATCTCATCCCCCAATTCTAAGTGTGTTATTTGCAATACCCATTTAGAATCCTTGAATCATATTTTTCGGGGTTGTTCGGTAGCTACTTTGGTTTGGTCCAAAATGGCGACTTGGATAGGGATACAAGATGACGAAGGTATCGGGTGCATGGAGTCATTTCTCTATTGGTATTTCGCTTGCAAAAGGAAGAGGTTTAAGAAGGGTAGAGAAGCTTTTGTGTGGTTGGCAATTTGTTGGAGCTTATGGAATCTTAGAAATGAGCTTATATTTAGGAATGTGGATTGGAATATAATTGACATAGTTCGGAAAGTAAAATTTTTCTTGTGGAGGTGGTCGGTCTTAGGTAAAATTACACATTCCAATTGTAATTTATACGACTTTAACAAACTCCTAATATTTTACTTGTCATAGAATTCATTTGGTAGATAATTTTCCTTTTTTTGTCGAACATATCCTCGGTCTCTTTTGTATCAAGAACGAGTACTGCTGGTACTCTTTATTAATATAAGTCTTACTTCAAAAGAAAAAATTTCAGTTTGGTAAAAAAATTCCTTTACACCTGAAATACTTAAAGTTATATTTAATAAATTATTATATTTACTAAATTATCCTCGATTTTATTTTATTTATAATTTTCTTTTGTGTTTTTGTTTCTCTTATATTTATTTGATTTTTGTTTATTTCTTCCATCAATTTATTATAATTATTATTCAACTACAAATTATTTTATTTTCATTTTTTATTTAATATAAATTATAATCACTACAATTTTTTGTTTTCTTTTAAAAATTTTACTTTTAAGTTTATTTAGTATTTTATGTTTTTAGAAGTTTAATTTGTGTCGACAAAGTATAATATGAATCAAATGTATTCAATTTTTTAACATTAAGTGATAAGTTATTATTTTCTTAATCACTAAATATTATAAATTTTATTGTCAAAAAATTATTTATGAATTTTTTATCTCTAAATATTATATCAGTTATATCCTAAGGATAAAAATATAAATTATTAATAAAATCTCTCCCCTCCCCCTCATGAATTAAACATATTTTTAATTAAAATCCCTCACTCTCCCTCACTTCCCCTCCTTTGAACAAAACATATATATAATAAAAAAAAAATCTCTCCCCTTCCCTTCCCTCCATTAAAATCCCTCGCCTCCCCTTCCCCTCATTTGAACCAAACATACTCTTAAAATTATATGCCAAACAGTGCCGAAAGTCGAATAAAGGGTGAGTTGATGCTCATAAAGTCGAATGATATTCAAATAAATGGAAAGTTATTTTGCCAACTTTGTGTTCCATAGTTTTTTATAAAGTCTATCTGTATGTGCATTTATCTAAATTTCAGGAGGAAAAACGTTGCTGGCTATGGAAGAAGCCTCCACCGCCAAGTAAGAAACCAATGAATGTGGAAAAAGCAAGAAGGATGTCCTTAAAAATCAAGGATAAGCTTTTGAAAGGTATATGATCCTTGGTGATAACTATTCACCTTGTTTCTTTTTTAATAGCTGTTGTTGTTGTTGTAAGAACAATATAGTAGTGAACTTGTTAAGTTAATACATTGTTACCTTGGGTTCATGTTTTTGTAGAGTTTGTTTGCAATATCTGCCGCAATGTGTTGGCATCCCCTCTTACTACACCTTGTGCTCACAACTTTTGCAAAGCCTGCTTGGAAGGGGTGTTTTCAGGCCAAAGTCATATAAGGGAGAGGGCATCTCAAACTGGATTTGCTTTACGTTCAAAGAAAAACATCATGAAATGTCCTACATGTTCAACTAACATCGTGGATTACCTTAACATTTTAAAGGTAATGTTAAACTTCTTTTAAAATAAATTATTACCTTGATTTCACTTTGAAGTTGACATTGTTAGTTTTAGAGTTACTTGTAACCCTTGATTGCATTTAATATTTGTAATGTAATTAATAAATATTCTTATTAGGACTTATATTTGCAACAACCAAATAACAAATGGATTTTTATCCTTATTGAAGTTCCTTTTAATTGTATCACTAATTTAGTATGAAATCACTAGTATTTCAAATTTAACCATAAAATTTTAAACCTATCAGAAAATGTGAAATTCTGTGTGGAATTTATTGTTTAGTATGAAGTTTTCAATTTTGACAATTTATATACATTTAATAAATGTTTTAGGTTTTGTTCGAAATGATTTGGTACTTAATATTGGTCACATATGCATTTGATAATGTTTGATTTTTTGTTGCATATCTCTTGATACTTGAGTATTATTAACAGTGTAAGTGTTTTGTTTTAAATATTTAGTGAGACAAAAAGTTCTATTTTACTTATTATTTCTGGTTTTTAATAGGTTAACACAGAAATGATGGACATCATAGAATCACTCCAGAGAGATTTTTAATAGGTATTGATGCCAAGACTGTGGAGAAAAATATTGATGATATGGAACTGGAAACTGGAAAGGATATCAATGTCTTGCAATTAATTTTAGTTTTTGGATTATTTTATTTTGGATTTGCATTAAACTTGTGGTTTGAGAAGATATTTTAATATCTTCCTATTAAATTATACTTTCATATACTAGTGTTACATATGTTTCATTTACATTATTGTCAGTTTTTTTAATAATTTTTTAAATATTCTTTTAAGGCATAAGAATTAGGATTTCAATTATCATTATCTCATCCTTTCCCAAACATGCATGGGAGAGATTTTGTAGCAGAGAAATTTCAATTTCATTCAACACTTAAATAGATAGTAGTAATAATATATAATTGATATCGTCCATCCATTTTACAAAACCTTAAGCCCATATAGACATTCAGCAGCATGCAATCAATATGGTAACCATGCAAATTACATAATACTCCTATCTAATTGGATCCCAAAATGAAAGCTATAGAAGTTCAACTACACTTACAATACACTTCACTTCATTAAGGTAACCTTTCTAAAACAGTCCAACTTGGTCATTCATGGTTTCAACTCAGATACTGAAGCTAAAACTTGCTTGACTGCCTTATCAAACCCAGCTTTCTGATGCAATGGAATTTCACCTTTCAACTCTTCAACATTAGCCTCCAATTCGCCAATAATACTTTCTTTCATGTCTAATTTTATTGTAATCTTTGAATTCTCCTCCATCAACTCTTCTTCTCTTGCCATTAATACACTCTTCTCCAAACTTATTTCCTCCAAAATTTTCTTCAATTTACCTACATTCTTTTCAGATTCAGACAACTTGTTTTCCAATTCAGTAACTTGTTCAATGTACGCCTTATTTTTCTTTTGCAACTCATACACTTTGTGCTCCATACAACGACCGATCGAGACTAATTGAATCGGTGTTGCTTTCAAAACATGAAAATACTGATCGAATTCCCAGTCATCAAATTCTTTACGATCCTTTTCAGTAACGAAGTTCTTATCAATCAACTCCCCAAATGGAAAACTATCATCCCAGATGGATTTGCCACCACTATTCTCTGCAGGAGTGGTGGATGAAACACTGGTTGGGGTTTCTTGTGAAAATTTCCTCATACGGCAAGGCCTCTTCTTCCTATTATCCCAGATGGATTTGAATTTGTCATTGATATTCTCCGCAGATATAGCTGATGAAAGATTGTTTAGGGTTTCTTCTGGAAATTTCCTTAGACAGCGAGGCCTCCTCGTCTTATTGTAACGAAGTTCAGGTAACTCTTTCGCGAACTCTGGATTCATTTTTCCTGGAAAACACCACATTGATTTTAAGTGTAAGTCATACACAAACTCAAAATAAAGTATGTTTTGTGTCCATTACTATATTACTCACTCTTCTCTTTCTCTAATCACGAAAACTCAACACACCAACAAAAAAAGTGAGTTACTAAAACTTGAGTAATATAACAAAATATAACAGAAACCAAATGGAAGATAATACATGGAAAGCAATAGTGTATGAATATAGAATCAAACAATAATGTAAGAACAAGTTTGGCTTTGAAAATGTGATGAAATGAGAAAAGTAACAACAAGCCATTGTAATAAACACACAGGCTAGCAACGATGAGAAAAGTAAAGTGCGCGGACAACTTGAATGAATAAAATAGGATCGATTCTTACCGATGAAAGTACAATGATAGAAATAAAAAAGTGATGAACAATAAATGGAAGTGAAAATGAAGGAAAGTTGGTGGGAAGGATATGTAAATTAAGTGACTATTCAGATTCTACACAAATGAATACGTAGACTGTTTGTCTTCTCGAAACTAAAAACATTAACATAACTAATCCAACGGTTTAAAATTATTGATGCTTGATGAGATAAATTCAAAGTCACATCCTCCATCCACGTAAAACAATTACCAAGTAATTTTTTTTTCACATCTAAGAATGTAATCATTGTATAGAAAAAATAAAATATATGATTTTTTTAATATTGTTTTTCTTAAGCAAGTGAAATATTAAACAAACGAATACAAAATACAAAATGTATTCCACTTCAATACAAAAAAAAAGACTGAGATAAATCTCGCCATAGAAAAACAAAATTACCATTAAATTGCACTAAGACAAGAAAAATAAGGAATCTTGGTCAAAATCTTATAAGTTGTAACTAGGATGAGTAGTTTTCCCCATCAAAGTTCATTTCCAAATGAATATTTTAACCTTCCAAACTATATCTAAAATGTTCCAATTCGAGTAACAAAAAATGATCTCATTCCTAGCAAACTAAATGTTCCAACACACCATCAACCAAATACTCCCCTCTCTACCTTTCGAAACTTTTCCGGATTTACAAAAAGCAATCGAATCCAAAAAGTTACCCTTTAAATCTAAGGCAACGACATTCTCGAAATCTAACCAAGTCGTGATTTCCTTCCAAACCAATTCCCCCCCATATAGCTTAACAAAAAGATGGTCTTAGGTCTCGGTATATAAAGGACAAAAAAGACACAATGTATCATCAACATTGACACATCTACGAACCAAAGAAACTTTTGTGAGTAATCTATTAAAAATATCCCGCCAACCAAAGGCATTGACTTTGTAGGGGACTGTCATTTTCCAAACCAATTTGAGCGCTGAATCATACCGATTGGAGGGCCCTAAAGGAATGAGTTGGAAAAAAGAAAATTGGTAGTATGATTTTACTGAGAATCTTCTGTTAACCTCACCATTCCAAAACACCAAATCCTTCGCATCTGTCTGTGGCCTAAACAAAACTAGAAAATTCCGCAAAGCCAAAACCTTTGTTGTTGACCCAGTAGCTACGCCCGAAGAAAGAGATGTTTCGCTAAAAACCACGAGGACAGGGGGAGGAAAAGAAACCGACTCCTGATCTGTTTGAACCATATTGTAACGAGACGATTCCAGGACTTCATCAACAACAGTAACTGTCTCAAGACCAACAAATAATACTGGTCCTGTTACAAAATGATGCGGTTCCAGAACATGATCAACATTAGTCGCAGTCCTAAAACCAGGAGACAAAAAATGTTATGTTACAATACGATTTTTTGTTGATTATGTTTGTAAATCAGGCTGTAACGATGCAATTGTTGCTACTGCAGACTTAAAACATAAACAACAACGCCAAATCAATCATCAACAGCTCAATCATACACAACATCAAAGACATCACATCAATACAGAAACTCAATGCAATTCATGCTATGTCATTTAGAATGAAATGCAACCTCTTATTATGCATGTGGTACCGAAACATCCTCGTGGATGGACACTGGGCCATCAACCCTCCACTAAGGGAGCACATCATAACATCATATCACTTCAATCTGCACAATGGGATTGAAGCTACCAACGGACTGAAGTCCCCTCATAAATCATGTCATGAATGCAAGATGTAATATACACACATTATCATCAAAACCTCATAAGCATTGCATCTGGCATTCATCATCAATCATCATTTCATACCATCATATTACATACTCATTTAACATCATACCTCTACATCATGTAATCATACTTCATAACTAAAAAAAATCATATCAATCATCATACATCATTTAATCACTAGTTCTACTCATATAGCCTCTAAAAACACATCATACAATAACTCTACAACATTATAGCAGCTTACGACATAAACCACATTGAGAAAACATTTTCTGAATTAAAAATCATTTTTCAAACATTCCAGGTCTCGCTAAGCGAGCCACCCTGCTCGCTAAGCGACCAGCTATTGGGTTTTGGATTTTCAAAATTTTGACTTGCTCGCTAAGCGAGCTTCGCAATTTCTGCAGATTTATTTTGCGATTTTTAGAATCGTCCTTCTGCGATTTCACTCATAAAAATCCATATTCAGCATCAACATAGCAGAAAAGTCATATTCAACATCAATATTACTCATAATAACACCATATACATTATCTAACATCATTATATTCATCAAAATCATCACAAAATCATCATCAATAACTAATTCATCACAAAACCCTATAAACCTAAGTTTCTCCCTCAAATCCCCAAATTCCTATCTCTACTTTACAATACTGAAATAGAATTACTCTCCATACCTTAGGTTCCATAATCCCTTCGATAATCTCCTCGAAAAACCTCTCCAACCTTCAAGTCCTAGCTTTTCCACTTCTTTAGAGCTCCTTCTCTCTTATCACAAAGTATGATCGTTCCCAATTGATCGTACTAACCAAACTTCACCCTTTTATCTCTCTTGCCCCTATGACCTCTTTAGTCTTTCCCCATAATACCCTCACTAATCCTCAACCAAAAGACCACATTACCCTTACCCTCTAATTCCTCTTATTTTATTTTATTTAATCTTAAATAATTAACTAAACCCACTATACTTAATATCCTAATATTATTAAAATATTAAGTCACACTTAAATCTCCACAAAACATCAAATAACATCATAAATCATCAAAATTCACAAGAAACACATAAAATAAATCAGAATCTACTTTGGGGTGTTACATATCCAGTCAAATTAGCCTTCCAAAACCTGATTTTACAGTTATCTATTGCCTAGAACGGCTTTACAGTTATCCGACAAAAAAATCGTCTGAACTTGATTTGATGAAAGAAATTAAATCCAAAATCCAAGATGAAAATGACATTCTGTTACTACTAATTGCACTTCCATTCCACATCGTCAACCGAACATCATCATATTTCGCCTTTAGCTCCCGAAACAAAGATCGTCTGAACCCACTATAATCTTCCATCTACATTTGTTTAAAAGAGCCTCGATGAAAAAATCCATTCTTTTTAAATTTAATCCTCTATTAAAGTACGACAAACAAAGATCTTTTCAATTTATCCAATGTATCATTCTTTTTGAATCCGAGCTACCCCAAAGGAATCTATATTGGATCCTCATCATCTCCTTCCAAATTTTCACCGGAGCTTTGAAAAAGGAAAGATGAAAAATGGACAAGCTACTAAGAACTACTTTAATCAATGTAATTCTCTCATCGAACGACAAAACCTCCCTTGCCAAAGTAGAGAGTCTTTTACCAAATTTAAAAAGCAAAGGAGACCAAGAAGCAATCCTCCTAGGAGAAACAACAATAATTATTTTTTATAATAAAAAAAACTAATATTTAGTATAATTTTTTTTCTGCACAGAGGGAGTACTCTCTAATTCTTTTTAATAAAAACTCCCTCGGTAAAATGGTTTAATACCTTTTAATCTCATATTTTAATTTTGGACTCACTGTGAATTTTGAATTAAAAAAAAATCATATTGATCCATTATCTTTTTAAAATATATTATATTAATATTTTTCGTTTAATTAGCGATAAATCCAATGATTAATTTTAAATTTTTTTGTCATTAATTAGACGACAATAAGTAACACAGTACGTATTAAGAAGTTAAAAGATCAATATGTACATTTTTTTAAAGTCAAAGAACCAAAATGAGCCTTGTTCTAAGTTGGCCAGAGGCCCAAATGACTAAGGATAAATTCATCTCAAATTCACTCCACTTGACCTGAGGTATAAAATCAAATCACACAAAAAGAGAAAGATACATTATCCGATCTCCACTTTTCATTACACTCATCTCAAATTTTAAACAGACTAAGGCATTGGAGTGATAACCATGCATGTCAAGATTATCGTTATCCAACTACATTCATTTGTTGTTGATCCATTATTGCACACTGGTTAAAAACGAGAATTAAAAATGCAGTAAAATGGAAGCAACACTCGAGTCGTATCGCATGTACTCTTGAGTGATTAAACCAATTTATAAACACAATGAAGGGGTTTGAGGTTTCGATTAAGATTATGATTAGTAGAATTTGATTACGAATAATATTCACAAATTAATCTATTGTTTGGTCTCCAATATATCATCGATTAATATCATTCCAAAGCCCTAAACAATTTTAATCCCCTTTCGATTACAACAAAAATAACAAGTGCAATTGATACTAATATATGCTATGTGCTCCTAATTTCCGAATTAAGCAAGCGAATTAAGGTAACGCGGTTACGGTATAAAACATACACCAATCAAAATAAATCAATCATATTCTATAAGCAGCAATCAAATTAAGCAAACATTGACAACCGAATCAAGCAATCATATTTACAAAAAGAATTGAAAATGAATTGTAATTGTTTTGGAAATTATAAGAAAACCTCAAAGTTGATGGAGACACTGTAACACCCATCACAGATTAATCAATTTAAATAATTATTAGAGTTAACTCAATAAAAAGGGCATCACATTTACTTCAAAAACTCAAACTTCAAAATATCACATAGATCTTTTCTTCATAAATATGCAGCTGAAAAACAAATAAATCATAAAATCATCTTTAATTAAACAAAACTCATAACTCATTCTAAATCAACATTTTTTGCAAATAGTTAAACAAAATTCAGCATCTTAATCCAAATAAAGTATAAACAATCAAACTAAACTCATCCCGATGTTACTGGACACAGAGGAGGACTCCACTTCTAACTAACTCGACAACTCACTATCTCCAAGTTAAGCATGCACCGAGCTAACCTTGATTATCTACAGGATGACATAATAGACCATCACCAGAAGGCAGACAGGGTGAGTAAATTCACATTCCATAATATAATGTAGAAATATGAATCTAAAACAAAACAACAACAACAACAACAATTCATTTACTACCCATTTATACATATCATTATCATCATCATCATCATCACGTCATAGAAATATCCATCATACTCATTTAATACATATCATCAAATACGTCTCATCATTATACAAAACATCAATGCACTCATGATATGCCATTTAGAATGAAATGTAACCTCTTTATAATGCATGTGGTACCGAAACATCCTCATGTTATGGACATTGGGTCATCAACCCTCCCCTAAGGGAGCATATCATAAACATCATATCACTTTAATCCACACAATGGGATTGAAACTACCATTGGACCGAAGTCCCCTCATAAATTCAATGCCATGAATGCAAGACGCAATATACATATATCATCCTCAAAACATCATAACATTACATCCGCATTCATTATTAAACAATTAATCCTCATACTCATTTATAACATCATATACATACTCATGGGATATCATACAACATATTCATCCTACACCATATCCCTACATCATGAAATCATACATCATAACCCGAAAAACATCAAATAATTCATCATACTCACTTAATTGATAACTCTACTCATATAACCTCTAAGACACATCATTTGACAGCTTCACAACATCATAACAACCTAGAACATACTACCTTAAAAACAGTTTTCAAAATTAAAACATTTTCGCAAGTTTTTAAGGGCTTGCTAAGCGAGACATCACGCTCGCTAAGCGAGACATCATGCTCTCTAAGTTTCCAACTCTCTGACTCTTCTCGCTAAGCGAGCTTCGCGATTCTGGAAAATTTTTCTGCAATTTCAACCTTCCTTCCGCGACAAAACCCCTCCAAAACCCACAATTCAACATCATTAGATTAGAAAACCTCATTAACATCAACATTCATCATAATAACATCCTCTACAACATGTACAACATTTTAATCATAAAAATCATCATAAATTCATCATTAACAACACAAAATCATCAATCAAAATCCTATTCTCTAAACTACACCATAAAACCCCCAATTCCATTCCCACATTATATTATCGAAAGGAAAGTATTCACCATAACTTAATTTCCGTAAGCTTCGATAAACTCTTCACAATTCTCTCAATCCTTCAAACCATAGCTTCTCTTCTTCTCCAGAGCTCTTCTCCTAAAAGTGTGATCGTTCCAAATGATCGTACTCTCCAACTTTTCCCTCTTTTGTCACTCTTGCCCCTAGGACCTCTTTTAGTCTTTCCCCATAATACCCTCACTTATCCTCAACCAAAAGACCAAAATGCCCTCATCCTCTAATTCCTTTTATTTTATTTAATTAATCTCAAATAATAAACTAAACCCCATGTACTTAATTATTTAAATATTATTAAAATAATAAGCTACTCTCAAAACTTCACAAAACATCAATTAACCTCATAAACATCAAAATTCACAAGAAAACACATCAATATATTTAAAATCGACTTTGGGGTGTTACAACTCTCCCCCACTTAAGAATTTTCGTCCTCGTAAATGTACATGAAGCAAACATCATCGGATACGACTCTTTCATCTGATCCTCTCCCTCCCAAGTCCAACTTTCACCAGCTGGTCCAACCCACAATACCTTCACTCAGGCAATCTCCTTACCTCTTAATCCCTTCATTTATCTGCCATATATTCGTCTGGCAAAACCTTTACAGTCAAATTATCTCTTACTCTAACATCATCCATCTGAATCACATGCGAAGGATCTGCAATGTACTTCCTTAGATGTGACACATGAAACACATCATGCAAATTCGCAAGTGACAATGGGATGATTAATCTTCAACTTTACAATCTCGTCAATATATATCTCTGCTAGCTTTGACATGGAATGATTAATCTTCATCGGCAAGAAATGTGCTGACTTAGTTAATCGATCAATAATTACCCAAATGGAATCATTTCCCTTCACCGTCTTCGGAAAACCTGTCACAAAATCAATAAAAATGTTATCCCATTTCCATTTTGGAATACTTAATGGTTGCATCATACCTAAAGGATTTTTATGTTTAACCTACGATTTCTGGCAAACCGGAAACACATACACAAACTCTGCAACATCTCTCTTCATACCCGACCACCAAAACACCTTTTGCAAATCATGATACATCTTAGTTGCACCATGATGAATACTCAACCTACTTTGGTGCCCTTCCTCTAGAATGCTATTCTTCAATTCAGGGATATCAGGAACACACACACGATCTCGAAACCTCATCATACCATTCTCATCAATACGGAACTCTCCTCCGTTACCTTGGTTAATCAAAGTCATCTGATCAACCAACTTCAAATCTGATTGATGTCCTAAATAGATCTCCTCCACAATATCATTAGTCAGTCTCAGCATACCCAGCTTCACACTTTCAGATGTAGGTTCACATAACAAACTCATATATCTAAATTGCTCAATCATTTCAAGCTCTTTCACCATCATCGTTGAAATATGCAAAGTCTTCCTACTCAAAGCATCTGCAACCACATTAGCCTTACTAGGGTGGTAACTCAAATTAAAATCAAAATCCTTCAACATCTCTAACCATCTTCTCTGCCTCATATTTAGTTCTTTTTGATCAAACAAGTATTTCAAACTCTTATGAACGCTGAACACCTCAAACCTCGACCCAAACAGATAGTGCCTCCAAATCTTTAACATAAAAACCACAAGCACTAACTCTAAATCATGGGTAGGATAGTTCCTCTCATGAACATGTAACTGTATAGAAGCATAGGCAACTACTTGACCATTCTGCATCAAAACACCACCAAGACCCATCTTTGAAGCATCGATGTACACCACAAAAGATTCATTCGGATTCGGTAAAATCAAAACAGGAGTTGTAGTCAACCTCTTCATCAACTTAAAACAACTTTTCTCACAAGAAGCATCCCACACATAAGCTTGACCCTTTCGAGTCAAATGCGTCAGAGGCAATGCCCTTAGAAAACCCCTCTATGAACTTGCGGTAATAACCAGTCAACCCAAGAAAACTTCTAACCTCTGTAGCAGACTTCAGAGTATCCCAATTCAATACAGAATCAATCTTCGAAGGATCCACAAAAATTCCACCACTAGAAATGACATGACCAAGGAAACTTACTTCCTTCAACTAGAAATCATACTTAGACAATTTAGCATAAAACTTCTTCTCTCTCAACACCTGCAATACAATCCTCAAATGTCCCTCATGTTCTTCTTCTGACTTTGAATAAATCAGAATGTCATCAATAAAAACCACCACAAACTTATCCAAATACTCATTAAAAGACCGATTCATATATTCCATGAATACACCAGGTGCCTTGGATACACCAAAAGGCATCATCGTATATTCATAGTGACCATATCTCGTCCAGAAAGTTGTCTTCGGAATATCATCTTCAATAACTCGAATCTGATGATAACTCGACCTCAAATCAATCTTGCTAAAAACACAAGCTCCCACCAACTGATCCATCAAATAATCAATCCTCAGAAGTGGATATTTATTCCTAATATTCACCTTATTCAATTGTCGATAATCGACACACAACCTCGTACTACCATCCTTCTTCTAAAGTAACAACACGGGAGCACCCCATGAAGAAACACTCGGACAAACAAATTTCTTCTCAAGGAGTTCTTCAAGTTGTTTCTTCAACTCACTCAATTCAAAAGCCGACATCCTATAAGGAGCCATCGACACTGGACTAGTACCCGATACTAAATCCACAGAAAACTCTATTTCACACTCCGGTGGTAAATCACTAATGTCATCCGGAAACATGTCAAGAAATTCACGGACAATAGGTAATTCAACACCCACTTGTTTACGGTCAACTTGTAATGCTGCAAACAAAGCAAAAATCTGGGCTTCATCCGCTAAAAGTTCATCCACTTGCTTCGCAGATAGAAATGTCATCTCCTCACACTCACTAAACTCTGGAAACTCCACCGTCTTTGCATAACTGTTGATATGCACAAAGTTAAATTCTAACCAATTAATCCCCAGCACAACATCCATATGATGCAGAGGCAAACACACTAAATCCATCAAGAAATCCTTACCATAAATGGTCAAAGGACATTTCAAACACACACTGTTAGTCATAACTGAATCGTCAGCAGGAATTTCAATCAACATATTACCATTTATAACAGTCAAAGGTAAATTCAACCTGATTGCACACTCAATAGAAATAAATGAATGAGTAGCTACATTATCAATTATAGCAACCAATTCAACATCATTAATAAAACAAGTACCTCTAATCAAGTTGTCTTTCTTCTGAGCGTCTAAGTCGCTCAAAGAAAACACCATACCAGTAGTCTGAGTCGCAGTAGCAACCTTCTTCATTTTATGGCATTAAGTAGTGATGTGTACCTCTTCACCATAATTAAAAAAAGTTGGTTCAGCACTCGTACATGCATTCTTCACATGGCCCTTCTTACCATACTTATAGAATCTTATAACAGTAGAAGTACACACATCAGATTTGTGACCTGCTTCGCCACACTTATAGCACTTGAGAGGAGTAGAACCCGCTCTTCCACTTGGCTTCTTCCCATCATTACCCTTATACTTACCCTTGTCTCTTGGAGTCGCAAAAGGTTCCCCTCAAAACTGAACCTTTTCCTTCTTCTCACTCACCTGCTTATAATGAGCAGATCTAGCTCGACTATCCTTATCATATATCCTACTCTTATCCACAAGTTCAGCATAACTGCGGATCTGCTAACAACCAATCACTTTTTTGATTTCCGGTCTCAGCCTATTCTCAAACTTCAAACACTTGGACAAATCAACATCATCACAGTTGTAGTGAGGATAAAACTTCACCAATCTCTCAAATTTTGCAGCATACTCTTCCACCGTCATGTTCCCCTACTTTAGCTCCAAGAACTTGACCTCTTTCTTTCCAAGAGTGTCTTCAGGAAAGAACTTACTCAAAAATTCCCTCCTGAACACATTCCAAGTTATCGCAACTCCAACCCCTTCCAATCTCTGACGGGTATTATCCCACCAATCCTTAGCCTCCTCATCCAGCATATGGGTGCCAAATTACACCTTCTGAGCATCAAAGCATGCCATGGTCCTGAAAATCTTCTCAATCTCCTTCATCCACTTATGCACGTTCTCCGACTTATGGGAACCCTCGAACTTAGGAAGATTATTCCTCTGAAAAACTCCCAAGTCATGAAACTCATCACTAACAGTATTATGCACCGTAGCCTGAGCAAGTGCATCTACAACATCCACAAGAACACAATTCAAAGTCATTCTACAACTCACCAACAATATCAGAAACAACTCAACCTCAAAACACTCAAACTCAATAACCGACATGACTGACATGACACGACCGACATACCGACCTGCTCTAATACCACTAATGTAACACCCTTTCTACCCCATCACAGATTAAGTAGTTTAAATCAATTATCAGAGTGAACTCATTAAAAAGGGCATCACATTTACTTAAAAAACTCAAAATTCAAAACATCACATATATCTTTTCTTCATAAATATGCAGCGGAAAAACAAATAAGTCATAAAATCATCTTTAATTAAACAAAACTCATAACTCGTTCTAAAACAACATTTTTGCAAATAGTTAAACAAAATTCAGCATCTTAATCCAAATAAAGTATAAACACTCAAACGAAACTCATCCCGATGTTACTGGACACAGAGCAGGACTCCACTTCTAACTAACTCGACGACTCACTATCTCTAAGTTAAGTACACACCGAGCTAACCTTGATTATCTGCAGGATGGCATAATAGACCATCACCAGAAGGCAGGAACGGTAAGTAAATTCACATTCCATAATATAATATAGAAATAAGAATTTAAAACAAAACAACAACAATAACAACAATTCATTTATAACCCGTTTATACATATCATCATCATCATCATCACATCATAGAAATATTCATCATGCTCATTTAACACACATCATCAAATACGTCTCATCATTATACAAAACATCAATTCACTCATGATATGCCATTTAGAATGAAATGTAACCTCTTAATAATGCATATGGTACCGAAACATCCTCATGTGATGGACACTGGGCCATCAACCCTCCCCTAAGGGAGCACATCATAAACATCATATCACTTCAATCCACACAATGGGATTGAAGCTACCATTGAACCGAAGTCCCCTCATAAATTCAATTTCATGAATGCAAGACGCAATATACATACATCATCCTCAAAACATCATAACATTGCATCCGCATTCATTATTAAACAATCAATCCTCATACTCATTTATAACATCATATACATATTCATAGGACATCATACAACATACTCATCCTACATCATATCCCTACATCATGAAATCAAACATCATAACCCGAAGAACATCAAATAATTCATCATACATCACTTAATTACTAACTTTACTCATATAACCTCCAAGACACATCATTTAACAACTTCACAACGTCATAGCAACCCATAACATACTACCTTAAAAACAATTTTCAAAATTAAAACATTTTTCCAAGTTTTTCAGGGCTCGCTAAGCGAGATATCACGCTCACTAAGCGCCCAACTTACTGATTCTTCTTGCTAAGCGAGCTTCACGATTCTGCAGAATTTTTCTGCAATTTCAGCATTCTTCCTTCTACGATAAAACCCCTCCAAAACCCAAAATTCAACAACATTACATTAGAAAAACCTCATTAACATCAACATTCATCATAATAACATCCTCTACAACATGTACATCATTTTAATCATCAAAATCATCATAAATTCATCATTAACAACACAAAATCATCAATCAAAACCCTATTCTCTAAACTATACCATAAAACCCCCAATTCCATTCCCACATTATATTATCGAAAGGAAAATACTCCCCATAACTTAACTTCCGTAAGCTTCGATAAACTCTTCACAATTCTCTCAATTCTTCAAACCATAGCTTCTCTTCTTCTCCAGAGCTCTTCTCCTAAAAGTGTGATCGTTCCAAATGATCGTACTCTCATACTTTTCCCTCTTTTGTCACTCTTGCCCCTAGGACCTCTTTTAGTCTTTCCCCATAAAACCCTCACTTATCCTCAACCAAAAGACCACAATCCCCTCATCCTCTAATTCCTTTTATTTTATTTTATTAATCTCAAATAATAAACTAAACCCCATATATTTAATTATTTTAAATATTATTAAAATAATAAGTTACTCTCAAAACTTCACAATACATCAAATAACCTCATAAACATAAAAACTCACAAGAAAACACATCAATATAATTAAAATCGACTTTTGGGTGTTACAGACACGGTTACAGTAGATCAATCCCTAAGGCGTTAGTTCTCCATATAATTTGTAATAGCTATCCTAATTTTGTGAATAATGAATGAATGAAAACAAATATGAAAATTTAATTAAATAATGAAAGGGAAATTGTAATACCCCATAATTTATTTAATGCTCTGAATAATATTATTTGATATTAATAAGGTTCATGATTACTCTAAGAGATTTTTTCGGAAATAATTAGAGTAATCAGCTGGATTTTATTTTATTAACTAATATTAGCTGACTCAGAGGTTTTATAAAATTATGGATTAAAAGACATTTTTGGATACTCTCTATTTAGACCCGTCGGTAGGAAAAATATGTTTTGCCTTTTAAGACCTAAGTCTTCTTTTCTTTTGTTTTTCTAAATATAGAAAGATAGAAAGAAGAAGAAGAAGAAAAAAAGGGAGAGAAAGAAGAAGAGAAAGTCTTGAAGAAGAAGAGAGCTCTTGATCTTGTAGCTTCCACCATCCATTCATCACTCAATCTTCTCCAATCTTCTTGGTAGAGGTGGGTTCATAGCTAGAAACCTTTTCTTTTAGTTTTGGTTGAGTTTTAGAGCTTTTGAGTTTTAGGGCTATCTATGGAAAAATCTTAGAATCGGTAGATTAAACGGTTAGAAATCGATGAAAATTCTTATGTATGTTGTCTTTAGGTATAGGAACATAGTTATGGCTTGTTTGGGATGTTTAGTGACGTTTGGAATTGATTTGGTAAGTTCTGAGTTGTTAAAAACGTGTATTTGCTGGATTCTGGTTTCGGTTAACCGGTTAACCTGGGCGTTAACCGGTTAACGTTGTTGCGTTTTGGATTCTGTATTATGTTTTGGTTCTGGTTAACCGGTTAACCCCATGCGTTAACCGGTTAACGTTGTAGCATTGGGAAAAATTATTTTATTCCAAACTTTGAAAATTCATAACTTTTTACTCGGTTATCCGATTTAAGTGTTCTTTATACTGTTTGAAAGCTAAAATTATGTACTATCATATGATACCAAAAAAATTATTTCTACCCAAATTTTACCTGACTTTTCGAATAAACCGTAAAAATGTTAAGTTAGGGAATTTGTGAACTAAAGGTAATAAAAGGTAAAACTTGTGAGGTAGCTAGGTTAACCTAGGTTGTTGCAAATTGATTTAGAGACATGACAATACTTAGACACTGATACCCGATTTAGTATCCCCGTGTTAAGTAGTTGTGAGCGGATGGAGGTTTTGTTCCCATCGCGTTAAAATCCTAATTTAATTATATCTAGCTCGTATCGAGGTCCCGCGAGGTGGGACTGCCGGGGAGATATAATTAATTTGTGGATTCGAATCCCTTAATGGATGACCGTGATCCATGCTCGTCCTGGTGTAGCTGTGTCGATCCAAGGATTTTCATCCTAGTACAAACGCGAAAGTGGCGCGGAAAAGGTAGAGTCGCCAGCCAGACATTTTTATCCCGAAGGAATGGGAATGGTAATGTTGCACAAACCTAAGGAAGAAGGAAAAGGACGAGGCCTTGCGAACCAAAGATCTAGGTCCGGATGTCGGTTACGAATTAGGAAGGTATTAGAACCCCAATCCGTCTGCCGTACCCGACGGGATCCACGCTTATAAGTCTGTTTCAAAGAGTGAAAAATAATATGTTGTTTGAATAAAAGAATGGCTATCTGGAATGGGATGGAAATGAGAAAAGGATTTGGGAAAGAAAATGGGAAGAAAGAGGAAAATGTAGGGAAAATAAAGATTGTGCTCGAATAGCCCCTACCCCACTGCCTACGCACCTCATCGGAAAAATGAGGATCAGAGTCGCCGTAGTTCGTATAACTAAGGCGGGAACTTGTTTGTGAGTTTTAGGATGACGTTGCCATAACTCTAGCTTAGGTGTTACTGGCTCTGACTCGAGGGTGTTTACCGTATCGCTGTTTGAATTGTCGAGACAAGTCATGTTCGTCTGCAAAGAGTATGAGATGAGAAGAAAAGACACGATGTCTTGGTTTGTTGTCTTTTATAAGAAGTGTTTTGAATTTGTGTTTATTGTATGTACAACACTAAAGACTATGATACAAGAGCGAATACTTTCCAAGATCGCCCCCAATGGAACGTTTGTAAAGTATCCTAGAAGAGTGAAGGAGACCTCCACTAGTCATTTCCCGTATAGCTTAAGGCTCGTGGTGCATTGTACACATTTTCCTTTATTAAGTGTTTTGATTTTTCTTTAAGATGAGAAGTGAGACTCAAGTTTTAAAAGGAAAAAACTCTAAGGGAAACTAGACTTACCCTAAGTTATTTGAGTTTAAAGATGACCTATGGTTAGTGAGGTTTGAAAGATTAAATCTACCTAAGGATATTAGATTAGAAGTGCAACTACAAAAAGTAATAATGAACAATATGGTCCTCCTAATTCATGGTGGGTAAAAACGTGTATGAAACGTAAATGGGATGACACGATGGATCGGGTGGGTCGATTGCGTGGTGCTGAGACGCACGACTTATGGTGTGCAACATACAAGGCTTGCTTTTGGTGTAATGGAATGGAACGATGGTAATCGAGGAATCCTAAAGTCACATGAAACTTTATTTATTCATTTGAAAATTCACTCGACATTGGATCGAGTATTTCTTTATTTTATTTTTGAGATTTTGGTTTTTCTATCGATTCGTTTTATCTTTTCTATCCTAATTATAGGACTATACAAGTATTACATCACAAAGTACAAAAAATATAATCGAGGCATAATAAACATAATCCAAGTCCATACGCGAATCCTCGAAAAATACCTTGCACAAAAAGAAAATTGTTAGTAAATGAAATGAAGATGCATATGCAACAATATGATGGAAATGAATTAAGATAACAAAAATATCAAAAGTCCTGAAAAAAATATGAAATTAATTCCCTAGGGTCTCTAACCTGACTATAATATTGTGTTAAAAAATCTCCTAAAAATTCAAAGTCTAACTATGTCAAATGGTCACTTAAATCTACCTAAGATTCAATCATAATTTTATACAAACTACACTACCAAAACAGTGGATAAAATGGCCTAAAAATATACCAAATATTATTCCAAGATCTATTATTTGTCCTCTAATCATAGCAAAAAGAATGTGTCAAATATATTAAAGGAAGTGGGAGAAATAAAATGTACAAAATTATGTGTCCATATGAGAATTCAATATAAAATCAATTAAATGAAAAATCGAAATTAAATTGAAAAAAGACAAAATTCAGAAAGTAAAAATGTAGAAAAGTTCTAAATTGAATTATAAACCTATTGGAATTTTTGTGGAATTTTATCAAGCATTTTAATATTTTTTGTGAATTAAAATTGAAAACTATAAAAAATAGAAATTAAATAGGAGAGGGGGTGTGGACTTAGTGATTTTCAAGTTACAATGTGATGGGCCTGCGGTGGGGGGGGGGTGCGAATAGAAGTTTTTTAGGGCCCATTAGCGCAGGAAATCTGAGTTGCATATGGTGGAATTCGGTCAACATCCTTGACTTCACTATGGTCCGTTGATCTAACAGTCTTCCTAGGGTATTCATATCTGATGGATCTTAGGGCGCATGAACCTAATAATTATGGTGTAAAGCACACACAGAATCACCGTAGGGTGATCCTACCGGACGGTGACAAGTGTCACCGCCGGTGTGGCTGGGAATCTCAAAAATCTCTAATCCTTATCTCTTGGAATATTGAAACGGTGCATTAATTATGGATTAATGGAGTTTTATAATTGATTAATTGTTTTAATTACTCTTAATAATTCTTCAATCTTCATTAATTCCATAACCATATATCTTATAAACAAAAAATAAGATCTTATTTGAAGAAGACCTAACCCTAAAGAAAACCATCTCTTCGCCGCCCTCACCCTTCTTCTTCCCTAAACCGAAACCCTAATCTCTGGCCATCCTCTCTAATCCTTCAACAACATGAACAAATCCTCACCATTTTTCTTATCTCCTCTCAAATCCCTAAACAATTTCAACTAAATCGCCTCAAATCTACAAACCGAAGAACGTAAGAGATGAGGTAGAAATGGAATCACGATATCCTACCTGCAATCGACCGAAAACACGTTGAGATGTGAAGGTAGGAAACCATGATTGTTGTCTTCGTCGTTGACAACAAATACACAATCCCGGTAAGATTCTTTTCGCTACGCTCTCCTTCTCATTCTTTTGGTCTTGTTTCTGAATCTACGATTGTTGTTGATGTCGAATCTTACAGGTTTTGGTGAAGTTGTTGTTGTTGTAGATTGATGTTAAGGGAGGTTGATGATGTGCGATGTTGAAGGTTTGATGAAGATGACGACGAAGGTGAAGAAGCTCGATCGATGTGATTAGTTCTCGGATCCGAACCGTTGATTTGCGTGGTTGATGCTTGATGAAATCGGAAAATCAAATACGTGATCGGAGGTAATCCTGAGTTCTTCTCTCTCTCTTCTCTTTGCTATTTTCCTTTTTGATTTCTTCCAAATCTGAATGTATGTTCTTACGCCGATCATCTTCTTGAATTTGCGGATATGAATTTGTTGTTGCGATTTGTTCTCGATTGATGATCTTGCGATATTGCAGGTTATTGACGTTGATGACGATGCAATGGCGATTCCAATAGCAGAGGCAACAAGTTGAGATTGCTAAAACGATTGGTGAAGATGAAGGTTGTGAAGGTGTGAAGAGGGGAGAGTAAAGGTGAGAGACAAAAAAGTGAGGAATCGTGGAGAGATTTGATGAAGTCTTCAGAATAATCTAGGAGCCAAAATTGTGAAGTTAATCCTTGGTTATCAAGAAGCCCCTGCTGCGGTTTGAAAAAGAAGGTTAAAAATGATGAGGATGCAGCTTCCTGGATTTTGCAGAGAATAAAAAAAAAGAGTCCCCAAGATGATGGCAAGCATCCTCTTTTATCTCAGATCAAGTGAGGGTAATTTAGGTTTTTCATGTAAGTTCGGTTAGGAATCGGTTGAAGCAGTTAGAAGTTATTTTCCTGTTGAAGTTTTATAAATGATCTTTGTATGAATCTCCTCTTTTCTATGCATTTCTATTATGTCCATTAAAGGAATACCTGTGAGCTATTTCTGGTGTATTGGTTTTTATTTTCTGAGAATTTTTCTCTGAACTTTTGGATGTAATTATTTCTCTAGTGTAAGGCTTTTTTGACTGCATTTTCCTGCAACTGAACTCTGTTGAGTTATGCTCTTCTGGTTTTCTTCTGATCCTTAGAATGATATGGCTTATAATTCTCTGGTAATAGGTCCCACTGAGAGAACACATTATCATCCTGATCCAATGCAAAAGGATTATGGTTGTCTTCTAAAATCAAAATTGGGGAATAGTCCGTAAAATGAACTTTTTTTTTGGCACCTTCCTGGGCCTGCCATTGGGCCTGGAATTAATCATGACAAAAACCTCTCTGATTCCATCCTTCGACAGAACGATCTAGAATTCCCTCTTGCATTTGGTTAAAATTAAATGATCCATAACAACAATACTAACATGTGGTTTAATAATAAAGTAGAATTAGACTTAATCCGAATAATTTGGGTAATTGGATATGGCCTGGTTATAAAATGAATATGTGGATTAAATTTGGATATGAAATGGTTAATTGGTTAAAAATGGATTTGAATTTGGTTTAATTTGAAACTTGAATGTGGTTTGAACATTTTGATATGGATTTGAACACGACCTTTTGCGTTTTAGGACTATCGAATTTAATTTGGAAATTGAGGTTTTAATAGAAATAAAAATGTGGACTTTAATTATATTGGGCTTCAAAAGAAAGTGAGATTGAAATGGATTGAAGAAAAATGGATAAACATGGATATGGTTTATCAAATAAAATTGATCATTGAATCGACATTTAAGGTTTGGCTTTAAAACATTAACTAAATACTTGAATGAATACTTCCCTGAAATTCTCATTCTTCAATGAAAACCAAATCGCCTTCTCCATGACAATCTTGCCTTCACTGTTTCAATCACGAGTTGTATCACGAGTGAAGACTCGAAAGAGTAACAATGTCTTAAGTACAATAAATCTCTTACCACGAAGATATCTCGGATATCCTGATAACAATTAATGGAAACGTCCATGAGCTCAAACATGAATAAGAAACCGTTAAAACTTCTTGAAATATGTACTAAATGAAGAAATGATTCGAAATGTCGAAATTCAACCCAATTGTAACTCCTGGTTAGTCTTGAGTAAACCTTGATGAAACCTTAATCACTTACTGTCTCTTGTGAATTTCTGGGACAAGTAATTGATAAATCCTTGATATGGAGGTTAGGATGAACATAACCCAACCTCTTGATTTGACATGAATGAAAGAAAACTCCCAGTAAATAGGAAAGCCCGATCCATAGCAAATTGATATAATATGTCTTAGGAACTAATGAAATGATGAATGCAAAGGATTAACGATCTATACGCAGTGTACGGTGCACAAGCTATGACCTAATGAAAAATGCAGTTGGATGTGAAACAACAGCCAGTTACTAGTATTAAATAAGAGGGCAAATTTTGGGGTGTTACAGCTGCCCCTATTCAATCACTATAGATGTGAATGGATGATAGCAGTTTCTTTCAGACTTTTGAGGTATGCATGGATTGAATACCAGAAACAACCAGAAAATTTGCACTCTGTGGCAGAAGAAAAGGGAAATAAACTCAACCGAATGAACTCTGCTTAGAGATAATTAGAATAGTAAACAGGGGGTGCCTTTTGAGTGTTGTCGGATGTCTACTGACTTGCTACACTGTGGGTGGACTTAGATAGGCTGCAATAATGCCTTACTGATATCTTTCGGATGGAGTCAGACTACTAACGACTTGCCATACTGCGGGTGGACCTTCAACAATTTGCGATCGAATTTTAAGATACTTTGCCACCTTGAGGATGGACTTTTGCCAATCTGCGGTCAGACTTCAGGATATGATTTGCCACCATGAGGATGGACTTTTTCCAATCTGCAGTTGGACTTCAAATAATTTGCCACCCTGAGGATGGACTTTGGCTAGTCTGCGGCTGGACTTTTGATACTTCGCCACACTGCGGGTGGACTTTGGATAATTTGCCACACTGCGGGTGGACTTCTGCTCATTGCAGGAGACATCTGAAACTTGCCACACTACGGGTGGACTTTGGCCTGTCTGCGGCTGGACTTTTTCTCACTGTGGGAGACTTTTGCCCACTACGGGGGACTTTAGAAATTTGCCACACTACGGGTGGACTTCTGCTCACTACAGGAGAATTTTTGCCCACTGCTGGGGACTTTAGAAATTTGCCACACTACGGGTGGACTTCTGCTCACTGCGGGAGACTTTTGAGATTTGCCACCTGAAGATGGACGTTGGCCAGTCTGCGGCTGGACTTTTGCTCACTGCGGGAGACTTTTGCCCACTGCGGGGGACTTTAGAAAATTTGCCACACTGCGGGTGGACTTCTGCTCACTGCGGGAGACTTTTGAGATTTGCCACCCGAAGATGGACTTTGGCCAGTCTGTGGCTGGACTTTTGTTCACTGCGGGACACTTTTGAAACTTGCCACCCGAAGATGGACTTTGGCCAGTCTGTGGCTGGACTTTGCAAGATATCAAACTTGGATTATACTGGGTACGCATATGTTGAGTTACATGGAATGATGCCCCATGACACTGGGGATGTTATGTCTTGAGTATTGTCAATGAACTGATATGAACGTAAAGGGAATTCCAGACACGGAAGTAATGAGTCCATGTTAAATATGTGGGGAAACACAATGATCGCGAATTCGATCTCAAGAAGCTCTGTGGGGATAACATCTCTGTTGGAAAAGAGCGTGAATAATCCATTTGTCCCGAATTATCACCTTTGCCAAAAATAAATTGGACTTTAAATTTGAGGACCAGCCAGAGGATACCTCGACTATTGGAGATTATCCATTCTTATGGATCTGCTGGGGAAGAGAATGATTTATCTGAAATCTGCTAGGGGAATAGGAGTTACCTTAGATCTGTTGAGGAACCGAGATCAAGGAAACCATATGAAGGAAAAACTTTGTGACTTTACTGGGGATAACTTCTATTTGTCTGTTGGGGATAACCAAAACCGAGACACGTCCCGCTGGGGAGGAAAAGAATTCAAATTGTCTCGTGCTGGGGATCATTTGCTTCTATTTGGATTTTACCTCAAGAGGATTTTACAAAAGACTTGGTGTCTTTAAACTCTTAGGTATCGTAACGACTGCATGAATTAGCGTAATAACCTTGCTGAGGGGGTAACCTTTGTCAATGCAGATGAGCTAGGAGCATAGAAACTCTTTGAGAGTATAACTGTCTTGGTGCTCTGAACTCTGGATAAATGCTTCCGATCGCCTGTCTTCGGGAAAGGATGAATTCTCGTACTATTGGGGTGGCCTGCCCCAATACGAGTATTTGAATAATTTTACACTTGACTGACTAATCTTCGCTCTTGGAGAGATTTGAATCTCGAGGTGATTGCCCCAGTTTGGATGAAATTTGAAGAGATTTCTCGACGTAATTTCCCCGGATTGGCTAGCTCTTACCATGACTAGTTGGGAAAGTCCCTGGTCAATGAAGCTTTCTCGGAAAAGTGCACCTCGACGTGACTGTCTTTCAGAAGTCTTAGACTTTTCAACTTAGCAAGCTTAAGCTTCTGGACTGAATTTCTGCATGTGAACCGATTATGATTCCAAACAAATGTATGCAAGCAAAAAAATGTTTACTCTTAGAATGAAAATTCTAATGCAACACACATGTTAAGCTTGAAGTTTTTATTGAAAAGGTGTCGCAAAACTTTGTGAGCGGATCACAGGTTAAGATACGACATTATTTTTGAATGAAAGTATGTACATGCAATACCAACAAATGTCTTTTAGCATAACTCACAGGAGTCAGGAACGCAGTCTCGTGGTAGCACGCTCTCAAATTAACCCTGTTTCAGTTAGGAATTTTGAGGGTTGTATTGTGGCCTGGTTCATGGTTATAGAAACAAAGGATATAGGCTCGAAGTTTATTTGTTCCCACCCATTCTTCGTGATGTTCTCCATTCCTATGTTCAGCTAATTTTCACAAGCACTCACCTTTCATACGGGTTTCGTGTTGGTTGAGGAACCACTGTTGGTACTAGTTGTAAACACCCCAAATTTTCCCTCACCCATTCACACCATGGCTTGTGATCATTTCATATGCATAAACACAATCATATTACCTCATATCTCATTTTTGATTCACTGCATAGTTTCTAAGTCATCTGCACCTAGGGTTTGTGTTCTAAGCAATCCAAGAGCTTCTTGAGCCACTCCAAAGGTCATCAATCACTTTAAAGGAGTCTATATGTGTTCAAGTATCTTATTACATCCTCTCAAAGTCAAGAATTCCAAAGAATCACAAGAACTGGGATTGGTGTGGATGCAGAGCCAAGTTTGACTGCACAGTTGACCTAAAATTAGGGTTTTGGTTTCAGAGGCCATAACTCCAATTTTTTTGGTCATTCTTGTTTCCATTGGTCTTTATATGGTATAGGGAGTATGCATATCAAGTTTCATGAAGCAATTCCATGGGGAAGTCATCTGATCAAGGGTTGACTTTCTGGACAAGTCAGTGTAAAATCAGGGCATCTGAGGCCCCCAATGACCCAACTAATGGGTGATCTTCATCATGTTGAGTGTATATGATCTTTATTTGATCATAGAAGAAGGTTGAAGTTCACAAAAATCAAGAATTTGGAGTTTTTGCAAGTGTTGACTTTTTGGGCATAGTTGACTTTTTCAAGAATGCTTCATTTTAGGTCATTTTTCAAGCCTTGATTCTTGGTCCAAAAATGCTTCAAATGGAAAAAACTTTGGTCATGAAAGTTGTAGATTACATCTTTCCCTTTTCAAAAAGTACAAGAACATGATCAAATTCTTCTTGGATCAAAAGTTATGGTGTGACAAAGTTGGCAAAAATCATTGATTTTCAAGATGTGCACCAAATGTGAATTTTGCAAAATCATGCACCAATGCCATTTGTAACTTCTAATTCACTTCAAACCATGACATAAACATTCTATGTGACCTAAAAGTCAGAATTGAATCAAAAATCCTCATGTTTCATGGCTTATGGAATGAGAAAGTCACATGTGAACCAAAGGGCAACAACTTGCAAAACTCATGATCACTCTTCTTACAACTTGCAACATTGGATGCTGACTTTGGCTAGCCTTTCCCCTCACCCTTGCTGCGCCAGCCCATGCCTTGTACTAGCCTAGAACCAAGCCATACTTCTCTTACACAAAAGGTGGACTTTGAGCAAAAGCAAACTTACCAATCACCACAGGCCATGTCAAATCATCTGACCTATAGGATTAAAATATACTATCCAAGAGCAAGACATTTCATACATCAAGCAAGGCTGAAACACTTCACACAATCACATATACAAACTCACCCCATTTTGCAAATAGCTTCGAATCTCTCTGCCCAGCCATAAAACATCCAAATCATTTTCACCAAGCATCTCACCATGACTCATTGAGAAGAAACCAACCAAGAACCAGGCCTGAAACAAGCTGTAACCTCACTGCACCATTTTCACTCCAACCTGCAGTTTCATTCGAAACTCTCTCCACAGCTCACAAACATCAAAACAAACTCCATAAACCTTCTCTACTCATCATCAGGACCATAAACAACCTTTCACCCTTGCCAGAAATAGCCAGAATCATCATTGCCATGTTCAACTGAGTTTGAGCAGAAGTTACTCAAACTCTTCATCCAGCCAATATAAATTTCTCCTGAGCATTCAAACATCATCAAGAGGTCCTAAGGAGTGGATTGCACAAGGAAAAGGGGTCTGAAAGTTGCTGGAGTGAAAGCTTCGAATCTCAGGTAGCTCAAGAACTTTTTTTCCAGAAATGGATTTTTAAGTTCTAAACTTGTTCTACATGTCTTCCTGATCATGAATATGCTTTTAGTTTTTGAAATGGTGATGAAATGAGAGTTTAATTGATCTCTGAAACTCAGTTGACCTATTTTTTGTTTGCTTCGATTCAGCCTTGTTAGGAAATATAAATTTGTTTTGATTAGGGGTTCTGGTTCGTGAGTGAGTGGGGATCATTTCCCAGTTTTTAGATTTCGTTTTAGTTAGGATTTTAGAGTTTTGGGGATTCTCAGGGGGGGTGCTGGCCGGAGAAGACGACCGGAGGTCCTCTCCGGCCACCTGAAAGTCATTTGTGCCCTAATCCTGTAATTAATTTCCATTTGAATTCTGGGCGTTGGATTGGCTGACCTAGTTGACTCCCCGCGCGAATGAAAGGCCCAGATCACTTTGCTTAGCCCTAATCTTCATTATTTATTTAATTAATTGGGATTAACTCAGATGCAACCCCCAGCCGTCCAGATGCGCGCTGGTAAACCAATTCAAACCCAGAGCTCATCCTGGCCCTCCACTCATTTGACTTTCCTTTTATTTAATTTATTTTCATTTTCTTTTTCATTTAACTTGCACAATTTATTTAAAATAGTAAAAAATGTGTAAAAATTATGAAACTTTTTCTCATAAGTTTTATTAATTTTTATGACACAAAAATATTTTTATTTTTATTTTTATCATTAAAAAAGTATTTTTAAATATTTAAAAGATTATTTTTAATTGATTAATGGAAATTAATTTATTAAAAATACTTTTAGGTATCTAAAAATCACCAAAAAATTCATGAAATGTTCTAAGACATTTAGAAACATTGTCCAACCTTCAAACCAAATTTCGTTTTTGATCTTGATGCATTTTGAGAATTTTCCATTGAATTAAATCATTTTTTGTGCATTATTTTGATCCTAAGTTCAAAAAAATCATTTCTGCCTATCTATGAAGAGTTGGACATTGATTCTTTTTGCATTGCATTGTGTTTAGCATGTAGTTTGTGAGATTAAATGGCCATGATTTGATCTTTCATTTTCAATTTGTTTGGTAATTTTTTTGTTTAGGAACCCTAAAAACCCTAATAACTTGTAAAAACCATAACTTGAGATTGGTTAAGAGTTGAGACCTCCCCTTTGGACCTTGGTTTAGTATAGGGTTAGGGTTTCTTTTAGTGGTATTTTCCATTTTTTATCATAGGGTTTGCTTCTGTTTTGGGTTTTTGTTTGATGTTTGGTTCATGAACCCTAATTTGGGCTTCCATTTGCATCCATCTTGCATTCTCTTGCATAACATGACTTGCCATGACATTTCAAGCACCCATTTGATTCATTTGACATCATAAGACATATAGAAAGCATGTTTGATCATTGCATCATGTGTTTACCATGTTGTTTGCATTGTGCACTTCATAACTTTTCATGTATGTTCATGCATCTTAACCTGCACCATTTGCATCCATAAACTTGTATGATCATCTCCATGACTTGTTTCATGTTTTCATCATCTAATAACATCATTATCATCACACATATGCTTCTGGTTCTGATTTACATCATGCCATTTCATTTTATCTTGCATTGCATTGCATTCCTTTCACTAACTTTTCAGGTGGTAAGCAACTTTGAGAAGTGAATTTGCCTTCACTTCTCACATTTCCTTTTCATCTCTTTCATGCATCCTTGCTGCATTTTGATATGAGTTTGAGATTGAGCTTGCTCATTCTTCTTCTTCTTACTTTCTTTCTTCAAGTGACTTGTCTTCTTAAATGAAGCAAGTTACTTTGCTTCTCTCTGATCCTTTCATCTGCTTCCTGGTGGTTCCTCTGAAGATTTCTCTTGTTAACCTCACTAACCTTAGGAACAACCAAGCATGACAATGATTAGGGTTTTGATTAGTCTCCCCACTTAGTTTTACCTTTGTGTCTCTTTGAGTCTTCTCTTCTCACCTCATAATCAGGGACTAAACCCTAAAGGCTTTAAGGCTTTGTGATTAAGCTTATGCCTGCATCCTTCTATTAGGATGGAGTGTATAACTTTAATCCTAAGTGTTAAACCCTTAATGTGTTTAAGTCTCTTAATCAATTCACTTAATAATCATCAAGACATCACACTTGTAACTTGGGCCTTGCATTAGGGTTCTAATTCTTCCTTAACTGGTTAAGAAGGACTAACCCTAGTGTTAATGGACAAGTACCCCTCAAGTTGTCTTACAAACCCTAAAAATCACTTCTTCATCATATCATTAAATAAAATCCACTTAATCAAAGGCTTGTTTTGTCATGAATTTAATCCCTAATCATGGATTAAGTTGAGGAGCTTTCCTCAGCTTAAACACTCTCATCTATTATCCTTCTATTAGGATGGTGTAATGAGTCTGTTTAATCCCTGATTATGGCTTAACCTCATTACTTAACACTAAACAAAAACACCGAAAACATCTAAACAATCACAAGTAGGTTAATGATCTTAATCCTGCATCAAAGGTGATTAAGTGTGAGAATCTGACTTCACACTTAAGGTACTCCCATTACCCCTAATCAGAGGGAAGATGTGATGAGTTTACTAAATCCATTGGTTTAGGCTTAAGCTCATTAACTTATGACAAACTTTCAAAAGCAATAAAAGACTGAAAACTCAAAAACAAACAATAACCGTCTCCTCCGGGATTCTTTTCTCATCTCATTCACTCACAAACGAGAACTTGCTTCTTCCGTCTAATGCAAGACAGTTAGCACCTGAGCCAGACAGGTCATACACTTGAGCATAGACAAGTAAGTAGTTCACAAGTCAACTCATCTTTCAGTCTCTTTGGGTCGAACTACGGTGTTCTGACTTCCTCATTGCACGAGAGGATACGTAGGCATAACTTAACAGTTATCGAACAAAAAGTCTCTGTATATTCCCCTCTTTCCAGCTTCATTATTTTAGCCTCATTATCTTGAGCATATTCTCATTCCTGCACTGACACTGTATATATCACACTTCGCACTTCTTTTGCACAGACACCTGTACATTCTCTTCCAGCTATTTTACACACAAAATGCACTGACACTACCCCTTTTAAGCACAAATCTTTTAAGCGTGGATCCCGTCGAGTACGGCGGACAATCTGGGTGCTAATACCTTCCCAGGTTGTAACCAACCCCCTTTCTCAGTCTCTCTGGTTCGCAACCGTCTTATCCATATCTTTCTAGGTCTATGCAGCATTACCTTTCCTCCGGGATAAAAATGCCTAGTTGGCGACTCTATTCATCTCCAGTGAGTCCACTCCTGTGTGTTCTCATTGTCCCTCTCGCCGACCGTTCGCGTCTGTACCCCTTTTGACCCGGTGTCATTTGGTGGGAGCGACAGCTTGGCGACTCTGCTGGGGACCCTTATACTGCAACCAGGGCTTCTGGTTCTTTTCGTGGGTTCCTCCTAGCGCTTGTTTGGTTTGTGTTTACTGGGGTGTTTTGTGTTTATTTGTGTTTGTCTTATTTTTGCTTTATGTACAGTTGCTTTACTGCTTTCTTTATTGCTTTTGTATATATCATACTGTCATGCTGCTGGATGGATCTGGTTTTTGTTTTGGTGGGTGGGTGATTCATTGAGAGTTAAGGTCCTATACCTGGGACTTGAGTGACACCTAGGCTAGAGTGAATCATATTCTTTCCCATTCCATTTCGGTCTGGTGCGGGAATATGAAACACGGTTCAGATATGGGTTTCTTCTTGAGAACTCTGTGTTGCAGATTTCCTGCAATGCTAGGGCTATCTGGGAAGCCTGCTAAGTCTGGATGACCTTTAGTATTGACCTTCAGAAACTGAGGTGAATTAGAGGAGGAACTGTTATGGTTATTGTAAAAACTGTACCTTCGGGTTAGAAGTGTTTACACTTCTCATAACTGATCCAAGTCTGAGGATCCTTGTTCTAGAACACCACCTGTGAGGGGGTTGGGCTGTTTACAGGTTTGCAGGTACCTTGACCTCAGAATACCTTGTTACTTTGATTGTTTAAGATTACTTCATGTTGGAACAGTTCTTGTGATTCTAAAACCCTGGACATGTGACTCTTTATTTGAGTCCCCTACCTTGGTTACTGGATTTATAGACCTCCATCTGGTATTCTTAAATATGACCTGGACCTATATCAGGGCATGTTGATCAGATCCAGCTCAGTCGCAAACCCTTTGCATTTCATTTGCATACATAAACATTGCATCATATTGACATTTGCTTATTTGTTTCAGGGTATCCATCTTCATTTGGTTTTGGTTTTGACCCCATCTTCAGTACTGACCTATCTTCACCAGCATCTGCTTCAGTTATCACCAGCATCAGCTAATCAGTGGCTCATTACTTCAGCATTATCATCAGCACCTGTCTCTACTCAGTCTTAGCATCATGGCTCCTAAAAAGAGCAACATCACCTATCACTTCTTCCAGCCAGAGCTATCAGATATCAGGAGGATTCAGACCCTGATCACTCCAGATCACATACCTTTGTTCAGGGAACATTATGGAGATATACTTGACATGGTTATGGATCTGGACCTATCACAGAGGAGCCTCATCCACACTTGCATTCAGTTTTATGATCCCCCACTGAGATGTTTCACTTTTCAAGACTTTCAGTTGGGCCCTTTGTTGGAAGAGTACTCTTCATTGGTTGGTATACCCATCAGGGGTGGAATCCCTTTCAACCCTGAGATGGTCTTTCCTAGCAATGGAGAAGTAGCAAAGGCTTTGCATCTGGAACTTGTTTTGATTGAGCAGCATATGACTTCTAAAGCTGGGATCCCTGGCTTTCATCTGGATTTCTTGATCTCTCAAGCTACCCTGAAAGCTTCTGTAGGAGAGTGGAAAGCTGTTTGTGCTTTATTGGCCTTAAGTATATATGGAATTGTGTTGTTTGCAGATGAGCCTCGATTCATTAGCAAGAATGCAATCCATCTGTTCATCCTGAAGAACCCAGTGCCAACTTTATTAGGGGATCTCTATTACTCAGTGCATCAGAGAAATGAAAAGCAGAGGGGGAGATTAGTGAGGTGTTGTGCTCCATTGTTCCACACTTGGCTTCTCAGGCATCTACCCAGGACAGATGCATTTCTAAACCCTCATCAGCAGAGCAACTGGGCTAAGAGACTCACTGTTCTAACTTCAGCTGACATCAGATGGTGCACTCAGAGCACCAAGGGCAAGGATGTCATCACCAGCTGTGGGCATTTTCCCAATGTGCCTTTAATAGGAGTTAAGGGTAGTATCAATTACAATCCTCTGCTGTTCAGAAGGAAACTGGGCTATGCACTGGTCCACACTTCTAAGGCACAGGACTTGGTGGAGACTCTTTATTGTGAGAACAAGATTAATTTGACTGTTGTTAGGCAGGCTGCTTGGGCCTGGGATAATGTTCAAACCAAGGGAATAACCATTTTGGGGAAGTGCAACAATGTGGCATCAGCACAATATTATGAATGGTCCCGTGCCAGGGCCCAATTCTCTGGGATGCCCTTCACTATAGAAGATATGCCTGAGTCATCTTCAGCACCACCCCCTGCCACTATCAGTTTGGAGGAGTATGAGAGTTTGAAGGAAAGAAATGAGAAGTTAACTCAAGCTTTGCAGAAGACCCTCCGGGAGAGGAGTGAGGGTATGAGGGAGATTGAGAGGTTGGAGAAGATGAGAGTAGAGCATCTGACTAAGATTGAGAGGTCTGGAGATTATATCAAAAAGTCTAAAGCTGGAGAACAAATTCTGAAGAATGCTTGCAAAGAAGCCCAGTTCCAGAGAGCAAGGACAGACTTGTATTTGAAGGAGAGTCAAGCTCGGTGGGTCAGGATCACCGAGGCTCGTACCCTGGAAGACAAGAGAGTTCAAGACAAGATGGAGCAGCTTGAAGCTAATGCAAGAGAACAACAAGAAGCCCTGGCAGCAGCCCAGAGGGAGATATCAGAGCTAAAGATCAAAGCAGGAGTGAAGAGGTCAAAGGACCAAGCTCAACACAAGAAGCTCACTACAGCTGTTACAACCCGGAATCTCCTCATCAGGAATCTCACGGAGCGTCCGGCTGATCCTGTGACCGAAGCACTTCTTAAGGAAGTTCGTGAGGATGAGTTTGGTCTTGGAGTTTGACCATTTGTTTGTTGTTGCTTTCTTTCCATGTACTCTTATTTTCTTGTACTGTATTTTGACCCCTTAGAGGGCTTGTGTTGTAAAATGAACAAGTTGTATTATTTCACCTTCTGTAATATATTTGTGTTAGTTTGCTTCATCTGAGTTTTCTTCAAGCAGCAACAACAGCATCTTCAAGGGTCTGGAAGGGTCAAAACTGAATGCCAAACCGGATACCTTGAGAACAAATAAGCATAACTGCATTGCATACTAACCCTTTGTTTGTTTTGTAGGTTTTTGTTTTGTTGTTGCTAACCTCTGTTGTGATGCATCAGGAACTATTGCTAGGCGCCGGGTATTTCCCCTCAACCGTCCGCACCGTTATCCAACCCGAAACAACCTTCCGGGAATTCAAATGGATCAGGTACAGCAGGACCTTGCAGAGGTTATAATTCAAATGGCAAACGAAAGATTGGAAATGAGAATGCAGATGACTCAGTTTATGGAAGTTATGAACAACATGGCTCAAAGCCAGGAAAGATTGAGGGCCATGGTAGAAAGGCAAAATCAAGAGGATCCACATATAGGGACTGCCGGCACCAGCAACAACGAAAGGGTACAACGTCATGTTAACCCCCCTGTCTTTGGGCCACACCTCCATCCTGAGGTCAATATTCCAGCAAATGTTCAAGGGACTGCCACCGCGGCCAGGGTACTACAAGAAGATCCTCAGGAGGACCAATTCACGGTAATGGGTGCTGGGGAAGAAGCTTATGATAAAAGGTTGGATGAGATAGCTGAGAAATTGAGATCCTTAGAGTCTCAAAACTCTTTGGGCTTCGACGTCATGGACATGGGCTTGGTAGACGGGGTCAGGATTCCCCATAAGTTCAAGCCTCCTTGCTTTGAAAAATACAACGGGACCTCATGCCCCCGGACTCATTTACAATCATTTCTGGGAAGGCTGAAGGCCTATACTATGGATGAGAAGCTCTGGATGTTTTATTTCGAAGACAACTTGACTGGAGCCTCAAGAGAATGGTACTCTCACCTAACAAGAGCAACTATTAGATGCTGGAAGGATTTGGCAGAAGCCTTCATCAGACAGTATCAGTACAATTTAGACATGGCACCCAACAGGACCCTCCTAATGGGAATGTCACAGTCTTCAAGGGAGAGTTTCCGAGAATATGCCCAGAGATGGAGGCAATTGGCTGCTGCTGTTCAGCCACCTATGTCTGAAAGGGAAATGGCAGACATGTTTATGAATACCCTTCAGGGAACCTATATTGACAGGCTGGCTGCTTTCTCTTCCACTAGCTTTGCGGATGTTGTCATAGCTGGGGAGAGAATTGAGAGCCTGTTAAAAATGGGCAAAATTTCCGATAATGGTGCCAGCTCGTCCAGTAGTACAAGAAAGCCTTTTGCAGGCCCAAGAAGAACTGGCGAGACCAATGCCATCCACACCAACAGGGGTAGGCCCCGATATGTTCAAAGGTCAATAGCAGCAGTCACCATTCCTGCTCCAGCTCATCCTCAGCCAGTCTATCAACCGCCGCAGCAAAACTATCAACAACAACCTCAGTACCATCAGCAAAATCAGTATCCTCCAAGGAATTACAACAACAGCAACACCAACAACAACAGTCAACAAAGGCCATTTCAGCAGAGGCCATCTCAAGCTAATAGGGTGATCGATCCGATCCCTATGCCATATGCTACCTTGCTGCCACAACTCCTGAAACTCAACCTAGTTGAGCTAAGGACGCTGGCACCTCCAGATCCCAATAGTCTACCCAGGAATTATGACTCCAACGCTAGGTGTGCCTTCCATTCAAACGCACCTGGCCACAGTACAGAAAAGTGCAGAGCCCTGCACATGAAGGTACAAGACCTGGTAGACTCAAAGGCTCTGAATTTCGCACCACCACCCAATGTCAATAAAAACCCAATGCCGAACCATGGTGGTCCTAGAATTAACGCTATTGAAGAAGACAAGCCGTCTTATTTAATAACCAGTGTGGGACAGATCAGGACACCGTTGGTAGAAATCAAGGCTCAACTCCTGGAATGTCAAATGTTCCCGGGGTGTGAGTTGGGTTGTGCTTACTGCAATATCTCGGTAAATGGGTGCGATAATTTGAGGAATGGCATAGATGGCCTTATTCAGAGCGGCCAACTTCAGATCACCACATCATTTCCAACAAATCCAGCAATCTCATCAGCAACGGTTTCAGAACCTCCTACAACTGCTGCAACTATTGTTCCTGACAATTCTTCGGCTTCATCAACAAGTACTTCATCTGTCACTTCAACAGACCAGATGTCAACAAATGTTCCTTCTACAACTCCAGCACCACTCCATTATGAAGCTCCTACAACAACAACATCCACACTCCCGACAATGTCTCCTACAACACCAGCAACAAATCATGAAGACGTCTCGACTGTCACCATATTCTATGATCCTGAAAACAACTCCGCCTACAATTCAGAAGGTGCTGCTCCCATTAGAGCACCAGTTACAATTTATTATGATCCGCAGACTATCACAGTTCCTTCAACAGCTGCAGTCAGTCCAGTCACCATCACGGTGCCTGGACCCGTACCTTATGAAAGCAGCAATGCCATCCCCTGGCATTACGGCTCTGACTTCTATTGTGAAGGACAAAGAATCACTTTTGAATCATCAACCCCTGCACTACAAGTAGATAATGTGGGCGGAGGCGGAGGCTTCACTCGAAGCGGACGTCTTTTCGCTCCACAAATTCCGAGACCCACAGCCGAAGCAGAAGCTGCTGCCAAGGCGAAAGGGAAGAGCCTTGTGCAGGGAGATCAAGCTGTTAAAGAAGCCTTGAAGACACCATTCGATCAAGAGGTTGATGAGTTCATGCGAATCATCAAAAAGAGTGATTATAAAATAGTGGATCAGCTTCATCAGACGCCCTCCAAGATCTCAATCCTATCGTTGCTTATGTGCTCCGAAGCCCATCGGAATGCACTACTCAAAGTCCTGCACGCAGCTTACGTGCCTGAAGAGATCACTGTCAATCAGTTGGAAGCAGTAGTGGGAAATGTTAATGCTAGTCACGGACTAGGGTTCACCAATACTGATTTGACAGCGGAAGGCCGCAACCATAACAAAGCCTTGCACATAACCATGGAATGCAAAGGTGCTGTCCTTTCCCATGTGCTGGTAGACACGGGGTCATCCCTCAATGTCTTACCCAAAAAGGCCCTGGTGAAGCTAGAATATGACGGATTGGCGTTGAGACCCAGCAACCTGGTGGTAAGAGCCTTTGATGGTTCAAAGAGATCGGTTCTGGGAGAGATTGAGTTGCCCATAACGATTGGCCCGCGGACCGTTAAAACTATCTTCTATGTGATGGACATTCAGCCTGCCTACAGCTGTTTGTTGGGTAGGCCATGGATTCACGCTGCTGGCGCCGTGACCTCTACCCTTCACCAGAAGTTAAAATACGAGTGGGAGGGTCAAATCGTTACCATCTGTGGAGAAGAGGATATTTTTGTCAGCCACCTGGCTACCTATAAGTACATTGAAATGGACGGGGAGATCCATGAAACAATGAGCCAGGGGTTTGAAGCTTTGAACGTGAATGAAACATCTGCTGTGCCTGGTACTTCAATATCGTCATACCAACAAGCCCGGAAGGTTGTTGAGGGAGGAAACGCCCAAGGCTGGGGCAAACTGCTATCGGTGGAGAAGAAAGAGGACAGATTTGGGTTGGGTTACAGACCAACTCAACAAGATCAAACAGCGGCTGCGAAAGAGCCCAACTTTGTGAGTGGGGGGATGCTTACCCCTGATGCTATCAACTGTCTGGAAGACGAGCTGGAGGAAGAACGCAACCTGGAAAGCTGGATTCGTCCAAAGATCCCGGGGAGCAGTGTCTCGAACTGGTCTTCCCAGGAAATTATAAGAGTTACTCATGCAGAGTAATTATTATTTCCTGTATTTTTATAAGCATGCATCAAAGTCTTGCATCTTGCCCAAGATGACAAGACTCATTTTGTAATCGGGCCATCTGTACTTTTTGTGCAAACAAGATCAATTAATGAAATATCAGACATCTTTTTGCAAATGAGTCTTTTTTCTTCTCGTTCACTGTTTTTCCATTTTTCTTTTTTGTACAAAAAAATAAATGGCAGTGTTTTCAAAATGACAACTTTATTTCACTTTTCTAAGCAAGATTAAAATCAATCACTAAAATGAACAAACTGAACCCTTGCAGAGAGTGCCTTCCAGACAGCACCGACAACAGCACGGCTATGACTTCGTATGACTTTGACAATCCAATCAATCAAACTGATGAAGGGGTTGAAGAAGAGTATGAGCTTCCTGAAGAGCTAGCCAGGTTGTTGAGACAAGAGGAAAAGGTTATTACTCCTCACCAGGAGGAGGTTGAAATGATCAATCTTGGTACAGATGAAGACGTGAAAGAGGTTAAAATTGGGGCCTGCCTACAAGACTCAGTGAAGAGACAACTGGTTGACCTGCTGCAAGAGTATGTGGACGTGTTCGCTTGGTCCTACCAAGATATGCCAGGGTTGGACACCGATATTGTTGTGCACAAGTTGCCTTTAAGAGAAGAATGCCCGCCGGTCAAACAGAAACTGCGCCGAACTCGTCCCGACATGGCTATGAAAATCAAGGAGGAGGTACAAAAGCAATGGGACGCCGGGTTCCTTGCTGTAACTAGCTACCCACCGTGGGTTGCTAATATAGTACCTGTGCCCAAGAAAGACGGCAAAGTAAGGATGTGTGTTGACTACCGGGATCTGAACAGAGCCAGCCCGAAAGATGACTTCCCATTACCTCACATTGACGTATTGGTCGATAACACGGTTCAGTTCTCGGTATTCTCCTTCATGGACGGATTTTCAGGATACAACCAGATTAAGATGTCACCTGAAGACATGGAGAAGACAACCTTCATCACACCCTGGGGCACGTTCTGCTACAAGGTAATGCCATTTGGGCTCAAGAATGCCGGTGCAACATATCAACGGGCTATGGTAACATTATTCCATGATATGATTCATAAAGAGATAGAATGTTATGTGGATGACATGATTGCCAAGTCCCTCACCGAAGAAGACCACCTGGTAAATCTGCTCAAGTTGTTCAAGCGTCTGAGGAAGTACCAATTGAAATTGAACCCCAACAAATGCACGTTCGGGGTGCGATCTGGTAAGCTGCTGGGTTTTATTTTAAGCGAGAAGGGGATTGAAGTTGACCCTGATAAAGTCAAAGCCATCCAAGAGATGCCTGCACCAAAGACAGAGAAGGAAGTTCGAGGGTTCTTAGGACGATTGAACTACATTTCAAGGTTCATATCTCACCTTACGACAACCTGTGAATCCTTGTTCAAACTGCTAAGGAAAGAACAGACGGTCAGGTGGAATGAAGACTGCCAGAAGGCTTTTGACAAGATCAAAGAATACTTACAAGAACCTCCAATCCTTATGCCTCCAGTTGAAGGAAGACCTCTAATCATGTACTTGACAGTATTAGAAGAGGTAATGGGGTGTGTGTTGGGCCAGCATGACGAGTCTGGTCGAAAAGAGTATGCAATATACTACCCAAGCAAAAAGTTTACCGACTGTGAACAACGTTATTCACTGCTCGAGAAAACTTGCTGTGCTTTAGCGTGGGCTGCTCGCCGACTGAGGCAGTATATGTTGACCCACACTACCTTGTTAATCTCAAAAATGGACCCAGTCAAGTACATTTTCGAGAAGCCAGCTCTTACCGGACGGGTTGCAAGATGGCAGATGATTCTCACAGAATATGACATTCAATACACATCTCAGAAAGCCATCAAGGGCAGTGTATTGTCCAAATATCTTGCTGAGAAACCCATTGATGATTACCAGCCTATGAGATTTGACTTCCCTGATGAAGACATCATGTTCATTAAAGCAAGAGATCATGAAGAGCCTATTCACACTGAAGGGCCCGACCCGGAAGAAGAATGGACTATGATGTTTGATGGGGCTGTTAATATGAACGGTCGTGGTGTTGGTACAGTACTCATTACACCTAAAGGAGTTCACATGCCTTTCTCGGCAAAACTCACTTTCAACTGCACTAACAACGAAGCTGAATACGAAGCTTGCATTATGGGTCTTGAGGAAGCCATTAACCTCAGGATCAAGACGTTGACTGTATTCGGAGATTCAGCTCTGGTAATCAATCAGACCAACGGCAAATGGTATACACACCAGGATCATCTGATACCTTACAGGGATTATACAAGGAGGTTATTGACTTTCTTCACAACGGTCAAGCTTGAGTATATCCCCCGGGACGAGAATCAGTTTGCGGATGCTCTTGCTACCATTTCATCCATGATCAAAGTTCAGACTGCCAACTTTGTACCACAGATTTCAGTGTCCAGACTTGACAGACCGGCATATGTGTTCGCAGCAGATATTGTTAAAGATGATAAGCCTTGGTTCCATGACATTAAGTGCTTCTTGGAGGATCAGACATACCCACCTGGGGCCTCTTCCAATGATAAGAAGACTTTGAGAAGGCTTGCTGGTAGTTTCTTTCTGAACACTGATGGGTCTTTATACAAAAGGAACTTTGATATGGTGCTCCTCAGATGTGTTGGCAAGACGGAAGCAGATTTGTTGATGCACGAAGTGCACGGGGGCTCTTTTGGTACTCATGCCGGAGGACATGCAATGGCTAAGAAGTTGTTAAGATCAGGCTATTATTGGATCACAATGGATGCCGACTGTTGTGCCTATGCCAGAAAATGCCACAAATGTCAGATCTATGCAAATAAAGTACATGTACCTCCCAATCCTTTGAACATCATGTCTTCGCCATGGCCCTTTGCCATGTGGGGCATTGATATGATTGGCAAGATTGAGTCGACTGCTTCAAATGGCCACAGATTCATCCTGGTCGCCATTGATTATTTCACCAAGTGGGTTGAAGCAGCCTCATATGCAAACGTCACCAGGCAAGTGGTAGCCAGATTTCTGAAAAGAGATATCATCTGTCGATATGGAGTTCCCGAGCGAATCATTACTGATAATGGTTCCAACTTAAACAATAAGATGATGGCTGAGTTATGCCGGGACTTCAAGATCCAACACCACAATTCTTCTCCTTACAGGCCAAAGATGAACGGCGCTGTTGAGGCAGCAAATAAGAATATCAAGAAGATTGTGCATAAGATGGTAGTCACCTACAAAGACTGGCATGAAATGCTACCGTTTGCCTTGCATGGGTACCGCACGTCAATCAGAACATCCACTGGGGCAACACCGTATCAACTTGTGTATGGTATGGAAGCAGTCCTACCAGTTGAAGTTGAGTTACCCTCGTTACGGGTACTGATGGATGTCAAACTGGGTGAAGCAGAATGGGTTCAGGCCCGATACGATCAACTGAGTCTGATCGAAGAGAAAAGATTGGCTGCAATCTGTCATGGGCAGTTATATCAGAAGAGAATGAAGAAAGCCTTCGATCAGAAAGTCAGGCACCGAGAGTACCAAGTGGGAGATCTTGTGCTGAAGAGAATCCTCCCTCCGCATACAGACCACAGGGGCAAATGGACTCCAAACTACGAAGGACCGTTTGTCGTAAAGAAAGTTTTCTCTGGTGGAGCACTGATGCTCAGCACCATGGATGGTGAAGATTTCCCATCCCCTGTGAATTCAGATGCAGTTAAAAAATACTTCGCATAAAATGACCCGCTGGACACAAAAACAGAATGTAAGTCCAGGCAAAAATAGGGCATCCCGGCGAGTCAAAAACAGAATAAAAGACTCGGGCAAAAGTAAGGGAAAATAAATAAAAAAAAATTGTACACCCGTTGAGTTGAAAAGCCGCATTGGACAGCTCAGGCAAAAATGGGTATCCCGATGGATTGAAAACCCGAAAGGGCGATCCATGCAAAATAAGGGAATAAGCGAACAACTGCATTCTGAGTTCGTCTGTATCATCTACAACTTGGTAAGCTTCAATAAGATCAAGCTTTCAATCAGAATCAACATTCTTCAAAAGCAAGATGAGAAGAACGTCAAAAGTCATACGGGTCATAGTGAAGAGGAAGCTCCTTAAAGCGTCATCAACACTGCCAGCATTTTGTTTCTCAATTTGTAACAATCTCCTCATTTCAGGGGATATGTTCCTTTGACTGTATCTCGCCAATTCAGGGCATATGAATTAATAAAATCAGATTTTCAGTCATGTCTCATTTTGTACATTTTATTTGCAAAAAGTGTCTGATGTCTTAAAAGAAGAAAAACTGATTGCATAAGAATACAGATGCTTATCTTCAAAAGTAAAAAACATGCTTGCAGGAAATATGCTTACTCTCAGAAGTATCCTAACTCCTATGACGGGATCCAGTAAGGGATACCTCGGGATTATCTTGTGCGTTCCTCTATCTTTTTCAGGATTGCAGGTATCCAGAGCGCAACTTGGGGCATGAGGCCTCATCCCAGCAAGCTGGCAAATCAACACTCAATTTTAGCACCCGAAGTGCTCTCTCCCCAGCTGAGTCGCCTCTCATAACTTCCCCAGTGGAGTTACCATTTACTACCTATCTCCATCAGAGTTGCTAGGCATCACGGAAGGCGCCTACATCCCCGACTGAGTCGAGGATCTCTCTTCATCCCCAGCCGAGTTGCCGTCTCGCCCTCAGCCGAGTACGAAGTCAGGGAACCATCCCCCCACAGAGCTGCAGCCTCTATCCAGAAGAGCAACGCATGAAGAAGTCACAACAGAGTAACAGAAGACTGCTACAAACCCCAGCTGGGATATCCACTTTCAAACAGATCAACCAGGGATCTCTGCAGCAGCGGGATCCGGATCCCAGATCTGTGCTTCTTTGCATAATCATAGCATTCACATCATATTATCCCCTCAGAGCGTAGCATTCCGTCTAATACGGAGCATTACGGCAAAAATCCAACTCATAGCATAATCATAAGCCATGTTATGAACCAACACTTGTGAATGATAACCGTTCACCGTCATTGTACAGAAATCCCCACCAGAGTCCCAGCAAAAGCAGTTGCCTCACAAATCACAAACACCAGTATATGCACCTTTTGACACCCGTTCGTGTCATCACTCCCCAGTAAAGTTGCCTGAATACACTTTACAAACAAGATCACCCGTACTACAGATACTTCCTGACACCCGTCCGTGTCAAATCACCAGCAGAAAGCCAAAAACATCCTCTTTGTACTCACATATACTTATATACACTTTCTCGACACCCGTCCGTGTCATTTCCCCAGCGCAGTCGCTTATACTTTTGCAACCCGCATACTTGTTAATATTATTATACTTTGACACTCGTCCGTGTCACTCTCCCCAGCAGATAAACACTCATCTATACAATACTCATGCTCACTACTCATGATTGCACTTGTGCAGATACTCGTCCGTATCTCATATGCACCGCTTCTATACCCACAGATTCGACAGTAGTCTTTGTTCTTTGTTAACCCGTTGGTACTCGTCCGTACCATCATCTCAGAACATTGCGTCTAGTGTTTGTTTCTACATGATACTCGTCCGTATCATAATCTTAAGGATGTTCGTCCGCATCTTTAATCCATACACTGTGTCAAACACTTTTGTCTTCATGAATATAGACACTCGTCTGTGTCTAATATTCCCCAGAAGAGTCCCCTCAGAGTCAACACTCGTCCGTGTTCCTTGTTAACCAGTTGATACTCGTCCGTATCATCATCTCTGAACACGTGTCAGTTTTTGTTTCTACCCGATACTCGTCCGTATCGTAGTCTTAGGGATGCTCGTCCGCATCTTTGATCTATACACAAACATCTAAACACTTATACTTTCTCTTCTTGGTTGTAAATACTCGTCCGTGTTTACTATATCCCCAGTAGATTGCCAACACAACAATTTTCCTTCTTATCTAACACTCGTCCTGTGTTCCGATAAACCCTGAGAGCAGCCGTACCCTGCTAGGTGGTCGTCCTCCACTTTTTGATGGTCGTCCTCCATCATGCTCATCCGATGGCCGTCCCCATCGTCGATATTTAGCAGCCGTCCCCTGCTAGGTGGTCGTCCTCCACCTCTTGATGATCGTCCTTCATCATTTTATCCAATGGCCGTCCCCATTGTTGATTTTGGTTATCTGGCATTCGTCCTATGTCATGAGAAACCTCGAGAGCAGCCGTACCCTGCTGAGTGGTCGTCCTCCACTTCTTGATGGTCGTCCTCCATCATGCTCGTCCGATGGCCGTCCCCATCGTTGACCTTTTCTATCCGGCATTCGTCCTATGTCACGATATTTTCGGCAGCCGTACCCTGCCAGGTGGTCGTCCTCCACCTTTGATGGCCGTCCCCATCATGTTTCTTTTATTCCCAACAGAGCAGCCGTCCCCTGCTAGGTGATCGTCCTTCACCTTTGATGGCCGTACCCCATCATCTGTTTATTTCATTTATTCTTTAACCCGATGGCCGTCCCCGTCGTGGTCCCTTTTCCTTTTTAGCCCGATGGCCGTCCCCATCGTTGGTTACTTTGCTTTATGAACTTGATGGCCGTCCCCGTCATGTTTCATTAATTCCCAGAGAATTTTATAACGTTATCTTGATGGCCGTCCCCATCATAATCTTATTCTTTTTCCCAGCTAGTCGGCCGTCCCCGTCTTGGCTTTACCCTTTTATCCCCAGCATGTCGGCCGTCCCCGTCATTGCTTTATTTTCCGCACTTTTCCCAGCATGTCGGCCGTCCCCGTCATCGCTATTTACCCAGCAGTCGTCCTCTGCTCGACGGTTGTCCTCCGTCGCCCACACTTTACAATATACTTTATTTTCAATCTATATCCCTTTTCTTCTTCATTCTGTGAGTGCAAATTTTGGACTGTCTTTGGTATTCAACCACAAGTTATCTTGTTTGCCTGTTAAGCCGTCGCTTACATCCTGCACAGCTAACTCATGTTTGAATAGGGGCAGCTGTAAACACCCCAAATTTACCCTCACCCATTCACACCATGGCTTGTGATCATTTCATATGCATAAACACAATCATATTACCTCATATCTCATTTTTGATTCACTGCATAGTTTCTAAGTCATCTGCACCTAGGGTTTGTGTTCTAAGCAATCCAAGAGCTTCTTGAGCCACTCCAAAGGTCATCAATCACTTTAAAGGAGTCTATATGTGTTCAAGTATCTTATTACATCCTCTCAAAGTCAAGAATTCCAAAGAATCACAAGAACTGGGATTGGTGTGGATGCAGAGCCAAGTTTGACTGCACAGTTGACCTAAAATTAGGGTTTTGGTTTCAGAGGCCATAACTCCAATTTTTTTGGTCATTCTTGTTTCCATTGGTCTTTATATGGTATAGGGAGTATGCATATCAAGTTTCATGAAGAAATTCCATGGGGAAGTCATCTGATCAAGGGTTGACTTTCTGGACAAGTCAGTGTAAAATCAGGGCATCTGAGGCCCCCAATGACCCAACCAATGGGTGATCTTCATCATGTTGAGTGTATATGATCTTTATTTGATCATAGAAGAAGGTTGAAGTTCACAAAAATCAAGAATTTGGAGTTTTTGCAAGTGTTGACTTTTTGGGCATAGTTGACTTTTTCAAGAATGCTTCATTTTAGGTCATTTTTCAAGCCTTGATTCTTGGTCCAAAAATGCTTCAAATGGAAAAAACTTTGGTCATGAAAGTTGTAGATTACATCTTTCCCTTTTCAAAAAGTACAAGAACATGATCAAATTCTTCTTGGATCAAAAGTTATGGTGTGACAAAGTTGGCAAAAATCATTGATTTTCAAGATGTGCACCAAATGTGAATTTTGCAAAATCATGCACCAATGCCATTTGTAACTTCTAATTCACTTCAAACCATGACATAAACATTCTATGTGACCTAAAAGTCAGAATTGAATCAAAAATCCTCATGTTTCATGGCTTATGGAATGAGAAAGTCACATGTGAACCAAAGGGCAACAACTTGCAAAACTCATGATCACTCTTCTTACAACTTGCAACATTGGATGCTGACTTTGGCTAGCCTTTCCCCTCACCCTTGCTGCGCCAGCCCATGCCTTGTACTAGCCTAGAACCAAGCCATACTTCTCTTACACAAAAGGTGGACTTTGAGCAAAAGCAAACTTACCAATCACCACAGGCCATGTCAAATCATCTGACCTATAGGATTAAAATATACTATCCAAGAGCAAGACATTTCATACATCAAGCAAGGCTGAAACACTTCACACAATCACATATACAAACTCACCCCATTTTGCAAATAGCTTCGAATCTCTCTGCCCAGCCATAAAACATCCAAATCATTTTCACCAAGCATCTCACCATGACTCATTGAGAAGAAACCAGCTAAGAACCAGGCCTGAAACAAGCTGTAACCTCACTGCACCATTTTCACTCCAACCTGCAGTTTCATTCGAAACTCTCTCCACAGCTCACAAACATCAAAACAAACTCCATAAACCTTCTCTACTCATCATCAGGACCATAAACAACCTTTCACCCTTGCCAGAAATAGCCAGAATCATCATTGCCATGTTCAACTGAGTTTGAGCAGAAGTTACTCAAACTCTTCATCCAGCCAATATAAATTTCTCCTGAGCATTCAAACATCATCAAGAGGTCCTAAGGAGTGGATTGCACAAGGAAAAGGGGTCTGAAAGTTGCTGGAGTGAAAGCTTCGAATCTCAGGTAGCTCAAGAACTTTTTTTCCAGAAATGGATTTTTAAGTTCTAAACTTGTTCTACATGTCTTCCTGATCATGAATATGCTTTTAGTTTTTGAAATGGTGATGAAATGAGAGTTTAATTGATCTCTGAAACTCAGTTGACCTATTTTTTGTTTGCTTCGATTCAGCCTTGTTAGGAAATATAAATTTGTTTTGATTAGGGGTTCTGGTTCGTGAGTGAGTGGGGATCATTTCCCAGTTTTTAGATTTCGTTTTAGTTAGGTTTTTAGAGTTTTGGGGATTCTCTGGGGGGGTGCTGGCCGGAGAAGACGACCGGAGGTCCTCTCCGGCCACCTGAAAGTCATTTGTGCCCTAATCCTGTAATTAATTTCCATTTGAATTCTGGGCGTTGGATTGGCTGACCTAGTTGACTCCCCGCGCGAATGAAAGGCCCAGATCACTTTGCTTAGCCCTAATCTTCATTATTTATTTAATTAATTGGGATTAACTCAGATGCAACCCCAGCCGTCCAGATGCGCGCTGGTCAACCAATTCAAACCCAGAGCTCATCCTGGCCCTCCACTCATTTGACTTTCCTTTTATTTAATTTATTTTCATTTTCTTTTTCATTTAACTTGCACAATTTATTTAAAATAGTAAAAAATGTGTAAAAATTATGAAACTTTTTCTCATAAGTTTTATTAATTTTTATGACACAAAAATATTTTTATTTTTATTTTTATCATTAAAAAAGTATTTTTAAATATTTAAAAGATTATTTTTAATTGATTAATGGAAATTAATTTATTAAAAATACTTTTAGGTATCTAAAAATCACCAAAAAATTCATGAAATGTTCTAAGACATTTAGAAACATTGTCCAACCTTCAAACCAAATTTCTTTTTTGATCTTGATGCATTTTGAGAATTTTCCATTGAATTAAATCATTTTTTGTGCATTATTTTGATCCTAAGTTCAAAAAAATCATTTCTGCCTATCTATGAAGAGTTGGACATTGATTCTTTTTGCATTGCATTGTGTTTAGCATGTAGTTTGTGAGATTAAATGGCCATGATTTGATCTTTCATTTTCAATTTGTTTGGTAATTTTTTTGTTTAGGAACCCTAAAAACCCTAATAACTTGTAAAAACCATAACTTGAGATTGGTTAAGAGTTGAGACCTCCCCTTTGGACCTTGGTTTAGTATAGGGTTAGGGTTTCTTTGAGTGGTATTTTCCATTTTTTATTCTAGGGTTTGCTTCTGTTTTGGGTTTTTGTTTGATGTTTGGTTCATGAACCCTAATTTGGGCTTCCATTTGCATCCATCTTGCATCCTCTTGCATAACATGACTTGCCATGACATTTCAAGCACCCATTTGATTCATTTGACATCATAAGACATATAGAAAGCATGTTTGATCATTGCATCATGTGTTTACCATGTTGTTTGCATTGTGCACTTCATAACTTTTCATGTATGTTCATGCATCTTAACCTGCACCATTTGCATCCATAAACTTGTATGATCATCTCCATGACTTGTTTCATGTTTTCATCATCTAATAACATCATTATCATCACACATATGCTTCTGGTTCTGATTTACATCATGCCATTTCATTTTATCTTGCATTGCATTGCATTCCTTTCACTAACTTTTCAGGTGGTAAGCAACTTTGAGAAGTGAATTTGCCTTCACTTCTCACATTTCCTTTTCATCTCTTTCATGCATCCTTGCTGCATTTTGATATGAGTTTGAGATTGAGCTTGCTCATTCTTCTTCTTCTTACTTTCTTTCTTCAAGTGACTTGTCTTCTTAAATGAAGCAAGTTACTTTGCTTCTCTCTGATCCTTTCATCTGCTTCCTGGTGGTTCCTCTGAAGATTTCTCTTGTTAACCTCACTAACCTTAGGAACAACCAAGCATGACAATGATTAGGGTTTTGATTAGTCTCCCCACTTAGTTTTACCTTTGTGTCTCTTTGAGTCTTCTCTTCTCACCTCATAATCAGGGACTAAACCCTAAAGGCTTTAAGGCTTTGTGATTAAGCTTATGCCTGCATCCTTCTATTAGGATGGAGTGTATAACTTTAATCCTAAGTGTTAAACCCTTAATGTGTTTAAGTCTCTTAATCAATTCACTTAATAATCATCAAGACATCACACTTGTAACTTGGGCCTTGCATTAGGGTTCTAATTCTTCCTTAACTGGTTAAGAAGGACTAACCCTAGTGTTAATGGACAAGTCCCCCTCAAGTTGTCTTACAAACCCTAAAAATCACTTCTTCATCATATCATTAAATAAAATCCACTTAATCAAAGGCTTGTTTTGTCATGAATTTAATCCCTAATCATGGATTAAGTTGAGGAGCTTTCCTCAGCTTAAACACTCTCATCTATTATCCTTCTATTAGGATGGTGTAATGAGTCTGTTTAATCCCTGATTATGGCTTAACCTCATTACTTAACACTAAACAAAAACACCGAAAACATCTAAACAATCACAAGTAGGTTAATGATCTTAATCCTGCATCAAAGGTGATTAAGTGTGAGAATCTGACTTCACACTTAAGGTACTCCCATTACCCCTAATCAGAGGGAAGATGTGATGAGTTTACTAAATCCATTGGTTTAGGCTTAAGCTCATTAACTTATGACAAACTTTCAAAAGCAATAAAAGACTGAAAACTCAAAAACAAACAATAACCGTCTCCTCCGGGATTCTTTTCTCATCTCATTCACTCACAAACGAGAACTTGCTTCTTCCGTCTAATGCAAGACAGTTAGCACCTGAGCCAGACAGGTCATACACTTGAGCATAGACAAGTAAGCAGTTCACAAGTCAACTCATCTTTCAGTCTCTTTGGGTCGAACTACGGTGTTCTGACTTCCTCATTGCACGAGAGGATACGTAGGCATAACTTAACAGTTATCGAACAAAAAGTCTCTGTATATTCCCCTCTTTCTAGCTTCATTCTTTTAGCCTCATTATCTTGAGCATATTCTCATTCCTGCACTGACACTGTATATATCACACTTCGCACTTCTTTTGCACAGACACCTGTACATTCTCTTCCAGCTATTTTACACACAAAATGCACTGACACTACCCCTTTTAAGCACAAATCTTTTAAGCGTGGATCCCGTCGAGTACGGCGGACAATCTGGGTGCTAATACCTTCCCAGGTTGTAACCAACCCCCTTTCTCAGTCTCTCTGGTTCGCAACCGTCTTATCCATATCTTTCTAGGTCTATGCAGCATTACCTTTCCTCCGGGATAAAAATGCCTAGCTGGAGACTCTATTCATCTCCAGTGAGTCCACTCCTGTGTGTTCTCATTGTCCCTCTCGCCGACCGTTCGCGTCTGTACCCCTTTTGACCCGGTGTCATTTGGTGGGAGCGACACTAGTTCAAACACTAATCAGGTTGTCGTTGAGGGTCAGTCACTCCTCTATCTTTCTTGTCTGTGCCACATGACTTTGTTCTTGTTTAAGGATTTTTCTTGTGTAATCCTTTCCGTCTTTCGCTTTTGTATTATTTTACTTATCCCTAACTTTTTCCTGGACTGATTCTTGTGAATCTTTGATTGTAAAGTCCAGCGGGATGCCCTAACTTTTGCATAAGTTGCTTGTTTTCAAGTTTCGACTTAGCGGGCTTTTTTCATTTCTTTGTTTTTCTTTTTCTTTTGGAACATGTCGTGTGACACTGTTTGTTTTGATTGCTTCGCGAGGGTTGTGACTGCCTCATTCTTTGGGTCGACGAAAGATAACCATTGTGGTTTTCAATCTTTGGACCTTTCGACTTGGATAACCATTGTGGTTTCGGGTCTTTGGAGCTCTTGATTAGCATAGTGGAATGTAATGGATCCTCAAATACACTCTTTTATAAAAGCCTGAACGCTTGGTCCGACTAGCTGACATCTATCATGCCCCTGGGTTACATGTAAGGGTTTTTTTTATGTGAAAAAGAGACTCCTACTTCAAGGCTCAAAAGGGGTTAGAAAGGGTCTATCTTCCTTATATCTCCAGTGTTTAGGGATTTGAAACAAAGCATGTACATCGCCAACAGGGTCTTATTCAAGAGCACACAATTAGAGATTCTTGCGTTTTAGTTTCGTCATTCTCCTTCATAGAGTTTAAGCATGATAATTGGTATTGCAATGTAAACATGCAAAGTCATAAGTGAATGAGAATGAATTAGTTCAAGAAAAACATGTGAGTTTTATTATTGTTAACATTCAAAAGCAAACAAATTTCATACATGTAGACAAATGTTTAGCACATAAAACAAACTACAAATGGAAATGCAGTAAAGAAACTGAATATTGCCGTAGTTGAGGAGGCTTGGCTCCGTATGGACTCGTCAATCTTGGACACTTTCAGTGATCAATAGATCTTTCACAGATTTGTAATCTTCAATTTGCAGCCGTATACCTAACCATGGCAGTCATACATCTTCTTCTAGCTATTCTGACTCTGACACGAGACATCTGAAGGAAAGAGTGAAGCTGGGGAGTAAATTTGCCCCATATGGTTGCTCGGAAAGACCTGACGATCTTCTGCCTACGTATCTCCATTGACCTATGACCAATGAAGAATCAGAGCGACGTAGTTTCCCTTAATAGGGATGAAAATGAACAATAAAGAAAGGCAAACACGCAAATGTCGTCACTGAGAGTATTTGAATACTGCTGGCTTTATTTGTTTCATGAATACCCTGACATCCTGGGTGATTAACTCGAAGACTTCAGCTTAACATGGACCATCTAGTAGAACAACCGTGACACCGGTTCCGTCGTGATTAGGCATCAGATTCTGGAGTACCTTTGGATGAGGAGAAACAATTGATTGCCTTGGACTCAATTAGGTATTGTACCTTGTTCTGAAAAGCCCAACATTTCTCAATACTGTGCCCCTGGGCACCTGAATGGAATTCGCACCTAGAGTTTGGATCAAAATTTGGTGGTAGATTATCAACAGAAGGAGCCCTCGTGGTACGGAGCTCAACCAGGTTTAACTTCAGCAGCTCTGGAAGCAATACAACATATGGACATGGGATAGGATCAAGTCTGCGGTTCCTCGCTCTTGTTCTTTCCTGAAATGGTCTATGTGCCTGTTGTTGCTGACCCTGAGATTATGATTGAACATTTTGTTGTTGACATTGCATTGGGCGCCTGACATGTCCCTGTACTCTCTTACTCATACTCGGCCGAGGAGCGAATGAAGGTTGTTGATGTAGCCCCTTTAAAGACTTGGCCTGAGCAATGATTCTAGAAGAAGGAAAATTGACCACCTCTTTTGTATTCCTGCATGCTTTATCTTGCGGCACTTCCGGCCCGGTCAGTCCAAAAGTGATTACGCCTTCATCAATTAAGTCTTACACTTGATGTTTAAACGCCTTGCAATCATTAACATCATGTCCAGGAGCTCCAGAATGAAAAACACAGTAGGCGTGGGGATTCCAACGTTGGTGAAGTTTACCGGAAGGAGGAGTTAGCTTGCGACACTCAATCAACCCCATTTTGAGCAGTTGTGGGCATAATTCAACATAAGACACGGGTATCAGATCAATAACCCTTTCTTACTCCTGTTGATGACAGGTTGCTACCAATGGAGGAGCTACAAACGAAACCTGTTGAAGTATTTCTCCTGGAAACCAAGGCATATCAGTTGAGAAGGATCCCTGATAAGGAAAGAAAGTGCTCACTTCTTCGGTAACGATTGATGTAGGATCATTTAGCTCACATGTGGAGTTGGTTCTTATCTGATGCTCTTCCTAACTGCAAAGTGGTGATTGCTGGTGAAGAGACTCAAATTGTAGAGGAAATCCACCTAACAAACCTTGATTTAGTGGATATCCCAAAGAGATGGGAGAAACATGGCCTTCTGTTTGAAAAGCAGATACACGACTATTTTCCTTTTTCGACGTAGCATTCATGATTCCTGTAAGTAGTTTTATCTGAGTCTTCATCAAGTTGAATTCTTCTCTCAGCAATTTCTGATCCTGGGACAACGCTCAAATGTCCATTATAAAATGCCCCAGTTGGGCCTTCATCTCAGTCACCTCCGCTCGGAGTTGTTCCATGCCCATACCCTGACAATCATGATTCAAGTTGGCCATTCTGGAGATAAACCAAGGCAAGATAAGAATATGTTCCTGAACACCTGTTACAAATGCAAGGTTGTATGCAAATGCCATGTTCACTTATTTCCAAGGAATCTATCCGTTTTGATCCATGTTTTAATGCAGAAAAAATCCAACGATTTAGTTCAGATATGTGATCCTTAGAGGTAACTGAACATGTATGCTAAAATGCCATGATGTCATGTATGATACTGGCATGTGATTAGCGGTCCGACGCTAGTGTGGATCAGATAAACAAGTGTTGGTGAAGAGTCATAATATCATTATCTCTGTGCAGAAGTTCCAGCATTCTTAACCAAATATCATATAGGACCGGATCATTTCATGGAGTAACACTGGCAAAGCGGGTATGTTGGAAGTTTAGGGTTCCTACAAACCTGTAAACCCCTCCCAATCTCACGGGTGTGCTACTACGGGTCAATATCACAGACTCTCAAAGCCGAGTAGCAATAATACGTTCACCATTTCCGAAAAATGGCTCATGACCAAATCAGAGAATCGGTTTGGCATTATGTACTACCCAGGGAGGCCTCAGCTGAGTCCGGAAAAACAAGCATCCCTCATAAGTTCCCGGCTTCAAGCACTGATGTCAAGAAACAATAGTACATTCATCCCGAAGGATACAATACTACCTTCATACGACCAGTCGCTTTAACTGGGTCCCTATGAGAGAACAAGGTCATCCTATGCAATTTCCCAGTGGGCCCTCGGGTGCGAATGGGTTTGCCACAAAATGTGGTCTGCCACTGTCACCACTGGAGAGGGTTGTTTCCACTAAGGTCCTCGATGATCGGTTCCCAGTGTTAGCAGCTCAGGTGAGAATATTCTATGGTCTTCCTAGGCAGTATAGAACATATCCCAAGAGAGCCTGATCTGGGTGTGGGACTCGTGAAAACTACACGTGCTCAAAACCATGCAAGCCACACGACTGCCCACTCTAAATCCTATGTGTATACTCAAGCCGGGTATTTGGCTTATCTCACAATAATCCCATCCCGCCAAGGAAAACCAGAACAGCCAATACAGTACATGCCAGTATATGCAACAATAAAGTAAAGTGCAGAAAGCTGTAAATAAAGTCGTAAAGGAAAACGATAAACTGTAAATAAAACAGTAAAGCTAAACTAAATCACAACAGCAAATGAATAAACACCCAGAGAAAACAGAAATAGACAAGCGCTAGGATTGACTCTCAAAGGGGAAACCATAGATTCCGAATCCCCAGCAGAGTCGCCAACTGTCGCTCCCGGGATTTTCATCCTACTACAAACGCGAAAGTGGCACGGAAAAGGTAGAGTCGCCAGCCAAACATTTTTATCCCGAAGGAATGGGAAAGGTAATGTTGCACAAACATAAGGAAGAAGGAAAAGGACGAGGCCTTGCGAACCAAAGATCTGGGTCCAGAAGTCAGTTACGAATTGGGAAGGTATTAGCACCCCAATCCGTCTGCCGTACCCGACGGGATCCAGGCTTATAAGTCTGTTTCAAAGGGTGAAAAATAATATGCTGTTTGAATAAAAGAATGGCTATCTGGAATGGGATGGAAATGAGAAAAGGATCTGGGAAAGAAAATGGGAAGAAAGAGGAAAAATGTAGGGAAAATAAAGATTGTGCTCGAATGGGGCCTACCCCACTGCCTACATACCTCATCGGGAAAATGAGGATCAGAGTCGCCGTAGTTCATCTAACTAAGGCGAGAAATTGTTTGTGATTTTTAGGATGACGTTGCCGTAGCTCTAGCTCAGGTGTTACCGGCTCTGACTCGAAGGTGTTTACTGTATCGCTCTTTGAACTGTCGAGACAAGTCATGTTCGTCCGCAAAGAGTATGAGATGAGAAGAGAAGACGCGATGTCTTGGTTTGTTCTCTTTTATAAGAAGTGTTTTGAATTTGTGTTTATTGTATGTACAACACTAAAGACTATGATACAGGAGCGAATACTTTCCAAGATCGCCCCCAATGGAACGTTTGTAAAGTATCCTAGAAGAGTGAAGGAGACCTCCACTAGTCATTTCCTGTATAGCTTAAGGCTCGTGGCGCATTGTACACATTTTCCTTTATTAAGTTTTTTGATTTTTCTTTAAGATGAGAAGTGAGACTCAAGTTACAAAAGGAAAAAACTCTAAGGGAAACTAGACTTACCCTAAGTTATTTGAGTTTAAAGATGACCTATGGTTAGTGAGGTTTGAAAGATTTAATTTACCTAAGGATATTAGACTAGAAATGCAAGTACCAAAAGTAATAATGAACAATATGGTCCTCCTAAGTCATGGTGGGTAAAAACGTGTATGAAACGTAAATGGGATGACACGATGGATCGGGTGGGTCGATTGCATGGTGCTGAGACGCACGACTTATGGTGTGCAACATACAAGGCTTGCTTTTGGTGTAATAGAATGGAACGATGGTAATCGAGGAATCCTAAAGTCACATGAAACTTTATTTATTCATTTGAAAATTCACTCGACGTTGGATCAAGTATTTCTTTATTTTATTTTTGAAATTTTGGTTTTTCTATCGATTTGTTTTATCTTTTCTATCCTAATTATAGGACTATACAAGTATTACTTCACAAAGTACAAAAAATATAATCGAGGCATAATAAACATAATCCAAGTCCATACGCGAATCCTCGAAAAATACCTTGCACAAAAAGAAAATTGTTAGTAAATGAAATGAAGATGCATATGCAACAATATGATGGAAATGAATTAAGATAACAAAAATATCAAAATTCCTGGAAAAAATATGAAATTAATTCCCTAGGGTCTCTAACCTGACTATAATATTGTGTTAAAAAATCTCCTAAAAATTCAAAGTCTAACTATGTTAAATGGTCACTTAAATCTACCTAAGGTTCAATCATAATTTTATACAAACTACACTACCAAAACAGTGGATAAAATGGCCTAAAAAATATACAAAAATTTATTCCAAGTTCTATTATTTGTCCTCTAATCATAGCAAAAAGAATGGGCCAAACTTATTAGAGGAAGTGGGAGAAATAAAATGTACAAAATTATGTGTCCATATGAGAATTCAATATAAAATCAATTAAATAAAAAATCGAAATTAAATTGAAAAATTAAAAAATTCAGAAATTAAAAATGTAGAAAAGTTCTAAATTGAATTATAAATCTTTTGGAAGTTTTGTGGAATTTTATCAAGCATTTTAATATTTTTTGTGAATTAAAATTGAAAACTATACAAAATAGAAATTAAATAGGAGAGGGGGTGTGGACTTAGTGATTTTCAAGTTACAATGTGATGGGCCTGCGATGGGGGGTGCGAATAGAAGTTTTTCAGGGCCCATTAGCGCAGGAAATTTGAAGTGCATATGGTGGAATTCGGTCAACATCCTTGACTTCACTATGGGCCGTTGATCTAACAGTCTTCCTAAGGTATTCATATCCGATGGATCTTAGGGCGTATGAACCTGATAATTATGGTGTAAAGCATGCACAAAATCACCGCAGGGAGAGCCTACCGGACAATGACAAGTGTCACCGCCGGTGTGGCTGGGAATCTCAAAAATCTCTAATCCTTCTCTCTTGGAATATTGAAACGGTGCATTAATTATGGATTAATGGAGTTTTATAATTGATTAATTGTTTTTATTACTCTTAATAATTCTTCAATCTTCATTAATTCCATAACCATATAACTTATAAACAAAAAATAAGATCTTATTTGAAGAAGACCTAACCCTAAAGAAAACCCTTCTCTTCACCGCCCACACCCTTCTTCTTCCCTAAACCGAAACCCTAATCTCCGACCATCCTCCCTAATCCTTCAACAACATGAAAAAATCCTCACCATTTTTCTTATCTCCTCTCAAATCCCTAAACAATTTCAACTAAATCGCCTCAAATCTAGAAACCGAAGAACGTCCGAGATGAGGTAGAAATGGAATCACGATATCCTACCTTCAATCGACCGAAAACATGTTGAGATGTGAAGCTAGGAAACCATGATTGTTGTCTTCGTCATTGACAACAAATACGCAATCCCGGTAAGATTCTTTTCGCTACGCTCTCCTTCTCGTTCTTTTGGTCTTGTTTCTGAATCTGCGATTGTTGTTGATGTTGAATCTTACAGGTTTGGTGAAGTTGTTGTTGTTGTAGATTAATGTTGAAGGAAGTTGATGATGTGCGATGTTGAAGGTTTCATGAAGATGATGACGAAGGTGAAGAAGCTCGATCGATGTGATTAGTTCTCGGATCCGAACCGTTGATTTGCGTGGTTGATGCTTGATGAAATCGGAAAATCAAATACGTGATCGGAGGTAATCCTGAGTTCTTCTCTCTCTCTTCTCTTTTCTATTTTCCTTTTTGATTTCTTGCGAATCTGAATGTGTGTTCTTGCGTCGATCCTCATCTTGAATTTGCGGATATGAATTTGTTGTTGTGATTTGTTCTCGATTGATGATCTTGCGATATTGTAGGTTATTGACGTTGATGACGATGCAATGGCAATGCCAATAGCAGAGGAAACAAGTTGAGATTGCTGAAACGATTGGTGAAGATGAAGGTTGTGAAGGTGTGAAGAGGGGAGAGTAAAGGTGAGAGACGAAAAAGTGAGGAATCGTGGAGAGATTTGATGAAGGCTTCAGAATAATCCAGGAGCCAAAATTGTGAAGTTAATCCCTGGTTATCAAGAAACCCTGTTGCGGTTTGAAGAAGAAGGTTAAAAAAGATGAGGATGCAGCTTCCTGGATTTTGCAGAGAATCCGAAAAAAAGAGTCCCCAAGATGATGGCAACCATCCTCTTTTATCTCAGATCAACTGAGGGTAATTTAGGTTTTTCATGTAAGTTCGGTTAGGAATTGGTTGAAGCAGTTAGAAGTTATTTTCCTGTTGAAGTTTTGTAAATGATCTTTGTATGAATCTCCTCTTTTCTATGCATTTCTATTATGTCCATTAAAGGAATACCTGTGAGCTATTTCTGGTGTATTGGTTTTTATTTTCTAAGATTTTTTCTCTGAACTTTTGGATGTAATTATTTCTCTAGTGTAAGGCTTTTTTGACTGCATTTTCCTGCAACTGAACTCTGTTGAGTTATGCTCTTCTGGTTTTCTTCCGATCCTTAGAATGATATGGCTTATAATTCTCTGGTAATAGGTCCCACTGAGAGAACACATTATCATCCTGATCCAATGCAAAAGGATTATGGTTGTCTTCTAAAATCAAAATTGAGGAATAGTCCGTAAAATGAACTTTTTTTTGGGCACCTTCCTGGGCCTGCCATTGGGCCTGGAATTAATCATGACAAAAACCTCTCTGATTCCATCCTTCGATAGAACGATCCAGAATTCCCTCTTGCATTTGGTTAAAATTAAATGATCCATAACAACAATACTAACATTTGGTTTAATAATAAAGTAGAATTAGACTTAATCTGAATAATTTGGGTAATTGGATATGGTCTGGTTATAAAATAAATATGTGGATTAAATTTGGATATGAAATGGTTAATTGGTTAAAAATGGATTTGAATTTGGTTTAATTTGAAACTTGAATGTGGTTTGAACATTTGGATATGGATTTGAACACGACCTTTTGCGTTTTAGGACTATCGAATTTAATTTGGAAATTGAGGTTTTAATAGAAATAAAAATGTGGACTTTAATTATATTGGGCTTCAATAGAAATTGAGATTGAAATGGATTGAAGAAAAATGGATAAACATGGATATGGTTTATCAAATAAGATTGATCATTGAATCGACATTTAAGGTTTGGCCTCAAAACATTAACTAAATACTTGAATGACTACTTCCCCGAAATTTTCATTCTTCAATGAAAACCAAATCGCCTTCTCCATGTCAATCTTGACTTCACTGTTTCAATCACGAGTTGTATCACGAGTGAAGACTCGAAAGAGTAACAATGTCTTGAGTACAATAAATCTCTTACCACGAAGATATCTCGGATATCCTGATAACAATTAATGGAAACGTCCGTGAGCTCAAACATGAATAAGAAACCGTTAAACCTTCTTGAAATATGTACTAAATGAAGAAATGATTCGAAATTTCGAAATTCAACCCAATTGTAACTCCTGGTTAGTCTCGAGTAAACCTTGATGAAACCTTAATCACTTACTGTCTCCTGTGAATTTCCGGGACAAGTACTTGATAAATCCTTGATATGGAGGTTAGGATGAACATAACCCAACCTCTTGCTTTGACATGAATGAAAGAAAACTCCCAGTAAATAGGAAAGCCCGATCCATAGCAAATTGAGATCATATGTCTTAGGAACCAATGAAATGATGAATGCAAAGGATTAACGACCTATACGCAGTGTACAACGCACAAGCTATGACCTAATGAAAAATGCAGCTGGATGTGAAACAAAAGCCAATTACTAGTATAAATAAGAGGGAAAATTTTGGGGTGTTACAGGATGGGCAGGGAAAGTATCCATTAGGATAAGTAACGAGTGACCCGTGTCGAGATCTCCGTGTGTGGGATGGCCGGGGAAAGTTACTTTGTGGCAAGGTACTGTGACCCGTGTTTTAGTTCCCTTGTGTGGCTGGGCGGGGAAAGTACCTTAGATAGATAATGAGTGACTCGTGATGTATTTCCCTTGTGTGGCTAGGCAGGGAAAGTTATCTATAAGTTGAGGATTGAGTGACCCGTCTCGTTTGCTACGGCTATGGCTAGGAGGGGAAAGATGCCTTAAAGAACCTTGTGTGTGCTCCGTTTTGTTTTACTTTGATGTCTCTAGTTTTATGTGAACTCGAATTCTAGGTTTCCCCCGACTTGAGTAGTGTCTAGTTTAAACCTTTTAGAGCCAAGAGAACTCTAAGATAGGGAACTCACTGAGATGTTTATCTCACCCCATGTTGATGTTGTTATTTTAGGTGCTTTAGGTTCCGCAAAGGGTAAAGATAAGGCGACTTGATTATCTTTGCTTGTTTGATGGTTTCTTTTGTTGTGGATTTTTGAGATATTCGGATCTAGTTCTTAGACATTTTATTTTGTGAAAATCTTGTATCATTTATAGCCTTTGTATTAGTATATTATGTTGTAATGGCTATGTTTATACAATTTTTTACTAAGTGTAATACCTCAAAATTTTCCCTCTCATTTCCTCAACATTTTGCATAGCATTTAGCATAAGCAAATTCATGAAATAATAAAAAAAAATTGCATCATGTGTATCATAGCTGAGGCATAGGTATGTGGTCATTGATTGGAGAAATTGAAGGCTATAAAAAGGCAACCAAGGATCCACAAAGCTTCTCAACCTTGTGCAAAGGGTTCACAACATTCCACAAGTCCTCACTTGAAGCTACAAGTCATGAAAAGAATTGAATTGATCAAAGGAGGCAAGCAGTGCAACATCTCCTGTTAAAAAGGGGCCAAATTAGGGTTTTATTTTTACTGGGCTTCTAAATGAAATTTTGATCCAAAGTGGATTCTATTGTCTTATGTATGATGTCAAGTACCTAGGGTTCAAATTTCATCCATAGAAACATTTTGGAAGAGGTTCAATTGGCTAGATGACTGAAAATCAGGGAATTGGGGAAAAGTCAACCATGTTGAGGAAAAAGTCAACTCCTGACTTTTTGAGATCAAAATCATGAAATTAGAGTTACAAGGATCCTATAGTTCAAATTTGATCAAGAAATGATGGAGGAATCAAGAGAAATCAAGAAAACCAAAACTTACCATTTTTGGGAAATTAGGGTTTCCAAAAATGGCAAGTTTTGGCCATTTTTGTAGCAACTTCAAGAGAGGCCTTCTCCAAAAATATGTGGGATATCAAAATTCTACCTTGATCTAATTAAATAGGGCATATTAAGCTTCAAATAAATAGGTGGAAATCATGCATAGTATCAAAATTGAGAAAGTTATGGTCATTCAAAATTGGTGCAAATCAAGGAAACTAGGGCAAAACCAAGGATGGCCTTGCCTCCTGCGCACGTGTCAGGCAATTCATTCCATCAAATAGGTGGTGGGTCATAATGCAAGCTATTTTTCTCCATGTTAGAGGCCTCAAATGAAATTTCTTTGAGCTACAAAGTTTTTTATTGCCATGTTTCCAATAACTTTGATGTTCAAAGATTTTTCATGTGATCAAAGGATTAAGAGTTATGGGAAGGCAAAATGAGGATGTTCAAACTGAAATGCACAAGGAATCTTGCACAAGCCAAAGCAATGTTATGTAGGCCCATAATGCAGGCTTATGTCATGATGTTTAAAGACACAATTGAGATATATAGAGGTCATATTCCATGATGGTTTGAATCACAAACTTGGTGTATGAAGCATCTACTTCAAATTGAGCACAGGAATCATATCATTTGGTGACTTGGTCATGAAGAAACATTTAAAATAAGATGAAAACATGCCATTTGTTTTCTTGCAGGCTAAGGCAATGCATCTTGTCGCTCCCGGAATTTTCATCCTAGTACAAACGCGAAAGTGGTGCGGAAAAGGTAGAGTCGCCAGCCATGCATTTTTATCCCAGAGGAATGGGAAATGTAATGTTGCACAAACCTTAGGAAGAAGGAAAGGACGAGGCCATGCGAACCAAAGATCTGGGTCCAGAAGTCGGTTACAAATTGAGAAGGTATTAGCACCCCAATCTGTCTGCCGTACCCGACGGGATCCACACTTGTAAGTTTGTTTCAAAGGGTGAGAAATGAGATGTTGTTGAATGAAAGAATACACTAACTAGAATAGAATTGAAATGAGAAAGGGATTTGGAAAAGAAAATGGAAAGGAAGGGGGAAAATGTAGGGAAAATAAAGAATGTGCTCGAATGGGCCCTACCTCACTGCCTACGTACCTCATCGGGAAAATGAGGATCAGAGTCGCCGTAGTTCGTCTAAGTAAGGCAGAAACTTGCTTATGTTTTTTAGGATGACGTTACCATAGCTCTAGCTTAGGTGTTACCGACTCTGACTCGAGGGTTTTAACTGTATCGCTATTCGAACTGTTGAGGCAATTCGTATTCGTCCGTGAAGAGTGTGAGATGAGAAGAGAAGACGTGTTTTCTTGTTGGTTTATTGTTTTTTAGAAGAAGTGTTTTGACTTTATGTTTATCGTGGGTACAACACTAAAGACTACGATACAGGAGCGAATGCTTTCCAAGATCTCCCCCAATGGAGCGTTTTTAAAGTACCCTAGAAGAGTGGAGGAGACCTCCACTAATCATTTCCCATATGGCTTAAGGCTCGTGGTGTATTGTACCTACTTTCCTTTTAAATGTTTTTGCTTTTTCTTTAAGGGTGAGAAGTGAGACTCAAATTATAAAAGGACAAACTCTAAGGGATACTAGACTTTACACTAAGTTAATTGAGTTTACTGGTGACCTATGGTTAGTGAAGCTTGAAAGATTAAAGTTACCTAAGAGGATATTAGACTAGAAATGTGAGCACAACAAGTAAGTGAATAATATGCTCCTCTTATGTCATGGTGGGTAAAAACGTGTATGAATCGTAAATGAGATGAAACGATGGATCGGGTGGGTCGGTTGCGTGGTGCTGAGACGCACGACTTATAGTGTGCAACATACAAGGCTTGCTTTTGGGTGTATTGGAGTGGAGCAATGATAATCGAGGGATCCTAATGTCACTTGAAAATTTATTTATTTATTTATTTGAAATTCTTCGATTTTGGGTCGAATAACTCCTTTTCTTTATTTTTGAAAATTGGTCATCTAAACGCTTCATTTTATCTTTTTCTATCCTAATTATAGGTATTAAACATATAAAGTTCTAACTATTACATCACAAAGTATAAACCATAAAGAATATCAAAGCAACATGAAAAGAGAATAATCCAAATCCGTAAGCGAATCCTCGAAAAATACCTTTCACAAAAAGAAGATGTTAGCAAATTAAATGAAGATGAGGGTGCAAAAATATGAACAAGTGAATAAAGGTGTAAAGTTGCAAGAGTTTTTAAAACGCACATAAATCACATAGAACAAATATAAAGGCTAATCGCTTCATGTAAACACACTTGAACGGTTTCTAAGCCTAAGTCATAAATCTAAAGGATCTTGCATGATATCAACATTCTAAAATCAGTGGCTAAACCATACTAAGGCCTTCTAATATTCTAAGATCAAGCATAAGTAATCTATGTCCTAATGCACCATAAAATCCTAAGCCAAACTAGATGGATTAACAATGAAATTGACTAAAATCAATGCACTAAAAAAATAGTAAAAGTCCTGGAAAAAATATGAAATTAATTCCCTAGGGTCTCTAACCTGAATCTAATATTGTGTTAAAATATATCCTAAATATTCATAACCTAACTATGTCAAATGGTCACTTAAATCTACCTAAGATCTAATCACAATTTTACACAAACAACATTATCAAAATAGTGGATAAAATGGCCTAAAAAATATACCAAAAATTATTCCAGGTTCTATTATTAGTCCTCTAATAATAGCAAAAAGAATGGGACAAAAATCAAACAGGAAGTGGGAGAAATAAAATGTACAAAATGAAGTATAGATGAAAATAGCGACTTGCATAGTTAAAAGGAACCTTGGGCCTGCTGAATGGGGGTGAGGATAACGTTCATCTAGGCCCAATGTGCTGGGAGCTGAGAGTGTATTGCATGGGCCCTCAGTCCACTTTTTTGACTCATTCTTGGCTGTCTGATGACAAGAGTGATAACGATGATATGATAGTGAGTTGTAAGGTGGCGATACATGATTGTTATGGTGAGGAGGCGCATGTGGGAATGAAATCCGGTGGTCCTACCGGATGGTTACACTTGTCACCGCCAGACTAGACCACCCAAAACCAATCTTATCCGCTTACTTGGAATTGACGGTGGGGGTTAATTGCTATTTATAAGATCAATTTACTCCACTTCATAAATCAAAATGCAGAAGTCTTTCTCTCTCACACCATGTCTCTCTTTTTTCCTTAAAGCCTCACAAACCCTAACCTCGCCAGAGAGTGGGGGCCGGCGGCGGCACCACTGTCCACTCTGGCGATCGACCTCTCTCAATCATCAAAATTCGAACACAAACTTCTCCTTATTTTCGCTCCTCTACTCAAATCCGAGAGTAGCTTCTCCAAAATCATCTTCAAACGTCGGGATCGGAGCTTTTGGAATCAAAAGGCCAAGAGTTCAAAACAAGTAATAATCAAGGAAGATGAGATCTTACATCTCTTTATTATTCTCGAAATTAAAGGGGACGGTGATGACGCGTTGATGTCGTATTCGCGTGATGATGAATGAAGGTGATGCGGAGAATCCGACTTTGATTCTTGAACTCGATAAGGTATACTTCACGCTCATGCTGCTGACGTCTTTTCCGCATATTTTCTTTCGGAATTGTTATTGATTTTTACATCATTTTCGTTGATTGATTTTGCAATATCTTTGTTATTGACTCTACATTGTTGTTGTTGATGTTGAAAACGAGTTCTGAAATGTTGCTTGTTGTCGATGATTGAGGGGAGATTGAAGATGTGGAGAGTGAAAATCTCTGTTACAGAGAACGATTGATAATGGATATTGAAGGGTGGAGTTGAGATGAAGAGAGTTTGGTTTGTGTCTGGAAAACATCACGAACATCACTCCACCGCTACTCTCCTTCCCAGTTTGATCATTGTCCTCTTCCTTTCTCGCGTCACACGCCGGTGTTACAACGTTCTTCACCGCTCCGTCGCCACAAAAACAATGTGGATGCCTCTTCAGCGGTACGAACATCGTCGATGGCAAGCTCTAGGTATGAATATTTTTCCTTCTTCATCGCTATCTCATTATTCTTCTTTTTTTTCTTGCCGCAAGTTTGAATTTTTGTTGAGTTTGGATGTTGTGGTTCTTGATTTCACAGGTTGAAGGTTTTGTGAATCATCATATTCTCATGATTCCTTCCATCGAAGAAGACTGGATGAATAGGATTGAGAGCTGTTGCGATTGGTTAATTGAACATGATGAAGCCTTGGTGATAGATGAAGATCAAATCTTGAAGGAAGAAGAAGATTGCAGGTTATGAATAAGATGTTCTGATGTTGCAATTCATTGAAATTGGTTATGCAGAGGAAGTGTGGTGGAAAATGGTTTCTGAATTTGTTGCAAATAATTAGAGTGATTAAAGATTGAAGAAAGATTGAAGAAGGGTGAAGAAGATGATGAAGAATGAAGAAGAATCCAGGAAAAATCGTGAGCCCCATTCAAACTGCCGCAACCCCTTCTTATAGGTGATGAACAATGAGGGTATATTCGGTTAGGGATTTTGTTAGCATTGGATAGAACATTTAGGACTGTACTTTGGATTCTGTTAGACATTGGATTTGTAACCTATATTTTGTATGAATTTCCTCTTTTAAATTATGTTAAACATTTTCTTCTCATCTTCTTTGATTTTCTGGTGTTATGAAGTTTTTTACCTTTTTCTACTATGTCATCCTTTATATTGATCCTTCTGTTGAAGCCCTTTTTTATTTTCTATTGTAACTGATATCAATCCTTGTAACACTAAGTCTCAAGTCCATTCCAGAACGAAATAGGCCAAGGCGTTCCTCCTCTTTTTCCTTTTTCCAATTTCGTTATCTCGTAATAATAATAATAAAAAAAAAAGAAAATGTTTGGGCTTGCAATGGGCCTTGGGTTTAATCTGGATCATGGACTATGATTAAGAATGAACAATTAAGGATAATGAAATAGAATTGGGTTATTTGAGCTATAAATGAATAATAATAAAAAAGAATAAAATGAATGTTGAATTTCAATTTAATACGACTAAAGAAAATGGTATGAGGGTATTCGAACAAGAAAATTAAAGAGAAATGGCTCATTATAATGGAATAGGGAAATGGAATTGGGTTTCAAAATGGACTTAATTGCAATTAATTTTTTTTGAAAAAGAAAGGATATGATTTCATCACTTCAATGAATATAAGAATATGAGTTCAAATAAAATAGATTTGGATATTGATGAGCTTGTATCCTGAATACCAAGTAATTTTTCAGACCAAAAGTTACCACATTCAATCCATTCCCAACTTTAAAATGCAAAATGATTCTTGTATTTAATTAATCCCTCAAATTCAACCTCCAATCTCATTAACTTGTAAGTAATGCCCAAATGAGAAGACTACAATACCATGATTGTCATGAACCACTCTTTGAGGAAAAAAATATAATGAGGCACAACTTTTCATGTTGAGAAGAGGCCCTATTACTTAAGATACGCTCATCCTTCATGATTATGCGTGTTCAACCTTTGCTCCGACTTGGTTGAGATACAAACCACCCGAATCATCTCTGGATAAGGCCAATTCAAATTACCAGGAATCTCTTGACCCCATGCCCTAGTGTCGCTCCCGGGATTTTCATCCTAGTACAAACGCGAAAGTGGCGCGGAAAAGCTAGAGTCGCCAGCCATACATTTTTATCCCGAAAGAATGGGAAAGGTAATGTTGCACAAACCTGAGGAAGAAGGAAAAGACAAGGTCCTACGAACCAAATAGCTGGGTTCGGGAGTCGGTTACGACCTGGGAAGGTACTAGCACCCCAGACCATCCGTCGTACCCGAAGGGATCCATGCTTGCTTGTTTCAAAGGGTGAGAAATAACTGCTGCTGAATAAAACTGCTACTGGAACTGGAATGAGAATGGAAAAGGAGAAAGGTAATTGGAATGGAAAGAAAGGATGGGGAAAATGTAGGGAAAATAAAGAATGTGCTAGAACGGGCCCTACCCCGCTGTCTACGTACCTCATCGGGATAATGAGGATCAGAGTCGACGTAGTTCGCCTAACTAAGGCGGGAACTATTTTTTGTATTTTTAGGATGACGTTACCATAGCTCTAGCTCAGGTGTTACCGGCTCTAACCTGAGGGTGTTTACCGTATCGCTGTTTGAACTGTCAAGGCAAGTCGCATTCGTCCGAGAAGATTAGGAGATGAAAAGAGAAGTCGTGGTCTTTGTTGATTGTCTTTTATGAGAAGTGTTTTGGAGTTTGTTTGTGAACATTCCCATACTAAGACTTATCCATCGTGGTAGGGACTTACACCTTGCCCCGAAATAGGACGTGTATAAGAACTCCACAACAAAGTCTCGTGTCGTACAAGAACATTCAACCTTTATTAAGTATTTTATTGTTTTTCTTTATGAGATGAGAAAGAATGACTCAAGTAGGAAAAAAGACAAAACTAAGGGGGACTAAGACCAACCCTAAGTTACTTATCAAAATGATGGTCTTATGGTTTATGAGGTTTTTCTAATCCTAAAGAGAAAAAAGAAAAGAAAGAAGAAAAAGGATGCAACTTACTTCCTAATGAAGGTAAATTGATCCTAACAAAGGGGGAAATCCTACCAAACACAAGTATGAAAAGAAAGGAAATGAATTAAATGCATAAAGAAAATGCATAAAAAATAAAGGATAGGGTGAAGGAAACTTACCTCAATCTTTCCCTCTACAAAACAAAGGTTAATATGCATTTTTATTTAAAAAAGGAATGAGGTAAACACATACCAAACAAATCCTAAGGAATTTGGGCCTAAACTAGACTCAATCTTAAGTTCAAGGGTGCCTACACTATGCTAAACTAAAATTCAACAACTATTTACAGCGCTCAAACACACAATCAGCTATGAAAACAATGCATAACACAAATCAGCTTTTTACAGCCAGCATGCAGCATGAAAAGGTAGGTGTAAAAGGTCAAACACAACATGCAAACAAACAAATAGCATACATTTTACAGCACCTATATGCAAAAACAACTATGAAATGCAAAATCCAAATTTGATTATTTTCATATTTTAATGCACAACTCAATGAAAAATGCATCAACTTCAACATGAACATGCATTTGAACATGGATCATCATACATAATTGAATGAACATGAGCATTTTTGAAGGATTATGCAAGAATGCATCACATGGTTGATTATGCAACAAGTAATGCAAAAACGTAGCACATGAATATTGTATATGAACATGATGATTATTGATTATGAAAATGCAATATGATAGCTCAACAATAATGTCAAACGCAATGCAAAATTCAGAAGTGAATTGACATAAATGCTATGATCAAGCATGCAAACAAATGCACATACATACATGATTATGCAACATGCAACATACATCAACATAATGAAATGAAAAATGATTTAATGCAATGCAAACATGTAAAAACAGAATGCAACATGATTATTACATGCCAAATGATGCATGAATATGGCAACAACATGCAAGAAACCAAGGTATACACAAAGAAACACAAAAATGCATAACATGCGACATGAACGGAAACGCGTCGAAACGACTCGAAATGGGGGAATGAGCTACTGGAAATGGACCTAAAAATTCCCTAAAATCAATACCTAAACATGTATGAATATTAGAGGCACTAGGAAGCAAGATTGAGCATGAAAATAAGCTAAAAATCCAAAAATGAACAGCGTTAACCGGCTACATGTAATGCAAAAAAGCGATTAAAGAATCGCAATCGATTACATGTAACACATAATGAATCGCAATCGATTACATGTAATGCAAAAAAGCGATTAAAGAATGTCGAAATGGCGAGATGAAGAGAATAAATTAAAGAAGAAGTGATTTAGATCACCAACCTATGAAGCGGAGAAGTGCTTCGGTAATTGTTGCAAGAATCGGAGCTTGATCGAAGAGAAAACCAAGAAAACCGTGAAACCGCAAAATAAATGCGTTCTTAACGTTTGGACCTTCGTGCACTTCCGATAAGCCGAAACCTTCAACAAAATTCAGTAGCTTCTTCTTCCACAATCCACAAAATCAATGGAGGTTGAGGCTTAAGCTTTAAGATCTTCAAGTTTTAATGTGAAACCTGAAGAGCTTATTCAAAAAGCTTTGGTGAAAAGGGAAATGGAGGAAAAGTGAGAGAGAAAAGTGATTGTGAAAGAGTGAAAAATTTGGAAAATTGTGAACCCCTTGCATTGAAGTGATTAATGAATATATAGAGGCTAGGCTTGGAGTTAGGTTTGGGAATGGAATTAGGTTTGGGGCCCAAAAATTAGGCTTGAGATCCAAAATTATGGTTTGGTAGTTAGTTAGGGTTAGGGTTGGAAAAGGGAATATTCCTTGGAATATTCCTTGGAACACTCTAGAAGATGTTAGAACATGGTGGAAGCATCCAAGTGAAATGGAGTGGAATTGAAGTGGAAAAACAAGAGGGAAAGAATGAAAGATAATGTGGAAAGAAAGTGGAAGGAAAAGCGGAAAGAAAAGGGAGGGAAGGTGAATTTTTTCCTTTTGGTTGGTTAGCTTGGAAATGGTTTGGATTATTTTTGGTATATTATTTTTCTCTTGAACTCCAAAGTTTGGCAAGCCTCGATCGACCACACACCTCATGCAAAGGATGATGATTTACTTATTTATTTTTCAAATGTGATGCAATGATATGCAGAATGATGCAAGAATGAAGCGTAAATCGCTCGAGGTTGATAATAAATAAGAGGGAAAGTTTTGGGGTGTTACAGCTGCCCCTATTCAATCACTGTAGAATTGAATGGATGATAGCAGTCGCTTTCAGACGTTTGAAGTATGCAGGGATTGAATACTAAAAACAACCAGAAAATTTGCACTCGGTGGAAAAACAAAGGGAAATAAACCCAACCATCTGAACTCTGCTTGTAGAGAACTCGGATGTGAAGAGTAGTGAATTGATGAATGTTTTGGAATAACACTGGGAGATTGTTGATTTGCCACGCTACGGGGGTCACTACTCGCTACGGGAGACTTTTGATACCTTACCACCCTGAGGACGGACTTCTGCTCACTCTGTGGGGATACTCTACCATACTGCGAGTGCTTTGGAAATCTTGCCACACTACGAGGCACATTGCTCGCTACGGGAGACTTTCAGAAACTTTGCCACACTACGGGGGGCCCATTGCTCGCTACGGGAGACTTTTAGAAAATTTGCCACACTACGGGGGCACATTGCTCAGCTATGGGAGACTTTGAAAATTCACCACACTACGGGGGCACATTTCGGGGGCACATTGCTCAGCTATGGGAGACTTTGAAAATTCACCACACTACGGAGCACATTTCTCAGCTACGGGAGACTTTGAAAATTCACCACACTACGGGGGCACATTTCTCAGCTACGGGAGACTTTGGCTCACTATAGGAGACTTTTTCTCACTACGGGAGACTTCTGCTCACTACGGGAGACTTTGATTTCTTGCCACACTACGGGGGCTGCTGCTCGCTACGGGAGACTTTGGCTCACTACAGGAGACTTTTGCTCACTACGGGAGACTTTGATTTCTCGCCACATTACAAGGGCTGCTGCTCGCTACGGGAGACTTTGGAAATTCGCCACACTACGGGGCTACATTGCTCAGCTACGGGAGACTTCCAGAAAATTTGCCACACTACGGGGGCACATTGCTCAGCTACGGGAGACTTTGATGATTCGCCACACTACGGGGGCACATTGCTCAGCTACGGGAGACTTTAATGTTTTTGCCACACTACGGGGGCACATTGTGTTTTGCCATGATACGGGGGCTGCTGCTCGCTACGGGAGACTTTGGCTCACTACAGGAGACTTTTGCTCACCACGGGAGACTTCTGCTCACTACGGGAGACTTCTGCTCACTACGGGAGACTTTGGCTCACTACAGGAGACTTTTGCTCACTACGGGAGACTTCTGCTCACTACGGGAGACTTCAATGTTTTGCCACACTACAGGGGCTACTGCTCGCTACGGGAGACTTTGATTTCTTGCCACACTACGGGGGATGCTGCTCGCTACGGGAGACTTTGGCTCACTACAGGAGACTTTTGCTCACTACGGGAGACTTCTGCTCACTACAGGAGACTTTGGATAAATTGCCACGCTGCGGGTGGACTTTGGATAAATTGCCACGATGCGGGTGGACTTTGGATATCAATCTTGGATTTAATACACATATGCTGAATTGTATGACATGATGCCGCATGACACTATGGGATAGGTACAAAGGGAATTCCTGACGCGGAAATAACAAACCCTTGCTGACTCTGTGGGGGATACAGATGGTTGCCAATATTTCTGTTGGAGAAGAGTGTGACTAGTCTACCTCGACTTATCACCTTTGCCAAAAATAAATTGGACTTTAGATTTGAAGACCCTGTTAGGGGATGCCTTAACTGCTGGGGATTGAATCTCACCCCACGGATTTCGTTGGGAAATCGACGACTTTTCAACTTAGTTGGGGGAAGACCTGACAAGGCTCTACTGAGGAGAACTCTCTTGTCTACCTGAATTTTCCAAACCTCTGCGGGGAAGGGAACCATTTAGCTAACTGCAGAGAATTTCTAGATTCTTGTAAGAAGTGCTTCAATACGGGAAGACGACTCTTGCTAGGGATGATCCTTACTGCTCTTCTGGGGAAGAGAAGGATTTGGTTTGAGATCTGCTGGGAAATAAGATCAAGGAAACCTGCTGGAGAAAAGTTTGACGACTTTACTTGGGATAACTTCCATGCATCTGTTGGGGATAACGAAACTAAACCATGTCTTGTTGTGGAGGAAAGATCTCAAGTAGTCTCGTGCTAGGGATCATTCGCTTTGATTCAGGCTTTACCTTAAGAGGATTTTACAAAAGACTTGGTGTCTTTAAACTCTTCAGGAGTATAATTGCCCCGGTATTCTGAACTTCCATTTATTTGTCTTTGTAAAAGAATGAATCCTCGTACGATTGGGGTGACTTGCCCCAGTATGAATCTTTGACCAATTGCTCTGGGAGATATTTGATTCTAGAGGTGATTGCCCCAGCTTGGCTGACTCTTAAGGACATTGCTTAACATAACTGCCCCAGATTGGTTGGCTCTTACCATGACTGATTGGGAAAGTCCTTACTCGATGGAGCTTTCTCGGAAAAGTGCACCTCGACGTGACTGTCTTTCAGAAGTTTTAGAATTCTCAACTTCCCAAGCTCAAGCTTCTGGACTGAATTTCCGCATGTGAGCTTTTTATGATGCCAAATAGATGTATGCAAGCAGCAAAAATGTTTATTCTGAGAATGGAAATTATAATGCAACACACATGTTAATCTTGAAGATTTGAAAAGGTTTCGTAAACCTTTGTGAACAAATCACTGGTAAAGATGCGACATTACTTTTGATTGAAAGAACGCATGCACATGCAATACTAACAAGGTCTTTTAGCACAAATCATAGGATTCAGAAACGCCATTTCGTGGTAGTACGCTCTCAAATTAACCCTGTTTCAGATAGGACTTTTGAGGGTTGTATCGTGGCCTGGTTCACGGTTATAGAAACAAAGGATATAGGCTCAAAATTATTTGTGCCCACCCATTCTTCGTGATGTTCTCCATTCCTATGTTCAGCTAATTTTTGCAAGCGTTCACCTTTCATACGGGTTTCGTATCGGTTGAGGAATCATTGCTGCTATCGGTTCAAGCACCAATCAGGTTATTGTTTGGAGTCAGTCACCCTTTTGTCTTTCGTGTCTGTGCCACGCGACTTTGTTCTTGCTTAAGGATCTTTCTTGTGTAATCCTTTTCGTCTTTCGCTTTTGCGTTATTTTGCTTATCCCTAATTTTTTCCTGGACTGACTCTGGTGAAGCTTTGATTGTGAAGTCCAGAGGGATGCCCTAATTTTTTCCTAAGTCGCTTGTTTTCAAGTTTCGACTTAGCGGGCTTTTTCATTTCTCTCTTTTGAACGAATCGTGTGACATTGTTTGTCTTGATTTCTTTGTGAGTGTTGTGACTGTCTCATTCTTTGGACGATGAAGGATAACCATTGTGGCTTCCATTTTTTTGTGTGGACCTTTTGATTTGGATAACCATTGTGGTTTCTGGTCTTTGGACCTCCTGATTAGCATGATGGAATGTAATGGATCCTCAAATACACTACTTTATGAAAGCCTGAACGCTTGGTCCGACTAGCTGACAACTACCCTGCCCCTGGGTTACATGTGAGGGTTTTTTATGCGAAAAGAAACTCCTACTTCAAGTCCAAAAGGAGTTAGCAAGGGTCTATCTTCCTTATATCTCCAGTGTTTAGGGATTTGAAACAAAGCCTGTACATCGTCAACAAGGCCTTACTCGAGAGCACACAATTAGAGATTTTTGCGTTTTTGTTTCGTCATCCTCCTTCATAGAGTTTGAGCATGACAATTGGTATTGCAATATACACATACATAATTATAAGTGAATGCGAATGAATTACTTCAAGAAAAACATGTGAGTTTTATTATTGATAACATTAGAAAGCAAACAACTTTCATACATGTATACAAATGTTTTGCAAATAAAAGGAACTACAAATGGAAATGCAGTAAAGAAGATGAATATTGACGTCATTAAGGAGGCTTGACTCCGTCTTGACCTGTCAGTTTTGGATACTTTCATTGATCAATGGCTCTTTCACAGACTTGTAATCTTCAATTTGCAGCCGTATACCTAACCATGGCAGTAATACTTCCTCTTCTAGCTATTCTGACTCTGACACGAGACATCTGAAGGAAAGAGTGAAGCTGGGGAGTAAAAGTTGCCCCATAAGGTTACTCGGAAAGATCTGGCGATCTTCTGCCTACGTATCTCCATTGACTGGTAACCAATGAAGAATCAGAGCGACGTAGTTCCCCTCAATAGGGATAACAATGCATTGAAGAAAAACAAACAAACAGTTGCCATCGCTGAGAGTATCTGAATATTGATGGCTTTATTTGCTTCCTGAAGATTCCAGCTTAACGTGGACCATCTGGTAAAACAACCGTGACATCGGCTCCGTTGTGATTAGGCATTGGATTCTGGATTACATTTGGGTGAGGCGCAAAATTGATCGCCTTGGAGTCAATTAGGTCTTGTACCTTGTTCTGAAAAGGCCAACATTTCTCAATAATGTGCCCCTGGGCACCCGAATGGAATTTGCATCTGGCATTTGCATCAAAATTTGGAGGTAGGTTATCAGGAGAAGGAGCTCTCATGGTACGAAGCTCGACCATGTTCAACTTTAGCAGCTCTGGAAGCAATACAGCATATGGGCATGGGATGGGATCAAGTATGTGGTTTCTTGCCCTTGTTCTTTCCTGATTTGGTCTTTGTGCCTGGTATTGCTGACCTTGAGGTTGTGGTTGAACCTGTGGCGTAATAGTCACTGCAGCTGTTTGGTAATAACCTTGTGAATGACCTCTGTCTCGGCCCCTATACATAGCATTGGTCTCGCCTTCTCTTCGTCTTTGGCCATTGCCAAAAGGTTTCTTCACACCAGAAGCACTAGCGCTGCTTGCATCCTGAATCTTTCCCAATTTCAGAAAGTTTTCTATCCTTTCTCCAGCGATGACAATATCAGAAAAATCAATGGACAGGCAGGCGGCCAGACGATCCAAGTAAACACCTTGCAAGGTGCCCATAAACATGTCAGCCATTTCCCGATCGAGCAATGGAGGTTGAACCTGTGCGGCCAGCTCACGCCACCTCTGAGCATACTGCTTAAAACTTTCCTTAGGTCCTTGAGACAAGTTTTGCAACTGAGTGCGGTTTGAAGCCATATCAATATTGTATTGATACTGCTTGAGAAAAGCTTCAGCTAAATCTTTCCAGCATCGGATAGAGACCCTGCTCAGCTTCATGTACCAGCTCAATGAAGCTCCAATAGACTATCTTGGAAGAAATGCATCCAAAGTTTCTCGTCATCAGTGTGAGCCGAGATTCTTCCAAAGTATGCGTGAATGTGAGTTCTAGGGCACGTGCCTCCATTATACTTGTCAAATGATGGCACCTTGAACTTGGGAGGGATTCTGACTCCTGGAACTAACCCAAGACTAGTTACATAGATGCCCAGGGAATTCTGACATTCCATGGCCTTAATCTTCTCTGCTAGCTCTTCTAACCTTCGATTGTTGACCTCATTCATATTATCCATATCAACATCCAGTAGAGTGAACTGGTCTTCCTGAGTGTCTTCATTACGGGCCGTAGTCCCATTTAGATTTGGCCCTCCATTAAGGGCAGCGTTAGGATCCACATTCTCAGTTGGTGTTCCAGCATTAGCATTCCCATGGGGTTGCTCAACCATTAACCTGAGATGCTCTTGATTCTGAGCAATGCCGGTCATCATGTCCATGAACTGATCCATCCTCTGCCGGAGCTCATTGAGATCAGTCTGCATTCGTTCAGCCATTCTCACTCGGTTTCTTTTTGTTGGATACCGGTGAACGCATTGACCAGCTATATTGCCTGAAGTTGAATATATTAGGAAGTTCGAATAACCTGTAAAAATGCAAAATATGCAAATCATGCAGTAAATGCGTATGATATGTTCATGAGGATGTGACATGCGACCCTGCAAATGAGTAAAAATGTGTTAATGATGCAAGCATGCAGAGGATGTTATGTAATGCACTGGCATGTAATCAAAGGTCTGGCGATCACTGGTCTACCGTTGGTGTTGAGAAGACAGTCATGTGTTGGTGAAGAGTCGTAATAACAGTACCACTGAAATCCCGGTCTCAAAACCAAAGGACCATGTAGAACCTGATCATAATACTGAACAATGCCGGAAAAGTGGGTATGTTGGAAGTTTCAGGGTTCCTACAAACCTGTAAACCCCTCCCATCTCACGGGTATGCTACTCCGAGTCAACATCACCGACTCTCAAAGCCGGATATCAATAATACGTTCACCATTTCTGAGAAATGGCTCATGCCCAAATCAGGGAATCGGTTTGGCATTATGTACTAACCAGGGAGGTCTCAGCTGAGTACGGGGAAAACAAGCATCCCTCATAAGTCCTCAGCTTCAAACACTGAATCGAGAAACAATAGTACATTCATCCCAAAGGGTACAATACTATCGTCATACGAACAAATTGCCTTAACTGGGTTCTTATGAGAGAACCAGGCCATCCTATGCGAGTTCCCAGTAGGCCCTCGGATGCGAGTGGGTTTGCCAACAAATGTAGTCTGCCACTGTCATCACTAGAGAGGGTTATTTCCACTAAGGTTCTCAATGATCGGTTCCCAGCTGCACATAACCATCAAGGTTGTATCCCGAAGTGGGGAAGAACCCCCACACAAAATAGTTCCAAGACGGTCGCAACCTGGGTCTGGAATACATCGCCACTCATCATGTAACCATGCGAGTACAACGTGTCCATGCTAATCCTATAGTGCACTCAAGCCGGGTATTTGGCTTATCTCACAGTAACTCCCAGCCCACAGAAAAAATGAAAACCAGCACAGCCAGACAGTCCAGTATAATATGATGCATGGAAAATAAATACTGAAAGCATTAAATAAATGCGGTGATGTAAAGCTGTAAAGTAAAACTGTAAATGAAAACAGTAAAGCTAAACTAAAGCACACACCAGCAAACAGATAAACACCCAAAGAAACAAAAATAGACAAGCGCTAGGATTGACTCTACAAGGGAAACCAGAGATTATGGGTTCGTTCCCCAGCAGAGTCGCCAGCTGTCGCTCCCGGGATTTTCATCCTAGTACAAACGCGAAAGTGGCGCGGAAAAGGTAGAGTCGCCAGCCAGACATTTTTATCCCGAAAGAATGGGGAAGTTAATGTGGCACAAACCTGAGGAAGAAGGAAAGGACAAGGTCCCGCGAACCAAAGAGCTGGGTTCGGGATTCGGTTATGACCTGGGAAGGTATTAGCACCCCAGACCGTTCGCCGTACCCGACGGGATCCACGCTTGCTTGCTTGTTTCAAAGGGTGAGAAATAACTGCTGCTGAATAAAACTGCTACTGGAACTGGAATGAGAATGGAAAAGGAGAAAGGGAATTGGAATGGAGAGAAAGGATGGGGGAAATGTAGGGAAAATAAAGAATGTGCTTGAACGGGCCCTACCCCGTTGCCTACGTACCTCATCGGGATAATGAGGATCAGAGTCGACGTAGTTCGCCTAACTAAGGCGGGAACTATTTTTTGTATTTTTAGGATGACGTTGCCATAGCTCTAGCTCAGGTGTTACCGGCTCTGACTCGAGGGTGTTTACCATATCGCTGTTTGAACTGTCAAGGCAAGTCGCATTCATCCGCAAAGATTAGGAGATGAGAAGAGAAGTCATGGTCTTTGTTGATTGTCTTTTATGAGAAGTGTCTTGGAGTTTGTTTGTGAACATTCCCATACTAAAACTTAACCATCGTGGTAGGGACTTTCACCTCGCCCCGAAACAGGACGTGTATAAGAACTCTGCAACAAAGTCTCGTGTCGTACAAGAACATTCAACCTTTATTAAGTATTTTTTTTATGAGATGAGAAAGAATGACTCAAGTCGGAAAAAGGACAAAACTAAGGGGGACTAAGACCAACCCTAAGTTACTTATCAAAATGATGGTCCTATGGTTTATGAGGTTTTTCTAATCCAAAAGAGCAAAAAGAAAAGAAAGAAGAAAAAGGATGCAACTTACTTCCTAATAAAGGTAAATTGATCCTAACAAGGGGGGAAATCCTACCAAACACAAGTATGAAAAGAAAGGAAATTAATTAAATGCATAAAGAAAATGCATAAAAAATAAAGGATAGGGTGAAGGAAACTTACCTCAATCTTCCCCTCTACAAAACAAAGGTTAATGTGCATTTTTATTTAAAAAAGGAATGAGGTAAACACATACCAAACAAATCCTAAGGCAACTTGGGCCTAAACTAGACTCAATCTTAAGTTCAAGGGTGCCTACACTATGCTAAACTAAAATTCAGCAACTATTTACAGCGCTCAAACACACAATCAGCTATGAAAACAATGCATAACACAAATCAGCTTTTTACAGCCAGCATGCAGCATGAAAAGGTAGGTGTAAAAGGTCAAATACAGCATGCAAACAAACAAACTACATACATTTTACAACACCTATATGCAAAAACAGCTATGAAATGCAAAATCCAGATTTGATTATTTTCATATTTTAATGCACAACTCAATGAAAAATGCATCAACTTCAACATGAACATGCATTTGAACATGGATCATCATACATAATTGAATAAACATGAGCATTTTTGAAGGATTATGCAAGAATGCATCACATGGTTGATTATGCAACAAGTAATGCAAAAACGTAGCACATGAATATTGTATATGAACATGATGATTATTAATTATGAACATGCAATATGATAGCTCAACAATAATGCCAAACGCAATGCAAAATTCAGAAGTGAATTGACATAAATGCTATGATCAAGCATGCAAACAAATGCACATACATACATGATTATGCAACATGCAACATACATCAACATAATGTAATGCAAAATGATTTAATGCAATGCAAACATGTAAAAACAGAATGCAACATGATTATTACATGCCAAATGATGCATGAATATGGCAACAACATGCAAGAAACCAAGGTATACACAAAGAAACACAAAAATGCATAACATGCGACATAAACGGAAACGCGTCGAAACGACTCGAAATGGGGGAATGAGCTACTGGAAATGGACCCAAAAATTCCCTAAAATCAATACCTAAACATGTATGAACATTAGAGGCACTAGGAAGCAAGATTGAGCAAGAAAATAAGCTAAAAATCCAAAAATGAACAACGTTAACCGGTTAACCAAATTCGTTAACCGGTTAACGGACCCTGGACAGCACTAAAATGGCAAAAAAAACACGCGTTAACCGATTAACACTGAACAGAAAGTGAAAAAAAGCTTTTTAAATAAGTACTTTTGGCCACAATCTTACTTCTAATGATCCCTAACATACCTAGGAACATGCTAACACTAATTTCTACTTAATTGAGGCTTATTTACACATGATAGACCCTATAACTATCAACACCTTACATCCAAATCCAACAAAAATCACAAATCGCAAGCAACACATAATGAATCGCAATCGATTACAAGCAATGCAAAAAAGCGATTAAAGAATGCCGAAATGGGGAGATGAAGAGAATAACTTAAAGAAGAAGTGATTTAGATCACCAACCTACGAAGCGGAGAAGTGCTTCGGTAATTTTTTCAAGAATCGGAGCTTGATCGAAGAGAAAACCAAGAAAACCGTGAAACCGCAAAATAAATGCGTTCTTGACGTTTGGACCTTCGTGCACTTCCGATAAGCCGAAACCTTCAAAAAAATTCAGTAGCTTCTTCTTCCACAATCCATAAAATCAATGGAGGTTGAGGCTTAAGCTTTAAGATCTTCAAGTTTCAATGTGAAACTTGAAGAGCTTATTCAAAAAGCTTTGGTGAAAAGGGAAATGGAGGAAAAGTGAGAGAGAAAAAGTGATTGTGAAAGAGTAAAAAATTTGGAAAATTGTGAACCTCTTGCATTGAAGTGATTAATGAATATATAGAGGCTAGGCTTGGAGCTAGGTTTGAGAATGGAATTAGGTTTCGGGCCCAAAATTATGGTTTGGTAGTTAGTTAGGGTTAAGGTTGGAAAAGGGAATATTCCTTGGAATATGCCTTGGAACACTCTAGAAGATGATAGAACATGGTGGAAGCATCCAAGGGAATGGAGTGGAATTGAAGTGGAAAAACTAGAGGGAAAGAAGGAAAGGAAATGTGGAAAGAAAGTGGAAGGAAAAGCGGAAAGAAAAGGGAGGGAAAGGTGAATTTTTTCCTTTTGGTTGGTTAGCTTGGAAATGGTTTGGATTATTTTTGGTATATTATTTTTCTCTTGAACTCTAAAGTTTGGCAAGCCTCGATCGACCACACACCTCATGCAAAGGATGATGATTTACTTATTTATTTTTCAAATGCGATGCAATGATATGCGGAATGATGCAAGAATGAAGCGTAAATCGCTCGAGGTTGATAATAAATAAGAGGGGAAATTTTGGGGTGTTACACCTAGGAGCAAATGTATTGCATGATTGTGATGTAAGTGACCTAATGGGAAATGCAGGTGAAGGTGAACTATGAGCTAGTCAAGGTAATAAATATGAGGGCAAATTTTGGAGTGTTACACATATCATGTGCAAATTCAATTCATTCAAGAGTCTTTACCTCATTGTTATGTTCAAATGCATCACAAGAAAGGAGAGGGCATCATCTCATACTGCATGATCACTCCATTTTGTAGTGGTAAAAACATGACTGTAAGTTATTGGTTAACTTAACTCAAAGTAAACATATTCGCCACCGCGCTTTTATTTTATTCCAAGAGGAAAAGGAAAAAAAGAGCGAAAAAATCCTAATGAATCTAAAAGCAAAAAGCTAAAGAAACACAACAGAGAAACATGTAAGGGGGATAGGTTACAAAATGGGAAGGTTTTACGCACCCAAAATGTATGTGGTACTCCATGGGAGCCCTTTGAAAATTTTACTGTTTTTGGTTTGAAAATGGTTTGTAAAACGTGAGTGGAGAGATGAGAAAAGAATTATTTTTAATATTTTTGTGTTTAGATAGGTTTACCACCTCATGCCTACGTACCCACAAAGTGCAATGCGAGATCAAAACCCCATAGTTTGTGGTACAAATAGTGAAAAGGGTGGGTTATGATTCATTTTTATAAGTGAAAGCCAAACAAATATACCATGAGAATGAAGGCATGGACTCATACATCATTATGAGGAGGGCGCCAACTCGGATAAAATCAACGAGTATGCCACTAAACCCCCACAAATGACAAGAGACTCAATTACATCAAACTACAACCATGGAGATTGAGAGACTTACACCCGACTAAAGAATAATGACTCATAATCGACACTCTTTAAAAGAAAATAAACAAAAGTGCACAAAGGCACAAAACAACTTGAATGAGTTTGATTCTTTTTATTTTTTGAATTAAGGTCAACATGATTAGATTCATTGATTTTAAAAGAAAATAAAAAAATAAAAGGCACTTGACATAAGTCAAGGTTTTTGTTTATTAAGGAGGTGATGATTTAAAAAGAAGGAATCCTTTGAAAAAGGGAGAAGGTTTTGAAAATTAAAGAATGGGAGGAGATGAAAGGACTATCCTAAAAAAAAGAAAATAAGGAGATAAGGGAAGAAAGATCTAACCAAACTTGATGACATTCCAAATTATGAGCAAAAGAGTTTCATCCTTATGAGCTAGCAAATGGCCAAATAAAGGCTAAATCCAACTTCATGAAGATCAAAGCAAGGGGAAGAGATCCTAAAATCTAAGTCCAAAATCTCCATTCCAATGCCAAGGATAGTAACCAAAAGTCCTCAAATTAAAGTCACAAGTTTTTTAGAAGTTTAATCCTTTATTAATTTTTTGTATGTCCAAATGGACAAAAGGGAAATCAACAATTAAAATAATAAGAACAAATAATAAACATGATACGGCTGAATAAGGAAAAATAAAATAAAAGCAATAAAAGTGCAAAAAATTAAATGTTAGTAACAAAAAGGAATTAAAGTGCAAGAATCTAAATATTAACAAAAAAAGTATAATAATATTCACATAATAATGGTATGGTGAACTTAATCAACCACAACCAAAAAGAAAGAGTAACCAAAATTAAAGGCAACCGGATCCGCTTAGCATCTTACACTATAGCGATTAATCAAGGCAAATTGAACCGAATTCAATGAAATTTGAAAGGCGATTGGGAAACCCAAAGTACCTACGTATCAAACATTCATAAGTCTCGATTCTTGATGCAATATGATTAACCACTTTGGGATTACGCGATCAACAAGAGATCCGGTCCACGAAAGTGCAAGTTCCCAATTAGATATTTATTCCGATGTCGGGAAACATTTAGGTCTATGTAAGCAATCGCCAAGTAATTTACAAAATAATTACCCTACAAATGAGGACGTTCATCACCAATTAAGGTGCATAATGTTAGTGTTAATGCATGCGAGATAAACGATATGTAAATCGTTATCCGGACGCGATACCGCACAAAACTAAAGGTGAATACCAAATTGAGCCTCACTTATGGTATTCTTCCATCCTTAAGTTCAATCACTCATCTTGGTGGATTCAAGCATGAAAATATATCACTAATGCAAAGTACCTTAAATGAATTGAATAATCCACTTATAGGTAGTTTTGAATTAATGAACATTAACTACTCTAATCTACACCCAAAGTTCATTGAAATTAAGGAGAAATCACTCCCAAAAACGCTTCCCAAGGTAAAAATTAAAAGGAGGAAGAAGAAGAAGAAAGAGGAACCAAAAAGGGATTGAAACAAGCCAAGAAATCAATTCTGACTTGCGTTAACCGGTTAACGCATATGGTTAACCGGTTAACGCTGAAGCAGCAGCAAAAAATATGCAGAAATTCAGCATTGATCCATTTTCAAAACATTTAATGATCATGATCTGAATTTGCACGAATTTTAAAACCAAAATACAGTGGAATCCTTGCTATCAAACAACAAATAAAGATCGAAAGGATCTAGAATCAAAGGAACCAAAGATCTACATCTTGAATGGTTGATGGTAAGTATGGGTTTGTGGAAGGAGAGGAATTACCAAAAGCTCTTCTTCAAATTGAACCAAGCCAAGCTAGATCTACTGCAATTGATGATCAAAAGAAGGAAAGGATGAAGGTTTAGCTCAAGTTAATCAAGAATTCAATGTGAATTCTTGATAACTTCAAAAGAAAGAAAGTGAGCTTTTGAGAATTTTGGTGTTAGGAGAGTAATTTGCAAGAGGTTTTGTGGCTATCAAAAGCTTGTAGAAAATTTTGCAAGGTGAATTTGGCTCTCTAAAGCTTGTTGAATGAATGAAATTGTGGTCCTATTTAAAGGCCTTAGGTATGGAAATTTGGTGGAATGGAGCTTGCTTTGGTAATTTGAATTTAGGTTTGGTAATTGAAAATTTGGTAGGAAATGGAAAAGAGTGGTGATTAATGAGGGTTTATGGTAGGAAATGATCAAAGTGATGTAGAGAAATCTGAAACCAATGGATCTAGAATATTCTAATTAAATCAATGATCTAAGGGTGCTGAATTTGAATAAAAAATTCAAATTTCGCACTGGTTAACCGGTTAACGCATATGGTTAACCGGTTAACGCATATGGTTAACCGGTTAACCAAGCTGAAATTTGAATTTTTTTTATTCAAACATGGTTGCTTGGTTGTTTCGGCCTGATTCTTTTTATGCGTCAAAGAAATGGACACATGAACCTTGGAAATCCTTTGAATGAATCAATTAACTTGGGAAATCCTTGATCAGATAAAAATTTGAATTATTTGCGGATCAACTTCGACTTGTTTCTGTGAAATTTCGCTCGAGCTGCAGGACTGTTATTTTTGGTATTTTCACATGGTTCCTCTTCCTGAGAAAATGTTAGCAAAAGGAAACAAAATATTTTTGGATTTTGATTAATGGTTAGTAAACATAAACAAATAAAGTAATTAAAGACAACGGTGATCCCCTGCGAGGCATAAACCTAACCCGAGAATAACTGATCAACCAGTGCGATCTTTTTTGTATGCAAGATGCAGATGAAAATGCAAAGAACACTTAGGGCAAAAATTAGGGTGCAACAGCTGCCCCTATTTAAGTTTCTTCAATATGAAGATATGAAGATTGACATCTTCGTCTCTGCAAGATGGGAGAGACTTAAATACAGAAAACCCAAATTTTTGTCCTAAGAGAACATGATATGATATGAATATTATATGCAAACCCAAGATTTATGTGGGGAAAAAATGACCACCAGAGGAAAGCAAAAGCTTGGGGACGCAAAAGAAATATCCCGGCAGGGAAAACAAAAGACACCAAAAGAGTTACCAGGAAAATAAATCACTGGATAACCGACTCCACAAGGGGGAAAAGAAAATATGATATAATCAAGGTAACCGGGTTCAACGGGAAAAAGTAAACACTTTCCCAGGGAACAATAACCAATCAAAGTATTCGAGTCCAAAAATGGAGGAATACCGAGTTGGAACAGACTCATCAACTACCGGTTTACTGGGTAGGAAAACAAGGGACTCGACTATCAATTTACTGGATAGGAGTAAAACAAATAGGGATAACTTCCACTACCTTTTTACTTGGTAGAAAAATTCTCAACTACCTGATTTACTGGGTAGGAGCTCGAGCAAAGGGAAACAACTTTTATTACCTTTTTACTGGGTAGAAAGAAGAACTCTCAAATACCGGATTTACTGGTGTAAACACCCCAAATTTTCCATCACCCATTCACACCATGGCTTGTGATCTCTTCATGTGCATAAGTTCAATCATGGCATCTCATATTGCATTTTGCTTCACTGCAGTGTTTCAAAGCCATCTGCATCTAGGGTTTGTGATCTGAGCCATCCCTGAGCCATTTGAGCCACTCCAAAAGTCATTAATCATTGCAAAGGGGTCCATGTGTGTTAAAACATAATATTATATCCTCTCAAGATCAAAGAAGTCAAAGAATCACAAGAACTGAGAAAGGCATGGAAGCAGAGCCAGGTTTAACTACATAGATGACCTAGAAATAGGGTTTTGGTTTCAAAGGCCATAACTCCAAATTTTTTGGTAATTCTTGTTTCTATTGGTCTCTATATGGTATAAGGATCATGCATATCAATTTTCATGAAGAAATTCAATGGGGAAGGCATCTGATCAAAGGATGACTTCTTGAGCAAGTCAGTGCAAAATCAGGGCATTTGAGGCCCCCACTGACCCAACCAAAGGGTGTTCTCCATCATTTTGAATGTGTATGATATTTATTTGATCATAGAAGATGTTAGAAGCTCACAAAATTGGAGAATTTCAAGCCATTTGCAAAATTGCCTTTTTGGGAAAATGACTTGTAATGAAAACTTGCCATTTTGGGAAAGTTTTTCAACCTCCTCAAATTGATTCAAAAATGCTTCAAATGAGAAAACTTTGGTCATGAAAGTTGTAGAATGGATCTTACCATTTTCAAAAAGTACAAGAACTCATTCTAATTCATTTTGGATCAAAAGTTATGGCTTGTCAAAGTTGGACAAAATCACATAATTTCAAGTTTTACACCAAAGAGGCAAAGTTGCAAAACCTCATGCCAAGGCAAAATGTGACTTCAAATGGACTTCTATGCATTACACAAACATAAACCATGACCTAAAAATCAGAATGCACCAAAGAATTGTTCATTTTCATGCCTTGATCTTTAAGAAACTTCAAAAGGGCCAAAACTTTGTGAAATTGCAAAAACTCACATAAACCCTAATCCACTTGCTGCATTGCCTCAAATTCATTTCCATGGACAGCCTTGATTCAAGCTGCAGCATACATGCCCTTGTACCTTGACTGAAATAGCCCATACCTTCTCTTACACAAAAAGTTGACTTTATGCAAAATGGCCCATACCAATCAAGCTAGGCCAGCAACAACTCTCTGACCTATCCAAGCTTGATACATGGAAAAAATGAGACTCAACACATAACACAACACAGCCTAATCTCTCCCACAAGTCAGCATCCTCCAAACTCACCTCTAATGCATTTTGCTTCGAATCTGAATACACAGGCTTCAAACATCAAAACAAACTTCACAAAATCATTCACCATGATCCTCTGATCATTTCCCAACCACCAATTTGCCCTAAAAAGCCCACAAACAGAAACACGATTTTTCACTTCCCTTGAACAGAACTTCATCAAACTCTTAAACCAACCACATTAAACTCCAACCAAGCCTCAAAGCTTCCTCAAGAAGATCATTGGAGCCATTTTGAAGCAAAGAAGCAGTCAGAAAGCTCCTGGATTGAAAGCTCCATTTCAGGTGAGCTCAAGAACAATTTTTCCAGAAACTTGTTTTTAAGTTACTAAATGGTTCTTTATGCTTCACTGATCATGTTGATGTGTTTTGTTTTGAAAATGGTTGAGAAATGAGTATGTATTCATGTTCTGAATTTTTGACCTAGAACTGTTTTGATTCGATTCTCACTTTTGATGTGTTTTAAATGTTGTTTGTTTGTTGATTCTTAATGTATGATGTATGGGGATCATTTCTGGGCAGAGAGATTGGATTTTAGTGGCCTAGGGAAGAAGATAGCAATTTTCAGGGAGAGGTGTGGCCGGAGAAGATGACCGGAGGTCATTTCCGGCCACCTGAAAGTCATTAGTGTATTAATTGAGTTTAGGGCTTAGTTTGAATATGAGCCATAGATCTGTTTGACTTGTGTTGACTCCCGCGCGTTTGTGTGGCTCAGATCTCTCATTAAAACCCTAATCCCAATTAATTAAATTAATTAATTAAGATTAATTTAATCCAGCCAGTTTGAATCTGGGCCACAGGATCTGGCGCCAGTCAATTCCCTCCATTTTCATTTAAATGCCAGCCATTGGATCTACATACTTTCTCTTTAATTCAATTTTTATTTCATTTTATTTGATTTATCTTCTACGAATTATTAAAAATAGTAAAAAGCATTTAAAAATTCTGAAAATTTTTGTCAAGCATTTCATAAATTTTCAGAACCCAAAAATATTTTAATTTTAATTTTTTGCATTAAAAATTATTTTTAAATCATTTAAATGTTTATTTTTAATTAGTTAATGAAAATTAATTAATTAAAAATGCATTTAGGTATTTAAAAATCACAAAAAAATTCACATTACATTCCAAAACATTTAGAAACATTATCAAACTCTCAAAACAAATTTCTTTTTGGTTCTTGAACTATTTTGACAATTTTCATTGGAATTAAATTCATTTAAAGGCAATATTTTTGTTCAAACTTTGAAAAATCCATTCTGCCTAACCATTGAGTGTTTGATGATGGTTCCTTTTGCATTGCATTCTTCATAGCATGTAATTTATAGGATAAAATTGGTTTGAATTTATATTTCATTTTCAATTTGTTTTGTATTTTTCATTGTGAGGTATCCCAAAACCCTAATTGACTTGAGAAATTCATAACTTGCACTAGGTTAAGAGTTAGATCCCCTCCTTTGGGCAGTGAACTTGTGTAGGGTTAGGGTTCCCTTGGTCCCATTTTCAATTTTTTATCACATCATTTGCTTCTGATTTTGAATTTTTGCATTGTATGTTGCATGTAAACCCTAATTTGTGCTTTCCTTTGCATCCACCTCATCTTTGCTTGCATTTAAGAGCTTGCCATGACATCTTGTGCATCCACATGATTCATAAAGCATCTTAGGACATATTAGAACCATGATTGAGCATTGCATCATTCCTTTGCCATGTTATATGTTCATTTCATTTCATAAACTTTCATGAACTTCTATGGTTCAAAGCATGCTTCATTTGCATCCTTATGCTTGTTTGATCACTCTTATCTCTTGTCATGTGTTTGCATCATCTCTTAGCATCATTAACATCATGTTTATGCTTCTGACTTTGTTTTGCATCATGACATTTCATCTCATTTGCATTGCATTTCATTCCTTTTGCTAACTTTTCAGGTGGTAAGTTGTTTGGAGAAGTGAATTTGCCTTCACTTCTCACAATCTCTTCTCATCTCCCTTGCATCATTGCTGCATTTTATCTCATGTATTAGAGTGAGCTTGCTCATTCATGCTCCTTCTCCTCTTTCTTTCTTCAAGCAACTTGCCTTCTTAAGTGAAGCAAGTTGTCTTGCATTCTCTCTGCTTCCTCCTCCTTTCATCTGCTTCTCTCCTTGGTGGCTCTTTGAAGATTCCTCCTCTTAAGCCTCATAAACCCTAGGAAAAACCAAGCATGATAATAATTAGGGTTTGATTAGTCCCCCATTTAGTTTTGCCTTTGTGTCATCTTTGAGTCTTCTCTTCTCATCTCACAATCAAGGACTAAACCCTAAAGGTTTTAAGGCTTTGTGATTAAGCTTATGCCTGCATCCTTCTATTAGGATGGAGTGTATAACTTTAATCCTTAGTGTTAAACCCTTAATGTGTTTAAACCCTTTAATCAATTCACTTAATAATCACTAAGACATCAAGCTTGTAACTTGGTCCTTGCATTAGGGTTCTAATTCTTCCTTAATTGGTTAAGAAGGACTAACCCTAGTGTTAATGGACAAGTCCCCCTCAAGTTGCCTTACAAAACATAAAAATCACTTCTTCATCTTATCATTAACTAAAATCCACTTTAATAAAGGCCTTGTTTTGTCATGAGGTTAATCCCTAATCATGGATTAAGTTGAGGTATCTTCCTCAGCTTAAATGTTCTCATCTAGCATCCTTCTATTAGGATGGTGTAATGAGTCCATTAAATCCCTGATTATGGCTTAAACTCATTACTTAACACTAAACAAAAACCATAAAAACATCTAAATAAATGCAAGTAGGTTAATGATCTTAATCCTACACCATGGTGATTAAGTGTGAGGTGCATACTTCATACTTAAGGCCTTCTCATTACCCCTAATCAGAGGGAGAATGTGATGAGTTTACTAACCCCTGGTTTATGCTTAAGCTCATTAATTTATGACAAACTTCAAAAGCAATAAAAGATTGAAAACACAAAAACAAACAATAATCGTCTCCTCCGGGATTCTTTTCTCATCTCATTCATTCACAAACGAGAACTCGCTTCTTCCGTCTAATGCAAGACAATTTGCACCTGAGCCAGACAGGTCATACACTTGAGCTTAGACAAGTAAGCAGTTCACAAGTCAATTTATCTTTCAGTCTCCTTGAGTCGAACTACGGTGTTCTGACTTCCTCATTGCACGAGAGGATACGTAGGCATAACTTAACAGTTATCGAACAAAAGTCTTTGTATATTCCCCCTCCTCCAGCATTACTTAAAGCCTCATAGTCTTAAGCTCTGTATTCTTTCTTTACACTGACACTTCATATATTTCACCTCACTTTCTTTAAACACTGACACTTGCATTCTTTCCAGCTTTGATACACAGATTGCACTGACACTACCCCTTGTAAACACAAATCTTTTAAGCGTGGATCCCGTCGAGTACGACGGACAATCTGGGTGCTAATACCTTCCCAGGTTGTAACCAACCCCCTTTCTCAGTTTCTCTGGTTCGCAACCGTCTTATCCATATCTCTTCCTAGGTTTATGCAACATTACCTTTCCTTCGGGATAAAAATGCCTAGCTGGCGACTCTTTTCCTTTCCTTCCTTTTGAGTTCACCCTTGTGTGTTCTCTCCCTCTTTCGCCGACCGTTCGCGTCTGTACCCCTCTTGGCCCTGTGTCATCAGGTGGGAGCGACAGCTTGGCGACTCTGCTGGGGACCCTTATACTGTAACCAGGGCTTCTGGTTCTTTTTGTGGGTTCCTCCTAGCGCTTGTTTGATTTGTGTTTACTGGGGTGTTATGTGCTAATTGTGTTTATATAGTTGCTTTATTTATTGCTTTATGTACAGCCTTATTTATTGCTTTCTTTACAGTTTTTTTTTATATTTCATACTGTCATTATCATTGCTGGATCTGTTCTTCTGTCTTGGTGGGTGGGGTTTCATTGAGAGTTTAAGGTCCTATACCTGGGACCTGAGTGACACCTAGGCTAGAGTGGTTCATGTTCTTTCCCATTCCATTTCGGTCTGGTGCGGGAATATGAAACACGGTTCAGATGTGGGTTTCTTCTTGAGAACTCTGTGCTACAGATTTCCTGTAGTGCTAGGGCTATCTGGGAAGCCTGCTAAGTCTGGATGACCTTTATTATGACCTTCAGAAACTGAGGTGAATTAGAGGAGGATCTTTTATGGTTATTGTAAACACTGTATCTCCGGGTTAGAAGTGTTTACACTTCTCATAACTGATCCAAGTCTGAGGATCCTTGTTCTAGAACATTACTTGTGAGGGGGTTGGGCTATTTACAGGTTTGCAGGTACCATTTTCCACATCATACCCTGATACTTGTTTTGTTTAAGAGTACCTCATTTTGGACAGTTCTTGTGATTTAACCCTGGACATGTGGCTCTTTATTTGAGTCCCCCACCTTGGTTATTGGATTTCTGAACCTCCATCTGGACTTCTTATCCAGACAGATAATCAGATCCAGCTTGATCACAAACCCTTGCATATCATTTGCATACATCATCATTGCATCATTTAACATTTGTTTATTTGCTTTTCAGGGTATCCATATTATATCTGGCTTGGTTTTGACCCCTTCTTCTGCACAGACCTTTGCTTCAGTTGTCTTCATCAGTTGTCTGCTTCAGCTATTCTCATCATCACCAGCCTCAGCCTATCAGTGGCTCATCTCCAGTATCAGTCTTGATTCTCATCAGCACTTGTCTTCATCATCTTCATCAGCACTCATGACCACACCCAGGAAGAGCAACATATCTTACCATTTCTTTGAGCCTGTGTTGACTGGTATCAGGCAGGTCCAGTCACTTATCACCCCTGACCACATCCCATTATTCAGAGAGCATTATGGAGGTATCCTGGATATGGTTATGGACCTGGACCCTTCTCAGAGGAGCATGATCCACACCTGCCTACAGTTTTATGACCCTCATTTGAGATGTTTCACATTTTCAAACTTTCAGCTAGGACCTCTGTTGGAGAAGTTTTCATCATTGATTGGAGTACCTGTCAGGGGTGGAATCCCCTTTAACCCAGAGATGACTTCTCCCAGCAATGGAGAGGTGGCAAAAACACTGTACCTGGAGCCTACTTTGATTGAGCAGAACATGGCAACAAAAGCTGGGATCCCTGGTTTACACTTGGATTTCTTGATTTCTCAGGCCATCCTGAAGGCCTCCTTGGGAGAATGGAGGGCAGTTTGTGCACTGTTAGCCCTCAGCATATATGGGGTTATACTGTTTGTAGATGAGCCCAAATTTATCAGCAAGAATTCCATTCATCTTTTCCTTCTGAGGAACCCAGTACCCACATTGCTGGGAGATTTCTATTACTCCATTCATCAGAGGAATGAGAAACAAAGGGGGAAGTTGGTGAGATGCTGTGCTCCTTTGTTTCACACCTGGCTGCTCAAACACCTACCTAAGACAGATGCCTTCCTGAATCCCCACCAACAGAAAAATTGGGCCAAGAGGCTCATTGCTTTGACTTCAAATGACATCAGATGGTGCACCCAGAGCACCAAGGGCAAGGACATAATCACCAGCTGTGGGCAATACCCAAATGTACCTCTGATAGGAGTAAAGGGTTGCATCAACTACAATCCTTTGATGTTTAAGAGACAACTGGGCTATGCTTTGGTTCACCCTCCCAGAGTGCAAGATCTAGCTGAGACCCTGTATTGTGAGATAAAGCCTAATGTAGTTGCTGTCAGACAAGCATCTTGGGCTTGGGACAACATCCAAACAAAAGGGATGGCTATTCTGGGGAGGTGCAATAATGTTGCTTCAGCTCAGTACTATGACTGGTCCCATGCTAGAGCTCAGATTACTGGAATGCCTTTCACCATTGAGGATATACCTGGACCCTCAACAGTGCAGCCAACAGCAACTGTCAGCCTGGAAGAATTTGAGAAACTGAAGGAAAGGAATGAGAATCTATCTCAAGCTCTGAAGAAGACCCTTTGGGAGAGGAGTGATGGTCGTCTAGACATTGAGAGATTGGAGAAGCTTAGGGTGGAGCATCTGGCCAAGATTGAGAAAACAGAGGACTACATCAAGAAAGCAAGAGCTGGGGAGCAAATATTGAAGAATGCCTGTAAAGAGGCCAAGCTTCATAAGGCTAGGACTGATCTCTATCTGCAAGAAAGTCAGGCTAGGTGGGTCAGGATCACTGAAGCCCGGACACAAGAAGATCAGAGGACTCAAGCCAGGATTGAGCAGTTAGAGGCCAATGAAAAGAAGCAACAGGAAACTTTGTTGGCAGCCCAGAAGGAGATTTCAGAGTTGAAACTTAGGACTGGATTGAAGAAATCAAAGGACCAGGACATGCACAAGAAGCTGACCACTGCCATTGCCACAAGAAACCTCCTCATCAGGACCATTACAGGGCATCCAGCTTGTCCAGTGACTGAGGCACTTCTGAAGGAGGTTAAGGAAGATGAGTTTGGACTGGATGTTTGACTTCTTTGCTTGTTGTTCATTTCCATTTTATGTACTTTTCTTTTTGTTGTATTTTGACCCTTCAAGGGCATGTGTTGTAAAAAAACAGACTATGTATTATTCATCAGTTGTAATATATTTTAGTTTGTTTTCATTGGGTTTCTTTTCTCAAGCAACATCAAAGCATCTTCCTCGAGGTCTGGAAAGGTCAAAACCAAGAACCAAGCCGGATACCTTGGAAAACAAATAAGCATACTGCATTGCATACTAACTTTTGTTTTATTTTGTAGGTTTTGTCGTTATTTTGTTTGTTTCTAACTCTGTTGTGGTTCAGGAAATATTGCTCGTCGCCGGGTGTTCCCTGTCAACCGTACGCAACGGTACCCTACTCGCAACAACCTTCCTGGTATCCAAATGGATCAAGTACAGCAGGACCTGACAGAGGTCAGAACTCAGATGTCTAATGAAAGAGTGGAGATGAGGAACCAAATGGCTCAATTTATGACTGTGATGACTGGTTTGGCCCGGAGCCAAGAAAGGTTAAGGGCATTCGTAGAAAGACAAACCCCCTAGGAACCTCATCCTGGGACTGGAGGGACTAGTAATAATGAGGGAGGTCAGCCTCATGTTAATCCACCAGTATTTGGACCTCATTTAGATCTGGAAGTCAACATCCCAAGAAATGTATAGGGCAACACTGCTGCAGGCAGGATCTTGCAAGAAGATCCTCAAGAGGAGCAGTTTACTGTAATGGGAGCTGGAAATGAAGTTTATGATAGGAGGTTTGATGAAATTGATGAGAAGTTGAGATCTTTGGAGTCTCAAAATTCCTTAGGTTTCGATGTAATGGATATGGGATTAGTGGATGGGGTGAGAATTCCCCACAAATTCAAACCCCCGTGCTTCGAGAAATACAATGGAACCTCCTGTCCACGAACTCACCTGCAGTCTTTTCTGGGAAGACTTAAAGCATATACCATGGATGAAAAGCTATGGATGTTCTACTTTGAAGATAGCTTGACTGGAGCTTCAAGATAGTGGTATTCACAATTGACTAGAGCTACTATCAGATGCTGGAAGGACCTAGCTGAAGCCTTCATTAGACAATACCAATACAACCTGGACATGGCTCCTAACAGGACCCTCCTGATGGGAATGTCTCAATCTTCCAGAGAAAGCTTCAGGGATTATGCCCAGAGGTGGAGACAGCTTGCTGCTGCTGTCCAACCACCCATGTCGGAAAGGGAAATGGCCGACATGTTCATGAATACTTTGCTGGGAATATATATTGATAGGCTAGCTGCCTTTTCCTCCACCGGTTTTGCTGACGTAGTTATAGCTGGGGAAAGGATTGAAAGCCTTTTGAAGATGGGTAAGATTTCTGATAATGGTGCAAGTTCTTCCAGTAATCCCAGGAAGCCTTTTGTGGGACCTCGAAGGACCGGTGAGACAAATGCCATTCATGCCAGCAGGGGCAGACCTCAGTTAGTTCACAGATCAGTAGCAGCTGTCACTATTCCAGCTCTGATTCCTCAGCAATTAGCATATCAGCAACCACAACAACCTCATTATCAACAGCAAGTTCAGTATCCGCCACAGAGAACCTACAACAATAGCAACAGCAATCAACAACAACGACCCTTTCAACAAAGACCATCATAGGCAAGCAGGGTGATTGACCCTATCCCTATGCCTTATGCTGTCTTATTGCCACAACTCCTGAAGCTCAACTTGGTTGAGTTAAGGACATTGGCACCACCAGATCCCTCCAATCTCCCAAGGAATTATGATGTCAACGCCAGATGTGCTTTCCACTCTAATGCACCTGGCCACAATACGGAAAAATGCAGGGCCTTGCAAATGAAAGTCCAAGATCTGGTGGATTCTAAAGCCCTCAACTTCGCACCCCCTCCAAATGTCAACAAGAATCCTATGCCTAACCATGGTGGGCCAAGGATTAATGCCATTGAGGAAGACAAACCATCTACTCTGATCACCAGTGTTGCACAAATTCGAACGCCTTTGGTCGAAATTAAAGCTCAGTTTCTAGAGTGCCAGGTGTTCCCCGGGTGTGAGCTCGGTTGTGGGTATTGCAACATTGCAGTCAACGGGTGTGATAATTTGAGAAGCGGCATAGATGGTCTTATCAAAGATGGTATACTTCAGATCTCAACAACGACGCCTACAAATCCAGCAATTCCTTTGACAACAATTCCTGATTCTTCTACAACAGCAGCAACAATCATTCCTACCGATTCATCAATATCATCAGCAATGGCTCCATCCATCACTTCATCAAATCAAATGTCGACAACTTTTTCTTCTACAACATCAGCATCCATTTTATCAGCAGAATCTTCTACAACGCCAACAGAAATTAATGAAGATATCTCAGCGGTTACAATCTACTACGACCCACGAATGTTCCACCAAATAACAACTTTCAGCAACAAATAGTGGCACCTCCTGCCAGATCACCAGTCACAATTTACTACGATCCACACACCATTTCAATACCTTCCTCTGCAGCAGTCATTCCAGTCACCATTACGGTGCCTGGACCCGTTCCTTATGAAAGTAGTAATGCCATACCCTGGCATTATGGCTCTGATCTCTACTGCAACGGGGAGAAAATCATTTTGGATTCTTCAACCTCTTCTCCACAAGTTGATAATGTTGGAGGAGGCGGAGGATTCACCAGAAGCGGACGCCTTTTTGCCTCACAAGTGCAAAGACCTAATGCTGAAGTAGAAGCTGCTGCCAAAGCAAAGGGAAAGAGTGTGATATCTGAAGATCCGGCTACCAAAGAAACTCAGAAGACATCTTTTGAACAAGATGTAGAAGAGTTTATGAGAATCATAAAGAGGAGTGATTACAAGGTGGTGGATCAGCTTCACCAAACTCCCTCAAAAATCTCCATATTATCCCTGTTAATGTGTTCTGAAGCTCACAGGAATGCATTATTGAAAGTCCTGCACGCTGCATACGTGCCAGAGGAGATCACCGTTAATCAGCTAGAAACTGTGGTGGCAAATGTCAATACCAGTCATGGATTGGGCTTTACCAATGCTGACTTAACAACTGAGGGACGTAACCACAACAAGGCTTTACATATCACCTTGGAATGCAAGGGTGCTGTTTTATCTCATGTACTGGTGGACACTGGGTCATTGCTCAATGTTATACCAAAGAAAGCCTTAGTGAAGCTAGAGTATGATGGCTTGGCACTGCGTCCGAGTAATTTAGTGGTGAGAGCATTTGATGGCTCTAAAAGATCAGTGCTTGGAGAGATTGATCTGCCTGTGATGATTGGCCCGCAGACTTTTAAAATTACCTTCTATGTGATGGACATTCAGCCGGCCTACAACTGTTTGTTGGGTAGACCCTGGATTCACGCCGCTGGCGCTGTTACGTCTACCCTTCACCAGAAGCTGAAATTCGAGTGGGAAGGCCAAATCATCACCATCTGTGGGGAAGAAGACATCTTTGTTAGCCATCTGGCTACGTATAAGTACATTGAAATGGATGGAGAAATCCATGAAACCATGAGCCAGGGGTTTGAGGCCCTGAACATTAATGAAGCATCTGCTGTACTGGGAACCTCCATAACGTCATATCAGCAAGCCCGGAAGGTTGTTGAAGAGGGGACTGCCCAAGGCTGGGGCAAGCTGCTGCCCGTGGAAAAGAAGGAAGACAGATTTGGGTTGGGTTACAAACCAACTCAACAAGATCAATCAGAGGCTGCCAAAGAGCCCAATTTTGTCAGCGGGGGAATGCTCACCCCGGATGCTGTAAACAATCTGGAAGACGAGGAAGAAAGCGACCGCAACTTGGAGAGCTGGATACGTCCAAGGATCCCGGGGAGCCAAGTCCTTAACTGGTCTTCCCAGGAAATTATAAGGGTTACTCCTGCAGAGTAATTATTATTTCCTGTATTTTTAAGCATGCATCAAGTCTTGCATCTTTCCCAAGATGTCAAGACCCATTTTGTAATCGGGCCATCTTGTAATTTTGTGCAAATGGATTAATCAATGAATATCAGACATCTTTTGCAAACAAGTCTCTTTTTCGCTCACTGTCTTTTCATTTTTCTTTTTTGTACAAAAAATAAAATGGCAATGTTTTTTTTCAAAATAAATAACTTCATTTTCACTTTTTCTAAACAAGATTAAAATTGATCACTAAAATAAACAATCTAAACCCTTGCAGAAAGTGCCCTCCAGATTGCACCGACAACAACACAGCTATGACTTCGTATGACTTTGACAATCCAATCAATCAAGCTGATGAAGGGGTTGAAGAAGATTATGGGCTACCTGAAGAGCTAGCCAGGTTGTTAAGGCAAGAGGAGAAGGTTATCACTCCTCACCAGGAGGAGATTGAAACGGTTAATCTTGGTACGGAAGAAGACGTGAAAGAAGTTAAGATCGGGGCCTGCCTGCAGGATTCAGTAAAAGAACAACTGATTGACATGCTTCGGGAGTATGTGGATGTCTTTGCTTGGTCTTATCAGGATATGCCAGGGTTGGACACCGATATTGTCATGCACAAGCTGCCTTTAAAAGAAGACTGCCCACCAGTAAAACAGAAGCTGCGCCGTACTCGCCCAGATATGACAATGAAGATAAAAGAAGAGGTACAAAAACAATGGGACGCCGGTTTCCTTGTTGTGACTAGCTACCCGCCGTGGGTTGCTAATATTTTACCTGTGCCTAAGAAAGACGGCAAGGTGAGGATGTGTGTGGATTACAGGGATCTGAACAGAGCCAGCCCGAAGGATGACTTCCCTTTACCTCACATTGATGTATTAGTTGATAACACGGCTCAGTTCTCGGTGTTCTCCTTCATGGATGGATTTTCAGGATACAATCAGATCAAGATGTCACCTGAAGACATGGAGAAGACAACTTTCATCACACCCTGGGGCATGTTCTGTTATAAGGTGATCCCATTCGGACTAAAGAATGTTGGTGCCACTTATCAACGGGCTATGGTAACATTATTCCATGGCATGATCCATAAAGAAATCGAATGTTATGTGGATGACATGATTGCCAAGTCCCTCACAAAAGAAGACCACCTGGTGAATCTGTTGAAGTTATTCAAGCGTCTGAGGAAATATCAGCTGAAGTTAAACCCCAACAAATGCACATTCGGGGTGCGGTTCGGTAAGCTGCTGGGATTTATCGTAAGTGAGAAAGGGATCGAAGTTGACCCTGATAAAGTCAAAGTCATTCAAGAGATGCCTGCACCGAAGTCAGAAAAAGAAGTTCGGGGTTTCTTAGGTAGATTGAACTACATTTCAAGGTTCATATCTCACCTTACAGCAACCTGTGAGCCTTTGTTCAAGCTGTTAAGAAAGGAACAAACAGTCAGGTGGAACGAAGACTGCCAGAGGGCTTTTGACAAAATCAAGGAATACTTACAAGAGCCTCCAATCCTTATGCCTCCAGTTGAAGGAAGACCTCTAATCATGTACTTAACAGTATTAGAAGAGTCAATGGGCTGTGTGCTGGGCCAGCATGACGAGTCTGGTCAAAAAGAGTATGCAATATACTACCTAAGCAAAACGTTTACCGACTGTGAACAACGTTATTCACTGCTCGAGAAAACTTGATGTGCTTTAGCGTGGGCTGCTCGCCGACTAAGGCAGTATATGTTGACCCACACTACCTTATTGATCTCAAAGATGGACCCAGTTAAGTACATTTTCGAGAAGCCAGCACTCACCGGACGGGTTGCAAGATGGAAAATGATCCTCACAGAGTATGACATTCAGTACACATCTCAGAAGGCCATCAAAGGCAGTGTATTGTCTGATTATCTCGCTGAGCAACCCATTGATGATTACCAGCCTATGAGATTTGACTTCCCTGATGAAGACATCATGTTCGTAAAATCAAAAGATCATGAAGAGCCTGTTCACACTGAAGGGCCTGACCCGGAAGAAGAATGGATTATGATGTTTGACGGGGCTGTTAATATGAATGGTCGTGGTGTCTGTGAAGTACTCATTACACCTAAGGGAGTTCACATGCCTTTCACGGAAAAACTCACCTTTAACTGCACTAACAACGAAGCTGAATACGAAGCTTGTATTATGGGTCTTGAGGAAGCCATTGACCTCAGGATCAAGACTTTGACTGTATTCGGAGATTCGCCTCTGGTAGTTAATCAAACCAACGGCAAATGGTACACCCACCTGTCGCTCCCGATAGGTGGGACCAGGCCCAGATAAAGGTACAGACGCGGACGGTCGGCGAGAGGGACAATGAGAACACACAGTCGTGAACTCACTGGAGATGAATAGAGTCGCCAGCTAGGCATTTTTATCCCGGAGGAAAGGCAATGCTGCATAGACCTAGAAAAAGATGGATAAGACGGTTGCGAACCAGAGAGACTGAGAAAGGGGGTTGGTTACAACCTGGGAAGGTATTAGCACCCAGATTGTCCGTCGTACTCGACGGGATCCACGCTTAAAAGATTTGTGTTTTAAAGGGGTAGTGTCAGTGCAATCTGTGTATAAAATAGCTGGAAAAGAATGTACAGGTGTCAGTGCAAAAGAAGTGTGAAGTGTATATATGTATGGTGTCAGAATGAGAACGATCAAGATCATGAGGCTAAAAGAATAAAGCTGAAAAGAGGGGGGATATACAGAGACTTTTGTTTGATAACTGTTAAGTTATGCCTACGTATCCTCTCGTGCAATGAGGAAGTCAGAACACCGTAGTTCGACCCAAAGAGACTGAAAGATGAATTGACTTGTGAACTGCTTACTTGTCTATGCTCAAGTGTATGACCTGTCTGGTTCAGGTGCAAACTGTCTTGCATTAGACGGAAAAAGCAAGTTCTCGTTTATGAATGAAGGTGATGAGAAAAGAATCCCGGAGGAGACGATTATTGTTTGTTTTTGTATTTTCAGTCTTTTATTGCTTTTGAAAGTTTGTCATGAGCTTAAGCCTAAACCAATGGATTTAGTAAACTCATCACATCTTCCCTCTGATTAGGGGTAATGAGAGTACCTTAAGTGTGAAGTCAGATTCTCACACTTAATCACCTTTGGTGTAGGATTAAGATCATTAACCTACTTGTGATTATTTAGATGTTTTTGTGGTTTTTTGTGTAGTGTTGAGTAATGAGGTTAAGCCATAATCAAGGATTAAACAGACTCATTACACCATCCTAATAGAAGGATAATAGATGAGAATGTTTAAGCTGAGGATAGCTCCTCAACTTAATCCATGATTAGGGATTAAACTCATGACAAAACAAGCCTCTGATTAAGTGGATTTTACTTAATGATATGATGATGAAGTGGATTTTATGATTTGTAAGACAACTTGAGGGGGACTTGTCCATTAACACTAGGGTTAGTCCTTCTTAACCATTTAAGGAAGAATTAGAACCCTAATGCAAGGCCCAAGTTACAAGCTTGATGTCTTGATGATTATTAAGTGAATTGATTAAAGGAGTTAAACACATTAAGGGTTTAACACTTAGGATTAAAGTTATACACTCCATCCTAAGAGAAGGATGCAGGCATAAGCTTAATCACAAAGCCTTAAAGCCTTTAGGGTTTAATCCCTGATTATGAGATAAGAAGAGAGGACACAAAGAGACACAAAGGTAAAACTAAGAGGGGAAACTAATCAAAACCCTAATCATTGTCATGCTTGGTTGTTCCTAAGGTTTGTGAGGTTTTCAAGAGAAGTCTTCAATGGAACCACCAGGAAGCAGATGAAAGGATCAAGAGAAGCAAAGCAACTTGCTTCATTCAAGAAGTCAAGTCACTTGAAGAAAGAAAATGGGAAGAAGAAGAATGAGCAAGCTCAATCTCAAACACAAGCAAAGATGCAGCAATGGATGCAAGAGAGATGAAAAGAAAAGTTGTGAGAAGTGAAGGCAAATTCACTTCTCAAAGTTACTTACCACCTGAAAGGTTAGGAAAGAAATGCAATGCAGTGCAAAATGGGATGAGATGACATGATGAGAAACAAAACCAGGAGCATATACATGATGCTAATGATGCTATGAGATGCTACAAACATGAGGCAGCACATGGAAATGATCATACAAGTTCATGAATGCAAATGCAACAAGTTAAGGACCATGAACATACATGAAAAGTTATGAAGTGCACATGGCATACAACATGGCAAATACATGATGCAATGATCAAACATGCTTTCAATATGTCTTATGATGTCAAATGAATCACATGGAAGCATGGAATGTCATGGCAAGTCATGTTATGCAAGAGAATGCAAGATGGATGCATATGGTAACCCAAATTAGGGTTTATGATCAATGCAACAAACAAAAATCAAAATCAGAAGCAAACCCTAAGATAAAAAAATTGAAAATGCCACTCAAAGGACCCCTAATCCTATATTAACCCAATGCCCAAAGGAGAGGTTTCAACTCCTAACCAAGTTCAAGTTATGATTTTTACAAGTTTGCTAGGGTTTTAGGGTTTCCAAACAAGAAAATTATCAAACAAATGAAAAATGAAGGATCAAATCATGGCCATTTAATCTCACAAACTACATACTAAACACAATGCAATGCAAAAAGAATCAATGTCCAACTCTTCATGGATAGGCAGAAATGATTTTTTGAACTTTGGATCAAATTAATGCATAAAAATGATTTTAAATCAATGAAAAAATTCTCAAAATGCATCAAGATCAAAAAATAAATTTGGTTTGAAGGTTGGACAATGTTTCTAAATGTCTTAGAACATTTCATGAATTTTTTTGGTGATTTTTAAATACCTAAAAGTATTTTTAATAAATTAATTCTCATTAATCAATTAAAAATAAACTTTTAAATATTTAAAAATACCTTTTTTAATGAAAAAATAAAAATAAAAATATTTTTGTGTTTTAAAAATTATTGAAACTCTTGACAAAAAGTTTCATAATTTTTAAAACATTTTTACTATTTTAAATAAATTGTGCAAATTAAAATATGAAATAAATGAATAAAACAAAGAAAATAAAAAAGTAATCTGATCTGATGGTGGAGATTTGAACTGGGTTTGGAAACATTGACTAGCGCGTCATCCAATGGCTGTGGTTGGTTCTGATTAAATTAATTTAATTAAGATTAATTAAACTAATTAAAGGTGATTAGGGCAAAACAAAGGGATCTGAGCCATTCATGCACGCGGGAGGTCAACGGAGTCAAGCAATCCAACGCCCAAGATTCAAATGGAATTTAATTACAGGATTAGGGTTAATCAAACTCAGGTGACCGGAGGGGAGCTCCGGTCATCTTCCCCGGCGACCCCAAAACCCTAAAATACGATTCAGGCAACCATTCCTCAAATTAAAGCCGGGGAAACATTCCTCTACTCAAACCTTACTCGAATCAACTCTCAAAATGAATTTCTCATGCTTAAACTAAGGGAAACGAAGCCATGAAGTTTCACGGGCAAAGTTTCAGAGCCCTGGTAAACCCTCATTTCTCACTCATTTCTAATTCTAAAACCATCCCCATGACCAGCATAGCATACACAATCAATTTATAACTTAAAATGTAAGCTCTGAGGAGAAAGAATCCATGGTCATACCTGAGCTGGAAAGCTTCGAAACTGAGCTTCCAGAGCCTCCTTTGCGTGCAAATGAACTTCTTTGACTCCCTTGACCTCAAAGAGAAGCTTCAAAGTCCTTGTGGATGGCTGGTTTGAAGAGGAAAGTTCTGGTGCAACAGGTTTCACAGTCAGGAATGGTGAGGTTTCAGGCTGTTCCAATGGTGGATTCTTGCTCCTTTGAATGTTTCTGACTTGTTGGTGAAGAGAAATGGGGTGTTTGATGGCTGGAAAGTTAGATTCGAAGGTTCTGGCTTTGAGGATGGAAAATGGTGAAACTCTATCCTTGCTTAGTTCAGGCCTGAGTCTTGTTGGTTTTGGCTCAGTGAGGCAAGGTGAAATGAGCAGTGGAATTTGTTTGAATGTTTGTGAGCTATGGAGACAGATTCGAAGAGAAATGCAAAATGGGGTCAATTTGTGTATGCTGTGCTAGGGCTTGCTTCAGGCTGGCTTGATGTTATGTTTAGCTTGCAAATGGATAGTATAAACAATTCCAAATGGTCAGAGGATGTGACTTGGCCTGCTGTGATTGGGATGTTCACTTTTGCAAAAAGTCCACTTTGTTGTAAGGAAGGCATGGGTTGAACCCTAGGCTAGCACAAGTACATGGGCTGGCGCAGCATGGTGTGTGAGGGAGGCTAGCATGGTTCAGCATCCAATGTGACAAGTGGGGGAAAGTGTGATGATGATTTTGCAAGTTGTTTACTTTTGAAACTTCATGAAAATCCCTTGCCTTGCCAACCATGAACATGAGAAATCTTGGTCCAAATCTGATTTTTAGGTCACATGTGATGTTTGTGCCTTGGTTTGATATGAACTAGAAGTTACAATTTTCCTTGGTTCATGATTTTGCAAATTTCCCAATTGGTGCATATCTTGAAAATTAGTGATTTTTGCCAACTTTGTCACACCATAACTTTTGATCCAAAATGAATTAGGTCATGTTCTTGTACTTTTTGAAAAGGGAAAAATGTATTCTACAACTTTCATGACCAAAGTTTTTTCATTTGAAGCATTTTTGGATCAAAAAGTAGGGTTTGAAAAGTGACCTAAATTGACAAATTCCTTAAAAGTCAACTATGCCCTAAAAAGTCAACTTTGCAAAAACTTCAAATTCTTGAATTTTGTGAACTTCAACCTTCTTCCATGATCAAATAAAGATCATATACACTCAAAATGATGAAGATCACCCCTTGGTTGGGTCATTGGGGGCCTCAGATGCCCTGATTTTGCACTGACTTGTCTGAAAAGTCAACTCTTGATCAGATGACTTCCCCATGGAATTTCTTCATGAAAATTGATATGAATACTCCCTATACCACATAGAGACCAATGGAAACAAGAATGACCAAAGAATTTGGAGTTATGGCCTCTGAAACCAAAATCCTAATTTTGGGTCAACTGTGCAGTCAAGCCTGGCTCTGCTTCCATACCAATCCCAGTTCTTGTGATTCTTTTGCATTTTTGACTTTGAGAGGATGTAATATGATGCTTGAACACACATGGACCCCTTTGAAGTGATTGATGGCCTTTGGAGTGGCTCAAGAAGCTCTTGGATTGCTCAGATCACAAACCCTAGATGCAGATGACTTAGAACCTATGCAGTGAATCAAAATTGTGGTATGAGATGTTATGATTGTGTTTATGCATATGAAAAGATCACAAGCCATGGTGTGAATAGGTGAGGGCAAATTTGGGGTGTTTACACCACCAAGATCATCTGATACATTACCGGGATTATACGAGGAGGCTATTGACTTTCTTCACAATGGTCAAGCTTGAGTATATTCCTCGAGACGAGAATCAGTTTGCAGATGCTCTGGCTACCATTTCATCCATGATCAAAGTTCAAGCTGCCAACTTTGTGCCTCAAGTTGCAGTGTCCAGACTTGAAAGACCAGCATATGTATTTGCAGCAGATGATGTCAAAGATGATAAGCCTTGGTTCCATGATATCAAATGCTTCTTGGAGGATCAAACATACCCACCTGGGGCATCATCCAATGACAAGAAGACTTTAAGAAGGCTAGCTGGTAGTTTCTTCTTGAATACTGATGGTTCCTTGTACAAGAGGAACTTTGACATGGTACTCCTCAGATGCGTTGATAAGACAGAGGCAGACTTGTTGATGCACGAGGTGCACGAAGGATCCTTTGGTACCCACGCGGGAGGGCATGCAATGGCTAAAAAGTTGCTAAGATCAGGCTATTACTGGATCACAATGGATGCAGACTGTTGTGCTTATGCCAGAAAATGTCATAAATGCCAGATTTATGCGGATAAAGTGCATGTGCCTCCGAATCCTTTGAATGTGATGTCTTCACCCTGGCCCTTTGCCATGTGGGGCATTGATATGATTGGCAAGATTGAACCAACTGCTTCAAACGGCCACAGATTCATCCTGGTTGCTATTGACTATTTTACCAAGTGGGTTGAAGCGGCTTCTTATGCAAATGTTACAAGGCAAGTGGTAGCCCGATTTATGAAGAGAGATATCATTTGTCGGTATGGAGTGCCCGAGCAAATCATTACTGATAATGGTTCCAATTTAAACAACAAAATGATGGCAGAACTGTGTCGGGACTTCAAGATCCAACACCACAATTATTCTCCTTACAGGCCAAAGATGAATGGCGCTGTCGAGGCAGCTAACAAAAATATTAAGAAGATTGTGCAAAAGATGGTAGTCACATACAAAGAATGGCATGAAATGCTACCGTTTGCCTTGCATGGGTACCGCACGACGATCAGAACATCCACTGGGGCAACACCGTATCAGCTTGTTTATGGTATGGAGGCAGTCCTACCTGTTGAAGTTGAATTACCCTCCCTGCGGGTATTGATGGATGTTAAACTGAATGAAGCAGAATGGGTCTGATCCCGATACGAACAACTGAATCTGATTGAAGAGAAGAGGTTGGCTGCAATTTGTCATGGGCAACTGTATCAAAAAAGAATGAAGAAAGCCTTCGATCAGAAAGTCAGGCTTCGAGAGTACCAAGTAGGAGATCTTGTGCTGAAAAGACTCCTCCCTCCTCATACAGACCACAGGGGCAAGTGGACTCCGAATTACGATGGTCCATTCATAGTAAAGAAAGTTTTCTCAGGTGGAGCTCTGATGCTCAGTACTATGGATGGTGAAGACTTCCTATCCCCTGTGAATTCAGATGTAGTTAAAAAATACTTCACATGAAAATGACCCGCTGGACATGAAAACAGAATGTAAGTCCAGGCAAAAATAGGGCATCCTGGCGAGTCAAAAACAGAATAAAAGACTCGGGCAAAAATAAGGGAAAATAAATAAAAATGTACACCCGCTGAGTTGAAAAGCCGCATTGGACAACTCAGGCAAAAAAGGGTATCCCGGTGGATTGAAAACCCGAAAGGGAGATCCACGCAAAATAAGGGAAATAAGCGAACAACTACATTCTGAATTCATCTGTATCACTTACAACCTGGCAAGCTCCGAAAGGGTCAAGCATCGGCCAGAATCAGCCTTCTTCAGAAAGCAGGATCAGAAGAACGTCAAATGTCGTACGAGTCATAGCAAAAGGGAAGCTCCTCGAAGCGCCGCCAACATTGCCAGCACCTCGTTGTTTCTCAATTTGTAACGATTTCCTCATTTCAGGGGATCCGTTTCTTTGACTGTATCTTGCCAATTCAGGGCACATGAATTAATAAAATCAGATTTTCAGTCATGTTTCGTCTCGTACATTTTATTTTCATTTGCAAAAATGTCTGATGTCTTTAAGATATTGATTCGCATAAATACAGATGCTTCCTTTCTAAAGAATACATGCTTGCAGGAAATATATTTTCTCCTAGGATTGCCTAAACTCCTATGACGGAATCCAATAAGGAATATCTCGGGATGCTTGTATGTTTCTTTGTCTTTACAGGATTGCAGGTGTTCAGAGCACAACATGGGGCATGAAGGCTTCTCCCCAACAAGCTGTCTAATCATTATCTACTCAGTCTATCTCCCGATTAGTACCAGAGGTGCTTTCTCCCCAGCTGAGTTGCCACTCATCATTCCTCCTCAGCCAAGTGCAAAGACCGGGAACCATCTCCCCACAGAGTTTCAGCCTCTATCCAGAGAAGCAATGCCTGAAGATCTCATAACAGAGTGACGAAAGCTTCTACAAACCCCAACTGGGTCCCTCGTTACTAAGGAAGATCTATCAGTGATCTATTGCCCAAAGCAGGGTCATATATGCCAGATCTACCAATGATCTTATCCCCAGCTGGGTTATCCCTCAAGCAGATCAACCGGAGATCTCCTCAGCAGCGGGATCCGAATCCCGGATCGGTATCTTTGCATAATCATCGCATTCGCATCATATTTTCCCCACAGAGCGTAGCATTCCGTCTAATACGGAGCATTATGGCAAAAATCAAAACATATTGCATAATCATAAGCCATGTGTCGAACTGAACACTTGTAAAACTGACCATCCATCAACAATATACAGAATATTACCCAAATTCCCCACCAGAAAGCCAAAGTATTACACCCACAAATACAGCAAACAGATACCTTTTGACACTCGTCTGTGCCATATCCCCAGCGGAAAGCCAAAGCGTCCCCTTTGCACTCACAACACATGTGTACATATTTATACAATTCCCTGACACCCGTCCGTGTCACCCCCCAACATAGTTGCCTAAACACTTTGGAAATCAAATACTTGTTTATAATACACTTTTTCTGGCACTCGTCCGTGTCATGCTTTCCCTAGCAAGTTAAATACTCGTCTGTGTCTCACTCATCACTTTTTACTCATACAGATACTCGTCTGTATCTTGTATATACCACTTATATCCCCTCAGATTCGACACTCGTCTGTGTTCCTTGTTAACCAGTTGATACTCGTCCGTATCATCATCTCTGAACATGCGTCAAGCGTTTGTTTCTACTGATACTCGTCCGTATCATAATCATAAGGATGCTCGTCCGCATCTTTAATCTATGCACAGTGTCAAACACTCATACCTTCATCTCTTGAAATTAGACACTTGTCTGTGTCTACCATTCCCCAGAAGAGTCCCCAACAAATCTGTTTGAACTATTTCCTTTCATCTGACATTCGTCCTATGTCATGATACCTTTTCGGCAGCCGTACCCTGCCAGGTGATCGTCCTTCACCTTTTTGATGATCGTCCTTCATCACCCCCAGTGGAGTCTCTATTCATTAGAACCCCTTCTTATCCGACATTCGTCCTATGTCGTGATGTTTTTAGCAGCCGTCCCCTGCTAGGTGATCGTCTTTCACCTCTTGATGATCGTCCTTCATCATTTTATCCGATGGCCATCCCCCATCGTTGATCTTGTTATCTGACATTCTTCCTATGTCATGATACCCTCCGGCAGCCGTACCCTGCTAGGTGATCGTCCTTCACCTCTTGATGATCGTCCTTCATCATGCTTATCCGATGGCCGTCCCCATCATCAATCTTTCTCTATCCGACATTCGTCCTATGTCGTGATACTTCCGGCAGCCGTATCCTGTCAGGTGATTGTCCTTCACCTTAGGTGATCGTCCCTCATCTTATCCCCAACAGAGCAGTCATACCCTGCCAGGTGATCGTCCTTCACCTTTGATGACCGTACCTCATCATTCTTTTCAAATCTCCAGAGAGTCTTATAGCTTTACCGGATGGCCGTCCCCATCATAATCTCTTATATCCCCAGCTTGTCGGCCGTCCCCGTCATTGCATTGTTTCCCGCATCTTCCCCAGCATGTCGGTCGCCCCCGTCATTGCTTTATCCCCAGCAGTCGTCCTCTGCTCGACGATCATCCTCCGTCGCCCGCGCTTTATAAATATACTTTATTTTCTTTTACAATCTATATCCCTTTTCTTCTTCATTCCTTGAGTGCAAATTTTGGACTGTCTTTGGTATTCAACCACAAGTTATCTTGTTTGCCTGTTAAGCCGTTGCTTACATCCTGCACAGCTAACACATGTTTGAATAGGGGCAGCTGTAAACACCCCAAATTTGCCCTCACCCATTCACACCATGGCTTGTGATCTCTTCATGTGCATCAGTTCAATCATGGCATCTCATATTGCATTTTGCTTCACTGCAGTGTTTCAAAGCCATCTGCATCTAGGGTTTGTGATCTGAGCCATCCCTGAGCCATTTGAGCCACTCCAAAAGTCATTAATCATTGAAAAGGGGTCCATGTGTGTTCAAACATCATATTATATCCTCTCAAGATCAAAGAAGTCAAAGAATCACAAGAACTGAGAAAGGCATGGAAGTAGAGCTAGGTTTAACTGCACAGATGACCTAGAATTAGGGTTTTGGTTTCAAAGGCCATAAATCCAAATGTTTTGGTCATTCTTGTTTCTATTGGTCTCTATATGGTATAAGGATCATGCATATCAATTTTCATGAAGAAATTCAATGGGGAAGGCATCTGATCAAAGGATTACTTCTTGAGCAAGTCAGTGCAAAATCAGGGCATCTGAGGCCCCCACTGACCCAACCAAAGGGTGTTCTCCATCATTTTGAATGTGTATGATCTTTATTTGATCATAGAAGATGTTAGAAGCTCACAAAATTGGAGAATTTCAAGCCATTTGCAAAATTGCCTTTTTGGGAAAATGACTTGTAATGAAAACTTGCCATTTTGGGAAAGTTTTTCAACCTCCTCAAATTGATTCAAAAATGCTTCAAATGAGAAAACTTTGGTCATGAAAGTTGTAGAATGGATCTTCCCATTTTCAAAAAGTACAAGAACTCATTCTAATTCATTTTGGATCAAAAGTTATGGCTTGTCAAAATTGGACAAAATCACATAATTTCAAGTTTTACACCAAAGAGGAAAAGTTGCAAAACCTCATGCCAAGGCAAAATGTGACTTCAAATGGACTTCTATGCATTACACAAACATAAACCATGACCTAAAAATCATAATGCACCAAAGAATTGTTCATTTTCATGCCTTGATCTTTAAGAAACTTCAAAAAGGCCAAAACTTTGTGAAATTGCAAAAACTCACATAAACCCTAATCCACTTGCTGCATTGCCTCAAATTCATTTCCATGGACAACCTTGATTCAAGCTGCAGCAGACATGCCCTTGTAACTTGAATGAAATAGCCCATACCTTCTCTTACACAAAAAGTTGACTTTATGCAAAATGGCCCATACCAATCAAGCTAGGCCAGCAACAACTCTCTGACCTATCCAAGCTTGATACATGGACAAAATGAGACTCAACACATTACACAACACAGCCTAATCTCTCCCACAAGTCAGCATCCTCCAAACTCACCTCTTATGCATTTTGCTTCGAATCTCAATACACACGCTTCAAACATCAAAACAAACTTCACAAAATCATTCACCATGATCCTCTGATCATTTCCCAACCACCAATTTGCCCTGAAAAGCCCACAAACAGAAACACGGTTTTTCACTTCCCTTGAACAGAACTTCATCAAACTCTTAAACCAGCCACATTAAACTCCAACCAAGCCTCAAAGCTTCCTCAAGAAGATCATTGGAGCCATTTTGAAGCAAAGAAGCAGTCAGAAAGCTCCTGGATTGAAAGCTCCATTTCAGGTGAGCTCAAGAACAATTTTTCCAGAAACTTGTTTTTAAGTTACTAAATGGTTCTTTATGCTTCACTGATCATGTTAATGTGTTTTGTTTTGAAAATGGTTGAGAAATGAGTATGTATTCATGTTCTGAAATTTTTTGACCTAGAACTGTTTTGATTCGATTCTCACTTTTGATGTGTTTTAAATGTTGTTTGTTTGTTGATTCTTAATGTATGATGTATGGGGATCATTTCTGGGCAGAGAGATTGGATTTTAGTGGCCTAGGGAAGAAGATAGCAATTTTCAGGGAGAGGTGTGGCCGGAGAAGATGACCGGAGGTCATTTCCGGCCACCTGAAAGTCATTAGTGTATTAATTGCGTTTAGGGCTTAGTTTGAATATGAGCCATAGATCTGTTTGACTTGTGTTGACTCCTGCGCGTTTGTGTGGCTCATATCTCTCATTAAAACCCTAATCCTAATTAATTAAATTAATTAATTAAGTTTAATTTAATCCAGCCAGTTTGAATCTGGGCCACAGGATCTGGCGCCAGTCAATTCCCTCCATTTTCATTTAAATGCCAGCCATTGGATCTGCATACTTTCTCTTTAATTCAATTTTTATTTCATTTTATTTGATTTATCTTCTACGAATTATTAAAAATAGTAAAAAGCATTTAAAAATTATGAAAATTTTTGTCAAGCATTTCATAAATTTTCAGAACCCAAACATATTTTTATTTTTATTTTTTGCATTAAAAATTATTTTAAAATCATTTAAATGTTTATTTTTAATTAGTTAATGAAAATTAATTAATTAAAAATGCATTTAGGTATTTAAAAATCACAAAAAAATTCACATTGCATTCCAAAACATTATCAAACTCTCAAAACAAATTTCTTTTTGGTTCTTGAACTATTTTGACAATTTTCATTGGAATTAAATTCATTTAAAGGCAATATTTTTGTTCAAACTTTGAAAAATCCATTCTGCCTAACCATTGAGAGTTTGATGATGGTTCTTTTTGCATTGCATTCTTCATAGCATGTAGTTTATAGGATAAAATTGGTTTGAATTTATATTTCATTTTCAATTTGTTTTGTATTTTTCATTGTGAGGTATCCCAAAACCCTAATTGACTTGAGAAATTCATAACTTGCACTAGGTTAAGAGTTAGATCCCCTCCTTTGGGCAGTGAACTTGTGTAGGGTTAGGGTTCCCTTGGTCCCATTTTCAATTTTTTATCACATCATTTGCTTCTGGTTTTGAATTTTTGCATTGTATGTTGCATGTAAACCCTAATTTGTGCTTTCCTTTGCATCCACCTCATCTTTGCTTGCATTTAAGAGCTTGCCATGACATCTTGTGCATCCACATAATTCATAAAGCATATTAGGACATATTAGAACCATGATTGAGCATTGCATCATTCCTTTTCCATGTTATATGTTCATTTCATTTCATAAACTTTCATGAACTTCTATGGTTCAAAGCATGCTTCATTTGCATCCTTATGCTTGTTTGATCACTCTCATCTCTTGTCATGTGTTTGCATCATCTCTTAGCATCATTAACATCATGTTTATGCTTCTGACTTTGGTTTTCATCATGACATTTCATCTCATTTGCATTGCATTTCATTCCTTTTGCTAACTTTTTAGGTCGTAAGTTGTTTGGAGAAGTGAATTTGCCTTCACTTCTCACAATCTCTTCTCATCTCCCTTGCATCATTGCTGCATTTTATCTCGTGTATTAGAGTGAGCTTGCTCATTCATGTTCCTTCTCCTCTTTCTTTCTTCAAGAAACTTGCCTTCTTAAGTGAAGCAAGTTGTCTTGCATTCTCTCTGCTTCCTCCTCTTTTCATCTACTTCTCTCCTTGGTGGCTCTTTGAAGATTCCTCCTCTTAAGCTTCATAAACCCTAGGAACAACCAAGCATGATAATAATTAGGGTTTGATTAGTCCCCCATTTAGTTTTGCCTTTGTGTCATCTTTGAGTCTTCTCTTCTCATCTCACAATCAAGGACTAAACCCTAAAGGTTTTAAGGCTTTGTGAGTAAGCTTATGCTTGCATCCTTCTATTAGGATGGAGTGTATAACTTTAATCCTTAGTGTTAAACCCTTAATGTGTTTAAACCCTTTAATCAATTCACTTAATAATCACTAAGACATCAAGCTTGTAACTTGGGCCTTGCATTAGGGTTCTAATTCTTCCTTAATTGGTTAAGAAGGACTAACCCTAGTGTTAATGGACAAGTCCCCCTCAAGTTGTCTTACAAAACATAAAAATCACTTCTTCATCTTATCATTAACTAAAATCCACTTTAATAAATGCCTTGTTTTGTCATGAGGTTAATCCCTAATCATGGATTAAGTTGAGGTATCTTCCTCAGCTTAAATGTTCTCATCTATCATCCTTCTATTAGGATGGTGTAATGAGTCCATTAAATCCCTGATTATGGCTTAAACTCATTACTTAACACTAAACAAAAACCACAAAAACATCTAAATAAATGCAAGTAGGTTAATGATCTTAATCCTACACCATGGTGATTAAGTGTGAGGTGCATACTTCATACTTAAGGCATTCTCATTACCCCTAATCAGAGGGAGGATGTGATGAGTTTACTAACCCCTGGTTTAGACTTAAGCTCATTAATTTATGACAAACTTCAAAAGCAATAAAAGATTGAAAACACAAAAACAAACAATAATCGTCTCCTCCGGGATTCTTTTCTCATCTCATTCATTCACAAACGAAAACTCGCTTCTTCCGTCTAATGCAAGACAGTTTGCACCTGAGCCAGACAGGTCATACACTTGAGCTTAGACAAGTAAGTAGTTCACAAGTCAATTTATCTTTCAGTCTCCTTGAGTCGAACTACGGTGTTCTGACTTCCTCATTGCACGAGAGGATATGTAGGCATAACTTAACAGTTATCGAACAAAAGTCTTTGTATATTCCCCTTCCTCCAGCATTACTTAAAGCCTCATAGTCTTAAGCTCTGTATTCTTTCTTTACACTAACACTTCATATATTTCACCTCACTTTCTTTAAATACTGACACTTGCATTCTTTCCAGCTTTGATACACAGATTGCACTGACACTACCTCTTGTAAACACAAATATTTTAAGCGTGGATCCCGTCGAGTACGACGGACAATCTGGGTGCTAATACCTTCCCAGGTTGTAACCAACCCCCTTTCTCAGTTTCTCTGGTTCGCAACCGTCTTATCCATATCTCTTCCTAGGTTTATGCAGTATTACCTTTCCTTCGGGATAAAAATGCCTAGCTGGCGACTCTTTTCCTTTCCTTCCTTTTGAGTTCACCCTTGTGTGTTCTCTCCCTCTTTCGTCGACCATTCACGTCTGTACCCCTCTTGGGCCTGTGTCATCAGGTGGGAGCGACAACTGGGTAGGAGTACAAGCAAAAAAGCTTGATCAATTTGGTCATATTACTCACAAAGGGGGACCAAAGTTCAATCCAAGAACAAATTGGAGAGAAACGGTCAAACAAGACTCATCCCGAGGAGGAAATATCTCAACTGGGAAATTCCATCCAGATAATAAACTGGGGAGGAAACTGAATCAAAATCATCCACGAGAAACAAACTTAGTGGGGAAATAGAAAGGATAAACATTTTCTGCTTAAGGGTCGACATTCTAAACTTGAGAGGAAAACCACACACGCACTCGGCGGGGAAAAACACACCAAAGAGAGGGGAACAAAGATAAATGCAAGAATGCAAGCAAAAGATGTTATGCTCATGCGTATGAATATGATGACAAAACAAACATAAAGATAAGCAACAGGTGACGTAAACACCACAACAACTGGATACTCGGCTAACCAGGGCAATAAGGCTGGGGACCATGCTGGAGATTCGATTTGAAATCCTGCAGGGGAACATCAAAAGCCATCAAAGGAATAAAATCCTACTACAAGGCATAACTCATACTGGGGAAAACAACTGCTAGGATCCAATCCACAAAGCATTCTTTCAGAATCCATAAAAGGATAACATCAGAAAATTCCATTCTGAGAGGATAACATGTCGGAGATATCTCATCAACTCAAAATCTTCCATACTCTGGGGGAAAAGGGAAATGTCCCTGTTAAACTCTGATGGGGATGAATATCTTCTTAAATCTGGATGAGAAAACGAAATAAAGATCTACTAATGATGCAATTAAAGCAAATCCTGTTGGAATATCAAACATCAATCATCAACTCTGCATAGGGATACCACCTTGCTGAGGAGAGGTAAAAATCTGTCGGGGATGGAAAATACTTCCACGATCCATGATGGGGACAAAAATGTTCTTAAACAAACTTCTACAGGAACAACCATCATACTATTTCTGCTCCATTCGGGGAAAAAGTTATACCACTCTCACTCTACTTGGGGAAGGAGTTATGCCACTCCTGCTCTGCTTAGGGAAAGAGTGCAAAACTTGCCAAAGATAAAAAATAGAGATCTGCTGGAAACCATCACACGCAGACTTACTGGAAATCTATGAAGACCTTTCATCACTAAACGTTTTGACTTTTCGATCCGCGGGGGATACCAGAAGTTAGCATCGTAGCAAATCACAGTCACGAGGGATTTTAAATCAATAATCACCAACATGTGAAAGAAAACCTCTAAACTGATTGATATACTAATACTTCTGCTGAGGGATACAAATAAACCTATGCTAAGGAACAAAGACTTGGCCGGGAGCTTCCAAAACTTTTCAAGTCAAGGGTAAACTGCTGAGGAAGAGATCAAAACTCAGCTGGGGATTTTCTAGGATATACCTTCAACAACTCTTCTGGGGGAAAGGAACATAATTAAGAGTAATTACGATCCTCGCTCATGCTGGTTTCTGGGGAACAACATCATTAACATCGACATGCCAGGACCAATCAGGGATTTCATAATGAGACAAATGGATCAAACCCTTCTTTGTGAGAGACAAGTTACACACATCCGGACTTTACCATCCCTGGAATCATTATTGATATCCTTTCTTTGTTCACAAATCAAGAGAAAATATTTTTATAATCTTCAAAGATTAAATTTATTAAATTTGTTTCAAAAATCATCATCAACAATAAATTGAAATTTTGTAAACAGAAACAATATAAAGAGTTTCAAACAATTGGATAAAAGCTCAAATTTATTGATAGAATGGTAGTCAGCAAATGGCGTGACTCCATGGATCATTACAAGTTTGAAAAATGGTAAATACATGGAAAAGGGCTACATTGAAATAAAATGATCATTATTCTCTCTATCAACTTTGAACTTCATTGTGCCCGAAACTTCAGTCAAGGATGAGTGAATAAGAATCTTTGATGGACAATTCTTCTGAGGGATAGAATCTGAAATCCTCGGTCGCTACAAGTGATCCAATCTGTCGATGCAGTTACTTGCCATGATCCCTGACTTTTTCCTAGATTTCCCTTTCGGGTTTTCAATCTACCGGGATAATTATTTCTGTTTTTGTCTCTAATTTTTGCCTGGACCGCCCTTTTGGGTTTTCAATCCACCGAGACGCTCATTTTTGCCTAAGTCGCCCTTTCAGGTTTTCAACTTAGCGAGTTGTTCTTTTATTTTTTTTAGGTGAAGTATTTCTTGACTGCATCCGCATTCACAGGACGAGTAATTTCCTCACCATCCATAGTTGCAAGAATTAATGAACCACCAGAGAAGGCTTTCTTGACAACATATGGGCCATCATAGTTTGGAGTCCACTTGCCCCATGAATCTGTAATGAAGACTAAATCTTTTTGAGCACGAGGTCGCCTTCTCTGAATACACGAGGTTTGACCTTCTTGTCAAAAGCTTTCTTCATTATTTGCTAGTACAACCGACCATGACACAAAGCTTTTATTCTTTTTTCTTCAATCAAATTCAACTGATCAAATCGACTCTGAAACCATTCAGCCTCAGTCAACTTGGCTTCCATCAGAACTTTCAATGATGGGATCTCAACCTCGACGGAGAGCACTGCTTCTGTACCATAAACAAGTGAGAAAGGGGTTGCCCCTGTTGAAGTGCGGACATATGTACGATACCCATGCAAAGCAAAAGGGAGCATCTCATTCCAGTCCTTTTATGTCACAACCATCTTCTGAATGATATTCTTAATGTTATTATTCGCAGCTTCAACATCCTCATTCATCTTCGGTCTATAAGGAGAAGAATTATGGTGTTGAATATTGAATTCTTCACAAATCTCTTTCATCATCTTATTATTCAAATTTGAACCATTATCGGTAATGATTCTATTTGGAACACTATATCTGCAGATAATGTTATTCTTGATAAACCGAACCACAACTTGTTTGGTCACATTAGCATATGATGCTGCTTCCACCCACTTGGTGAAGTAGTCGATTGCCACAAGAATAAAATGATGTCCATTCGAAGCCTTGGGTTCAATCATACCAATCATATCAATTCCCCACATAGAGAAAGGCCCCGGGGAAGAGATTACATTGAGATGAGTTGGTGGCACATGAATCTTATCAGCATACACTTGGCACTTATGGCACTTTTTCACATATTTGCAACAATCAAATTCCATTGTCAGCCAATAGTAACCTTCTCTCAACATCTTTTTAGCCATTGCATGCCCATTAGCATGACTACCAAAAGATCCTTCATGAATTTCTTTCATTAACATGTCTGCTTTGTGTCTATCCACGCATCTGAGCAAGACCATGTCAAAATTCCTCTTATAAAGCACATTTCCATTCTGGAGGAAATTGCCTGCCAATCTCCTCAAAGTCCTCTTGTCTTTATCGGATGCCCCAAGTGGGTATTCCTGACTCTGGAGAAAACATTTAATATCATGATACCAAGGCTTTTCATCATGGACCTCTTCAACTGTAAACATATGAGCTGGTCTTTCAAGTCGCATCACTCTGATCATGGGAACATCATTCCACTGGTGCACCTTTATCATAGAAGCTATAGTTTCCAAAGCATCTGCCATCTGATTTTCATCACGAGGCACATAATGAAACTCAACTTTAGTGAAGAAAGTTGATATCCTCTTGGTATAATCTCTATAAGGGATCAAGTGTGGTTGATGAGTTACCCACTTACCCTTGATCTGATTGATTACCAAGGAAAAATCTCCATACACATCAAGATGTTTAATCCTCAGATCAATAGCTTCCTCAAGACCCATAATACAAGCTTCATACTCAGCTTCATTATTGGTGCAAGGAAAAGTCAACCTTGAAGCAAAAGGAATATGTGAACCATGAGGAGTAATGATCATTGCCCCAATTCCTCTTCCGCGTGCATTCACAGCACCATCAAAAACTAAACTCCATCGAGATCTAGGCTCCGGCCCTTCCTCAATCAAAGGTTCTTCACAATCTTTTATTTTCAAATACATCACATCCTCATCTGGGAAATCAAACTTGATTGGCTGGTAATCATCAATTGGTTGATGTGCCAAATGGTCAGCCAAGATACTATCGTTTATAGCTTTTTAAACTCGATACTCGATATCATATTCTGACAACAACATTTGCCAACGAGCAATCCTCCCAATCAAAGCAGGCTTTTCAAATATATACTTGATTGGATCCATTTAAGAGATCAACCAAGTTGTATGATTTAGCATATACTGGCGAAGACGCTTTGCAGCCCAAGCTAAGGCACAACAAGTTTTTTCAAGCATGGAGTACCGAGACTCACAATCAGAGAATTTCTTACTCAAGTAGTAAATTGCATATTTATTTCTTCCAGATTCATCTTGTTGACCAAGCACACAACCCATGGAATCTTCTAGCACAGTCAAGTACATGATCAACGGTCTACCTTCCACCGGAGGAGACAAGATAGGAGGTTCAAGCATATATTCTTTGATAATTTCAAACGCCTTCTGATAATCATTTGTCCAGACACAACCTTTGTCTTTTTGAAGCAACTTGAAAATCGGAGCACATGTGGTAGTCATGTGAGAGATAAACCTCGAAATATAATTCAAACGGCCCAAGAACCCTCTTACTTGCTTTTCAGTTCTTAGAGCAGGCATTTCCTGAATAACTTTCACTTTATCAGGATCAACTTCAATGCCTCTTTGGCTGACAATGAAACCTAACAACTTTCCAGAACGTACACCAAATGTGCACTTGTTCGGATTCAAACGAAGCTTAAACTTCCTTAACCTCTGAAACAACTTCAGCAAATGTTCAACATGATCCTCTTTAATCCTCGACTTAGCGATCATATCATCAACATATACCTCAATTTCTTTGTGCATCATATCATGGAAAAGTGTGGTCATAGCTCTTTGGTATGTCTCACCAGCATTCTTCAATCCAAAGGGCATCACTCTATAGCAGAATGTTCCCCATGGTGTAATAAATGTGGTATTTTCCATGTCCTCGGGTGCCATCTTTATTTGATTATAACCGGAAAAACCGTCCATAAAAGAGAACACATCAAACTTAGCCATATTATCTACCAACACATCAATGTGTGGAAAAGGAAAATCATCTTTTGGACTGGCTTTATTCAAATATCTGTAATCAACACACATTTGGACTTTTCCGTCTTTCTTTGGAACAGGCACAATATTGGCCACCCATTGAGGATAATTAGATGTCACAAGAAAACCTGCATCAATCTGCTTTTGAACTTCCTCTTTGATCTTTACTGCCATATCAGGTGGACATTCGGGCTTCGGCAGCAATCTATGCTCCACAATATCAGTATCAAAACCTGACATATCTTGATAAGACCAAGCAAATACATCAACATACTCTCTAAGAAGCTCTACAATCCTCTTTTTAACATCGGGACCAAGCAATGCTCCAACCTTGACTTCTTTCTTATCATCTTCAGAACCCAAGTTGACTATCTCTATAGACTCTTCATGAGGCTGAATAACCTTCTCCTCGTGCTCAAGCAACCGAGAAATCTCATTAGGAATCTCTTCAACATCCTCTTCCTCAGCTTCAAACACAGGGAATTCAAATTTGGGAGTGGGCATAGGATCATTGTTTTCAATGGGTTTATCAATCAATCTGCACAATGATTTTATTTTTTATTTTAGAGTATGAACAAAAGTGCAAACATTATGCAGATAAACAGTGGTTGTTTTTATTTTTGGGTTTTTTATGTTACCATTTTTCAGAATAACGCAAAAAGGAAAAACACATATGGAAATAACAAAATAAAAATTTATTGATGATGATAAAATTTGAAACAAAGCCCGACAAACATCACTTTCACCTTGGGCAGAGTGAAAGGATTTTTGAAAGAAAATAAAACAAATTACTTTGAAGCATGAACAATAAAAGGAACATCAACAGTGATCCAGTTCTTGCAAATCTTTCTGTGTGTAACAAAGTTAGACATTTCTTCATCTTCATCATCTTCAATGATGGCAGCAGCAGAATGATCGTTGATAAACCCAGCACTTCAGAATCTTTCTTGAATAGTCTTTGGGTTATTGAGACGCACACCTGGTGCAAAACCAATACCAAATCCTTCTTTATTGTCGACAGCATCAATAACTCGTCCCCAACCGTCACATCGACCAATTTCAAGCACGCACAAAGCATCCTTGAGAGAAGACATAGGCATGACATTCTTCTTAGAAGCATTATCAACAACAGAAAGAGCCTGGAATGAAGTTCCCACCTCTTCTTCAGCATCAATATAGGAGAAAGATGAAAAATTTCTCACTAGCATCGCCTTTTCACCGCCAATAGTCACTAATTTCCCATCTTTCACAAACTTCAACTTCTGATGGAGAGTAGATGTCACAGCTCCTGCCTCATGAATCCAGGGTCTTCCAAGGAGACAACTGTAAGTGGGACGTATATCCATTACTTGAAAAGTAATTTGGAATATAAACGGTACAATCAGAATAGGAAAATCCACTTCACCAATCACAGTCTTCTTTGATCCGTCAAAAGCTTTCATAATAATCCCATTATGCCTCATGGGAGCGCCTTGGTACGCCAGCCTTGACAAAGTCGACTTCGACATCACATTCAGAGAATACCCAGTATCAACCAGCACTTTAGACATAGCATCTTCCTGACAGTTCACTTAAATATGCAGAGCCAAATTATGGGTCCTTCCTTCTTCAGGCAAATCATCATCACAGAAACTCAGATTGTTGCATGATGTGATATTTGCCACAATACTATCAAACTGATCAATAGTCACATCATAGTCAACATAAGCTTGATCAAGAATATTCTGCAAAGACTGCCTATGAGCCTTAGAGCATATCAAGAGTGATAAAACTGATATTTTCGACGGAGTATGCAACAACTGCTCAGTAACGTTGTACTCGCACTTCTTTATCAATTTTAACACCTCATCTTCACTATCACCAAATTGGCCTAATCGGGAAACAACATCCATAATCTGTTTACTCGCACTTGTATCTTCAACTTTCTTTGGAGGATCCGAAGCATAAACTCTACCACTTCGAGTAACCTTTGTCACATCAGCAATGCTAACCACAGACCTTGGAGAAGGAATAGGAACTTCCTTAGCATTTTCTATCATCTTAGCATTATACCGGTATGGAACAACTTTATTAGACTCATATGGCATTGGACCAGAAAGATTGATCACCAAGGGAGTAACAACATATTTGCAGCTATCAAAAGAAATAACCACCTTCTCAAGAACAACCTTCTCAGGAATATTGAACTGAGGCACAATAACATTCACTTCATTTTCATACTCATCTATTTTCGTTGTCACTTCTATCAAGTTATCGTCCATCATCTTTTGGATGTCTCTCTTAACAATCACGCAACCACGAGGGTTCACCGAGCAAATGCAACAACCAACATAATCGTGATCAATATCATGATATTCACTTAAGAAATCATGCATCTCAACCAAAGACCTTCGAATATGGAGGACCTCATAAATCTTGAACAAACCAGGACAACCATCAACCATATTTACAGACGTATTACCATGCTTCGGAAGCGGATTTGTCTTCACATTTGGATTAACATCATTGAAGGACAGAACATTGCTCCTTATCAATTTTTGCACTTCAAACTTCAAGGGATAACAGTTCTCAACATCGTGCCCCGGGGCTCCTTAATGAAAAGCACAGTGAGCCTCTGGCTTATACCACCATGGGATGGTCTCTGGAACTGGAGGTGGAGAACGTGTTTGTACAAGATTCTTTGCAATCAAAGAAGGAAGCAAATCCGCATACAACATTGGAATGGGATCAAAACTTAGCTTAGCACAAACCTGTTGATTACCACCCTGTTGCACAGAAGGTTGTTGATAACGAGGCTGATACTTTGGAGCTACTGGCACAGTTAGAGTCACATTAATCACCGGAGTTACAGAAGCTATATGCTACTGATGACGATTCTCACGACCACGAGGTCTTCTGTAACTTTCACGAGACACAACATTAGTCTCTCCTTCTTTCTTTTTACCAAATTTGAACCTTCTAGAGCTTGAGCCTGCACTACTCTCTTGGCTCAACCGTCCCTCACAAACACCTTCTTCTAAACGCATCCCCATACTCACCATTTCAGTGAAATCAGAAGGAGCACTTGCTATCATCATCTCATAGTAGAAAGAACCTAAAGTCTTCAAAAAGATCTTCGTCATTTCTTTCTCTTCTAGAGGAGGAACAATCTGAGCTACTAGCTCACGCCATCTCTACGCATACTCTTTGAAAGTCTCTTTGTCTTTCTAGGACATAGCAAGAAGTTGATCTCTATCTGGTGCCATATCAACATTATACTTGTATTGCCTAACAAAAGCCTTTCCCAAATCATTGAAAGTCTTTATTTGGCTATTATCCAAACTCATGTACCATCTCATAGCTGCACCAGTCAGACTATCCTGGAAATAATGAATCAGCAGCTGACCATTGTCTGTCTGAGTAGACATTTTCCTAGCATACATAGTCAAATGACTCAGAGGACAAGTGTTGCCTTTATACTTCTCAAACTCAGGAAACCTGAACTTGTACGGAACCTTGACATTAGGAACCAAACAGAGATCATAAGCATCTTTTCTGAACAAATCCTTATGCTTCAAGGCTCTCATGTCCTTTTGTATCTCAGTAAAACGACCTTAAAAATCATCAAGTCTTTCAATCACACCAGCGCCTTCACTGGGCTCAGCATGGTAAATCATTTCATCATGGTGCGGAATAGTGTGCATCACAGGCGGTGCAATAGTCATCACTGGCGGAAGAGTATTAAATGCAGCAGTCTCAGGAGGAGGAGGATGATATCCAGCAAGAATGAAATCAACCGGCATGCCCCATGGTGTGCTAGAAGGCATGCGATAGCGAGGAGAAAGAACTGTCTCAGAAGGAATTGATGCAGTAACAATCTCAGAGATGACTATATTCTGAACAGGAGAATTAGGAGGAGGTGGCTGATTCTGAGTAGCCACCAAGCTTTCCATCATGGCAGTAACTCTTTCCAAGCTTTCCCTCAGATATGTAACCTCCTCGCGCAGCTCGCGATTCTCTTGTTGTAAGGTTTCTGACATCTTCTTCCGATTAGCCCAAGTATCAACTTTGTGAGTCAGCTTGACCATAGAACTGAATGAAGACCAAGAAACAACATAAGATCCCCGGACAACACTCAAAAAGCAAGACAAATGCGGGTATGATGCATGGTATGCGTATGCAAATGCAAAGATTTCAAAGGACCATAAGATAAATTGCAATATTTATAAAGAAACACTTTTTGAAGTATTTAAATCTCATTCTCATTAAAATCAAAGTAAGGATTACAAGTGAAGTACAAGCCTCAACAATCCTAATACATGAGAGAGAAAGTAAACTAGGCATAGGGGATCACATCCGAAGAAGATCCGAATCCTGGCTGGTACTTCATGTGAATCCTCTTAATCTCTTTCTTGTAACGATTCTCCACATATTCCTTATCCTTCGCCAACTGGTCGACAATGACCTTCCAAGCACCTGACGTAGGAGGAATGGTAGAGGAAAGTAAATCCTCTCTTGGCCTCTTCGTAACACGCCGCTCAAGTAACTCAATGAGATCATCCTTCTCCTTCAGTTGCTCTTGCATCATAGTCTTCTCAAGTAGCCATTCTTCTTTCTCTTTCTTCATCTTGTCCAACTCTTCTTGAAGAGCAACCTTCTCATCAACAGGAGGAAGAAAAGTAGACAATGGTAATATAGGAAATAAAGGCTCCTCTGGTGGATAATACATCTTGAGCTTGGAAGCCCTAGATCGAACCCGCTAGATGTAACACTCGGAGGGAGCAAGGTGTTGTCTTCCCAATTGACCCTTCTCTTTCTGATGAACCGCATGCCAAGAATGAGCAATCCTTTTCTTCATTTCTACATGATCTGCACCATTAAGAAAGAAGAAACGGGATAAGAAAAGGTTGTTTGGTATGTCCTTCAAACAATATCCCAACTTTCACCTAGCAAGAATAGGGTTGTAACTAATTCTCCCACGTGTACCAAGAAGAGGTACATTAGGAAACTCTCCACAACTATCAATAAGCACTCCAGTATCATAATGGGAACAATACCAAGTCATATCCTTATGAGAAAGAGACATAATCCTTTGAGACCATCTTTGCTTCTCGCTATTATCCTTGAAGACGTCGGACTTTGGTAGGCGCGAAATAAACCACCTATAGAGAAGAGGCACACAACACACAATCTCTCCATCACCTTTGGAGGTCCTATAATGAAAACCATGATACATGTCTCCAAGCAAAGTAGGTACCGGATTCTTCTTCAAGAAAATCTGAATGGCATTCTCATCCACAATACCATCTAAGTTAGGAAACAAGACAATACCATAAATGATCAAAGCAAGAATAGCCTCAAATGCATCCTTATGACCCAAAGTAAGTGAAGTAGAAGCTTTCCCCATCAAGAACTTAGCATTAATGCCACAAACATTCCCATTTGGAAGAAACTTTCCATTAAGATCGGACTCCTTGAGAAAAAGGGCTTTGGCGATGACTTTGGTCGTAAGCTCCTTCTCTAAACCACTAAAAAAAATTCCTTGTCCAAAATAGGTAGACCCATCCAATGAGAGTACTCCTCCAAAGTCGGAACAGGCTGATAATCAGGAAAAGTGAAACAATGATGCAACGGATCATAAAACTGAGCTAAGGTAGGGAGAATCCCCTCTGGTACATCGGTATCCAAAATAAACAAGAGCTTTTCATAACACTTCTGGAACTCCTGGGTGTCAACCACCAATGCTCCTAGCTTTCTCAACTCTACTATATTAGGATTCTTGAAGGTGTACTTCTTTGTGTTCCTCCTTTCAAAATTCATAACCATAGACATCTGAAATTTTGCAAAGGTTCCTTATGAGTCCCTTGAAATCTCAAAAACAATGCTCATGAATGCATGATGGCATGTATGCAACAACCACAAACAAGATCACACAAAGCACACAGGTTTAGGTTCCGAGTCACGAGCATGAAGTCAAGGTAATAGAACACCAACCTACATAGGTAAGTACTAAGGTTTTGTCTTCATTGTACCTGTAGAAAACCAAAAGGGTGCTAACAGAGGTGCTCGGAGTTAACAGCCATCTTTATAATATCATCGGTATGTTGGATTACTCCCCAACCGATAAAATTCTTAAAATAGACCTCGTACGAGTGTAGTATTGCGTAACAACCACCTTAGGTTTACACCCGGATGGTTTCCGCACTACGTTCCTAAATTGGCTTGGATGGGTTAATGGTTCTACGGTCCTCAATATGATCAACCAAGGTCGGAAAATAATGCCACGTATGATTACACATCATGACATTGATAATCCAAGAGATCCTAACCGAGTGGAGATTATCAAATTGATATAGCTTTGGACTACTCCATCGCTTATCGCTTCGAATATCGTCGTCCTATCATAAGTTCAACTTAGATCCGGGTTAGAATCTATCTCACTCACAGAGGATCACCAAAACCGAAACAGAACAAACAAATAACAAACAAATCAAACCAAAGTAGTAAATAAATCAAAGTAGGCTGAATCCACTTAGAGATTAATCCCCAGCAGAGTCGCCACTTTTCTGTAGCGGTAAAAACATGAGTGTAAGTTATTGGTTAACTTAACTCAAAGTAAACAGAGTCACCACCACGCTTTTATTTTATTCCAAGAGGAAAAGGAAAAAAAGAGCGAATAAATCCTAATGAATCTAAAAGCAAAAAGCTAAAGAAACACAACAGAGAAACAGGTAAGGGGATAGGTTAGAAAATGGGATGGTTTTTCGCACCCAAAATGTTCGTGGTACTCCACGGGAGCCCTTTGAAAAATTTACTATTTTTGGTTTGAAAATGGTTTTTAAAACGTGAGTGGAGAGATGAGAAAAGAATTATTTTTAATATTTTTGTGTTTGGAGAGATTTACCACCTCATTCCTACGTACCCAAAAATTGCAATGCGAGATCAAAACCCCATAGTTCGTGGTACAAATAGTGAAAAGGGTGGGTTATGATTCATTTTATTAAGTGAAGAGAATTTTTCATCTTCAAGTGGATAGCCAAACAAATCTACCATGAGAATGAAGGAATGGACTCATACATCATTATGGGGAGGGCGTCAACTCGGATAAAATCAACGAGTATGCCAGTAAACCCCCACAAATGACAAGAGACTCAATTACATCAAACTACAACCATGGAGATTGAGAGACTTACACCCGACTAAAGAATAATGACTCATAAACGACACTCTTTAAAAGAAAATAAACAAAAGTGCACAAAGGCACAAAACAACTTGAATGAGTTTGATTCTTTTTATTTTTTGAATTAAGGTCAACATGATTAGATTCATTGATTTTAAAAGAAAATAAAAAAAGTAAAAGGCACTTGACAAAAGTCAAGGTTTTTGTTTATTAAGGAGGTGATGATTTAAAAAGAAGGAATCCTTTGAAAAAGGGAGAAGGTTTTAAAAATTAAAGAATGGGAGGAGATGAAGGGACTATCCTAAAAAAAAGAAAATAAGGAGATAAGGGAAGAAAGATCTAACCAAACTTGATGACATTCCAAATTATGAGCAAAAGAGCTTCATCCTTATGAGCTAGAAAATGGCCAAATAAAGGCTAAATCCAACTTCATGAAGATCAAAGCAAGGGGAAGGGATCCTAAAATCTAAGTCCAAAATCTTCATTCCAATGCCAAGGATAGTAACCAAAAGTCCTTAAATTAAAGTCACAAGTTTTTTAGAGGTTTAATCCTTTATTAATTTTTTGTGTGTCCAAATGGACAAAAGGGAAATCAACAATTAAAATAATAAGAACAAATAATAAATATGATACGGATGAATAAGGCAAAATAAAATAAAAGCAATAAAAGTGCAAGAAATTAAATGTTAGTAACAAAAATGAATTAAAGTGCAAGAATCCAAATATTAACAAAAAATGTATAATAATATTCACATAATAATGGTATGGTGAACTTAATTAACCACAACCAAAGAGAAAGAGTAACCAAAATTGAAGGCAATCGGATCCGCTTAGCATCTTACACTATAGCGATTAATCAAGGCAAATCGAACCGAATTCAATGAAATTTGAAAGGCAATTGGGAAACCCAAAGCACCTACGCATCAAATATTCATAAGTCTCGATTCTTGATGCAATATGATTAACCACTTTGGGATTACGCGATCAACAAGAGATCCGGTCCACGAAAGTGCAAGTTCCCAATTAGATTTTTATTCTGAAATCGGGACACATTTAGGTCTATGTTAAGCAATCGCCGAGTAATTTACGAAGTAATTACCCTACAAATGAGGTCGGCCACCACCAATTAAGGTGCATAATGTTAGTGCTAATGCATGCGAGATAAACGATATGTAAATCGTTATCTGGACGCGATACCGCACAAAACTAAAGGTGAATACCAAATTAAGCCTCACTTATGGTATTCTTCCATCCTTAAGTTCAATCACTCATCTTGGTGGATTCAAAAATGAAAATGTATCACTAATGCAAAGTACCTTAAATGAATTGAATAATCCACATAAAGGTAGTTTTGAATTAATGAACATTAACTACTCTAATCTACACCCAAAGTTCATTGAAATTAAGGAGAAATCACTCCCAAAAATGCTTCCTAAGGTAAAAATTAAAAGGAGGAAGAAGAAGAAGAAAGAGGAACCAAAAAGGGCTTGAAACAAGCCAAGAATTCAATTCTGACTTGCGTTAACCGGTTAACGCATATGGTTAACCGGTTAACGCTGAAGCAGCAGTAGAAAATATGCAGAAATTCAACATTGATCCATTTTCAAAACATTTAATGATCATGATCTGAATTTGCACGAATTTTAAAACCAAAATACAGTGGAATCCCTGCTATCAAACAACAAATAGAGATCGAAAGGATCTAGAATCAAAGGAACCAAAGATGTACATCTTGAATGGTTGATGGTAAGTATGGGTTTGTGGAAGGAGAGGAATTACCAAAAGCTCTTCTTCAAATTGAACCAAGCCAGGCTAGATCTACTGCAATTGATGATCAAAAGAAGGAAAGGATGAAGGTTTAGCTCAAGTTAATCAAAAATTCAATGTGAATTCTTGATAACTTCAAAAGAAAGAAAGTGAGCTTTTGAGAATTTTGGTGTTAGGGGAGTAATTTGCAAGAGGTTTTATGGCTATCAAAAGCTTGTAGAAATTTTTGCAAGGTGAATTTGGCTCTCTAAAGCTTGTTGAATGAATGAAATTATGGTCCTATTTAAAGGCCTTAGGTATGGAAATTTGGTGGAATGGAGCTTGCTTTGGTAATTTGAATTTAGGTTTGGTAATTGAAAATTTGGTGGGAAATGGAAAAGAGTGGTGATTAATGAGGGTTTATGGTAGGAAATGATCAAAGTGATGTAGAGAAATCAGAAACCAATGGATCTTGAATATTCCAATTAAATCAATGATCTAAGGGTGCTAAATTTGAATAAAAAATTTAAATTTCGCACTGGTTAACCGGTTAACGCATATGGTTAACCGATTAACCAAGCTGAAATTTGAATTTTTTTATTCAAACATGGTTGCTTGGTTGTTTCGGCTTGATTCTTTTTATGCGTCAAAGAAATGGACACATGAACCTTGGAAATCCTTTGAATGAATCAATTAACTCGGTAAATCCTTGATCAGAGAAAAATTTGAATTATTTGCAGATCAACTTCGACTTGTTTCTGTGAAATTTCGCTCAAGCTGCATGACTGCTATTTTTGATATTTTCACATGGTTCCTCTTCCTGAAAAAATGTTAGCAAAAGGAAAAAAAAAATTTGGATTTTGATTAATGGTTAGTAAACATAAACAAATAAAGTAATTAAAGACAACGGTGATCCCCTGCGAGGCATAAACCTAACCCGAGAATAACCGATCAACCAGTGCGATCTTGTTTGTATGCAAGATGCAGACGAAAATGCAAAGAACACTTAGGGCAAAAATTAGGGTGCAACACATTTACCATGCACATCTTTGAAAATCAAGCAAATGAAGAACTTCCAAGCATTGAAGGCATGCTGCAATGATCAGCCTCATCATATACTAACAAGTTCCACCATAACAACTATGTTCCTCATTTTATATAATCAGATTCGAGCAACTAACTCAAGCTACAAATTCAACTGCATTGACATTGCATCTCACAACTTCACATTGATCATGGAACCCTAGAGTTAACTTCACTATAGTTCTAACTATTAACTAGAGTAGTTAACAGTTAGCTATGGATATAAAATGATCATCTCTAACAGAATTACACTGAGAGTTTCATTTGATCAAAAATCACTTCATCATTCATCACTTTCCCTCTGGTTTTTCTCTCTGCATCTTGAAGATCTTCTTCTGCATTTTGCTTCGATCCAGCTTCAATTGCCATTAACATATATCATTCTTCTTCAGATCATCATCATCATCATCATCTTAGACACAATCTCCATGGATTTCGTAGCTTGATTCTCCAAGGATCAGCCATTGCATCTTCTTGATATTGCACTGCATTTTGAATTGAAGCTCTTCAAACTTCATCAATCTAGTTTCAAGCTTCATTCAATCATCATCAGCATCAAGTCCTGCACAAGATCCATGGCTTGCTCACCTTGAAGCATCAGAAATTCATCACTGCACAATCTCACACTTTACTGCACTTTCATCAAATCCTTAAGATCTCCTACTCACAGAGTGTTCATTTCACTCTCATTGTTCAAGATCAAGTCCAAGAAAGAGCTCAGGATTCTCACCTCTGGTTTTCCTCAACTTGTGACATTTATGCAATTCAGGTTCACTCTGAGATTCTACTTGCTTGCCTTCATCAATTTTTATCGTTTTCATGATGTGTGAAGCTCAATAGGAGCATTTATCACTCTGGCTAGTTAATAGGCATTCTAAATGCTTAGTTTCAGAATTTCAGGTTGGATTTATTTGCTTCGATTTGCATTGAATAGGAAAGGGAAATGGATTTTGAACCTGGATTTGGAGTGCACTCATTGAGACGAACCTAGTGATGGCTTTAAATTTAATTTTGATTAGGTTTTAGGATTTTCCCTAGGTGCAGGTCACTGGAGAAGATGATCGGAGGTCTTCTCCGGTGACGGAACAATAGCCCTAGCATCTATGTTAGATCATAATGTAGCCATTGGATCAGTTCCATCCTAAGGCCATAAACCTGCCAGTGTATAAATGAACCACATGGCTTGCACGTGAACATTTTGTGAAGAGTTTCTCATCTTGTTGTTGACACCCCCACGCATGTAGTTAAGGCCCATTCCAGTTGTTTTTGTTGTTAAATCCACCCCCCAGGCCCATTCATTAATTCAGTCCTATTTCATTTTTCATCTTTATTTCATTTTCGTTTTTTATTTTTAAAAATGCCAAAACCTCATAAAAAATTCCAAATAAATTCATGTAATGTCCTTATATGTTTTCCTAATTTTCCATAATTTTTGTTCCCATTTTTATTTTAGTTTTTAACCAGAATTAATTTCCCAATGAATTAATTTTTATTTCCTTCTTTTTTGACCAACCAATTTGTTCATTTTCTTTCTCCCAAACCACAAAAGCTAAATGAATCATTATTTTTTGCATTAGTCAGAGGACTCATTGAATTTATCCAAAATATTTTTGTTTTGATTTTTAGGCCACTATAAGTCAAGTTTAGGTCCATTTCTTTCACACATGTGCATGTAAACCCTAATCCACTTCTACACTTCATTTGAACACTCAAAAATGAGAATTCTTGTGAGAGTTTTTGTATGCAAGTCACTCTCTGTATTTTGTATTCAAGTGTAAATTTTAATAATTTCCATGATAATTTAGTATTTTTCCAAGTTGCTTGGTTCACGTGTCATATTTTTGGTCCTTTTATTCCTTTCCCTAGATCCCATTAGAATAAGGCATTTATTCCATTACCTTGAGGTCTCAATTTTGAGTCTTTTAGGTCTTATGGGATGTCATTAAGTGTTAAATACCCTCATTAGGTTTTCATCTTTGATTTTTAGGTTTGTCTTGAGTCATAAGTCATATATACTCCATTTTAACCTAATTTCATTTCTTCCTTCCATCTTAAACACTTAAAATTCAATTTTCACATAAGCTAACTTCATTTTATCCTTGTTTTGTGTCTCATAATATTTTTGTGGTATTTCTCACATGTTCATCTCAATTGTGGAACCTTTTTCATCTTTTTTAACATCATTTGACATCTAAAGGACCTTAAAAACCCTAACTTGAACACCTAACCTTAGGATGTCTCTTACCGCATCATTTATAAATATTTTCTAAGTTTAATTTCCATTATAATTTGTTTTCAAGCCTCTGGTTTTTTCATGGAGTGGTCAAGTCCCTTTGGTCACTTTTGAATTTTCTTTTAAGTCATTTTGTTTAACCTTTAGAATCATGTTTCCATATGCATTCTCCTACTTTTCAATCTCATGTTTGAATACCTTTGACTTGAATCTATTCTTTCTCATTTGAAATAATCTCATCCTTCACTTCCATATAGTGTTAAGTTCTGCATTTTTCATTTACCTTTTATTTTAGGAGATTTTAGAATTGCTAAACACTTAGGTTATCCTTTTAACTTCATCCTTATGTATCATTAGGGTTTAGTAATAATTTAGGGCATAGTTTGACTTTAATTCACTTAATCCCTTTAGATGCTTTCAAAAATGATTTAGCTACTGACTTTTTAAGTGTGTTACCTTATAGGATGCCTTAGACTTAGGTCTTAACCTTAGAAGTTCACTAACACCTTCCTTAAGCTAGTATGAGTTCTTACTTGAAGTTTTCCATGTCATAATTGTTCATATTACTTCATCATGTTAACATTTGTTTTGTAGGGGGAAGATGAGGTAATCATTCTTCATTCCTATCTCTTATGCATGTTATTGTATTTTCTCTTTTGTTCTTTAGATTCAACTTAACTTCCTTAGGAAGTAAGTTGAATTCTAACTTGCTTATCTTCTCCTTAGGTTAAGATTACCTCACAAACCATAGGATCACTCCTTGTATATAATAAAATAACTTAGGGTTGTGTCTTAGTCCCCCATTAGCTTTGACTTTTTTCATCTTGAGTCATTCTTTTCTCATCTTCAAACAAAATCAAAAACACTTAATAAAATGCTTGAAATAGTCTCTTTTGTATAGCCTTATTCCATGGGGCACTTACATTCATTCCATCTTGGAATAGTGTGGGCTTGTCTAGCATGATGCAAAAGTCGGATCAAGAGGTTATTTCACAAAGAAAACCTAAAAGATCCTTCTTCACAAAAGCAACAAAAAATATGTAATAAGTTTAACAAGCTAGTGAACTTAGACCCTAATCCTTGGGAACAAGTCTTGGATAAATTCTCCTTACATGGTGTACTTGTTCTACTATTCCATCTTGGAATGTAGTAGCAAGTACAAATTCCATGGAAAAGAGTTTGAATTCACTTCCTTGTGCATAATTTATAGAAAACTCTTAAAAAGAAAACAACAAACAATAAGCGATTTTCCTATGGGAACTTCTCTTCTCATCTCATTCATTCTCAACGCGAAATCGCGACGACTTGTCTCACATGGAAGATGGTAAACGCACTCGTACCAGAAGAACCCGCAACACCTGAGCATAGACATACGCAGTTTTAGCCATAAAAAACACAAACAAATAGTTCCCGCCTTAGTTAGGCGAACTACGTCGACTCTGATCCTCCTTATCCCGATGAGGTACGTAGGCAGCGGGGTAGGGCCCGTTCGAGTACATTCTTTAATTTCCCTACATTTTCCCCTTTCTTTTTGTTCTCTTTTGTTCCTTCCTCATTTCAGTTCTAGTTCCAGTAGCAGTTCTTTATTCAGCAGTATCTTATTTCTTACCCTTTGAAACAAACAAACAAACGTGGATCCCGTCGGGTACGACGGACGGTCTGGGGTGCTAATACCTTCCCAGGTCGTAACCGACTCCCGAACCCAGATCTTTGGTTCGCAGGACCTTGTCCTTTCATTCTTCCTCAGGTTTGTGCAACATTACCTTTCCCATTCTTTCGGGATAAAAATGCCTGGCTGGCGACTCTAACTTTTCCGCGTCACTTTTGCGTTTGCACTAGGATAAAAATCCCGAGAGCGACACTAAGAACTTGTTGTATTTCAGTACCAAATTTAATTTTATATATGAAAAATGCATGTCTTTTATATATGGGTATTACAGTTGGTATCAGAGCAGGTCGTATCCTTGACCTAGCCTTGGAATATTATAAGTGTTTCTTTCTGTTCATATAGATAATGCCGTTGTAGAACTAAATGTTATGTTTATGGTATTGAGCGTGATCAACTTAATCCTGTTTTGATTACATTTAGGAATATGGCTGGTAGGCGTGGAACTCGTGGTCGATCTAGTGTCACGCTTCCTGTTAATGATCAGTCGGGTGGTGAAGGGAATGCTATTATGTTCCAGTTTATGCAACAGATGCAGCAACAATAACATCAATTTATGTAGGAAATGATGCACCATATGAATGAAGGCCTTCATCCACAGGTGGTTGTCCCTGAAACTGAAGGCGGGACTTTCCGTTATTTCTTCCGAATGAATCCTCAAGAATTTCATGGTGGTTTGGATCTGATTAAGGCTCACGAATGGATAACTGGAATGGAGAGGATCTTTCAGGTCGTGCTATGTAGTGATGAGAACAAAGTAACCTTTGCATCACATTTGTTAAATGGTCCTGCAGCAAGATGGTGGGAGAGTGCTTCTAATCTTATGACCGTGTAAGGAATTCTGAAAGTGTGGGATCAGTTCAAGACAACTTTCATGAAGAAGTATTTTCCCAGTTCCTTAAGGATCCAAAAGGAATTTGAGTTTCAGCAGCTTAGACATGGAAGCATGTCTGTGGCCAGTTATGCCGAGAAATTTGAAGACATGGCAGCATATTTTAGGCAAGATATGTATGCTCCAGATGAAAGGTGGAAGATTGATCAGTTCTTGTTTGGACTAAGGGCCGAGATTTCACATAGTGTCTCTTAGAGGGAGTTCACTACTTAATTTGAGATGTTGAGACAATGCTATGTAGCTGAGCATAGTTTGATGAAGGTGCAAGCTGAAGCAAGTGCTGGAAGAGTGGTTCAAAGTGATCGTGGAAGGACTAATCAACCTTTTAGGCAAAGGCCTCAACCCTTTAAAGGGAAGCAAGTTCAAAGTGTTGGACCTAACACTCCACCCATGTGTAAGTTGTGTAGCAAGCGCCATTTTGGTAAGTGTCATGGTGGAGGGTTAACGTGTTACAATTGAGATGGAGTGGGCCATATTTCAAGGGATTGTACCAAGCCAAGGAATCAAGTTCAAGTGAGGGTTTATACTATGGATGCTAGAAAGACCAAAGTTGACAACTCTCTTATTGCGGGTACATGTCTTGTTAATGATCATCCTTATCTTGTTTTATTTGATTGTGGAGCGACACACTATTTTGTGTCTACTAGTTGTGTGAAGCGACTTGGGTTGCGAGTTTTTCCCTTGTCTCCTCCGATGGTAGTTACTACCACTATGGATGAAACCGTTGAGACACATCTTAGGTGTGAGAATTGTACCTTATCTGTGGATGGTAGAGTTTTTCAAATTGATCTTATTTGTCTGCCCCTTAAGAAAGTTGATGTTATTCTGGGAATGGATTGGTTGTCTGCTAATTCTGTGTTTATTGGGTGTGAAGAGAAGTTGATCCTCATTTCATCTATTGAAGCGCCTCCAAAAGATGTGTTGACAATGATCTTGGAAGGTACGGTTGGAATGGTAAATTTTCTGTTTGAACAATAGAAGTCTATTTTGTTTGTCCTTACTAATGAAGAGGGTAATGGTTCAAAAGTTTTGAATATTTAGATAGTCTATGAATTTCCTGATGTCTTTCCCGAGGATGTCACTTCCTTACCTCCGGTGAGAGAAGTTGAATTCTCAGTTGACCTGATACCAAGAACAGCTCCTATATCTGTTTCCCCTTATCAGATGGCACCACTTGAGTTAAGAGAATTGAAGGATCAATTAGAGGATTTGATGGCGAAGCATTTTTTTAGACCAAGTGTTTCCTCGTGGGGAGCTCCTATTTTGTTGGAAAAGAAGAAGGACGATGGTATGCAGTTGTGTATTGATTACCGTAAGTTAAACAAGGTTACTATCAAGAATAAATATCCTTTGTCAAGGATAGACAACCTTTTAGATCAATTGAAGGAGCTTGTGTGTTCTCGAAGATTGATCTGAGGCCGGACTATCATCAGATTTGTGTGAAGAGTTTTGATGTTCCGAAGACTGCATTTTGAACCCGTTATGGACATTATGAATTCCTAGTAATGCCTTTTGGTGTGACAAATGCTCTAGATATTTTTATGGACTACATGAATCAGATATTTCAAGCTTAATTAGATCAGTTTGTTGTGATATTTATCAATGACATTCTTATTTATTCTCGTACTCCGCAAGAGCACGAAGAACATTTGAGGATTGTCCTATCGGTACTGCAAGAGAAGCAACTTTTTGCCAAGTTTAGCAAGTGTGAGTTTTGGATGTCGGAAGTCAAGTTTCTTGGACATGTTATATCTCAGGGAGGTGTAGTAGTGGATCTGTCAAAAATTGAAGCAGTGATTAATTGGGAGAGACCGGAGAGCATTTCAGAAGTGAGAAGTTTCTTAGGTTTGGCAGGTTACTACAAAAGGTTCATTAAAGGTTTTTCTCAGTTGGCATTACCGTTGACTAAGATTACTAGAAAGGACTTCGCGTATGAATGGGATTCTAGTTGTGAGCAAATTTTCGTGTGTTTGAAAGAGAATTTGACAACTGCTTCAGTTTTGATCATTCCCGATCCTAAAAAATCTTACGAAGTGTTTTGTGATGCTTTTAAGATGGGATTAGGAGGTGTTCTTATGCAAGAAGTTCAAATTGTATCCTATGCTACTGGACATTTGAGAGTTCATGAGAAGAATTATCAAACTCACGATTTAGAACTAGCAGCTGTGGTGTTTACCTTGAAAGTGTGGCATCACTATTTATATGGTGTGCGTTTCGAGATGTTCAATGATCATAAGAGTTTGAAGTATCTCTTTGATCAGAAGGAATTAAATATGAGACAAAGACGGTGGATGTAGTATTTGAAAGATTATGACCTTGAATTGAAGTATCATCTGGGAAAAGCAAATAAAGTGGCGGATGCTTTAAGTAGGAAAGTGATTCATAGTGTCGAGTTGATGATGTTGGAATATGCATTGTTAGATAAGTTTCGAGACCTTAACCTTCAGTTTGTTTGGACTCCGAATGGTGTGATGATTATGGGAAATTTGAATATCAATTATATCTTGAGGAATGAGATTCAACAAGCACAAGTTCTAGATAGAAGTTGGAAAAGATGTTACTCCAACAGTGTTTTGTAAGAGCGTTGGATGGGATTATCTTATTCAACCAAAGGATTTGCATTCCGAATGATGATGTGTTAAAGAGAAAGATTTTGGAGGAAGATCATAAAGGTTCTTTTACGATACATTCGGGTTCTTAGAAGATGTATCAAGACTTGAAGAAAGAGTATTGGTGGTCCGGTATGAAAAAGGATATTGCGGTATTTGTGTCTGAATATGCAGTGTGTCAACAAGTGAAGATTGAGCACTAAAGACCGTGCGGGTTGTTGCAACCTTTGGACATCCCAATTTGGAAGTGGGATAGTATTTCTATGGATTTTGCAGTGGGTTTACCAAGTACTCAAGGTGGTTATGATTCTGTGTGGATGATTGTGGACTGACTAATGAAATATGTGCATTTCTTAGCCGTTAAGACTACGTACAAGGCAAGTCATCTTGCAAGGTTGTTTATTGCTGAGATTGTGAGGTTGCATGGTGTTCCATCTAGCATTGTGTCAGATTGAGATCCAAAGCTTACTTCGAGGTTTTGGAAGGTGTTCCAACATGCTATAGATACGAAATTACGTTTGAGCACTTCTAATCATCCTCAAACGGATGGTCAGATTGAACGCACAATTCAAACAATGGAAGATATGTTAAGGGCTTGTGTGTTGGAAAGTAAAAGGAATTGGAAGGAACTTTTACCCTTGATTGAGTTCTCTTACAATAATAGTTACCATGCGATCACCGGGATGGTCCGTATGAGGCTTTATATGGAAGGAAGTGTAGAACACATTTGTGTTGGTCAAAAGTGGGTGAAGTGGGACCCGAGGTTATTCAAGAGACTACTGAAAAAATTTGGATGATTCAAAAAAAGATTAAGCAAGCCCAAGATCGTCAAAAGAGTTATGTTAACTACCGAAGGTGACCTTTGGAACTAGATGAAGGTGAGCAGGTGTACTTGAAAGTCACTCCGAGATTGAGATTGAAAGGATCGTTTAAGTCGCACAAGTTAAGTCCAAGATACGTAGGACCGTATCAGATCTTAGAAAGGATTGGTGAAGTTTCTTACAGATTGACCTTACACCACTCTCTATCTGAAATGCATGATGTTTTACATGTATATCAACTTCGTAGATTCGTTCCTGATCCTCTTCAGCCTATTCTTCCGGATTCTATCGAGATAGAAGCGGATCTGACTTTTGAACCCCAGTCGAGCCGTATTGTTGGAAGAGAAACCAAGGTGTTAAGGAACAAAGAAATTCCACTTGTTAAGGTACAATGGGATGTGATACATCCAAGAGATGCTACGTGGGAGTTGGAATCGGTGATGCGGGAATCATATCCTCACCTGTTCAGGTAATCTTTAAAATTTGAGGACGAATTTCTATTTAAGAAGGGGAGGATGTAATACCCCGTAATTTATTTAATGTTATGAATAATATTATTTGATATTAATAAGGTTCCAGATTAATCTAAGAGATATTTTCGAAAATAATTAGAGTAATCAACTGGATTTTATTTTATTAACTAACATTAGCTGACTCAGAGGTTTTATAAAATTATGGATTAAGAGACATTTTTGGATACTCTCTATTTGGACCCGTCGGTAGGAAAAATTTGTTTTTCCTTTTAAGACCCAAGTCTTCTTTTCTTTTGTTTTTCTAATAATAGAAAGATAGAAAGAAGAAGAAGAGAAAAAGGGAGAGAAAGAAGAAGAAGAAGAGAAAGTCTTGAAGAAGAAGAATAGAGCTTTTGATCTTGTAGCTTCCACCATTCATTCATCACTCAATCTTCTTCAATCTTCTTGCTAGAGGTGGGTTCATAGCTAGAAACATTTTCTTTTAGTTTTGGTTGAGTTTTAGGGCTTTCTATGGAAAAATCTTAGAATCAATAGATTAAATGGTTAGGAATCTATGAAAATGCTTGTGTATGTAGTCTTTAGGTATAGGAACATAGTTATGGCTTGTTTGGGATGTTTAGTGATGTTTGGAATTGATTTGGTAAGTTCTGAGTTGTTAAAAACGTGTATTTGCTGGATTCTGGTTTTGGTTAACCGGTTAACCTGGGGCATTAACCAGTTAACGTTGTTTCATTTTGGATTTTGTATTATGTTTTGCTTCTGGTTAACCGGTTAAACCCGGGCGTTAACCGGTTAACGTTGTAGCTTTGGGAAAATTGTTTTATTCCAAACTTTGAAAATTCATAACTCTTTACTCGGTTATCTGATTTAAGTGTTCATTATACCGTTTGTAAGCTAAAATTATGTACTATCACATGATGCCAAAAATTATTATTTCTACCCGAATTTTACCCGACTTTTCGAATAAACCGTAAAAATGTTAAGTTAGAGAATTTGTGAACTAAAGGTAATAAAAGGTAAAACTTGTGAGGTAGCTAGGTTACCCTAGGTTGTTTCGAATTGATTTAGAGACACGACAATGCTTAGACACTGATACCCAATTTAGTATCCCCGTGTTAAGTAGTTGTAAGTGGATGGAGGTTTTGTTCCCATCGCGTTAAAATCCTAATTTAATTATATCTAGCTCGTGTCGAGGTCCCACGAGGTGGGACGGTTAGGGAGATATAATTAATATGTGGATTCGAATCCCTTAATGGATGATCGTGATCCGTGCTCGTCCTGGTGTGGCGGGGCGGGGAAAGTATCCATTAGGATAAGTAACGAGTGACCTGTGTCGAGATCTCCGTGTGTGGGATGGCCGGGGAAAGTTACTTTGTGGCAAGGTACCGTGACCCGTGTTGTAGTGCCCTTGTGTGGCTGGGTGGGGAAATTACCTTAGATAGATAATGAGTGACCCGTGCTGTAGTGCCCTTGTGAGGATCGAGTGACCCGTGCTCGTCTTCTACGGCTATGGCTGAGCAGGGAAAGATTCCTTAAAGCACCCTGTGTGTGATCCGTTTTGTTTTACTTTTATGTCTCTAGTTTTATATGAACTCGAAGTCTAGGCTTTCCCCGACTTGAGTAGTGTCTAGTTCGAACCTTTTAGAGCCGAGAGAACTCTAAGATAGGGAACTCACTGAGATGTTTTATCTCACCCCATGTTGATGTTGTTATTGGTGCTTCAGGTTCCGCAAAGGGTAAAGATGAGGCGACTTGATTATCTTTGCTTGTTTGATTGTTTCTTCCACTGTGGATTTTTGAGATCTTCGGATCTAGTTCTTAGACATTTTATTTTGTGAACATATTGTATCATTTATAGCCTTTGTATTAGTATCTTATGTTGTAATGGCTATGTTTATACAATGTGTTACTAAGAACTTGTTGTATTTCAGTACCAAACTTAATTTTATATATGAAAATATGCTTTGATGTATGTCTTTTATATATGGGTATTACAGAAATCATGCCTTAATAGCATCTGACCCAGAAAACATAACAACTGACCTAAGGCTAATTATTCTATTAAGTCTGGAGATAAAACAAATTATTCGACCCTTCTTCACTATGAATTAACTTTTTACTTCAAAAAAAACTTGTAGATCATCCTCTCGGATTTCACATGCATATTAAAACGTGTCAAACAACATCTTGTAGCTCAAGTTATGACATGCACAATGAGAAGATATCAAATTACCGCTTATTCAAAAAAAAAATAACCGAATTAAAATAAAAGAAAAAATAAACTAAATTTAGGAAACACACTCAAAACAATAAAATAAAAGCAACAAGTCATAAATATCCCTTAGCACAAAGTAAAATATGGTGTATTAAAATACACTAATCAAATTTCCCAAAACTTAAACTTTTGTACTTCAAAAAAAATTCTAAAGTCAAAATTCAAAATAGAGTAAAAATAAGAAAAAGAAGAATAAAATCGAGCATGCAATTTTAAAGACTTCTGGGGTCACAAAAGGGGTAAGTGAGATCCTCATTCTAAGCTTCTAGCAATATGGTGTTAGTGAGTAACTTTTAGTGACAGTCAAAGCAAGTAAGAAAATTATTTACCAAATAGTACATCATAACAATGGCAGAGCAATCTATCAATCAAATAATAAATTTCATTCTTTCTAGTTGCATCCAAAGATGAACATAAGTCTTGAATAATTGATAAATTATTTAAACTCGATGCTTGACGAGCGTCAGTAATGAAATGCCGAAGTTGAAACTGCAAATTAATCCCCTCTTGCTCATTGAAGTCCATAGGTTAATACTTTTCAACTAGAGTACAAATAGTATCAAAGTTAAAAGCCTTGTAATTTTCCTTGGGAGCAAAAGCACAACTTATATTTAACAAATCAACAACTTGCTCACTAAATCTGCGATTCAACTCTTGCAATTGTTTGTCAATGGTAGCAAAAAAATATTTCAACTCTAAAATAATGCTCAATGGTTACCTGGTTCTCTTCAAGACGAGAGTGTCCAAATCTTGTTGTTGAATGAACATCATCAAGATCAGGAACCTCGATATCATGTTTTTCACAAAAAGACTTCACACAAGTAAACAATTTATCCCAACCATTTTCTCTCAATTCTTGAATAAGGATTTTTGTTATACAAATCAAATGCATAACATTAACTACATCCTAGGATTTCTCTTTTAAGGCTTGGAAAAGCATATTTGTGACACCCATAATTTCTTTCATCAGATGCAATATGAATATAATATCAAATGATTTTAAATAATTGTAAGCATTATCAACATCTCCACGTGAAGCATAATTTAATCTTTCCTTTGCAATTTTTTTTTTGAAATAGAACAAGTTGCTTCATACATATTTATTAAGCTAGTAATAGAAGAGAAGTGTGATCCCCAACAAGTATCTCCAGCCCGTCTCAAAGTACCAATTTGATTTTCACCTTTACTAGTTACAATCTCACCAATCTCTAACAAATGTTCAATTTCATCTAAATGGGAAGCTTGTTGCTCATCATGACGCTTTGTAGAAGAACAAACAACATTTACAATATGAGTTAGCTTATCAAAGAATTGATGAATTGGTTTAACTTCTCTTGATGCAGTAGCTAGGGTAAATTTCAATTGATGAGAAAAACAATGAACATAATATGCATAAGGACAATCCATAAATAGTGCTTGTAAACCATTCCATTCTCCTCTCATATTACTAACACCATCATACCCTTGACCATGTATGTTAGAGACATCAAGGTTATATAGAGAAAGTATATCACATACCTTTTGCTTAAGAGTTAAAGATGTAGTGTCATTAACACGTGTAAGACCACAAAATCTCTCTTGTATAAAACCATTTTTATCAACAAATCTCTAAATAAGATATGTTTTCTCTTTTTCAGATTCATCACGAGCTTCATCTATAACAATACAAAATTTTGAATCGCCAATTTCTTCACAGATGCTTTTTCACCCTACTTGAAAGAATGTGCAAGATCTCTTTTTGAATTTTATGTGAAGTATACTTGCTATTAGAGGGAGCACTTTCCAACACAACTTTTGCAACTTTATCATTGTAACATGCCAAGAGTTTTATCAATTGAAGATAATTACCTTGGTTTAATGATTCTTTACTTTCATCATGACCTCTAAAAGCATAAGCTTGAAAAGTTAACCAATGAACCGTGTCAATTGAAGTCTTGAGACGTAGTCGATTCTTCATAATTTCAATCGAACTTTGAGCTTGAATAATATTCCTAATATATCCATCTTGATTTAATAGATCTTAAAAAGCTTTCCTAGCATTGTTGTATGGTGAACAAGGATCTTTTCTTATGTGTTTGAGAAATGCACAATGCTTTCCGTTTCGAACTTTCTTCCAACCTCTAAACCTGTAGAAATGAAGACATATGAACAGGGACGTCCACTTGGTCTTTTGCTAAAAAGATAACATGGTAAGCAATAAGCAGCATCTTCTAAAGGTGAATATTCTAACCACGAAGGAAAAAGGCTAAACCAAGTGTGCTAAAATCTTCTTTGATGGTCTTCTTTTCCATACAATGGATATTTCTCTAAATGCATTTGATATGGACCCCATTTCAAATAAGCTCTTCATATTTCATCCATTTGATTTAACTAATATTCCCACATCGAAGGGCGTTTTCCAGGATCATGTTCTAAAGAATTCTCAATGTCATTCGGGTAAACTCTACTAACATTTTCTTCAATTATTGGATTCTCAAGAACACTTTGAGATTCAGACATAGAAGTTAAAATTTTGTCATTTCTTTCTTTCCTCTTGAAAAAAGAATCAATTTTTCTACTCTTCATTATCACTTTTGTGCTCCAAAATCAATTGAAGAAATTCATAAAAAAGTACACTTTAGTTGAGTATTGTTCAACTTCAACTAAAATTTCAGTACAACACAACAAATTCTCAAAGTTCTTTAAATTCACAATACAACTTATAAAAGAGAAACAATCCCAAAAATCCCTAAATTCACAATTCAGTCTTACACAATATTCTTTAAATTAACACAATATTATCAATTTGTGAAATTGAAGAAAAAACCTAATATTCTATTATGTAAATAAATAAATAAATAGAAGGAAAAAAAATCATTTACCCGAAAAATATACATTTCTGAGAGCGGCAAACAGAGACCGGTAGTACAATAGAGAAGTAAAATAATGAGTTGAAGGTGTGGATGTACGGCTGCCTTCTTTTCAATTTGTTAATTAGGTATAATAGTGTTATGTTGATACTGTAAATAATTAGGTATAATAGTGTGTGGCAGTTTTGTAATTTTATTTTTTAATAAATGGCATGTATGTATTTTCCCTATATAAAACAAAAAAAATATTGGGGTTGGTCGTGGCCCCCTAGTCCTCATGACGGTCCACCCCTGCATCTAAGCAGCAAGATCCTCACAGGATAAATTTCTCTCAACTCTCAAGTGTGTAGGTTAATTGTTTACACTCAAAGCACATAATGAAGTTAACACTACTATAAGCTTGAAAAGACTCTAACATCCACATTTAAAATACATGCACACAAAGATCAAAATAACTTTATTCGGGTTGTAACATGGCCAAGGTAAGAATGAGATCAATCCTACGGGGTACTAGGCTAAAATTTAAAGGGGCGAAAGAGAAACGAAAGAGACTGTGGAAGTTGAACTAGATGATAATTCAATCATTTTTCAACAACTTTTTTACAATCATTTTATGTTCTCTTTGCTTTTTATTTTTATTTTTTTTGTTAGAACGAATACGATAAGAACATGAATTTGCTTCCTTCTTTCTTTTATTTTTCTATATTTTTTTCTTTTCTTTCTATTTTTTCTGCCAACTTTTAAAATATTACAACTATATTAATCTAACCCCACACAACTTCAAACAAGATTGTTTCAACCCTTTAAAATAAGGTAGTAACATTATTTTTCAATTTTAGGCTTGTAATGAGTTTAAAACAAAAAATGGGATAAATAGGCTTAAGGGGGTTTCAAAAAAGAGATGATATTTTTAAGGTTGGATTTTTGGCTAAGTGGCTAAAAATAAAACAAAAACAACTTGTCTTTATCTATTAAGTGTGCACAAGTAAGCAAACAATTTCAAAAGGTGTCAGGACAAGTTCTAGAGACTAACAAACATGAGCGAAATCACATAAGAAAGAAAGAGATGGATATTTTTTAATGTTATCCATCATAAGGCTCAAAATCTCACAAAGGTTAATGATTTACCACAAATGATGCACAATTCATGCTTTAGTCTACTTTATCATACTGAGAATGCAAAAAAGTCAAACACATTACAACATAAATCTTTAGTCAAGAGAATGACGAAATTACTTACACAATAAAACCCTAAAAATCAACGAAAAAACTGTTATCCCTAAATTTCGCCACTAGTAATTAATAAGGTTATTTTCGCTTAGTAAAAGACTTTTCTTGTGATAAGCCAAAAGTAAGGTTTCGACCTAACCAATTAAAGGATGAGAGTCGAAGCGACCTACCAACAAGTTTCATACTTAGTGAAATTCTAAGTTTGGAATATTTTCTAAGTGTTGAGGGGATTCGACCAAGTGTATGTTGATGTACGAAGACCTAATGTGTCTAACGGTATCTAAACTGCAAGTGCACAGCCTATCGCAATAGTAATAAAAAGATGTCGAACCCACAGGGACTTTGTAATCACTCTAGTGCTAGAAAATTTGCTAGTTTAGCTAAGGCGGAAATTTGTCACGGTTATGGTTTTAGGGATTAAAAACGGAAAACTAAACTTAATTAAAGAAATAATGATAAGGCGGTCGGTATGTAATAATATTAACCTATGCGGATCAATCTAGTCTAAGCTTATAAAGATGTTTCACTTAAATAATTCTATAGAGATTACCAGTTTAAAAATCCTCGACTCACACTCTCGTGGTCTTATCTCAGATCATACTCTTAAAGCCCTATGTCTGCCCTCGCTAGCCCATAAGTGTTTAGAAAATAATTTTTGAAAACTTAATAAGTCTAACTCGTTTTAAAGCGCTCTCGCTGTATTTAAATTAATACCTAACTTTAGCTATCCAATTAAAATCTCACACTTTCGTGGTCTCGACCTAGCCTATTTTACTTCTCTTACTCTCGTAACAAAAAGCTTGATTTTAATTATAAAAAGTCACAGCCAGAATATAAGTTCGTAAATGTTTTTAGCTTAGATTCGATTCATCCGTTTGGTTGCTTTATTACATACCGACTCAGTTTATTTAGCTACTCATATTAATTAAAACAACAGACGAACACAGAATGTAATTAATAGACATTAAAACATGCATTATATAATGACGACGGGAACTTAACATAAATAAATGAAACTTAATATTAATTGCAAATTAAAACCTGAACAAATAAACTCTTCGGCTTCCTCTTCCACAATCTGGCAAGCTTGGAGCGTCCAAATTAAATAGAGTAACTAAATTCTGAGGCTAAAAGAAAATAAATGCGATAACAATTTCTTGATGTTGGAAATTTTTATTAAGGTAAGGGAAAATAAACTAAAGTAGAGAAAAACAAATAATGCAAAAATGGGTGTAGAAATTGGCAGAGCTTTCGCACAAATTTGGCAATCAAAAAAAACTCCGTCCCCTTCTCGTCTCAGCTTCTTCTATTTATAAGCATTACTGGGCTTTCAGTTGAAAAAGAGAAAGTGGACTTCGTGTGCGTTCGTTGAGAAGAATCAGGGAAACATGCTTTACTTGGTTCAGTTGGAGGAGATAAATACGGAGTCAACAAAGACTTCCTTCAATTCCATTAGTTGCACGCCTTCAATTATATCTAAAATTAATTAAATAAGCCTTGTAACGATCGTGACATGTGTGTAACGGGCAGAATTCTAATGTTTAGCGCGTTACGGACGTAACAAAGTGTGACGGTCGTAAGACCTTAAAAAGGCGCGTCACGGTCGTAAGACCCTTGTGACGACCGTGATAACAACAAATTCTGCAGTTTTAGCAGAATTGAGTTCTTCTCTTTTCTTTTCATGCTAAATTTTGTTCCTTTGATCTTTTTCCATAATTTTGGCTCTAGACATATTGTACCTGCAATGTGGCATATAAACTCGAAATAATCGGGAGTTAAAAGGACTAATGTATGATAAAAACGGATTAAAAACATAGTAATAATACGATGCGATTTCTCGTTATCAAACTCCCCCATACTTAAACCTTTGCTTGTCCTCAAGCAAATAATCAATTGAAAAATGATCGGACAAATTTCATCAGACGCATACACATAACATACCATTGGTTTTCTCCGAAACAGATACAAGAAGTCATTAGTTAGATAGACCGATACTAGAGTAGAACACTAACGATACACTAATGACACAAGCAACAAGCTAAGTCGTCGACTTCCCTCTAAATGAAACATTCAGTAATTCTGTTATGATTCTACCTAGAGTCCCTCGTTCTTATTTCACCAGGTTTCGTTCTAGCGCAATCACATTAAGCCCTTTGTCTTAGCACGCACGTAGTGGAGTAGCCGGTTAGTGACTTTGATCCTTTATTAGCACTGGATCTGGTACACGAATGTGGCAACCCTTTACATGTTATACAAATTGGAGGTTGTGGGGGATCGAGCCGTAGCACGCCCTACCAAGTTTAGAACCAGATACCTCTGAACTAACCAGCAATGGACTCCTTCTATTACTCATCTCTTATATGCGATCGTGTACTTTGGTGCAAATTCTCTTTTTATGGCAGCGAGATATGAAGGATTGTTTATAGATTAGGCATCAAACACTTATGTTCATCGGCTCCCCACGTGGTTTGTGTCTAGACGGTGATGACTGCTAGTATAAACTACTAGGGGTTACTTTAGAACTAAGACTTAAGATATAGGCATTACAGTTATCGAAATGGATTGCTTAAGTAGGAAGTCTAAGGTGTCAAGACTGTATTGATCTTGTTGGATCTTTCTCAGCTTCCTAACTACGATTTCATAGGTATGTCGAGTTATGCGAAGATAAAGCAAAAAAAAATTTGGTATGGCTAAATAAAACGGGGAAGAATTGAAACTTGAGAAATATCATAAATAGCGGAAAGGTACCTCTCCCACACTATATCAGACATTGTCCTCAATGTTGTGATATAATAGCGGGGAAATACGATACAAAAACAGAATGCAAAACTAAAAAGAAAAACTAATGCTACTAACAACCACGGTCTCGGCTTCTGGTGCGGGAACGTCTGGTAGGAGTGGCTTCGTCATCGGAACCATTGACAGTAAGAGCAGTGACGTCCCTCCTCAAAGCTTCTAACTCGCTTAAGACCTCACCTAACTTCTCATCCGTTGTTTCCTGGTTTTTGACAACAGTGGCAAGGAGTGCATCATACTGCTCCTGCTGCTTCCGCTCAAGTGCGGCATTCATCTGGTTTTGCTGGTGAATGGCACGGAGGATGTCGTCAAGGGTGATCTCAACAGAAGGCGGCTGCCTGGTAGAAGTCTCAGGTATGTCCTGAACTGGCTCAGCATGATCCATCTCATCTTGCATCTCATCCACAGGTGCATCATACTGGTCTTCAACAATTGGAACATGGCTTGTGGGAGCTGGTAAATCAAATAGCCAGTTGGCTCTGTTTGATGGATCTATTCTGTTCCTGCAAGGCAAAACGATGTTATGATAAATGGTGCCTTGTATCACAGGGTTAAACTTGCCATCCTCACACTGAGAGATCATGTGTGCAGACTTGCAGTAGCTCATTGTAAGCAGCTCAGGTGCCATAGAAGGCAGATTAGTGAGGTTGGCACCAAGATTCTACTGTAGAGCTAGGAAAGTGACAATCCCACCAATATAGAAGGGTGTGGCGCCTCTTGTTGCTACGGATTGAATGTGGGCCAGTAGGAATGGGGCGGCGTTGATTTGCTCGTAATTCAGAGCACAATGCAAGAACATGAGCTCCTTAGAATTGAGCTTATGGTTGCTCTCTCTTGCGAAGATGGTGTTGCAGATGATACGATGAAAGTACCGGATCGCTGGATTATGAATGTGAGTGGCGTTGAGACTATGATAGGCTGAAGCACGGCTATTGGTAATGTTGTACCACAAAGTAAAAGCTGTCTCATTGAAGTTGTCTGGCACACGAAGGTGGACACCTTCACCGTGACTGAAGCCTAGAAGTTCTGCGAATCTAGTTTGTGTGAGTTCAAACTCTCTGCCAAACATTTGGAATTTTGTTATACCTGAGAGTTGGTTTGTGGATCCAGAGGGTGTGATATAATGGAAAGAGCTCAGGAACTCCAGAGTGAGGGTTTCAAAAGTTGGTTGTGGTTGGCTGCATAAGTCCCATAGGCGGACTTTTTCAAGAAGTTTCTTCACGCCTTCGAACAAGCCTAACTCTCTCAGACAGTCGAGGTCGACGTACCGAGTCGTTTGGAGCCCGCGGGTTTGAAACTTTTCAAACTTAGCTCTTTGTGCTATTCCTTGTTCGCCTTCTCTAAATGTGATGTTTGCCATTGCATGCAAAGGAATTTGAGCGTGAGATATTGGTTGGAGGATGTGTGATGAGAATGTGAAGAAAGTGGATTAATTTATAGTGGAGTGAAAAGGAATTTGTGGAGTTGGAATTAAATGGGGAAGTGGAATGGAATGGAGGAATTAATGGTGATTATGGGTGGTTAAGGGAGAGAAATGGGGTAATGGACGGTTAGAGTGATTTGGAAAATAGAAGTGGAGAAAGGAAGAAGAACGGTCTCTGTAACTCAGAGGTCGTGCATTCAGGTTGTCACGATCGTGAGGAATGGGTTACGGTCGTAACGCGTCCATTTGCTTGTACGATCGTGAAAGGTGGGTTACGACCGTTATGTTAACAAAGTTTGAAATTCAACCAGAATATTCACCTCATTTCAATCCATTTATAATTTATATCACATTAATTAATTAATTCCAACATAACAACATAACAATGAATCAATATATAACAGCATTAAATTTCATCACACACACATTCATCAAAATATCCAGCAATCAATTTGAGATATGAAGTATCAGTATATGTTATTACTGATAGTAACAAATTGCACACAATACTAATCAAACATGCAATGGGAATTTTGGTAAATGCACTAAATTATGAAAACACGTAAATAGACTGAATGAAAAATTGCATTAATTGAAATACTTTGTTCTTGACAGAAACAGAAAGAAATTGCAGAAACTTAAATGTGCAGTAATAAAAATGAACTTTGAAATGTTGCAGAAATTTAAAACTAACTAGAAACAAAGAAACAAAAAGTAAAATTAAGCAAATCACTACAGCTCATCAAAGTCGTTTCTTCAGGTCTTCAAGTGCGAAATTCATATGGTAAAACTGTTCACATGTTAAATCAGTTAGGCCTATAATGTCCAATCTCATGCTCTTAACTTCATCCTTAACAACATTAATGTCAGCTTGGTATACTTCAAGAGTCGTCAAAATTTTGTTCAAGCTTTCAGCATATCCTACTTTGTTGATTTCAGGGGTCTCAATATCTTCATCAATGTGGTTGATGTCATGGTAACCAGGAGGGGTATCAGGGTCACTTTCTTCATCAGTCATCATATCATCCCTAATTTGGTAGGATTGTGGTGTCTCAGGTGTTGTTGGATGGTCAGGAGGAGTAAGCTCATAAAGCCAATTATCTCTGTTGTGAACGCTGACTTTAGCATGGTTTGGCAAGGTGAACAAGGTTACGATTTCATTCCTAATCAGGTACTCGAATGGTGGTTGTCCTATGTTTCCTATTATTCGGCGGTTAAAGCAGAATTTCAAATTCATAGGGCGAATGGTACCGAAACGGGTGCACTTGTGAAACTGATATCTAAGTCTGAGGGTGTTAGCAATCATGGTGACTAGGCCTCCTACCATTATTGGTAGATTAGGTTCCTCATGGATGCGGGTAAAGGTCTACATCATGAAGGGTACAACATTTACGAGTTTGCCTTGGGTCAAACAGTACATTATGAATATCTCGTCCTTAGATACTCCAGTAAGGTTCTCTTCCTTTTCAAACAAGGTGCGGGCAAGGATTTTGTGAAAATAGCGGATAGCGGGGTTGTGTATTTCATTATTTTCCATGCTATCCGGCTCAGGGTGGTAGTTTCCTATTAAAGTTCCCTAGAAGAAATCTAGCTCAATATCCATCAGTTCTACCTGGGTGGTAGTAAAAGCAAAAGGTCCGCTAGGAAATCCTAGTAGGTCAGCTAGTTCCTTGTGGTTATAGACATATTCGATACCGAATAGTCGGAAACCAATAAATCCTTTCCGTGGTCCAAATCCGCGCTCAGGTAGGTAAACTAGGGAGCTTAAAAATTCAAGGGTGAGCTCGCGGTAAGTGACAAACTTATATTTTATGAGAGCTTTCTCCCATCCAAGCTGGTTAAACATGTATAGGATGATATCATTGATACCTAAGGTTTCCATAGTTTGTTCATCATAATACAGAGTCAAGTCCATGTGTCTCTGTGATAATTCTTCAAATTTCCTCCTTTGGTTCCTTCCTCTAAATATGGTTTCCATGAAGTTCCTTGGTTGGTTAGCCATAGTTAGTGTTAAAGCGGGAGAAACAAATCAGGGGAAAAAGAGGTAAGGTAGAAAAGACTTTAGAAAATCTGTAGCATGGAAATTTTATAAATCATTTAGAAAACGAAAGTTAAAAATAAAGAAAATAAGGAAAGAAATAGATAAATAAAGTCAATAATAAAAATTAAATAAAACAATAAAATGGGTTGCCTCCCACTAAGCGCTGTTTTTATCGTCATAAGCCTGACATAGTGCTTAGTGCTAGATTAATCAGGAAAGTTAGTGGACAACTCTAAAAGTTTGAAATTATTCGCATAATCTCTGTTTTCAATATTATGGTAATGTTTTAATCGTTGTCTGTTTACTGTGAACGGTTCACTATTCCTACCCTTAATTTCTATTGCTCCGCTTGGGAACACTTTAGTAATTTCAAAGGGTCCTGACCATCTAGATTTTAGTTTTCCAGGAAAGAGCCTAAGTCTTGAATTGAAGAGGAGCAGAACGTCTCCCACACTAAATTCTTTCCTAGACAGGCGCTTATCGTGCCAACGCTTGGTTTTTTCTTTGTATATCTTAGCATTCTCGTATGCGTCCAACCTTAATTCTTCCAATTCATTAATGTAGAGGATTCGCTTTTCTCCAGCGGCAGTGTAGTTTATATTGAGTATTTTAATCGCCCAATATGCTTTGTGCTCTAGTTCAACCGGGAGATGACAGGCCTTCCCATACACTAGTTTGAAGGGTGTAGTTCTTATGGGTGTCTTGTAGGCTGTCCTATAAGCCCATAAAGCTTCATTAAGTTTAGATGACCAATCCTTCCTAGATATGGCGACAGTCTTCTCTAGAATTTGTTTTATTTCTCTGTTCGAGACTTTGACCTGTCCACTTGTTTGCGGATGATACGATGTTGCTACACGATGTCTGACTCCATACTTAGATAGTAGTTTGTCGAATATTTTCGAAATTATATGCGAGCCACCGTCACTAATGACAAGTCTAGACACACCAAATCTTGGAAAGATTATATTCTTGAAAAGCTTAATTACTACTCGTGTGTCATTTGTAGGAGAAGCTATAGCCTCGATCCATTTTGAAACATAATCGACAGCTACGAGTATGTACTTGTTACTGAAAGAAGATGGGAATGGTCCCATGAAATCGATTCCCCAGACATCAAAGACTTCTACTTCTAATATTCCTCTTTGAGGCATTTCATCTCGTCTTGAAATGTTACCGGTGCGTTGACACCGATCGTAATTTATAACAGCGATGTGGATATCTTTCCATAGATTAGGCCAAAATAGGCCGGCTTGTAAGATTTTTGCACAAGTCTTGGAAGTGCTTGCGTGTCCGCCATAAGGAGATGAATGACAATGAGCAATGACATCTTCTATTTCTTCTTCGGGTATGCACCGACGGAAGATTCCGTCAGGTCCTCTCTTAAACAATAATGGTTCGTCCCAATAGTAATACTTGAGATCGTGGAAGAATTTCTTTTTCTGCTGATAGGTTAAGTCCGGTGGAAGTGCTCCTACAGCTAAGTAGTTGACAATGTCAGCGTACCATGGCAGTCCTACGGTTGTTTGGATTGCTTCCAACTTTTGGTTCATTTATGTCTAACCGAGTTGGGTCGCTTCTTATTTGTGCTATCGGCTGTTCATACGGAAAATCATCGTTAATCGGCACTTGTTCGGGTTTAATACCTTCTATTCTAGATAAATGGTCCGCTACGACGTTTTCAGTTCCTTTCTTATCCTTGATTTCGAGATCAAACTCTTGTAAGAGTAAGATCCATCTCAGGAGTCTTGGTTTGGCATCTTTCTTGGTTAGTAAATATCTGATAGCAGCGTGGTTTGTGTAGATGATTATTTTTGCTCCTACTAGGTAGGAACGGAATTTATCAAGCGCGAAGACAACTGCTAACAACTCTTTTTCAGTAGTGGCGTAGTTCAATTGAGCAGAATCTAAAGTTCTACTAGCATAGTAAATTGCGTGAAGTTTCTTGTCCTTCCTTTGTCCTAGAACTGCGCCTACAGCATAGTCACTCGCATCGCACATGATTTAAAAAGATAATCTCCAGTCAGGTGGTTGCATGATTGGTGCGGTGATGAGGGCTGTTTTTAGAGTTTCGAATGCTTTAAGACAATCTTTATCGAATATGAACTCAACGTCTTTTATTAATAAACTGGTAAGAGGTTTAGTGATTTTCGAGAAATCTTTGATGAATCGTCGGTAGAAACCGGCGTGTCCTAAAAAGCTTCGTATTTCTCGAACGGTGGTTGCATGATTGGTGCAGTGATGAGGGCTGTTTTTAGAGTTTCGAATGCTTTAAGACAATCTTTATCGAATATGAACTCAGCGTCTTTTATTAATAAACCGGTAAGAGGTTTAGTGATTTTCGAGAAATCTTTGATGAATCGTCGGTAGAAACCGGCGTGTCCTAAAAAGCTTCGTATTTCTCGAACGGTCTTAGGGGGTTGAAGATTTTTTATGACTTCTATCTTAGCTTTATCAACTTCAATTCCTTTGTCAGATATAACGTGTCCTGGTACGATTCCTTCTCTGACCATAAAATGGCATTTTTCCCAGTTAAGTACGAGGTTTAATTTTACACATCTTTCTAACACCATTTCTAAATTTGATAGACATCTTTCAAAACTTTGCCCGTATATAGAGAAGTCGTCCATGAACACTTCCATGATGTTATCTATGAAATCTGCGAAGATTGACATCATACATCTTTGAAAGGTTGCAGAAGCGTTACATAATCCAAAGGGCATTCGTCTATAAGCGAACGTTCCATAAGGACATATGAATGTAGTCTTCTCTTGATCATCTGGGTGAATAGGGATTTGGAAAAATCCTGAGTAACCATCTAGATAGCAGAAATACGAGTGTTTGGCTAATCGTTCTAATATTTGATCTATAAAAGGTAGTGGGAAATGATCTTTTCGAGTGGCTTTGTTTAGTTTTCGATAATCGATGCACACTCTATGTCCGGTCACTACTCTTTTTGATATCGATTCACCTTTAGCGTTTTTCACAACAGTGATACCTCCTTTCTTTGGTACTACATGTACTGGACTAACTCATTGACTATCAGAGATTGGATATATTATTCCAGCGTCTAGTAGTTTCTTAACTTCATCTTTTACTACAGTGCTAAGGATTGGGTTAATTCTTCTTTGAGATTCTCTAGAGGTTTTGCAATCTTCTTCTAGCATAATACGATGCATACAGATTGAAGGACATATTCCTTTGAGATCATATATGTTATATCCTAATGCAATTGGGTATTTCTTTAAGACATCTAAAAGTTTCTTCGTTTCGAATGTTCCTAAACCGGAATTGATTATAATTGGTCTCGTACATTCAGTGTCTAGGAATTCGTATCTTAGGTTCTTGGGTAAGGTTTTTAACTCTAATTGAGGTTTCTTCTTGCATGGCATGGGGTCCGGTGTAAGTGCTAAACTTTCGCTTAGACTATCATCTTGATACGGTGCACGCCAATTGTCATCTTCAAAAATCGGAGGGATTTGAATTCCCATAATTTCAGAGTAAGTTGTATGTTTTGCTTCCATTTCTCTTACGCACTCATCTATTACGTCAATTAGATAACATGTATCGTCCATGGCTGGTGCTTGCAGGAATTGAGTAAGGATGAATTCCACTTTTTCCTCTCCAACTTCAAACGTAAGTCTGCCCTTCTTAACGTCAATTATGGCTCCAGTTGTGGCTAGGAAAGGTCTTCCTAATATGATGGGTGTAACAGAGTCCTCGGTAATGTCCATGATTATGAAATCGGTCGGGATATAGAATTGACCTATCCTTACTTGAACGTTTTCCAGTATTCCTACAGGATATTTGACTGATCGGTCAGCTAACTGAACCGACATTTTAGTAGGTCTAAGTTCTCCCATCTCCAGCTTCTTAAAAATAGATAAGGGCATGACACTAATACTTGCTCCCAAGTCGCATAGAGCTTTGTCTATAACGAACTTTCCAATGTTACAAGGTATAGAGAAACTACCTGGATCTTTCAATTTAGGGGGCATATTGTTCTGAATGATTGCACTACACTCAGCAGTAAGTGTAACGGTTCCGTTATCCTCTATCTTCTTCTTATTGGATAAGATTTCCTTTAGAAATTTAGCATACGAGGGCATTTGAGTGATAGCTTCTGTAAACGGAATAGTAATATTTAACTGTTTCAGAAGTTCAACAAATTTCTTAAATAGGCCCATCGTCTTGGAATTGGTTAATCTCTGAGGGTACGGAATCGGTGGTTTATAAGGTGGTGGAGGCACATAAGGCTTCTCTTTCTCCACTGCCTCTTGATTATTATCTTCCTTTTCTTCTAGTTCATTCTCCTTTTCAGTCGGCTTATCCTGCTTTTGGTACATGGCTGGATTGTCAAGTCTTGGATCAGCAGGTCCGTCAAGTTCTTTGCCACTTCTTAGTATCACAGCATTGGCCTGTCCTTTTGGGTTAGGTTGGGGTTGTCCAGGAAATACTCCAGCTGGGGCAGCGGTAGGTGCTTGTTGTTGAGCTACTTGTGAAATCTGAGTTTCAAGCATTTTGTTATGTGTAGCTAACGCATCTACCTTGCTCACCAATTGCTTAATCTGCTCGCTAGTGTGTATGTTTTGGTTCAAGAATTCCTTGTTTGTTTGAGATTGGGTAGCTATGAAGCTCTCCATCATTAATTCAAGGTTTGATTTTCTAGGAGCATTAGGAGAAGTCTTTTGATATCCTGGTGGTGTAGCTGGCGCTTGTCCTGGTGCGTATAAAGCATTGTTGTTCTTATAAGAGAAGTTCGGATGATTCTTCCAACCTGGGTTGTATGTGTTCGAGTACGGGTTTCCTTGAGCATAATTCACTTGATCTGTGGGAATTCCTGCTAATAGTTGACAATTAGGGACAACATGTCCTGGAACTCCACATAACTCACAGTTAGGTGTTACAGCAGCCACGGTGGTTGTTGGTGTTATGGCCAAGTTGTCGATCTTTTGATTAAGTGCATCAAACTTTGCATTAACTTGGTCCATACTACTCACATCGTACGTACCTCCTTTTGTTGGTTTCTCAGTTGCGACTCTCTCGATTCCCCATTGGTAATGATTCTGAGCCATACTCTCGATAAGTGTATAAGCTTCGTTATATTCTTTGTTCATCAATGCGCCGCCCGCGGCAGCGTCTATTGTCATTCTTGTGTTGTACAAGAGACCATTGTAAAAGGTATGGATCACCATCCAATTAACTAAACCATGATGTGGACAAAGTCTCAGCATATCTTTGAATCGTTCCCAAGCTTCGAAAAGTGACTCGTTTTCCTTTTGCTTAAATTCGTTGATTTGAGCTCTTAGCATAGCCGTCTTGCTAGGTGGGAAATATCTTGCTAAGAAAACTTTCTTCAGTTCCTCCCATGTAGTTACTGAATTCGAGGGTAGAGATTGAAGCCAGGCTCTTGCTTTGTCTCATAGCGAGAAAGGAAAAAGGCGTAATCTGATTGCTTCTTGGGTAACTCCATTAGCTTTCACTGTATCTGCGTACTGCACAAATATCGAAAGATGAAGGTTCGGATCCTCGGCAGGATTTCCGGCGAATTGGTTTTGTTGCACGGCTGATATCAGTGAAGGTTTCAAATCGAAATCGTTTCGATTGATAGCTGGTGCGGCAATGCTGGAATGCGGTTCAGCTTATGAAGGACTAGCGTAATACTTGAGCGGATGATTTTGTTCTTCAGCCATTTCTGCATCTTTCGATGTTCCAACTGGTTCAGGTGGATCAACTTGAAGATCTGGAATGTTGTATTTTCGTTGGTATTCTAATATTCGTCTTCTTAAATGTAAGAAGCGTTCTAATTCAAGGACTGGAGGATGCAAGTCTTCGCCTTAAGAGCGAGTACTTGGCATACAATCGGTAAATTAGATTAGGGGAAATAAATTGTTGCCTTAGTCTAGACAGTGCTACTCTAATAGTGCACTAGTGACTAAATCAAAGTCCCCGGAAACGGCGCCAAAAACTTGATGTACGAAGACCTAATGTGTCTAACGGTATATAAACTGCAAGTGCACAGCCTATCGCAATAGTAATAAAAAGATGTCGAACCCACAAGGACTTTGTAATCACTCTAGTGCTAGAAGATTTGCTAGTTTAGCTAAGGCGGAAATTTGTCACGGTTATGGTTTTAGGGATAAAAAACGGGAAACTAAACTTAATTAAAGAAATAATGATAAGGCGGTCGGTATGTAATAATATTAACCTATGCGGATCAATCTAGTCTAAGCTTATAAAGATGTTTCACTTAAATAATTCTGTAGAGATTACCAGTTTAAAAATCCTCGACTCACACTCTCGTGGTCTTATCTCAGATCATACTCCTAAAGCCCTATGTCTGCTCTCGCTAGCCCATAAGTGTTTAGAAAATAATTTTTGAAAACTTAATAAGTCTAACTCGTTTTAAAGCGCTCTCGCTGTATTTAAATTGAATGCCTAACTTTAGCTATCCGGTTAAAATCTCACACTCTCGTGGTCTCGACCTAGCCTATTTTACTTCTCTTACTCTCGTAACAAAAAGCTTGATTTTAATTATAAAAAGTCACAGCCAGAATATAAGTTCGTAAATGTTTTTAGCTTAGATTCGATTCATCTGTTTGGTTGCTTTATTACATACCGACTCAGTTAATTTAGCTACTCATATTAATTAAAACAACAGACGAACACAGAATGTAATTAATAGACATTAAAACATGCATTATATAATGACGACGGGAACTTAACATAAATAAATGAAACTTAATATTAATTGCAAATTAAAACCTGAACAAATAAACTCTTCGGCTCCCTCTTCCACAATCTGGCAAGCTTGGAGCGTCCAAATTAAATAGAGTAACTAAATTCTGAGGCTAAAAGAAAATAAATGCGATAACAATTTCCTGATGTTGGAAATGTTTATTAAGGTAAGGGAAAATAAACTAAAGTAGAGAAAAACAAATACTGCAAAAATGGGTGTAGAAATTGGCAGAGCTTTCGCACAAATTTGGCAATCAAAAAAAACATTGTCCCCTTCTCGTCTCAGCTTCTTCTATTTATAAGCATTACTGGGCTTTCAGTTGAAAAAGAGAAAGTGGACTTCGTGTGCGTTCGTTGAGAAGAATCAGGGAAACATGCTTTACTTGGTTCAGTTGGAGGAGATAAATACGGAGTCAACAAAGACTTACTTCAATTCCATTAGTTGCACGCCTTCAATTATATCTCAAATTAATTAAATAAGCCTTGTAACGATCGTGACATGTGTGTAACGGGCAGAATTCTAATGTTTAGCGCGTTACGGTCGTAACGAAGTGTGACGGTCGTAAGACCTTTAAAAGGCGCATCACGGTCGTAAGACCCTTGTGACGACCGTGATAACAACAAATTCTGCAGTTTTAGCAGAATTGAGTTCTTCTCTTTTCTTTTCATGCTAAATTTTGTTCCTTTGATCTTTTTCCATAATTTTGGCTCTAGACATATTGTACCTGCAATGTGGCATATAAACTCGAAATAATCGGGAGTTAAAAGGACTAATGTATGATAAAAACGGATTAAAAACATAGTAATAATACGATGCGATTTCTCGTTATCATATGTTCGACGAAGGTGGCAGTTACCAAGGGTCTTGCACATTCAATCTCATAGGGAAAATATGGATTTTTCAATTCAAAGACAAGGACAAGTGGCGTAAGATGAAGCTTCTTCAGCATATAGTGGGACAAGTCTCACCATCTTAGGAGAGTTGTAGGAGAAACCTTCGAGAGCAGTTACTTTGTAATGTAAATAAATAGCTTAGTCTAGTGTTGGAATAAGTGTGTGGAAATCATATGTACTAGTAACTCCGTATACTCAAAGTATTCGTGTGTAGAGAAACGAGTGCAGTGAGAATGTTCGTGATTGAAACACCACTAATTTATCTTCAATGTCAAATTTATCTTCAAGTTATTTACTTTTGAAGCCATTTATATTTTACAAGCCTTTATTTTAAAGAAATTTACATTTCAAAGTCATCTACCCTTTCAGCAATTTACTGCGTTTTCTTTTACAATTCTAGCCCCCTTACATTTCCAGCAATTTAACATTCCTCGCATTGCCTTTAAATTTCATTTAAATTCAAGCCTTGCCTTTAATTTCCTATAAAATTCCAAGTCTCGTCTTTACTTTGATTTATTTTAAAAGCCTTTGCCTTTTACTTTATTTCCTTTTTAAAACAGATTTTGAATCTTGTTGAGAGATTCAAGACCTTTTCCCCAAAAATGTGATATACCAAAATCACAATCCCTTTTACTTAGCACGTGTCCTGGGATCAATTTGGTCAATCCTGCGAGTAACTGAGGGTATTTTTGGTATCTTCAGAGGACCAACAGTTGTTTATCAATTTTGGGGGTAAACAAATTGGCACGCCCAGTGGGATAGTGCTAAGTTGAAAATGTTTTTTTTAGAAGGGTTCATAACTTCTCCTTTTTTAATAATGTTTTTTTTCGAGTTTTGTAACTTCCTTTACGTGGATGGTCTGATAGAAGGAGCATTTACCTTTGTTGTATGCATTTGAGAAGTGGCAAGGTAGTCAGTACAAACCATTATATCCCTAAAAGAAGAAACACAAGAAGGATGGCGTCTATTCAAGGAAACCCAAGTGATTCAATACCCACAACAAGTGGCTCGAATCCTCAAACGGGTAGTTCGAATGTTCGTACTATGAACACACAAGGTGGACCAAGGAATGAGGCCATCCCAACCTCCAATCTTTCGATGGGAGCCGTGGCCACACCAAGTGTGATGTCAGAGCAAGCCCCTTTGACAGGACTAGGAGACAGAGTTAATAGATACTATACTCAGCCAATGTTGGAGTACATTGGTCCAAATACTTAAACTCCACCACCAAGTACGGCTGCATTCAGACCCCATATTTTCACATCACTTTCTCAGGCTTTTCCTAGACTCTTTAGTACCTCAACTATCATAGAAGGATTGAGAAATGCTCCCCAGTTTATTCAGACAACGTTGTTTCTTCGTCGTTGCAGGAATCTGGTTCTGCAATAAATATGAGAAGGAATAATAAGACTAGTGGCGTGGGGCATTCGACTCAGGGTCATGCTTTGACAAATGAGTTTGTGACCTATCTAAGGCAACAGATGGATGAAAGCAACATGAAAATAGTTCATACTCTGTCCTAAACTATGGGAGATATTTTCCAGTCTTTGATTCAGAATACGACTCAGAAGAATGAACATATGGTGTCTCAGATGGTGCGCATAACAGAGTTCATGGGAGTCTTAACACCAGTTTGAAAACCCCATCACTTACTAGAAGAAAGAGAAGCTATGCAACCATTAAACCAAGAAAATCCACCTGTGGTTGAACAGGTAGATGTCGAACCCATTATTGGTCAGAGACAGATACCAATAGAAGAGGAGTCAAGAGTGAGGTTGGTAAATAGACATCAAGATGCAGACCACGTGGTCCAACAAGTTCGACAGAATAATCTTGCAGCAGAGAATAACTTGGCAGCTCTCGTCGAACGAATAATGGCGTGAAGTGGCATAAACAATGGTTTTGCTAGGCCAAACTTTACTTCACCAATAGTGGAATATATACTCCAAGCAGAATTTCCCCATAGGACGAAGGTTCCCAAATTTACCGAGTTCTCAGGGGATACAACTGAATCTATGGTCGAACATGTGGCACGATACATGATAGAGGTTGGGGAGATTGCTAATGATGAAAGTCTAAGGAATAAATATTTCCCTAGCTCCCTTACCAAGAATGCTTTCACTTGGTTCACTACTCTGCCACCTAGTTCTATATGTAATTGGACTCAATTAGAGCGTTTGTTTCACGAGAAATTCTATATGGGTCAGACTAAGATTAGTTTGAAAGAATTAGCCAGCGTGAAACTAAAATTCAATGAGTCCATCAACGACTACTTGAACAGATTTCGACTGCTTAAGGCAAGATGTTTTACTCAAGTACCTGAGCATGAATTGGTCGAAATGGCTGCTGGTGGCCTTGACTATTCAATCAGGAAGAAGTTGGATACCCAGTACCTGAGAGACATGGCCCAATTAGCATATAGAGTTCGACAACTTGAACGACTAAAGGACAAGAAAGATAGGGCGAACAAACATAAAAAGATAACCTATGTCGAATATAAGGATGAGGTCGAAAACGTCTATGACGAAACTCTACCTCTAGATGATAATGAGATAGACTTATCTGAACTTAAGCAGGGTCCTCCTTATTCCTGCAAACTATTAGTTCCTTCAAATGGAAAGAATCATATCGAAGTCGAAAAGAACGATAGATTTCCAAATAAAACATATACTTTCGACGACACCAAATGTGACAAGATTTTTGATTCATTAGTTAAGGATGGGAAAATACTTGTTCCTCCTGGTGCCAAAACACCACCTTTAGATCAAAGAAAGAAAAGAGATTTTTGTAAATACCATAATTATTTGGGTCATAAAACTTCTCAATGTTTTCTTTTCAGGGATTTGGTGCAAAATGCAATCCAAGAAGGAAGGCTCAAGTTCGGCGACAAGCCAAAAATGCAGATGAAGATCGATACTGATCCTCTTCAGACGGCTGAGGCGAATTACTCAGAACCTTCTGCAGTAAACTGGGTGAACATCGTTGAGTAAGTGGCCGATGACAGTGGAAGTCCTGATTCAGTCGAGGTTGTAGTTAACCCTGTGGTGGTTAAGGTTACTGAGAAACCCAACAATGAAACATAGTGTTCAAGGCCAATGAGGAACTGACCAGTGAGCAATGGCAACAACCGATATGCAAGGATGTTGAAGGATTCTTCAAGACATCATCAGATGTTGAAAGGTTCAACGTGGGGGTTACCATCGTTCCTCACGAGGAGGTTGAAGAGTCAAGCCTCCCACTCATTACTAAAGAAACATTTGAGAGTTTCGTAAAGATGGATGAGGCTGCTGATGGCCTAGAGTTAAACTTTTCCAAGATGGAACTCAAGGATGAAGTTAATGTTAACATGGTCGGAGTAACAGATGACCAGGTGCTGAAGGTGGATCATTATGCGAGCCAGAAGGACCATTATACAAAGGATTATCTCAGGGAGGATGAGACAATTGTTGATTTCTTGCAGAGATGCCAAAACAAGAAGTCAGAAGTGATACTCTGTCCAAGGTGTAGTTCCATCTTCGACAAGAAGGTCGCTCGAAGTCTTCAACAGTCGAATAGAATGCAAGGGGAAAAAGACAAAAATTGCCCAAAAATATGTCTGTTTCGACCCAAGACGTGCTAACCCCTATCAAGAAAGGGGAATGCCCCAGTCTCTCAAGTCTGAGCAACCCTCATTTAAGCCAAGTGGGGAAGTCCCCAGTGACAAGTGGTTTAAGCCTGATGAGTCAGTCATGGGGAGAGGACAAAAATGGGGAAAATTTGAGGTCGAGAGAGGAACCTCAATGGGATACACAAAGGAGGTTAGGACCTCTAAAAAAGTTGCTTATGTATCTGAGAATTACAAGGGTAACAATCCTATATTCAGGTCGCAATGGCTTAGGGAGCAGCGCATAAGGAAAGGTCAAAGGCAAGCCTCTAGAGGTGATTATAGTGAATCCAACACAAGTTTCTTTGGTGAAGCTAAGAACAATCTTAAAGTGAATAATAAGGTGCCCGTGGGGCACAAAGGACCTTCGTTCAAAACCAAAGGTGCTGACATTAAGGCATAAATAAAAGCTGAGTTAAAGGCTGTCAAAGATGAAGAAATGACGAATAACCTTGACAGTGAATCTGAGGCTTCTTTGGACATACTGGTCAACGTAGTTTCAGTAATGCCTAGAGAGTACGACCGCATCACTGAGGTGGAAAATCTGGATGCTAACACTAAAGCAGAAATGGCAACACACCAACTAGTGTGCTACTATGTAATGAACAATGGTTGCATCGAAGAGTAGAATGCTTCTTCGAAAGACCCATTAAGGTCATTAGGGGGCACCTAAAACCCCTTTATATTACTGGAAAAGTAGAAAATGTGGCCATCAACAAGATTCTGGTTGATTGTGGCGCTACAGTAAACATAATGCCATATTTCTTGCTACCCAGGATTGGCTAATTTATCACTGACCTAAAGCCCCACAACTTTGTCCTGTCGAACGATGAAGGCAAGACTGGACCTACTATGGGGGTCCTTCAAGTCGGCTTGATTGTGGGGACAGTCATAAGGCCCACTCTCTTTATGGTGGTAGAGAGTAAGGTCAACTACAACCTCTTGTTAGGGAGAGAATGGATACATGGCATACGAGTTGTACCATCTTCCATGCACCAAAGGGTCACCATATGGAGGCCAAATGGTATTTTCGAGAACATTTAAGCTGACCAGAGGTACTTTAAGGTACCAGCGAATAACATAGAAGGTGTGGAGTTTAATACGAATCTAGCACATATTGGTCCATGTACACTTGCAGGATTCAAGTTCACACCAGGTGATCACGCATACTGCACATTGAACCTCCATCCTATCGAAGGATTTCGCTGGGACAGAGAGGTCGTAGGAGAAGCAGGAAATATCCCACCTTATTTCCCTGATCCTGTAATTCGGCCTACAGGCTGGAGAAGCAAAGGCAATATTAATGACTGACTTCGACGCACTAAAAATAATTTTGGCCTATGTGGCCGAAACAAGGATATAGGCGGCCTTGGAGGCTGCAGGAAATGATATGACTGTAGAGGCCATTACTGAATTTGTTGAAGAGATTCCAGCGAGGAATTTCGACTAAGGGCCCTTAGAGAATGCTCAAGAAGATTCAGACCAGAGGCTCGATGCCATTTATGATAACGAGCCTTTGAGATTTGAAAAGGACCCTTTGTTAGAAAGTACCAAAATGCTGGCTCAAGATCCTTTAGAAGAAATAGACCTGGGAGAAGGGGAGTTGGAAATGTTTACATACATCAGCGCCAACCTCGACCCATAACTTAAGGTCGAAGTGGTCCACCTGCTGAAAGACTTCAAAGATTGTTTTGCATGGGACTACAATGAAATGCCTACTTTGGAAAGAGAGCTTGTCGAACACAAGCTACCAATCAAACCTGGGAAGAAGCCTGTCAAACAAAACCTAAGACGGTTCGCCCCAACAATCCTCACGAAAATTAAAGAGGATATTGAAAGGCTGCTTCGATGCAAGTTCATTCGTACAACTAGGTATTTTGAATGGTTAGCAAATATTGTGACAGTAATTAAAAAAAATGGTTCTTTAAGGGTGTGCGTAGATTTTAGAGATCTAAATTCAACAACCCCTAAAAATGAATATTCAATGTCTGTGGCAGAAATGTTGATTGACTTTGCTGCGGGACACGAGTATCTAAGTATGCTAGATGGCTACTTAGGATACAATCAGATATTCATTATTGAGGAAGAAGTCCCTAAAACTGTTTTTCGATGCCCAGGAGCCTTAGGCACTTATGAAGGGGTAGTTATGCCTTTTGGTTTAAAAAATGCATGGGAAACTTATCAAAGAGCAATGAATTTGATTTTTCATGATTTCATAGATACGTTTGTGCAAATTTACATTGATGACATAATTGTAAAGTCTATTTCAGGACTTGACCATGTCGATCACCTTAGACGTTCCTTTGAAAGAATGAGAAAATATGGTCTTAAAATGAATCCTCTTAAATGCGCTTTTTGTGTGCAGGCAGGGGACTTTCTAGGATTTGTGGTCCGCAAAAAGGGGATCAAAATCAATCAGAATAAGACTAAAGCTATCATCGAGGCTAAAACGCCTTCGACAAAGAAGGAGCTCCAATCAATCTTAGGCAAGATCAACTTCTTAAGGAGGTTCATATCAAACCTAAGTGGAAAGACTCAAGCTTTCTCACCTTTGCTGAGTATGGGAAAAGAAGGATTTCAGTGGGGGAAAGCTCAACAAGAAGCCTTCGACAAGATCAAGGAGTACTTGAGTCATCCTCTAATTCTTTCTCCACCTTGTAGAAAGAATAGTATGAGATTGTACATAGCTGCTTCAGATAGAACTTTAGGGAGTATGTTAGCCTAAGAGGATGATGATGGCGTCGAAAGAGCCATATATTACCTTAGTAGAGTTCTAAATGATGCAGAAACTAGGTGTAGTACGATAGAAAAATTATGCATATGTCTGTATTACTCTTGTACTAAATTGAAACAATATAAAAAACTAGTTGATGTTTATGTATCTTCTCGTTTTGATGTTATTAAACATATGTTGTCCAAACCTATTTTGCATATTCGAATTGGAAAATGGGCACTGGCATTAACTGGGTACTCTTTAACTTATAAACCTTTGAAAGCGGTTAAAGGGCAAGTGGTCGTAGACTTCATAGTCGACCATTCCCTAAATGAAAGTCCCTTGAATTATCTGAGATTGAGCCATGTAAATTATACTTCGATGGGTCTAGTCATAAAGATGAGACCGAAATTGGAGTGCTTGTTATTTCTCCTAATAAAATTCCAACAACATTCAAGTACAAAATTGAAGGTCATTGTTCTAACAATGAAGTTGAATATGAAGCTTTGATAGCTGGACTTGAGGTATTATTGGAATTGGGGGAAACTCATGACGAAATAATGGGAGACTCTGAGTTGGTAATAAAACAAGTCACCAAAGACATTTATTGTTTGTTTAGTGTATTTTAGAAGCTTTTTCTCTGAAGTTTGCATAGGAAATAGTATTCAAGTCCTACTCCTCAGAGCTCCAAGTAAGGAGAAAATCTCTAAGGTTTGGTTTCAAGGATTAGGGCTCAAGTACACTGCCCCATTTGCATTTATTAAATGTTTAGCCTTTTGAAGTGAAAAAGTGTTTTTTAGGCTTTTCTTTGTGATTCATGAATAGACTTCTACATCATGCTAGACAAGCTTACATTAACCTAAGATGGGATAGATGCAAATGCCCCCATGGAATAAGTCCATACACAAAAAGTCACTTTAACCCTTATTAGGTGTTTTTTTTACTTTTTGTATGAAGATGAGAAAGAGAAGCACAAAAGAGAACCAAAGTTAAAAGTCGAATGAGAACTAAACAATCCAAAATAAGTTGTCATGCTCAGATAACATAGGTTAGTGAGGTATAAGAATTCTATCCTAATGAAGAAGAAGGAGAGAAGAAAAGAAGAGAAAAATAAAAGAAGAAGAGGATTAGAAAATCAACTTACATCTCAAAAGAAGTTAAGTTGTTTCTAAAAGGGAGATGAAGAAGTTATACAAACAAAACACATTAAATGCTTAGGCTAACACATATTGAATGCATAAAAGAGAAAAGGAAAAGTTAGAAAGTGGATGCTCATCCACATCCCTTTAACTTACCATTAGCCCCTACATGGTTAGCAAGAACAAGCATAAGTAAATGTAAAGTAATTAAGACTTAAGCAAGTCAAAATTCAAGAGATAAAGGTCAAAAACCAATCAAAGTCAACCAATTCAGAATGTACACTTTAGAAGTGACTTATAATATTTACTAAGTAAACTCAAACAAGAAGAATGCAAACAAGTGGCAACACAACCAAGCAGATCATTAAAGAAGGAGTAGAAGAAGAATCAATGGATATGCAAGGTGATCATGCATTAATGCTTTAAGAAATGTCAAAGTCAGAATGGGAATGACCTAAACATGATATTCAAATGTTATACAAATCATATAGGCAAGCATCCAAACATTAAGAGTGATTAGGAGAAGAAGTGAGAAAGAATGAACATGCATGGATCATTTATGGAAAAGAAGTTACTTAAGGAACAAGTCAAAAACAAAACATGAAAGATGAAAGGTCAAGCATCAAAGTCAGAAGCAATATGACATGTTAAAATGAATATGAGATGCACAAACTAATCAACTTTGAACAATTACAAGTTATTTTGAAGTTATTTTGAAGTTAAGAGAAGAAGGATTTAGATGAAACATGTTTAAGTATGCATAGTAAGACATGAATGACATGTGAAATGAATGAGATTCTTTAAAGTCAGAGGCATACATCATATGATTTTCAAATGAATGGTATGGCATGATATAAAAAAACCAATTATAATTCAAGTTAAAGCATAGATGAGAAAGGTTGAGGAATTAGGTCAAAAGGAGGCATGTGAAACAAGTATTGAACATGTACACAAAGCAAGCATCAACTTCAAACCAATGAACTATAATTGCCTCAAGGAAGACCTATAATGATCTAAACATGGATTAAGATTGCAAATAAAGAACCTCAAATGATGGCACAAATGCCTTCTCAAGCAAGCAATTCAAAAAAAGTATGCAAACATGACTTAAAAACCATGATAAAAATGTTTTTAGATGCTTCAACGTGTCCTCTGAAATTTAAAAAAAGAATGAAGATCAAACTATGCATAGATGATGAGAAATAAAATCAGCAAGCCAAAATGTCAACAAAAGATACATTTTAAAAAGGAATTTAAAACAAAATTAATTCAGATGCAAAAAACAATAATAAAATGGAAAATAAAATTTGCAAAATTTTTATAAATGTGTAAGGATATTTCATGATTTTTTTGAGAATTTTAAAATGCATTAAACTATTTTTAAAAATTAAAAATGAAACAAATAATTAATTGAAAAGAAAATGAAAATAGATAAGCAATGAAAACATGTTCAAAACTGGGCTGGGTCAAAAACCAGGGTGCAAGTAGTACAAAAAGCCTAAAGCGCTTCTATGAAAAGTATTTTTTCCGGTGAAAGTAGATAGATATATTAACCTTGTGAGGAGAAACATCTGAATTGAAGTTTTGGGATTTAAGAGAAAGGTTAGCAACTATTTAAAGTTTCAATTTTTGTGTGTGACCATTTATGAAGTTGTGTCATTTCACACAAGTTACATTGTAAATGAAATAAAGTTTTCTTTGATGTTTCTGTTAGTAGAAGTGGGAATGAATACGTTGGTGTTGCAGGTTCTATGTGGAAGCTTCAATGACTTTGAAGAAGATGGTGATGAAGAATAAGCTTTTAATTCTGGGAGGAAAGCTAAAGTCATGTCCAAACATCAAAATAAATATTGTTAATTTCAAATAAATGACCAAGTTCTAACTATAACCCTGTTTTTTAATTCTATATTTTTTTCTTCGTATTATATATATATATATATATATATATATATATATATATATATATATATATATATATATATATATACTAAATGCCTCACCAAAACAAACAATGTGGGACTCTCATGAAACAAGCCTAACTCCATCTAGTTTTACATTTCACTAATGTGTGACTCCATTATGCCATGTGTAAACAACTCATGAAATTCTCCGAACAACATCAACACAATGACAATAACACAACAAACCTGCAACCAGTTATTTTGGTGATATGTGCATGAAAGGATTACTACAAGTTCATGAAATTCATATGTTTCATTCTTATATTGATGATTGAGTTTTTGTTATTCATTAAGCAGTTGCAATCTAGTAAGAAAATTCACTACTAGAAATACACGATTTACCTGCGGATTTTATTGCGAAAAATTATCCGCAGGTATAGCTGCGACATTAGCTGCGAATTTTTGATGTAAAAATTTGTTTTCTGCGAAAAATAAATTCGCAGCAAAATTCGTAGGAATTCCTGAGACTTTACCTGCGATTTTGGATTTTACAATATTATTCTTTTTATCCTGCGAATTTTACTGCAATTTTTTCCGCAGGAAATATGAAAACTCAAATCCTCTGGAAAAGTCGCAGTGACTTTTGCTGCGACATTTCCTGCAAATTATTAGTATTTTTTTATTTTTTATTTATTTTTAATAATTATAAATAAAATTATAAAACATTGATATATTCTAATTTCATATATTTTTTTTATTTCTAATTTTTTTTACTATATCAATTCTTTTATTATTTTTTAAAGCAAATTTAATTATTTAATTATTTATCTTAGAATAAAATAAAATAAAAAATTAATTTATTGATATTTAATATGAGAAATATAAAATTTTAATTAAATTAAGATTATAAAATTTTCACTTTTTTCTAATAAATTAAATTATTCTCTTATTTAAAATACATATATTAAATTAGTTAAAAATCAAATAATTTTAACACAAATAATTTTATTTTAGATTAAATTTATTACTTTACCATTTATTTTACACTTTAAAACTAATAGTATAAAATAAAAATAAATAAATTTTGGAAAGAAAAAAAAAAGGTTTCAAACTAATGAGAAACAAAACAAAAAACACGTTAGAAACTGTTCATCTCCATCTTCACGAGCCGTTTCTACGTAGGAGCGGCTAGGGTTTCATCTTTACCGATTTAGAGTTCTCCGCCGACGGCAAACTTGCATTTCTCCTTCGAGTTTCAAAATCTACCTCACAATCTTCGAAATCAGTATTCTTCTTCAGTTCCTTGTTCCAGGTTCATCGCTCATAATCTTCGACATAAGTATTCTTCTTCAGTTCTATTTTTTCATTAATGTGATTAACTAGTTTCTGTTTTTTTTATCATTCACATTCATGAGTAAATTTTGAACTCTTGAAAGATGCAATGTTTGGGCTTGTAATGTTAGAATTACTCTTTTGGTTTTGGATTGAGTTTTGCCAACAAGGTGTTTGTTGAAATGCCACAATGAGTTTAATCCAATTAAACCTTTATTTTGAGTTCTATTTGAGATAGTTCTATTTGAGTTCTATTTGTGATATTGTTGAATAATCTATTTAGCTTGTTTTAGCTAAACAAATTTGTGCAACCTAGACTTGAACTTTGCACTACCAACCTTGCAAGTCAGTTGCAATCGACAAACCTCACATTAATTTGGTTACTTCGTGTAGGAAACTGAAATTCAGTGCTAGGCATTTTTTCCAATTCAAGGAATCCATGTAGGAAAGTGAATTTCAGTGCTTCATCTAGTAATAGTATTCTTGGATTCTTCATTATAACTCTCGCAATTGCCACACACTGCTTCTGTCCTCCGGATAGTTGAATTCCTCTCTCTCCTACTATTGTGTCGTAACCCTGCATGCATTATATGTTTTTTAGTTACTATGTACTAGATTCTGTACTGATGCGATCATTGATACGTGTATAATTTTAATATGTGAAAACAATAAATACTAATGTGTTGTACCTTCTGCAAACTACTAATGAACTTGTGAGCATTTGTCAATTCTGCTGCCGCTATGATCTCTGCCTCGGATGCATCTTCGCCTTTTCCATATGCAATATTGGCTCTGATAGTGTCATTGAAAAGAACAGGCTCTTGTCTTACTAGTCCCATTTGTTGTCTTAGCCATTTCACTTGCATCCTTTGAATTTCTATTCTGTCAAGCGTAATGTGACCTGAATCTGGATCATAGAATCTTTGTATTAATGAGATCACAGTTGATTTTCCACTTCCACTTTCTCCAACCAGCGCAACTGTCTGTTTTTTTTATCAGAATAATCAATTTGTTAGCTGTTGCTTCCTCCATTACAAAGGAAAATTTGTGTAAATTCAATTTCTCTGAATAATTACCTTGCCACTATGAATGTTCAAGCAAAGATCTCTGAGTATTTGAATATCAGGTCTAGTAGGATACTTGAAACTGGCATGCTTAACATGTATTCCTTCCCTGCATTCTAATTGTTATTCTTGACTTGTTTCTTTTGATACGTTGATGAGAATTACTCTTTTGGTTTTGGATTGAGTTTTGCCAACAAGGTGTTTGTTGAAATGCCACAGTGAGTTTAATCCAATTAAACCTTTATTTTGAGTTCTATTTGAGTTCTATTTGTGATATTGTTGAATAATTTTAGCGTTAGATGTTCTACAAAACTAATTATGATTTGAAATTATTTCACATCTTTCTGATAATAAATCTTTGACCAGGAAGAAGTTGCAAAAGAGTTTGGCATTGAGTTTTGGCTGTGGGCAAAACGTCAAAACCACACTTATCAGCCAAGTAGGTCTGTGACAGCTCAGGAAGAAACATAGTCAGTAAGTAGATCAAAGAATTTTTATTTTGTTTCATAAATAGCAGGGTCTGTGTTAATTGATTTATTAAAAATTTATGAGTTAAATATATTGGTGGTCATATTAAATATATTTGTGGTAGTGGCATTGAGCCTAAATACTTCACTATCTTGAAATTCAATATCCTTTTCAGCAAGAAGTTTCTCTAGTATGTGGTCTGCTGCACTGTTTGAAAGGGCACAGACAAGAATACCCAAAATCAATTAATAGCAGCATGCACTTCATGCATACAGACGCTGGTGGATTTATCTAGTCTAAAGATTACACATACATACATACATGCAATTCGTGTTTTCTTACAAAATACTCTAAATTTTTGAGTCTCCCTTGCTGAGTGAAGACACCTCAAGTTCATTGAATTTAGTGAAAGTGTTTGATTTGGAAGGAAATGGTATTCCAATTTCTGATTTGTGGAAAGATAGGAAAGTTGTTGTTGCATTTGCTCGTCACTTCGGGTGATTTTCTGTTGCTTGATTCACATATCAAGCTATTCTTTAATTTAGACGTGATTATCTCTTGTAATTGAGTTGTGTTACAAACTAACTATTGAATATGCTTGTACATTTTACAGGTGTGTACTTTGCCGTAAAAGGGCTGATTATCTTGCATCAAAGAAGGTAAATGAACCGTCAGGTGTTGGCCTGTTGGCAAAGACTTGGGTCCTGAGAGTGTGCTTCTCTATAGGTCTCAGGTTTGAATCCCACTAAATGCTAACAATCCCCGTGTTGGGTCAGACCATACTGAGTTTTTCTCTGGCTTTAAATGAACCCTGCTAGTGGACGGTGGGATTGTTCTGGCTTTAAATGGTCTTTGCTTACTCATGTTGTACATTGTATTTTACCATCTCTACTTTTGATTATGCTATATCAACAGGATATTATGGACGCATCTGGTGTAGCACTTGTATTGATTGGACCTGGCAACATTGATCAGGTGTGCTAAATTTTCTGCATTCTCGTAGCATCTTAGAATTCTGAATTGATTGATCTAATTTTGCAGCTAATACCTATATTTAATACAGGCCAAATCCTTTGCTGAGCAAACAAAATTTAAAGGAGGTACTTTAGATCTGACCTGACCTATTACTTATGCTAGTTTATGTAATGTAATCATCTTTTATATATCAGTACTTTAACAGAATCTTGTTACTTGTTCTAGAAATCTATGCAGACCCTGCTCAATCGTCATATGAGGCCTTAAGATTTGTTTATGGAGTTTTAACCACATTTACCCCCAAAGTAATGGCTGAGTGATGTATACACTTATAATTGAAGTTTTTTTGTTAACTATACAAAAGATACATGTTTTAATTTTAGCTGTTAACTACAGGCAGGTCTTAAGATAATAGAATTGTACATGGAAGGTTATCGACAAGATTGGAAGCTTTCATTTGAAAAGGATACTGTTAGCAGAGGAGGGTGGTATGTGAATTTTCTTGCAAGTCTTACAGTGTCACATTATCTGATTACCTATGCCACTCTAAATGGATCTTCTGTTGTGTCTTTATCATTTCTTGTTTTGTGAAAAATCTTAAAGATGTGTTACATTGAATATGATTTAAAATAAAAGATAGGAGAAGCCCATTCCTTGCTTGCTCATAGAAGAAAATTTTGTTTAGACTTTTTTGATTTGTTATGTATGTGAATTGTGATAAAATATATGGATACTTCTCCAAATAAATCATCTAAGAAATCTCACTCATCTTCGTGTTGAGGAATATATAAGTGAACTTTTGACTTAAAAAAAAGTAAACATTACTATGGTAGTTATTATTTTTGTTATTAATTGAATACTCAAGTCTGATAAGTGTTTTGTTGAGCTATGTTTTTATTCATTTCAGTGTGGTATTTGTGTTTGTTTCGATTTGATTATGTGGTGCTCTTGTGAGTCAAGATTTGATGTCGTTCGGTACGCAGTGTTTGTGTGAGTCGCGTAGGTCTGTGCTTCTTCTCCTTATGCTTCTTCTCATCTTCATCTTCCTCTTTTTTCTCTTCAAACCATGGCGCTTCTTTTTCTCTTCTCGTTTTCGTTCTTCAATCCAACAGGTTCATCATCTTTACGTTTTTTCTCTTAATTTTCTTATAACCTAATCGTTTATTCAATTCCCAATTTCTATTCAATTGATTTTAGGGTTCTCTTGCTGAATTAGAGCGACCTCTTGTTGTTGATGATGGTTCCAATGCTAATGCTAATGCTTCGTTGAACAATGAATTGTCGAGAGATTATGACCTTGAAGGCGCCTGTTATCCTAATGAAGTTAATTTTCGTTCTCCCAGAACACATGGACAAGGTCTTGTTCACAAGCAAAGGCTTCATAACCTTTCTACTTCGCCTAATTTTCATCAACCTGGCGCCGCTGGAGGTGATACTTTGATCAAGGACTCGAAAGTGTCGGGAAAGCATGCTTTGATCAACTGGAATTTGTATGTAAGTGCTATTTGTTTCTTTTAGACTTGTAATTGGATTTTTTATTTATAAGATTTGTATATGTCTGTGTAATAATTTTTGTTAAAATTGATTTTGGTTTTTCAGAATTTGAAATGGGAGTTGGTTGATATGGGTAGCCTGAATGGAACACTTTTGAATTCTAAGTCAATCAACCATCCTGACACTGGTAGTAGGCATTGGGGAGATCCAATGAATCTTGCTAATGGAGATGTTATAACACTTGTAACAACGTCAAAAATAATTGTCGTATTAACTTTGTTTGTGATTTCTGTTATGATCTGTGTTGGGGTTAGATACTACAGGAAAAAGAAAAGGTTACCTGAATCTGTAGGAGATAATTCAGAAGAGGACAATTTCTTGGAAAATTTAACCGGTATGCCCATCCGTTATCGATACAAAGATCTCGAAGTTGCAACTAATAACTTCTCAGTGAAGCTTGGTCAAGGAGGTTTTGGTTCGGTTTATAAAGGAGTTCTACCCGACGGAACACAATTAGCCGAGAAACAATTGGAAGGTATCGGTCAAGGGAAAAAAGAGTTCAGAGCTGAAGTTAGCATCATCGGAAGCATTCATCATCTTAATTTGGTAAGGCTTAAAGGATTTTGCGCAGACGGAACTCACATGCTTTTAGTTTACGAGTACATGGCTAATAACTCGTTGGATAAATGGATATTCAAGAAGAAAAAAGGCGAATTTCTTTTGGATTGGGATACAAGGTATAACATCGCAGTAGGAACAGCGAAAGGACTAGCTTATCTGCACGAAGATTGCGACTCAAAGATTGTTCATTGTGACATCAAGCCAGAAAACGTACTCCTAGACGATCATTTCATGGCTAAAGTTTCAGATTTCGGGTTAGCCAAGCTCATGAACCGAGAACAAAGCCATGTTTTCACAACACTAAGAGGAACACGCGGCTACCTGGCACCAGAATGGATAACAAACTACGCTATATCAGAGAAAAGCGACGTATACAGCTACGGAATGGTCTTGTTAGAGATTATCGGCGGAAGGAAGAACTACGATACGAATGAGACTTCAGAGAAAAACTATTTCCCGAGTTTCGCTTTCAAGATGATGGAAGAAGGGAAAATGAGAGATATACTTGACTCTGAGCTGCAAATTGATGAGCATGATGATAGGGTTCATTGTGCTATAAGGGTTGCATTGTGGTGTATACAAGAAGACATGTCAATGAGACCATCAATGACAAAGGTTGTTCAAATGTTGGAAGGTCTTTGTACTGTTCCTATACCACCAACTAGTTCTTATTTGGGTTCTAGACTTTATTCCACTGTGTTTAAATCATCCAGTGAAGGAGGAAATTCTTCTGGTCCATCAGATTGTAATAGTGATGCTTATCTTTCTGCAGTTCGTCTTTCTGGCCCAAGATAACAGTATGAATAATTCTCTGTATTTTTTTCTTCTGTTATAATGTAATATATTCAGAAAATTGATATGTAAATCCTGAGCTATTCAGTCTTTAATTTTGTAGATTGTAAATTAAATTTTAATTTATATATTATTGTTACTTTGATATTTATCATATTATAATATTTAAAAAATGAATTAGACAAAAAAAATTTAAAAATTAGAGAAAAATTATCTGCGGAATTACCTGTGGTTTTTTATTTTCCTACGAATTTTCCTGCGGATTTTACTGCGACTTGAGACTTTCCTGCGCATTTACCTGCGGGTTTTTCCCGCGACTTTACCTGCGGATTTTGATTTCTGCGACCTTACCTGCGGATTTATATTATCCACGAAGGTTTTAGCTGGGGACGAAAAGTCGCAGGAAAAGTCGCAGGAAACGTGTTTTTTGCGGATTTTTTTCTAAAATCCGCAGGTAAATCCGCAGGAAAACAGTGCATTTCTACTAGTGATTGCTAAAATCGTATCAACATGAATTGCATTCTAGTAGAAAATTTCAAAAATCATATTATAGGAAGACTGAATATTTTCAAGACATTGACTTGGGTCGAATTGCAAGCTACTACTATATAACACATGGAACCATATCTACATATAAAGAGCATTTGAATGCTTCAGTGGAAGACATAGAGCTTTTCTAGTTGTTCTCTCTTAGTGAAGAATTCAAATATGTAACAGTAAGGAAAAACGACTCTCATTAACATTTGATATGGTCTTTATAACTCAGGTTTTACTTTATTTTCTTACTTTAAGAACACTATAATAAATAAGCATTTCAACAAGTTTGTGTCTACGAAAGTTGACACTAGTAAACAGTTAGCGACAGTTTTAAACCATGTTATAGTTTCGATATAACATCCTAAATAACCGATGCTAACTAGCGTCGACTTGACACTACACTTAGCTTCGAGGTTTGAGGCGTCTGTCACGATACCGACATTAGGCCGACGCTAATACTACTTAACGTCGACTTTTAGCTTTATAGCGTCCGCTTATGGCCGATGCTAAAAACACAGTTTTCTTGCAGTGAACGTTGTTGTAAATGGTGTTATGTCTGATAGTTCTCTTCATATATTAGTTATCCTTCTTCCTTTCAATCATTTCAATCATTTCAATTTCTTCATCTCTCAAGAATTAGTTACCTAGACTGCATGGATGTTTGGATTAATAATTAGTTACCTAGTTATCAATTAAACAAAGATAAACTAATGATCATGAGTTGCTTGGATGTTTGGTTAGCATCTCATTCATGACAAAAACGAAAACTTCATTTAATGAATATTAGAATTAAACGACATAGTCGAGTAGTTGGAGCAATAAAAAAAAGAAGTTCTTGTATCCTTTGATTTGATGGTTTTAACCTCGTCTTATAGGAAGATTTCCTTAGTGGATGTGACTCTAAACTATTAAATAAATAATTAAATATAATAAAATGATATTGGTTTTAGTGAATTGATTGAAGATACATTACCCAATTTTTTATGATGGATAATAAAAATATCCCCTTGATCCAAACCATGTCCAAGCTTCATTAGTAGACCATAAACATTGTATTAAGTGAAAGGCATATATATATATATATATATATATATATATATATATATATATATATATATATATATATATATATATATATATATATATATATATATATATATATATATATATTCCATACTATCATTTACAAATGAAGAAAAGTGGGCCAAAAAGAGTGGAAACAATATTGATTTTCTTGGTGTTTAAATGGCTCAATGAAAAATATTTTAAAAAAAATTGTAAAAATAAAAAATTAATAATAAAAAATAACTAATATATTAAAAACGTAAAAAAATATTTAAAATAAAATAATTTTTTTATCCACATGGATTAAAAAATAAATAAATAAATAATAAGTGGATTGTCACTTAGGAAATTAGAGAGAATCTTTGCTGCAATGTGGCAGTCAGGAGCGTTTGATAATGGAATCTGAATTTCATGAGAGGGAATAAAAAAATACTTCATGAGGTAAAAGCGAAATTCTCTATATTAATAGTGGTGATGTGTATTTATCCCTTAATCAAATTTGTTAATGTATCATTTTTATGCTTCAAAAGTTGTTGGAAATTAAATTTGCTTCTTTTTTTTTGACAAAAACAAACTTAACACATTTCATTCAATAGATATTGTTCAATACAACGAGGAATAAAATTAATAACATGACGCCTAGACCATGAATCGGCCGCCTTCGCTAAAGAGTGAGCAACCATATTCGTTTGACGCTTAATAAACTTTACCTCAAAGTTTGGAAAAGATTGTAGCAAATTTTGAATAGAACGGATAATAAGACTAAATTCGTATATACCACTCTTATTGGACAAGATAGTCTGAACCACTCTAAGAGAATCACTTTCGAAGTTGTAACGCCCCGATTTTATAAAGTATTTTATAAAATAAATATTAAGACTATGGTGAGATATTTGGAATTATAGGGGAGAAGGTATTTTATTTAAATAATGATAATATGATGGTGAGTATTATTATTATAATATTATTATTTAATAAAATATAATAAAAGAGTAAGTTGGAGGTCTAAGGGGTAAGGTGGTAATTTGGTTATATTGTGAAAAAGGGAGAACACGATACATTTCTTTTTATCGTGCTTTTTGACGAAGAACAGAGGGCTCTGGAGAAAAGGGAGATCCAGAATCGTAGGATTTGAAGATCAAGATTTCTCCAAAGATCAATTGAATCTGAGGTAAGGGGGAGAAAGGGTTTTATATTGGTGACCTAACATAGAAAGGTAATTGGGAGTTCCTTACTCCCTTAGGGATTTATGAATTTGGATTGAAATTAATGGATTTATGATATGTTTATGAATAATATGATGATTGTTAATATATGTTTGAGATTGATTGAATTGTTTGTGTATGTATTCTAATATGTGAATTGGGTTATGGTTGTTGATGATGTTAGATGATTGGGGGAGATGAAGAGAACTATGATTTTTTTCAATTTGATTAGTAAAAGTTAGGCTAATAATTTAGATGATGTTATAGGTATAATTTGATCCTAAGAACCATAATGGGACTGTTAACGAGTGAAAAATCCATGTAAAAAGAACTGAATTTGTACTGGTATCAAAGGTAGAGGAAAAGTGGTTTTTTTGGGTGAAAAAACAATTTTGGCGCAGGCTCCCTGACACGGGCCGTGTCAGGCTACGGGAACATGATTTTGGATGGATTTTTGGGGAAGGTGCTTCAGGAGGTGTGACACGGGCTGTGTCACACGACACGAGCGACCGTGTCAGCCCCCTGTCTTTCATGAAAAGTTGATTTGTTTGGGGTGCGCTTCAGGCCACCATACACGGGTCGTGTCAGGGGACATGGGTGGTCGCGTTAGGCCTTTGTATTTGGGAAAATTGATATATTTTGAGTCAATTTTGTCTCATTCTTCTAGTTAAGGTTCGTACCATTAATTTAAGGCGTTAAGGATAATGTTTAGTAGCACCATAGGACCTGACAACCACTATTCAGTAAATGAGTTTTAAAGACCATTGACTTGTGTTGATTATGGATATGTTTGTTTTGTGTTTTATATGTTGATTGATGAATGATGAGGATCAAGAGGATCGTGTGAGCATAATTATATTTATGCATGTTGATGATATTGTATGTGTAATCGAGTTTTGCATATGCATACATGACATGGGAATAACCATGTATCGGACGAAGCATAAGTGGTTATTCGGATTCATTGGGAATCAATAGGTTGGGGGTGATCATGTCTCAGTAGGAGCGTAAGTGATGCATCCGGTCCGAATCGATGGGCATTTGTTGAAGTCGGTACCGCATTTGCATTGTGTATAGAGTCACATTGCATATATATATAATTGAATGTATGATTGGTGTTGTATGTTATGATTGGTGTGTGAATACTCCTTCAAATATGTTGTTTGCACCGTTATGATATGAAATTGTTTCTCACCCCTTTGTTTGTGTTATTGTGTCTGTGCTTCTTCGAAAGTATAGATAACCCAGTTATCTGCGAAGTGCGTTGGTGTTGCTTGTCCGAATCCTAGGGCGCTTTGATACGTAACACGAGAATGGGGATTTTTGAATTATGTTATTTTACGTTGTTTTTCGACTTTGTTAAGTTACGTATTGGAATAATGAACTAGAAAACCGTTTTGTATTGTTGGATTATTATGTCGTTGGGCACATTTATGATTGAAAACATATTTCTATTGCTTAGGATAAATTAGATTGGATTATTGAAATTTTTTGAAGTGTAATCACTCACTTTGTTATTTGAACTCTGATTTTAATAAAGATTAATGTTATTTTTGAAAATGGGAAAAGTGGGTGTTACAGGTAACCTTATCCAAATGATTTGCAATAGCTCATTGAATTGCCTCTTTTAGTGCTAAGGCTTCCGCTTCTATAGTTGGTTGATTGCCAAAATCCTAAGCCACGCCTGCATAAATAAATCTACCCAAATTATCTCTCACGCACCAACCCCTATTTGTAATACCACGATTGATATTATAACTTGCATCCACATTGCACTTCACCTTCCCTACTTCTGGAGGACTCCAAGATATTTCATGATGCTGGTTGATATCATTCTCAATCTTCTCTTGCCCAGTAAACCAATCTTGCCAATTGAAAAAAGCAACCATGCCAAGTTTATTGCCTTCCTCTCGCTCATTATTCCACACCTGATCATTTCTATTCTTCCATTTCACGTCTAGCATAACTACAACTCTTATACTTCACAAATGTTTGCATAAGTGAGTCAAAATTTCTCCTTCATGTTTGAGTAGTACATCAAATTTTCTTCGGGTACTTAAAAGTATATGCATAATACAAATCAAACATATCAGACCAATTAGAATAATTTATTCTTCATTATAATTAGTTCTTCCAATTATAAAATAAAAACAAAGCAATTATAACAAAAAAAAACTACTTTAATGTAGAAACACAATGAAATGGACAAAATTTTAGAGTTATAGCAATGGTTAATTATACTATTTAATAACTTTATCTACCACGTATTTTTATTGGTATAGCCGAATTTGACGTTGGTATATGTCATTCTTTTAAAAATATTTCTTTCCTATAATTAATATTTTTTAACAATCGAATTTTGACAATAGTTTATATATGCACCACACAATTTAAAGAAACATAAAAAAAAATATCAATTATATTATCAAAATAGGATGTCTTACAATCATAACAAAATAACAAAGTAATATCATTTATATAATAATAACCACCAAAATAGAAGTTACGGAAGAAAAAAAAAACACAATACATCTAAGATAAAAAGAAGTTTCTAATCTTCCTCTCTTCCATCTTTATCAATGCATGGAGGGAATTTGTATGGTTTGGGGTACTAGAAGCATATGTCGCCTATTAAAAATAAAATAAAATAAAATAAGTTACAAACTCAACTTAATAAATCTTCTCAAAAACTAAAATATAATATACTTTTAAACTTGTAAAATAATATTTCCACCGTTGTTGTGTTGTGATGAGTTCAGATTTGTAACCTTGCATCCATCAATAAATAAATTAGTAACCTTACAACTACTAAACTCAACTTATAAACCACAAAACACCATTGAGTCCGTAAGTACCCAACACTTCAAAGCATATGCCAATTTGTTAATAAACAAGTTTAAGTATTTCCCAATAAATAGTAGAAAAATTAACATGTCCTGACTATGAGTTTTAGAGAACAAAATCTAAGATAAATTAATATGAATAATAAAACCTCTTTTTGATGCATAGTGATTCTCTTACCTCATAATAGCCCGTCTTAAGTAAATATGTTTCACTTCTGCCTGAAGACAAATCAATTTCACTTCTATCAATTATTCATTCATTTGCTTCAAAAAAAGAATAAGATTATGTTGTGGTTATTAAGAATGGTTATGCTGTGGTAATTAAGAATTAAATAAACTACATAGTATTAGTTAATACTCATTGTAGGGTAGTAGCTTACATCTAGTCCGATTAGACTTCGATGAAAATTATAAAGGTTGGTATACCATAAACTCTCTGCATAGAAGTTGTTGCGAAAATAGCAATGTTGTTGTTAGGTACTGGGTTTGGTATTCAACAAGAACTAAAAAAAAAAGAAAAACTATCAGAAAAAAAAGAAAGAAAAACTATCAGAAAATACGCTAGATTAATAGTCAGATAGTATCTTAGAATATCCTAAATACAATGCTACTAAGTATTACGATCTTACTACACTTGCCATACCCGTGTTCCGCATAACTTGTAAGAAAGAAACTAAGCAATTGCCTTAAAATACTAAAAATTACATTGGATGAGGTATCATCACAACTCACTTCTTAATTCTGTCCTCAAACAACAAACCTTCCAAAATGATTGAAACTTGAACTTCAAACATCATATTAGACTCTTTCATAAGGAAAATAAACTTATCATCTTATAAAAATCATTCTCAAATCTCAATCATTGTTCATCTAAATGACAAACAATTTAGCTTCTAACAACGCTTTCAAGTTCACTTCATTTTCTCACAATTAACAGATATTTACATCATTCAAGTTGAAAATAGAGTTACATATAATAACAATAATATAACAACAATATTAGACTTATCAAACATAACAACATAATAACAACAATATAACCGATATTACAATCAATAAACAACATTATAACCAAAAACTCAGTCAATAAAATAACAACAATATTATGACTTATCGAACATAAAAACAACAATGTACCTTATGAGAACTCAGCAGAGGACGGACTCGGACGAACTCAGTCAAGAAAATGAACGAACTCGATAGCTTATCGAACTCAGTCTACAGATTCAACAAAAACTCAGTTTCTTATACAAATAAGCAGACATATCAGATGGCTAAAATGAAATAACCTAAACCTCAACTAAAAAGAGACAAAAACTCAGTTTCTACATGATTCAAAGCCCAAATGTATTCAGCTATATGTTATGAAGAACAACGTACCTCTTATTCTACACAATTCAACAAAAACTCAGTCAACACCCAAATGTCTGTTCACGATTCTTCAAAGCAATCTTCACAAGAACGACAATGATCGAAACCGAGAAACGAAAAGGATTCAAGGTTTATGGAGGTTTTTCAAGTTTAGGTTTCGCGTTCACATGGGGGGAAAAGAAAGAACAGAAACGAACGAAAATAGAAACTGAGGTCGAATATTTTAATTTAATTAGACCTTAGACAACGCTTTTGAGAAAGCGTTGTCTAAGGGCGACCTTTAAAAGCACTTTTGAAAAGCGTTGTCTAAGGTTGATCTTAGACAACGCTTTTTAAAATATTTTGTGAACAGTTTCCGTGTTTTATAATTTTTTCACTTATAGCAGCGCTTTTTTAAATAAGCGTTGTCTAAGGTGCGTTGTTAAATGTCATTTTTGGCATAGTGGTTGGAGATCCTCTTACTCTCCTCTTAATGAATTATTTGCTTATAAAAAAATATTTTAAATTTTAAATGTAGATTGATTATGGTGATTTTAGTCTAGGTGAGAGTTATCTGTTTTGCATAGAAGTTGTAAATTTGTAAAAAAAATTCAACTTTTTAATATTTATTGGTAAGTTGGTTTGTTTCGTGATTTGAGGCTGTTAAAACTAATTTGTGCATTATTTTAAGATTCTTTGTATTCTTAATTGATTATATTTGAGTCATGGTTTTCACTCACATATTAAGAAATTTTCCATGTTAATAATATCAGTGTACTTTTGTGTCTTTATTTATTCGATTTACTGTTTTATATTAGTTGTTGATCTTCTAGGATTCTAAAATCTGAAAAAGTTTATTTTCACCGCCTATTAATCTATTATTATGTCTTATTTTCCCATCTATCAATATAATCAATTGAATATTATACTTCATATTTAGCAATTCAATCCATTATGATATATATATATATATATATATATATATATATATATATATATATATATATATATATATATATATATATATATATATATATATATATATATATATATATATATATATATATATATAAATTAGGTTTTTTCATAAACTAGATATCTTCTACCCGCACAATTGTATAGATTAACACTCAAATTGAAAAGAATTATAATAGACGACAAATTATTTCTTTATAATTAAATTTATTTATTAAATTTATTTTTAATTAAATTAGTGTTTTTGCATAACGTTTCAGTTGAAGTGATGGGTGGATGGGTTAACGGTCAATGGAGGTGGGGTGATTTCGGTCACTAGGATCAGGTTTCAGTCGGGTTAATGGAGGTGCTCAAGTCTGTAGTAGCAGAAGTTGCATCGTTACAGCCTGATTTACAAACACTATCAACAAAAAATCATATTGTAACATAACATATTTTGTCTCCTGGTTTTAGGACTGCGTCTAATGTTGATCATGTTCTGGAACCACATCATTTTGTAACAGAACCAGTATTGTCTACTGGTCTTGGGACAGTTACTGTTGTTGATGAAGTCCTGGAATCGTCTCGTTATAGTATGGTTCAAACAGATCAGGAGTCGGTTTCTTTTCCTCCCTCTGTTCTCGTGGCTTTTAGCGGAACATCTCTTTCTTCGGGCGTAGCTACTGGGACAACAACAGAGGTTTTGGCTTTGCGAAATTTTCTAGTTTCGTTTAGGCCACAGACAGATGCGAAGGATTCAGTGTTTTGGAATGGTGAGGTTAACAGAAGGTTCTGGGTAAAATCATACTACCAATTTTCTTTTTTTCCAACTCAGGGCCCTCCAATCGGTATGATTCAACGCTCGAATTGGTTGGGAAAATGCCAGTCCCCTACAAAATCAAAGCCTTTGGCTGGCAGAATTTTTTAATAGATAGCCCATAAAAGTGTCTTTGGTTCGTAGATGTGTCAATGTTGATGATACGTTGTGTCCTTTTTTTCCTTTGTATACCGAGACCTAAGACCATCTTTTTGTTAAGCTGTATGGGGGAAAAATTGGTTTGGAAGGAAATCGCAGTTTGGTTAGATTTCGAGAATGTCGTTGCATTAGATTTAAAGGGTAACTTTTTGGATTCAATCACTTTTTGTAAATTTGGAAAAGTTTCGAAAGGTAGAGAGGGGAGTATTTGGTTGACGGTGTGTTGGAACATTTGGTTTGCTAGGAATGAGATCATTTTTTGTTACTCGAATTGGAACATTTTAGATATAGTTTGGAAGGTTAAAATATCCATTTGGAAATGATCTTTGATGAGGAAAACTACTCATCCTAGTTACAACTTATAAGATTTTGACCAAGATCCCTTATTTTTCTTACCTTAGTGTAATTTGGTGGTAATATCTTATTATTATGGCGAGATTTGTCTCGATCCTTTCTTTTTATTCAAGTGAAATATGTATTGTTTGTTTAATATTCCACTTGCTTAAAAAAAACAAAATTAAAAATCATATATTTTATTTTTTCTATACAATGATTACATTCTTACATGTGAAAAAAATAAAAAAAAATTACTTGGTAATTGTTTTACGTGGATGGAAGATGTGACTTTGAATTTATCTCATCAAGCATCAATAATTTTAAACCGTTGGATTAGTTATGTTAATGTTTTTAGTTTCGAGAAGACAAACAGTCTACGTATTCATTTGTGTAAAATCTGAATAGTCACTTCATTTACATATCCTTCCCACCAACTTTCCTTCATTTTCACTTCCATTTATTGTTCATCACTTTTTTATTTCTATCACAGTACTTTCATCGGTAAGAGTCGTTCCTATTTTTTTCATTCAAGTTGTCCGCGCACTTTACCTTTCTCATCGTTGCTAGCCTGTGTGTTTATTACTATGGCTTGTTGTTACTTTTCTCATTTCATCACATTTTCAAAGCCAAACTTGTTCTTACATTATTGTTTGATTCTATATTCATACACTATTGCTTTCCATGTATTATCTTCCATTTGGTTTCTGTTATATTTTGTTATATTACTCATGTTTTAGTAACTATCACTTTTTTTGTTGGGTGTGTTGAGTTTTCGTGATTAGAGAAAGAGAAGAGTGAGTAATATAGTAATGTACACAAAACTTAGTTTGTTTTGAGTTTGTGTAAAACTATTGTGAGATGGAGGAAGTATCAATATTGGAGTATGATTCAATATAAAGATGTAAAACATGTTTGTAAAATCCATTAACTTCATTCCAATAATACTTCTGTCAATTGTTTTTTATTTTTCTCAATTTGCAAATAATCTGTAATTCAAATTATCTAACAAGTATGTGTATGAGTTACGGTTTAAATTTATGAGGTGTTTCACAGGAAAAATGGATCCAAAGTCTGCCAAAGAGTTACCTTCACTTCCTTACAATAAGAAGAGGAGGCCTTGCCGTATAAGGAAATCTGCACAAGAAACTCCTGCAGAGAGTAGCAATGGCAAATCCATCTGGGATGATAGTTTTCCATTTGGGGAGTTCATCGATAAGAACTTCATTACTGAAAAGGATCGTAAAGAATTTGATGACCGGGGATTCGATCAGTATTTTCATGTTTTGAAAGCAACACCGATTCAATTAGTCTCGATTGGTCGTTGTATGGAGCAAAAAGTGTATGAGTTGCAAAAGAAAAATAAGGCTTACATTGAACAAGTTACTGAATTGAAAAACAAGTTGTCTGAATCTGAAAAGAATGTAGGTAAATTGAAGAAAAATTTGGAGGAAATAAGTTTGGAGAAGAGTGTATTAATGGCAAGAGAAGAAGAGTTGATGGAGGAGAATTCAAAGATTACAATAAAATTAAAAATCAAAGAAAATATTATTAGCAAATTGGAGGCTAATGTTGAAGAGTTGAAAGGTGAAATTCCGTTGCATCAGAAAGCTGGGTTTAATAAGGCAGTCAAGCAAGTTTTAGCTTCAGTATCTGAGTTGAAACCATGAATGACCAAGTTGGATTGATTTAGAATTATTCATCTTTATTTTGGATACAAAGTTTACCTTAATGAAGTGAAGTGTATTTGGAAGGAACTATGCCCTCTTAAACCTGTGTAGTTGAACTTCTATGGCTTTGATTTTGGGATCCTTTTAGATTGGAGTATTATGTTTTCCAACACTTGCTTTGACTTGAAAATGTAATTTGTATGGTTAGCATATTGATTGCATGCTGCTGAATGTCTATGGCTTAAGGTTTTGTAACATGGATGGACAATATCAATTATATATCACTCTATCTTAGTAATTGTTGAATCATATTGAAGTTTCTCTATTGCTGTGATTGTAATGCGTCAAAGCAAGCAAGTTGCAAATAGTATGCTTGGAAACATTAATATATTTTATTTTAGTGAGTTTAAAGGGTCTAATAGACAAACTCACACATTAAAATATGAAGGGTCTAATAGACAAACTCACACTTTAAAATATGAAGAGTTCTCCATGTCTAGTGTGTTTAAAATAATAATATTTAGAATATACTTTAGGACTTTAGAAAATTAATTATTTGCTTAATTAATTATTTAGTTTCAAAGTTGGTTAAATTTTAAAGGATTAAATATATTTTTAGTCACTATAAATACTCAATTTTGGTCTTTAAAATCTTATAGAAAAACGGAGAGTTTTAATCTTTGTAAAATTATTTTTGCACAAAAATTTAATTCCTATATAATGATATGTTATAAATACAGTTATTGCTAACATTAGTGACTCACTATTTTTCAAATTTTACTTCACTAGGACAATTAATTATACTTTCATACCTTAAATTATCATTATTTTTCAATATTTTTTATTTCAAATATGATTTAATTTAAAAGTTATTTAATGTTAAAAAGTTTCTATATTATAAGAATTAAATAGATTATTGATAGCTATGATTTTTGATAGGATTAAATCGCAGCACAATAAGAAGAAAAATAATTAAAAAAATTAGAAGCACTACCATGAAAGACATATACAATAAAGATTGAAAAAGGGATATCATCACATGTGATCCACTTTTGTGAAATAACGTGTGATTGTAAGTTCACTATATACCACTATAGGTGTGTGACCGTTGTGATATACTAGGTAACACTCTAGTTATAAAATCGACTGTTGGTTGCAAATGTTGTTACATAGTCTCAAGATAATGAGTTCGAATCTCCGCAATTGCATAAAAAATTATATTAGACGCGTTGTCTATCACCAAAGCTCTTTGTCTAAACTGTTGTGAAATATTTATTAGTTTTTTAATTTTTTAATTTTATATTATTGCATTACCAACACATTATAATTTTGTACTTGTATTTTGAACCTTATTTTACACATATATTACAACAGTAAATATAATTTACATCAAAAGCCGAAAAATTATTTAGTTCATCAAATCCAAAAAAATATTATTTACATAAGTCATTGTCGTATCATTACTCATTTGGCCGGTTGTAGCCGGGGAGGGTCCCATACCAGGCTTTGTATCTTCGTCGGGCTTGGCATCTTAATGAACATATTCATAATGAGCGGCGGCTATTATACTGGCTTGAAACTGAGGAATACAGAGAGGCGCCTCTTGAATGAGGCTCTTATAGACATTGGAAGAAAACTATATAAATGGGCTTTCACTAGAGGGATAAGAAAGACATTCATCTTGGATCAATACAAAACATTAGTGTAACACCCAAACCCCACAAATAATACATAAATTTACCCAGTTGTAGCTCTCCGTGTTCCTATAGGGAAGCTACTTAATTAAGTGTTCTTCGCAAGACCATTTGGCTCCCACAGTGGGGCCTCGATAAAACTTTCCCAGGCCGCATGTCAAATTCATAAAAAGTGTCCACTGAAGGGGATCCTCCATACATGGCTCAACTACTGGCCATGGTGGATGATCTTTGTCAATAGAACAAAACTCTGCAAGATAGTATGCAAGTCCTGCAGCTGCAAAGTCAGACATAGAAGAATCAAGAAGAGGAGATTCTTGAGCATAGACAAGCAAGCAGTACACAAAAACACTAAGTCTCTTTGAGTCGAACTACGGTGTTCTGACTTCCTCATTGCACGAGAGGATACATAGGCATAACTTAACGGTTATCGAACAAAAGTCTCTTTGTCTTCCCCCTTCTCTCCTTCCAGCTTTCTTTCTAAGCCTCTGTCTTGAGCATTTCACCACTTCTTTCGCACTGACACACATTCTTTTCTCCCTAGCTCCTTATGCACAGTCAACACATACACTACCCCCTTTTAAACACAATCTAGTAAATATGGATCCCGTCGAGTATGACAGACGATTTGGGTGCTAATACCTTCCCAGGTCGTAACCAACCCCCTTTCTCAGTTTCTTTGGTTCGCAACCGTCTTATCCATACCCTCCCAGGTTTATGCAGCATTATCTTTCGCGTCTGGCGACTCTATTCAACCTCAACCTCCAACATCGCCGACCGTCTGCGTCTGCACTGGGACGAAAGTCCGGGGAGCGACACGGACATACACAGAGGCAGCTTGAAGCCGGTTGCAGAGTTTTTTGCTGAAGAATGCAAGAGGATGTCCCTGCTGAGAAAGGAAAGCACCAATCGCCACAGCTGAAGCATCGATCTCAAGGACAAAGAGCTTGGAGAAATATGGAAGAGCCAAGACAGGAGTTTCTGTCATCTATTTTTTTAATGTTGTAAATGCTTCTTCTGCTGATGTAGTCCAAACTAATTTAGTGGAACGTAATAAATCGGTGAGTGGAGCGGCGAGTGAGGTGTACTTTCGAACAAATCGATGATAAAAACCAGTGAGACCTAAAAAAAACCTGAGTTGTGTGAGCGAACGTGGTTGTGGCCAATTAATTATTGCTTGAATTTTCGTAGGGTCTGGGGTTACACCATCACTTGAAATAATATGACCTAGGTAATCAACAAAAGTAACAGCAAAAACTCATTTGGATAATTTTGCAAAGAAATGATTAGATAACAGTAAGTCTAAAATTAACTTCAAATGATGTGTATGATCAGAAATGCAAGAACTATAAATTAATATATCATCAAAGAAAACGAGAACAAACCGACGTAAGTAACAAATCATTCATTGCCGATTGAAAAGAACTAGGAGCATTAGTAAGGCCAAAAGGCATAACTAGAAACTCGTAGTGCCCGTCAAACATTCTGAATGTAGTTTTGTGAGTGTCTTCGGTTTTCATCCGGATTTGGTGGTAACCAGATCGTAGGTCAATCTTAGAGAATATAGTTGTAGAACCCAAATCATCAAAAAGTTCATCAATTGTTGGTATGGGAAATCGGTCCGGAATTGTAACCGCATTTAAGGCTCTATAATCAACACAAAAACGCCAAGAGTCGTCTTTTTTTCGAACTAATAGGACGGGTGAGGAATAAGGGTTGTTACTCAGTTTGATGATGTCTTCTTGAAGCATATCATGAATGATTGAAGTCATAACTTCTTTTTGGGAATGGGGGTATCTGTAGGGTTTGACATTGATTGAGGCAGTATTTGAAAGAATAGGGATTTTGTGATCATGGAATCTTGAGGGTGGCAAGCCATGTGGGGGGTTGAAAACAGTAACATGTGATTTTAAAATGGAATGGATAGGTTTGGGAAAATATTTTGAGAGTGAGTCTATAGGGTTGGGAGTTTTTTTGATTTTCGGTGGTAGGTTGGAATAGCAAGAGATGAAGGGAGGCAATGGAATCGGTATGTAAAAGGTGGAAAATTTGGTTATAGGAAGAGGGAAGTGGGAGTGATTTGGGGTCGCCAGTGATGGTTATTTCATTTTTATGGTAAGTGAAAGAGATCTTTGGAATTGAAAAGTCAGCCATAATAGGACCAAGTGTTCTTAGCCATTCCATACCTAAGACAACATCGACTCCCTCAATTGGTAGCAAGTGGAAAGGAATATGAAAAAGGTTGTTTTGTAAGGTAATGGGAACTTGAGGCAAAGGCCTGTGCATGATAAGGTGGATCTGTTGCCAACCATAACGGAAAAATTTTGGATTGGTTTAGTGGAAAGTTTGAGATGTTGGGCAATGCGAGGTTGTAAGATGTTATGTGTGCTTCCCGTGTCAATAAGGACTGTAATAGTAAGGTCGTTAATTAAACCAGTAAACTTTAGAGTCTTAGGAGAAAAATGGTCAATGGCAGCTTGGGGTGAAAGCTGGAAATATGTATCTTCAGCCTCCGAATTTCTGGATTGTTCATTGACCGTGACAGATGAGTCCTTAGAGATAGTGTTGTCATCCTCATCATCCATTAATAAGAGAAATATGCCTGAAGTACACTTATGGTCGGGAATAAATTTCTCATCACAATTAAAACACAATCCTTGAGCACAGAGTTTTTGAAGTTGAGCATTAGAAAGTTTTTGAATGGGAAGTTTGGGAGGGTGGTTTGGTGTTGGGTTTTTTCGGGTAGATGTAGGGATAGATACGGTTTGTTGGGCTGAATTGGATTTGGTGAAAGAGTTGGCAAAAGGGTTTTATGAACTTGGGTTTGGAATCCTTAATCTTAGACTCAATCAGCTTAGCTAGCCCAATAGCTTGTGAAATTGAAACTGGTTTATGAATAGCAATTTCCTTTTGGATATCTGGTGATAAACCAAAAATAAAACAATTCAGGATGGCATCTTGAGAGAGTCCAACCACTTGAGTTCCCAATTTTTCAAAAGCAGCTTGGTACTCCATAACAGATCCTAATTGCTTTAACTTAGACAATTCAGCCTGGTGATTAGCATAAGTAGATGGGCCAAATCGTAATTCCAAAGCCTTGGTGAATGACTGCCAATCAATTAATAAATGACTTTGATACATCCATTTATACCAACATAAAGCATCACCTTTCATATAGAAAAACATCATAGACAATCTATTTTCAGGAGGTAATTGATAACAATCAAAGTATTGTTTAGCTTGAAATAACCATTCTAATGGATTGGAACCACCAAACATAGGTAATTCGAGTTTGGGGGTTCGAAAAGGTGGTAAAGGGGTGGGTTGTGGGATTTGGGAAAACGAGAGGGGTTGATACATTGGCATTTGATAGTTGGGGTTTCACATTAGTGTGTTGGTTTGTGGGCATATGGGAGGTGAGAAATCTAGGTATATAGGTGGGAGTTGGTCTAATTGGTGGTGTTGTTTGAAATGGGGAAGCTAGTGTACTAGAGTGAGTGATGGAGTGAGCAGGGCTGGTATAAACATTCTGCATTTGGGAAAAATTGGGATTTTGGAAATTAGGGTTATGGTGGGTTGTAAACATGGGAAAAGAGTGTGTGATACCTGAGCTTGCTACTGTATGAACAATATCCGGAGTAAAAGTGCTGACTTGAAGTGCCTGCGTCGTGAACAGTGCTTGCTCCGTGAACAGTACTTGCTCCGTGAACAGTAGCGGCAACCTGAATAATGGATTTTGGCTGTTGTTCTTGCTGAGTGGTGAGCTTAGTGAGTAATCCAACAATATTTTCATATCTTGAATCAGAAATTTGTTTTTCGTTGTCCATTCGAGCTTGAATTTGCTCCAAGTCATAATTTGTTTTATCAAATCTCTCATCCATGAGCTGTTGATTTTCACTCATTGCCATGTCAAGACGAGTGTTGGCTGTTTGGACAGCCTCCTCAATGATTTCTCTATGGTTGGGGGGTTTGGGAAGGGCCATGAATACAAAAGATGAAATCACCAAATTGATAAGAAGTTTCCTACAACTATATTCAAGATTTAGGGTTCTAACCAAAGACTACGCAAAACTAGAATAATAATGGAAAATAAGTTCTCAATTTATTCTTGCCCCCTCTTTAAGGATAATTAGTTTAAATACAACCAAAACCCTAATGGGTCAAAGACCAAATAAAAGGGCTAGGCCCATTACAATAACTAGTAAAGAAAATATAAATTGATAATCATAATTAATTTAATCATAATTTTCCATCCATTTGGGTTTGCTCCTAATTCGTGTAGGCCTTGTATCACATTGCAAGTTCAAAACCATATTCACAAAAAATCTCAATAGAACAACTAAATAGAAATCACACTAACCAGTGTTACTTGAAATTCCCCTCTTAATTTTGCAATAGAAATTAGAGTCATATGTAAAAATATGAGTTATTTTTATGAGAAAAAATTTCAATTACCTAGATTTCTTGTCTGCTTTGTGGAGTGTAGATACAGTGGCAAGCATTAGGACTTGTCAATTGTGAGTATCAAATAAAATTCTACACGAGTATTTCAAAAGTTAGGAAATATTAGGAATTTACAAATTTTTCATAAGTTAGGGTTTGCAATCTCTACAATTACCAAACAACATAAACGTTTTTCTATGAAATTGACTAGAAATTTAGGGTTTCAGTGAGAAATTAGGCAACAACAAACCAAACTAAAGAATCAAAATGAGGTACTGAAACAACTTATCGAAATTAAAAGATATGCGGATGTGATATGTTCTTTAATGGAAGAGCTTACCTGAAACGAAATTGTTAATGAAGAGACGCAAAATGGATTGTGATTGAGAGATATGCGAATGATTGAGAGAATTGATTGTGATAATTTTTCAAGCTTCGTTAATGATGAGCGCTTGTGAGATGAACAATTGAGATAATCGATTGTGAGAAGGGTTTGTATGTTTGAGTTGAGGGACTAAGAAAGCAATAGTGAGAAGAAACGTAGAAGAAATCTTCTTTTTTCTTCTTTTTCTTTTAATTTTATTTAATTTTATAGTATTAAAATAATTGTAATTTTATTTTATTAATATATATTGTTTCTTCTTTTTCATTTAGTTTTATTTTATTTTATAAGTCTTTTATAAATTTAGTTTTATAAATTTAGTTTTAATTTTTAGTTTGTATGCTATAGTTTAATTTATATATTGTTATTGGTAAAAAATAATTAATTAAAACAATAAAAAAGGAGTCTAACTAAATTTATGGGGAAACTGAATATTTTTCGAATCAACATTAGCATCAGTCAGAACCGCCGCTAGCATTAAAAGATAAATAATTTATTAAAACAATTAAAAAAGGAGACAAACAAAATTTGTGGGGGAAATGAGTATTTTTCGCATTAACATTAGCGTCGCACAAAATCAACGCTAGTGTTTAAAAATAAATAATTTATTAAGACAATAAGAAAAGGAACCAGACGAAATTTGTAGAGGGAATGAATATTTTTCGCATCAATATTAGCGTCGGCTTTAGCCGACACTAATAAAAACAACTAAAATATTTAATATTTAATAAACATTAAATAAATTATTTAAAATGAACTAAATTAAATTATTCATTATCGTCGGTTTTGGCCGACGCTAGTATCAAAAGACATACGCCGAATGTGTTTCTGCTAATTTATTGAGGCTAAAATGTGATTTTCTTATAGTGCATGTTAGCTATGAATCTGGTGAAGAATACGATGGCGCATGACAACATCGAAATGAGGTTCCATTATCTTCGAGAGTAGGTAGAAGAAAGGAAGATGAATATGTAATAGTGCTGAACTAAGAATTAGATTGCAGATATCATGACTAAGGGAGTGCATGTCGAAGTATTCAAGAAGTTAAGGTCTATGATGAATGTAGATAGCATAGACACAATGAATTAGGTGGTGTGTTGAAAGTGTAATTTCATGTGTTAGATTTGATTTAGATTTGATTTAAATCTAAAATAGATAAATTTGATTCATATCCAAAATAGGTATTTTGGGCTTTAATAGTTTTGAGTTTTTAACTTAGGGAGCAAGCTAACCTAAATCTATAAATAGGGAGTAAACCTTATTTTGTAATCATTCCAAAAATATTGTATTCACATATTTGCAGTTGCAAAGTGAAATAAAAGTTTTCTCATAGTTTGTGGGCATAAAGGTCTCTGCAGAATCTTCTTCTTCCTTAAACCCTAACTCTTTGTCTTAAGATTGAAATTCTCCATAGATTTTGGGAGATTTCCAACGAATCATAAATTTATCTCTTATCACTGATACAAAATTGTCTATGTATAAAATAAGTAAACCTATCAAATCCTGTTTCAATAAATAAAAAGAATAATAACTTTTGTAAAGTAAAAAATCAATACATTAAATTATTTTTACTCTGAAAAATTTCTAATGTGGTAGAATTTAGGGTCCGATAGAAATTTATTTTCAAATCTATTTAATTTTTTTTAGAAGAGATTTAAGAGAAAAAAAATGGTTTGATAAATTAGTTTTCAAACATTGGTTTTGAAATGTGAAAATGGAAAATTTTGTTTGGTAGTTTAATTTTTCTATAGTATTTTAAGTATCAAATAAAAATACCTATTTGGTCATCTAATTGTTAAAATATATTTTATTAAATGACTGAGTATCTGAATCTAACAATCCACCATAATGGTGTATTTGTCGATGACGAGATGAGTGTTTACGAAGGGGGTGAGATTGCGGAATTGAAAATAGATGTTGATAGATGAAGCTATTTTTAACTGTTAGGATGTTTTAAGGATTTAGGTTGGAACTGTATTGGGAAAATTTACTATAGGGATCCACAATTTGGGATGAACACTTTGGTTGATGACAAATGAGCCCTAGAGATTGCTGATATGTATAGGGTGCACCTTAGGGTTGACATATACATTAAACACATACTGTCACAACCTGATTACTATAATGGTCCAATTGATGAAGTAGAATCAGAATTGATGGAAGAGGATGAGACTGAAAAAGTACTTGCTGCAATGCTTGAGGAAGTTAATACTGAGGCGAATAATAGTTAGCCTTTGAATGAGACAAGTCCAAGGATAGAAGATGATGATTTGAATGAGAATGAAGGGAATAATAGTGAGCCTTTGAATGAGACTGAGGGGGATAAAGAGACTGAGGGGAATAAAGAGACTGAAGGGAATAATAATGAGCCTTTGAAGGAGACTGATGGTGATGCCAATGATGGTCTTAGCTCTGATGATAGTGAGGATGAAAACTTCAATTATGACAGTGCAATGGAAGTGGGTTTTGATGATGAATCGGATGAGTATGATGATGAGGATGATTTGATTGAATTTGTGAATGACCAAGAGGGGAAGATAAAAAAAAGTAAAAAAAATGTGAGGACAAAAATGATGATCAAGTTGTTAGTGATAATGAAAGACCCTATTTTCAGAGGCTATACATTTGCTTGGCAGCTTGTAAGGAGAGTTTTAAATTATGTAGATATTTCATTGGTCTTGATGATTGTTTTTTAAAATGATTATGTGGAGGTCAAATCTTGTCAGCCATAGGTAGAGATGATCAAATGCTACCAATTGCATTTGTTGTAGTTGAAAGTGAAAATAAAGACAATTGGACATGGTTCTTGGAGCTTCTAATAGATGATCTTGGTGGGAGAGAAAAGTGCCTCACATACACTTATATATCTGATCAAAAGGTATAACTTTGATTTACTTGTGTTATACTTTGTTTTACTTGTGTTATACTTTGTTTTGTATAGGGTTTACTACCTGCATGGATGAGTTGCTACCTCAAGTTGAGCAAAGGTTTTGTGTCAGACATCTCTATATCAATTTCAGAAAAAGATATCCTGGAAAGATGCTGAAGGAAATTATTTGGAAAGCAGCAAAGTCAACTTATTATCAAGCTTGGGAGAGAGAGATATGAAAGTGATGAAGGAGATCAATATGGAGGCATACAAGCACATGATCATCACTCCTCCAAGATACTGAAGTAGGTCATATTTCAAGACACAAAGCAAGTGTGATCCAGTCCTCAATAATATGTCAGAGGCATTCAATAGTGTAATACTAGACTCCAGAGTCAAGCCACTCATAACTATGGTTGAAGAGATAGGGACATATATGATGGAGAGATGGGCAACAAATAGGTTTAGGTTTCAGAACATGGATGATGAGGAAGTCTTGCCAAACATAAGAAAGAAAGTTGAAAAAACAAGCTCTTACACCAACCTCTGGATATGCAGGTAATACATATGACAATATAATATATTTAGTAGATAATGTTATTATAATATAACTAATGATCTAATATTTATTTATAGGATGGATGATGAACATATTTTTGAGGTTAGGCATCTAGAAAACCAAGTTGATAAGTTTAAAGTAGACCTTAAGGTGCATAATAATTCCTGTAGAAGATGTGAGTTGACAGGCATACCTTGTATGCATGCATTGGCAGAAATCAAGAGTAGGAACTACAATATTGATGCCTACATTCCAGATTATTACAGGAAGGCAAGATACATGGAAGTCTATAAATATGTCATTTTTCCAACTAACGGTTATAATCTGTGGGTAAGGACTGAGTATCCAGATGTGCAACCTCCTAAGTATAGGAAGATGCCTAGAAGGCCAAAGAAGAGAAGGAATTTAGAGCATGGTGAACTTGATGGATCATAAAAAAATATGAGAAGGATTGGTTTTAATGTTAAGTGCAGTAGGTGCAAAAAACCAGGTCATAATAAACTGACTTACAAGGACATCACCAATCAGTAGGCATCTCAAGATGGAACTCAGCAGGCATCTCAACAAGTAAGTCAGATAACACAAGGCCAACAAGAAAGTCAGGCAACACAAGGCCAACAAGCAAGTCAGGAAACACAAGGCCAATAAGCAAGTCAGGCAACACAAGGCCAACAAGCAAGTCAGGCAACACAAGGCCAACAAGCATCACAACAGAAATCTAAAGGAAAGGCCAATATATCCTCTTCTACAGGATAATAACAAGCATCCTAGAAAACTTAAGAAAGGCCCAAAAAGTTGTCAATCAGAAGGCCAACTAAGCCTTTTATTCCACAGGCCCAACCACAAGGATAAGTGCAGCCAAGACTGTTGTAGGGCCAACTACAATGAGATCAACACCAACCAAGAGAACATCAAAGAATTGGAAAATTTAGATAGATGTAGGGCTATTACAATAGTATGTTATTATGTTAAGACATGTATGGTATTTTTATAAGACATATGGTATTATGATAAGACATGTATGGTATTCTGTTAGGTTAAGACAAGTTATCACATGTATGCTATTTTGTTATGTTAAGACAAGTTGTGACTTGTGTATTTTGGCTAGCAATCAAATATTATGGTATTTTGTCACATATTATTGTTAACATATTTCTGTTTACATATTTCCTAAAGCATATTTTTGATAACATATTTTTGTACCAAATTGGTATCAGTTGCTTCTGTAACATATTAGTAACAGTTTTATCACATATTGGTATCAGATATTGGTATCAATTGCTTTTGTAACATATTGGTAACATTTTTGTCCCACATTTTTATCACATATTGCTATCAGTTGCTTCATAACATATTTATGTAACATATTGTTAACAAATTTATGTAACATATTTCATAACAAATTAAGTAGATTGATAACAACAAATCTGATACATATTTCTTCATTTAATTGATAACACCAAAATCAGTACATTGATAACACCTTTATAAACAACAGATTCATTACATTGAGTACACATTCATAAACAACACATTTCCTAAAGCATTCTAATAACAACTACAATGAGGCACATGAACAAAATCATATTCCACAATTTTTTCAACTTCAGTAGGTTCTTCAATTCAGTTTCCACATTGCTTATTTATTTCCCATATTCTTCGATAATGACTTGACATTCAGTAACTGTGTTTGAAAGCTTTTATATTCTATCCATCAACACCTGCTCCTTCTCGTCTCCAACATTTTCATAATACCATCCAAAGTACCCACAACTAGCATGCATTGATCCCTATAAAATTCATCTATGTACATCAAATCTTTGCAGCAACAACTGTTATAATAAGAATAAACTGAATTTACATTACACATACCTTAAAATTAGGACAATCCCATAATTTTTTTCCATAGTTCTTAACTGTTATTGCCATTGGAAGCATAACTAAATCCCCACAGTGACAAAATGGTTTACAGCTAGTGCTTGTGTTTACATTCGACCCATGCTTCGAAGATGACATATCAAATGCGCTTTTTTGCTTCATTGCTAGAGAAGAGCTATTCGATTTCATGGTTGAAGCTGGATTTGGTGAAGAAACCCTATATATGTCGTGAATCAATTTGGGGAAGAACCTCTAACAACAAAAACCCTAATCCAAAAGGCCTGAACAATGAAGAAGATGAAATATGCCATGTCACCATGCCACATGCGCAGAAATAAACGTCTGTTTGGGGCACTTGACAGACAGGACCAACGTGGAACCATTTAAAAAATTAAAGGACCTTTTTGACACTTTTTAAATTTAAGGGACCAAATTGGACCCAATGGTAGAATTAAGGGATCAATTTGGGTATTTTGTCATCTTTTTAACTAACTCCATAATCGTAGCCTTTAAATTAGATTCAATCAATGGTTAAATTAACATTTATACTTATAACCATTGGATTGAATCTAATTTAAAGGCTACAATTATTAAGTATGTTAAAAAGACTTACTCTTGGAGTAAGTTGATTCTGACTCCAAGAGTAAGTCTTTTTTAACTTCCTCCATAATCGTAGTCTTTAAAAGTTGATTATATATATATATATATATATATATATATATATATATATATATATATATATATATATATATATATATATATATATATATATATATATATATATATATATATATATATATATATATATATATATATATATATATATAAAATTAAAAATTCTTCGGTTATCGATAAATGTAAATATAATTTAGTCACTAGAAAATAAAAAACGGTTTTTGTGAAGGAATTAAATAGAGTGATTGACCGAGTTTATATTCAAAATTCCTTTAGAAGATATATAGGTTAGTTTGGTTAGACTTAGTCTCCCAATCCAAAATAAGTAAATCATAATAATAGTAATATTATTCTGGACTCTTTCCATTCCACCGTAAATCTACATTCAATCCGACTTAATAAAACCCATACCACCATTACAAATCACTCTGAAAAAAAACCTATACACTACTACCATTAGCATTACAACATGCCATCTTCTTCCACTTCAACCCTTTACAAAAGCTTATTTCAAGAGCTATGCAGGAAGAAATCTGGGATTTTACATATAATCGACACCACAAGATACGGACCACCGTCCCAAAACGAAAACTGCACCTTTTCTTCCTAATCTCGTTATTTTCCTCAAACTCTGATTCTCTCAATACAGCAGTTACTCAAGCTGAGTTGTCTATTCTTTAGTAGATATTTGTAGAGAATTAAGATATTTTATGATATAATATAATGACATACATACTTAGATGCTCAAGTAGTTTTCTTTTAACAATGTTTTGAAAAAAAGATCACCAAGTAAATACTCATGAGATATTTGTTTTCTGAATAAATACTAACTCCTAATTTAGTTCTTAAGAATGTCATTGTTCCTTTTTAGTGTAATTTTTAGTGATGTTTTACTTCATTAATTAGATATGTATTTGACATTTTTTTAAGGATTAAATTGTTACTTTTTAGTAAGCTCTTAAAAATGTTAAATACTGATCTAATTAGTCTCGAAAAGAAGTAAAACATCACTAAAAAATACATTAAAAAGGACCCATGATATTCTTAAGCTCGCATTTTTTCAGAAAATAAATATCCCATGTGTCCTGATATTATTATGAGGAAAATTTTGAGTATATTCGATGAATTAAAACAATTAATCTTTATGTCACGACAGTGTTAAAAAACTACTTGAGTGTCTAATTAAACTAAAACTACTTGAGTGTCTAATTAAACTATACTATGATGTATGTAATTATATTATATCATAAAGTATCTTAATTCTCTACAAATATCTACTAAAGAATAGAAAACCCACCTTGAGAAACTGCTGCATTGAGAGAACAGGATAATCTAGTTTCAGGAAAAGCAGCTAGATTAGGATGAAGATAGAATACATTTTTTTTCTTAAATTGTGTTTTTGCAAGGGCTATTTGAAGAAATATTGGGGCTTGGTGAAGGACAAATTCTATTTTCTGTGGGGGATATTATTCAGTTTTGGCTGAATTGGTGTGCGGGAGTTTGTATACTAACAAATTTGTGGGCGATTTGAATAGATAGAAATAATATAATTTTTAACGATGTTTTTTTTAATAAATATTTACTCAAACTTTAATTGACAAGTTTTTTTTCTTTTATAACTTAAATATAATTAATATAAGGCTTAATTCATCTTTCCATTCCTTAATTTAATTTATTATTTCGTTAATTATATTAATCCATTCCATTAAATTTTGAAAAAAAACGTTAAACTATACATATGTGGCAGTCTACTTGACACTTATATGATTATCTAGCTTTTTGTTTTTGTTTATTATTATTATTATTATTATTATTATTATTATTATTATTATTATTATTAAACATGTTCATCTCTTTCTCAAAACCTATTCCAAAACCCTAGCTACAACCATTATGGGCCAACCAACATAGCTCTTTCTTTCTCTTTCTTAGACCGTTTCCCTCTTTGATTCTAAACCAAAACATAATTTCACAAGGACTTTCTCTCAATCTGCCATCCATTTTCTCTACAGATGATTTTATTCTTTGAATTTGCTCTAAAACAGATTTTATTCTTCAAGAGTTAGTCTTGTTTTTTTTTATATTTTAATTATGCCTAATATGTGGTTAAATATCTAAAAGCTCCAATTTTGTGATAGGGTTTCTTCTTTTTTTGAGTTTAAAGTTGAAGAAAAGAACCGATATCGATGACGTAAATGCAGTGGAGAAAACGATAATGCAAATCGAATCGGAAGACGTGAAGAACTCGAACACTAAAAAAATGGATGGAGTTGAACAAGAATTTAGGGTTTTATTTGTTATCTCTGTGAATGGAAAACAAAATCGGAAGTCAATCTATGAGGAATAATTGCAATGGTGATTGGGAAAATTGAGATAGTGGTAGAAGAAAGAGATCAATTGAAGCTTCAAGATATACTAGAGTTGTTTTTGCAGATCTTTTTTTTCTTTCAATAAGCTAGAAATTCATTAAAAACGAGAACAATAAGTTCTCAAAATCGCTTACAAAAAAAATACGAGGGAAAATCTCGGAAACAAAACAAGAAAAAATTAGATCCAATTAAGCCTTAAACTAAGTAATACAACAGAAATTTGCAAAACTCGTAAAAGCTATAATTGGACCGAGTAATGTTTCCGATATAAGACCACCTCCACAATAAAGCCTTAATGTTTCAAACCGAATCCAACGCATTCCAATTATCATTCCTAAAGATAATTTCATTCCGTAAATTCCATAAATATCGAGTTGTGGCCAACCATAAACAACCTTCTTTTCCTTTCTTCACCCTATTTTGTTTTAAAAAAAGCAAACCAATTAAGAAAACTTTCCTTAATATTATTTGTGCTCCAATTCTCAAAACCAAACCAATCGGCCAACTCTTTCCACACCAACAAAGAGATGCTACAATTCAAAAAAAATATGATCTAAAGAGTCCTCCGCCAAAGAACAAAAAAAAACAACCCACCCCCACCATTCGTGAGCACACAACCACGCTTAACAAGAGCAACCTTTGAAGGAAGTTTATTTAAAAAACATCTCCACCCAAAAGCCTTGATTTTATAAGGAACCATCACTTTCCAAATTTTTGAAAAGGCTATATAAAATTGGTTCCTCGGTCCAAAAGGGATATGAAAAGAATTTAATAAATTAAAAAAAGTTACTCATAGAAATACTTGCAGATCTTCATAGGATTGTCCAGTGTTTTCTGTAAAGATTTTTTGTCCAATTTTATGTAAATTAATTAATTTGATTTATGTAAATTAATTTGTAAATTATATAAATTTGATTTATGTAAATTTGATTTTTAATTTGATTTATTGTAAATTAATTTGTAAATAAATTTGATTTATGTAAATTTGATTTATAATTTGATTTATATAAATTTTATTTTTAATTTGATTTATGTAAATAAATTTGATTTATGTAAATTTTATTTATAATTTGATTTATGTAAATTAATTTGTAAATAAATTTGATTTATGTAAATTTGATTTATATAAATTTGATTTATTGTAAATTAATTTGAATTAATTATTGTAAAATAATTTTATGTAAATTAACTAATAGTTATTGTAAATTAGTTTGTTAATTAATTAATTTTTATAACGATTTAGAATAATTTGGTTTTAAATAATATTTTATTAATTTATTTGATGATTCAACATCCATTTACCTTGTCATAGTGGCAAATGTTAACGACAAAGCACAACAATCAATAGAGTGAACCAAAATTCTTAACGGAAGTAATATTATGGAAATAACATGAAATACTTTGTTTATTATAGGACTGAATCGGCTCAAAATTGTTTTACGGGACTTGGAGACTAATTATGTCTTAATATAACACATTGTTTTGATAAATATATTCAATATGTATATGTAATATTTTTTTTTATTCATCGAATTTTAAGAGATAAATAAAAGTTGTTACATTTGTTATTTTTTAGACGAATATTTACTCAGACTTTATATGAAAAGTTTTTTTAATGTTTTTTTATAACTTATATATAATTAATATACATGTTGTTTTGATAAATATATTCAATATGTATGTGTAATTGATCTATTTTTTTTATTCAAGCGAAATATTTTAAGAGATAACAAATTAAAATATAAAACAAAAAACAAAAATATTAGAAACTACATTAATATTAAATTAATTATGTCAATGACAATTTTGGTCTCCATTTATGGTCGTTGTGGATTTTTAGAAACCACATTCTTTTTACGAATTTGGGTTGGAATGCATATATTATTTGGAAAATTAAGTTTTTTATTTGGATGTGGTTATTTATAGGTGAAATTACTCACTCCCATTGTAATTTGTACGAATCTAACAAAGCTCCTTTGTTATATTTGACTTAGTTTTAATTGGTAGATAATTTTCACATTTTTGTCTAGTTTCATCTTGTCTTCGTTTGTAACCAGGTTCGAGTGCCCTTTGTACTCCTTAAATGAATTTCTTGCTTACAAAAACAAATACAGGATCACCTGAAATCGGTCACAATATCTGCCATTGAAGCAATCTCGAGTTCAGTTTCTAAATATCGATCGCTAATTTCATCACAAATGGTTAGTGACTAGTAATTTTTTCATAGAATTTTTTTTATCACATTTTCGGTCGCTAAACTGTATAATGTGACCGATTTTTAAAATTTTCTAATATCTAATATGGTCACTAAACTTTATTATTTTAGAATAGCTACATGCGTTGGGTTCTCCGTTGGGGCTTGATGACTATAGACCCATTTGTCTTGTTAGTTGCTTGTATAAGGTTTTAGCAAAGCTCTTAGAGGCTAGGCTCAAGGTAGTGTTGCATTCCTTAATTTCTAAATGTCAAAGTGCTTTCGTGCCGGGAAGACAACTTTTAGATGGCGTTTTGATGTTGGTGGATCTTGCTTGTAAAGAGGAGAAAGTGGTTACGCTTTTCAAGGTGGATTTTGAGAAAGCTTATGACAAGGTGAGTTGGAATTTTCTTCGATTTATGATGTGAAAGATAGGATTTGGTTCTAGGTGGCTTCTATGGATGAAGGCTTTGATTTTCTCTAGTAAAATGTATGTTTTTGTGAACGGAAGTCCTACTAAAGAATTTGTGGTGGAAAGAGGTTTGAGGCAAGGAGATCCGTTATTGTCTTTCCTTTTTGTTTTGATAATTGAAGGGTTACCCATGATGGTTAGAAGAGCGATTGATAATGGAGATTTTGTGGGCATTAACGTGAATCATGGATGTTTTATTGATATTCTTCAATTTGTGGATGAAACTCTATTGGTGGGGGATTGTAGTTGGAATCATCTTTGGGCCATAAAGGCGGTGCTTAGAGGTTTCGATTTGGTTTTGGGGCTTAATATTAATTTTCATAAAAGTAAGTTAATTGGGATTAATGCTCCTCCCTCGTTTCTTGAAGCGGTGGCGTTATTTTTGTCATGTAGGACGGAATCGAAAAAGTTTACTTTCCTTGGGATTCCTATTGGTTCGAATCGTAAAAGAATAGTAAATTGGAGTCCTCTTTTATCCAAGTTTAAGAAGCGGTTGTCTTCATGGCATGGTAGGTTTCTAAGTCTTGGAGGTAGGATTACTCTTCTTAAATCAGTTTTAGGAAGTCTCCCAATTTTCTATCTTTCTTTTTACAAGGCTCTGGTGAAGGTTTGGAGGGAGATTAATAAAGTTCAAAGTGGATTTCTTTGGGGGAGTTCTAATGACAAGAGGAGGATTCATTGGGTAAAATGGGAATCGCTTTGTTATCCTTTTGATAAAGGGGGGCTAAATTTCAAAGACATTCAAGACTTCAACATTAGCCTTCTTCACAAATGGAGGTGGAGGATTATGGAAGGAGCCGACGAATTATGGTTTAAAGTTTTAAGAGCAAGATATGGTCATATTAGCTTACATGTTTCGGGGGGAGAATTTCAAGGATCGAGATGGGAATCTTATTCTTCTTGGTGGAGCGATTTGATATCCATATCTAGAAACAAAGGGGAATATGTTTTCATGGATAATTGCAAGTACATTATTGGAAATGGGTTTCATATTCCTTTTTGGAGGGTAACTTGGTTGGGAGATATATGTTTGAGGATGCGGTTCCCGACTCTTTTCACACTATCTTCTCTTGAATAAGTGTCGGTAGCGACTATGAGGGGATGGAAGGATGGAGAGTGGCGGTGGGGAGACTTCGGTTTTGCTAACATTTTTTTGTTTCTTGCAGGTACATTTAGCCCTCATGCTATTACTGTTACACCGACACTTATTCAGGTGATAAATTCTAATAATTTAGGAGAGGTTACGGAGGTTACTCCTAGAGTTATCGCGTAGGAGACGTATATTGCCGACTCTGTTATCAATCTAGATCATGACGCTTTACCTGTTACACTGCTAGCAGATTTATTGCCTCTTTCTTATGATCTGGTTTCGCAGGGTCGGGATTTTGGTGCAGTATCTGGTATAGTAGTTTTCCCCGCAGGTTCTAGGGGCTATGACGAGGATCAAAATCAACAACAAATTTCGTTTGATCTCGCGGAATCTACTGAAGCAAGCAGGCACGGGTCTGATTTGCGAGACGAGGGGCATACGCAATCACAAAATCCCTCGGTTCAGCAGGTAGTAGATTTTTTGGAGCGGGCGACAATAGAATATAAGGAATTTAGCAGTCTTTTATCTGATGTAGCGCCAAATCAGTTTGATGAAGATCGACTCAAGTGGACTTTGGAGGACGGTTCGACATTCACCGTTAGATTCTTTTATCGGAAGATTTTCCATAATAGAATTCCTTTTGGGCCGGAGAATAGAGGTAATAAAGCGTTCAATTTGATTTGGAAGACGAAAACACTGATGAAAATTAAAGTCTTCAAGTGGAGTGCCTAGTTAATAGATTTCCAACTAAAGATCTTCTAACTTTTAGAGGTATATCACTCTCGTTTAATGACTCTAAGTGTGTTTTTTGTAATAATCATTTGGAATCGTTGAATCATATTTTTTGGGATTGTACAATAGCTTCTACGGTTTGGTCCGAAGTGGCATATTGGTTGGGGATTATAGTTGTTGATGATATTGGGTGTAAGGAGGCTTTTTTGTTTTGGCATTACGCTTGCAAACGAAAGATGATTAAGGAGGGAATAGTAGATTTTGTTTGGTTGACTATTGGTTGGAGTATTTGGTCTATTAGGAATGACATTATCTTCAACAAAGCTATGTGGAACGTCATTGATATTGTTTGGAAAGTTAAATTCTTTATGTGAAAATGGTCGTTTATAGGAAAAATTACTCAACCCAATTGTAGTTTATATGAGTTCGACAAAGATCCAATATTGTACTTGTCTTAGGATTACAATTGGTAGTTATTTTTTTCATTTTTTATCGGACGAGTCCCGTTATTTTTATATCAAGAGTGAGTATACTTTGTCCTCAGTTTTAATATATTTCTTGCTTTAAAAAAACAAAAACTACCCACCTAAATATTTTGTGTGTCTATATAGTTGGTGTAAAGTGCATTAATTATAGAAATGATTTTTAACTAAAATAGTTTAATTGAATATTTCTTTTAGTTGTTGTTCTATTTGATGAAAAAATATATTCATGTCCATTCAAATTTTGTGTATGAGGTAATAGTAAATAAACATCTACATGTACCGCAAGTATCATATGATTTTTGTGTGAGGGAGGAAGTTAGACGAAAGAAGGACTTAATCTATTGTAAGAAGATTTTCTATCATCATATGCTTTGTCATAAATCATAATCAGGTTACACACCCACAAAGTAGTAAATTGTACTAACTATAAACTTGAGGTGATTCAGCATAATATTCAGTAGAAAACATACACTTGTTAGAAAAAAGGACGCACTCACACCTTAATGGCAAAAATTTTGAGCAAAGAAAAATCAACCACCATGCGTCATGAAAAACCACCAAACTTAAGCGGTACACTCAATCAAAGGTTTTAATAACTTGTGTCGTAGCTCGGCCCGTAGGGGTTGTCAAATATCACATTCAAAGTAAAATGCATCAAAAGCACTAACTATGAGTTCGAATAAGAAAGTGTCAAAACATTTAATTATTGAAGTGTCAAATTAGTTGCTTTACACATATTTTGACTTGGGTCTATTTTAATAGGGTGTTTCTTGCAAAGTGGCTGTGGAGATTCTCTTGCGTCGGTAACGAATTATAAAGGTCTTTGCTTGTAGCGAGATACGGTAACTTGAGTATTAAAGTGAAGCTATACCTAGAGATTGGAAGTTTGAGGTCTGGTTCTTTATGGATAAAGAATATACTTTCCAATTCTTATTCGATTGATAACGAGAAGTTTCATAATTTTGTGGTAAGTTCTGAGGGACACAGAGAAAATACAGCTTTTTGGCAATCAAATTGGATAGCAAATTAGCCTTTGAAAAACTTATTCCCGCTGGTTTTTCAGGAGTGTAGCTCTAAGGTATGTTCTGTTGGTGAAATGGGATTGTGGGCCGAAGGTGTTTGGTGCTGGAAATTAACTTATACAGTTGCAGTAAATGACAACATAATGGAAGATCAAGTTCATGATATTTTGTAGTTGCTGGAAACTGCTTCCCCTCCACAAAATTCGAGTGATGTTTGGTCTTGGGTGGTGAACGATTCGTTAGGTTTCTCATTGAGATCATAATATGGCATTATCGGTACTCATGGTGGTGCAAATTATGTTGATAATAATACTACATCAATTTTATCTTCGGTATGGAAGTCTTGCATCCCTATGAAAATTTAAGTCTTCTCTTGGAGGTTTGTTATCGATAGGCTCCCTATGAAAATGAATTTAGTTAAAAGGAATATCATTGAAAACGTCCACGAGAAGGTTTGTATGTTCTGTTTTCTGTCTGACGAGGATGCCAATTGTAACGCCCCGATTCGATTATTTCCCAATTTTGTTGAGTCTTTTATTTTATTTGAATGATAATTGTCTTATTTGTGAAATTGACATGATAATGTGATATGTTGGTATGATATGTGATTTTACCGTTTTGTGAATTTTCAGGTAAAAACTAGATTGGAGGGTATTTTAGACATTTTCTAATTAATAATAAATTAGAAATTTTGTAGAATTATTTTGAGAGAAAATGATATTTGGTGGAAAAGAGAAGAAAATGAGTTAAGTGTAGAAATAGTTAGTAAGGGTTATAAGAGAGAAGAATAGAAAGATAAGAAAGAAAAAGATATAAGTTGTGAGAAAGAGAAAGAAAAGAGAGAATAGAAAGAAATAGAGGAGAAAGAAAAGGAAGAGAAGAGAAGAGAAAAGTGGAGAAAAGAGGAAAAACTTGGATTTCTTCAAGATTGCTCCGCGGAATCGAAATAATCGGGTAAGGGTGATAAACATTGTTATCTTAATCTTGTATATGATTATGTGTAACACCCCAAATTTGCCCTCTTCTTTTTTAAGCATCATTACCATATCATATTCATCATAAGCATATCATATTCTTGGCATCTTAGCATGGAAATATGAGGCATAGCATTCTCATGACCTATCATTAGGCATATGATCATCTGTGGAGGGATTTGAAGTACCACAAGCTATAACAAGGGGTCCAGTGGATTTTCTCAAGTCCTATGAGGGGTCTACATTGCATTCACAAGCTTAAGATCATTCACAAAAGCCCAGGAGGTTGGAGGATCATCAGGGAATTCAGGCTAGGGCAAGCTCCTACACAATGATCCCAAATTAGGGTTTGAGTTTCAAGCATGAAAACTTTATGACTTTGGCCATTTCATTGGGAAAAAGTCTCTCATATGTTAATAGGATCCTAGGGTTGAAATTTGGTGAGAAAATTCCTTGTGGAAGTCAGGTATTTCTTCAGTTGCTTGTAAATGAAGAAATTGGTCAACTGTGCATTCTAAAAGTCAACTGTGAAATTTCAAAGGGTACAACCCTATTTTTAAAGTCAAGGGATGTTCTTATAACATTATAATAGGTTTGGCAAGATCAAAGATCAAGAATCAAGAGGTTTTGAGGTGTTTTGCATTTTTGGCATATGATTGGTCATGAAATCTTCCATTTTTAGTAACCTTTTGCCCTAACTTTCAAGTGTACATAACTTGGTGAAAAAAGCTTCAAATGGATTGCCACCAAACATGAAAATTGAAGATTAAAGCCTCCCATTTTTGAAAAGTACAAGTACTTTTTCATAGCCCTCATGGTTTGAGAGATATGCCCTTCGAAAATTTCTTGAAATCTAGGGCATGACATGAATTTCAAGCCTTCCACAAATGCAAAATCTCATTTAACTTGTTTCCAAGTGGTGTTATGGACAAAATAATGTCATAGTATTTCAAGGCAAGTCATGATAAGGTTTTTTTCCCAAGGAAACACACAAATTCGTGCATGAGAGGTGGTGTATTCCATAAGTTACAAAATTGCATGATCACTCAAAATGCATGACCCTCACATCCAAGGGCCAGGATACTTCCTGTTTTGAATCAAGGGCTGGATTATGATTGAACATGTGCAAGGAAAGAGAGGATAGAACTAATGTTTCATGACTTCACACCAATCTTGCATTTTTTTCAAAATCATCCTCACACTCTCTTCTCACGTGCACTTTTCTTCATTTTCTCAGCATTGAACATTGGCATGATATAAAACAGAATCAGGGTTTTCATTTGCTCAGAATCATCACAATTTCATCAATCTCAAGTTTTTTCTCATTCTGCATTTCTCTTCGAATCCACCCTCCCTTGCACATGCTTTCTGTTTTAAATTATAATCTGAATTAATCCTTATGTTTCTCACCTCACCATAATGCTGTGCACTCTCACTCCCTGACCAATCATTGCGCATACTTATTTAAATGAATGACTTGATCTTGTGCGTCCATCTGATCCATTGGTTTTTCCATTTTTCCTGATTTTATGAATATCCATTATAATTATTGTGAGATGCGCTGAGACCTAGTGAGCCTTGCTATCCACCCCCCTTGCGTGGAAGCCCAATTGATTTAACTGGAATTTCTTGCTGAATACACCCCTGGCCTAATTTCTTTATTTTATTTCTTTTTTTATTTTCATTTTATTTTCAGTTTACCTTTCAATTTTTAAAATAGTTTTAGGTCTTCAAAAATTATAAAAACATTCATGAAAGGTCCTTTGAGTTTTCTCTAATTTTTGGTATTTTTATTTTTCATTTATTTTTAATTGCCACGTGTAAATTAATTGTTTCTTTTAATTAATTGGTTTTATTTCATTTTGAAGCATGCTGACTTGTTCATTTTCTATCTTGATCATTATTTTGAATTTTTAAGTGATTCGTTTTGCTCTGGATTCATGATGAGGTGTAGTTTATTGGTGATTTTTGTTCTGATTTTTAGAATTTTGTTTAATTGATTTTGGTCTCTAACTTGTGCATGAAGCCTTCTAACCCTAATGCATGTTTGAACCCTCATTTGACTTGCTTAGCTTCTGATTCTCATTCCCTCCTTTTGGCATGTTGATATGGTATAATTGAAGATCATTTGTGCAAGTTTGTGGAATTTTTGGATGATCACTTGAATTGATTTAAATTTTGATTCTTCACTTGTCCCTTTTTGTTTCTTTTGGATCATTTGTTCTCTCCTTAGCTTATAAGGGCACTTGTGCCATCTTCTTCAAGTTGTTTAGGGCCATCTTAGGTTGTTAGTACCCCTCTGGTCTTGAGTTTTGGTTTGTACCTTGAGAAGTTTGTGTTTGGTTGCTCTTGAAGTTCTCCCACACTTATGCATGCTCACCTCACTTCCTTTGCTTATTTCTTCTCATGATGTGAATGTTTGACTATGTGCACTTCTTCTCTCCATCTTGCATGTTCCTTAGGCACTTTTCTAACATGTTAGGGTTCTGGTCTTGAACTTTGAGGTTTTTCTTTGACTATTTTGTTTTGTATCTTCTCATGTTCACTTTGTTTTGTCATAGTGGTTCCTATTGCTTCATGTTGAGTTGTGTGGTTCTTTTCTCATTCTTATGCTTTAAGTTTGCACATGGCATTTGTGTTTATGACTTCACTTCTGATTGTGTGACTTGGGTTTGACATTATGTTCATTTTGTATTGCACTTATGCTTGTGTCACTAACCATTTCAGGGGCTTTGGTAAGTGAGAGGTGCGGATGTGATTCCCACATCTCCAAATCTTATCTCTTCTCTTTTATTCATTATTACTCTTATTTGTGATTGTTGGGCTTAGGCCTTACTTCCTCCCTCTTCTATTCTTCTTTCTTCTCCTTCTCTTCTTCTTTCTTTCTTCTTTAGGATAGTAAACCTCACTAACCTAGGATTACCTTTGCATGATAACTTTAGGATTCATTAGTCCCCCATTAGACTTTTACCTTTGTGATCCTCTGGTTCCTCTTCTCTTCTCATCTCAAAACCCTAAAGAAGACACTTAATAAAGAATGAAGTTATATCTTGAGCAATAGCCTTATCCCATGAGACACTTGTAGTCTTCCCATCTTGGGATAGTACAAGCTTGTCTTGTGATGTACAAGTCTGATCAGGATATCATCTTCACCAAGAAAATCATAAAAAACACTTCTTCATTGTAAATACAAAAAAACACTTAATAAGTTAATGAGTTAGTGAGCTTAAGCCCTAATCTCTGGATTCAAGTTTTGGGGATCTTCTCCTTACTTGAGTGTGCTTGTTCTATTATTCCATCTTGGAATGTAGTGACAAGTGCACATTCCATAGAAAAGAGCTTGAATTCACTTCCTTGTTACACACTCCTAAAAGCTTCTAAAAAACACAAACAAACAATAAACGCCTTTCCTTCGGGAATTCTTTTCTCATCTCCTTCGCTCTATACGCGAACTTGCTCCTACTTGTCACTTTGCAAGACGGTTACGCACTCGTTGTTCGAGCCTGCAACACTTGAGCATTGACATAGGCAGTTCAAGCCTTAATTCACAAGCAATCTTTTCCACCCCTAGTTAGGGGAACTACGGCGACTCTGATCCTCATTGTCCAGATGAGGTTCGTAGGCAGCGGGGTAGGGCCCGTTCGAGCACAATCTTTATTTTCCCTACATTTTTCCTTTTCATTTCTTTTTTTCAGTTCCATTTTCGTTTATTTTATCCACTTTAGTTCCTTTTCGTCGCAACAACTTTCATTTCTTCAACCTTTGAAACAATTTCTTTGCAAGCGTGGATCCTGTCGGGTACGGCGGACGATCTGGGGTGCTAATACCTTCCCAGGTCGTAACCGACTCCCGAACTCAGTTTCTTTGGTTCGCAGGACCTTTGTCCTTCCTTTTCTTTTCTTCTGGTTTGTGCAGCATTACCATTCCCTTTCCTTCGGGATAAAAATTCCTGGCTGGCGACTCTAACCTCTTTCCGCGCCACTTTCGCGTTTGTACCAGGATGGAAATCCGGGGAGCGACAGCTGGCGACTCTGCTGGGGAATTCCTAACCAGAGCATCTCTGGTTCCCCTGTGAGTCTCTCCTAGTGCTTGTTTGTTTCTGTTTCTTTGGGTGTTGATTGCTTGATGTTATGTGTTGTATTTTACTGTTGTTTATTTATAGTTTATTTACAGCTTTATTTACAGTTTCAATATTTATTTTCTGCATCATATTATATATTGGACTGTCTGGACTGGATCTTCTGTTTGGTGGGTTTGGGTGATACTGTTTCTGAGAGATGAGCTCATTACCACAGCTCGAGTGCACCTTAGGACTTAGAGTGGTTCCACTTTGGCCTCATGAGATATTGTCATGAGGGTAGTAGTGAGTTCCATGCCCAGATTTGCGACCGTCTTGGAAATGTCTTGATTTGGGGATCTTCCTCTCTCATTTCATAACCTTGACAGTTATGTGCAGCTGGGGAACGATCATTGAGAACCTTGTGGAAACATCCCTCTCTAGTGATGACAATGGAAGACCACATTTTGTGGCAAACCCATTCGCATCCGAGGGCCCACTTGGGACTTGCATAGGATGACCTTGTTTTCCCGGACTCAGCTGAGGCCTCCCTGCGTAGTATATAATACCAAACTGATTCCCTGATTTGGTCATGAGCCATTTCTCGGAAATGGTGAAAGTATTATTGCTATTCGGCTTTGAGAGTCTGTGATGTCTGACCCGGAGCACACCAGTGAGATTGGGAGGGGTTTACAGGTTTGCAGGAACCCTTGGCCTCTACATACCCTCATTATCAGTGGTCCTTGTTGAGATTTGGTCCTTATGGTTCTGGTTTTCTTGGTGTTATGGTTATGAGAATCTCTATCAGAGGGTTGTGGCTTAGAGGATCTTGGTTTTCAGTTGATCAAAGGGTCCTTATATTTAGTGTCCAGTATCCAGATGGTCCTAGATTGATCATATGCTTGCATTGCATTTGCATTGCATCATACTTGCATTAACTGTTTATGTTTCCATTTTTCAGGTTATTGTTCACATCTAGCACCCAGTTCTGGTAAATATAAGCTTTCCAGATGGCAGAAGTCAAGAGAATTACAAGGAAAAAGAATGTTCACTATACCTTTCTTCAACCAGAAGTCGGGAGTGTTCAGAAATTAGCAGGGCTGATGAATGACGAAGTCTTGGGGAATTTCAGAAAGAGGTATGGCCAGATATTGAAGTACATGGACAAACCTACTGCAGACCAGAAGGATAGATTACACACATTGCTTCAGTTTTATGATCCCCTGCTGCGGTGTTTCGTGTTTCCAGATTACATCTTGGCTCCTATCTTGGAGGAGATTTCCAGCATTTTGGGTATTCTCGTCAGAGATACTTTGCCTTATTATGGGTCTGAGGTGGTTCTTAAGGAAGAAGACATAGCCAAAGTCTGTCGTTTACCAGTGGCTAAAGTCAAGAAGGCCTTGAAGAACAGTGAAGGAAAAGGACTCCCTTGGAATGTGCTTATACCAGAGGCTGAAGAATATGCCAAAGAGGGTAAATGGGGAGATTTTGGTGCTGTGCTGGCTTTAATGGTGTATGGGTCTAGCCTTTTCCCGGGAGAAAAAGAGTTTGTGAGCTTGGAAGTGATCTCCATATTTGCTAAAGGCAATCCTGTGCCAACTCTGTTGGGAGATTTCTACTACAATGTTCACTACCGTAATGAGAAAGGAAGAGGTGGACCAGTGGGCTGTTGTGCTTCATTGTTTGCTGAGTGGTTTGCTAGGCAATTGCCAAAGTCAGGCTCTTTTAAGGAGATGAGAGATGAATGGAGATGGTCTAGGAGACTGATGGGACTAACTTCTGAGGATATAGCTTGGGGATATGATAGAGATCTGCTGGGAAAAGAGTTGTTGGTCAGTTGTGGAAGATTTGCTGGAGTGCCTTTGCTAGGAAGGAAGGGTGTGGTCAGCTATCATCCAACATTAGCCAGGAAGCAATTTGGCTATCCTCTGAGAGATCCACCAAATATGGAAGAGTTTGTTGAGTCTTTGTATTTTCCTGTGGAGGGAAAAAAAGAGTTAGTTATACAAGCATCTCAGGCTTGGGCTCACAGGGTGCGGAGAGGTAAGAAGGACTTTGGTAGAGTAGATCCCAAGACATATCCTCCTTTTGCTACATGGTTGCAAAAACGTGTAGAGGAAGTTTTCATGCCATTCTCAGTAGAAGCTCCATTATATCCTAAAGAAGTGCCATGTCAGAGTACTGTCTCCCTTGAAGAATATAAGAAACTGGAAGCTCAGTTGCACGAAGTCCGAGTAGAGAATGTTGAAATGGTTAACTTGTACCATCTTGCCAACCGGGCCAAAAATGAAGCAGAGGGAAAGCTATAAAAGATGCAAGCCTCCTTGGAAGCTAAAGAGAAAGAGTTTGTTGGAAGGGAAGCTCACTTTCAGAGGTTGGGTCTGATGGAGGCAAAAAGAGAAGCGGAGCGCAAAAAGACTTTGAAGACTCTTAAAGAAGCTCGTCAGTCCATTGTTTGGTTGCAAGGCTAAATGGAACAGGAGCAGAAGAAGTATAAAGAAAAAGAAGAGTTTTTCGAGGTACAAATGGCCTTCAAGAAAGAAGAGGTGGAACAGGTTCATAACATACGAAGGGAAAAGACCCAACAGTTGGCATAGAGTCAGATTGCTTTGGAGGAGGCACTGAAGGAGATTGAAGAGCTCAAGCTGAGAGCTGGTGTGAAGAAGAACAAAACAAAGGTGGCTTCAGAAGAACCTGGGTCTTTAATCTAGTTTTATTTATTATTGTTCATACTACCTACAGGCGTGTTGTAGGAGTCTTACTTTATCTTTCGTTTTTTTCATGTATTAACTTGTAACCCTTCGGGGAAATTTTGTTTGTGCTCTAACTTTTGGCCGGCAGTGGGTTATCCATGTTATGCGGTGTTAATATGAAAATTACCGTTTCTGAATATGCAAATCTTGTTTGTCTGATACTGCTAAGATCTGAACACTCTTCAAAAGGGAAGTTTGAAAATTAATACTCAAAGTGGCTATCTGGAGCAAATACCAGAACTGGGGCATACGAATGCCTAAACTTGGAAACATGAGCAGTTACATTGCATGCATATAACATGTTTGTTTATTTTGCAGGTAGTTCTTCAGTTTCTAACGTTTATGTCGTTTCAGGCACTATAGCTCCCAGGAAGGTTCGAGAACAGCCGATCGTACACAAATATCCCACAAGAGTCAACAGAGAAAGAGTCATGGATCAAATGCAGGCTGATTTAGCTGAATTGAGGTTGAGAATGGACAATTTTATGATCCTTATGGAAGGGATGGGTCAGAATCAAGAACGTTTGTGTGAGTTGGTAGAAAATAACCAAGCCAGGAACAACGGGGCTGCTGATGGAGGTAATCGTAACGGTGCGGGCACCCGTCAAGTTGAGATCCCTATGGCACAGCCAGGGGTCACCATTATCAATGATGGACTGAACAATGTACAGATGGATGGTCAAGACGAACAGTTTACTCTGCTGGACGAAACGGAAGGCCAAGGGGCTGAAATGAACAGAAAGTTTGAAGAGATGGCTGAGCAGATCAGGGCCATTCAATCTCAGAGCTGCTTGGGGTTCGACATTACTGACTTGGGCTTGGTTCCAGGGGTTAGAATCCCTTACAAATTCAAGGTCCCGACTTTCGAGAAGTACAAAGGCACATCGTGTCCAAAGACTCACCTCTAGTCCTTTGTGGGAAGGATTGCTGCCCATACTGAAGATGAGAAGCTATGGATGTACTATTTCCAGGATAGCCTGGTGGGAGCTTCCTTGGAATGGTATATGAAGCTAAGTAGGGTCAACATTAAGAGCTGGAAGGACTTGGCAGAGGCGTTCGTGAAGCAATACCTGTACAATTTGGACATGGCTCCAAATCGCACTCAACTGCAGAGCATGTCTCAAAATGCTAAGGAGGGGTTTAAAGAGTATGCTCAAAGGTAGCGTCAGCTTGCTGCCAGAGTACAACCACCATTTCTGGAGAATGAGATGGCTGATATGTTCATGGGAACATTGCAAGGGGTGTTTATCGAAAGGTTGGCGTCCTGTTCAGCAACCAAGTTCAATGATATAGTAATAGCTGGAGAAAGGGTCGAGACTCTGTTAAAGATGGGGAAGATTCAGGATACCGGTGCGAGCAGCTCGAGTGGCGTAAGAAAAGCTTTCAATGGACCCCCGAGAAGAAGGGAAGGTGAAACCAATGCTATGTATGGCCGGGGACGGGGCCGAGGATATAGAAGATCATATGAGCAAGTAGCAGCTGTCACTATCCCTTCCAGTCCTGTGGAGCAGGTATAGACTCAGCAACAACAGCAACAACCACAACGTAACAATTATCAACAAAGACCCTATCAGCCGAGACAAGCTCGTCCAGATAATAGGGTGCTTGAAGCAATTCCCATGACATACACTGCATTGCTGCAGAGATTGCTAGACCTGAGCTTGATACAACTAAGGACATTAGCACCACCACCACCTGGAGAGCTTCCAGTGGGGTACGATGCCAATGCTAGATGCACATTCCATTCAGGGGAACCCGGGCACTCGACTGAGAAGTGCAGGGCGCTACAGCATAAAGTTCAAGATTTGATCGACTCCAAGGCGATTAACTTCGCACCAGCGCCTAATGTTACTTCAAACCCTATTCCAAACCATGGAGGGGCTAGAATAAATGCTGTTGACGGAGGTGAGAAGTTAAGTCTGATTCTGAGCATAGAACAAGTGAAGACTCCACTGCGGGTGGTGAAGGAGAGGCTGTTAAAAGGATAAGTGTTTCCGGGATACGGTTCTGAGTGTGAAAAGTGTTTGAATTCAGTGAACGGTTGTGAAGACCTGAAGGTGGGGTTGCAGAATCTGATTGATGAAGGGTCATTGCAGTTTGATAAAGTTGATAATGGAGATGATTGTGTATCCACTATAACCATCTACTATGATCCATCTAAAATGCCTGCTAGAAGAGAACCTGTGACCATTTATGCTCCTAAAGTCAGTCCTGTTACTATTACCGTTCCTGGGCCTGTTCCTTATACTGATGATAAAGCCATCCCATGGCATTACGGCTCAGATGTGTATGTGGAAGGACAGAAGGTCGAGAGTAAGTCAGTAGCAATTGACCTGACTGTAGTGAACTTCGGAGGGGTTGGTGGTTTTACGAGAAATGGTCGTCTTTATGCTCCCTCAGTTATGAGAGGAGATCCCGAGGTTGAGGCTGCGTCAAAGGCTAAAGGAAAGCAAACAGCGACTGAAGAAACGACAACTCCTGCTGCTGGACAGGGTACCTTTGAGAAGGAAGTGGAGGAATTTATGCGAATAATAAAGAAGAGTGATTACAAGGTAGTTGAACAGTTGAACCAGACGCCGTCCAAAATATCAATTATGTATTTGCTAATGTGTTCTCCAGCACACAGAGAAGCCTTGCTGAAAGTGTTGCAGATGGCATACGTTCCTCAAGAGATAACTGTTAATCAAATGGAAGTTGTAGTGGGCAGTGTGAATGCAAGCCACAAATTGGGCTTCACAGATAGAGACCTTACATCAGAGGGCCATAACCACAACAAAGCACTGCATATTACTATGGAGTGTAAGGGTGTTGTTTTGTCACATGTCCTGGTTGACACAGGCTCTTCTCTTAATGTGCTCCCGAAGAAAGCCTTAATGAAGTTAAATGTCGATGGCATCGTCTTGCGACCCAGTGATTTGATAGTAAAAGCTTTTGATGGGTTCAGGAGGTCTGTGTTCGGAGAAGTTGAGTTACCTATGAAAATAGGGTCTCAAGTATTCAAGAGCACATTCTACGTCATGGATATTCAGCCCGCGTACAGTTGCTTGCTGGGACGTCCATGGATTCATGTTGCAGGAGCAGTAACTTCCACTTTGCATCAAAAGCTAAAATACGTGGTTGATGGCCAAGTAATCACTGTGTGCAGAGAGGAAGATATCTTTGTGAGCCACTTATCAACTTTCAAATATGTGGAGATGGAAGGAGAGATCCATGAGACGCTGTGTCAGGCCTTTGAAGCGGTTAATGGCAGTATTTTGATTCCAGTAGAGAGGAACAATGAGAAAGAGGGTACCTCCATTCACTCCTACAAGCAGGCTAAGGAAGTGGTTCAGTCGGGAAGCGCCCAGGGCTGGGGCAAGTTGCTAGAATTAGAGAAGAAAGATGACAAGTTTGGGCTTGGTTATCAACCTGACGGGTCCAACTGGCCTCCGAGTGGTAAAGCTATTACTTTCACAAGCGCTGGGATGCTCGACCGCAACCATATCTGTGCAACAAGCGAAGAAGAAGACAATGATGGTGACTGGGACAACTGGATTCACCCGTGTGCACCCGAAGAGGAGCTCAAGAACTGGTTTTCTGAAGACATCGTCCAAGTTACCTGGCAACCAAAGTAATTTACTTATTTCCTTTTTATCATACTGCATTGTCAATCCTGCACTCTGCCCAAGGTGCACAGATCCATTTGTAGGGCCACCATGCTTTGAATGCATTTTTATTTTTCCATGAAATAAAGGACATTTTTCAAGCAAAAATTGTGTTCTCTTCCTTTCGTTTTAAATTTTTCACAAAAAAAAAATAATAAAAATGACAATGTGTTTTTCCTTTTTGTTTGTGTGTTTGCATCTCTTTCGAAAATAAACAGATTCTGAAATAAGCACATCGTCTGTGCAGTGTTGATCATCCGGATTCTAGTGATAACGTTCCTGCTATGACCACGCATGACTTTGACAATCCTATCTACCACGCTGATGAAGGGGTTGAGGAAGACTGTGAACTCCCCGAAGAATTGGTCAGGTTGTTGAAGCAAGAGGAAAGGGTTATTCAGCCTCATCAGGAAGAAATAAAGATCATCAACATCAGGACATAAGAGTCAAAGAAAGAGATAAATATTGGGGCCAGTCTGCAGGCCGAAGTAAAGAAAGACTTGATTGGTATGCTGCGTGAATATGTGGATATCTTCGCCTGGTCGTATCAAGATATGCCAGGACTAGATACTGACATTGTTGTGCATAAGCTACCATTGAGAGAGGACTGTCCTCTTGTGAAGCAAAAGTTGAGAAGAACTCATCCTGACATGGCGATGAAGATCAAGGAGGAGGTTCAGAAGCAGTGGGATGCCAGATTCCTTGCCGTAACTAGTTATCCACCTTGGGTAGCTAACATTGTTCCCGTACCAAAGAAGGACGGCAAAGTCCGGATGTGCGTTGATTACCGGGATCTAAATAGAGCAAGTCCAAAAGATGACTTTCCATTACCTCACATTGATGTGCTGGTAGATAACACCGCTCAGTTCTCGGTATTTTCCTTCATGGATGGCTTCTCCGGGTATAATCAGATCAAGATGGCACCGGAAGACATGGAGAAAACAACATTCATTACCCCGTGGGGTACATTCTGCTACAAGGTGATGCCCTTTGGTTTGAAGAACGCCGGGGAAACATATCAGCGGGCTATGGTCACATTGTTCCATGACATGATACACAAGGAGATAGAGTTCTATGTGGACGATATGATTGCCAAGTCCCGAGACAAAGAAGAGCATCTGGTCAATCTCAAGAAGCTGTTTGATAGACTGATAAACTATAAGCTGAGGTTGAATCCAAACAAATGTACTTTCGGAGTGCATTCCGGAAAATTGCTGAGTTTCATTGTTAGTCAGAAAGGAATTGAGGTGGATCCTGCAAAAGTAAAAGCCATACAAGATATGCCTACACCGAAAACAGAAAAAGAAGTGCGTGGGTTTTTAGGGAGATTGAACTACATTTCACGGTTCATATCTAATCTAACGGCCACGTGCGAGCCAATATTCAAATTGCTAAGAAATGAGCAAACGGTCAGGTGGAATGAGGACTGTTAAAGAGCCTTTGAAAAGATAAAAGAATATTTGCAGACACCTCCGATTCTAATGCCTCAAGTTCCAGGACGGCCGCTTATCATGTACTTGACTGTGCTAGAAGGGTCAATGGGGTGTGTTCTAGGCCAACATGACGAGTCTGGTCGAAAAGAGTACACTATCTATTACCTTAGCAAAAAGTTTACCGACTGTGAATCCCGTTACTGACTGCTCAAGAAAACTTACTGCGCTTTGGTATGGGCTGCTCGACGATTGAGACAGTATATGTTGACCCATACCACACTGTTAATTTCAAAAATGGATCCTGTCAAGTATATCTTTGAGAAACCAGCGTTAACCGGAAGGGTTGCTAGGTGGAAAATGATCTTAACAGAGTATGACATACATCATACTTCCCAGAAAGCCATCAAAGGAAGTGTATTGTCGGACTATCTTGCACAACAACCTCTTGAAGATGACTATCAGCCAATGAAGTTTGATTTCCCTGATGAGGACATCATGTACCTCAAAGTAAAAGATTACGAGGAACCACTTCCGGAGGAGGGGCCAGACCCTGAATCCAAATGGAAGTTGATGTTTGATGGGGCAGTCAATATCAACGGACGTGGAGTTGGTGCTGTTCTTATTATTCCTGAAGGTGTTCACTTTCCCTTCGCTGCCAGAATTACTTTTGGTTGCACCAATAATGAAGCAGAATACGAGGCGTGCATAATGGGAATAGAGGAAGCTATTAATCTTCAGATTAAGACCCTCGATATATTCGGAGACTCAACCGTCGTTATCAATCAGGTTACCGGCAAGTGGTATACGCATCAAGAACACTTAATTCCTTATAGGGATTATGCCAGAAAACTGTTGACGTTCTTCACAACGGTTAAGATTCAGTATATACCACGAGATGAGAATCAATTTCCCGATGCATTGGCTACTCTTTCTTCGTCCATCAAAGTCTTGTGTTAGAATTATGTGCCCAGGATTGACATTTCCAGGCTCGACGCACCAGCTCATGCATTCTCTGTAGACGTAGTGTCTGATGAGAAACCTTGGTACTTTGATATCAAGCTCTTCCTGGAAAAGCAAGAATACCCAGCTGGGGCATCATCCAACGACAAGAAGACCTTAAGGCGACTTGCTGCTAGTTTCTTCTTGAATACAAATGGGGTTTTGTATAAGAGGAACTTTGACATGGTCTTGCTCAGATGCGTGGATAGACACGAAGCAAGCTTATTGATGCAGGAAGGGCATGCTATGGCTAAGAAATTGTTGAGGTCGGGGTATTATTGGATGACAATGGATGTAGACTATTGATCATACGCCCGTAAGTGCCACAAGTGACAGATTTATGCAGATAAGGTGCATGTTCCTCCCAGCCCGCTCAACACCATGTCATCTCCTTGGCCCTTTTCTATGTGGGGCATTGACATGATCGGGAAAATAGAGCCTATTGCTTCAAATGGTCATCGTTTCATCTTGGTTGCGATCATTTACTTCACTAAGTGGGTTGAAGCAGCATCTTACGCCAATGTCACTCGTCAAGTGGTAGCCAGGTTTTTGAAAAGAGACATTATTTGCAGATACGGAGTGCCCAAAAGGATCATTACTGACAATGGTTCTAACTTGAACAACAAGATGATGGCAGAGTTGTGTCGGGACTTCTAGATTCAGCATCACAACTCTTCTCTTTACCGACCAAAGATGAATGGTGCGGTAGAAGCGGCTAATAATCAAGAAGATTGTGCAAAAGATGGTTGTCACTTACAAATATTGGCATGAAATGTTACCATTTGCGTTGCATAGGTACCGAACGTCAGTCAGGACGTCAACTGGGGCAACTCCTTTCTCATTGGTATATGGTATGGAAGCAGTCTTGCCTGTCAAGGTAGAAATTCCTTCATTGCGTGTGATGATGGATGTGAAGCTTGATGAGGCTGAGTGGGTACGTGCTCGATACAATCAGCTATGTCTAATTGAGGAAAAGAGATTAGCGGCTATCTGTCATGGTCAGCTGTATCAGAGGAGAATGAAGCAAGCATTCGACCAACGAGTACGTACTCGGGAGTATCAAGTAGGAGAGCTTGTGCTCAAGAGGATCGTTCCTCCAGGTTCTGATCATAGGGGCAAGTGGACCCCAAACTATGAAGGACCATTCACAGTGAAGAAAGATTTCTCAGGAGGAGCATTGATGCTCACCACTATGGATGGAGAATATTTCCAATCCCCTGTTAACTCGGACGCAGTTAAAAAATACTTCGCATAAAAAGACCCGCTGGACACAAAAACAAAATTAAAGTCCAGGCAAGAAAAGGGCATCCCGGAGAGCTAAAAACAGAATAAAAAGCTTAGGCAAATGTTAGGGAAAATAAATATAAAAAAATGTACACCCGCTGAGTTGAAAAGCCACATCGGACAACTCAAGAAAAAAGGGGTATCCCGGTGGATTGAAAACCCAAAAGGGCGATCCACGCAAAACAAGGGAATAAGCGAACACCTGTGATCCGAGTAATCTGAACCAAATCATCGTTTCATACAGCTTGACAATATCATAAGGATAGAAATCAGTCCCCTCATCTTTCTCAGAAAGCAAATGCAAGAATGGAGAGTTTCGAAGACATGTTGGTCTGTGTTGAAGAGGTTTGAAATCCTGACGATGGGATTAAACATCAAAATGGTTACTGGTCCTGGCGTAGCAGGTCTATCCGAAGGAGATTCGTCTGTCTCAAACACCACTTATTAATGTTGCACCTGGCGTAACAAGTTTGCTTGAAGAAAGGCTCGTCTGTCTTAGACCATATATCCACGGATAATATATGGAGAAGGTTCGTCTACCTTGATTATGCATGTCTATCCCACAGACTTAAGTGCATCACCGGTCCTGGCGTAACAGGTATATCCGAAGGAGATTTGTTTGTCTCAAGTCATACGTTTTGCAAAGTATATGAGGACTCGTATGTCCAGTTCCTGACGTAACAGGATTGCTCGAAGAAGACTCGTCTGTCAAAGTATTCTGATTCCATATAACAGTTTCAACTTGGAAGGAGCTCGTCTGCTCTTTCTCCACTTCAGTCACCAAAGCGTCATCTGATGGGGTTTATTTCCCAGTGCTTGTATTCTCCAACAGAGTGCAAATTTCAGGCTTTCTTGGTATTCAACCACAGTTTATCTTGAACGGTCGATATCCCGTGCTACCGTCCTTTTCAGATTAACAGTTGTTTGAATATGGGCAACTGTAACACCCCAAATTTGCCCTCTTCTTTTTTAAGCATCATTACCATATCATATTCATCATAAGCATATCATATTCTTGGCATCTTAGCATGGAAAGATGAGGTATAACATTCTCATGACCTAGCATTAGGCATATGATCATCTGTGGAGGGATTTGAAGTACCACAAGCTATAACAAGGGGTCCAATGGATTTGCTCAAGTCCAATGAGGGGTCTACATTGCATTCACAAGCTTAAGATCATTCACAAAAGCCCAGGAGGTTGGAGGATCATCAGGGAATTCAGGCTAGGGAAAGCTCCTACACACTAATCCCAAATTAGGGTTTGAGTTTCAAGCATGAAAACTTTGTGAATTTGGCCATTTCATTTGGGAAAAGTCTCTCATATGTTAAGAGGATCCTAGGGTTGAAATTTGGTGAGAAAATTCCTTGTGGAAGTCAGGTATTTCTTCAGTTGCTTGTAAATGAAGAAATTGGTCAGCTGTGCATTCTAAAAGTCAACTGTGAAATTTCAAAGGGTCCAACCCTATTTTTCAAGTCAATGGATGTTCTTATAACATTATAAGAGGTTTGGCAAGATCAAGGTCAAGAATCAAGAGGTTTTGAGGTGTTTTGCATTTTTGACATATGATTGGTCATGAAATCTTCCACTTTTAGTAACCTTTTGCCCTAATTTTCAAGTGTACATAACTTGGTGAAAAAAGCTTCAAATGGATTGCCACCAAACATGAAAATTGAAGATTAAAGCCTCCCATTTTTGAAAAGTACAAGTACTTTTTCATAGCCCTCATGGTTTGAGAGATATGCCCTTCGAAAATTTCTCTAAATCTAGGGCATGACATGAATTTAAAGCCTTCCACAAATGCAAAATCTCATTTAACTTGTTTCCAAGTGGTGTTATGGACAAAATAATGTCATAGTGTTTCAAGGAAAGGCATGAGAAGGTTTTTTGCCCAAGGAAACACACAAATTCGTGCATGAGAGGTGGTGTATTCCATAAGTTGCAAAATTGCATGATCACAAAAAATGCATGACCCTCACATCCAAGGGCCATGATACTTCCTGTTTTGAATCAAGGGCTGGATTGTGATTGAACATGTGCAAGGAAAGAGAGGATAGCATGAATGTTTCATGACTTCACATCAATCTTGCATTTTTTGCAAAATCATCCTCACACTCTCTTCTCACGTGCACTTTTCTTCATTTTCTCAGCATTGAACATTGGCATGATATAAAAGAGAATTAGGATTTTCATTTGCTCAGAATCATCACAATTTCATCACTCTCAAGTTTTTGCTCATTCTACATTTCTCTTCAAATCACTCTCTACACTCACTCATTCATCAAACAAACTTCATATTCTTCTTCCTTGAACCCTAAGGATCATCAATCCACCATTGATTGAAGCTGAAGCTCAAGATTTCACAAGGTGCAGTTCAGGTGCAGTTGAGTTCAAACTTCAAGATCTAGAGCAATTCAAGCTCTCTTTTGCATTTATTTTGCAAGGAGAGGTTAAAAGAGGTAGATCTGCAGCATTTGGAGGCTTATCTTGACCTAATTCGTGCTCTGCAAGTTCAGGTAACTCACTGAATCCATGGATCTAGAAATGGTTTTAGTTGTGTGCATTGTGATCTGTGTGATATGCTGATGATTCTGTGATGATTGGATTTGAAAATGGATGAATATTGAGGTTGTATTGTGGATCTGAAATTTGATGCATAAATCTGTTTGTCTTCGATCCAGCCTATTCTTTGATCCATTGTGAATTTGGTTGCTATATTTGAATTCAGTGTAGCTTAATGACTTGATCTAGAGGTTTTGATGTATTTCTGTATTGTTTTGTTCATCTGGTTGAATTTTCTGGTGCCAGAGCTAGGGCTCCGGTCGCCGGATTCTGATCTGAGCTCAAAGAGGAAGATGAAGCACAACCCTTGGATATTTCATCGGGACAGTTCCCATCGTGACACCACATTAAAACTCCACCCTCCCTTGCACGTGCTTTCTATTTTAAATTATAATCTGAATTAATCCTTTTATTTCTCACCTCACCATAATGCTGTGCACTCTCACCCCCTGACCAATCATTGCGCATACTTGTTTAAATGAATGACTTGATCTTGTGCGTCCATCTGATCCATTGGTTTTTCCATTTTTCCTGATTTTATGAATATCCATTATAATTATTGTGAGATGCGCTGAGACCTAGTGGGCCTTGCTATCCACCCCCCCTGCGTGGAAGCCCAATTGATTTAACTGGAATTTCTTGCTGAATACACCCCTGGCCCAATTTCTTTATTTTATTTCTTTTTTTATTTTCATTTTATTTTCAGTTTGCCTTTCAATTTTTAAAAATAGTTTTATGTCTTCAAAAATTATAAAAAAATTCATGAAAGGTCCTTTGAGTTTTCTCTAATTTTTGGTATTTTTACTTTTCATTTATTTTTAATTGCCACCTATAAATTAATTTTTTCTTTTAATTAATTGGTTTTATTTCATTTTGAAGCATGCTGACTTGTTCATTTTCTATCTTGATCATTATTTTGAATTTTTAAGTGATTCTTTTTGCTCTGGATTCATGATGAGGTGTAGCTTATTAGTGATTTTTGTTCTGATTTTTAGAATTTTGTTTAATTGATTTTGGTCTCTAACTTGTGCATGAAGCCTTCTAACCCTAATGCATGTTTGAACCCTCATTTGACTTGCTTAGCTTCTGATTCTCATTCCCTCCTTTTGGCATGTTGATATGGTATAATTGAAGATCATTTGTGCAAGTTTGTGGAATTTTTGGATGATCACTTGAATTGATTTAAATTTTGATTCTTCACTTGTCCCTTTTTGTTTCTTTTGGATCATTTGTTCTCTCCTTAGCTTAGAAGGGCACTTGTGCCAACTTCTTCAAGTTGTTGAGGGCCATCTTTGGTTGTTAGTACCCTTCTGGTCTTGAGTTTTGGTTTGTACCTTGAGAAGTTTGTGTTTGGTTGCTCTTGAAGTTCTCCCACACTTATGCATGCTCACCTCACTTCCTTTGCTTATTTCTTCTCATGATGTGAATGTTTGACTATGTGCACTTCTTCTCTCCATCTTGCATTTTCCTTAGGCACTTTTCTAACATGTTAGGGTTATGGTCTTGAACTTTGAGGTTTTGCTTTGACTATTTTGTTTTGTATCTTCTCATGTTCACTTTGTTTTGTCATAGTGGTTCCTATTGCTTCATGTTGAGTTGTGTGGTTCTTTTCTCATTCTCATGCTTTAAGTTTGCACATGGCATTTGTGTTTATGACTTCACTTCTGATTGTGTGAATTGGGTTTGACATTATGTTCATTTTGTATTGCACTTATGCTTGTGTCACTAACCATTTCAGGGGCTTTGGTAAGTGAGAGGTGCGGATGTGATTCCCACATCTCCAAATCTTATCTCTTCTCTTTTCTTCATTAATGCTCTTATTTGTGATTGTTGGGCTTAGGCCTTACTTCCCCCCTCTTCTATTCTTCTTTCTTCTCCTTCTCTTCTTCTTTCTTTCTTCTTTAGGATAGTAAACCTCACTAACCTAGGATTACCTTTGCATGATAACTTTAGGATTCATTAGTCCCCCATTAGACTTTTACCTTTGTGATCCTTTGGTTCCTCTTCTCTTCTCATCTCAAAACCCTAAAGAAGACACTTAATAAAGAATGAAGTGATATCTTGAGCAATAGCCTTATCCCATGAGACACTTGTAGTCTTCCCATCTTGGGATAGTACAAGTTTGTCTTGTGATGTACAAGTCTGATCAGGATATCATCTTCACCAAGAAAATCATAAAAAACACTTCTTCATTGTAAATACAAAAAAACACTTAATAAGTTAATGAGCTAGTGAGATTAAGCCCTAATCTCTGGATTCAAGTTTTGGGGATCTTCTCCTTACTTGAGTGTGCTTGTTCTATTATTCCATCTTGGAATATAGTAACAAGTGCACATTCCATGGAAAAGAGCTTAAATTCACTTCCTTGTTACACACTCCTAAAAGTTTCTACAAAACACAAACAAACAATAAACGCCTTTCCTTCGGGAATTCTTTTCTCATCTCCTTCGCTCTGTACGTGAACTTGCTCCTACTTGTCACTTTGCAAGACGATTACACACTCGTCGTCCGAGCCTGCAACACCTGAGCATTGACATAGGCAGTTCAAGCCTTAATTCACAAGCAATATTTTCCACCCCTAGTTAGGGGAACTACGGCGACTCTGATCCTCATTGTCCAGATGAGGTACGTAGGCAGCGGGGTAGGGCCCGTTCGAGCACAATCTTTATTTTCCCTACATTTTTCCTTTTCATTTCTTTTTTTCAGTTCCCTTTTCGTTTCTTTTATCCAGTTCAGTTCCTTTTCGTCGCAACAACTTTCATTTCTTCACCCTTTGAAACAATTTCTTTGCAAGCGTGGATCCCGTCGGGTACGGCGGACGATCTGGGGTGCTAATACCTTCCCAGGTCGTAACCGACTCCCGAACTCAGTTTCTTTGGTTCGTAGGACCTTTGTCCTTCCTTTTCTTTTCTTCTGGTTTGTGCATCATTACCATTCCCGTTCCTTCGGGATAAAAATGCCTGGCTGGCGACTCTAACCTCTTTCCGCGCCACTTTCGCGTTTGTACCAGGATGGAAATCCGGGGAGTGACATTATGTATGTGTTAGATTGTATGGGTTTTGTTTTGGGTGAAGTTTAGAGAGAATGAAATGTTAGGGTTTTTGATGAAGATGTGAGAAATGGTAGATTAATCGGTTAGAAGTTGTTATAATCAAAGTATGTTGTTGAATATATGTCATTGATCATGATTTTGGAGGTTGATTTGAGTTTTAGAGGGTTTTGAGAGGACTGTTGCGTATATGAGATTTCTAAAATCACAGTGTTCGCTCAACGAGCAACACGTTGCTCAGTGAGTTTTCCAGAGAATTTCTCGCTCAGCGAGCGAGAAGGGCGCTCAGCGTGCCTGGAGGTTTTTGGTAAGTTTTGTGCTTTAATTCATAACTTTAGTTTCAGTTATCCGTTTTAGGCGTTCTTTATATCTATTCGAAGCTAAAAATGCGTAGAAACTAATGATGCTAAGAGATGTAATTTTTAGCCGACTTTTCCGATAAAACATAAATGAGTTAATTATGGGTATGTGGGTTTGATGTGATGTTTTGTCCGTTTGGCAAATGAATACATTGCTTGAATTGAATGCTAATGTATGCTAATTGAATGAGATGAGTGCATGATTATGTTGTGAATAATGTATTCATTTTCAAGAATGTTATGTGTCATTTTACATGTGAATTATAATGTATGTATTCTTGTGTTGCAGGATTCTTTGTGAATCCATTGTAGCATTGTGTGCTCATGTGGAGTGTGAGTGATGACTACAACACAATCGTGTGCCCATGTGGGGTGTGAGCGATCAAATTGTGTGCCCATGTGGGGTGTGAGAAATGGGTGATTTATTCACAAATGATTGTGTGCCCGTGTGGGGTGTGAGCAATCGGGTTGTGTGCCCATGTGGGGTGTGAGAAATCCATAAACATTGTGTGCCCATGTGGGGTGTGAGCAATGGGTGAATATCGTATGCCCGACGGGGAGTTACTTTAGGTAACGAGCGATGGTTCCAATTAGTTCCTAAGTGAACTTGATGATGATTGAGTCGGTACCACATTGCATTTGCATAGAGTCGTGAGCCGGTCTCTATGATTTGCATTTATCATCTAAATTGTGAATTGATGAAATAAACATGAATATATATATATATATATATATATATATATATATATATATATATATATATATATATATATATATATATATATATATATATATATATATATATATATATATATATATATGTTTATATGGAGATGAAAGTATGTGTGATAAAAGCATGCTTGAGTATATATATGTATGTGTGGATATATATATATATATATATATATATATATATATATATATATATATATATATATATATATATATATATATATATATATATATATATATATATATATATATATATATATATATATATATATATATATATATATATATATATATATATATATATATATATGTGTGTGTGTGTGTGTGTGTGTGTGTGTGTGTGTGTGTGTGTGTGTGTGTGTGTGTGTGTGCATATATACATTGTATTATATATGTGTGAATAAACATGAATGATGTATGTTTATGTGATGTGAACGAAGTGGTGAAAGTATGCATAATAAGTATGCTTGAGGTTATGTATGTTGGAGATGATTTGTGGTGAGAACATGTTTTATGTGTATTTTATATGTTGAGATATATAATTATATACAATGTTATTATGATAATGTTTCTCACCCTTATGCTGTTTTATGA